>CM062815.1:182385564-183641425 GCA_031772625.1 Pinus tabuliformis
TAGAGAAGAGGTGGGGAGACATCGAGTTGTAGTCAGGAGGACTACATGCTAAGAACAGGATCCTTGAGGTGCCCAAACTCTTGGATCACATCCGGCTACGGGAGCCCTTAACAACAATAGCATGATGGCACGTGTTGGGTGGGGCAAAGTGTACTGGAGCAACAAGGCAGTGCTTGAGTGCAGAAATCTGAGGTAGTGCATTGGAGGTTATAGCAGTGCGAGAGGCACAAAGGTGTATGCAACAACGCAGTGGCAGCAGAGGGAGATCAGCTTCAGCATCACGAGGCTTCCACGCTGACAGGGATGTCAGTAATTGGGTGAAGCCAGTTACTTACTTTCAGTAACTGAGTTGCAGTGCAACATTTAGTAGTGGCAGTGCTATGAGCAGCATGAGGTAGCATTTTGAGAGGGAGCTGCAATACAGATGTAGCAGCGTCATGGGCAGCAGTACAGGAAGCAACAATGCAAGGGATGTGAGGCAGTAGGCCAAGCATTAGCACAAGTACTGAGGTGGGAGATCAGTGTGATGCTTCTATGGCGAGGCATTACTAGAGCACATTCCTCGCTAAGAGGGAGTGTTGATTTTTTGTAGCATCGGATGTGATCTAGCCATGAAAATTGGTGGAGAGGCTCAGGCACATGAGATCTCCAAGACCTAGAAATCGTTTGGGGAAATTCCACATGGATGGAGAGATATTAAAATAATTAATATTTTTAATGGGGTTCCTAAGTCTAAACTTGGGAAAATTAAAATATTAATGTGTATTAATATAACACGGGTGAGAAAGTTCTAAATAATGAGGATCAAGCTAGATCTAATCTTAGCCATTGATTAGGGACTTAATCTTGGTCGTTGAATCCTCAACAGGAAAAGTATAAGAGGAGGCTTGAGGGTCAGTTGGAGATACACCAAGTTGATCAGTCAATTTGGATTTTCTGGGGCAGGGTTTGTTGAGAGTCGAACTAGTGATCTGTTGCAGTGTGGGGCAGTTCGGCAGAAGGCCGAGAATACATAGCAGAGAGGCAAAGAAAGTGTCGGAGAGACAATGCAAAGGCCCAGAAGGTTGACACAGAGGCAACCAAGATTGATGCAGAGGCTGAGGAGGCCAGCGCAGGTGGTGCAGAGGGCCAAGAGGCTGACGCAGAGGCAACTAGGACTGATGCAGAGGTTGAGGAGGCTAGCACAGGTGACGCAAAGGGCCAAGAGGCTGACGTAGAAGCAGCAAAGGCTGCACAGAGGCTAGCAGAGTTGACATTGGGCTAAAGAGGCAACGCTGAGGAATTTTCGTGGGGCACACTGGGAGTTGAGAGGCATAGCAGAGCTATAGAGGGTGACGTTGTTCCGGAAGGAAGCTTGGAGCAACTTTCGCTGTCCAACTAAGGAACTGTCGAAGTTGCTGTGGGATCAATCATCGGGTTGCTGATCAGCTGGAATATGTCTCCGAAGAGTGGTACTTCTGTTGAGGGCATTCTCTGTTGGGTTAGCCACTTCTAGCACCCTAGTTGTATTCAGAAAACTGCATAATAATAAAACCCTCATATCTGTTGCGCCGGTTTTCCCGCTTTGGGTTTTTCCAGGGACAATTGTCCAAAAATAACAGTGTCGCTTGTGTTGTCTCAGTTATTTCAGTTGTTGATATGTATATTTGTGAAGGTTGTTGTTGTGTTTATTTTGATGTTTATATGATTAAATAACTTGATAATGTAAAGAAAACAAGTAAGAGATAATAAACTAGAAATAGCAGTAGGGATTTCTGATGTGTTAGATTCAGAAATTTTCATAATTAACCACATCGAAATAACTTCTACTAAGTCTAGCCTCCTAATAAAATCGAATGGGCCCCATCACCTCCAAAATCAGCCCCAAAATGTAGAAATTAATCTTGTTCCAAAATAATTTAGGAAGGGAAATTACAGTCCTCCCCTCCCAAATGTTGATTGTCCCCAAGCAACTTCATTGTTGGATGCTCAAGTATGCGCTCACCCTCCCAAGTAGCATCCTCATCTGGAAAGCTCCTCCAATGCACCAAAAATCGCTTGTCCTCAAGCAATGCCTGAGCAAGCATCCTCTCTAACTACTGCTCCCCACTATCACTGCAAAATGTGCCAGGGTCCCAGATGTGCCACCGAATCGTGCCTGACCTCCGCACTGTCTTCATATGAAAGAATCCTTCAATACCAGGATCCCAGGCCATCCTATCCAACATGAAGCTCCCCTCGCTCCACTCATTATCCTGCCCAATGCAAGTACTAGAAGTCCCCTACTCCATCAGTGACTCGCTAAAGCTCAATGGAAGATCTGTATGATCTCCCCCTGTAGTAGTCAACGCATCCCTAAAGGTTATTGAGCTGTGAAGAGTTGTGATGTCCCTACTAGTCCCAGAGTGGTGCCACCATCCTGACGATGCGCTACTTTGACTATGACATACTCCCCATCGTGCGTAAACAGTATCCTCCCCTCCTAAGGCCTAGTGGTGAAAAATCTATGAGTCAAGTTCATCCTGACCGGGCATTCCATGATGCCAATATCTACCCCTCCACTGCCAATCTCAACTCTCAATCATAATAGGACAAGTTTGCCTCGCCATGTAGTGGAGGTTTCAGTGACCGCGCATGTGTCAAACCCAAAATGAACTGGATCATCCTCTGCCATGACCCTACTCGTCACAAAGTGGACTGAACTGCCCGCCAACCAGGTCCCTGGATTCCCCAAACATATGGGGAGCTCATAACTCCCACTCCTCACAGGATGTCGCTGCGTAACGTTGTTACCAACTAGAACCCATCTGTCCCTCATCTCCAATCGCTGTGTGTATTCCCTAGGTGGACCCCAAGTATAAGGAGTACGTATCATGCTTGTGAACCTGCCATCCTCCTGCCATACCACGTAGTAAAATCTGCTATCCCAACTCCTGATGATACACCTTGACACTGCTCGGAGTACGGGTACCCTCCGGTAGACGAAGTCTACCATCCACCATCCCTCACGTGCGATCTCAGGGATGGAATATACGCTACCTTGGCTATCAACCACACCATCCCTAAGCCTGTATCCCACAGCTCGTGCACCTACCAAGGGTCTCAACTGAAGAGTCTCCTCCTGGCTCATGGCACGTGGTGTCTCATCCAACTGTCTAGGGTGAGCCTCCCATACCCTGCTACGTGATTGGAGAGTGTCAAGGGGAAACAACCAAACACTTTGTAACTGTAAGAAACACTGGAGGATGATGTGTGGGTATGTCCCAAATCATATGATCAAAATTCTATCGGAATGCCCAAGAGTGATCCTATAGACGACACTCTCTCCTCCTCGGATCTATTGATAACTCCCTTGAAGCCTTGTCTCCGCTAAGCATGGTGTCCCCAGATGCTCAACAATGTCCTCATCAATCCTAAGTGAGCTACATCCAACGGTACACCTAATGCCCCTATCCATATGCCTCCTTGGAGGCAACGCTCCAAGAGCCTGCAACGCCGCACCATGCGTCATTGCACACCACCAAGCAACACCGCATTCCTCGACATGCCACTGTATGCTGCAACCTATCCATGTACACCACTGGATACCCCCAGCTACGACTATTCCATCCTGTACCATCCTGTGTCCCTCCTGTGTCACTGCACCGGTCACTCCCCAAATGTACTCAATGTGATGTGAGGCACTACCCCATGCGTCTCCAGGCCCATTTGTAGACCAATGCTCCACGCTAGATGCTCCTACCCATCCCCGAATGAGATGGCCTAAAGTTGTGTCCCTATGTGTTGGCCCACACCCAACCGATATCATCACCTCCATCGTCGCATCATCATACCCTCCGATGAATGGATCTTCACTCCAAATCCTCCCTGAGGGATCCAAGAAGTGAATCTCCCTATGTGCCAGCAGTGATGCTAACCCTGTGTTGCTCCTTTGTGTCCTTTGTGCCCCACACAAAAGTGAAGAATCCCCAACTCCATACAAGGCACCATCTGGTGGCCTACCAATGCCACCTCCTCCGGCAAACTCATGCCAGAATGTGTTGATCACCCTGTGATCTTGTGTACAAACGTCGTACCAAGTCAACCCAAGAAGCCTATCCATAAATTGGTTGGCCACTGGTGCTAATCGAAACTCTCTTAGCGGAGGTGCATGCTAGACTGCTAGGTCAACTATACCCTCTAGGTCGTAGTCAACCGGTATACCTAGGAAATGATAGGTGGTCCCTCCCAAATCCTAATGCCAGTCGGGGCTTCCAACATCCCAATGCGCCTGGAAACTCTTGTTGAGCTCCACCTGGGTCCACTACCATCTCCATAGCCCACTCCACCGGGTACCAACTTAGAATCTCTCGCCACCCAACCCCAAGAGAGGGATCGAATGCACGAACTCCCGCACATAAAACAACCTCAGCATGTGGGTGTTGCACCCTGTGCAACTCAAGTTGTCTCATATCGCTATCTTGGTCAATACATAAAATCTGACTAGGTAGCTTTGTCTCTCTCTATCCAATGGGCCAAGGTAACCTAACAGTGCTACCAACCCAGTCTATGTATGCCCAAAGAGGGCTGCTCTCATGCTCCAACGTGCACTCTAGATGCACCAGTAGGGAATCCAACCGCTCGCCAACATGACTTAATTTGGCCATGGACTCTGCACAAACCACTCTCATGCCCTCCAACTCGTCGTTTTGTTGCAGAATAGCCTCACGCACTAATGTGACTTTCCTTTTTAATACTAGAAGGTCGGCCTGAAACTGGTGGAACTGTCGTAAGCATCTATCACCTGTAAACTCGGTCACAACGCCAGATACCTCAACAACTGTTGGCATCTCGTCCATGGTTGGCTCCTCCTCAACAAATGGCTCTATGTGTGTAGGCTCTATCTTCTCCACCAAGGTGTCAACTAGGGCTATCAAAGAGGTCTCTAATAAAGGTGACTCTTGTGCGGTTGTGCCACACAGGGTATATCGATGTGCTCGTCACCGTCCTGTGGGCTCTCAGCATCATGCTCAACCTCCTCCTCAGGCTCCTGATATCTAAATCCAGGTCTCCACCAGCAAAAGCGCCCCCTGGTCTCACCCTCTAACTGTCTTTGTCCTACCTACTCCTTTTTAGGAGATCTAGTGCCTTGATCTAGTCGACTTTCCCCACATGATGTAGATGGTTGCACCCTCATGGCCTGCTCACCTCTAACATCTATGTTGTAAGGGTGAGGATGGGCTTCCCCCACGGCCTGCTCACCTCTAACGTCTCCGTTGTAAGGGTGAGGATGGGTTTGGTCTGTCACCCTCCTCAACTAGGCCAACCGCTCATCGTCCCAATGAATTCTACCCCAGAATTTCTGCATACTGGATTTCCCTTGAGCCATGGGTTTGTCTCTGGTTTCACCCGTCACTGTGCACTCATACCCAAAGCTTCCATGATCTTTTGGCTAATTTCCCACAGCTAGGCCAAGATCATCCTCTGATACCACTATAGTGTTCCAAACTAGGAAAAATAGTGCTATGCAAAGCAAACAATAAAAACAACACCATAAAATTGAAACATTTAGTGCACACCCATAAAAAGTCCAAGAATACGCCAACAAATGAGCCATTTTATTATAATCTAGGAGAAAAGTACAATAATGTGGAAGTGGTGCACCTGGGCTTGCCTCAATGGCAAGCGTGATCAAGCCCAGGTGGTAATATGTCAAGCTTAGATGGCACAAATAATTGTTGCAATGATGCCTTGTGTTGCCCTTATGAAACTGTGTTAATTGTTGCAAAGGCACTGCTGGAAACCCCACCCCCTGTGCCCAGAAAATTCCGAGAAATTAACCCCAGCCTCTCCACCAAATACCCAGAATATCCCATGAAGGAATTGGCCAAATGTTGACCTCTGAATTCTTGGCCCAAATTCCCCTTAGCTTCTTTAGCTGTTGGATGAGTTGGGACCTCTGTTTGACCCCTCAAATCTGCCCAGAAATTTCTATAAAATTAGGATTGTGATCCCTTCCCAAAATCCAAAAAAACCCATAAAGGGTTTCCTTTGGTTCCAACCTTCAAAAATTGACCCTTCACAGCGTGGCCCTCCTCCAATTTCGAATTCTGTTGTTTTGACTGATCCTGTCAATCTCTGCTCTCCCAACTCCAGCAATCCTCCTCAAATAGTCCTCCAAATGATCTCCCATCACCCCATCTCCAAAGTCCCTCAGATGGTGCTACCCCAAAGAGTCTCACCCCAATGACTACGTAATCATGGAGGAGATGACATAGTCCTGCGTGTGATGAAATGAGAATTGCGTGTAGGACGACCCTCTTGTTTGTATCTTCCCTCTATACTCCTGAAAATGGTGAAAGGATGCTCCTATCTCCCCAACATCCCGAAGTACCTCACGCTATGACTGCGCAATCCCTGCGATGTTGTTACTCCCCCTGCTACTGGTACTCAACTTACAGCTATTGTCACTCATCCCCTTGCTGCTGGTACTCAACTTAATGAACTGAGATGAAGAAGAACTCCCTCCTAGGGCTGGCACTCGAAGTCCACCGAAGCAAGGGTTGAGATCTCCACTCAAAGACACTCATGTGCTAAACAACACAATAACCCGGCTAAGCAGCTCGAGCAACTAAGATTGAGTTCAATATGTCAAAAGATAAGATGCTGAAATGAGGAGAGTTGCCTTCCTTATATAGATTTCGTGGAGCACTTTTCCCTCCATTTTCCCTCCATCGTGGGTCCCTCACTTAACCATCAATTTCCCCTCCATGCAAATCGAACTAGGGAATGCATATTCTCCTAGTGTGGGTGGCCCCCACGTACAAATTAACCACATCAAAATAATTTCTACTAAGTCTAGCCTCCTAATAAAATCGAATGGGTCCCACCTCCAAATTCGGCCCCAAAATGTAGAAATTAATCCTGTTCCAAAATAATTTAGGAAGGGACATTACAGTTGCTCTATAGGATCCCCTCCTAGGACCCCTGCTAGTTTGAGCGGTAACAAGCTCTACCCCTTATCATTATGGTCATCACCTGGTTCCTGGCGCCAATGTTTCCCTATCACATCATTGAAAAGGAAAACTTACATGTCTCAACCCCTAGTGGGTGATGAACTTCTCTGCCATTAAGGGGGTAACCACTGATACACATCAGTCAAAGCATGCTCTCATTTCCTAGAGCTTCAGGCAGTAGTACAAAGAAAAATCAAGAAAAAAAAGGCAATAAGAAGGGTGGAAAAAAAAAGGTTGGGGTAACTCCTGCATCCACAATTACTCCCTCCTCACATTTGTACACCCGATAAGTTGAATTCCTCATCATTACTACTCTTTGACCACGGAATTTCGCCTTGAGACCCCTTTCTCCCCTTTCGTTCCATCATTATTCATATGGAACCTATTGATTGAAGGGACGATTGAGGACATCTCACTTCCCTTTGTGGGTTGGAAATGCCTAATAGGGTTGTTTATTAGCCACTCCTACCTAGCGAGGTAATGCCATTATGTGACCAAGGCCCCAATTTTGGAAGAAGAACCTTGAATGAAATGTCACATTGCCCATTACCTACAAGCTTGGTTCACTTAGATGCAAAAAAGATTAAATGTACCTATGTTAGTTGTAGCATTGGATATTGTGTTTGATTGGAAGGTGGTTTCATTATGGGCTAGGAAACTTAGCTAGGGCCCAATTCCACTAGAGGATCATATTGATACCCATAGGTGTTGCGTTGAGAACCATGGGTTGCAGGACATTCATATAGCATCATTTGCATTCATGGGCACCTTCAGCACCCACAAATTATGCACTTTTCCCTATATTATTCATGGGATGATGAACTTGGACAAGTTTGTTGTAATGTCCCAAGCATGAAATTAAGTGATAAACAAAGCAAGCAAACAATCCAGAAATCAAAAATGCGAAATACACATCAAGTACCCATGAAAACGCTAGAAATAGAGAACTTCTAAGCCATTTTATTAAATCATCAAGGGCAAATACAATGGTAAATGGAATGGTGCACCTGGGCTTGTCTCTAAGGACAAGCGTGACAAAACCCAGGTGAGAAAATGTTGATCTAAACGCTGCCCAACTGCTGCACTAGAACTGAACTACGTTGCCCAAAAAATGCGTTGTCTACTGGAACCAAAAGGCTGGAATCACTGCTTCCCGTGCTTAGAAAATTATAAAACTTCAGCTCTCGGATCCTTAGCCAAAACCCACCAAAACCCAGGAAGGGTTTGGCCTAGTTCAGACTTCTGAAATTCAACCCCCAAGGAGCCCAACCTCCGCTGCAACTGGTAAACTCGGCTAGCCTGAGTGAAGATGGGAAAAACTCCCAAAAACTACCCCAAATCACTGGGATGAATCCTATGAATTTCCTTCCTTCCCAACTGTGATTCCGGTGTTGTGGCTCTTTCCCTCAAGACCCACGTGATGCCTAGACTGGCCCTCTGCGCTGTCCTCCAAGGCTGGAATTCAAACTGCCTATTTGCTGCACTCACTTGCTCCAAAACTCCTCCCAAGTGCTGACCCAATGATGTCCTTCGAATCTCTTGGTTCCTCCGGCTAATGGTTGGCCCAATGAAGATCTATCCTCAACTGTGTGTTCCCTATCTACTGGCCCATAAATACGCACTGCTCGATGATGACTGAATGGGCTGACTGTGAATACTCCCTGGTGTTGGTGCTCCTTACGATGCTATGAAATTGCCTTCCTAGGGTGGCACTCGCAGTCCCCCAAAGGTAAGGTTGAATCTCCCACTTGAGAGATTCATGGTTGAACAACCAGTTGACTCGGCTAAGCAGCTCGAGCAAACAGTCAAGTGATTTTCGATATGCAAGAGTGAATGATCCCCCAAGTGAGAATCTCTTCCTCCTTATGACTTCGTGGGCCACCCTTTGCCTCATGTGGGCCCCTCCAACAGCTATATGAATTCCCTCCAAGGCAATTTGAATTGCCCAATACGCTGTCCCATGTGGGTGGCCCCCACCTTTCACTAGCAAAAATAATCTGGCCATATTTCTCCTAAGTTCCTAAGTCGAAACTGCTTGGGTCCTTTTCCTTAGCAAAATTGTCCAAAATTGTGGAGAGACAAAACTTGTTACAAATTCTGTTGGGAAGGGACATGACAGTCCTCCCCTCCCAAATGTTGCTTGCCCTCAAGCAACTTCAGAGCTGGGTGCTCTAGAATGTGCTCACCCTCCCAGGTGGCATCCTCATCCGGCAAGTTCTTCCAACAAACCAAGAACTCCCTAATGGTTCCACTCCTCAGCTTCCGCTCCCGCCTCTCCAAGATGGCCTTAGGCTCCAAAACCAGGTGGCCCTCATCATCCGACAAGGGTAACTCTACTGCTGCTACCACCTGTTGTCCCAGCACCTTTTTAAGGCATGAGATATGTGATATGTTGTGAATCCAGCTCCCTGGAGGCAGCTCCAGCTCATAGGCCACCTCCCCAACTTGCTTGACTACCATGTATGACCCATAAAAACGGGGTTGTAGCTTCTCGGCCCCTTCTGCTTCAATGTGGACTGCCTATACGGCTGTAATCGAAGGTACATCAAATCCCCCTCCTCAAAATGTCTCTCGGTTCAGTGCTGATCTACGTACACCTTCTGCTGGTTTTGCGTTGTCACTAAGTTATCCTTGAGAGACTTGAGGATGTCTTGCCTCTCTTGGATCCAATCTTTCGCCTTTGGGGCCTGGCTATCTCCAAAAACAACATCAGTAAAAGATAATGCATCATAACCATACAAAGCAAAGAAAGGAGTCATACCGATGGACATGTGATGGGTGGTGTTGTAGCAATACTCACCCAAATGCAGCCATCAAATCCAAGTCCTCTGCTACCAAATCACATAATTCCTCAAGTACCCCTCCAGCCACTGGTTAACTCGCTCGATCTGGCCATCTGTCTAGGGGTGGTAACTCGTGCTAGGGGTGAGCTTGGTACCAACCAACCTGAAGAGCTCCTACTAGAAGCCTCCCATGAACCTACTATCCCTGTCACTCACGATGTTCTTAGGAAACCCGTGTAACCGGAAGATCCCCCTAAAGAATAGCTCTGCAACCTGTGAAGTTGAATATCTGGTAGGGATCGTGAAAAAGTGGGCATACTTGGTCAACCGGTCGACTACTACATAAATGCAGTCCTTGCCCTGTACTGTGGGGTGCCCCATGATGAAGTCCATGGAGATACTTTCCCATTCCCCCTCGAGGATGGGAAATGGCTGTAATAATCCTACAGGATGAATCAGCGCCCCTTTGGTCCTCTGACATGCCTCACACTCCTGTACCTGTTTCAGCACGCCCCCCTTGAGGCCCTTCCATGTGAAGTGATCCCTGACTGCCATGTATGTTTTCCTGAACCCTTGGTGCCCTAACAATGGCGAGTCATGTGCTGTCTGGAGCACTCTCTCCCTCGATTCCGAGTTGGCAACCAAAAATATGTGCCCCTTGTAGTAGATGACCTCATCCATCACCCAGTAGCGCTCATCTGCATGGGTACCCTCCAAAATCTCGCATGCCCTCCTATCCTTGGAATACTCCACCAATAACTGGGCCTTCCAATCATGGCAGATGGTCATGAGTGATAGGCCTGCAGGTCTCCGAGATAGGGCATCAACCACCATGTTGTGTTTCCCCCGCACATACTCTATGTCGAAATCATAGGCCTGCACCTTGCTGACCCATCTTTGTTGTCTGTCGTTGAGGCCCTGTTGCCCCATGAAGTAATGAAGACTGTTGTGATCAGTCTTCTCCCGAAACCTGTTACCCACCAAACACTGTCAGAACATGGCCAAGGCATGCATAATGGTCAACATTTCCTTGTAATATATAGAATATGACCTCTCATAGGGTAAGAGCTTTCGACTCTCGAAAGCAATGGGGTGCCCATCCTGAGATAGTACTGCTCCGACTCCCTCTCCGGATGCATCACACTCCATGGTGAAGAGCTGGGAGAAGTCCGAAAGTGCTAAAACTGGACAACTACTCATCACCTCCTTGAGGCGGTCAAAATCTGCCTGTGCCCTATCTGTCCATGCGAAATCCCCTCTTGGTCAAATCTGTGAGGGGAGCTGCCAATTGCGAAAATCCCTTAACGAACTTCCGGTAATACATGTAGATGCCCAATAAGCCCCTCAACATTCTCACATCTTTGGGTACTGGCCATCAGAGATAGCCTGTATCTTATCCTCATGGACCTTCACCCCATTTGTGCCAATGATATGCCCCAAGTAGAGCATCTCGGTCAGGCCAAACTTACACTTGGACAGTTTGGCATAGAACTGCTACTCCAAAATACGTAACGCCTCCTCCAAGTGTTGGAGATGCTCCTCCCAAGTCCTGTTGTAGATCAAGATGTCGTCGAGGAAAACCAATACAAACCTCCTCAACTCCCTCTGGAACCCATGGTTCATACATGACTGAAAAGTAGTCAGGGCGTTGGTCAACCCAAATGGCATGACCAAGAACTCGAAGTGCTCATAATGGCACCGAAGAGCTGTCTTGGGGATGTCCTGATCCCGCACCCTGATCTGGCGGTACCTCGAGCATAGATCTATCTTAGAGAAGTACTTGGCTCCTCTAAGCTCATCCATCAACTCATCGATGCGGGGGATGGGGTACCAGTTCTTCAGCATCTTCCTGTTGAGGGCCCAGTAGTCAATGCACATGCACAAGGTACCATCCTTCTTCTTAACCAACACTAATAAAGAAGCAAAGGGACTTGAACTTGACCTTATATGGCCCAATGCCAACAACTCCTTGCTGGCTCTCTCAATCTCATCCTTATAGGCCTTAGGATGCCTATAAAGGGTAGTGATCACCGCCTCCACACCCGGCTCCAGCTCGATGGTCTGCTTGAATCCCCTATCTGGTGGCTACCCTGGTGGGATATCTCCAAATACTACTGAGTACCTGTCCAACAAGGCTTGTATGTCTGGAAGTGGTGGTTGGGCCTACCCTCCAACCTCTGAAACCCTCAGCTCCACTGCCCATGCTATGTTCCCATGTCGCAGATCTTCCTCCATCTTATGAGTTGATACTGTCTATGGTGGGTATGATTGCATGCCTCTAACGACCACCGATTTGCCATCCGAGTCAGTGAACTCCATCTCCAGTTTCTTCCTATCAATAGTAACTAGCCCAAGGGAGTATAGCCGCTAGACACCCATCACCACGTTGGTGTCTGGCACATCAACCACAAAGAAATGGTTCGTCATAGGGTAGTTCCCCATAACTACTGTCAAAGCGGGTACATACCAAGTGCACTGCATGGTACGGTCACCTGGTACCAAGACTGAAAAGCCCTCAAACTCAATCGTGGTGAGGCCCCACCTCTGCACTAACTGAGCATCTATGAAGTTGTGCATAGCCCCACTATCAACTAAGACCGACACCCGCTGCCCCTGTATAGTGCCTCTAATCCTCAAGGTCAGAAATTTGAGGACCCCGCATAAAGAAGCAAGGACTCCCCCAGATGGGGCAAAGCATGCCCCTCCCTGTGGAGTTGGTGGTGGTGGTCCCCTCTTTGTCGGACTCTCACCATCTCCCATACCACACTCCTGCTCTACCTCATCCTCCAGGTCACTATCTGAAAATACCTCAATGTAATGTGCTTTGCTAGCAGTGCACCGATGGCCTGGTGGCCAGGGTTCCCAACAAGTAAAGGACAACTTCCTCCTCCTGAGGTCCTCCTGTGTCTCATCATCCAGATACCCTCATCGTTGGGTGGTTCTCTGAACTGGGGGTCTAGTGTCATGCCCCTTCTGGGAAAAGGGGTCCGTGCAGAAAAGGTGCTCGTGTTTTGGGGATGACCCCCTGCAAATCTCTGGTGCACATAACTAATTCCTACAGTTTGAAGGGTCTACGTGACTTCACCAGTCCGCACAGGTGCTCAAGTAATCCCTCTATGAAGGTGTATACCCTCTGAGCATCTGATAGGTCCGGCACCATCACTGAAACTCTCAAAAACTTTGAGATGTACTGCACTGGGTTGCCTGTTTGGCGAAGTTGGGTTAGCTCCCTAAAATGAGCCTCCGGATCCCTCTAGTCAAAGTGTTCCACCACCCTCTTGGTGAAATTCTCATATGAAGCCACATTGGAATGCCCCAGGGTGGCCAAGCCATGAAACCACCAGTCGTGACTTCCCACTCCATGTGCAGCGTGACCATCTTGATGGCTTCCAACTCTGTCATCCGGTTAAGCTGGAAATACGTATCTATCTCCTCAACCCAAGCCCAAGCAGTGCACTTGGCAGTGTGTTAAAATTGGCAACTAGGGTCAAACTCCATGTGGGTCTACTTATTCATGGCAACTGATATTTTTCTTCAATTCCTCTCGCCTAGAGGTGTAGGATTGATCTAAACATCATCCGATTCTGACAAGTATTCATGGAGATATGAATTTATTTGTGTTATGTGACAATTCGTCAAGGTTGGCCAGCAACCAAATTACCCCCACTTGTCCTCCACGTTTTAGTGTAAATATAGGTGCCTTGCAAGTCATTTTAGACTCACCTCTTGTGATCTCTTCTCTCCACTGTTTTGGGTTTTAGTGGAAGGGGAAGTCCCCAAGAGGATACGATGTCCTAAGAAGAGGTCTGCCATGCCCTAAACCGCAATTCTGAAAGGGACTACGACGCAGTCAAAGAAGGGACTAGGACACAATCAAACGAGGGACTAGAACGCAGTAAAACAAGGATGTATATGCTGGTTGCAATAGACCTAAACAATGAGATGAAGAAGCCCTACTTACAGTTAAGTAGAAGCCCAAACATTGTCCTAAATGAGGGATGCCCTAACTTCTGTTCTAATTGAAACGCAGTCATGAAGGATAGATCCTATTGCTGTCATGAAGAGATCCCAACACCTTAACACTATCATGGAGGATCTATCCTACCCTAGCCGCATTAAGGAAGTAAACACAGACATCTGGCTACTGCCCTAACCCTAAACGCAGTCTCCTAGCTGCAGTACTTAAGGTTACTCTAGGTCACAATCCATGAGGGTATATACGCAGTAGGAAGGGACACTTAATAATAATAAGCTGTCCTAGACTGCATTCTTTAAGGGTTTGGATGCAGCAAGGGGAGGCCCTTGACAAGCCCTAACCGCAGTCTTATCAAGTGTCACAAGCTGGTGTCGTAGACGCAGTCAAGGAAGAGATGTATACACAGTCCATGGAGGGATCTAAGCCGCAGTTAAGGAGGGTGCGATAGGCAGCTCAAGGTGGCTCCAAACAACAGCATTTAAATGTGCACTAGGACGCAGTCATTAAAAGCCTCAATCCATAGTTGAGGAGGATTGTTCGAGGTAGCCCTTATTCGTTGTTTTCAGGAGGAAAGCAGTTGGACACTGTCCTGAAAGAAGCAGTGCACAGTCATCTAGCCACTTGCTGTAGGTGACAACATGATTATGTTTTGGTATGATATGCTAGGCATAAGTATCCTATGAAGAGAAGCTATGGGGTTGTTGTTTGAAGGTTGAAAGGATCACTGCATGAATGAGACCTGTTGGAAGAATAGATTGCTACAGCAAGTTGCTTTGCTAGGCTACAAGCCATAGCAAGCAGCTAAGGTTGTTCCATGGGAATAGTGCAGCATAGTATGATGGGTGCAACATGGTGCAGCACAGTGATGATTAGTGTTGCATGATGAGATGCAGCATAGGTGATGGGTGCAGCATGGTGCAGCACAGTGATGATTAGTGCAGCACGATGAGATGCACCAAAGGTGATGGGTGCAGCATGATGATGAGGTGCAGCTCAATGATGGGTACAGCATGGTGATGGAATCCCCTGAGTTCAGATCTGCTCCCTCATGTGTCATCTTCTTAAAGAAGATATCTGCTCTTATTTTGTCAAGTCAAAATGTTGACTTCTGATGAATATGTATTATCTCTTTCTCTCTTTCTGCTGAACTATTGAAGAACATAAGAAGAATTGATCAAGGGTTTCCCCACATTGGGGTTTGTCCCTGGCTGGCGCCACATCTTGTGTCCTCTTGTCTTGGCTTGTTTTCTACGATTTATGTTATGTTCTATCTACATTTTACTATCATGCTAAATGTGATTGCTAATCTGGAACTGATATTGAGCTAATATGGAAAATTGAAGTAAATTTGCTCTCAGCATAGAACATAACTAAAATTAACATGGTATCAGAGCCAGGGTGAAGACAAAGCCCAAGCAAGAGTGAAAGAGCAATCACCGAAGATAGTTGGAAAGGACAAAAGGCTCAATGGGTTCCTCATCCCACTTCAAATTCACCAAGGGTGAAGTCAAAGCAGAGAAGATTATCAGAGTGGCGCAGCGGAAGCATATGGCGTCCTACCTAAAGGTCACCTCAATGGGAAGTTCAGATCTATGAATGGAAGGAAAGGCAGATGCCTTGCTTGCAATAAGTTTGGCCATTATGCGAAGGAGTGTCCGAATAGAAGGGACACATCACTTGATGATGGTAACAATCATTCCAGGGGCATCTTCATTGATCAAAGAAATGGCAGGTATAATGGCAAAGGAATAAAAGGAATGCAGGGCATCATGAGAATGGCCGACTCTTCGAAGAAAGCAAGGAACTCCAGGTATGAAGAATCAAATGTTGTTTCAGATAAGCTAAAGGAGTATTAACTTATGTTGGCCCTCTCCACTACTTCTCCTCCAGACTCTTTTGGAATCTAGCTTATAGATAGTAGTGCTTCAAGGCACTTCATCGGATAGAAGGAAGCTTTCTCTAATTTGATAGAGAAGGAAACAATCGCGGAGATTATACTTGTAGTCAATGCCACTTATCCCGGAAAGGGTGTAGGGAATGTTACCCCTCAATTGAATGAGGGTAACACGATTCATTGACAAGAAGTTATTTATGTACCTGATCTCAAGAAGAACCTGGTGTCCATTTCAGCAATGGAAGTCAAAGGTTTCAAGGTGGCATTCATCAATGGAAAGGTACGTGTTTGAAAAAGGAATTTTCAAGATGCTTTTCCTCTTGGGTCCAGGGTTGGAAATTTGTATCAAGTTGCAAGAAGTCCATTAGGAACCATGTCAGTTGACACATCTCTTCTATAGCACCGAAGGTCTGCTTATTATGGGGCCCTACCCGATGTGAGTCAGATGGTGACAGGAATGCCTAAATTCAAGAAGAGCATGGAGGTACATGTTTGATATGTACTGGAGGAAAACTTACAAGGGGACCATTCCCCTTATGTAGCAAGTCCACAGATTTGGAACAACCCAAGGGGTTTGAGATTCATGATCGGGAATCTCATGTATGCAAGTGGAAGAAAGCTCTCTATGATTTAAAGCAAGCACCCCGAGCTTGGTGTGAAAGGATTGATAGCTATCTGATGAAGCTGAGATTCACTAAGAGTGAAGCCGATCCAAACCATTGCTTTAAGGTTGTGGATGATAGACCTCTCATACTGGTACCTTATGTGGACGATCTCTTTCTGGCAGGTATGTACCCTCTCATTTACAAAAGTAAGAGGGGCTTGGATTCTGGATTTGGAATGGTGAACTGCAAGCCCGTGACTACCTCGATGAAGCCTAACTTTAAGAAGTTATGCAATAGTGATGCCGGACCTGATTTGGGAAAGGCCTCCGAGTTTCATAAACTCATACTAGCATTGATGTTCTTGGTAAACTCCTGTCCGGATATATGTTTTGCAGTTAGCATGTTGAGCTCATATATGGTTGAGCCTCACTGAATTGGTGCCAAGAATCATTTGAGATATCTTCAGGGAACAATCTCTCATGGATCGAGATACACTGCCGGAAATGTGAAGTTGCATGATTATTCTGATGTTGATTTGGCAGGCAGTGTGGAGGATCGCAAGAGAACTTCTAGGTGATGGTTCTCTTTTGGTTCTGCTTTGATATCATGGATGAGCAAGAAGCATAAGTCAATTGCTTTGAGCACCACTGAGGCCGAATACATAGTTACAAGTATGACCTCATGTGAAGCTGCCTAGTTGATGAAGCTCTTCAGTGAGTTGTTTGGACATGCGCTGGATACCATCGTGATCTTCTGTGACAACCAAAGGGGGATTCGATTGTTGAGGAATCATGTGTTCAATGATCGCTCCAAGCATATAGACATCAGGTAGCACTTTATCTGGGATATCGTACATCGAGGAGCAAGAAGGCTCCATCGCATTGGGACTAATGTGCAGGTCTCCGATTTTCTTTTGAAGCCCCTGGGAAAGGTCAAATTCTTGACTTTCCAAAAACGACTAGGAGTTGTGGAGAGACTCTCTCCTAAGGGTCCTGTATGATATGGACATTGAGCTCCGGGAGCTCCAAGGGGCTTGCAGGTACATCTTGGAGCGATGAGCAACCATAGGGTGAGTGGTTTAAACTTTAGCCTTACCCTAGTGGTCTGCTATGTAAGCAAGATGAGTGGTTCATCCTTCTCTTGCTGAGACACAATCATAGGGTGAGTGGTTTAGCCTTCCTCTAGTGATTTGTTATGTACAAGGTGAGTGGTTCAGCCTTCCCCTGGCATACCCCAGGCGACATGTAAGCAAGATGAGTGGTTCATCCTTCTCCAGCTGAGACATCCTACCCATGTAGTTTGGGACTCATGGGAAGTACCTCTCATCTGGCCAATGAGTAGGGAAATGAGGATACAGACCATAGTAGTACTGATGGACGCATCGTGTTACTACCGTACTCCCTATGCTAGGATGATATCGATCTAGAATCAATTGGAACTGACTTCAGGTCAGTAAGAGTGATATAACTCACTCTCTTTTGAAACTGATTTGGGATCAGTAAGAGCGGTATGACACACACTCTATTTGGAACTGATTTCAAATCAGTAAGAGTGGTATGAGACACTCTATTTGGAACTGATTTCGGATCAATGAGAGTGGTATGACACACTCTCTATTTGGAACTGACTTCGGATCAGTAAGAGTGGTATGACACACTCTCTATTTGGAACTGACTTCGGGACAGTAAGAGTGGTATGAGACTCTCTTTTATATGGGACTGACTTCAGGTCAGTAGAGGATGGTATGATACATTCTCAATCACTTCTTCTTCTTCATAGTTCAGCAGAGCAGAGTAGTGCAGGGCACTAATGGCAGAGATAGTACAGTCTGGCAGATGGATTAACAGATGGAGTTCTTCCTAGTTGAGAGGGAGTGTTAAAATTGGCAACTACGGCCAAACTCCATGTGTATCTAATTATTCATGGAAGCTGATATTTTTCTTGGATTCCTCTCGTCGAGAGGTATAGGATTGATCTAAAGATCATCCAATTCTGACAAGTATTCATGGAGATATGAATTTATTTGTGTTATGTGACAATTCGTGAAGGTCGGCCAGCAACCAAATTACCCCCACTTGTCCTCCACGTTTTAGTATAAATAGAGGTGCCTTGCAAGTCATTTTAGACTCACCTCTTGTGATCTCCTCTCCACTGTTTTGGGTTTTAGCGGAAGGGGAAGTCCCCAAGAGGATACGTTGTCCTAAGAATAGGTTTGCCATGCCCTAAACTGCAATTCTGAAAGGGACTATGACACAGTCAAACAAGGGACTAGGACACAGTCAAACGAGGGACTGGAACGCATTAAAACAATGATGTATATGCTGGTTGCAATAGCCCTAAACGCTGAGATGAAGAAGCCCTACTTATAGTTAAGTAGAAGCCCAAACATTGTCCTAAATGAGGGATGCCCTAACTATTGTTCTACTTCAAATACAATCAGGAAGGACAGATCCTATCACTGTTATGAAGGTATCCTAACACCTTAACACTATCATGGAGGATCTATCCTACCCTAGCCGCATTAAGGAAGTAAACACAGACATCTGGCTACTGCCCTAACCCTAAACGCAGTCTCCTAGCTGCAGTACTTAAGGTTACTCTAGGCCACAATCCATGAGGGTATATACGCAACAAGAAGGGACACTTATACATAGCAATAATATGTTGTCCTAGGTTGCATTCTTTAAGGGTTTGGATGCAGCAAGGGGAGGCCCTTGAAAAGCCCTAACCACAGTCTTATCGAGTGTCACAAGCTGGTGCCTTAAACGCAGTCAAGGAAGAGATGTATACACAATCCATGGAGGGATCTAAGCCGCAGTTAGGGAGGGTGCTATAAGCAACTCAAGGTGGCTCCAAACAGCAATATTTAAATGTGCACTAGGACGCAGTCATTAAAGGCCTCAATCCGCAGTTGAGGAGCACTGTTCGAGGTAGCCCTTACTCGCTATTTTCAGGAGGAAAGCAATTGGTTGTTGTCCTAAAAGAAGCCTTGCACAATCATCTAGCCACTTGCTGTAGGTGACAACATGGTTATGTTTTGGTATGATATGCTAGGCATAAGTATCCTATGAAGAGAAGCTATGGGGTTGTTGTTTTAAGGTTGAAAGGATCATTGCATGAATGAGACCTGTTGGAAGAATAGATTGCTACAGCCAGCTTCTTTGCTAGGTTGCAAGCCATAGCAAGCAGCTAAGGTTGTTCCATGGGAATAGTGCAGCATAGTATGATGGGTGCAGCATGGTGCAGCACAGTGATGATTAGTGCAACATGATGAGATGCATCATAGGCGATGGGTGTAGCATAGTGATGATTAGTGCAGCATGATGAGATGCAGCATAGGTGATGGGTGCAGCATGATGATGAGGTGCAGCTCAGTGATGGGTACAACATGGTGATGGAATCACCCAAGTTCAGATCTTCTCCCTCATGTGTCATCTTCTTAGAGAAGATCTCTACTCTTATTTTGTCAAGTCAAAATGTTGACTTCTAATGTCTATGTACTATCTCTCTCTCTATGTTGAACTATTGAAGAACATAAGAAGAATTGATCAGGGGCTCCCTCACATTGGGGTTTGTCCCTGGCTAGCGCCACATCTTGTGTCCTCTTGTCTTGGCTTGTTTTCTGCGATTTATGTTTATGTTTTATCTACATTTTACTATCATGCTAAATGTGATTGCTAATTTGGAATTGATACTGAGCTAATATGGAAAATTGAAGTAAATTTGCTCTCAGCATAGAACATACCTGAAATTCATTGCCATCCAATGTAGGGAAGTACATCCTCCCTATTGTCCTCTGCAACTCATAGCTCAGCGTGCCCTGTCCTCCATAACCCTTGCTCTTCTCATTCTTCTTGAGCTTGCAAAAATCTCTAAAAGAGAGTGCTCCCCTGAAGTCTGCACCCATGGACTGCCATTCTCTATAGTGTTCTCCCATCTGTGAAGGGTCTTCAGTCCCTGTTGGTTCAACCTGCGCCACAGGCACGAAAGAGGGCAGTATAGCTCGAGTTGGCCCACTCGCTGATGCAGGTTGTGTTGTAGGTGAAGGGTGATCGAATTGTTGAGAGGCCCCAAAAGTTTCCCCAAATAAGAATCCCCTAGGGGTGGTTCTCTCCTGGTTCTGCATTTTAATCTCCTCTAGCATCTCCTTCTGTCTTTTTGCTAGAACATTCAAATCCTTCAAGAAGTTGTCAAAAGCAATCTCCTCCCTGCTCTTGGGCTCTCCCATATCTTCCTCTGCTACTACTGCCTTCTCCCTATCCTCCGTCTCTGGAGCGATCTCCGGTTCTCTTTCTTTGCTTCGGTACCTCTGCCTCCTGTATGTAATATTTTGTTGGTCCCCTTTGTTAGTTTTTGGTAGAGCATCAGAAGTGCTCTAACCTTGAAGATTGATGGAGAGGCTAAGGCACATGAGTTCTAAAGAACCCAAAAACCGTTTGGTGAAATTCCACCCGAATTGTATTTTATTAAAATAATTAATATTTTTAATGGGGTCCCTAAGTCTAAACTTAGGAAAATTAAAATATTAATGGGTATTAATCAAAATATGGGTGAGAATGATCTAGAAGGCGGATCAAGTCATGTTTTAATCTTAGTCGTTGATTAGAGACTTAATCTCGACCGTTGAAGACTCAACAGGAAAAGTATAAAATGGAGGCTTGGGGTTCATTTGGAGACACACACGGAGCGATTGAGGAAATCGATTTTCTAAGGTGAGAAGTTCTCAGAAGGAAAATCGATTGGAGAGATCTTGCAACTGAGAGTCAGTGAGAATCCGGGAGGACTTTCCTGAGAATACAAACAGAGAGGCGAAGAGAACTAGCAGAGAAGAAAAGCTCCCTGTCACGCAGAAGCCAAAACTTCCAGGAATAGCTAGCACTGTCGGAACAGTTGGGAAAGCTGACACAGAGGGTAGAAGAGGTGACACAGAAATAGCCGGGGTTACCCAATCTTGTGTCGGATCAGCCGGAATTATGCCAGGTGAAGTGAGATAAAACTCACTCAGATTTTCTGCCAGAATTTTCTCTATAAAGGATTGCTAGATGCGCATCCTAGAGTTGTATTCAAGTATTTCTCCTACATAATAATAAACCCTTAGAACTGTTGCACCGGTTTTCCCACATTGGGTTTTTCTGGGGGCTATTGTGTCCAAAAATAAGTGTGTCCTATGTATCTTGTTCTTTGCTCTATTTTCTATTTCATGAGATCAAATATTTAATTAGTATAGGCTGCAGAAGTAATTCGCTTCAGTATTCAGAAGAATAACTTGTTGAATGTATTAAAAATCAAGTAGGTGAAGTGGATTCAGATTTGCTGCAATAGGGGTTCCTTGGACTAGGAATTTTCACATGGTATTAGAGCATTGATTTTGAAACAGAAAGAGAAGATCTAGTGCTCAGCAGTGAGGCCGAAAGCTGCATTTGCCACCTATTAGAATCCCCGTCAAGGGATTGCGCAGTCCTTGCCAAGAAGCGGAGATTCCGAGGAAATCTCTCTCTGACAGAGTCGACAGAGAGGTACGATTTACGGTTTGTGAGCTTGCAGAGGCAGAGGGAGTGACGCAAAGCCTTAATGCAGTGCTTGAAGGGTGCAGTTTTTGACAGGGTAGAAATCCGCCAGAAAAGAGCGAAGACACATAGAAGGGGAATTTTCTCCTCAAACAACTTCCAGCCAAGGAGTTCGAAACTTCACTTGCGGAACAACAGCGGAGAGGGGCAGATCTATAAGCTCTAGCAGGGAGTGTGTAGGCTAGTCTAGTGTTGTGCAGAGGAGAGAGGAGGTCATTGACATTTGGAAGAGATAGCAACCGCATCTCCAGGAGGGAGGTGGGGAGATTTAGAGTTGTAGTTCGAAAGAGCTACAGATGGGCAGCATCCTTGAGGAGTCCACCTCTTGGATCAATTCCTTGCTACAAGAGCCCAAGGATTCAATAGTGGCAAGATGGACTTAGTGTTAGATGATGCAATGGATTGTTTGGAGGTCAGACGCAGTAGTCGGAGATGAGAGACTGATTAGAACAGAGCAAGGTTGGCAGCAATGCAGATGGCACAGTGCAAAAGTCAGTAGCAGCGTAGAAGATTCAGAGGGTCAGAGACTAGTAGCAGTCAAATTCCAACATTCATGGTATTATGTTGAACACAGTTAAGCTCAGTTAATTTTGGATGTTTTTCAGTTGCTTCTCTCAGCGACTGAGTTGCAATACAAATGCAATGTTAGTAGTAGCAATGTTAGCAGCATAGAAGATGCATCATTTGAGAGGGAGTTTTAATACAGATGCAGCAGTGGCAGTGGTAGTGTCATGGGCAGCAGTACAATAGCAGCAACAGCAGTGTAGAAAGGAGGTGCTTAAAAAACAGAGCAGCATGCAGGTGGACATTGTTGCTAGAGCACTTTCCTCGCTAAGATGGAGTTTTAGTTTTTGGTAGCATCGAAAGTGCTCTAGCCTTGAAAATTGGTGGAGAGGCTATGGCACATGAGTTCTAAAAAACCCAGAAACCGTTTGGTGAAATTCCACCCGAATTGTATTTTATTAAAATAATTAATATTTTTAATGGGGTCCCTACGTCTAAACCTAGGAAAATTAAAATATTAATGGATATTCATCAAAATATGGGTGAAAATGATCTAGAAGGCGGATGAAGTCATGTTTTAATCTTAGCCGTTGATCAGAGACTTAATATCGGCCGTTGAAGACTCAACACGAAAAGTATAAAATGGAGGCTTGGGGTTCATTTGGAAACACACGCATAGAGATTGAAGAAATCAATTTTCTGAGGTGAGAAGCTCTTGGGAGGAAAATCAAATGGGGATATCTTGCAGCTGAGGGGCAGTGAGAATCCAGGAGAAGGACTTTCCAGAGAATATAGACAGAGAGGCAGAGAGAGACAATAGAGTAGAAAATTTGCCTGTCACATAGAAGTCGGAACTGCCAGGAACAACCGGAATTGACGGGAACTGTCGGAACAGCCGGGAAAGCTGACGCAGAGGGTAGAAGAGGTGACGCAGAGATAGCCGGGGTTAGCCAATCTTGTGCCAAATCAGCCGAAATTCTGTCGAGTGAAGTGAGGTAAAACTCACTCAGATTTTTCGCCAATGTTTTCTCTGTAAATGATTGGTAGATGAGCATCCTAGAGTTGTATTAAGATATTTCTCCTTCACAATAATAAACCATTACAAATGCTACACCGGTTTTCCCGCATTGGATTGTTCTGGGGACTATTGTGTCCAAAAATAAGTGTCCTATGTACCTTGTTCTTTGCTCTATTTTCTCTTTCATGAGATGAAATATTTAATTAGTGTAGGCTGCAAAAGTAATTTTCTTCAGTATTCAGAAGAATAACTTGAATGTATTAAAATTCAAGTACGTGAAGTAGATTCAGAGTTGTTGCAGTCGCAGTTCCTTGGACTAGGAATTTTCACGCTCTTCTCTCATAGGAGAAACTCCCCACAGCTGAGCCAAGACCTAGGCTTTGATACCACTATAATGTCCCAAACAGGAAATTAAGTGATAAACAAAGCAAGCAAACAATCCAACAATAAAAAATGTGAAATACACATCAGGCACCCATGAAAACGCTGGAAATAGAGAACTACTGAGCCATTTTATTAAATTATCAAGGGAAAATATAATGGTAAATGGAATGGTGCACTTGGGCTTGTCTCTAAGGAAAAGCGTGACAATACCCAGGTGATAAAATGATGATCTGAAGGCTGCCCAACTGTTGCACTAGAACTGAACTGCGCTACCCAAAAATTGTGTTGTCTACTGGAACCAAAAGGTTGGAATCGCTGCTTCCTGTGCTCAGAAAAATTATAAAACTTCAACTCCCGGGTCCTCAGCCAAAACCCACCAAAACCTAGGAAGGGTTTGGCCTAGTTCAGAGTTCTAAAATTCGATCCCTAAGGAGCCCGACCTCTCCTGCAACAGGTAAACTCGACCTGCTTGAGTGAAGCTAGAAGAACTCCCAAAAACTACCCCAAATCACTAGGATGAGTCCTCTTATGAATTTCATTCCTTCCCAACTGTGATTCTGATGCTTTGGCTCTTTCCCTCAAGACCCACGTGATTCCCAGACTGGCCCTCTGCGTTGTCCTCCAAGGCTGGAATTCAAACTGCCTGTTTGCTACACTCGCTCCAAAAATCCTCCCAAGTTCTGACCCAATGATGTCCTTCGAATCTCCTGGTTCCTTTGGCTAATGGCTAGCCCAATGAATCTCTATCCTCAACTGCGTGTTACCTATCTGCTGGCCCAAAAATATGCACTATTGGATGATGACTGAATGGGCTTGTTAGCTCTGCTATGTAGTTGTGCATTTGGAGGACCAAAATACTAGCATGGCCGTGTGTTTTTTGCAAGCAGGGAGTTCGCAGCAGTCTGTTTTCTCCTCCCATTTTTCTTATACTCCCATAGCCCTCGCCACCTCCATTTTCCTTCAAGTCCAAGCATTAGCCCCTTTTCCATCAAGCCCCTTGACACTAAGGTTTTGAACCCATATAACCGCGCGCCTCCAAAGCAAACGCTATCCGCCAATCCGATGCTTTCCCTGTCACATCAGTCACACAAAACATGTGCGTTAAACCCCGCCGTCTCCACCTCCCGATCCAATGATATTCGCTCCTCCCGATCCCGTAAGCTGCCCGCACATTAACCCGCGGGGAAAGCGGTTTCCCTCCCGTCACGTCCACCACGCGTCGCCCACTGACTCGCATCGCTTCCCGGCGTACGATTACCACTCACCTCTGAAAGCGGTGCGATATACCGCTTACCGCCCATCGTACCGCCCCCGCTCGTTATCGCCCGTGCTACTCTTCCGCCCGATAGCTGTCGGATCTGTCTGCCCGCGATCCAATGGCTCACGGTTTTCCATTCCTGTTTCCGTCTGATACCCTCTGCAAAACGATCTCCGTCATTCATCTATTGGATCCAAAGGCTGATATTTGTTCCCGTCTTGCCCATGCCCCCGCCATACTGTCTGTGCCACCCTTGACTGTTCTATGCTGCCGAAGGACGAAGGCGATCATCTACCAGCACTCTGCGCAGTTAATCTTCAACTATTGCATTCAACGCATTGTACACCCGAGAGAAAGAAGGACGACGCCAAAGAAGAAACTTACATTCAACAGTTAAGGAATTCCATCCTTTACGACACTTCACCTGCTCGAGGAGTACAACAGAGTACCAGAGAATGTCAAATTCATTCATTGAAGCAGCAGATCGTAGCAGAGGCCCATTTTAGATAGTTAATGTGGTTGGTAGTCCATTATGACCCCTCCATGCATAGAATAGCAGAGCATTTTTGTAATCAACCTCTATATATACCCAGAACACAGATGTAATGAGGGTTGATGGTTGTTGTTTTGATGTAAGGTTCAACTTCTGGAGACTGTAACTACTGTGATACTTGCAGCGTCTGGTCTTCATTTTTAGCTAATACAAGCTTCTTTTGCTGTTAATTGCTCACTTTCCATTTCTGCTCTGTTCTAGGTTGTGCCTGTTATGCATTTGTTCATGTGCTCTTGATTTTTAGCATTAGAGGGGCTGTCATCCCACCTCTGTGTTGAAGTCTAGTATGTATCATTGAATGTGTTATGCAAGTTTCTGTTCACTTAATGCCAGAGAGCTGTCATCCTGTCTGTGCATTAGGAAATAGATTTGCAGACCTCTTTACTGGTTGTAACCGGCCATCACATGGTCTTGTGCATCTGCTGGTGTGGTCAGTATTCTCCATGTTCACTTAATCCTCAAACTGTGAGTAATTGGTGGTCTAAAGCCTTGTAGTCTAGGGGTGTTCACCCATGTCTGGAGTTAAGCATAGTAGAAGTGGTTATCTATCTTGAATATGCATCATTCCCTCCATTCATCCATATCCAACAATTTGTTGAGTTTGTAATGTTCCCGAGCATCTCTGAGATACAACCTAGGAGAGTTTCTTGGGGTGATAACATTAATTGGCGTTGTTGCCGAGGAGAGGAGATTGAAGCTTAGCTTCCCTGGGAGACGACACAGTTCCAGATTTTGATGATATACAAAGTATGGGCACATTTCTAGTTGTAATCATCTATCTAGCAACTCCACTGGAGGAAGACCAACCTTTGGCGACTCCACATTGCAGTTCTGGCTCGGTTTGTGAGGCATACTCGAAGAAATCCTCAGAAATCACTAGCTAAACCAGTGCCTGACCCTGAGAAGATTGTCAAATCGAAGAAAACATCACAGAAAGGAGCATCAGGATCAGGTAAGCCTAAGAAACCTTATGTATCTCTCCAAGAGAAGGTTATAACTGAAAATATACAATTTAAAGATATTTAGCCTAGTGTTGCTAGTGAGAAATTTCCTTCAGAGAGTCATACAGGTCCTGGTTCATTTAGTTCCCCTTTGGATCTCAGTCCAAAGAAAGTTTCCCGTACAGTCCATCATATTCCCTTGTCTCTGTCATCCATTGCATTTTCCTATACTACTCAATTTGCTAGTGTCCTTCCACATACCCCAGTCATGGCAGGCCAGCAAGCACCTACGAAGATAGAAAGAATTGTAGCTGCCAGGTATGGACCTCTGGTCTTGCCTGTTCCTTTGAACGCTATGCCTGCAGGAGAATATTAGAAATATATGCCCAAGTTCACTGGCACAATGGGAGTAACTGCTGAAGAACACCTTGAGTCTTTTTATAGCTCTGCAGATAACCTAGATATTAGTGAAGATGATGTATGGATGAGAGTTTTTGTCCAGAGCCTTGATGGTGAGCCTAGGAAGTGGTTCAGAGAATTGCCCCATAGATCCATAATAGATATTGAAGCATTGGATGATGCATTTTTGAAGCAATGGAGAGATAGAAAGGATCTACTCTATTACCATACTGAGTTTGGAAACCTAAAGAGGGAAAATGGGGATCATTGCCTGATTTTAATAAAAGGTTCAATTGTATGTATAGTAAGATACCAGCTGAGGTAAAGCCTACCCCCACCTCTGCCAAACTTACTTATGCCAATTCTTTTGACTCTGATTTCTGCCTATTGTTGAGAGAAAGAAGATGTGCCACTCTAGCCGACATGCAGGATGCAGCACTAAAGGTGGAATCCAATATTATGGCTGCAAAAAAGCTAAAAAGTCATGCTGATAGAAGGAGGCAGAGAAGTGAGGCTTCTTTTTCCTCTGCTTCATCTTCAGAACCCAAATTAGACAAAATGACTAAGATGATAGAGTCATTGGCTACTGAAATATCTAAGCTGAAGGTTGAGCAGAATTCAGGAAAGACAAGGCAACAAAACACATTTGCTCCAAGAAATCCAAATCCATTCAGAAGAGCAAATGAACAGTTGTTCAGAGGGGAAAAGAACCAAATGAATAACAGAAAGTTAAAGCTCCTTTTCAAAATGTAGTCATGGAGGAGGAACAATTTGAAAAAGAGGATGAAATTCATTGCATGGAAGATAAAGGCAGTGCTGCCTTTTTTACATTGGCTGCATATGAAGAATCACTGCTGCAGGACCAAATAAGTCAAGAATGGGACAGAGAGGCTGTTCTACAGACTAGTGAACAACAAAGATACGATCTGAGGTCAAATGCAAAAAATTTCAAGGAGAATCCTGCCCAAATAGCTGTTGTCCAAACAAAGTCACAGAATATCAGGCAGAGAAGACCAGCAGCTGATCCAGTCATCCTCAAAGCTCCAGTTCAAGAGGTAAGAGGTTCTGATAAGTTACCTTCCTCTTTCAACTTTGAGTCAGAAGTCCAGAAGTTAAAAATATCTATGCCTCTGGTAGAGTTGGTAAAGAGTGAAGTATTTAGAAAGCCTATCCTTGAAGCTCTTGAGCTGGAAACCACACAAACCTCCACTGACTCTGTCAATTTGCAAGATGACAAGCCTGCAGTTGTGCTTAGCCCTATGATCGAACCTGCTGATAATAATTCTCCATCATTTTATGTCTCCTTGACCATTCATGACAAAATCCTCCACAATTTCCTGCTAGACACGAGGGCCAGCCACAATTTGATGCCTAAAGCTGTCATGGAAGAGTTAGGCCTTGACATCACTAGACCATATCGTGATTTATTCTCTTTTGATTCAAGGAAAGTGAAATTCCTAGGATTAATCAAAGACCTGGCCATTACCCTAACTCAGCTGCCCATGAAGGGTATGATGATGGATATTGAGGTAGCAGATGTCCCTCCCAAGTTTGGCATACTGCTGTCTAGGGGATGGATTAAGAGACTAGGTGGGACATTACAAAATGATCTATCTTATGCCACTGTCCCAGTTTTTGGAGGAGAAAGCAGGAGATTGTACAGAGAAGCACAGTTGGCATACATCATCAGTGATGAGAAGAATCCTACTAATCATCCCATTTATGCTGTGGACACTGACTTTGGAGCATGAATTCTCCAAATTGAAGAATCCCAAAAGGCCTCAATGTAGCTCAAGAAACCAAAAAATCAGGCTGAGAAAGAGCCAGGAAGTCAGGTTTGGGAGATGTTCTTTGATGGAGCATGTTCCAGGGAAACTGCAGGAGCAGGGGTGGTGTTGGTATCTCCAAAACAAGAAATCACCCATCTATCTTTCAAGTTGGCTTTTCAAGTCACAAACAATGTTTTACAAAATGGACTCGGATTCGGACTCGGCCGAGGATCGACTCGGAAACGGCAATGACTCGGCCGGCTCGATTTCAATGACTCGGTCGTTGTAAAAAATACATTAAATATTTATTTTTTTTATAAAAAAACATAATTTTAAATATTTTAAACATAATTTTAAAGATTTTCATTCAAGTTTCCAAACACACAACATTATAATATACATGGAAGACAACATATGATCAAAGTAGGCTCATGAACCAATCCATTATATCAAAATGGTACGGTGTACCCAATGGCAATAGTAAATACATAGTCAACTGTAGTCTGTCATACATGATCAAAGACTCAAGAGTCAAAACAAAATACAAATAACCAAGGAGGCTAGTAGCTACTGGCTACTGCCAGAGGAGCCAAGATCATCTCGACCAATCTCTGGATCATCATCATCAGAGCCAGACAAGGGGCCCCATGGCTCCTCCTCATCATCATCGTCTCCAACTGCAACTGTAGAAGTGGTGCCAGTACCAGTACCACTAGGCTGTGCAGCAGATGCAAGCTGAGATAGAGTACAAATGCGGCTGCGCTTCTGTCGTGGCTGAGCAGAGGAAGGCGAAGCACCTACAACTGGAGTCCTACTAGCTGGCTGTGAGACTGAGGCTGGTGGATTGGGATCTGCATTCAACTGAACACGCTGCAGTGGATCTCCAACATCAATTTCATCAAGATCCTCATCAGGATCAAACTCTGGTAGACGACTCTCCACTACCCAATCTGATGTTGGATCAATGTCTTCCAACACAATGGGATCTGAATCAGGTCTTTTGTTCAGCAATTGGTTCCGTCTGAGCCGAAGGTTGTATTGGACAAAAACTAGATCATTCAACCGTTTTTGCTCCAAACGGTTTCTCTTCTTTGTGTGAATCCTCTCAAAGACAGACCAATTGCGCTCACACCCAGATGCACTGCAAGTTTGACTCAAAATACGAATTGCAAACCTTTGCAATTCAGGGCACTGGCCACCAAAGGCCTCCCACCATTGTGCTGCAAAAAACATAGGAGTGTAATGAATTATGAGTTAGATGAAGGCTGAAGCTCAACAAAATTACAAATTATATCTAACTTGAAATTGAGAAATTGAAAATTGAAAATTTTGTTTACCTGGCTCATCTGCTTCTCTTGCAATCTTTGCTAGGTTCTTCCCAAAGGTACCTGTTGCATTGCTGAAGGATGTGACCTGCTGATGTATCAGTAGCTGATCAGACTCCGATGGGACCATGCGCTCAATGCAATCAACCAGTCCATCTCTGACCTCCCCCCTCAAAGCTCCTGACTCCTTAGCTTTATAATGATACCGTGGGTTCAAAAAATACCCAGCTGCATGTATAGGGCGATGGAGTTGATTGTTCCATCTTTCATCAATGATTGCCCAAATGGGCCCATACTTTGCCACTCTATCCTTGTATGCTGCCTTTATTTGCTCCTTTGCTTGATCCATAGCCTCATAAATGAAGCCCATAGCCAACCTTTCCCCATCCACCAACCGCAACACCTTAACTAGTGGCTCAGCAACCTTCACAATCTCTGTTGCCTTTCTCCAAAAAGTTTCATCATGGACTTTCCTTCTCAATTCTCTGCCTTCTGGTTTGTTAGACCAACTGCTATTATTCCAATCATCACTGGAAAACATCTTTTGCAAGTTTCTATGTTGGGAAAGCATAGATTGCAATGTCAAAAAATGTGTAGCAAATCTAGTGATGGCAGGCCTAATAATATCCTTGCCTCCAGTGTGTTTCCTCATGACACTCAAAACCAGTGTATGATTGTAGATAAATTTTGTTATGCTTTTGGCATTATCTACAGTGTTTCTGACCCAATCTAATTTCCCAATATCCTCAAGCATGAGGTCTATGCAATGTGCAGCGCATGGGGTCCAAAAGATGGTCTTGTGTTTTTCCTCTAACAGTCTACCAGCAAGAACATAGTTAGAGGCATTGTCTGTGATGATTTGAACAACATTAGCCACCCCCACACCCTGAATAACCTCATCCAATAGCTGAAACAACAAGTGGCCATCTTTTACCTTATCAGATGCATCAACTGATTTTAAAAACATGGTTCCCTGTGGGCAGAAGACAAGAAAGTTTATGATGGTACGGTTTCTTTGATCAGTCCATCCATCTGACATGATGGTACACTCTGTTCTTGCCCATGATTCCTTGAAATCTTGCAAATACTCATTAATTGATGTAATTTCTTTCTGCAAACGAAACCCCCTTAGCTCTTGCATAGTAGGGCCTTTGAAGCCTTTTCCAGCAGCATGTATGGCCTCAAACATAGGCTCATAATATGGTGAACGAGCAGCATTAAAGGGGATATCAGCATCATACCACCATCTAGCTATGTAGTCACAAGCAGTCTCCCTCAATTCTTTCTTCCAATGGTCATCTAAAGTGGGCTGAGAAAGACCTTTACTAACTTCAGGACCATGTGCATCTGATGGAGAGGAGCCTGAGTGAGTGAAAAAACTTTTGATAGTCCCATCACCCTTCATTCTACCCTTTCCCTTATCTTGAACAGAAGCAAAAGAGGGAGGAACATAACGGAAAGGGTTTGATGCATCAGTTTGAGGGATAGAGGAAGAACCCTCAAACTCATAGTGGGGGTTGGCAGCCATCATTCTTTGTATCTCCCTCTTCCTCCCAATTTCAGCCTGTATCTCTTTTTGCCTAGTCTTTTCTTCTTGAAATTTTTCAAAGCTTTCCAACAAAGTCTTTCTAATCTCCCCAATTTCGGGGGATTTACATGCAGTAATATTGCCTTTAATCCCTGCCAAGTGTTGTTTCAGCCTATGAATCCCCCCAGGACCTGACTTAATTTTCCTATGGCAAAACTTGCAACACATCTCATCATCAACCATTTCAACATATGCCCAAGCAGCATCTTTTGCTCTAGGTGCCATTTTTTGACTAGGAAAACAATCTGAAAATGAAAAATAAAAATAAAAATTGATTCAATGTTCATTTATTTGACTAAAAACACTCTCTAAGCTATCTTTATATGCACCTAAAATTTAATAAGTAAAAACAGATTTATAGAGGTGGAAAAAAATACCTCCAGGCACAAACTGCCTCCTCAAACTTGCTCCAAAAATCAGCTCCTCAATGCTGCTCCAAATGGCTGCCCAAGAAGCTCCTCACTCCAGCTACAATGCTCCTCCAAGACTCCTCACTGCTGCTCCAAAACAAGCTCAAGAACTGCTCACTAACTCTCAAAGAAGACTCTCACTCAAATGCATAAGACTGCTGTGAGTGAAATGAGAGCATTTGGCTGTCTTAAATAGAGTTTGGGAGGGGGAAATGGACCCCAAATGCATTTAACAAATCACAATAACCTTTTCATGTCCACAAACCCTAACTAACTCAGCTCCAAATCAGCAAAAAAGTATTTTTTTTTTGGTTAAATCGCTGCCCAGCCGATCTGCTATGACTCAGCCGTTTTTTGACGGGACCCGGCCGGGTTGACCGGGTCAGCTATGACCCGGCCGAGTCATTGGCTGACTCGGCCGGGTCATAGCTGACCCGGTCAACCGAGCCGGGTCAAAGGCCGTTTCAAATTTTTTTTTAATAACTCGGAACGAAACGGCCGTTTCCGTTTCGGTACGGCCGTTTCGTAAAACACTGGTCACAAACAACATAGCAGAATATGAGGCTCTGATATTGGGCCTCAACACAACCAAAAACAGAGGAATCAGGAACCTAAAAGTGTTTGGAGATGCTGATTTGATCATTCAGCAAATAAACAAAATGTTTCAAGCAAAGCACCCAAGGCTGAAAGCATACAGAGATGAGATATGGAGACTCAAAGATTCCTTTGATAATTTATGTATTTCATATATCTCTAGAGCCAAAAATCAGCTTGCTGATTCCCTTGCTGTGTCTACTAGCCTGTTTATCCCTCCCATGCCTCCCAGACTAGTGTATGAAGTCCAAATGAAATATAGACCATCCTTGCCTGATAATGTCCAGCACTGGAAATTTTTTGAAGATGATGGTGAAATAAATAGGTTTCTGCAAGTCATTGATGAATTTTCTAAAATGCAAATTGACCAAGAAAATGAAGCCTTAGAAGAAAGCGCCCAAGTTCAGCTTAGAAATAAAATTGGTAAAGATAGCATTGTCCAACTTCCCAGCAATCGCATACCTAAGGGCCTAGTTCCATTAGAAAAGTTGTTTGACCAGAATGATGTGCCTTATAAGGCTACCCAAAAAGAAGATCAATCTACAGTCTGTAAGCATGACATAGGGAGTTCAGGGCAGCCTAGATACATAAATCTTTCTTCTCATCTATCCGCTGACCAAAGTTCTGAATACTACAATTTAATGAAACAATTTACTGATGTCTTTGCCTGGGAATATAGTGCCCTGAAAACTTATGACAGAAAGATCATCCAGCATAAAATCCCTCTAGAGAAAGACACCATACCTTTCAAACAGAAGCTGAGACCAATAAATCCTTTGCTCCTTCCTCTGATTGAAAAAGAAATTAAAAAGTTGTTGGCTGCCAAAATCATAGTCCCTCTCAGATATTCAAAATGGGTAGCCAACTTGGTGGTAGTGAGGAAGAAAAGTGGAGAAATTAGACTGTGTGTTGATTTCAAAAACTTAAACAAATGCTCTAAGAAAGACAACTATCCTCTACCCAAGATGGAGCATTTGCTGCAAAAATTCTCAGGAGCCAAAGTAATGTCTTTCCTGAATGGATTTTCAGGCTATAACTAGATTGTTGTATATCTAGATGATCAAGAAAACACTACATTCACCACTCCTTGGGGCACTTTTATGTATTATAAGATGCTTTTTGGGTTGATGAATGTTGGAGCTACCTTTCAGAGAGCTATGGATATAGCATTTGTGGGAGAAAAGGATAAGTTTGTCCTTATCTACCTCGATGACATAACAGTACACTCCAGCAGCCATCAAAACTGTTTGTAGCATTTGAAAAAAGTGTTCCTGAAGTGCATAAGGTTTGGGATTTCAGTCAATCCTAAAAAATCACAATTTGCTTTAGAAGAAGGCAAGCTGTTAGGACATGTTGTTTCTGCTACAGGTGTCTGGATTAACCTAGAAAGAGTAAAAGCAATACAGTTCCTGTCTGTCCCGAGATCAAAGAAGGACATCCAATCCTTTCTAGGCAAGATTAATTTTGTGAGGAGGTTCATACCAAATTTTGCAGAACTGGTGAAGCATATTACCTCCATGTTGAAGAAGGGGTCGGAAATCAAATGGTCTGATGCAGCTAGAAAATCCTTTGAGTCCATTAAAAAAGCTATTATGGAGGCTCCCACTTTAATCAGTCCAGATTACAGCAAGGAGTTCCATATATTTTCTTTTGCCTCTGAAGACACCATTGCAACAGTTTTATTGCAAGCAGATGAAGAAGGTTTAGAGCATCTGGTGGCATTTTTCAGCAAAACATTAAGGGATGTTGAGCTGAGGTATGATATTATAAAGAAACAAGCATATGCACTTTATGAGAGATTTTTCAGCGTAAATCACATAGAATATCATTTGTCGACGCGTTTCGAACCAACTAGTGTGGTTCATCGTCAGGACAAGTTGAAGAAACAGATCCAGCTTAGCATGTTAAATAGTCAGAGCAGAGTCTCCAACGGCTACTTCGACCAACGGCTAATTTTGATCTTGGGACAAGGGTCAAATTAATATTATTATTACTATTATTTATTTGTTTATTTATTATTATTAATATTATTATTATTCGATTTTTAATAAATAAAATAATTCTAATTGGTGTTAATGGTTAGTTAGAAAACTAATTCATTTATTTATTTAATAATTATTAATTATAATATTAGGTTGTTAATAAAAGTTAGTTAGAATTAATAAAAATATAGGAATGAGGTAACTTAAAAATAAAAATAATTGGAACGAGGTAAAAATAATAATAATAATAATAATAATAATAATAAAATAATAAAAAATAAAAATTAATTAATTAATTAAAAAATATAAAATAAAATTAAAAATAAATAAATTATTATTCATTTTATTTACTTATTATTTATCATTATTATTATTTATTTTATTTATTTATTTAATGGTTAGTTTTCTAACTAACCATTAATTGGTGTTAATGGTTAGTTAGAAAACTAATTCATTTATTTATTTAATTAAAGATAATAATAGGTTGTTAATAAAAGTTAGTTAGAATTAATAGGAATGAGGTAACTTAAAAAATAAAAATAATTGGAACGAGGTAAAAATAAATAAATAAATAATAAATAATAATAATAATAATAAATAAATAATAAATAATAATAATAAAAATAAAAATAAATAAATAAAAATATTAATGTATGTAAATTAAATAAGCCGGTTATAAAAGGTACTAAAATAAATAAATAAATAAAAATAAAAATAAAATAGTTAATTAAAATAATAATAATAATAATAATTAAAAAAATAATAATAATAATAAAAATTAATAATAATTTATTTATTATTAAGCATATGCACTTGTCAAGTCTTTGAAAGCTTTCAGTGTTTACATCCTGCATTCCAAGATAATTGCATATGTACCCTCTGCTACAATAAAAGATGTCTTAACACAACCTGATATTGATGGAAGAAGGGCTAAATGGATTGCAAAGTTGATCGAATTCAATATAGAATTGAAGCCCACTAAGCTAGTCAGAGGTCAGGGTCTTGCCAGACTATTGGCTGAAGAAAATTGCAGAATATTGGACATAAATCTCATAAGCACTGATGCAGAAAGAGGGCAAACAGAATAAGAGGAAGCAGTTGAACCAGAGAGAAAGCAGTCGGTGGCAGAAAATCTAGCTTCTTGTGATTGGTATTCTGAAATAGTGAAATTCTTGCTGAAGCTAGAAATCTCTCCAGGCTTAAGCACAAGTCAAGCCAGAACTATTAAGCTTAGGGCAGCTAAATATTACATTAATAAAAATCTGCTCTATTGGAGGGATCCATCTGGAATGCTTTTGAGGTGTCTAGACAAAGAACAGTCAATGGAAGTTATGCAGCAGTTTCATTCCAGCATGTGTGGAGGGCACCATTATTGGAAAACTACAGCCCACAAGATCCTCAGAGCTCGGTACTATTGGCCCTCTTTATTTTCTGATGTATTTTCATTTGTTAAATCTTGTGACAGGTGCCAAAGATTTGAAGGGAAACAACAATTGAAGTCCCTGCCCTTAAAACCAATACATGCAAAAGGACCTTTTCAGCAGTGGGGCTTGGATTTCATTGGAGAGATCAATCCACATTCCAGTGGCCAGCACAGATGGATATTAGTAGCCACTGATTATTTTACTAAGTGGATTGAAGCAATCCCTACCAGAAAGGCTGATCATAATGTCGTCATCAAGTTTTTGACTAAAAATATCTTCACCCAGTTTGGATGTCCACATAAAATAATCATAGACAATGCAGCAGCCTTCAGAGCAAAAGAATTGGTGGATATGTGCAATTCAATGGGCATTAAACTGGTTCATTCCACCTCATATTATCCTCAAGGCAATGGTCTAGCAGAATCCTCTAATAAAAGCCTGATAAGGATAATTAAGAAGCTGTTGGAAGACAATAAAAAGAATTGGGATTCCAAGCTCAGGTATGCACTATGGGCTGACAGAGTAACCACCAAGAAATCCACAGGGAATTCTCCTTTCAAGCTGGTATATGGTACTGAAGCTGTATTCCCAATTCAGTTAACTCTCCCTGTGGCAAAATTCCTTCAAGAAGAGCAGAATGAAGAAGAAGGCATGGCACAAAGGATCACTGATTTGGTAGAGGTACATCAAATCCAAGAACAGTTGGTTGAAAAGGCTACAACGCATCAGAAAAATATCAAGGATGCTTTTGACAGGAAGACAAAGACAGATAATTTTCAGGTTGAAGACTTGGTTCTGAAGTGGGATGCACTGAAAGAGAAAAGAGGCAACCATGGGAGGTTTGATGCTTTCTAGACAGGGCCTTTTATTATTTCTCAGATCCAAGGGAACAATACCTTCCTGCTGAAAAGTATGGGAGGAGAAACAGTTTTTGACAGCCCAGTTAATGGGCGTTTTCTGAAAATTTATGTGGTTTAAGGTCTTTTGGCCTTAAAATTGTAAATATTTGATTTTATCAGTCTTAGTGTAAGTTCAATCAGACTCCATGCTCAATGGAACACTAGGAATTTTGCTAATGTGTTTTCATCGGAAAGGCATTGATCTGTAGGTTATTGAGACCTCACAGGGAGGATCTCATCCCCAGAAGGAGCCAGTATTAGCTCTGCTATGTACTTGTGCGTTTGGAGGACCAAAATACTAGCATGGCCGTGTGTTTTTTGCAAGCAGGGAGTTCGCAGCAGTCTGTTTTCTCCTTCTCCTTCGTTTTTCTTATACTCCCATAGCCCTCGCCACCTCCGTTTTCCTTCAAGGCCAGGCATTAGCCCCTTTTCCGTCAAGCCCCTCAGCGCTAAGGTTTTAAACCCATATAACCGCGCGCCTCCAAAACAAACGCTATCTGCCAATCCGGTGCTTTCCCTGTCACATCAGTCACACAAAACATGTGCATTAAACACCGTCGTCCAATTGTCCACCTCTCGATCCAACAGTATTCGCTCATCCCGATCCCGTAAGCTGCCCGCACATTAACCCGCGGGGAAAGTAGTTTCCCTCCCGTCACGTCCGCCACGCGTCGCCCGCTGACTTGCATCACTCCCCCGCATACGATTACCGCTCACCTCTGAAAGCGGTGCGATATATACCGCTTAACGCCCATCGTACCGCCCCCGCTCGTTATCGCCCGTGCTACTCTTCCGCCCGATAGTCGTCGGATCTGTATGCACGCAATCCGATGGCTCACGGTTGTCCATTCCTGTTTCCGCCTGATACCCTCTGCAAAATGATCTTCGTCGTTCATCTGTTGGATCCAACGGCTGATATTTGTTCCCGTCTTGCCCATGCCCCCGCCATACTGTCCGTGCCACCCTTGACTGTTCTGTGCTGACGAAGGACGAAGGCGATCATCTACTAGCACTCTGCGCAGTTAATCTTCAACTACTGCATTCAACGCATTGTACACCCAAGAGAAAGAAGGACGACACCAAAGAAGAAACTTACATTCAACAGTTAAGGAATTCCATCCTTTACGACACTTCACATGCTCGAAGAGTACAACAGAGTACCAGAGAATGTCAAATTCATTCATTGAAGCAGCAGATCGTAGCAGAGGCCCATTTTAGATAGTTAATGTGGCTGGTAGTCCATTATGACCCCCCCACGCATAGAATAGAAGAGCATTTTTGTAATCAACCTCTACATATACCTAAAAGACAGATGTAATGAGGGTTGATGGTTGTTGTTTTGATGTAAGGTTCAACTTCTGGAGACTGTAACTACTGTGATACTTGCAGCGTCTGGTCTTCATTTTCAGCTAATACAAGCTTCTTTCGTTGTTAATTGCTCACTTTCCTTTTCTGCTCTGTTCTAGGTTGTGCTTGTTATGCATTTGTTCATGTGCTCTTGATTTTTAGCATTAGAGGGGCTGTCATCCCACCTCTGTGTTGAAGTCTAGTATGTATCATTGAATGCGTTATGCAAGTTTCTGTTCACTTAATGCCAGAGAGCTGTCATCCTGTCTGTGCATTAGGAAATAGATTTGCAGACCTCTTTACTGGTTGCAGCTGGCCATCACATGGTCTTGTGCATCTGCTGGTGTGGTCAGTATTCTCCATGTTCACTTAATCCTCAAACTATGAGTAATTGGTGGTCTAAAGCCTTGTAGTCTGGGGGTGTTCACCCATGTCTGGAGTTAAGCATAGTAGAAGTGGTTATCTGGCTTGAATATGCATCATTCCTTCCATTCATCCATATCCAACAATTTGTTGAGTTTGTAATGTTCCCGAGCATCTTTGAGATACCACCTAGGAGAGCTTCTTGGGGTGATAACAGGGTTGGCTATGAATACTGCCTGGTGCTCCTCAAGATGCTATGAAACTACCTTCCTAGGATGACACTCGTAGTCCCCCGAAGGTAGGGTTCAATCTCCCACTTGAGAGATTCGTGGTTGAACAACCAGTTGACTCAATTAAGCAGCTCAAGCAAACAGTCAAGTGATTTTCGATATGCAAGAATGAATGATTCCCCAAGTGAGGAGCTCTTCCTCCTTATGACTTCATGGGCCTCCCTTTGCCTCATGTGGGCCCCTCCAACAGCTATATGAATTCCCTCCAAGGCAATTCAAATTGCCCAATACATTGTCCCACATGGGTGGCCCCCACCTTCCACTAGCAAAATAATCTGGCCATATGTCTCCTAAGTTCCTAAGTCGAAACTACTTGGTTCCTTTTCCTTAGAAAAATTGTACAAAATTGTGAAGAGACAAAACCTATTACAAATTCTTTTGGGAAGGGACATGACATTTGCCTCCAATTGGCTTAACACATATATATATATGGTGTGCCAGTTGGTCCAAGGCCCAAATTAGGTTTGTCTCATTCATTGAGACATAGGAGGGCTTGCACCATCTTCAGTACCCTCAAAATTAGAGTAAAGAGAAAGATTCAACCACATTGAGACCCATGAGACACAGCTTGTGCCCCAAACCATATGTGGGGTTCCACACGATGATTTGCACTAAAACAAAGGGGCCAACCCCTCCATTATGATTGTAGAGGGCCGAGGCCCTCTAAATCACACATGGCACCATTTGGCCTCAATGCTTTCCCTCTGGAGGCCTATGCATGAATGACGTCAGCATCTCGACCCTCTTTCAGTAGATTTTATCATTTGTTACATTGGTTACTAGGTCGGTTTGTGACCTAGAGGTGTTTTTAGCCCATCACTTTATGATTTATAGGCTTGTAGGTTAAATTAGAGTTAGTAGGACACATATATATTAGATATCATTCATTTGATCTCTCATCATCACTCACCTGGGATTTTGGCCTCCTTAGAGAGACTTGCAATTGCTCTTTTCTTGGATTCTTTGATGATTGGATGCATTTCAATATTTGGAGCTGATTTTTAGACATCTTTTGGAGCTATTCTTGGCATAATGGATGGAATCTCTTGCTAATTTTCTTGTAAGTGCTTTGTTGTTGGAGATATTTATTTTCATGTCTAATGTATGGAATGAGTAATTCTAATTTATGCTAAATTGTGCCCTAAATTTTGATAAGTATCAATTGAATGCATGTAAGAAGAAAATCACATGCATTATAAATACATGACATTGTAAGAATTATCCTAAGTGGTGAAACTCTTTGTAGTTCTTCCCATAAACTCCATTATTACTTGAGTGGCTAAATGGTTGAAATCGGTGCTAGGGCATAAATTTTCATCCTCATTAAGAGAAAAATTTGCTTATCTTTGACATCCACGATTCCATATACCCAAGGGACAAGGAACTAGTCCAAATCTTTGGTGATCATTCTAAATTTTTATCCATTTTCTCTCTCCTTAAAATTTGGCCCTTTCAACAATAGAGGAGAACCTAGGGCTTGGTGTGAATTTCTAATGAAGAGGAGTTTTGGAGGTTTGAGAGCCTAAACACCAAGTTGACTCGATTTGCCACAAAATCTCCGAGTTTGGTGGGCATCCACTCAAATTAGTCCATAAATTCTCTTGGCCTAGGTGTTTTCCCTAAGAGGGAAACCCTAGTCTTCATTCTCTCAACTTAAGGACTTCTTTGAGGGTTTTATGAGCCTTGGATCAGTTGGTTATCATTATAAGAAACCCGTTCCTTCTCATCTTGACCTTGAGAACACCTATTATCATCGAAAACTTCAAAACCCTTGTTGGAAATACTGAGGGGGGGGGGTGAATCAATATTTCTTTTCAATTGTTATTTTTACCAGTTAGATCACTTATATTTAGAACACAAAAATGAACAATAAGAATAAATGCTTTTATTAATTTCTTCTTTACAATAAATCAAGTACAATATATGTAGGGCTCCAACCCTAGATGAAGACACCGATCTTCAATCTCCCAGACTCCAACCTGTAATATGCCAAGCACCGCCTTGGACTACTTCCAAGGCTCCAAACTTGTCAATTTTGAGGCACCAACCTCAAGGGCTCCAACCCTATATTTGGTTCAGGCTTCGACCTGGTTTCTTGAGGACTCTGATCCTCTAGGGCTCCGACTTGGTTTCTTGTGGACTCTGATCCTCTAGGGCTCCAACCCTATCCTCCAAGGCACCAACCTTGTCTTTTCAATTCTCCAACCTCTTGGGCTCCAACCCTCACTTTACTTCGTCAAAATGTATTTGGTTATACTTCACAACTCCCAATGTCTTCTTCAACGGGCCCTGTCAATCTTCGCTTAGTCTTCACTTTGGTCTCCATGTTGCATCATCAACAACAACCTTGATCTCTTAGAAGGTGTCACCACTGCGCTTCATCGTCACCCAAATAAAATTCTCCAAGGTCACATCATGAGGACCTTCAACAATGCATCATGATCTCCAAGGGTGCCTTCAAGATAAACTTCTACAAGTCTTCAACAATGCTTAAATAAGCTGCCCGAGATACTCTCCAAGGTTAAGTTACTTTAGCAAATTTTCAATGGTCTAAATAATGCTCCAAAAGATGCAAAGATTGTTCACAAGGGAGCAGCTCCAAAACTGAGATCAAGGCTATCAAGGTTGCCTTTCAATTTTGCTTCAAAAAATCTGCTCTAAAGTTTCTTCAGGTTTACTCAAGGTCAGATCCAAAACTGCCTCAAAAACTGCTTTCAAAGTGCTGATCAAGACTGCCCAAGATATCCCATAGAAGGCTGATCCAAAAATGTTGATCCAACCTGCTTCAAAATTGCTCCAAGAATTTTCAACAATGCTTCAGTGATGCTCCATGGATGTCTTTAAGTCTGCTCATGAAAGGCTGCTCCAGGAGTCCTCAACTCAGCTACAAACTCAGCTTTCAGACGATCTTAACTTAGTTCTAAGAAGCCAATTCCAATGCAAAATCACTGCTTCAATAGTGCTCTTTAAAAGTCTGCTATACTCTGTTCCAAAAGTGTCTTCAAATGATGCTAAAATACTGTCCTTAAAAGCTTCAAATGATGCCAAAAAAAAAAAAACTGATCTTTTAATGTCACAAGGAGGCTCAAGATGATGGCCTCAAGTTCTGATAGAAAGATGTTCTAAATATGCTTCACAAAAGATACAGAAGTTGCTCCAAAACAGTGTAATAAAACCAGGTCTGAAGCTATGGTTCAAGGTCCATTCTCGGCTGCTCCACGGTTTGTTTATGACTGTTTAAGGTCTACTCAGAACTACCAGTCTCCTCAAACCTCAATCCCAACACAGGTCGAATTGAAGTCTCTATCCACAATCCTATGCACAGGTCTGAGGTGCCAAATCATAGATCTGAATTACAGAGTTAAACAATATGAGAGATCCAAAACAGAATTTGTCCAACAAAAGTTATCTTCAATTTTTGTCCTCCTACTTATTTAGTACCTCAGATCCGAATTAGTTTTTTTTCTATACTTGACCCAATTTTTTTGTGTCTTGGAATAATGAACACAAATTTATATTTATAGTAGTTTACTGTTTGACCATAGTTTGAAGGGACACAACTGTTGAAGGGGCACGTGTGCTCATGTGAGCCTACTTAAGTCGGATGCCAGACTTGGTTAATTTTAACATATGTGATTTTCAAAAATTAATATCTTTATAATGGCAGGGAGTTAGGAGACAAGTTTGTGCTCGTTGGAAAGAGGAAAATGTCCTCTATAAGCTGGTGAGGGAGTCACTTTAAGATGATATGTATAATTTCAAAGAATGTTCAATTATGTAACAGACTTTAGGTATTTATGTGAAATGTTTAGGGTAAGATTTTAATGGAAAATAGGAATAGGAATAAATTAGGGAATAAGGACTAGAGTTAGGGGTTTTCATATAAATTCTTTATCCATTGTCTTGTTAAGGAAACTTCCATGCTAGGGCTCCTTCTAGGATTAAGACATTTTATCCTTTAGGTCTTCAATTTTATGCAAGATGAGGGTTCTTTCGCACGTGTTCTTCATTTATAAGCATTAGGGTATCTTCAAGAAGCTAGGGCATCATATATCAAACATCAGTTCTAGGGCTTGCATCAAGAATTTAAGGCTAGGGCTTTATGATGAACATTAGGCATCAATAATCTAGAGCTATCCATTGTTTAGATAGAGCTAGGGTTAGGGTATCATGAACATATGCACATAGGAATTTATCCTAGGGTTTGCATAAAGAGAGTCTTCAATGAGGTTAGGGAAACATCACAAAAGGGTTATTCATCCATCACAAGGGTTAGAACATTTGCCATCTCCAACAAAGCCATATTGACATCAATCACAACTTTGACCAACAACCCTAAATCTTGAGCCTTATTTTCTAGGGCATTTCTTTGAGAGTGATGTGCTTCTTTGAAGCCTTCTATCATTATTGTGCCTCTCTCTTGAATGAACTCTAGTGGGGTCACTTCATCCTTATCATTAGCATATATATTTTTAGTGATTCCTCCTTCACCGGGACTCCCCCCATTGATGAAAATCCATAAATATTGGGGAGTTTTGGTTGAGGTGGCATTGGGCCTCTACCCCATTGTTATCCCATTGTCTAGTTTATACCTTGTAGGGTTTCCCTCTCCAAGCCCTGCTAGATTTTGCAGCAATAGGTACTGTCACTATTTGAACCCTCAACCCAAGAGAAAGGTGGTCGCAAGAGTGAATAATAACTCCAACAAGTGTTCTGACATGAAATAACTAAGTGCACCCTCCAAGAACCCTTGCAAATGCCCTCAATAGATCCAAATGTGACCCCTCTTATGTTCACCGTAATTCTCAGCCAAAGAATGTGTAATCTCCCGTTTATTAATTTTAATAAAAATTCTGGTATTTTGCTTTAGAAAATTATGTCGTCAATTCAACAATCAAATTTTACAAATTATATCACAAAATTAGTGGCAAAGTTAAGAAACATAAAGCTGCAACTGAAAATAAATCAGGAACGCATGCAGCAAACATCATCGTTATTTTATTAGTAAGAAATTAGGTATTACATGACAATACAAAATAATAGTTGGAAGATGGTTGAGATGAAATAAGAAGAAATGAAGCATCAGTTGAGGATCTGAATGATCCTAACTCCAATATCGTTAAAGCTCTATAAAACTTCTGTACGAAGTCTCCTCCACGAGTGTTGGGGCTTTGTTCAACACACACTCACAATGGAAACCCTAGCTTTGGGGCTTGCCGACGCTGGGAACTTCATTTTCGAAAACTCTCTATAACAATAATCAGTAAAAACCAAGATGTCCCAAATGATCTCATCCTTCTCCTTCTAAAGACTCGATAGATAGATTTCATGACCCTTTTCAAACACATTTGTAATAGGGTGTTGCTACACAATTTTGCACAATTTTGGCTAAGGAAGAGAACCCATCATTTTCGACTTAGGGACTTAGGAGGCAATTCGGCTTTATTTGGTTGCTAGTGGAATGTGGGGGCCACCCACATTGGAGTTGAAATTGGCCCATTCGAATAGCTTGGAGGGAAAGTCGAATAGGTGGATGGAGGGTCCCACATGAGGCTAGGGAGGCCCAACGAGTTATAAGGAGGGAGTAGCTCCCATTTTGGATTCATTCTTACACCTTGCAATCAAAATTACTTGATTGTTCGCTTTGTTGTTTAGCTAAGTCAACCAGCTGTTTAGCCACGAATCTCTCAAGCGAGAGATTCAACCTCTACTTCAAGGGACCATCCATGCCCGCCCTAGAGAGGTAGTTCCATAAGTATTTCAGGAGTTCCAGGAGTGCGTTACAGCACTACCATTCAGCCACAACAGGGAGTGCATATTTCTGACTAGCTGGAGAAAACGCAAGGGGAATTTGGAATTATCAGTGATCAAGCATTTGCCAGAAGAGTTAGAGGATTGGGAGAGGAGCAAAGGGTTAGCCTTTCTTGCGAGTTTGGAGCCAGCAAATTCAGCATCCCAGCAGTCTGATTTACAGTTACCTGGGCCTGTGTAGAGAGCGATCACTAGGCTCATGTGGGAGTTGGAGGAAGGAATTGTAGAGCTGGAGTTGGCTGGGAGAAGTAGGAGATCACTTGGAGGACCATTTGAGGAGGATTACTGGAGTTGGGAGAGCATAGATTGACAGGATCAGTCACAGCCACAAAATTCGAAATTGGAGGAGGGCCTAGCTGTGAAGGGTCAATTTTTGAAGATTGGAACCAAGGAAAACCCTTTTTGGGTTTTTTCTAGGTTTTCGACAAGGATCACACTCCTAAATTTTTAGAATTTTCTAGGCAGATCTAAGGGGTCAAATAGGGGTCCCAATGCAGCCAACAGCTATAAGAGCTAAGGGGAATTTGGGCCAAAATTTCAAGGTCAACATTTGGCCAATTCCTTAGTGGCTTTTTTTGGGTTTAGGCCAAGGAGCAAGGAGCTGAAATATCATAATTTTCTGAGCAAGGGAAGCAATGATTCCAACCCTTCGAAGTCAGCGAACATAGCAGTTTTCTAGGGCAGCGGAATTCAGTTTGGTGCAGCAGTTGTATAAGCCTTCATTTCAACATTTTCTCACTTGGGTTTTGTCATGCTTGTCTATTGAGACAAGCCCAAGTGCACCATTCTATTTTACTATTGTATTTGCGCCTGAAGAAGTAATAAAATGGCTCAACATTTCTCTATTTCCAGTGTTTCCATGGGTGCTTAATGTATATTTCGTTTTTATGATTGCTAGATTGTTTGCATGCTTTGTATATCACATACATTCTTGTTTAGGAACATTACAATAGATCTCCAATCTTCTAGAAGTATTTTATTTTTCTTATTTTAATATTATTTTAGAAGCTCCCCCTTGATTTCATTTAAGTGACTTTTAATTTTATTATATTTTATTTAAGTCACTTTTAGCCTTTTTCCTTCAATTAATCACTTTCCCCTTCATTCAATTATAGTCAAGAAAACTGTAAATCGCCCACCATACTTTTTTTGGCCGCTAGAAGCCACTTCTCAACATCCCATCCTATAGATATTCTTGTTTTGGTTCCAATGAGCTATTACACTAAGTTGTTTCATCAAATGTTCCTCTCGGAATGTCACCTTAAGCGTAATTAATTAAGTTAGGCTCAATAATAACCTCATTTTATAGGCATTATTGAAACGCAATGGAACCAAAAGTAATTTGTGCGAAACTGACACTGATGATGGAATACGCTAAGAAAATGCCATCAGATTCCATAAAACCTATCAAAAACCCTTCAGCACCCCTGATGATGTAATTTTTCTCCTATTGCCTAGACATCACATACGTTGGAAATCCATCCTAGCTATACTATAGAGGAAACTGAAAATTGGGATATTATAAGTCCTCCCACCCCAACATTGCTTGCCCTGAAGCAAGCGATATATGTCCCCAGTAGAGGCATCGACATATTGATACCAGGATCCCATATGAACCATTGGACTAAACCATGCCTTCACTCCACCAAATTATAGACAGATCCCTCAATACCTGGATCCCAAACAAACCTCCAACCGATGTTTCCATCAATAGATCCACCCGGATCCCAATGCCACCTAAGCCCTGGGACCTGTGGGTTATGATACCACCGTGGCCCTCCATCATTGTCCGTGCCTAAGGGCTTGTTTTGTGTTATGCCACCAACTCAGAATATCCTCCTAAGATTCATCCCATCAATAACATACCAACTCATAGTCTCCTGCCAATCCATTCCGTGGGAATGAATGAATGCATGAATACCTACACATGGGACAAGTCTACTATGTTGATGTTGCTTGATGCCCAAATCATGTCGTCTGCCCAGACAACCAACACGGTCCTCCAAGAAAACTCTTCCCCTCTCTCTCCAATGTACAGAGGTGGGTTGATAGAGTTGCAAGCCCTTTTGATGTAGAGGGTCGCTCTAAAACTCCCAAGTGTACTTCTCTTGCTGCCTCACTAGGACCCTCAGCCACCCCTCAACGTTCGGCAGCTTGTCCGTTGACTTGACACACTTCATTCTGAGCTCCTCAATGTTACTATTCTGTTACAAGATGGTGCCTCAAACTGTTTGGATCTTCTACTTCAATCCCACAAGATCTTCCCTGAAATGTTCAATTTTCACCTGGCAACTATTGTTTGAAAGTGTTGTAGCCCTATTGGCAGCATCTGCATCTATTTGCACCGCATCGATGGGTGGACCAAAAAATGGATACTCAACTACCTCCAACTTGAGTCTTCAACTAGCTCTCCAAAGATGGCTTATAATGCATATTGTGCATATCATCCTCATCTAACTCACACCCCTCTATGTTCTCTTCATGTTGGATCACTAGTAATTCATCTCACAAGTCTCCTTGAAAGTCTTCTCCACCTATGGGGTCAATCTGATGCTCATCCCCTTCAACCATTGAACATGGATGCATTGGTGGGCTGCTATCATCATCTCCATATGATTGCTTGTGCTCTTCAAAGGTATCTTCGTGAAAATCTATGGACTCAACCATAGTAGACTCTTGTCCAACCATGGACCCTTCAACCTTTTCCACAATCAGTTGACTTGAATTACTTGCCATTTCTTGCTCTGCTTCAATTTTTGCAATCTCATTTGCTTCTTTGTCCCCTTTATATTTATGATTTGGTGTTTGGCTGCCTTATCTTCATCTTTAGGTTTAGTTTCTCGGCCTGAGACTATTCTGTAAAGACCTTTACTTCTAAGTAAATCCACAATGTAGGACCACCATTGAAAGTAGTTGGTGCTGTCAAGAATAACTTGGCATGGACTTTCCATTTTAACATAAACTGAAGCTGTAGATGCTGAAATTAAGTGTTCCAATGGAAAGATCTTGAAAAATTAGGCCGATTAAAAAAAAACGGCTTTGAAAACAGCTTCCGAATGAAGAAGTTATGGCTTTTTGAAGAAAAGTTGTTGAAGATCCCGACGAAGTGCGTGAATGTGCGGAAATGAATGATAACGTTATATTTTAAAAAAATCTCCCGCTCCCCCCTTTCTAAACTTAATCTAATTACCTCACTTTAAAAAAAAAATTATGTGACCCACTTATATAAATAAGTGAAAGTCACTTTTACAATGGTACTTTATGAGCTACCCACTAAATTGTAACTTAAATAAAAGATAAAGAGACTTTAGAATTATAAGTGACTCACTTTTTATAATGGGTGAGAACACTTTTAAATAAAGTAACTTTAAAAAAATAAGTTACATGTGCTTTTTGAAAAAGTAACTCAACAAAAGGAAAGGCTTGAACCCAAGACCTCTATTCTCATAAAGTAACTTTGGACCAAGTGAGCTAGTTTAAAAGGTTAGAAATTTTTGGAAAAGAGGAGAGGAGGGAAGGGGAAGGGGGGGGTTTTCTTTTTTTAGTCACTGAAGCTTTCGGGTGTGTGCTTACTTGAAAAAGCTCTTTTTGCCTACGAACAAGAAACCACACAACCCAACACAGACATGCAAAAAACACCAAACCTTATGGCTTGAAATTAGCTTTCGCCAGAAATTAAATATTTCTTCAATGTTTATGATTTTCCGAGATCACACTAAGGCGCACGAAAAAGAGCATACGCATGAGAAAAATCCCTCCTTTCTGTTTCTGATTTATCCAGATCAAACAGAGTCATGGGACAAAGAGCATACGCAGAAATGAAAGGTATAGGTTTGGTAATAAAAAACGGAGAGTTAAATAAACCGAAATAAACAGAGAGATGAATAACTAAAACTGCAAAAAGGATTGTATACCTCCAGATCTTAAAAATGACATAGCTAAGGCTACCGGAAACCTTTTCGCGTGAAACGAAAGGGGTTCCTCACTGGAACAGATGCTCCTAACACAATAGAGCAGTCCTCTCGGCCCGAAAGCAGTCAGAAACAGTAGATCTAGGAAAAAAAAGTCAGATGCAGTTGTACCGGCTTCGGATTTGAATCACCAACGGATGCGGCCCTCAAATAGCTCTAATACCATGTAGGAATTTACAAGGTAATTTCCTCTGACAGAACACCAAAAGACACCACTCACAAATAAATCACAGATCAATGCACCAATATTCTTGACATGGTTAAAACCCTCAAAGAGGGAAACAGTCCACGACCTAAGCCAACGCGACCACTTCAAGCAATTTATTAATAAAAAAATGATCCGAATTGGATCCATGAAAAATTATCAAAGTTCGATGACTGTATCAAATCATGACAGACTTCAAAAACTTGTGAACAATGAGCTATCAGGAAGACCTCTGGATAATGGCAGTTTGTAGCCAGCACGGAACGACGAGGACCTCAGTCAAAGCACGCTGACCAAGGCCCATGGAGACTGCGCAGTGGCGCAAAACTAGCAGTTAGGAAGCTCAGATCAGAAAACAGAGGTCGTTTCTGATGCGTGATTAGCGCATCATTGAGCAAAACCCCTCGAAATGGAATAGCCCCGAGCGCTCGATCACAAGGGAAACCCGAGAATCGTGGGAAAAGTACTAAACTGAAAGGCGGGTCTCACGCTTCAAAACTGGCGGAATATCAGAGGCGTTTTGGGCGGTAAGCGGATTTGGCAGGGAAACGAGCAATTCCATACGTTGATTGATGCGTGTCCGGCGGATGAGAGAGAAAACCGCTCTCATCGCGAGCTAACGTCCGAGCAAGTCAACCGTAGGATCTAGAGGCCCCAGATCTAACGGCGGAGATTGCGCTCGATGGGGAGACCAGATTTGACAGAGAAATGAGCTACAACATATAAAAGTCTGAAGTCCGATTTGATAGTTGAGTTGGCGGATGAATCATTTCACAACGTAACCAAAATAACGAACCGTCGAGGAAGATTTGGCGCTCAGTTCGTGAGAGGACAAGTGGCCACCTCCCTGTGAGACGTTACACAGTGGCGCTGACGCAGAGGCAGGGAATTCCAAGCAGACAGAGGCAGGCGAACCAAAGGGACGGAAGAGGAAGCGAACAGTCAAGGGACGGATTGGCTTTAAGCCATGAACAAACAGAGAACAAAAACAAGAGAAGACAGTGCAGAAGGAGAAAAAAGACACAAAATAGAGAGTAAAGCAAGAAGCAAAGAATAGAGAGTCGAGCTGACCTACAGAGTTAAGGCAGCATCGAGCAGACAGAACCAGGCTTGAGAGGTTCAAGCAATCCCTGTGAGGATATCTGTCGGGAACTGAGTACCAAATTGGACTCATCCCATTAAGACCAGTTGAGGTCCAGACTTAGTAAGAGGGGGTTTGTGCACTCTAGTGGCTTGGGGAATCCAAGAACCACCCTACTAAGCATCATATGTTCCAGGAGACTCAATTTGAGCTCCTCATTGTAAAAACTTTGTTTAAAGACACAATAAGAAAAGGCCACCACTGAAAGTTGGACCAGAGACGTAGCCCTAGAGGATAGGGTGAACTCCATATTAAATTGTTGTGTTTTGCATCTTGCTTGCTATGTTTCTCTTACTATTTTCCAGCGTCTGTGTATTTTGCAATCTTATCGATCTGTTGCCTAAGATAACATAGACACACACCAGCACATGAGTCTGTAATACCTTCATTAATTAATTAACTGAGATCACTCACAAGTGATTTTCAGATCAAGTGGTATCAGAGCTCTAGGTTGTTAAGGTTAGACAAGCTTGTGCTAGATTTAGCTGTTGAATGCTAACTAGGTCAAAGCTCAAATTAGGAGAAGGAGAGTTGGTCGAAATTAATCCTGAAATCGGGAGAGTCTATCCTCAGAAGACAATGTCAGAAGAAGGTTCTGTGGGGCCATACCCTCAATTCATAGATAGTTTCCTAGCCATAAGGTCCATGGTAGAGGAAATGTATAAGGACTTTAGAAGACATAAGGATGAAGATTCATCAGGGTCCAAACAAGACAAAGGAGAAGATGAGACTCTCCTCCATGACCACTCAAAAGGCAAAGGGAAAGAAGAAAGCTTTCTCACACCTCCTAATAGCCCTGAACATAAAAAGAAAGCATCTTTGATTAAGCTAGATGTTAAATTTGATTTACCAATATATGATGGAGAGTTGAATGCAGAAAAGTTGGACAATTGGATCAGACAAATTGATGTTTATTGCAAAGTGCAGAGTATCGATTCAAACAAGAGCAAGATTCAACTGGCAAGCCTACACCTTGGAGGAACTGCTTTGGTTTGGTGGGAAGGCAGGACCCAAGCTGACATGAAGAGACATGGTAAGACTATTTCTGTCTGGAGTGAATTTGTTTCTACAATCAAAAAGCAGTTCTATCCATTGGCCTACATGCAGCAAGCCATGATGAGCTGGGAAACTCTTCGACAATTGAAAAGGAAAAGTGTACAAGGGTACACCCAAGAATTTAGGAAGAGAGCATTGATTTTAGGAATCTCATTAAACTCACTTGAAACTCTGTTGAAGTACATCGATGGTCTACACAACTACATGAGGCACACTATCCTCATGTTTAATCCCACTGGTATAGATGAGATATCTGTTCAAGCTACTCATCTAGAAGCTAGAGGAAAGAATGGAAATCCAGAAGTTGGGGGATCATCCCAACCCACTGCAAGCAAGAATAAGGAAAAAAGAAAATAGAAATGGAAAGCAAGGAAGGCTAACACTGCACAAAAAAGAAAGTCTTCATGCACTCACTATAAGAAGGATGGGCATGATGATGAGCACTGTTGGATTCTGCATCCGAAGCTGAGACCTAAGAAGTTCGAGGGCAAGAAAAAGAAGACTGCTGCAGTGATTCAGAAAGATTTGGGGTCAGACTCGGGAGATGAAACAACTATTGCAGCCACAGGTATAAAAGGTAAGAATTCTGAAGCATCTACTAGTAATTCTGCACAATCTACTATTGATGAAGAAAATGAGAGAAAAAGACATGTGCTTTTCCATATTCGAGTTATTTCCAAACATCAAAAAATTGATACTTTGTTTGATAGTCGCTCACAAGTAAATTTAATTTCTGAAGCAATTGTAAAGAAGTTGGGATTACTGACTACACCTCACAAGAAACCATACCCATTAGGATGGTTAAATGATAAAGCACAACTACAAGTGACTAGACAATGCAAACTCAAGTTTTCTTTTGGGTCAGCATTTGTAGATGAGGTTGTGTTAGACATAATTCCTTTGGATATATGTGGAAATGTTTTAGGAAGTCCTTACTTGTATGACAAAAAAACTATTTTCTATAGAGCTGAGAACAAGTATCTACTCGTTAAAGATGGAATCGAATACTTTGTAAGAGCTCATAAGCTCAAGAATAATTATACTCTCATAAACTCAGGGCAAATGAAACGAATGATAAATTCATGCAAACAATTCTTACTGATGGTTGTAAAGGAAAAGAAACCCGATAAAACTAATATATTTGAGGGTTGTGATGCTAAACAGCGAGCTGATTTAGAAAAAGTTGTTTCAGAATATGACATCTTGTTTCAAGAACCTAAAGGTCTGCCACCCAAAAAGGAAATAGTGCATGAAATTAATTTGCAGCAAGATGCTCCATTGCCTAACATTGGAATGTACAGGTTGTCTGCTTTAGAGAATGCTGAAATCAAAAAGCAGGTGCAGGAGTTGCTCGAGAAAGGGTTCATCAGACCTAGCACATCACCATGTGGATCTCCAATCGTTTTGGTGAGAAAGAAAGATGGCTCGTGGAGAATGTGCATTGATTACCGAGCACTAAATAAGATAACAATCAAAAATCGTTATCCCCTTCCTTGCATAGATGATCTCTTAGATCAATTGAAAGAAGCTGTTTATTTTTCCAAGTTAGACTTGCATAATGGATATCATCAGGTCAGAGTTGCAGAACAAGATGCATGGAAGACTGCTTTCAAAACAAAGCAGGGATTCTATGAGTGGCTAGTTATGCCTTTTGGCTTGACTAATGCTCCTGCTACTTTCATGAGAATAATGAATGATGTACTTAGACCTTTTATTGATGATTTTGTTATTGTGTATTTGGATGACATTCTGATATTTAGCAAAACATGGGAAGAACATTTAAAGCATGTTAAACAGACACTAGATGTTTTGAAAAGATAAAAACTTTATGTTAAACTCTCAAAATGTAAATTTGGCAAAACATCTTTAAATTATTTGAGACATATAGTAGGGGGTGGTGAATTAAAGATAGATCCCTCTAAGGTGGCAGTCATTGTAAACTGGCCTAAACCCAAATCTGCTACAGAAGTTAGGAGCTTCTTAGGAGCAGCACAATATTGGAGAAAGTTCATTTCTAAATTTTCCTTAATTGCAGCTCCCTTACATGCTTTGACAGGATTCAACAAGGTGTTTAAGTGGGGAGGCAAACAGCAGAAAGCCTTCGACACCTTGAAAGAAAATATTAGTACAGCGCCAGTACTAGCACTCCCTGATCTTCAAAGACCATTTGAGATCCAAACAAATGCCAGTGACTATGCCATGGGAGCAGTGTTGACACAGCACGGTAAACCCATATGTTATCATTCTGAGACATTTAATTCTGCGATAGTTAACTATCCTACATATGATAAAGAATTATATGCATTAGTACAGAGTGTGAAAAAGTGGAAACATTACTTAATAAGCAAAGAGATAGTAATACATACTGATCATCAACCACTTCAATATCTACACTCCCAAATTAAGTTGCAGCAATCAAGATATAAAAAGGGCATACACAATAAAGTTGCAGACATGTTATCTAGACCCATTATAAATGCATCTACTATACTTAAGCATAATTTTGTGTTACATGAGAGCTACATTGAACAATATGCTCAAGATATAGACTTCAAAGATGTATATGCAACTTTGAGTCAAGGCAAACGAGTAGAAGAATTGGATTATGATATTAAGGACCGACTCCTATATCATTGTGGGACGCTATGCATTCCACAAATTGAAAGAGTTAAGATAATTCGAGAAGCACACACTTCTCTAATATCAGGTCACTTTGGGGAAAATAAAACAGTTGCACAACTACAAAGATTTTGTTATTGGCCAAAAATGAACGAGACAGTTTCTAGATATGTAAGAGGGTGTACTATGTGTGCTAAAAGCAAGCCCAGCAATAGAAAACTAGGCTTGTACACTCCATTACCAGTTCCTTCTCATCCTTGGGAAAGTGTTTCCATGGACTTTGTTGGAGGACTGCCTAAATCTAGGAAAGGTCATGATTATCTATATGTTGTTGTGGATAGGTTCAGCAAAATGTGTATTTTGATACCTTGTAGTAAACAGATTACAGCTGAACAAATTGCAAAATTGTTCTTTCAACATGTATGGGTTCATTTTGGATTACCCACTTCCATTGTATCTGCTCGAGACACCCGATTTGTGGGGAAGTTTTGGTCAAGTCTGTGAGAACCAATGGGACACCGAACTGAAGAAAAGCACAACTTTCCATCCACAAACTGATGGCCAGATAGAAGTAGTCAACAGGACAACGATCCAGTTGCTCAGAGGATATTGCAGTAATCATCCTAAGCTTTGGGATGAACATTTGTGTTATGTGCAGCATGCTTACAACCGAGCAAAACATTCTTCTACAGAGAGATCTCCTTTTGAGACCTGTTTTGGTTTCACACCAAGGTTTCCTTTGGATTTTGTCTTTGGTAAAGACACAACAGTTGATGGACACAATGATGTGGACAAGGCAACTAGGTTCATTGAACAAATCCAAGAGATTCACCAGGAAGTACAGAAACAGAAGGAAAAGAGCCAAGCCAAATACAAGGCAAGGCATGACAAGCATCGAATGGAGCATAGTTTCCAAGTTGGTGACCAAGTCTGGCCGTATATCAGCAAGGACAGAATGCAAAGTGAAGGTAAAAAGCTAAAACCTATCAGGTATGGACCTTTCAAGATACTTGAGAAAATCGGTGAGAATGCTTTTCGCCTTGATTTACCAGCTTACATGCACATCTACTCAGTCGTAAATGCAGACAGCTTGAGACTATTTGAACCTTCATTAATTGAGGATCTCAAAGAGCAGAGTCAATTGCCTTCTATTGATGACCTATTACCTGAATATCTTAATGAATTGCAGGAAGACACAGTTCTGGACAGGAAGGTGAGGACGACGCGCAGGGAAAATGTTGAGTACCTCAGAGTTGGGCTCAAGGGTTCAAAGCCAAGCAGTGCAAAATGGATAGAGATTGGACAAGTGAGACAATTGTATCCTCACATAGTCGATGCTTGAAAACCAACTTTTGGTGGTCCAAAAGCTTTTTCAGTAAGAAGGCCATGATCTGAATTGGATCCATGAAAAATTATCAGAGTTCGATGACTGTATCAAATCATGACAGACTTCAAAAACTTGTGAAAAATGAGCTATCAAGAAAACCTCTGGATAATGGCAGTTTGTAGCCAGCACGGAACGACGAGGACCTCGGTCAAAACGTGCTGACCGAGCCCCATGGGGACCGCGCAGTGGCGCAAAACTAGCAGTTAGGAAGCTCAGATCAAAAAACAGAGGTCGTTTTTGATACGCAATCGCGCTTTGCTAGCCAAAACCCCTCGAAATGGAATAGCCTCGAGCGCTCGGTCACAAGGGAAACCCGAAGACCATCGAAAAAGTGCTAAACTGAAAGGCGGGTCCCGCGCTCCAAAACCGGCGGAATATCGGAGGCGTTTTGGGCAGTAAGCAGATTTGGCAGGGGAACGAGCGATTCCATACGTTGATTGACGCGTGTCCGGCAAATGAGAGAGAAAACCGCTCTCATCGTGGGCTAACGTCCAAGCAAGTCAACCGCACGATAAGAGCGATAACCGTAGGTTCTGGAGGCCCCAGATCTAATGGCGAAGATTGCGCCTGATGGGGATACCGGATTTGACGGAGAAATGAGCTATGGCGTATAAAAGTTTGAAGTCCGATTTGACCACTGAGTTGGCGGATGAATCATTTCACAATGTAACCAAAATAACGAACCGTCGAGGAAGAGCTAGCACTCAGTTCGTGAGAGGACAAGTGGCCACCTCCCTGTGAGACGTTACACAGTGGCACTGACACAGAGGTAGGGAATCCCAAGTGGACAGAGGCAGGCGAACCGAAGGGACGGAAGAGGAAGCGAACAGTCAAGGGACGGATTGGCTTTAAGCAATGAACAGAGAGAGAACAAAAACAAGAGAAGACAGTGTAGAAGGAGAAAAAAGACACAGAATAGAGAGTAAAGCAAGAAGCAGAGAACAGAGAGTCGAGCTGACTTGCAGAGTTAAGGTAGCATCGAGCAGACAGAACCAGGCTTGAGAGGTTCAAGCAATCCCTGTGAGGATATCTGTCGGGAACTGAGTACCAAATTGGACTCGTCCCATTAAAACCAGTTGAGGTCAAGACTTAGTAAGGAGGAGTCTGTGCACTCTAGTGGCTTGGGGAATCCAAGAACCACCCTACTAAGCATCATCTGTTTTAGGAGACTCAATTTGAGCTCCTCATTGTAAAAACTCTGTTTAAAGACACAATAGGAAAAAGCCACCACTGAAAGCTGGACTGGAGACGTAGCCCTGGAGGATAGGGTGAACTCCATATTAAATTGTTGTGTTTTGCATCTTTCTTGCTGTGTTTCTCTTACTGTTTTCCAATGTCTGTGTATTTTGCGATCTTATCGATCCATCGCCTAAGATAACATAAACACACACCAGCACATGAGTCTGTAATACCTTCATTAATTAATTAACTGAGATCACTCACAAGTGATTTTTAGATCAAAGAAAGAAAATTTACATAAGCTTCTCTCATGAACGGTCACCCTACAAATGACCCTCCATGCTCTTTAAATAGAGATCATGGACCAATCCAGTGTTAAGCCACGGATCAAGTGTCGGTAATATCGAGGAGAGAATGAACCGTCGGATCACTTCATGTTTAGAACATATTGTGACCGTCGGATTGTAAGAAAAGATGTACTTAGTAAAAAAACACACTTTACCTAACTCTACACTAGACCAAGTTATACTTAACTATTTTCTATGTGTTGGAATATTCTAACAGAGTGCGATGATCTTATCTTACAGATGTTCCAATGCTTCTTCAGCATTAGGAAATACCATCTTGACACAGTCATAGCACACATGCAGTCCATCTTATCATCGTGCATGAGAGGTCATTGTTGTTTGTTTAGAGGAGAGAGCAGTTGAGCTCACCTGTTGCTTATGACCTAGCCGAAAGGTTGGTTGAGCAGAGCATTAGGTTGTTCAGTAGATAGTTGACCAGGGAGGAATTGCTCAGGTTTGGTGGATCATGCACCAAGAATGAGCTGAGGACGAAGGGTCTTTGCTTCATCTGCAAAGGACCTTGGGGACCTGACCACTCATGCCTGAGTGACACTGAGGAGATGACTAGCAGGGAGATATTCTTTATGTCTATCAAGATGAGAATTCTTCGTTGGACGAGTCCATGGGTTCATACGATGATACTTTAGAGGAGCACGAGCAGACATGTGGAGTTGATGACAATATGCCAGATATGCATCCATCTGTGGTAGAGGAGTATGAGGAGAAGCTGCTTGTTCCCATGAGGGAAGGAGTTCATGGAGCAAATGAGCGACTGATGATTTAGCATAGAGAGCATATAGAGGAGCATGAGTCATGTAGATTCGTTGACAACAGGCCCAATTCATATGATAAGCAGTCAGTGGGTCCTAGGAGAGACATTCAGGATGACGAGTCATGAGTGGTGATTCAGCATGAGCAGCATATGGTGGATCATGAGTCAGCTAAGGAGAATGATGTGCCATTTGGAGATTCATATTGAACCCGTGATGATCGAGGACGAGCAGCCACCCTTGGGGTCAGTCGTTGATGAGGAGCGGACAAAGGTACAGACAGCTGGCAGGGTGACGATACTCGCTGACACTTGTCCTCAGGTGATGTTGGAGTATGACAGGACAGTTTGGCAGGAGATTAGTGGACTGGAGGAATGTGGAGCTTCCTATCAGTCAAGGGAGGTGGCAGTGCATCCATCTTTGTGTTTAACCATTGATGAGGTGCAAATAGATGTACTGGCAGCGAGACGAGCAACAACATTTTCAGGCAGCAGCCCTCTCCAGGAGTACATAGACCGAGCTTGTAGCACAATTTGTCCACTTTTTCCCATTAGAGGGAGAGAGGCGGCATTTCCTAGACATGTTTGGATTGTCCAGGTAGAGCATTAGGAGTTGAGCATGGACCAGTTTCAGCATAGCAGATGTATCCTTCGCACAGGTGTCCATGCATTGGATTGGCGAGAGATCATCAGCTGGTATCCTTTTGATGGAGTATCATTTTTAGTCAGGAGCATTGTATTGCAGAAGCCCTCAGAGGTGAGGGATATCACATGCTTCAGTTGGCAGTAGGATGTGGGTTGGCCACTCATCAGTATTTTAGCACGGCATCAGCATGATGGGATTGACCTTGGTCTATGCCAAGGGTTGGATTGGAGAGAGTTGATGAGTTGGTATGCGATGCATGGAGCAGCATTCACAGTCGGCGTTATAGCACAGTAGGAGCCATGGAGCATTAACGCTCCTTGGTAGCGTTGGGATCCAGGTGGATCTACTGGCAGCAGGTTGAGTCAGAGATGGACATGTGATCCAGGTATTGGAGGATCTAATCATGTTTCGATAACTTGGAGACAAGACATGGCCTTAGTGGCGTTGGGCCACCAAATTGGTCCGCAGATTTGGATTGCTTGAGGGCAAGCAATCTTGGGGCGGGAGGATTGTCATGTCCCCATTTTTAATCTTCTTCATAGTACAACCAGGGTGGATATCGAGGGCAGGGGATGGCTAGGTCAGTGAAGCAGTTTTATGTCATCAGGGTTCCGATCGAGTTTTGAGGAGTTTTCATGGAGTCCAATGGCATTCTCTTAACATATCCATCATTATCAGCAGTTCCGCACATCTTGTTTTTGGTTCCGAAAATGGGGTTATTATCGGCATAACTTAATTAATTATGCTAGAGGTGGCATTCCAGAGAGATTTATTGATGGAACACCTCGGTGTAATAGCTCATTGGAACTGGAATGAGAAGATCTACAAGATGGAATGCCAAGAAGTAACTTCGAATGGCTGAGGAGAGTATGGTGGGAGATTTACCATTTTCCTTAGTTAAAAATGACTTTAATTAGTCATTTAATTAAGGAAAAATAATTAATTAGAGGAAATGGGCCAAAAGTCACTTAAGTAAAATAAAATAAAATAAATAGTGGTCACTTAAGATATAGTCAATGGAGGAGCTTCTAGAATAATAATTATATAATAAAATAAGATGCTTCTAGAGACTTGGAGATCTATCCATCAGATCTATAAAAAGAAGAGGAGAAGATCATTTGGGACATCGTGGATTTGTGTATTGTTTTTGTATGAGAGGTTGAGAACCTAGTTCCCTACTCCAGCAGTAGCCCTAGGATGGAAACCCTCGGGTGATTCAATGAGAGTGGGCGAGCACCCATCTCTTCCCTTGGTGAATCCATTCAGGGTTCACAGGTTGCAGTGTATTGTTTTTCAGTTTGTTTTGGAGGCCGATTTGTGGCATTGTTGTAGATCTATTTAAGGCCAGATTATCTCAGCTATATGGGTTGTTTGTGCATGTAAAACCCCAATTATCTAATATAATAAAGATGAGAGTTTCTTATTCATTATGTTGTGAGATTGCAGTGCTCTATTTGTTTATTTTTACATGGCAATCTTCTGTTTGTGAATGAAAATTTTTATGTGAAGTGCTTGTTCCAAATTTTCTTCATTTGGGACATTACAGGATCTCACCCGGCCTAGGCCACACTAGCCCTAAGCTGATTGGAATTTTAGCCTGTCTCCTCCCCTACCACATGCACAACCACCCCCGTGAGGTTTGATCCTAGGTCGCCTTACTAACGAGGCTCATCCTCAACCGGTTGTGCTAGTGGGACTTGACAATCAAGTCACATTTTAAATAGTCTCACTTTATATTTTTAAAGTGACTTTCCCCTTTTTTTTTACTAGGGACCCATAACAACTCTTTTTAATTTTATCTTTAATTTATAAAGTGGCTTAGGTCTTGTTACCCACCACTTATGCGTGGTATCCATAGGAGAATTTTTTTCTCCTAGATGGTCCTCAGCCAGCAACCAGCTGCTAGTTCGATGTGCCACTATCTCTGCCACCTGAGCCAGCTATGTGGTCCCTCGTCCATCTGTTATGATCGTATGCTTGAAGGTGGGCCTTCCAACCGCGAAGGTATGGCTTTTCATTGTGTATTTGGGTACTTTTGTTTACTTATCATGGACACTTTTAGGCATGGATTAGTGGTGGGATTCAACGAAAAGAATGGGCTTGGTTTGTACTCGTCTCCTCTGTCTAATTTGATGGTTAACCTTGTATCTTAGTCCCATGGGATCTCCTTTATTGGCCACTAGCTTTAGGGGTGGCACTACATGTGTCATGTCCCTTCCCAAATAAATTTGTAATAGGTTTTGGTCTAACCCAAATTTTGCATAAATTTTGATAAGTAAAAGAACCCAGGTATTTTTTACTTAGGAACTGAGGAGAAGGGAAGGTTGAATTAGGTTGCTAGTGGACGGTGGGGGCCACCCACGTGGGAAAATGCACTTGGGCACCTGGGCAATTCGAATTGCCTTGGACGAGAATCGAATGGCGTGGAGAGGGGCCCACATGAGTAAAGGAAGACCCACGAAAATATAAGGAGGAAGAGCTTCCCAATTGAGGTATTCATTTTGCACATCGAATTTACTTGTGTTGCTCGAGCTGCTTAGCCAAGTTACCTGGCTATTTAGCATCGAGTTTCTCAAGCAGGAGACTCGACCTTTCCTTCAAGGGACTTTGAGTGCCACCCTAGGAAGGCATTTCACACTACCTTGAGGAGAACCAGAGGAGACTTGTGGCCATATCACTCAACCTTCGAACCAGCAAAGCATATTTCTAGAACATGCAGAAAGGGAAACATGCATAGGTGATTGGGAGTTCATCCGAGCAGCACTTGTCGAGAAAGTTTGGAGAGTTGGAGTACAACAGAAGATCGGCCTTTGGCAGGAGTTTGGGAGCAGGAGGTTGTTTCAATTGGGCAACTTGATTTACAGCTTTTGTGGACTGCGCAAAGGGCCATTTTGGGGCTCATGTGGGAGTTCAGAGAAGGGAGGAAAGCCATAGGAGATAGCATTTCAGTGTTTGGGGTAGATTTGGAAGGCTTTCCAAGCCAATTCTAGACAGGCCGAGATTGCCAGCATGAGGAGGAGGACGTGGTCCTTAGAGGTCGAATTTCAAGGGTCTAAACTAGGCCAAACCCTTCCTGGGTTTGGGTGGGGTTTTGTATAGGAGTCGGGAGCTAAAGTTGCAAAATTTTCTGAGCATAGGAAGCAGGGTTTCTAGCACATCCTTTCTAGCAGGCAACATAGTTTTCTAGGCAGCGTAGAGCACCTCTGGAGCAACAGTTGGGCAACACTAGGATCCTCATTTGCTCCCTTGGGTTTTGTCACACTTGTCCTTGGAGACAAGCCCAGGTGCACCATTCCATCACTGTTTTATTTCCCCGGAAAGATTTAATAAAATGGCTCTGATGTTCTCAATTTCCAGTGTTTTCCTGGGTGTTTATTGATTGTATCTCATTTCTGGATGTTGGTTTGTTTGTTTTCTTTGTGTATCACTGAATTTTCTAGTTAGGAACATTATAGTGGTAACAGAGCCTAGATCTTGGCTCAGCCGTGGGGAGTTTCTCCTATTATGAGTGAAGGGGACCGGCAAATATTATGTACTGGAGGCATAGGTATCGAAGCAGAGAAAGGGAGTTGGAGATCACTCCAAACACAAAGGATAGGGGAAAGGCAACAATAGTAGAGGACATGGGAGAGCCCAAGAGCAGGAAGGAGATGGCCTTTGATAGCCTCTTGAAGGCTCTGAATGATTTAGCAAAGGGTCAAAAGGAAATGCTAGAGGAGATCAAATGCAGAACCGGGAGAGAAGCACTCCTAGGGGGTTTCTATTTGGAGAGACTTCGGGGGCCTCTCAACAATTTGACCATCCTTCACCCATGCCACAATTCCCATCACCAAGTTGGCCAACTCGAGCTACACTGCCCTCTTTCATGCCTTTGGCATAGAATGAACCAGCAGGGGTCGAAGATCCTTCACAGATGGGAGAGCATTTCAGGGAATGGCAGTCCATGGGAGTAGACTTCAGGGAAGCACTCTCTTTCAGAGATTTCTTCAAGCTCAAGCAGAATGAGAAGAGCAAGGGCTATGGAGGATAGAGCAAGCAGAGCTATGAGTTGCAACAAACTATAGGGAGGATGTACTTCCCCACATATGATGGCACTGGAAAGTGCACCGCTCGGGCCTAGGTTGAGAAGATGGACACTTATTTCCAGCTCAACCGGATGACGAGCTAGAGGCCATTAAGATGGACACACTGCACTTGGAAGGGGAAGCCCATGACTGGTGCTTTCATGGCTTGGCTACCTTGGGACATGCCAATGTGACCTTGTATGAGGATTTCACCAGGAGGGTGGTTGAGCATTTTGACCAGAGGGGTCTGGAGGCTCACTTTAGGGAGCTAAACCAACTCCAACAAACAAGTAACCCAGAGCAATACATATTGGAGTTCTTAAGAGTCTTAGTGATAGTGTCGGACCTATCAAATGCTCAGAGGGTGTACACTTTCATAAAGGGCCTACTTGAGCCCCTGTGTGGACTAGTGAAGTCACATAGACCCTCCACAATGCAGGAAGTAGTTACATGTGCCAGAGATTTACAGGGGGCCATCCCCAAGTCACAAGCACCCTTTCCTGCACGTACTCCCTACCCCCAGAAGGGGAGTGATACTAGACCACCACAGAGAGCAGCCCAGGGGTGGGGGCAGCTGGATGATGAGACGTGGAGGGACCTCAAGAGGAGGAAGCTGTGCTTTACTTGTCGGGAGCCCTCGGCACCAGGCCATTGGTGCACAGTTGGCAAAGCCCACTACATCGAGGTCTTCTTAGATAGTGATTAGGAGGACGAGGTGGAGTCGGAGTGTGGTGTGGGAGATGGTGAGATTCTAGTAAAGAGGGCTCCGTCCAAGGGAGTCCCTGTTTCTTTATGCAGGGTCCCTAAATTTCTGACGTTGAGGATTAGAGGTATGATACAAGGGCAACGAGCTTCAGTCTTAGTTGATAGTGGGGCTACCCACAACTTCATAGATGCCCGGTTGGTTCAGAGGAGGGGCCTCACCATGACTGAGTTTGAGGGATTTTTAGTCTTGGTGTCAGGCGATCGAACCATGCAGTGCACCCGGTATGTGCCCACCTTGACGGTGACCATGGGGAACTACTCCATGACAGACCATTTATTTGTGGTTGATGTGCTAGACACCAACGTGGTGATGGGTGTCCAGTGGTTGTACTCCCTTGGGCGAGTTACCACTGATTGGAAGAAGCTAGAGATGGAGTTCACCAGCCCAGATGACAAGCTGGTGGTCCTCAAAGGCATGCATTCTTACCCACCATAGACAGTGTTAGCGCATAGGATGGAGGCAAATATGCGACGTGGAGACATAGTGTGGGAAGTAGAGCTGAGGGTTTCAGAGGTTGGGGGGCAAGCCCAGCCACCACCTCTGGACATACAGTCCTTGTTAGACAGGTACTCGATAGTATTTGGAGATATTCCAACAAGGCAGCCACCAGACAGGGGATTTGAGCACACCATCAAGTTGGAGCCTGGTGTGCAGGTAGTGATTACCACCCCTTATATGCACTCCAAGGCCTACAAGGACGAGATTGAGCGAGCCATAAAAAAGTTGTTGGCGTTGGGCCACATCAGGCCACTGTTTTACAACTAGGCCGAGTCAACTCGGAAACGGCCTGGTCAAACCGAGCCATTAAAAAAATTTACGACCAGGCCAGCTAACCGGCTAGGTTGGCCGAGTCAACTATGACTCGGCCTAGTCATCCAATGACCAGGCCGAGTCATAGTTGACTCGGTCAACCAGGCCGAGTCCGTATTGACCAGGCCTAGTCATTGAAAACCGGCTGGGCAGGCATAAAAGACATAAAAAAATTCATTTTTTTGGTATTTTTCAAATGTTTAATGGAGTTTAAGGATTCCAAACTGTTTAATGCAGTTTAAGTCACATATGTTTTAATATGGAATCGAAATCTGCCATATATCTATTATCATTGTTGACTATTCAAGTGTGAAGGGAGCTGAGTTTTGCTGTATGTGTTTCCTCATTCCACAATTATTTCAGATCGTGTCCATTGTTGGAGTGACATGGTTATGCACTGATTTTCTGAGCTGAAGAGTGAAAGGGCTGATATCACTATCATTGTTGAAGATACTAGTGGTCAATCCCTTTGAAATAAGCCCAGGTTCTTCATATCTGTTTAATGTACAGATCTTATTACAGCTAGTAAATCTGATATCTAGATTCTATATATCAGTCTATATATAAGGTATCGTCCAAATTACAATTGAAATGTCAAACGATGCCCTGGATGAGGGCCTACTCTTGCACTCAACAGAATACCTAAGAGACTCAAAGTTACAAAACAAATTAATGCAAAAAGGACCTAAACAGTACTATGCTGCTGGTTATAAGGCCTAAAATCTGCAGTTAATATAACTTTTCCTCAAGCCCTACTACACATGTCCGAGCCCTAAACACTTTACTTGAGTCTTCAGTGCAAATGATTATCCACAGTCAAGCATAAGTCCTGTAGTTCATTGTTAGTGGATGTCGAGTTCTTTGGAGCAGGTCTGTAATAAAATTCTGGGTGTGCAATTGAAAAGGAATCCCAACCGAATCACAAGGGAAAAAGGAAGAGAAAAAATCTTAAGGATAAAAATTTAAAATAACCCTAGACTCAAGGTAAAACAACACCAACGGATCAAAAATACAATAAAGTTCTGAAATTATACTCAAAGAATTACCCAAACAAATTCCATTGGAAATTTGGAACACACAAAGGAATACAAATTGAAACCCTTACCTTGACACCTAGAGCTACTGTATATTTTTTTCACTGTTATGATGATGATGATCCAGACTCCAGAGATTGGTCGAGATGATCTTGGCTCCTCTGGCAGTAGCTACTAGCCAGTAGTAGTGTAGCTGCTAGCAGTGCTGCAGTAGTACTAGTATTGGAGTCTGGTCACCATCACAGTTTACTTTTGTTGTAGAGGCCATTTCTAGCCTCCTTGGTTATTTGTATTTTGTTTTGAGTCTTTGATCATGTATGACAGTTGACTATGTATTGCCATTGGGTACCATTTTGATATAATGGATTGGTTCATGAGCCTACTTTGATCATATGTTGTCTTCCATCTATATTATAATGCTGTGTGTTTGGACTTTGGAAACATGAATGAAAATCTTTAAAATTATGTTTAAAATATTTAAAATTATGTTTTTTTATAAAAAAAATAAATATTTAATGTATTTTTTACAACGACCGAGTCATTGAAATCGACTAGGCCGAGTCATTACCGAGTCGGAGTCGGAGTCGGAGTCGATCCTCGGCCGAGTCGGAGTCCGAATCGGAGTCGTAAAACACTGCATCAGGCCAAGTTCCAGTCCCTTTGCTTCTTCAGTAGTGCTGGTGAAAAAGAATGATGGAACCTTGCGCATGTGCATTGACTACCGGGTGCTCAACAGGAAGACATTCAAGAACCAGTACCCCATTCCTCGTATCGATGAGTTAATGGATGAGCTTAGAGAAGCCAAGTACTTCTCTAAGATAGATTTGCCTTCAGGGTACAATCAGATCAGGATGAGGGATCAAGACATCCCCAAGACAGCGTTTCGATGCCATTATGGGCACTTCGCACTTTTGGTCATGCCCCTTGGGTTGACCAATGCCCCAGCTAGCTTCCAGTCATGTATGAACCATGTGTTCCGGAGGTAGTTGAGGAGGTTTGAATTCGTGTTTTTTTATGACAAAATGATATACAACAAAACTTGGGAGGAGCATCTCTAACACTTGGAGGAGGTGCTGCGTATTTTGGAGGAACAACAGTTCTATGCCAAGCTGTCTAGGTGTGAGTTTGGCCTGACCGAGATGCTCTACTTGGGGCATATTATTGGCGCAGATGGGGTGAAGGTACATGAGGAGAAAATACAAGCTATCTGTGATTGGCCGATACCCAAAGATGTGACAGCGCTGAGGAGCTTCTTGGGCATCTGCACGTATTACCAGAAGTTTGTCAAGGGCTTTTTGCAATTGGCAACTCCTCTCACCAATTTGACTAAGAAAGGGGCTTTCACAAGGACAGATGAGGCACAGTTAGCTTTTGACCTCCTTAACGAGGTGATGAGCAATTCTCCCAACCCTTCACCGTGGAGTGTGATGCATTTGGAGAGGGAATCGGGGCCGTATTATCTCAAGATGGGCACCCCATTGCTTTCGAGTCGGAATATCTTAACCCATGAGAGGTCATATTCTATATATGACAAGGAGATGTTGGCCATCATGCATGCCTTGGCCAAATTTCGGCAGTATTTGGTGGGTAACAGATTCTGAGTGAAGACTGATCACAACAGTCTTCGTCACTTCATGGGGCAGCAAGGCCTCAACGACAGACAACAGAGATGGGTCAGCAAGGTGTAGGCCTATGATTTTGACATAGAGTATGTGCGGGGGAAACACAATGTAGTGGTCGATGCCCTATCCAAGAGACCCGCAGGCCTCTCACTCATGAGCATTTGCCATGATTGGAAGGCCCAGTTGTTGGTAGAGTATTCCAAAGACAGGAGGGCATGTGAGATTCTGGAAGGGACCCACGCAGATGAGCGCTATCAGGTGATGGACGAGGTCATCTACTACAAGGGGCACATATTTATGGTTCCCAACTCGCATTTGAGGGAGAGACTCGAGAGCAATGTTGCACAAAACGGGGACGTTTTTTGGAAGCGGAATCTAGGAAGCGAAGCGTCTGCGGAAGCGTCTGCTATATATATATATATATATATATATATATTTGCATTTATACTCAAAAAAAACATCCCAAATACCAAATTAGTTGTAGAAGACATGAAAACATGCATATTTTTGCATAAATCAAGATAGATATAGCATCCATTGTACATTAATGATTAATTATTCGAGCATCAACCATTTAGATGCATCAACCATCTAGAATCTAGATTCTTCACCTCTTGTCTAGCCTTCGCCTCTACCTCGATTGTCCAGGGATATTAGTCAACATTGCCCAATTTTGATCAAACTACCTAATTCAAGACTTAAAATGTGGTAGAAAAAGCTTAACATGCTTGATCGATGATTTTGACTTGATTGAAAGGTAATTTTTTGCTAAAGGCTGACAAAGGAGTTCAACAATTAACACCACCAACACTAGGGTACATATAGGGCTTGGTGCTCTTGATTAAATGCTAATCGCATACCTTCATACTTGATATAATCTAATGAAATGCCACAATCCCATTGATCCTAAATTCCTGAAAACTATTAAGTTTGTTGAATTTTGAATAGGATATGAAATTCTATTTTCTCCATATGAAGTCCAATGAGGCTGGAACCACTCTCAAACATCCTGAGTCATTTCATGGTAATGTTAAGAATTTAAGTAAAAGGATGAAAATGAAAAATAAAGGAGAATGTCACTTTTACTTTAAGAATTTAACATTACCATGAGGGAGTATCTGGTATATTTATATTTTTTTTTATATTTTTTTTGCCTTCATTCCTCACCCTAACCCAAGGTGGACCCACCCCCAATATGTAAACTGACCTAAAATTAAAAAAAAATTGATTTTCTAAATAGCACTGCCCACTTTCCGGAAGCGTGTACAAAACAGTAAGGGAACCGTACGATTCGCCCTCCGAAGCGCCGCGCTTCATACGGCGCTTTATGATTCGCCCTCCGAAGCACCGCGCTTTGTACGGCCGAAGTGTCGTACGAAACACGCTTCGGAGATTCCGAAACACATTTCGGAGGGACGCTTCTAGAATTTCCAAGAATCGTCCATATCAGTCCGAAACACGTTTTGGAATTTCGGAACCATGCTTCAAGGGATGCTTCCTGGGCGCATCCGTACGATACGCACTTCGGGCATTAGATCCGGGGGGGACGTTTCCTTCAACATTGCTCGAGAGTGCTCCAGGAAGCACATGACTCGCCATTGTCAAGGCATCAGGGTTCAGAAAAACATACATTGCAGTCAAGGAGCGTTTCACATGGAAGGCCCTCAAGGGGGACATGTTGAGGCACGTACAGGAGTGTGAGGCATGTCAGAGGAACAAAGGGGAACTGATTCACCCCGTCGAGTTATTGCAGCCACTCCCCATCCCTGAGGGGAAATGGGAGAGTATCTCCATGGACTTCATCATTGGGCTCCCCACAGTACAGGACAAGGATTGCATCTATGTAGTAGTTAATCGGTTGACTAAGTATGCCCTCTTTTTCTCCATCCTGACTCGGTGTTCGGCTTCACAGGTTTCAGAGATGTTATTCAGGGAGGTATTTCGATTGCACGGGCTTCCTAAGAACATAGTGAGTGACCGGGAAAGCAAGTTCATGGGAGGATTCGGGCAGGAGCTCTTCAGATTGGTTGGTACTGAACTCACCCCTAGAAAGAGCTACCACCCCTAGAGTCTATGCAACTATGTGACGGGCCAGAAGCATGCATGGATACGGTGGTTGCATTTGGGCGAGTACTGCTACAACATGACTTACAATATGTCCATAGGTATGTCTCCATTCCGAGCCTTGTACGTGTTGAAGAAAGCCGAAACTGTCGGGGCACTGCTAGAACAGTCAGGAAAGCTAAAGCAGTGGGCAGAAGAGTTGACGCAAAGCCTGTGGGGCTGACACAAGGCCAGCGTAGAAGTAGTCGGGGCTAGCCAGTTTTGCTGTCGGATCAACCAAAATCTACCGGGTGAAGTGAGGTAAAACTCACTCAGGTTTTCCACCATTGTATTTCTCTATCACTTGTTTGTCGGGAGGACAACCAACATTTGTATTCAGAACTACTGCTTAATAATAGAAAACCCTCAGAGCTACTGCACTGGTTTTCTCACATTGGGTTTTCCGGGAGATGTTTAGTCAAAAAATAAGTGTTCTTTGTGTGATTGTCTCATTTATTTTTCAGTACTTGATATGTGTATTGGTGTAGGCTGCAGTGTATTTGCATTAATATTTTCTGAATATTCCTGAAAATAACTTTTTAAAATGAAGAACACAAGTAGGTAATGCAAATCATTTTACTGCAGTAGGATTTCTGGTTTGTTAGATTCAGAAATTTTCACATGGTATCAGAGCGATTGCAGATCAAAGAGGACTGAAGCCATCAACAAAGGGATGAAGGAAAATTTGTGCATGATTATAGATGTCCTAAGAGACAGCGCAGTTTCAAACCAAGAGAGCAGAGGAAGGATGACGCAGTCATCAAGGGAGGCTCACGCAAAGCCTGCGTCATCCTGATTGGGTGACATTATTTTTGCAGAGGGCAGCGTAGTGGTTACTAGGCCAACGCGGAGACTATTGAGTCTCGTTTTTCCAGTTTTCGTGGCTAGAGGTGCAACGCAGATTTTATCTGGAGTTGCTGGTGGGGTGTTGATTATGTTGGTGCAAAACAGTACCTAGTGGGGCAGAAGCAAAGTAGAGGGAATCAGTTCCTCAGAAGATTTCTTTCCAAGAAATCTAGATCCAATGCTGAGCAGTAGCAAAGAGAGATCAGAGGGGTGGTTCGACAGTGGTTGGCATAAGGATTTCTGTGAAAGAAATCGAAATTCAGAGGGAGCTTGTTCCTTATGTGATTTCTAGCGCCAAAGAAATCCAAATTCGAGTTTTGCTGGGGCAGCAGCGAAAGAGGGAGAAGAGAACCAGTTCGACATTCATTTGAGTAGAGATGGTCATTAACAGACTGAGGGATCAGGATAGGTTGGATGGAGCATCCAACTTCGTCATCTGGAAGGCTAGGATCTTGGCAGTTTTGGATAAAAACCACATCAAGGATTATGTCTTGAGGATGGTTGTTGTTTCGGTTGATGTTGATCCTCTCAAAAAGTACGAGGAGGCTTAGACGAATGTAAAGTGCATGATCCTGGACAGGGTCAAGGATCATGTGATCCCACATATTGCTGAGAAAGACAGAGCAAGGGAAATGTGGGATGCCTTGACCACATTATACGAGGGAACTTCTGTTCAGCAGAAGATGTTGCTTGAGAGTCAACTGAGACAATTTCAGATACAGAAGGGAAAAGAAATTGATCCCTTCCTTCTCAGGTTGCAAAGGATCCATGACCAGCTAACTTCTGTAGGGTCGACACCAGATGCTGAATTTATGGTCAGGACTTCACTGAATGCAGTCACTGAAGACTAGGAAACCTTTGTCCAAAGCATCTTGGGCAAGGCTTCTCTTCCTAGTTGGGAGGAGATGTAGGCAGCTCTTCGCCAAGAAAAGATCAGACGATTGACCAAGGCGGGAAGCAACAACAAAGGGATCAGAATCAAGAACGAGGAAAAGGAGGATGCGGCTCTTGCATCAGTGGGACAGCAAGGGCAGCAGAAACGAAAGGACATATTCAAAGTCAAATGCTTCAAATATGGAGAAATGGGTCATTTCGCCACGCAGTGCCCTTGGAAGAAGGGCAAAGAAGAGAAATCTGACTCAAAGGTTGTTCCAGCGCAAGCTGACAACGAGGACGATGATGATTGTGCCATGAGTGCTCATGCACCTCTAGAGAAGAGGTGGAGCGATATTGAGCTGTAGTCGGGAGGACTACAGTAATCAGGCAGGATCCTTGATGTCCCTAAACTCTTGGATCACATACGGCTACAAGAGCCCTTAATGATAGTAGCAGAATAACGGGAGTCAGTTGGTGCGAGGGATGATGGAGAAACAGTGACAGAGCTAGAGTGCCAAAGTCTGAAGCAGAGCAGTGGAGAGTTGCAGCGGTGCGGAAGGCACAACGCAGATACAACAGCAGCGCAGTAGTCAGAGGGTAAGCACATATTAGTAGCAGAGGTAGCTTCAGCGTCAAGGGGCATTCAGACTGGCCAACATGTCAGCTTTTGGGTGGCTTTTCAGTTGCTTACTTCTCAGCAACTGAGTTGCAGTGCAGCAGTTAGCAGTGGCAGTGCTATGGGTAGCATGATGCAGCATATTGAGAGGGAGCTGCAATACGGATGTAGCAGTGACAGTGGTAGTGTCATGGGCAGTAGTACAGATTGCAGCAACGCAGTGGATGAAGGGCAGCAGGCTGAACATCAGCAGCGCAGAGGATTGATGCCATGGATCAGTGTGATACTTCTACTGGGAAGTATTGCTAGAGCACATTCCTCGCTAAGAGGGAGGGTTGATTTTTGGGTAGCATCGAATGTTCTATAGCTCTGAAATTTTGTGGAGGGGCTAGAACACATGAGATATCCAAGACCCAGAAATCGTTTGGAGAAATTCCCCCAGGAGTGCATGTTATTCAAATAATTAATTATTTTTAATGGTGCCTAAGTTAAAACTTAGGAAATTAAAATAATTAAAGTGAGTTAATGTAAATATGGGTGAGAAGCTTCTAAGTGACAAGGATCAAGTCTAATTTAATCTTAGCCATTGATTAGAGATTAGATCACGGTCGTTGATTTCTCAACAGAAAAAGTATAAAGGAAGGCTTGGGGTCAGTTGGTGAATACACACAGAGAGATCGAGGAAATCGATTTTTTGAGGTGAAAAGTTCTCAAAAGGAAAATCGATTGGGGAGATCTTGTAGTTGAGGGAAAGGGATAGTTTAGGAATACTAACAAAGAGGCGGAGATAAGCTTGTGGAGGCAATGGAGTAGCCAGAAGAACTGACACTAGGCCAATCTGGGCCCACATAGCCTTGACGTAGAGCCAAAAGGGCCAGCGCAAAGGAGAAAGCTGCCTTCCACGCAGAAATACGGAACTGTTGGAGAACTGCCAAAACATCCGAGAAAGTTAACGCAGTGGATAGAAGAGCTGACGCATAGCCTGTGGGGCTGACGCAAGGCCTACGAAGGGCTAGCGCAGAAGTAGACAGGGCTAGCCAATTTTGTTGTCAGATAAATCGGAATATGCCGGGTGAACTGAGGTAAAACACACTCAGGTTTTCTGCCATTGTATTTCTTTATCATTTCAGCAGAGGTCATGAAGCAGTTGGGCCTACCAACTACACCACACCCACAATCATACAGTATCAGGTGGCTTCACGAAGGACAAGATCTCCGAGTTCGCCAGTAGTGTCACCTTCCCTACAACATCAAACCCTTCACAGACGAGGTATTGTGTGATGTTGCACCTCTGGATGTTTGTGATGTACTATTTGGCCAACCATACTCATGGAGGCAACATGTTGTGTATGAGTCAAGGCCTCACGTTGTTATTATTACTTTGGGTAATTCATTATACAGGATACCGGAGGTAGCCCCACCTACCACCACCTCTTTGATCTTTGCTAAGAAATGCAGCAAGATCGTCTCACAGACTAGGAAATTTATTTTTTGTCTGGTTCGCTCCCAAAGTAAGGGGAAGATGGTCGCCACATCCATGACCCCTGCGAAGGGTTCCTCCATGCAGTAGCAGCAGCAAAGGGATACAGTGATGAAAGAACACAGGAACAACGTCTCCTCACCCACAGGGCCACCACACAAGTTTCAGGTGGGCACAAAGTTTGGTTACATATGCAGAAAGAATGCCTTACAAGAGCCCATCAAAAGCTCAAACCACTTCGACATGGTCCTTACAACATTACCAAGGCTGTGGGAAACAATGCCTTGGAGCACAACATTCCTCCATTCCTTCGCCTACAACAAGTGTTCAATGTGTACTGCCTTCGACCATGCTTCCCACCGTTACTGGACACACCAGAGATTGCAGAACAGCTCACCAAGGACCAAGTTCAACAGATGGAGGAACTCAATGCAATGGGGACCATTGCGTCCTAAGGGGGGAGGAATGATCCAGGTGGATGTTGGTGGCCACCTACCTATCCCATTTTGACCCCCACAACTCTCTTTCAGTTTTTTAGTTTCCGTAATTGTAGCACAATTTACTATTTTTAGCAATTTTTCGGGTCCTGAACTTCTGGAGCCATTTTGAGGCCCTAAACGACGTTTTTTGGGAAATCTCGGAGCAACGTTGGTCCACGTTGGTCAATGGACCAACGTTGCTCTTCCCGAAGTTGTAGTGCTCGGATAGATCTTTCTAACGAGCTATTGTACGCATCAAACGAAGATCGTATGCCAAAGTTACGACCCCGGGAAGTTGATGTACCAATTTACCCAAACGAAGCCCACAGTTTGGTGTTTCATCTTCTAGGGTTAGGTTTTTGGATGTTAAGGGTTTTTCATTGTTTCTCAACAACAAATAGGTCTTCGAGCCTCATTGTAACACAGTTCAGAGGCATGTGGACGCCACATCTCTTCGTAGAGATAAGCTACCATCGCCCTAGCTGGTTTATTTCCATTTTTGTTTGTCAGCATATTTCAGTATTTTACATTAATGAATGAAGTATTATTTCCACTACATCTCTGTGTTTATGGTTATCTTTGTAATTTGTTGCGTTCCTGTTTAAATCCGGATCAAGTGGTTTCACAGCGGTCTGCTTTTTCTTTGTTTTTCTTTGCATCTCCCCAACGAGGTCGGGATATAAGGAGTTAGGGCTTGAACTGGTCGAACCTTTGCAAGACCAGCCTTGAAAATCCCGACGGCCTCCCATGGCAGATGAAAAGAAAGACGAGGGGGTAGGAGATCCTATCAAAATCTTGCTCGAAGAAGCCCTCGAGCGGCAAAGGAACGCGATGATGGACAACTTTGCCCAGATCCTTCAGCGGCTATCCAAAGGCAACGCATCAGCTTCCAACAACTACTCTGGAAACGCCACACCGTTTAAGGTACAAGTTGATTTTGAAATACCCATATGCAAGGGTCAGATAAACGCAGATGTCGTAGATAAATGGTTAAATCTGCTAGAAGGGTATTTTTCTGTTCATGAAATTTCGAGTCAGGAAAAGATTATTCTTGCTCTTCTCAAAGCAGCCCCCCACGTCAAGGATTGGTGGGAAACCTACTGCGAGCAGAAAGATGAAATTACGGGCTCACTATTTTGAGCCGCACCCACTTGGAATTTTATTCCAGGATGCTATCAAGGAGCAGTACTACCCTATCAAAAGCTACGAGGACAAATACATAAAGTGGACCATGTTGCGGCAGGGAAGGGACCAAGATGTGCCAGAGTTCACAAACATTTTTCATACCCTTCGCACACAGTTGGGTATCAAGGATTCTGAGCTACATTTGTTACTCAAATACTGTGGCTGCCTACACAGATACATCCAGGAAGAGATGGAGTTCCTGAATATCTCCTCGCTCAGCACGGCGTACCGATACACTGTCAAGATCGAGCAAAAGTTTAAACAGAAGAACCAAGACTTTGGATCTGCGAATCCAAAGACCAAAGGACAAATCCAAGGCGGGGTGACCCAAGATAGCCCGTCGAAGCCGCAAGAAAAGAACAACACCACAAAGTTGAAGAAGGACACAGGAAAGTGGTGTGAGTTCCACAAGAGCCCCACTCACAACACAAGTGAGTGTCGGACCAAGTAATGGCTGGTGGCTGAGTTAAAGGCTTCAGAATCAGATGCATGTTCCGACCCTGAGTCAGAACACGACAAGGGGAATGGCAAAGGGAAGCAGATCATTGATGCGGAGCCCAGTGCCACTGTTGCCACCGCCAAGGTCCAGAAGAATGAGCCCGAAGATCCAAAAGAGGGGGAGCATCTTTTCCACTCACAGATGTGGGTGAAGCGTTCGCTACTACAATTCATTGTCGACAGTGGCAGCTAAAAGATCCTCATTTCAGCAGAGGTCGTGAAGCGGTTGGGGCTACTGACTACACCACACCTGCAGCCGTACAATATCAAGTGGCTTCACCAAGGACAAGATCTCCAAGTTTGCCAGCAATGTCACCTTCCCTATAGCGTCAAACCCTTCACAGGCGAGGTATTGTGTGATGTTGCACCTCTGGATGTTTGTGATGTACTATTTGGCCAACCATACTTGTGGAGGCGACATGTTGTGTATGAGTCAAGGCCTCGCGCTGTTATTATTGCTTTGGGTAATTCATTATACAGGATACCGGAGGTAGCTCCACCTACGGCCACCTCTTTGATCTCTGCTAAGAAATGCAGCAAGATTGTCTCACAGACTAGGAAATTTATTTTTGTCTGGTTCGCTCCCAAAGTAAGGGGAAGATTGTCGCCACATCCATGACCCCCGCGAAGGGTTCCTCCACGCAGTAGCAGCAACGGAGGGATACGGTCATGAAAGAACATAAGAACAGCTTCTCCTCGCCCATAGGGCCACCACACAAGTTTCAGGTGGGCGACAAAATTTGGTTACATATGCAGAAAGAACGCCTTACAAGAGCCCATCAAAAACTCAGACCACTTCGACATGGTCCTTACAGCATTACCATGGCTGTGGGAAACAATGCTTTGGAGCACAGCATTCCTCCATTCCTTCGCCTACACCAAGTTTTCAATGTGTACCGCCCTCGACCATGCTTCCCACCATTACTAGACACATCAGAGATTGCAGAACAACTCATCAGGGACCAAGTGTAGCAGATGGAGGAACTCAACGCAATGGGGACCATTGCTTCCTAAGGGGGGGATGATCCAGGTGGATGTTGGTGACCACCCACCTATCCCATTTGGACCCCCACAACTGTCTCTTTCAGTTTTTCAGTTTCCGTAATTGTAGCACAATTTACTATTTTTAGCAATTTTTCAAGCCCTGAACTTCCAGAGCCATTTTGAGGCCCTAAACGACATTTTTTGGGAAATTTGGGGGCAACATGAGGCCATTGACCAATGTTGCTCTTCCCAAAGTTGTAGTGCTTAGATAGATCTTTCTAACGAGCTATTGTATGTGTCAAACGGAGATCATATGCAAAGTTACGACCCTGGGAAGTTGATGTACCAATTTACCCAAACGGGGCCCACATTTTGGCGTTTCATTTTCTAGGGTTAGGTTTTTGGATGTTAAGGGTTTTCCATTGTTTCTCAACAATAAATAGACCTTCGAGCCTCATTGTAACACAGTTCAGAGGCATGTAGCTGCCACATCTCTTCTCAGAGATAAGCTACCATCGCCCTCGCTGGTTTATTTCCATTTTTGTTTGTAAGCATATTTCAGTATTTTACATTAATGAAATGAAGTATTATTTCCACTACATTTCTGTGTTTATGGTTATCTCTGTAATTTGTTGCATTCCTGTTTAAATCCGAATCAAGGAGGCCATGTAAAGCCATGTGGAGCACCAAATGAAGTAATAGGGCATATTAGGGCAGAATACCTTCAGAAGTTTGAGACTCGTCACTCAAGTCACTAAACCAATAGAGAAGTTTTTGACTGCAAAGTTTGGGAGTTGAGACTCAACCAACTGAGTTTGATCATAATGACCGATGAGAAGTTTCAAGTGATAATGTTGATCATTATTATCATATATGTAGACTTGAGTCTTGTAGTAGGCACGGGCCCCATATTTTGTACGCTTTGTTTTTGCACTCTAGAGGCCATTTAGAGCCTCATTGCTTATGTATTTTGTCGATGATATGTATTGCACTCGGTGCCATTTTGATATATTCACCTTTACATGGTATATAAATAAGCAATCTTTGCATATTTTGTCTCTATTGGCTTGGAATCATGGTTTTAAATCTTAAAAATACTTTTTTCATTAAAAATTAATTATTTAATGTATTTTTTTAAAATCGGTTCGTTTAGACTTGACGAGTCCCGGTTCAACCGGTTCCGGTTCATTAGGTGGACCGGACCGTCACCGATTCTGGTTTTTAAAACATTGGCACAGTCCTACTACCTTTGCGTCTGCCTCTCTAATCTCTGCGCTAATCTTCTGGTACTATTCCTGCCTCTCTGTTCCGTACTCGCTACCTCTTGCTACAAGCCAGACCTTTAGTTCAATTTCTCAGCAAACCTCGCTCCAAAAATCGATCTGACCGGTCTCCCTTAGTATATCTCCAACCGACCTTGAAGTCATCTCTTATACTTTTCATGTTGATGAATCAACGGCTGAGATTAAGTCCCTAATCAACAACTAAGATTAAAATAGACTTGATCTTCGTCTCTTAGAAGCTTCTCATCCTTATCTTTATTAATACCCATTAATATTTTTATTTTCCTAAGTTTAGACTTAAGACCTCATCAAAAATATTAATTATTTTAATAATTTTTCATCTTGATAAAATTTTCCAAAATGATTTCTAGGTTTTGGAGATCTCATGCTCTTTAGTCTCTCCACCAATTTTCATGGCTAGCGCATATCTAATGCTACCCCACATCAACACTCCCTCTTAGCGAAGAATGTGCTCTAGTAATACTCCACACTGAGCATTATTCTGATTATATGGCACCGGTACCTGTGTTGATGCTAGGCCTCCCCGCCCAACATCCTTTGCACTATTGCATCCCGTACTGATGTCCATGGCTCTATTATAGCCACTGTTACCTCTGTACTGCAGCTCCCTCTGTACTGTTACCTCGTGCTACTACTGGTCCTTCCTCCCAACACTGCAACTCCCTCTGCATCCGTGCTGCTGCTGGTCCTTCTTCCCAACACTGCATCTGCACTACAACCTCTTCTCATCGTGCTGCATCGTGCTACTATTGATTGCTATTGCACTGCAACATCATGCCCATTTCTGCTACTGAAATGGATTCTTTATCATCCCCATCTTCTCCCTGAAATAATCAAACTTTGTTCTTCCAAGGGCCTTGGTAAGGATGTCTGCCACTTGTTCTCCTATAGGAGTGTAGCTCAACTATACAGCTCCTCATTGGACACAATGTCTGACAAAGTGACGCTGAATATCAATATGCTTTGACCGATCGTGAAATACTTGATTCTTAGAGAGCTTGATGCAACTCTAATTATCACACATGATCCTGGTCGCCTCCATCTTTCTTCTGAATAGGTTCACAAGCAGTTTTCTAACCCATATGTCTTCGCACGAAGCTGTGCTTCCAGCCATATATTCTGCTTCAGCTGAGCTCAGAGCTATGGATTTTTGTTTCCTACTGCACTAGGAGGTCATTCCCGATCCAATGTTGAAACAGTACCCAAAGGTACTTTTCTGATCCACTGAACTTCTAGCCCAATTTACATCAGTAAATCCACTCAATCTGATATCCTTACTGCTGGTGTACAAGAGTCCATCATTGATTGTTCCCTGTATATATCTGAGAACATGTTTGGTTGTTGCCCAGTGCGCCCTCTTCGATTCCACCATGAACGGACTGAGGGTGTTGACAGGATGACAAATATCTAGGCTGGTATTGACCAGATACATCAAGGACCCTATGAGCTGCCTGTATAAGGTGGGATCAACATCCTTGTCTTCTGATGCATCAATTTCCTTCCAGATGGTGATCATTGGAGTAGCCATGGGTCTACAATCCTGCATCCTGAATCTCTTCATAATTTTTGTAGCATATCTCCCCTGTCCAAGGAAGATCTCCCCCTTTTGCTGCCAAACTTCCAACCCCAGGAAATAATGCATTTGTCCCAAATCCTTCATGTCAAATTCTATGGCTAGATGCTTCTTGTAGTCCTCAATGAACCTAGATGACACTGTTAGAAAGATATCATCCACATATAATACTAGGATTAGAGGCTCATTCTCTACAACCAGATAGTAGAGATTTGGATCTGCGTCACTCCTGACAAATCCCATCTTCTGCAAGCAGCCATCAATTCGACCATACCATGCTCTAGGTGCCTGTTTCAGCCCATACAAGGCTTTCTTCAATCTACATACATGAGACTTCTTCTCATGCGTCTCAAAGCCTTTTGGTTGTTCAATGTATACCTCCTCTTCTATCACCCCATTCAAGAATGTTGTTTTGACATCCCTCTGATGAATCTCCCATCCCATCTGTGCTACAAGAGATATCACGGTTCTAATAGATGTATGCCTGGCTACTGGGGCAAAGATCTCTTCGTAGTCAATTCCTTCCTTCTAAGCATACCCCTTAGCCACAAACCTGGTTTTGTATTTTTCCACACTGCCTTCTGCAGCTTATTTAATCTTGTAGATCCATATCGAACCTACCACCGATCTGTCTTGAGGCCTCGGCACCACTTCCCAAACATCGTTCACCATTATGGAGTTGTATTCCTCTACCATCGCATCCAACCAAACCTGACGTTGAGCAGCCTCCTGAAAACTGGCAGACTCCACATCCTGAGCTACTAATGCTTGATATCTATCTGGTTGTTTTCGCTCCCTTTAATTGTTTCTTGGTGGACCGATGAAATCCTCTGCATCTCGCAGGATCTGACGAATTTCCAGCTCACTCTTCCTCTGGTAGCAAGTGCTTCTGTTAGCTTCTCCTCCTCTTGTGATTCTTCCTGATCTGAGGAAGAACTCTTTACTTCTGTTGGTTGAAGTGGTTTGACCAACGACTCATCTTTTGACTGCTCCTTGAAAGGCATTTCTCGAGATTTTCTAAAGGCCCTATCCTCCATGAATTTCACATCTCGTCGAACTACTACCTTCCTGAAGATAGATCCTGTATGCCTTTAGCATTCTCGCTATATCCCACTAGATATCCTTTCTCTACAGTCTGATCCGGCTTCTTCCTTTTTTCCTCGGGTATGTGGCAATATGCTAAGCTCCCAAATATCCTGAAATGACTGACTTCAAGTGTCTTCCCTGTGAAGACCTTCATTGGAGTAATCTTGCCCAATGCCCGATGAAGAGTTCTATCCTGAACATAGACTACGGTGTTGCATGCTTCTTCCCACAGGAATTTTGGCATATCCTGATCATACATCATGGCCCTAGCTACTTCCACGATAGTTCTGTTCTTTCTTTCTGCTACTCCATTCTGCTCCGGATTGTAAGGAGTTGTCCACTCTCTTTCGATGCCCTCCTTAGCGCAAAAATCAATGAAGTCCTTATGGACATACTCTCCACCATTATCTGAGTGCAAAACTTTTACTTTCTTCCCTGTCAAGTTCTCCACCAGAGCCTTGAACTCTTTGAATCGACAGAAAACCTCGTCCTTGGTTTTCAGAAAATAAATCCAAGTTTTCCTTGAGTGGTCATCAATGAAGGTGACGAAGTATTCGGCAACACTAAGAACTTTAGTGGACATAGGTCCGCAGATATCTAAGTGTATCAATCCTAGTACACTCTTGGCCCTGTTTTTACTTCTGGGAAATGCCACTTTGGCACACTTACCCAGAGCACATCCTCTGCATACATCATCTCATTCAGTACTAAGATCCGGAACTCCTATTACAGTTTTCCTAAGAATTCTCAGAGCCCCATGGTGAAAATGTCCCATTGTTTAGTGCCATAGTTCGTTCAAATCCTTGTCTCCATGACTACCTATCAGTGCCATTGGTGATTCTAGTTGTAATTTGTACAACCTGTTACTTTTGATCCCGATCTGCACTTTCTTTTTCCAGCTTGGGTGTTTGACGTATACTTTATCCTTGATGAAGAAAACATCATAGCCCTTGCCTTGAAGCTGCGATACGGAAAGTAGGTTCATCCCCAATCCTGGTACATGCAGTGCATTGGTAGCACGGAATCGCTCTCCTGTTTATGTTTGAAAAGCTATGGTACCCTTCCCTACTGGAGTACACTTTGCCTTATACTCCATGGTGATCTGAAAATTCATCCTTTCCTCTTGATAATCTGAGAAACATTCCCAGATTCCCATCATATGCCAGGAGGCTCCACTGTCTATATACCATACCTCTGATGATGTAGAGCTTGTCACACAAGCAACTTCTTCTTCCAATCTGGAAGCCAACATAGAGAAATCGAAATTATGGTCTCTTGAGCAATTTTCTGAAAATCAGTGGGAGTCTCCTGACGTAGATGCCTCTGCATCATGGTCTCGACCCATAATTGATTTTCCCTTCCTATCTCTGATTACTTGCTCTGATACCATGTGAAAATTCTATCACTGCAACAATTAATTTATTTTACCTACTTATTTTCCAATAAGTTATTTACGAAAACGCTTTAGTAAACATTAAAATAAATTCTACTGCAAACATCACACCATAATACAGAAACAAATACATGCACAAGAATCAAACACATCAACACATATTTTGGACAATTGTCCCCGGAAAAACCCAACTTGGGAAAACCGGTGTAGCAGAGGAGGATTTTATTAATCAATTATCCTTGAGTACAACAGGGTGCCAAACTAGCTTACCCTACAGAGATAAATTCTCTAGCACCTCCCCCAGACTCAGCGTCAGACTTGCCAGCCTCTGCGCAGCTCCCAGACCTTCTGCGTCAACTCCTGCCTCTCTGCATCAACACTGGGCCCCTCTGCATCACCCACACAGGCCCTCCAGTGACTGTGTAGTCCTGCTGCCTCTGTGTCTGCCTCTCTAATCTTTGTGCTGATCTTCTGGTATTGTTCCTGCCTCTCTGATTCATATTTGCTACCTCTTGTTGCAATCCAGACCTCTAGTTCGAATTTCTCAGCAAACCCTGCTCCAGAAATCGAACTGACTGGTTTTCCTCATTATATCTCCAACTGACCCTCAAGCCTTCTCTTATACTTTTCCTATTGATGAATCAACATTCCAGATTAAGTCCCTAATCAACGGCTAAGATTAAAATAGACTTGATCGTCGTCTCTTAGAAGCTTCTCATCCTTAGCTTTAATAATACCCATTAATATTTTTATTTTCCTAAGTTTAGATTTAGGACCTCATTAAAAATATTAATTATTTTAATAACTTTTCATCTTGATGGAATTTTCCAAAACGATTTCTGGGTTTTGGAGATCTCATGCTCTTTAGTCTCGCCACCAATTTTCATGGCTAGAGAACATCCGATGCTACCCCAAATAAACATAAATAGGAGAAGAGGAGCAGCATTTGGGGCCTTTTGATAATTTGAGAATTCATTGTTGCTTTGGTGTTCAGTTGAGCTACAACATGTTGCTTAGCACAAGAGCTTCTCAAGGAGTGAAGCTCACCCTTTCTTCGGTGGACCTCGAGTGCCACCCTAGGAAGGTCTTCCTTTCATTTGCACAGAGAGAGAGACATCTTCCACAGAGAATTACGGTGTCTTGGTTCAGCAGGGATGCAGTAGAGGAAGCCACGCTGTCTTGGTGGAGCAGAGGTGTCGGGAATTGGGTGAGAAGTGTTGTTGGAGTAATCCTTGACCAATTTCCAGTCTAGAGGGGTGAATCTTCAGTAGGAGAAGGGGCCTAATGCTCAGATCAAATTTTGGGCAGAAGAGACTACATCATCTCCTACAGAATTGCTCAATCTTTAGTGTGGGTTGTTTAGAGGGAGCCTTGGCTGGAGGATTGAGGAGTTGTGTTGCTAGGATTTTGATTGGAGACTTACTTGGAGGGGTTTCTTAGCATTTTAGGAGCAAGAAATAGAAGTTCCACCTACAGGTGGAGATTTCTGGTTTTGGTGGAGGGCTAAGCTGTGGGAGGTTGAATTTGGAGGGTCAAAACTAGGGAAAACCCTTTCTAGGTTTTTCTAGGTTTTTGGCAAGGGATACACCCCTAATTTTACAGAATTTTATAGGCAGTTTTGAGGCGGTAAATCAGGGCAGGGCCTGAAGTTAGCCAACAGTGCATAAACTTACGGCCAACACAGTTTTCTAGAGAGCGGCATTTATACAACAGTGGGGCATTTTTGTACTGATCGCCTGAGGCTTGTAGCTTGCCTTGTGCAAGTCCAAGCACACCTCTTCCATCTTCTATTGTATTACAACCATTATACTTAATAAAATTTGACCAATTTGGAGTTTGAGGCGAAATTTCTGATATATTTGTGTTTATTGAGCAAACTTTTGTTTTGAAATTATTGCATCTTTGTTATCACTACAAATTTTCCATTAGGAATATTACAGTGGTATAAAAGCATGTTCTTGGCCAAGGTGGGAAACAGGAGCAGGTGATGCCACCTAGATATCAAGCGGTAGTCTTCCATAGAGGCCATGGTAGAGGCAGAGGCAGGGGTCGAGCTAGAGACGAAGGGTTGAGCCCATTTTCAGGCACCGAGGTGGAGAACCGTAGAGGAGGGATGGACAATCAGGAGGACAACGAGCAGCCCAAGCCAATGGGTCAGAACCAAGTTTTGGAGGAGTTGCTGAGGACTAATCAGCAGATGTTGAGGCAAGGGAAACTCATGATGGACATGATGCAGCAGGTGATGGTGCTGCAAATGGGTGTAAGGCCAGAGGGAGATCCTCAAGGTGATGGGGTTTCTAGAGCAGGAGGGGGCAGTCGTACTTATCAACTCCCACATACTCCCCAGCGTGGGCAGGCTGGCCATCCTACTTTACCTCATTTTTTGGAGGAGGTTGAGCCAGAGAGGGAACGAGACCTAGTTGCAGATTTGGCCCACTCAATTACGTCTAGCATTGATGAGTATGAGGGGTTGGATGCCTGGATTAAGTAGGTGATTTCTTTTGGGGAGTACATTCACCTCAAGGAGAGGCGCACTACAGGGGCTGGAGCCCACTACAGAGGGGGAACATCCAACCAGGATGTGCAAAAGTTAGCAGGGAAGGTTACACTTCCGAACTTTGATGGGTCGGCAAAGAGTTCGGCCAGGGCATGGATCCAAAAGCTAGACACATTTCCACGTGGAACCCATGCAGGAAGCTGATGCTATACGATTTTCTACTCTCCACTAGGAGGGGGGTGCCCAAGAGTGGTGGTATCATGGGCTAATCACATTGGGGCACATCCATATCACCACTTACACAGAGTTCACCCAGAGGCTACTAGAGAGGTTCGAGAGGAAAGACCCAGAGTTGCATTTCAGGTAGTCAGCCCATCTGAGGCAGACTGGCAGCGCAGAGGCCTACATTACGGAGTTCCAGAGATTGGCAGTGATGGTGACAAACATCTCAGAGGCCCGGCTGATCATGCTATTTGTGGAGGGGTTTGTTGAGCCTTTGCTTGGTTGGGTAAGGGCTTACAAACCCACATCACTTCCGGATGCTATCTCCAGGACCTAGGATATGATTGACAAAGTGCCCAAGACCCGGGCTTTTGTTCCCACTAGACCGACGGCACCCCATGGGAACCGAGACACTAGGCCACCACAAAGGGATGGAAGACGTGGCCATGGATGATGAGACCCAGAGAGAGTAGGAGGAGGAGGTTGTGCTTCATCTGCGAGGAGCCTTGGGCACCTGTGCACAAGTACACCAAGGGCAAGGCCCATTTCAATGAGGTGTATTCAAAGAGTGAACTAGATGAGGAGGCCGAGATGGGACCGGAGCAGGGAGAGGAGGAAGGACAAACATCAGGAGGGCCACCACTGAGAGGAGGACCTTTTTCCCCATCCGGGGGATTCATCGCTTCACTTCGACGAATGTCGAAGTACTTGACACTCAAGATTAGGGGGACAGTACAGGGGCAACAAGTGTCAATCCTAGTGGACAATGGGGCCACCCACAAATTTATTGATGCTTAGATGGTGGAGCGCAGGGGTATCTAGACAGAGACATTTGAGGGGTTCTCTGTGTTGGTGCCAGGAGATCGGACCATGCAGTGCACGAAATATGTTCTCGGGCTAACTGTGAGGGTGGGGAACTACTCGCTCACTGATCACTTTTTTGTAGTTGATGTCCCAAACACGAATGTGGTGTTGGATGTCCAGTGGTTATACTCATTGGGGAGGGTCACCACTCATTGGCAGAAGATGGAGATGGAGTTTTTGGGGTCAAATGGGAAATTGGTGTTATTGAGGGGAATACACTCTTATCCACCACAGACAGTTTCAGCTCACCGGATGGAGGCAGATCTACAACATGGAGATAGAGTGGGCAATTGAGTTGAGGATTTCAGAGACGGGCTCTGAAACAACCTATGCATCCAAATATATTGGCCTTGTTAGAGAGGCACCAGGGGGTTTTTGGGGAGATCCCACCAGGAAGACCACTAGATCATGGGTTTGAGCACACCATTGAGTTGGAGGATGGAGTGAACGCAATCATCACCACCCCATATAGGCACCCAAAGGCCTATAAGGACGAGATAGAGAGGGCCATCCAGGAGCTGCTAAGGTTGGGTCACATCAGGCCGAGTTCGAGTCCCTTCGCTTCTTCTATGGTACTAGTGAAGAAGAAGGATGGGACACTACGCATGTGTATTGACTACAGGGCCCTCAACAAGAAAACATTGAAGAACAGATATCCCATTCCGCGCATTGACAAGCTAATGGATGAGCTTAGAGGGGCATAATACTTCTCTAAGATAAATCTACGCTTGGGATATCATCATATCCGGGTAAGGGAACAAGATATCCCGAAGACTGCCTTTCGTTGCCACTATGAACATTTCGAGTTCTTGGTGATGCCCTTTGGGCTAACCAACGCTCCAGCTACATTCCAGTCCTGCATGAACCACGTGTTTTGTGGGCAGTTGAGGCGTTTTTTCCTTGTTTTCTTTGACGACATACTCATTTATAGCCGGACTTGGGAGGAGCACTGTAATGTCCCCGTTTTTATTTTTCTCCATAATACAGCCAGAGTGGATTTCTAGGGCAGGGGATAGCCAAGTCAGCGGAGCAAGTTTATGTCATGAGGGGTCCCGATGGAGTTTTGAGGAGTTTTTATGGGGTCCAATGGCATTCACTTGGCATATTCATCATCATAAGCAGTTCTGCACATCTTGTTTTTGGTTCCGTGACTTTCTAATAATTCTCGTAAAACGAGGTTATTATTGGGCATAACTTAATTAATTACGCTCAAAGTGGCATTTCGAGAGGAATATTTGACATAGAACCTTAGTGTAATAGCTCATTGGAACCAGAATGAGAAGATCTACAGGATGGGATGCTAAGAAGTGATTTCTAGTGGCCAAAGAGAGTATGGTGGGTGATTTACCATTTTCCTTTATTAAAAATGACTTTAATTAGTCATTTAATGAAGGAAAAATAATTAATTGGGGGAAATGTACCAAAAGTGATTTAAGTGAAATAAAATTAAATTAAAAGGTCACTTAAAATAAAGTCAATGGAGGAGCTTCTAGAATAATAATAAAATAAGATGCCTCTAGAGGCTTGGAGATCTATCCATCAGATCTATAAAAGAGGAGGAGGAGGCCATTTCGAGACATCTTGGATTTGATATTGTTTCTTGTATGAGAGATTGAGAACCTGGTCCTCTACTCCATTGGTAGCCCCAGGACGGAAAACCTCGGGTGATTCAGTGAGATTGGGCGAGCACCCATCTCCCCTTGGTGAATTCATCCAGAATTCACAGGAGAGCTTAGCAGTGGCATTTTAGTTCAGTTTTGGTGGAGGACTAGCATAGCATGAGAGCAGATTCTTGAGGCCAGTTTATCTCATCTATATGGCTTGTATCAACATGTAAACCCCAGTTTATCTAATATAATAAAGGTGAGAATTTTCTTGTTCATTGTGTTATGGGATTGCAGTGCTATATTTGTTTAATTTTTCATGGCAATCTTTTGTTAAGTGAATGGTAATTTTTAGGTGAAGTGTTTGTTCCAAAAAAACTTCATTTGGGACATTACAGTGGTATCAGTGTTGGTTTTCCTACTAGCTTGAGGGTTTTAATTGCAGATTATTCAAGGATTTATATTGGAGGTGCCAAAATAAAGTTATTTCCAGATGAAGCAAGATTAAATTCTTCTATTAGTCGAAGCTGTGAAATTGCTACAATAAAATATGTTTTGTTGGAGAAACAAGCTATTATTGTTTGTGGATTAAAATTGTTAATCTATTTGCCGGAGGACAATTGTTGCAGGTATGTCAAAAAAAAATTGTTGGACAGAATTTATTGTAGGGCTGAAATTATTCTATTAGACCGAATTCATTTTGTCGGGCCAAAATTATTTTGCTAGATCGAATTATATTTCTAGACCAGGATTATTTTGTTGGGTCGAATTTATCTGTCTATACCAAGATTATTTTACTAGGCCAAATTTATCTTGCAGGGCCAAAATTATTCTACTGTGGGGAATTTCTCTTGGTGGGCCAAAATCATTTGTTGGACTGAGTTTATTCGCTGCAGCCCAATTTATTTGCCCGAGCCTAGGATATTTGCTACATCCAAATTTATCTATTGGGGCTAAGTTTATTTGTTACACCCAATTTATCTTCCATATCCCACTTTATTTACCAGAGGTTTTGCAAGAGATTTATGTCATTTGATTCGGCGATTTTGTAGTAAAATTGCAAGATGAAAGAGTTGGACCATTGTGGTACAAATTTATCTTATTTGGAGCAGTGTGCAAATTTGGGCAAATTGGGAAACTCACACTAAATTGGAACTTTCTAGATCAAGTAGAATTTGCCAAAAAAAATTCTAGGTTTTATGAGAGGAGTTCGTGGTTAAAATTTCAGAACTTTCCGAGTAGTATTCAAGCTGTAAATCAATATTCCTTCAGCAATTCGTTTTATTGGTAAATTGGGTAATTCATACCACTCGGTGGGTTTGATCTCTGCTTAGATTTAAGCCAAATTTCTAGGTTTTTATGGTTTATTGCGACCAGCTCCAGGTAAAAATTTCAGAATTTTTTGAGCAGTTTTAAGGGTAGAAGCTTCAGTTTTTCATTAGTAGCAACAACAATGTTTTCTGGGCGATGCGTGCTACTAGTTTGGGCCATTTCCAGCACTTGGGTCTACTTATGGGTTTTGCATGCATGCAGTGTGGTATCAAATTCATTTGAGCATTATAATTCTCTCAAGCATTTTCCTCTCATACTTATTTATGTTGCAAGTGTTTCCACTTTATCTACAAAGTGTTTGACAAAAGTACTACTTGCTAACTGTTTGTTAAAATTTCTCAAAGAAAGTATTTTTTATTTGTTGAGTTAGTGAGAGAGTATGGTGGGTCTACATGAGGTGTTCATATTATATTTGGACCTATATGTAATTGTTGAGTGTGACTTGTGAGGGAATTGTTGTAGTGTTATTGTTGTATTATCATGTACTTGTCCTCATTGAGCTGAAGCCATGGAGAAACTCACAAAAATCCTAAATAAATTGGAAAAATTAAACAATGACCCTTGGAACCACCTTGCATCATTGGACCAGAAACCCAAGCAAGACAACAGACCTTTATCAAGAGGGATCTATGCCATTCTTCAAAAGGAACAGCCAAAGGATGTGTAGAAGGGGCAGGAAATAGGGCACAAAATATTTTCACTAGGGACAGATTTGAAGCACATAAGGATCACATGGAAAGTCCTTTTCAAACTAGATGAACTGGATGCACTCACTTCCGAAGTGAACTAGTTAGAAGGGAAGAAATTCATTTGGGCTCTAAGATCAGCTATGTTTGCTCTCATACAGCCCAAGTTCTTGGAGGAACCTTGTGAATGGGTTAGAATTCCAATTGTATCCTGTCTCCGTAACATCATGAGACTAACCACCCCTATAGTTCCTTACAATGATGATGTTATGAGGAGAGTTTTCAAGCTAATAGTAGATACTTTTCAGGACTTGGACAACAGTGCAGGTTCTACCTTTGGGAAGAAGCTTGAGATTTTAGAAGTTATGGCTATGACTAGGACTTATGAAATCATGTTTGATCTAGAGTGTGATGGTTTGATCCTACAGATGTTCCAATGCTTCTTTAGCATTAGGAAACATCATCCTGACACAGTCATAACACACATGCAGTCCATCTTGTCATCATGTATGAGAGGTCATGATGCCATTTGTCGGGAGTTGCAGTCTCGATTGTTGTCTGTTTGGAGGAGAGAGCAGTTGGTCTCACCTGCTGCTTATGAGCTAGCCGAAAGGTTGGTTGAGCAGAACATTGGGTTGTTCAGGAGACAGTTGACCAGGGAGGAGCTACTCAGGTTTGGGGGATCATGCAGTAGGAATGAGCTGAGGAGGAAGGGACTTTGCTTCATCTGCAGGGGACCTTGGGGACCTGACCACTCATGCTTGAGTGACACTAAGGAGATGACAGAGGTAGAGCATGTGGAGATTACTTCTGACCTTCAAGGCGAGGATTCTTCTTTGGATGAGTCCATGGATTCATACGAGGACGCCTCCAAGGAGCATGAATCATGTAGAGTCGTTGACAGCAGGTCAAATTCATATGATGAGCAGTTAGTGGACCCTATGGGAGACATTCAGGATGATGAGTCACCAGTGGTGAGTTAGCATGAGCAGCATATGGTTGAGCATGAGTCAGCTGAGGAGGAGGATGCACGCAATATGCATGATGAGCCTTTTGGGGAGAGCCAGTTGGAGGTTCATATAGACCTCATGATGGTGGAGGATGAGCAACCACCCTTGGTTTCAGCCATTGATGAGGAGCAAGCAGATGTACAAACAGCTAGCCAAGTGGCAGTATTTACAAACACGTCTTCAGGAGATGCTGGAGTATGACAGGACAGTTTTGTAGGAGATTGGTGGACTGAAGGAGCATAGAGTTTCCTATCAGACGAGGGAGGTGGTAATGCATCCATATTTGGGTCTACCCATTGATGCGGTGCAAACGAATGTAGTGGCAGTCGACAAAGCTGCAACAGTTTTAGGTAGCAGCCCTCTCCAGGAGTACATAGACAAGGTGTGCATCACAGTTTGGTGACTCGTACCCATTGTAGGGAGAGAGGTAGGGTTCTCTCAGCGGATGTTGTCAATTGACCAGGTAGAGCAGCACGAGTTGAGCGTGGACCAACATCAGCATAGTAGACTTGTTCCTTACACCAGAGTCCATGCCTTAGATTGGCGGAGATGATGAGTTGGTATCCTTTTGATGGAGTATCAACCTTAGTTCGGGGCACAATACAACAGGGGCACTTAGATAAGGGAGTTACTATATGTTTCAGTGGACAATGGGATGTGGACCGACAATTCATCGATATTTCAGTAGCACTAGCCCAGCATCAGCGGAGTGGGGTTGACCTCGGCCTGGGCTCGAGGTTGGATTGGAGAGAGGTGATGAGTTGGTATTCGCTTGATGGAGCAATAGTTATAGCCAGAGACAGAGCACAGTCTGAGCCAAGGGACTTGGGCGATGATTGGCCATGGCGGCATTGGGATCCAAGTGGATCTACTAGTATAGATTGAGTCAGAGATGGGCATGGGATCCAGATATTGGGGAATCCAATCATGTTTAGATTGCTTGGAGGCATGATGTGGACCAGAGGTTCATATGGGATCCTGGTATCAGTTTGCAGATGCCTCTACAGTGAACAAATGTGGATTGTTTTAGGGCAAGAAATCTTAGGGCAGGAGGATTTGTAATGTCCCCATTTTTATTTTTCTCCATAGTATAGCCAGGGTGGATTTCCAGGGCAAGGGATGGCCAGGTCAATGGAGCAGGTTTATGTCATCAGGGGTCCCGATGGAGTTTTGAGGAGTTTTTATGGGGTCTGATGGCATTCGCTTGGCATATTCATCATCATGAGAAATTCCGCACATCTTGTTTTTGGTTCTGTGACTTTTTGATAATTCCCGTAAAACGGGGTTATTATTGGGCATAACTTAATTAATTACACTCAAGGTGGCATTTCGAGAGGAATATTTGACAAAACACCTTAGTGTAATAGCTCGTTGGAACCAGAATGAGAAGATCTATAGGATGGGATGCTGAGAAGTGATTTCTAGTGGCTGGAGAGAGTATGGTGGGCGATTTACCATTTTCCTTGATTAAAAATTACTTTAATTAGTCATTTTATTAAGGAAAAATAATTAATTGGAGGAAATGGACCAAAAGTGACTTAAGTAAAATAAAATAAAATTAAAAGGTCACTTAAGATAAATTCAATGGAGGAGCTTCTAGAATAATAATAAAATAAGATGCTTCTAGAGGCTTGGAGATCTATCCATCAGATCTATAAAAGAGGAGGAGGTCATTTCGAGACATCCTGGATTTGATATTGTTTCTTGTATGAGAGGTTGAGAACCTAGTTCTCTACTCCATTGGTAGCCCCAGGATGGAAACCCTCGGGTGATTCAGTGAGATTGGGCGAGCACCCATCTCCCCTTGGTGAATTCGTCCAGAATTCACAGGAGAGCTTAGAAGTGGCATTTTAGTTCAGTTTTGATGGAGGACCAGCATAGCATGAGAGAAGATTCTTGAGGCCAGTTTATCTCATCTATATGGCTTGTATCAACATGTAAACCCTAGTTTATCTAATATAATAAAGTTGAGAATTTTCTTGTTCATTGTGTTATGGGATTGCAATGCTATATTTGTTTAATTTATCATGGCAATCTTTTGTTAAGTGAATGGTAATTTTTAGGTGAAGTGTTTGTTCCAAAAAAACTTCATTTGGGACATTACAAGCACCTTCAGCACTTGGAGTTAGTACTTCACATACTTGAGGAGCAACAACTGTATCCGAAGATGTCTAAATGTGAATTTGGGCTAATAGATATGTTGTACCTTGGGAATGTGATTGGGGAGGACGGAGTAAAGGTACACTAGGAGAAGATCAAAGCCATTCTAGATTGGCCTACACCCAGGAACATGACAGAGTTGACAGGGTTCCTGTGAAAATCTAGAAATTCCAAATCCTACTGTAGCGACTAATAATATTTCTTCTATTTGTTAATTTACTGAAACAAATTATTTGCAGTTGTTTACGGAAAATATTGAGATACATACACTGCAATCTTCAGAAATTAGTTACTACTGAAAATCAATGTAAGGAAAATACTAGCACAACAATAACACATTAACATAGTTGTTTTTAGACAATTGTCCTCGAAAAAACCCAATGTGGGAAAACAGGTGCAGTAGATGAGGGTTTATTTTATTATTCTTCAGCAAAATCTCATGTACAATCTACAGATAGCAGAATAGAAGAAGAATCACTGAGATAAATTTTACAAACAAGTTTCTCCACTCCACAGTGAGTTTCTGACACCTGAGAGGACATGTTGCCCTCACACTACCCACACTGCGTCACCTTTTTCGCAATGACGGCGTTGTCCCTACGTCACTGCCTCTGCATGGGTGATCTATGTCCCTCTTATGTGTTTCCTCTTCTTTTCGTTTTCTGCACTCTCGACTATTGTTGATACCCTCTCCCTCTCACCTACAACTCACCCTCTAATTCAATTTCCTCTTGCCGAACTTCAGCCAGTGAGAAAATCGATCTACTTGTGTCACTAAGTATCTGCCTGGTGTATGTTCCAAATGCCCATCGAAGTCCTTATAATCCTCATGTTGATCAATCAACGGCCCATATTAGATTCTAATCAATGGCTCAAATAATTTTGACTTGTTCCTCGTCTTCTTCAAGAATTTTCACACCCAGTTTAATTAATACCCTTTAATTATTTTAATTTCCTAGGTTTAGACATAGGCATCCATTAAAAATAATTAATTATTTTAATAAAACTGTCTCTGGGTGGAATTTCCCAAAACGATTTATGGGTATTATGGAATACATGTGTCCTAGCCTCCCTCCAAATTTTGAGGCTTAAAGCACATCCAATGCTACCAGAAATCAACACTCCCTCTTAGCAAGGAATGTGCTCTAGTAATGCAACCTATTGAAGCATCACCCTCACTCTGTAACATCTCCCTCTACGCTGCTGATGTCTGACATCACTGCCCACCAACCACTGTGCAAACGTTGCATCTGTGTTGTTGTTGTCCCTGCATACTACTACCAACCACTACATTTTCACTGCAACTCCCTCTCATTTGTTGTTGTTGCAACTAAGAAACCATCTGTTTCTTCTATTAAAACGGGTTCTCTACCATACCCATCTGCTCCCTGAACTGGATGAACTTAGCTCTTCCTAGAGCTTTTGTGAGTACATATGCTACTTGATCTCCTGTGGGGGCATACTACAGCTGTACTGCCCCAAGTTGAACATAATCTCTGATAAAGTGACATCTGATATCAATGTGTTTTGACCGATCATGAAATATTGGATTCTCAGAGAATTTGATACAACTCTGATTATCGCAAAAAACATTGGTCGCCTCCATCCTCTTCCTAAACAAACTCACAAGCAATTTTCTAAGCTATATAGCTTCGCACATAGCTATGTTGGCCACCATATATTCTGCTTCTGCTTAGCTCAAAGCTAAAGACTTTTGCTTCCCGCTGCACCAAGAGATCATTCTTGATTCAACACTGAAGAAATACCCGGAGGTACTTTTCCGGTCTACTAAAATACATGCCCAATCTGCATCTGTGAATCCTATCAATCTGACGTCATCTCCTCGGGTGTATTTCAACCGATATCCAACTGTTCCATGCACGTCTCTAAGAATGTGCCTAGTTATTGCCCAATGTACCCTTTTTGGTTCCACCGTGAACTAACTAAGGGTGTTGACAGCGAAACAAATGTCTGGCCTAGTCTTGACCAGATACATGAGCGACCCAATGAGTTGTCTGTACAAGGTGGGGTCCACTTCCTTGTCTCCCAATGCATCTATTTTCTTCCAATTGGTGATCATAGGCGTAACCATGGACCGGCAATCCTGCATTCAGAATCTCTGTAGCATATCTTCCTTGCGCAAGGAAGATCTCCCCATTCTTCTGCCAAACTTCCTGATGAGCCCCAATTTTGGTAACAATTTGGGCTCATTTGGCCTACTTACCTTGCTCAACCCTTCATCTTTTATCACTTATGCATTCATTTCTTAGTATATTCGTGTTATTTGTAGGAAGAAGGGCAGGCATTATATGTATGTGGCTAATACATGATGATTTCAGGTTTTTTTGGCATTAAAGGGAGCAAAGACCACGCAGAAGGAGACAAGGAGACAACAAAGGTGGCATTGCAGGTTTATAGGGAGGTTGTCTACAGCCTTAAATGACCCCCCTCGTGATCTCCACCCTAACTCCGAGCTCCAACAGCTTTCCCCACCGAGCTTAAAGGCAGCCAACGGATTCTACAGGAACAGCAGTTTACTTTTAGTTGGACAGCCGAGCTCCACTAATTGAGGAAGCCAGCTTGATCCTCATCATGTATAAATATTAAGGTCGTGGCCTTTGATAGGAGCTTTTTGAACTTTCGAACTACTGTTGGAATTTCTGAGCATGAGCTACAGCTCGGTTTTTGCTTTTTGTAAGCCAGTTTTGGCATGTTGTTAGACTCATGATTATTTAATAAAGGCAAGCAGCTTTGGATTCCATTCTGAGTTCTTAAGGGAGCTATAGCTCTCAGGTTAGGGCCCAACCTGAGAGCAATAGACCTCCTTTTCCTTGTATTGTTATTTGTCTTTCCTTTCAGCACTTCATTTCTTTGCTTTGACATGCATTTGAAAAACACAGTCTGCTGATTTGATTTCTTTTATGTGATTGAGTAGGATTATTTTACGGTTCAAGTGCTTTTAGTTGCTTAGATTAGAGTAGGAGGATCAGCATTCATTAGAGCTCCAAGAAAAGGTTGGCAGTGCACTCACTGCCATCTCTGTTTAGAGATTGGGGGTGTAGACCGTACCAACCACCAAAAAAACACAGTCTTATACTTTCATTCAAGCTGCAACACAGTCATTTCAATTGTAGATCCATCCATGCATTCTGATCTTGAGCAGTACTTCTTCATTCCAACTCCATGCACGATTTTTCTCTGAAGTTTACATTGCTGTTCGTTGATTTAATAACACAGTTAGGATAGGTTGATGAATTCTCGGTTTTGTGCAGATTTGTTTCCTTTACACTGCGTTGCATCACTCTGTTATCTTCTTCTTCTTCTCAACCGCGCCTAAAGCCACCTACCCAACCTCTGTTCAGCTCGTTTGCTTTCCAACCCTTCTACTGTTCACGTAGCTCTATCTTTTTGGACTTTTCATTGCTTCCACCCTTCTATCCACCAACCAACTGTACCCACTCTTTCCTCATCTCATATCTCTATCCCTGAGCCATCATAAGCTCCCTTTCCATCCTACCTATCCACCCATACAACTCCTCCACTCCTCCATCACCCAAAACTCCAACCACAGAACATCCTGTAGAAGTTAGCAGACTTCCTGTAGAAATCCCGAGCTTCCTGTAAGATCCCCTGCAGACATCCTGTAGAAACCTGTAACCTCGGTTGCCAAGCACCTGAATGTTGTGGACTTCTGTGGAACGATGTTAGGGATCCCCTGGAACCTCTCCTAGCCCTCCTGACCTTTCCCAAGCTTTCTTTCCCTTCGAACTACCCCTGCACAGTCAAACCCTAATAAGAAACAAAATCATAATAACTCCAACCACTTAAGCAAAAATATAAAAACAATGTTCTTTTCAGTAGAAGTAGTTTAAATTCATGCATCTCATATCACTAGAAGTAATGGCATCATTTCTAGAAGTTTGCACTCCCACCATTGCATCATAGAGATTAGACTAGTCATATTAGGGTTTACTAGGGTTTCCATGTTTTGTTGGCTTTCAGTTCAATATTGCAAAGTAGGTTAATTTCCTTTGAGATAGCCTTCGTCCATCATTTAGAAAGCTTCTTCTGAGAACATATAGAAGTTGGCTTGAGCCCTAGCGGACTTGTGCCAGCTGACCAAGTGACAGCTGCGACAAGAGCTAGTACTTGTGCATACAGCACCGTCGCTTCCAAGTTTGTTACGAACTACCGGGTTGATAAAAATAGAGATAGGAAGCTCCAGGAGTTGTAGCATTGTTGCTACAATACTGGAGCCCACCATCTTTTTGGCGCCGTTGCCGGGGAAGCGTCAGAGTATTAGTAATTGTTGCTTTTCTTCTATTTTCTTACTCTTGCCTTCTGCTAAGTAGTTTATTTCATTTCCATTCTGCAAAAGTAGCATAGACATTTCCTGCTTTCATAGATTAGCATTTCCTGCTTTCATAGCATAGACATTTCCTGCTTTCATAGATTAGCATTTCCTGCTTTCATAGCATAGACATTTCCTGCTTTCATAGATTAGCATTTCCTGCTTTCATAGACTAGCATTTCAATTCTGCAATTTCATTTATGCAAGCGTAGATTAGCCTTTCATTTCTGCAAGCGTAGATTAGCCTTTCAATTCTGCAAGCGTAGACTAGCATTTCCATTCCTGCAATTTCATTTGAGCAAAGTAGATTAGTTCTTTCCTGCTTTCAATTTAATTCTGCATCTTTATTTCAGTAAGATAGTTAGTTGTAGATCAATCTGTTTCAGTTTTGCAGGTACCAAAGAAGAGAAAAACAAAAGCACTCAAAAAAAAAAAAGTCTTTCCATTTCATGCCTCGTAGGAATCGAGATAAAACAGGCAAATTCTTACCCAACACCCCCACCACATCACTGAGTCACCCTTCTCTCTTCTTCGGTGACAATGATCCAGAAGAACCTATAGGTGAACCTCCTGAGATATACGAAGATCCTTTAGCAGAAGAAGAATTAGAGACCATCCCATCTGAAGCTATGGCTGACAATAGAAGAGAAGATGAGAGAATAGAAGGTGCCTTCCCCATCCGAGAGACCAATGGAGAGATGAAAATGAAGAACATTAGCCCCTCCGCTTTACCTCACTTCCATGGACTGACCACTGAAGATCCTGATACCTTCCTGTTTGAGTTTGCTGTCCTTTGTAGAACTTATGACTATACTGAAGATGAGCAGAAGCTGAAACTCTTCCCTTCCACTCTTAAGGATGCAGCATTACGCTGGTTCATGGGCTTACCTGGGAATAGTATCACCACTTGGGCTCAGATGCAGCAAGCTTTCAATACCAAGTACCGGGACTGCTGTAGGTCCAAGGAAACCAAGGGAGAAATCTTTCGGATGACCATGGGAAATGATGAGTCCTTAGAGGATTACGAGGAGAGGTTCCAACTTAGCTATAAGCGGGCCAGGTGCACACTTGACCCTGAATCCCTCAAGTTGGTCCTGCTCCGAGGAGTCCCTGAAGACCTCTTAGATACCCTTCACATGTTAGCTGGGGGGGATATTTACCAACTGCCTTATGAGGACATCAAGACTGTGTTTAGAAACCACTCCAGGGCAGCTCAGAAACGAGGTAGAGGAAACCTCCTCTCAGCTGGTGTCCCTTTCTCCAAACATGAGTTTGCAAATCAATTGGAAAATCTTAAGAGTGAGGTGAGACAGACCATTGCCATGCAGCTGGACACATTCAGGATCCAGCAGAAGAAGGAAGAAGCTGAGAGAGCCTTGGCTATCTTCTGCCCTAGATGTACAAGGAGACACCCTAAGAACGAATGTCCATTGCATTCGGTTGAAGTGTGTTTCGTTTGTGAGGAGGACCATCCCACAAACCAATGTCCAACCTTACCTGGATTTAAAGCCATGTACCAAGGGACAGAAGCTCCCACTGAACCTCGCTATTACCTCAACCAAAGGAGGCCACAAGGACCTAGACCTTTACCAGCAGGGGATGCAAGGGGCACCTCAAGCTTATTACAGCCCCAACCAATCGAATCCTATGCCTTCCTGGGGTCCCCCTGCTCATCCTTCCTGGTCTATGCCTCCTCCATGGTCTTATCCACCTCAGTACCCTACTCAACCCACTACTCATTCTTATCATTCACATGCCCAGCCACAGCCTCAGTGGAATGCACCTCAGTCGAGGTGGAGGCCCCAATACCACACTCCTGCCATTTTGCCTCCACCACCAGTTCAACCTCAACCATTACCTCCTGCTCCTCCAAGGCAACCTCAAATACCTGCTCAACCGAACCCGAACCCCAACAATAGACAGGCCCAGCAGGTATACACTGGGGAAACATCATGCCCTACTTATGCTGTGGAGATCCAGGAGATCAATCTTCGATCTGGAAAGACTCTTCCGGATCGCCAACCTCCTCCCCCAGAGGATGAGGAAGATAAACAGGAAAGTGAACCAAAGGCTATTCCACCCTTTCCTGAGAGACTAACAGCCACCACACAACCCAACCCAGAGGAGGATGAGCTTCTGGGTGAGCTCAAGCAGTTGTGTGTGAAAATACCACTTCTCCAAGCCATCAAGGATGTGCCTATATACAACAAACTGGTTAAGGAAAAGTGTTTTAAACACCCAAGCAGGCGAAAGAGAGATGCTTCAACCATCAATGTCCTAGGACAACTGTCTGACCTTATGTTAGGACAAGTCATCTGCCCAAAGTATCTAGATCCTGGGAGTCCTGTAGTAGATGTCCACATCAATGGCACCATCATACCTCACACCTTGATTGATTTGGGGGCTGCCATTAATGTGATGACCAGGGATACCATGCTCAAACTCAATCTTCAGGGTTCCTTGAGGAAGACCTCGAAAGTACTGCAACTAGCAGATCGCTCCACTGTGACTCCCGAAGGGATTGTGGAGGATGTCTTGGTCTCTGTCGACTCTTAGGAATACCCTGCAGATTTCTTGGTTCTGCAACCCAAGGCAAAGCTTACTGGATATCCTCTCATTTTGGGAAGACCTTGGTTAGCCACTGCAAATGCTTACATAAGTTGTCGTGCAGGAAATATGACCATAAAAAATGGTCCTATGTCCAAGCAGCTAGTCCTATACCCTCCTGCCCAACCTTCCTTAGAGCATGACTTACCACTTTGGTTGGAGGAAGGAGAAGAGGATGAAGTGTACTCAGCACCTTTGTGCACCCTAGATACCACTAGAAGAGACCCCCCAACCGAGGATGACTTGATTGAGACCTTGATCCAGAATCCACCTTCCAGTGCACTATCCTTAGAGAAATTGGTGGAGGATGCCCAAGCCAGCACCTTAGTGGATCTTTGTACCACCAACCCTGTTACTCCCAGAGTCAAGAATGTGGAGTTCGGCCCTGAGAGAACGTTAAAGATCAGCTCCTCCCTATCTCCTTCCCAGGAAAAGGAGCTGTGTAGCCTATTGGCCAGTCACCTAGATGCTTTTGCTTGGAGCTATAAGGAGATGAAAGGAGTCCATCCCTCGGTCTGTACCCATCACATATACATCAAGGAGGATTGTAAACCGGTTAGGCAACCTCAGAGGAGAATGAATCCAGCCCTTAAGGACATTGTCAAGGAAGAATTGCAAAAATTGTTGGATGCCGGATTCATTTACCCCATCTCAGATAGTGAATGGGTGTCCCCTCTGGTGTTGGTTCCCAAGAAAAATGGGAAGTGGAGAATCTGTGTGGACTACCGGGAACTGAACAAAGCTACCAAGAAGGACCATTTCCCTCTACCTTTCATAGATCAAGTGTTGGATGGACTGGTAGGAAAGAAGTTCTTCTCTTTCCTGGATGGGTTTAGCGGGTACAACCAAATCCAAATCAGCCCGGAAGACCAAGATAAGACCACCTTCACTTGTCCTTGGGGTACCTTTGCCTACCGAGTTCTTCCCTTTGGGCTATGCAATGCCCCTGCTACCTTCCAGAGAGCTGTCTTGAGCATCTTCTCGAAGCTGGTCCATGATGCGGTGGAAATCTATATGGATGACTTCACTCCTTATGGGTCCAACTTCCAGGAAGCATTGTCCAATCTGGGAAAAGTCCTAACCAAATGCATTGAGATGAACCTGTCCCTTAGTCCTGAAAAATGTGAATTCCTGATGACTGAAGGTACCGTGCTAGGCCATACCATTTCTTGCCAAGGGTTACAGGTGGATCCTAACAAAATTGCTCTCATCAAGAAGGTTCCACCTCCTCAAAAGGTAAGGGATGTTCGGAGTTTCTTAGGATTAGCAGGGTATTACAAGAGATTCATTAAGGACTTCAGCAAGCTAGCCTCGCCATTGTTTGGCCTGTTGGCAAAAGATGTGGAGTTTAAGTGGACTGATGATTGTCAGAGGGCTTTGAATGAATTAAAGGAAAAGTTGGTGTCAGCCCCAATCTTGAGAGGTCCAAACTGGGCCCTACCTTTCCACATCCACACTGATGCCTCGAACAAAGCACAAGTTGAGCAAAAACTTCCATATGCCATTTACTTTGTTAGTAAAAACTTGTCCAAAGCTGAACTGAATTACACTGTAACCGAGAAAGAGTTTTTGGCTGTGGTCCATGCACTGAACAAGTTCCGACACTATATCACTGGCTATCAAACATTTGTACATACGGACCATGCTGCAATTAGATATTTAATGAATAAACCAGATGTGAATGCTCGTATTATTAGATGGTTACTTTTGTTGCAGCAGTTTGATTTGACCATTGTTGACAAACCAGGTAAAGAAAATGTTGTTGCTGACTTTTTATCTAGATTGGATTTGTCTGCAGATGAGAATGGAACAGTGGATGACCAGATGCCCGATGAGCATCTGTTTGCTATCTCAGCACTCTCTCCATGGTTTGCTGATATAGCAAACTACCTTGTTTCAGCCCAGTTCCCTCCGTACCTATCTTCAAGAGAGAAGAGCAGAATCATCAGAAAAAGTGCCTCATTTACTTGGATCGGGGGCAATCTGTTCAAGCTTGGCCCCGATCAGATCTTAAGGCGTTGTGTAAGGGAGGAGGAAGTCTTTGATATCCTCCTCACCTGTCATGATGGGCCTTGTGGAGGACATTTTGCAGCAAAGAGGACTGCCTTCAAAATTCTGCAGGCAGGCTACTATTGGCCCACACTTCATCAAGATGTCAGAAGATATATCAGCCAATGTGACCAATGCCAAAGAATGGGGAAACCGACTCAAAGGGATGAGATGCCTCTCCAACCTCAAGTGACTCTTGAGCCATTTGAGAAGTGGGGTATGGACTTTGTGGGTCCAATCAACCCTCCTTCAAGGCAAAGGTCCTACATCATTGTGTGTACTGACTACCTGACAAAGTGGGCAGAGACTAAAGCAATCAAAGCAGCAACAGAAGAAAAGGTGGCCGAGTTCTTAAGAGAAAACATCTTCTACAAGTTTGGCTACCCAAGAGAGCTGGTCACCGATCAAGGGAGCCAGTTCACATCCAACCTAGTTGAAGACCTGCTAGCTCATCACAAGATCAAGCATAGGACTTCCACCCCCTATCACCCTCAAGCAAATGGGCAAGTGGAAGTCACCAATAGAGCATTAGAAGGGATCTTGACTAAGGTGGTGAGCAGCAGCAGAAAGGACTGGGCAGATCGCCTGGTTGAGGCCACATGGGCTTACAACACAACCTGGAAGACCACCACCGGCTTCACACCTTATGAGCTGGTCTATGGGAAGAAAGCTTTGCTGTCCATTGAGTTCGAGTACAACACTTTGAGGATGGCAGCTCAGCTAGATCTAGATCTCAGCCATGCACAACAAGAAAGGTTATTGCAGCTGCATGGATTGGACGAGCACCGGATGCAGGCCCTCCTTCACTCAGAAGTGGTTCAACTTCAGAGAAAGGTGTGGCATGACCAACATCTCCATGACAAGCAATTCCAGCCGGGAGATTGGGCCTTGTTGTATGACTCCAGATACAAAGATTTCAAGGGAAAGCTGAGAACCAGATGGCTAGGACCATATGCAGTGGAAAAATGCCATGACAATGGATCTGTTCTTATTCGAACCATTGATGAGGAAGCCATCCCCATGCTTGTCAATGGGCATCGCTTGAAGATCTACAGGAAGCCTCTCTCAAGACAAGAGTTCATCAAAACTATGGAGGAATCAGTGTTGGTCATAGAGAAGGGTTCTGCCTCTCCTTTGGGCATACCCTGAAAGATCTAAAAAAAATAAATAAATAATAAAGATCCTTGGGTGAAAACCTCTCTGAGGCGCCCAAGGCAGGTGGTAGGGGTGAAAACCTCACTGAGACGCCCCTATTATCTTTCAAAAAAAAAAAAAAAAAAAAAAGAGATTTAAAAAAGATCCTTGAGTGAAAACCTCTCTGAGGCGCTTAAGGTTGCTCAAGGATGAGCAAATATTTTAGCTGGGGGGTGATGATGAGCCCCAATTTTTGGTAACAATTTGGGCTCATTTGGCCTACTTACCTTGCTCAACCCTTCATCTTTTATCACTTATGCATTCATTTCTTAGTATATTCGTGTTATTTTGTAGGAAGAAGGGCAGGCATTATATCTATGTGGCTAATACATGATGATTTCAGGTTTTTTGGCATTAAAGGGAGCAAAAACCACGCAGAAGGAGACAAGGAGACAACAAAGGTGGCATCGCAGGTTTATAGGGAGGTTGTCTACAACCTTAAATGACCCCCCTCGTGATCTCCACCCTAACTCCGAGCTCCAACAGCTTTCCCCACTGAGCTTAAAGGCAGCCAACGGATTCTACAGGAACAGCAGTTTACTTTTAGTTGGACAGCCGAGCTCCACTAATTGAGGAAGCCAGCTTCATCCTCATCATGTATAAATATTAAGGTCGTGGCCTTTGATAGGAGCTTTTTGAACTTTTGAACTACTGTTGGAATTTCTGAGCACGAGCTACAGCTCGGTTTTTGCTTTTTGTAAGCCAGTTTTGGCATGTTGTTAGACTCATGATTATTTAATAAAGGCAGGCAGCTTTGGATTCCATTCTGAGTTCTTAAGGGAGCTATAGCTCTCAGGTTAGGGCCCAACCTAAGAGCAATAGACCTCCTTTTCCTTGTATTGTTATTTGTCTTTCCTTTCAGCACTTCATTTCTTTGCTTTGACATGCATTTGAAAAACATAGTCTGCTGATTTGATTTCTTTTATGTGATTGAGTAGGATTAGTTTACGGTTCAAGTGCTTTTAGTTGCTTAGATTAGAGTAGGAGGATCAGCATTCATTAGAGCTCCAAGAAAAGGTTGACAGTGCACTCACTGCCATCTCTGTTTATAGATTGGGGGTGTAGACCGTACCAACCACCAAAAAAACGCAGTCTTATACTTTCATTCAAGCTGCAACACAGTCATTTCAATTGTACATCCATCCATGCATTCTGATCTTGAGCAGTACTTCTTCATTCCAACTCCATGCACGATTTTTCTCTGAAGTTTACATTGCTGTTCGTTGATTTAATAACACAGTTAGGATAGGTTGATGAATTCTCGGTTTTGTGCAGATTTGTTTCCTTTACACTGCGTTGCATCACTCTGTTATCTTCTTCTTCTTCTCAACCGCACCTAAAGCCACCTACCCAACCTCTGTTCAGCTCGTTTGCTTTCCAACCCTTCTACTGTTCACATAGCTCTATCTTTTTGGACTTTTCATTGCTTCCACCCTTCTATCCACCAACCAACTGTACCCACTCTTTCCTCATCTCATATCTCTGTCCTTGAGCCATCATAAGCTCCCTTTCCATCCTACCTATCCACCCATACAACTCCTCCACTCCTCCATCACCCAAAACTCCAACCACAGAACATCCTGTAGAAGTTAGCAGACTTCCTGTAGAAATCCCGAGCTTCCTGTAGGATCCCCTGCAGACATCCTGTAGAAACCTGTAACCTCGGTTGCCAAGCACCTGAATGTTGTGGACTTCTGTGGAACGATGTTAGGGATCCCCTGGAACCTCTCCTAGCCCTCCTGACCTTTCCCAAGCTTTCTTTCCCTTCGAACTACCCCTGCACAGTCAAACCCTAATAAGAAACAAAATCATAATAACTCCAACCACTTAAGCAAAAATATAAAAACAATGTTCTTTTCAGTAGAAGTAGTTTAAATTCATGCATCTCATATCACTAGAAATAATGGCATCATTTCTAGAAGTTTGCACTCCCACCATTGCATCATAGAGATTAGACTAGTCAGATTAGGGTTTACTAGGGTTTCCATGTTTTGTTGGCTTTCAGTTCAATATTGCAAAGTAGGTTAATTTCCTTTGAGATAGCCTTCGTCCATCATTTAGAAATCTTCTTCTGAGAACATATAGAAGTTGGCTTGAGCCCTAGAGGACTTGTGCCAGCTGACCAAGTGACAGCTGCGACAAGAGCTAGTACTTGTGCATACAGCACCGTCGCTTCCAAGTTTGTTACGAACTACCGGGTTGATAAAATTAGAGATAGGAAGCTCCAGGAGTTGTAGCATTGTTGCTACAATACTGGAGCCCACCACTTCCAACCCTAGAAAATAATGAATTAACCACACATTCTTCATGTCGAATTCTGCTTCAAGATTCTTCTTACAGTCCTTTATGAGCCTAGATGACCCTGTTAGAAATAAGTGATCCACATATAATACCAGAATAAGTGGTTCATTCTCCACCATTAGATAGTAGAGATTGGTATCAACATCACTCTTGATGAATCCCAACTATTGCAAGTAAATATCAATCCGACCATACCATGCTCTAGGTCCTTGCTTGAGCCCATACAAGGTTTTCTTTAACCTACATACATGAGTTCTCTTTTCATGAGTCTCCAAGCCTTCGGGCTATTCTATATACACCCCTTCTTCTATCACCCTATTCAAGAATGTTGTCTTGACATCCATCTGGTGAATCTCGCATCCCATTTGAGTTGTTAGGGATATAACGGATCTGATAGAGGTATATCTAGCTACTGGGGTGAAGGTCTCCTCATAGTCTATTCCTTCCTTTTGTACGTACCCCTTTGCCAAAACCTAGCCTTGTACTTCTCTATACTTCCATCTGCAACATACTTGATCTTGTAGATCCACCTTGATCCTACAACTGATCTATCCTCTAGTCTAGGTACCACTTTGCAGACATCATTCGTCATAATAGAACTATATTCGTCTACCATGGCATCCACCCAAACTTGGTGTTGTACAACTTCTTGAAAAATGGAGGGTTCTTCAACCTGTGCTACCAAGGCTTGGTACCTGTCAGGCTGTCTACGCTACCTCTTGTCAGTTCTAGGAGCTCTGACAAACTCCTCTACGTCCCTCAGCGTTTGTCATACTTCCTTGTTGGTTCTACCACTGGTGGTGGGAGGCTCAATCAAATCCTCCTCCTGTTCCTACTGTTCCATCTACTGAGAACTACCGGGATCTTGTTCCATCTACTGAGAACTGCCTGGATCTCCTACTCCTGAGGAAATAATGGTTCTGGTTAAGATACTCAATCCTAATATTTTTCCTCTTGCTTGTCCTTCCTGTTGCCCCTGCTGTTGTTGGACTAATGGAACATCTATTGACTAATATTCTGCTGATATCTCTTGAGATTTTATGAAAGCTCTATCTTCCATGAAATTTGCATCTCGTCTTACTACAATTTTCCTATTGCCTGGAATGTAGATTCTGTATGCTTTTGAGGTCTCACTATACCCACAAGGTACCCCTTTTCTACAGTTTGATCCATCTTACTACGCTTCTCCTCTGGAATGTGGCAATATGCCACACTTCCGAATATACTGAGATGACTCACCTCCGAATTTTTCCCTGTGAAGACTCCTTCAGGCATTTTCTTCCCCAATGCTCTGTGAGGAGTTCTATTCTGGATATACACTGTTGTGTTGAATGCCTCTGCCCATAAGAATATAGGCAAGTCATGGTCATATAACATAGCCTTTCCTTCCCCGACTTGTTCTATTCTTCCGCTCCACTACTCCATTTTGTTGTGGACTGTATGGAGTTGTCCACTCTCTTTTGATGCCCCCCTTTGCGCCGAAATAAGTGAAGTTTTTATCTGTATATTCTCCACCATTATCTGAACGCAATACCTTTATCTTTTTCCCTGTCATGTTTTCTACGAGAGCTTTAAACTCTCTAAACTGATCAAAGACCTCATCCTTTGTCTTTAAGAAATAGATCCAGGTTTTTCTAGAGTGATCATCAATAAAGGTGACAAAGTACTCGCCACCACTAAGAGCTTTCGTGGACATCGGGCCACAAATATCTGAGTGTATCAATCCCAACATGCCTCTTTCTCTGTTGTCACTTCTGGGAAATGTTGCCTTCGCGTATTTCCCTAGTACGCATCCTCTGCATACATCATCATGCTTAGTAACGAGAACCAAAACTCCTGTAACCATCTCTCTGAGCATTCTCAATGCTCCATGATGTAAGTGTCCCTTTCGCTTGTGCCATAGTTCATTCAGTTCCATTTCCCCATTATGATTACTATCTATCAGTGCCATTGGAGATTCGTGCTGCAATCTATATAATCTATTGCTTCGAGCTCCAATTTGTCTCTTCTTCTTCCAGCTAGGATGTTTGACATACACTTTCCTTCCAATGAAGTATACATCGTACCCTTTGTCCTATGATTGGGACACTGAAATCAGATTCATTCCTAACCCCGACACATGCAGTACATTAGTGGCTCTTATGCTAGTTCTTGTTTCCATCTAAAACACTATCATGCCTCTTCCTACTGGAGTACACTTCGTTATGTTTCCCACAGTGATATGGAAGTCCATCTACTCTTCTTGATAGCTAGAGAAGTACTCTCGTACTCGAATCATGAGAGTTGAAGCCCCACTATCAATATACCAAACACCTATTGATGGTGAACTTGACAAACATGTGAATTCTTCTTCCAATCTGAAAGATAATACATCTTGACTATCCATGTTTCGTGCTATTCTCCTTCTCCTGACGTTTTTCTGCCCCAACAACTGCTGCAGAAAACTGCGTCCCACCTTAAGACTACTCTGCGCTGGATCTGTTGATGCACTGCTCCCTCTGCCACTAACTGGAAATCTTACCTCTCTTTCAACTTACTCAGAGAGATTTTCCTCGAGAATCTTGCCCTCCTGGCTTGGACTGCGCAATCCCTCTAGGGATTCGATCTGCTGCCTACACAATACTTCGATCTCCCTCCTTCTCTTCAACATTGAGCTCTTCCAGTCTTCTCCCTTGCTTCACCTTTGGTCTAATACCATGTGAAAATCTGGAAATTCCAAATCCTACTGCAGCAACTGATAATATTTCTTCTATTTGTTAATTTACTAAAACAAATTATTTGCAGTTGTTTACGGAAAATATCGAAATACATACATTGTAGTATTCACAAATTAATTACTGCGGAAAATAAATGTAAGGAAAATAGTAGCACAACAATAACACATTAACATAGTTGTTTTTGGACAATTGTCCTCGGAAAAACCCAATGTGGGAAAATCAGTGCACCGAATGAGGGTTTCTTTTATTATTCTTCAGCAAAATCTCATGTGCAATCTACGGATAGCAAAATAGAAGAAGAATCACTGAGAGAAATTTTGCAAGCAAATTTCTCCACTCCACAGTGAATTTTTTACACCTGAGAGGACTTGCTGCCCTCACTCTAGCCACATTGTGTCACCCTCTACGTAGTGACTGTGTTGTCCTTGCATCACTGCCTCTACGTGGGTGATCTGTGTCCCTCTTCTGCGTTGCCTCTTCCTGCACTCTCGACTATTGTTGATACCCTTTCCCTCTCACCTACAACTCACCCTCTGATTCGATTTCCTCTTGTCAAACTTCAACCAGACAGAAAATCAATCTACTTGGGCCACTAAGTATCTGCCTAGTGTATGTTCCAAATGACCATCGAAATCCTTCCTATAATCCTGTTGTTGATCGATCAACAGCCCAGATTAGACTCTAATCAATGGATCAGATCATTTTGACTTGATCATCATCTTCTTCTAGAAGTTTCACACGCAGTTTAATTCATACCCTTTAAGTATTTTAATTTCCTAAGTTTAGACTTAGGCATCCATTAAAAATAACTGATTATTTTAATAAAACTGTCTCAGGGTGGAATTTCCCAAAATGATTTCGGGGTATTATGGAATAACATGTGTCCTAGCCTCCCTACAAATTTTGAGGCTTAGACGACATCCGATGCTACCAGAAATCAACAGTTCCTGGGCATTTGCACATATTACAGGAGATTCGTGAGGGGATTCTCATAGCTTGCAGCACCCGTCACTGATTTGAAAAAAAGGGGAGCTTTTGAGTGGAAACAGGTGGCAGAGGAGGCCTTTGAGCACCTCAAGAGGGTTATGAGCAGTTGTCTTGTCTTAGCTTTACCGGACTTCACAAGGTCCTTTATGCTGGAGTGTGATGCTTTCGGTGAGGGAGTTGGGGCCGTTCTTGACATAGGGAGGCCATCCTATTGCATTCGAGAGTAGGAAGTTGCAACCCCATAAGCGGTTGTACTTGGTGTATGAAAAGGAGATGTTGGTCATGATGCATGCACTGGCCAAATTCAAGAAAAAATTGGTGGGCAACTAGTTCAAGGTAAAGACTAATCACAACAGTCTTTGGTTCTTCTTGGAGCAGCAATCATTAGAGGAAAGATAGCAGAAATGGGTGCGTAAGCTCTAGGTTTACAATTTTGAGATCGAGTATGTGAAAGGAAAGCATGACGTGGTGGCAAATGCCCTCTCTAGGAGGCCCGCAGTACTATCTCTGATGGACCTTACACATGACCGGAAGGCTCAACTCTTGGTTGAGTACTCCAAAGACAGGCAAGCTTGTGATATTTTGGAAGGCACCCACAAGGATGACAAATTCTAGGTGATGGATGACGTGATCTACTACAAAGACAAGATATATTTGGTGCCAGGATCTCAACTTAAGGAAAGGATTTTGCAGGCATCTCATGATCCCCCCTAGTAGGACACCCGGGTTTCCTCAAGACATATCGTTCTATTAGAGAGAGATTTCCGTGGCGGGGGCTCAAGGGAGATGTGTTGAGGCATGTGCAGGAGTGTGTAGATTGTCAGAGGAACAAGCTGGAGTTGTTACATCCCGACAGTTTATTGCAGTCGCTTCCCATTCCAGAGAGAAAGTGGGAGAGTGTGTCCATGGAATTTATCATGGAGCTCCCAACTACACAGGGGCGATACTGTGAAAATTTGGACGCCCAAATTTCTACTACAACAATTGATTACGTTTCTCCTATTTGTTAATTACTGAACCAAATTATTTATTGTTTCCTACAGCAAACACTGAAATGAATACACTGCAGCCTACACCATTTAAATTATAAGCGGAAACAAGAAACTGAACAAGAAAGAAATACACAACACATTTACACAGTTATTTTTGGACAAAGGTCCCCGGAAAAACCCAATGCGAGAAAACTAGTGCATCAACTCTGAGGGTTTTATTATTATGCAGTAGTAATTTATGAAAAAAATCTCTAGATGCCTTCCCGGTAATCCAATTACAGAGAATATCACTGACAAAGAGATAAGTGAGGTTACCTCACACTATCACTGGAAATTCTGGCTGATCCAACCACTGAATGAGCTATCCCTGGCTGCCTCTGCACTACCTCTACACAGTCACTATGTCAGCCCAGCGTCACGCCCTATGGGGACAGCATCATCCCTTTAGCTGATTGATTTTCTTCTAAGATTCTGACTTCTGCTCTCCCGGTCTCACACCCCGGCTTCCAGCTACAGAAATTGATCTCCCCAACAAATTTTCAAACTTCCTCAAGGCTCTGTGTGGCCTTGTGTCAACCTCTTCTAGCTCTGCGCTGCCTCTCCCATATCTCTCTCTGCCTCCTCTGTCAAGTATTCTCTGACCGAGAAAGATTTCCCTTCGGATACTATCCCTTCCCCTCACTACAAAAGATCACTATTGAAAATCTCTCCAGCAACTACTCTACTTCATAAAATCGAACTTCTAATCTCCCCTCTATGTATTCTCCAAGTGCCCCTTAAGCCTCTTCTTATATCTTTTTGTTGGACAACCAACGACCCAAATTAACTTCTAATCAATGTCTTAAATCATTTTGGCTTGATCCTTGTCTTCTTCTAGAAATTACACCCATAGTTTAGATTAATACCCATTAATTATTTTAATTTCCTAAGATTAGACTTGAGGTCCCATTGAAAATAATTAATTATTTTAATAAAGCTGTCTCCGAGTGGAATTTCTGAAAACGGTTTTGGGTATTGGCGAATGCATGTGTCTACGCCTCCATGCAAATTTTGAGACATAGAGCACATCCGATGCTACCAGAAATCAACACTCCCTCTTAGAGAGGAATGTGCTCTAGCAATGCACCCTGCTGAAGCATCACTTCATTCTGTAACATCTCCTTCTGCGGTGCTGATGTTTGGCATCCTGTCCACCAACTACTGTGCAAATGTTGCTTATGTACTATTGCTGACCCCGCCACTGTCAACACTGCAACTCCCTCTCAATTTTGCATCCGTGTTGTTGCTGGAACTGCCACTGCCAATACTGCATTTTCACTGCAACCATCTCCAACTACTACTGCTACTACATCAGCAATGGAAAAGCATCCCAAATTACTGAACAAGCGTTTAGTATGATGCATCTCGTTGCTGAAGTCTGACGGTTGCTAGTCTCTACACTAACCCACTGAAGCCTTTGCGTTGTTGACTTCTGCTCTATGCCAACTGCACTGCTGCCAACTCTGCTCTACGCTGTTGCTGACCTCGGCTCTGTTCCAACTGCACTGCAGCAAACTCTGCTTTGCACTAATGCTGACCTCTAATCTATGCCAACTACACTGCTGCCAACTCTGCTCTGCGCTGCTCAGTCTCTGGCACTCCTAGCTATTGCAACTGTCACTCGAGCACTCCTCTGCACCAACACTGATCCATCCTATTCTAAGTTGCACGAAACGGGGAAACGGGGATGAGTTTCCGAAATGGGAAGCGATACGAAACGCGACCTCCCCAAATTTTGGAAACGGGGAAATGCGAATATATATATATATATATATATATATATATATATATATAATATATTTAAATATATATATATATGTGTGCAATCATAAACCATAAATGATAAATTATAATTTATTACACTTAAACATTAAGATTTAATTTACATCACATTTACTCATGAATGATCACATAATGAAAATAAAAATATCGGAATATCCAAAAGCAACCTTTATTATATATCCAAATCTCAAAATCAACCTTTATTTATATTAATATATGAGGCTGCAAGTACAATAAAGACTATAACACTGCAAGAGAGAGATCCAAATCAGGATTTTCCTGCATCCACATCCCATTCTTTAGAAGGACCACTATTGTATTGGGAGTCTCCTCCTACATAGTCGAACGACCTTAGTGCTCTTGATTAAACACACGTTTTATACCCTAGTACCCTACATGATCTTGATTATTGGGAGTTTCCCCTGCATAGAGGGCTTGGTTCTCTTGATTAAATACAAGTTCCATACCCTAGTACATGATAAAACCCAATGGAAACATTGCAATCCCTCTAATCCTGAAATACTAAAAAACAAATAAGTCTGCTGGATTTTGAGTGAGATCTAAAATTCTACTTTCTCCATATGAAATCCAATGAGGGTGAAACCACTCTCAAACATCCTGAGTCATTTCATGGTAATGTTAAAAATTTAAGTAAAAGGATGAAAATGAAAAATAAAGGAGAATATCACTTTTACTTTAAGAATTTAACATTACCATGAACTGCATATCCCTCAAACTTCCTGATGAACTGCATATCAACACTATGGCAAAAATTCACTTTTATAACTTTAGACACGCATCTAGAAGCAACAATAAGTCACTAACATACCCTAAAAGTAAATTAAAAAAAAATTAAAAAATTAAAAATTAAAAAAAACACAAGTTAATGAGGAAACGTGGGTCGTACTGCCCTGAAACGCGTCTCCGACCGTACTGGCCACGTTTCTGTTTCGGGAAACGTGGCAGTACGGCCGAAAACGCGTTTCACAGCCGTACCAAACGCGTTTCCGCGTTTCGTACCCGTTTCCGTACAGAAACGGACCTCTATACCACGTTTCCTGCAACATAGATCCTATTACTTCTGATCTGGGCTCTCCCGTAGCAAGGAATTGATCCGAGAAGTGGACTCCTCAAGGATCCTGCTCATCTACATTCCTTTCGAACTACAGCTCTAAATCAGCTCACCTCCCTCCTGGAGGTATCTCAGCTGTCATGGCAAACTCCTCCTCGATCTTCGCAGCTACAACCTTCGAATCATGCTTCTCATCTTTGTCCTTCTTTCTGAGAGGACATTGTGTTGCGTAGTGACCAAATTCACCACACCTAAAGCATTTAATCTTCGAGACATCCTTCTTCTTCTTTCGTTGCTCCTGATGTCCCTTGGACTCCTTGGGCTTTGGCCCACTGCTTCTACTCTTCCGTCAAGTTTACACTTGACCAAGTCTCTCCTCGGCTCCTCTTGCTTAAGAGTTGCTCACATTTCATCCCGGTTTGGCAAAGTCGCCCTACCCAAGATGCTTTGGACAAAGACCTACCACTCCTCAGATACTGAATTTAGGGCCAGTCTTACCATCTCAGAACCTTGAGGAGTTTACCCCACAACTACCAGCTCATCTTAGGTCTCCTAAAGCTCAGTGGAGAATGGATCAATGTGCTCCCCCTTCTGCATCTGCAGAGATCTCATCTTCTGCTCTAAGTACATCTTTCGCTACTCAGAAGATCCTTAATACAGTGTTGACAATGCGTCCCACATCTCCTTGGCAGTGTCTCTGCCAGCGATGTGACAAACTATATGATACTTTACTCCTTTGAGGATCATTTTGTTTGTCTTTGCCATTTCTCCCTTATACTTCTTGAGCGGATCTGGATCTGTGGGCTCAGCTACCACACTGTCGGCATAAACTTTGAGAAAATGCTCATCCAGAAGGTATGACATCCTTACCTTCCAAATCACATAGTTGGATGCCCAATCCAACCTATCCTGATCTCTCAGTCCACTGGCTGCCATCTCTGCCAATTGAAATGTCGAATGACCTCCTCTCTCCAGCTGCTGCTCAGCAAATGAGAATTCGAATTCCCTGGCTAGGAATTCTCTGAGGAAGAAATTCCCTCAAGTGTCTCTCTTCTTCCTTCTGACGTCTTTCTGCCCAGCAACTGCCTACAAAAAACAGGGTCCCACTAGAAACCCCTCTTCACTGAAGCTATTGCTGCGCTGCTTCCTCTATCGCTCACAAATTTCTATCCGGAAATCTTGTCGCTCTGTCGACTCACTCAAAGAAATATTTACCACGAAAATCTAGCCGTCCCGGCCTGAACTGCACAAACCCTTTGGGGATCAAAATTGTTGCCTCTACAAAAATTTCGAACTCCCTTCCTCCTTCAACATTGGGCTCTTCCGAAACTATTCTCTTGTTTCACCTGCAACGCTGATACCATGTGAAAATTTGGATGCCACAATTTCTACTACAGCATCTGATTACGTTTCTCCTATTTGTTAATTATTGAACCAAATTATTTATTGTTTCCTACAATAAAAACTGAAATGAATACACTGCAGCCTACACCATTTAAATTATAAGCGGAAATAAGAAACTGAACAAGAAAGAAATACACAACACATTTATACAGTTATTTTCGGACAAATGTCCCCGAAAAACCCAATGCAGGAAAATCGATGCAGCAGCTCTGAGGGTTTTATTATTATGCAGTAGTAATTTCTGAATACAATCTCTGGATGCCTTCCCAGCAATCTAGTTACAGAGAATAACACTAACAAAGAGATAAGTGAGGTTACCTCACACTATCATTGGAAATCCTGGTTGATCCAGCCACTGGATGAGCTGCCCTTGGCTGCCTCTGCGCAGTCAATGCGTTAGCCCAGCATCACACTCTTTGGGGACAGTGTCACCCCTTCAGCTAATCAATTTTTCTCTGAGATTCTGACTTCTGCACTCCTGGTCTCACACCCTGGCTTCTAGCTACAGAAATCGTTCTCCCCAACAAATTTTCGGACTTCCTCAAGGCTCTGCGTGGCCCTGCATCAGCCTCTTCTAGCTCTACGTTGCCTCTCCCAGATCTCTCTCTGCCTCCTCTGCCGATTATTCTCCAATCGGGAAAGATTTCCCTTTGGATACTATCTCTGCCCCTCACTATGAAAGATCACTATCGAAAATCTCTCCGACAGCTGCTCTAATTCAAAAAATCGAACTTCTGATCTCCCCTCTATGTATTCTCCGGGTGCCCCTCAAACCTCTTCTTATATCTTTCTGTTGGACATCCAATGACCCAGATTAACTTCTAATCAATGGCTTAGATCATTTTGGCTTGATCCTTGTCTCTTCTAGAAGTTACACCCACAGTTTAGATTAATACCCATTAATTATTTTAATTTCCTAAGTTTAGACTTAGGGTCCCATTAAAAAATAATTAATTATTTAATAAAACTGTCTCCAGGTGGAATTTCCCAAAATGGTTTATGGGTATTGAAGATGTTGAAATTTCTAAGTCTCACACATCAGAAATCCATACTGCATTAACTGGTATATTTTCTCCTACTTGTTCTTTTCATTAACAAGTTATTTATAGATATAAATACCAAAAATAAACAAAAATGCAGCCTTAACACATATACAGATCAACAGCTGAAATAACTGAGACAAACACACAAGGGACACCGTTATTTTTGGACAATCGTCCCCGGAAAAACCCAATGCGGGAAAACCGATGCAGCAAATATGAGGGTTTTATTATTATGCAATTTCTGAATACAACTAGGGTTCCAGAAATAGTTCACCCAACAGAGAATGCCCTTGGCAGAAGTACCTCTCCTCGGAGACAGATATTCCGGCTGATCAGTCACCGGATGATCGATCCCACAGCAACTACAGCAACTCCTTAGCTGGACAGCGAAAGTTGCTCCAAGATTCTCCACTGCTCTGCGTCACTCTGTTAGGGACTATGTCACCCTCTCAGCTCACTAGCACTCAGTCTGCCCCACAAAAATCACTCAGCGCTGCCTCTTGGCCCTGTGTTAGCTTTGCTAGCCTTTGCACGCAGCGCAACTACTGATGCCTCTGCGTCAACCTCTTGGCTCTCTACGACAACCGTCTGGCCCTCTGTGTCACCCACGCTGGCCTCTTCAGCCTCTGCGTAAGTCCCAGCGTCCTGTGGATCAGCCTCCCCAGGCTCTGCGTTGTCTCTCTGGTAATATCTCTGCCTCTCTGCTATGTATTCTCGGCCTCGTGTCGAACTGCCCCTCGCTGCAACCAATCACTAGCTCAATTCTCTCAGCAAAATCCCACTCCAGAAAATCGAACTGACTAATCAATTTTGGTGTATCTCCAACTAACCCTCAAGCCTCCTCTTATACTTTTCCTGTTGAGTCTTCAACGGCCGAGATTAAGTCCCTAATCAATGACTACGATTAGATTTGGCTTGATCCATGTCATTTAGAACATTCTCACTGAGTTTTATATTAATACCCAATAATATTTTAGTTTTCCTAAGTTTAGACTTAGGAACCCCATTAAAAATATTAATTATTTTAATATCTCTACAACCAGGTGGAATTTCCCCAAACGACTTCTGGGTCTTGGAGATCTTATGTGCCTTAGCCTCTCCACCAATTTTCATGGCTAGAGCACACCCGATGCTACCACAAATCAACAGGAGAATGCATGTATCTAAGCCTCCCTGCAAATTTTGAGACTTAGAGCACATCCGATGCTACCAGAAATCAATAGACACTGCATTTATGTGGTGGTGGTAGGTTAACCAAATTTGCCCATTTCTTCACCATCTCATCAAGATCTTTAGCCTCCCAGGTAGCCGATTTATTCTTTCGGGAGGTCGTCCAATTACATGGTCTCCCCAAAACCATCATTAGTGCAGGGACAACAGGGTTATGGGGGCCTTCTGGCAGGAGTTTTTCTGGCTGGTGGGGGCAGAGCTTACACCTAACACTGGCTATCACCCCCAAACAAATGGGAAAACTGAGATTGTGAACAAGTGGTTGGAGGGGTGTCTGCGCAACTATGTGACAAGCCAGCACAGAGTGTGGGTCAAGCGGCTTCATCTAGGAGAGTTCTACTACAATACCACTGATCATATGTCGATCGATATGTCTCCTTTCCAAGCACTTTATGGATATGATGCACTTTCTTTTTTCGACATGGTGTTTGGAGATAGCAGGGCCCCAGGGCCAAAGGATTGGGTTCAAGAGAGCCAGGAGATTCTCCGAGCTCTAAACAACAACTTGCAGATGGCTCAAAATCAACAAAAGATGTATGTTGATAAGCACAGAGTGGAGAGACAGTTTGAGGTAGGTAACATGGTCTACCTGTGAAATTTCCACAACATGAACCCCTACTGCAACAACTGATGATATTACTCCTATTTGTTAAATTCCTTTAAACAAATTACTTGCAGTTTCCTACGGCTAATATTGTAATACATACACTGCGGCCTTCACTTAATTAAATTATAAGCGGAAACAAGATACTAAGAAAGAAAGAAAATACAACACAATAAACACCGTTATTTTTGGACAAATGTCCCCGGAAAAGCCCAATGCGGGAAAACCAGTGCAGTAGTTATGAGGGTTTAATATTATTAAGCAGTAGCAAATTCTGAATACATCTTTGAATACCTCTCAGGTTATTCAGTTATAGAGAGAGAAATACTGGCAAAAAGAATTGTGAGATTACTTCACACTATCACTAGAAATCCTGGTTGATCCAACCCCATAATGATTGCCTCCGGCTTTTCTGGCTACCTCTATGTTGCCTCTACACAGTATCTGCGTCAACTCAGTGTCAGGCTCTTTGGGGACAGCATCAATCCTCTGGCTAGTCGATTTGTTGCCTAGGAGATTCGATTTCTACCTCTCGGTCTCACACCCCAGCTCCCAGCTTCTGAAAGATGAATTCCCTCTGCAAATTTCGAACTCCCTCTTGGCTTCTGCATGGCTCTCGTGAGCCCCTCTGTCTCAGTGCTGCCACTGCTGGATTACTCTCTGCCTCTCTCTGTTGATGATTCTTCAGTGAAAAAATCTCTCTCTCTCCGGACGTTATCCCTACCCCTCAACTGCAAGAAATATCTTCAATCGAAATTTCCTCCTGAGAACTTCTCATTTCAGAAATTCGATCTCTTGATCTCTTGGTGTGTTTTCCAAATAACCCTCAAGCCCCTTCTTATACCTTTCTATTGGACAACCAATGACTTAGATTAACTCCTAATCAAAGGCTCAGATCATTTTGGCTTGATCTTCGTCTTCTTCTCGAAGTTACACCCACATTTAGATTAATACCCGTTAATATTTTAATTTTCCTAAGTTTAGACTTAGGAACTCCATTAAAAATATTGATTATTTTAATAAAATCATTTCTGGTTGGAATTTCCCAAAACGCTTTCTGAGTTCTTTGGAATACATGTTCCCAAGGCGCCTTACAAAATTTGAGGCCTAGAGCACATCCGATGCTACCCAAAATCAACACTCCCTCTTAGCAAGGAATGTGCTCTAGCAATATACTGTCGCTGCATACTGATCTGACTCTGAAGCATTGTCCTCTGTGCTGCTGATGTCTGACATGTTGTCCACCAACTACTGCGCTGCTGCTGTAACTATACTGCTTCCCCTTTGACACTGCCATTGCCAATGCTACATCTGTACTACAACTCCCTCTCAAATGTTGCATTTGTGATGCTGCTAGCACTGCCACTGCACTGCAAACTATTGCTGACAGCAATGGAAAAATATCCAAAATTACTGAACTGTGTTCAGTATGATACCACATGAATATAGGAATTGACTGTTTCTGACCCTCTGAATCTACTGCACTATTGCTGACCTCTTCTTTGTGCCATCTGCACTGTTGCCAACTCTGCTCTACGTTGCTCAGACTCTGGCACTCCTAGCCACTCAACTGTCTCCCCGACACTCCTCGACACCAACCGACACTAGTCCATCCTAGTACTACTAATCTGGGCTCCCATGCAGTTCCTCAAAGATCCTGGTACTAATAATCTTTGAAGAAACTTCTCACCAACCGAATTTCTGAAGCGAGAAGTTCCTCAAAGTTCCTTTGAAGAAAAAGGACAAGGGTGAGAGGCATGATCCTAAGGTTGCAGCCACAAAGATCGAAGAGGAGTTCACCATGATAGCCGAGATACCTCCAGGAGGGAGGTGGGATGATTTGGAGTTGTAGTTCGAAAGAGCTACAAACGGGTAGGATCTTTGAGGAGTCCACCTCTTGGATCTTCACAGGAGCCCAGATCAGTAGTACCAGGATCTTTGAGGAACTTCTCACTTCAGAAATTCGATCTCTTGATCTCTTGGTGTGTTTTCCAAATGACCCTCAATCCCCTTCTTATATCTTTCTATTGGACAACCAACGGCCTAGATTAACTCCTAATCAAAGGCTCAGATCATTTTGGCTTGATCTTCATCTTCTTCTAGAAGTTACACCCACAATTAGATTAATACCCATTAATATTTTAATTTTCCTAAGTTTAGACTTAGGAACTCCATTAAAAATATTAATCATTTTAATAAAATCATTTCTGGATGGAATTTCCCAAAAATCATTTTGGGTTCTTTGGAATACATGTGCCCAAGCCTCCTTGCAAAATTTGAGGCTTAGAGCACATTTGATGCTACCCCAAATCAACACTCTCTCTTAGCGAGGAATGAGCTCTAATAATATACTGTTGTTGCATACTGCTCTGACTCTAAAGCATCGTCCTCTGCGCTATTGATGTCTGACATGTTGTCCACCAACTACTACGTTGTTGCTATAACTGTACTATTGCCTTTGACACTGCCACTGCCAATGCTACATTGTACTACAACTCCCTCTCAAATGTTGCATCTGCGTTGTTGCTAGCATTGCCACTGTACTGCAAACTATTGTTGATCACAACGAAAAAAACATCCAAAATTACTGAACTAATTGTGTTCAGTATGATACCACGTGAATGCAAGAACTAATCCAGCAATAAAGGAAGCCACGTTGTCTTGGTGGAGCAGAGGTGTCAAGAATTGGGTGAGAGGTGTTCCCAGAGCAATCCTTGACCAATTTCCAGTCTAGAGGGGTGAATCTTCAGTGGGAGAAGGAGCCAAACGCTCGATCAAATTCTGGGCACAAGGGACTACGTCATCTCCTACAGGGCTACGCAGTCTTTGGTGTGGGTTTTTTGGAGGGAGCCTTGGCTGGAGGATTGAGGAGTCGGGATTTTGATTGGAGGCTTACTTGGAGGGGTTTCCTAGCATTTTGGGAGCAAGAAAAGAAACAACAGTTCCAGCTACAAGTGCAGATTTCTGGTTTTGGTGGAGGAAGGTGTGGGAGGCCGAATTTGGAGGGTCAAAACTAGGGAAAACCCTTTTTGGGTTATTCTGGGGTTTTGGCAAGGAGTACACCCCTAACTTTAGAAGATTTTCTAGGCAATTTTGTGGGGGTAAATAAGGGCGTGAAGTCAGCAAGCAGTGCAGAAACATAGGGTCAGCGCAGTTTTCTAGAGAGCAGCATTTCTACAACAGTTAAGCATTTTTGTACTGATCACCTGAGGCTTGTAGCTTGCCTTGTGCAAGCCCAAGTGCACCTCTTCCATCTTCTATTGTACTCCAGCCATTATACTTAATGAAATTTGGCCAGTTTGGTGTTTGAGGCGAAAATTCTGTTATATGTGTGTTCACTGAGCAAATTTTTGTTTTGAAATTATTGCATGTCTTTGTTATCACTACAAATTTTCCATTAGGAATATTACAAAACTGTACACTGACAGGGGTCGAGTAGAGAGGCAGTTCGAGATTGGAGATTTGTATTTTTTAGACTCCAGCTGTATAGACAATCCATGCTCAAGCAGAAGGGGGCCAAGAATCTTAAGCCCCATTTTTATGGGCATATCGGGTCACTAGGCGGGTTGGAGAGGTAGTGTATGAGTTGGAGCTGCCTCCAGGGAGCAAGGTCCATAACATATTCCATGTATCTTGCCTAAAAAAGGAACAGGGACAACAGGTGACAACAACTTTAGAGTTTCCACCCTTGGATGATGAGGGACACTTGGTCTTGGAGCCTAAGGCTATTATGGGCACTAGCGAGAGCTGATTACAAAACAGGGTCATCAAAGAATTTTTGGTCAGATGGAGGAATTTGCCCGATGAGGATGCCACTTGGAAGGGTGAGCAGGTACTCCAACACCCATCTTTGCAGTTGCTTGGGGACAAGCAACATTTAGGCGGGGAAGATTGTGATATCCCCACTTAGCAAATCTTGTTAAGTGAAAATACAATTTTGCTCAATTTTGCTCCATTTTTATATTTTGGGTTGTTAACTTTGGAAAAGTGGGTTGGAGGACCCCATTTTCAAATTTTGGCTAAGGAAGGGCCCAACATAGGGGAAATAAGGCAAATCGAATACTAAGTGGATTGTGGGGGCCACCCAAAGAGGAAATACGCTCCCTTGGACAAACTCACACTTTTGGAGGGAGAGGCTCAAGAGGGTCGATGCATGGGACCCACATGGAGAGAAGGGAGCTCAAGGATAAATAGGAGAGGCATACATCATTTGGGGACTTTTTGACACTTTGACAAACTCACTTACCTAGCACGCTCGAGTTGTTGAGCGAAGTCTGCAAGTGTTGTTTAGCACACAAGATTCTCAACTAATTTTCTCACCCCTTTCCTTCAGTGGACTTCAAGTGCTAACCCAAGGAGGGAGATCGATACCATTTGTGAGCCAATTCCAGCGTTGCATCAGGCATTTCGTGGGGTTTTCTTCAACATTCTGGGCATGGGAGACGAACGCACATTTCCTGGGGGAGCTACTGGGGGAACAACAAACTTGTTGAGTTTACCGGGGGAGCTAGTGGGGGAACAACAAACTTGTTGAGTCTACTGGGGGAGCTAGTGGGGGGACAACAAACTTGTTGAGTCTATTGGGGAATCATTGGGCCTCTTATTGCTGAAGATTCAGGGTGATAGCACGACCAAATTTTGTGGAGCCTTTGCTGTAGCATAGAGACCATTCCAAGGACTGCGTGGGCCTGCGCAGGAGGTACTTTTGGGCTACACGTGGGAGCTGAGTGAGTGGCCATTTAGGGCTGGATTGAGCCGGGGTTAAGGGAGCCATCTGGAGGGGAAATTCACCAACATTTAGCATCATTTTGGAGGCGTTGAACAGTGCCATTTCCAGGAGGATCGAATTACCCAGTTAGTGGAGCACATAGAAATTGGGGTCAATTTCAGAGGTCAGAACTAGGCCAAACCCTTTCTGTGTTTTTCTAGGTTATTTGAGGGGAGACAAAGATTAATTTCTTAGAATTTTCTAAGCACAGGAAGGGGATCAAACAACAGTTTCATATCAACAGGCAGTGTAGTTCTTCCAGGGCAATGCAGGGGATAGAAGAGGGCACACATTCCAGCATCCAGGCATCTCATTTTATCACCTGGGATTTGTCTAGCTTGCCTTTGGCAAGCCCAAGTGCATTCACACCATACTCTCATTGTACTCCCATTGCATTATAATAAAATGGCTTAGCTTGGTGCAATTTTTGGAGAAATTTTGGGTGTTTACTTATGTGTTTAAATTTTATGTGTGCATGTGCTGAAATTGCCTGTTATCACTTTAAATTTTTCCATTAGGAATACTAAACATGGGTCTCCGCCATAGCAAAGAGAAGATTGCCACTTCATGGGATCTTTTAGTTCCACTTATTGCTTGCTCGTATTCCACCTTTTGGATGATGATGACGCACTTGGATCACCTTGCCCAGTTGGCTCCACTTACACCACACACTTAGCAATTGATCCAGGGCCCAGATGAGGATGTGTCTCACTGCGGGAGACAATGGGAGGGCTTGCACCATTCTTCTAGCCCTTACAGATAGGATACAGGATTGTTCGATTCATTTGGAGACCCATGAGGATGTTGCTATGCCCCCATGCCACAGGTCATTTGCTTGGATATCAAGGGGTCACCCTCTTGATCAATATAATTGGAGCCTATTCTTTCACTTTGTTAAACATTGGACTCCATTAGGCCTCTTCAATGGCCTTTCAACCTATTGTACTTATCATTTTACCCTCTTGAGAGGCTTATCTTTGTATTATGGGGCTATCTTCATGGGTTTGTCACCAAGTCATGTTATTTTTGCACATTATTTTATTAGTTGGGGCATTATTAGGCCTAGTTACGCAAATCAAACCCCTTAGGGAGGATATATATTGATGTGATGATCATTTCATTTGATCATCACTTGGATTTGGATCATTTGTTTCTTCTAGGAATTTTTCTATAGCCTTTAATAGACGAATTGGTTTCTTGATGCATTTTGATGTTTGGAAGAGCTTAGTTGTTGTCTTGGAGCTTCGATTTTATTGCACTTTGATGATTGGAATAATTTCGCTATACTTGTGAGTACTCTTTTTCATGTTTTATCTTGTACTTTGTCTCATGTAATGATCTATGAAATATTTTCGTTCATGAAGCTAGTGTAGTTGCCCTAATGCTAATACTAAGTTGTTATTCTTGTCTTTGTGAGGGATTTTTCATATGGTTATTGTGACGTATGGTGAATTATTGTCCTAGAGGTACATGATTGTTCATGATTTGCCTTGATAAGTCATCAACTACAACATAAAGAAGTGTAAATTTCCCTAAGTGACCTAGTTGTTGTCAAAGGCCATACAAAGTTGCTAGGCGACTCCTTGGTTGGGAATAAGTATCTCTAAACATTGATTTCATTAGACTCCATTCTCCCAATAGGCTAGGCACTGGTCTAGTCCTAGGTGATTACTAAACAAACATTCCTTTCACCTTCCTCTTCTCTCTTCTAAGGCCTAGCCTTCGTAGGCTTCCTAGGGCATCACACGAAATTGTTTCTAGCCATCAAAAACCCTTGAAAATCATTCAAGAACTGCGCTGGGGTCTTCTTAAGAGGTCCTACAAATTTGAGGCTATTCCGATGGTGGAATCTCAAGATATTGCAAGCCCTAGCTCAAAAACTGTTTTTCTCCCTAGGTTTCCTTGGGTTAGTGCCTTCATTAGGATCATTGCATTCAAATTTCAAGAGAAATCTAATCCCTTTGATCCTCTTCTCCTCCCTAACTTGGTCAAGTCCATTAATTTGTTATTCAACCCTAAACCCTTGACCTTGTTTGGGTCCACTAGTGTTTCTTTGTGGTTCCGCAACCGAGAAACTCCAACTTCACAAGGATTGCTTAGAAACCTTATTCTTCTAGGATTCTTTGGCCTAGGACACCTCTTATCAAGAAATACTCTCATACTTAGGCCCAGGGATCCTCCTAGCCCTTCTTAGAGAGCCATACATCTCGCTTCTAAAGCAAGTAAGATTTTCATCTAAGCCTCTCTTGTGAATAGGCTTTGGAATCACTTTACATCCTATCATTGATCTATCTTACATAATGATTCTCCTCATATCAGGACTCCTCCCATCGGTGAAAGTCCATAAAGAGCAAAGAGCTTTAGTTGAGGTGACATTGGGCTATTGCTCCATTGTTGCCACTTGACTTAGTAGTTGCTCTATAGGATCCCCTCCTAGGACCCCTGCTAGTTTGAGCGGTAACAGGTCCCTTTTATTTCCCCTTTTTAATTTTTTGCTCTTGCCTAGGGGAAACCACTAGGGTAGCGAAAAGGCCCCTTTAGGCCTATGTTGATGGGGACAATAGAGCAGCCAAGGTGACAACATGGGTGCCTGATAAGCATAGAGTTAGTTACACATGAACCTTAACTTTGTCAATTCAATATCCAAAAGAAAAAATGCATTCCTCTTTTTCATTATTTTAGCAACAATCCCTCCATGAACCATCAGACCGTGATAGCATATTCCGGTTCTTTCATTATGGCTTCGCTCTCAATTGTCGGTAATACTTTTGGACAGTTTCCCCCCAATGGTTTTCAAGTATAAATTTCATTGACCACTTCATCATCATCTCTGAACAACATAATCACTTTTTCCAAATTTTCATTGAGGTCATTCCATTTATAGGAAGTGTACCACTAATAGGAGGCCCACTAAAAGCTTCTATAATTATCAATGGAGAAAACAGATGAAATCGTGTTTCCAGATAGATGCAGCAAATAATTAAAGTGTAAAAAACCATGTGGAACAAATTATGTTCAGCAAATCTTTTGAGTTGCCCTGGGACATCATGAAATTATAGAATGTAGCCTTAATAGAAGAGTAGCAATTCATGATGATGCAGGACATATAAAGAGCACAAGCAGCTTAAAACTTGTTAAAATTGGCAACTAGGGCCAAACTTCATGTGGGTCATCTTATTCATGGCTGATAATATTTTTATTAGATTCCTCTCGTCGAGAGGTGTAGGATTGATATAAATATCATCCGATTCCGATAAGTATTCATGGAGATATGAATTTATTTTGATTATGGAATTATTATCAAGCCGACCTACAACTCATGTAGGCTCAGAAGCCCAACAGTCGCATCTATTCAAAAACCGACGTTATGTATAAATACAGGAGAACTTTTCCTCATTTGGACTCACTCATCTCATCACATATCTCTCTCTCTCTACTGCACATAAAAGAGTCTCTTCTCTATTGCGCAGAAAAGGGTCTCTCCCTCACACATGTGAAGGCAGAAGCTGCTAAAACTGAAGCTGCAACTGTAGAAGTAAAGATTGACCAGCGTGGACTAGAAGATCTCCTCATCTGAACTGCGTTGTAGGTTCATCTGAACCTCCTTTGAAAGCCGCAAATTTTGGTGGTGGAATCAAGTCAATCGGACGGATGGTTTGCAAGATATCGACTGCCCTAGTTTGAAGCCGGAAGCTGCCGAAACTGAAACTGCAATTGCAGAAGTAAAGTTTGACCTGCGTGGACTAGAAGATCTCATCTGAACTGCGTTGTAGGTTCATCTGAACCTCCTCTGGAAGCCGCAACTTTTGGTGGTGGAATCAAGCCGATCCGACGGTCGGTTTGTGAGATATCGTCTGCCCTAGTTTGATGATGAAGTCGCTAATGCTAATGTTGTTGATCTAGGGTTTGCTACTGCTGATATAAATCAGATTTATTGTACTATTTCTCTCTGCTGAATTATTGAAGATAAAAGAAGATTTGATCAAAGGGTTTCCCCACACATTATGGGGTTTATCCTTGGCTAGCAGCCACACCTTGTGTCTCTTGTCTTGGCTTGTTTTCTGTCGATCGTTTAATGTTCTATCTGCACTTCACTTTATGTACATGTGATTGCTAATCTGTGGAATATAATAAGGAAAAGAAGTAAACTGTTATAAGCATAGAACATACCATAACTTAACAAAACTTGAAAGAAAAAGCCTGAAACTGTTCAAATGCCCAGAATGGCTTGAAACTGACCATTCCATCCCACTTACAATTCAAAATTCTGCAGATATTGGAATATATTTCCAGAAAGGAGAGTCAACTCACTACCAAATGTACAAAACACCTCTGCATAACTGAATATAGTAATCTCAGAAATTTAAAACAGAAAGGCATCTCATTCTGTAAACAGAAATTAAGAAAGAACTCAGTTATCAACAAGTACTTTAAAAATACACAAGCTCACTAATAAATGTCACCCCCAGCTAATCCAAAATTTAATGCCAAAAATGTTCAACATGATGAAAGAGAGTACCCAAAGGGTTAGCTCAATCTGTTGAACCATCTACCTAACGCATATTGGTGACAGGGAAGCCACAGGACATACAGTCAAATCCAGTCAAGTCCTTTGGGTTTACAAACCACTATTGAAGCTGGCAGTTAACCTTCCCTTCTTCTAGATATGTCATAGCTGAGGAGGAATACAACAAGGTTTTGCATGAAATGAATATGATAAAGAGAACAAACACCATAAATGTAATAAAAAGCTCCACCAACTCATATTGCAAATAACAAAACATTATACCTAAAACTAAAAAAACATGATTGTGTAATAAGAAAAAAGAACTTGCACTTCTTGATTCATGTGAGCATATGAAACTTTGGAATAAATTATTTTGCAGCTATGTTCTCTGGACCCTTACCATGAAATTGTGAAATGCAGTAGCTCTAAAATTCAATGAAATCTGTAAATGCATTACTACAGTTATTAAAACAAGTAAAATTGGAAAACAGGGCAATATATGTTTTTGCACACTTACAAAGCGTAGAAAAATCACAATTGTGAAAGCACAAAGACCTCCTATAAGAAAAGGAAGGACGCTCCCTAGTTTCTGCACTTCATTAGCAAAAATAAAGGTGGTGTGATTAACAAAGAAAATATTCTTAATAACTCATAAGAAAAATATAAAATGCTCAGAGAAATATTATAGCTCACAAACTAAATTTAAAGGGTAAAAGAATCATCTCTTATATAATAATTTACAAATATTAATATGATCAGAAAAGACAAGAATAGATTTATAAATCAAGTTGCACTCCAAAACAAGAACAGATTCTATTTATCAAGTTGCATGTCATATCCAAGAACAGATCCTAGAAACCCAATATACAGCAGATAGGTATCCAAACTTAAGTAAAAAGAGAGAAAAACATATTGATGTAAAAAATAAAGGTAGTGTGATTAATAAAGAAAATATTCTCAATAACTCAAGAAAAATATAAAATGCTTAGTGAAATATTATAGCCGACAAACTAAATTTAAAGGTAAACAGATTACCTCAGATATAATAATTTACAAATATTAATGTGATCAGAAAAGACAAGAATAGATTTTATAAAATCAAGTTTCACGCCCAAACAAGAACAGATTCAATTAATCAAGTCACATGTCATATCAAAGAACAGATCCTAGAAGCCCAATCTATAGCAGATAAGTATCCAAACTAAAAGTAAAAAGAGTGAAAATCATACTCAAGATCTAATCCAAGCCAGTCCATGTAGCACGGAAAGGTCTAATTAGTTGCCAAAGGAAAAAAATGGGCTACTTGGACTGTAGAGATTAAACTGGCAAGTAAAGAAAGCTCAATAAATCTATTAAAATGAAATTAACAGCACATAGCATATAATTCATAGTCACACGCCCTGGTGAAACTTGGTGAGTCTGCTTGGCTTGCCAAAGTTAAAATTTTCAGTCGACTCACCAAATTTTGGTCAAACATGGTGAGTTTAACTAGACTAGCCAAGTTTAACTAAGACTTACTGAGTTTTATGTAACTCGCCAAGTCCACAATGGCAATTTGACAAGCATCATTCATAGCCAAAAACCATTTTTACAATTTGCATCATTAAAACAGTTTTTTCAATTAATCCTTTACCCCATTTGTACCCAAAAGTTTTTTCTTAGTAGAATGTTTGTGAGTGATGAGTGGGCACAAAAAAAATACAAGAAGAAGATAGATGCCATCCAAATTACATCTCTTATTAATTATGTTTAATGGATAAAATCTAATGAGGTGATCTCATAACCACTATTTAAGGTGCTTCGGTTGGTTGATGGAAAAAAGACACCAATGGGAAGCATATATGACGCTATGGATAGGCAAAAGCAAGATTCATTCCACGTTTGGAAGGCCAGTCTGGTCTACATTTGAAGCAAAGAGGGGAAACACATGCCTTCTAGGAAATTCTTAATTCCAAGAGGCACCATCAATTTCATTGACCATTGCATGTTGTTGAGTACTATGTCAACCTATCTTTCTTTTATGCCCAAGCCTTAATTCCAATGGTGAGGTGTTGGGGGGATGAGGTGAAGTGAATTATTAATGCATACTACTACCCTCTCATATGTATGAAAGTATTTTTTGTTATTTTCATCACATGGCAAGATTTTCAGGATAACATACAAGTTTGTTGATGGACTCGAGGTATACACCTTCTCTTTAGGCTTCATGACAATGCTTTTCTTTATTGACTTGGTGCATTCGATTGGATGAGATCCATTTCTATCTTTTGATGGATTTCCATGGCTTGGTTCTCTCTTCATTGTTGCATATCTTTGGCTGATGGAGCTTTGTGGTTATGAGACTGGGAGATTGAACAATACGTTTGAGACTTGTTACAGCAAAATCTAGCAGGCCAAGTACAAAGCCCCACTAGGAAAACCACCACTGTCACCTCAATCGCTTCTCTCTAATTAATTAGTGGTGAATTTAATCCCACAAGGGAGGCTTCCCTATAAAGATCACTAGAAATATATTCAACAAAGAAGGGCTCAATGGTGATACAAGGTCTAATGATTTGAGGTGAAGTCACCAACAGAGCCTAGAAAGGCTAAGATCAGAGTTTCCCAAAGTTCAAGTATGCTTCTATAAGACCCAGTGCTTTTAAAAGCGGCCGGTCCTAACCGGTAACCTGTCAAACCAGCTGGTCAGCAAGGCCACCGGTTGGAACCGGCTGAAAAACCCAGTTAGGAAGGTGCTTTGGCCGATTCTTGGCCCTAACCGGCCGGTTTAGGACGGAACTGGCCGGTTTGTAGTCAAACTGGCCGGTTCTGTCCTAAACCGGCTGGTTACTATATAATGTTTATGTGAATGTCAAGGTCAAATTGTCAGATAAAGGGGAGAGAGGGTCAAGGTCAAATGTGAAGCTCTCTTACCATCCATGGTCAAAGGAAAGAATCTCACTATGGAAATCTAACTAAAGGAACTAGATTCAACCTAGAGGATATCTCTCTATCTAGAAGAGTTGACCCTCTACCAAAAGCCAATGAAAGGTGGCCACCTATTGGTTATGGGTAAGTTGTCTCCAGATCACATACAACCACCCCTTCTAGGCCTCATTGCCAAGGGTTGTCCTTACCCCTAATGTTTGACAAATTTGAGCATCGAAATGGCATTGCACTCTATCCACCTCTTTGTGCCTCTATGCATTGGGAGCATCGAGAAGAAAGATGTAATCCTCTAAGTAGTGCCCAAAAGAAGTGTCAGGACAAAGGATATGAGATCTAAATGTAAGTGCCTCTCCAAAATATAACACCAGGCAACTGTTGAGCTAGCAACAACTGCCCCAAGTTGTGCCTTTGGTACAAAAGGATAAGAAAAACGTGTATACCCTTCCTGAATTTTTTTAAGCTTCAAGATGTGCAGCTAGTAGATGTTGTGACTCAAATGAAACAAGCTTGAGTTGGAATCAGCATCCATTGCCACTTAAAGTCCACCTACATCTTGAAACAACTACATTTTACCTACAAGCTCCTTGTTTCACATTAGATCTTTAGCTTGTGTTGTTTAAATCCTTTTTGGCATTGAGTTTATGACTTGTGAAATTTGTGGAGTGTTGCTAAGCCTTAATTTTCCATCTACTAGTCCCTCTTTTATCTTCACCTCAAGTCTTTTGTTGAAGTTTTCAAGCTTTGACACACCTCGTCGAAAGTTACTCTCATTGTGACACTTTTCATGTCACGTAAACTTAGAACTTGCTAGTCCCAACAACATTCACTAATTTTTGGCAACCTTCCATCTTTGTAATATGGCATGCATCATCGAAGCTTTTAACTTTTTAATACTTATGACAAGGTGAAAATCTCCTAGACTTTGAACCTTTTAAGCTCGTGTCATTTGATCCACTGCCTCTATCTTTTGATTTTTTGTATCAACCTATGGCACAAAGTTTGCAAGTTTTGAAGTTCAAAGTTACCACAACATGTTGCACAATGATGTACCTTTGGGTATCAATAAAGGTGCAATAAGAACATAAGAGCCACAAAGCAAAAGAAACAAGTTTGGAACTTTCAATAATGTGCATCAGATCACATGTAAATGAAAGATTGAAAACTCCAATCCTTATGATAGGGAGCAAAAGGAAAAGAATTTGCAAATGTTGCATTTTGCAAGCTACTTAAACTTTCAAAAAAGCTCAACCTCACAAGAAAGTAAAACTTCAATATCAAGTAAATTGCAACAAGGAAAAGGGCTTATCATGATAAGTTGTAAATGAAAGTGACATGTTGCAAACATCATAACGACTGAAAGATTCAACTCATACAACAAGACACATAAGAACGACTGAAATATTCAACTCATACAACAAGACACATAAGAACGACTAAAAGATTCAACTCACACAACAACACACATAAGATAGATCAATAGCGATGCGCCACATCACAAGTTGCAGATCAAACTGAGGCATCCTCAGACTCTGAACCAAATGATGTCTATGTAGCTCTTGATGATGATCTTGTGTCTAGTAGTGGTGATGAACTTGATGATTGATCATGTGTACATTATAGACTTGTAGTAGGCCAATGGCCTCATAGCTTGCAGCATTGTGTTTGGACTTTATAGGCCATTTAGAGCCTCATTGCTTATGTATTTTACTATTTTGTCAATAATACGTATTGCACTCGGTGCCATTTTGATATATTCACCTTTACATGGTAAATAAATGAGCAAACTTTGCATATTTTGTCTCTATTAGCTTGGAATCATGGTTTTAGATCTTAAAAATAGTTTTGTTTCATTAAAAAATAATTATTTAATGTATTTTTCTAAAACCGGTTCGTTTAGACCTAACTAGTCCTGGTTCGACCAGTTCCGGTCAATAAACCGGTTCATTAGGTGGACCGGTCCGGTCACCGTTTCCAGTTTTAAAAACATTGATAAGACCTATGTAATTTAGAAGAGAGTTGCTATAAGTTTTTATTTTCTTAAACCAAAACGAGAATTTCTGGAGAATTAATAATTTTGAAAGATTGCCTACCACTACTACACCAAATACAACTATTTCATAATCACCACAAATAGGTCAGTTATGACATGTCCCCGAAGACTTCAACCCACACAGCTAGAGAAACAAATTGTTCACCAAACCACTCAAGCTAAGATCCTTCGACGAAGAGTTGTTATAAGTTAGGGTTTGAAAGATATGTAGGTTTAGGGCACACTATGGCATATAGCAGCTCTAGAAGATACCCTATCAATGATGGATCAACAAAGGAACAAGGATATCAAAGGGGTAGACTATGTCGATGTTGATTTTGGGTAGCATTGGATGTGCTCTAGCCTTGAAATTTGGTGCAGAGGCTAAGGCACATGAGATCTCCAAGACCCAGAAATCGTTTGGAGAAATTCCACCTGGATGAAAAGATATTAAAATAATTAATATTTTTAATGAGTTCCTAAGTCTAAACTTAGGAAAATAAAAATATTAATGTGTATTAATATAATATGGGTGAGACAGTTTTAAGTGATGAGGATCAAGCCAGTTCTAATCTTAGCCGTTGATTAGGGACTTAGTCTCGGTCATTGAATCATCAATAGGAAAAGTATAAGAGGAGGCTTGAGGGTCAGTTGGAAATACACCAAGAGAGATCAAGAATTCGATTATCTGGGGGGAGGTTTGCTGAGGAAATCGAGTTAGTGATCAGTTGTAGCAAGGGGCAGCTCAGCAAGGGACTTAGGTTTTTATTAAGCAATAGTGAAATAATCTGAGTACAATCTGGATGACGAAAACTGGCAATCCTGCAGAGAAAATACTGGCAAAAATTTCTTGAGGGAATTTTGTGAAAATTTGGAAGCCCCAAATTTCTACTACAACAACTGATTAAGTTCCTTCTATCTGTTATTGCTGAACAAATTATTTATTGTTTCATACAGTAACACTGAAACTAATACATTGCAGCCTTCACCAATTAAATAAAATACGGACACAAGAAACTGAACAAGAAAGAAATACACAACACATCTACATAGTTATTTTTGGACAAATGTCCCCGGAAAAACCCAATGCCGGAAAACCAGTGCAACAGCTTAGGTTTTATTGTTATGTAGTGGTAATTTCTGAATACAATCTTTGGATGCCCTCCTAGCTATGGAATACAAAGAATATCACTGACTGAGAGATGAGTGAGATTACCTCACACTATCACTGGAAATCCTAGTTGATCCAGCCACTGAATGGCCAACCCCTGGCTGCCTATGTGTAGTCTCTATGCAATCATTGCATAGGCCCTGCGTCACAGCTACTGGGGTCTGCGTCACTCCTCCCGGTTGATCGATTTGCCTCTGAGACTTCGATTTCTACCCTCCCGATATCACACCCCGCTTTTGGCTCTGGAAATCAATTCTCCAACAAATTTACGGATTTCCTCTGAGCTTTTGTGTTGCCTCTTCATGGCCCCGCATCAGCCTCTCTGGCTTTGCGCTGCCTCTACTAGATCTCTCTCTGCCTTCTCTGCTAAGTATTCCTACATCAGGAGAAAATCTCCAACCGGAACTATCCCTGCCCCTCACTGCAAAAGATCACTTCGAATTTCTCTCCCGGCAACTGTTGTGCTTTAGAAATTCGATCTTTTGATCTCTACTTGATGTGTTCTCCAAATGCCCATCGATGTCCTTCTTATAATCCTCCAATTGAGAACCAACAACCCAAATTAGATCCTAATCAATGGCTCAAATCATTTGGACTCGATCTTCGTCTTCTTCTAGAAGTTTCACCCACAGTTTAGATTAATACCCTTTAATTATTTTAATTCCCTAAATTTAGAGTTAGGCCTCCATTAAAAAAAAAATATTTTAATAAAACTGTCTCCGGATGGAATTTCTGAAAACGATTTCTGGGTATTGGAGAATGCATGTGTCCAAGCCTCCCTACAAATTTTGAGGCTTAGAACACATCCAATGCTACCATTATTAAACTAATTTATCCTCACTTCGAGCAATCCCAACACTTGATTGCCACTGAAAAGCTAGTTGTCCAATTAGGCCTGCGCAGGCTTTGCATCACACTGAAGCTGCCTGTCACACGTGCTGCCTGAATCGACTGCCAATCTAGCCATCCTGCCTACTGATGACTAGGAAAACGCTTCTCTCGCACTCTAGAACCCTTTCTCGGCCTCTGGAACTGAAGACGTCTTCTCCTCAACAAAAATCAAACTGCCCTTTGAGGGTTTGCGTTGCCTCTGTGCAGCCTCCTGGAAAAAATCTCAGCTTCTATGCAAAGTACTCACCGGATCTAGAAAATATTCCTCTAGCTTCACTGTCCCTACCCCTATCCGTCTCTACTTCCTTCTTTGAAGCTTGAACTCTTCCAGATACTACCTCTGGAAAATCGACTCTCCAAGGAAATCGATCTATGTTTGTCTCACAAGTGTGTTCTCCATATACCCATCGACTTCTTATAATCTTTTGTTGGACCTCCAACGGCCAAGATTAAAACTTAATCAAGGGCCCAGTTTATTTCCCATTCGATCTGTGTGAGTTTCTAGATGATTCACACCTTATCTCAATTAATTTTGATTAATTAACCACTTTTCCTAAATTTAGACTTAGGAAATAATTAAAAATAGGCTAATAATCTAATTGAGACACTTCTAGGTGGAATTTCCAGAAACGATTTCTAGGCTATGGAAAACTCCTGTGTTTTAGTCTCTCCACAAACTTTTGAGACTAGAACACCTCAGATGCTACAAAAGCTAACATTCCCTCTTAGCGAGGAAGGTGTTATAGTGCTGCATTGCTGCTACAACACCCTGCCTCTGTATCACCCTCTGTCACACTGCTAATGTCTAGCCACTATGACTTCCTGCCACTACACACCAACCACTACGCAACTCTATTGTTGCATCTGCGTTGTTGTTGACATTGTTATATTGCTACCAACTTTGTATCTGCACTGCAACTCCCTCTCATTTGTTGTTGCGTTTATTGGCACAAATATCGAGGAGTTTGAGATAGTTTGACTAGGGTTGACTTCAGTATTGACTTCAAATTTGACCACTGAAATTATAGCAATGTTTTCTCTCTCCTTTGACTGGGTTTGACCAAACTGTTTTGGGCTAACTTTGACTCTCCTGGAAGGCCGAATTGGATTGTTGTTGACCAAGCTGCTTGGAGGACATTTTGGTGCTGCTTTGACCAGCGTTGACTTTCTAGTTAGGGTTGCAGTTGACTGTTGTTGACTGCTGATTTTGACAGGATTGTTTTGGGCAAGTAAATTTGATATTTGTACTCTCTCTCTCTGTTGAACTATTGAATAATAATAATAAGATTTGATCAAAGGGTTTTCCCCACATTGGAGTTTTTCCCTGGCATCCGCCAAATCTTGTGTTCTCTTGTCTTGGCTTGTCTTCTGCACATGTTTTTATGTTCTATCTACATTTACTATCAATGTGTTTAAGTTAATGTGATTTCGACCGGAAATTATCATTGCGCTAATAAGGAACATTGAAGTAAATTTTGCTAAAGCATAGAACATACCATTGTTATATGAAATTAACATGGTATGGAAGCTCAGGTGAAGAAAAAGCCCAAGCAAGAGTGAGGAAAAGAAATCGCTAAGGGAAGTTGTTGGACAAGAACTTGGAAATAGTCCCAACGACTACTTCTTACTTCAAATCCGAGGACAAAATTAAGGACAAATTTGACTATCATGCATGGAAGATGTCTCTAGATTTGACATTGGAAGAAAATGATGCCATGGACTATGTCAAAGGAAGAGTAGTGGAGCCTCCTTCAAATGCATCCGCAGTTGCACAAACAAAGTACAAGAAAGGTGAGGCTAAAGCTAAGAAAAATATTTTTTATTCTATTCACAAGCCCTTCATTGCATATATTTATGATTTGGAAATATCTAAGGAGATGTATGACAAGCTGGTTGGGATGTTCAATGTAAATAATGCAAATCAAATTCTCTTTCTCAAGAACAAGTTGAAAGACATCAAGATGGATAGAGAAGAATCCATTCAATCCTACTTCATGAGGATTACCAAGATCAAGAATGATCTCCGATCTATTGGAGAAGTCATTGGTGACAGGGAACTCACCCTTATTGCACTTGGAGGCCTTACAAGAGAATGGGATGTGTTTAAGACCACAATCCTCAACAATGATAGGATTCCGAGATTTGATGAATTATTGCCTAGATGCACTCAAGAAGAAATAAGGATGATGGAAAGAGACAAGCCCTCCAATGGAAACAATCCTACCGCCTTCTCCACTCATGCTAAGAGGAAGAACAATTCTGGTCCAAGAAGACAAGGTCAAGGGTTCAACTCGGGATTCAAAGGAGGAAGAAAAGGAAGATGCTTCAATTGTAACAGGTTTGACCACTTCGCTAGAGAGTGTCCTCACAAGAAAGATACTCCAAGAGATGATGACAACCATAACAACAACTACAAGGGAAATGGAAATGAAAGGAACAACAGGTTCAACGAAGGAAAGAGGAATGCTCCCACTGCTCGAAATGGAAATGGTCGTCCTCCCAAGAAGTCGAGAAACTCCATGTATGAAAAAGTTACTGTAGGTAAAAAGCAAAAGGAATTTTATCTTATTTTTGTCCTCACCACCACCTCTACTCCAGATACATTAGATCATTGGTTGATTGATAGTGGTGCCTCAAGGCACTTCATTGGGTACAAAGAGGCTCTCTCAAAATTGATTGAAAAGAAGACAAATATGGAGATTATACTTGGGGATAATGCCACTTATCCCGTGAAAGGAATTGCGATTGTTACTCTTGTGAAAATTCTATCACTGCAACAACTGATTTATTTTACCTACTTATTTCTCAATAAGTTATTTATGAAAACCCTTCAGTAAACATTAAAATAAATTTTGTTGCAGATATCACACCATAATTCAAAAACAAACACATGCACAAGAATCAACACATCACCAAAGATATTTTGGACAATTGTTCTCGGAAAAACCCAATGTGGGAAAACCGGTGTAGCAGAGGAGGATTTTATTATTCAACAATTCTTTAGTACAACTGAGTGCCAAACAGGCTTACCCAATAAAGAAAAATTCTCCAGCACTTCTCCCAGTCTCAGCGTCAGGCTTGCTGGCTTTTGCGCAGCTCCCAGACCCTCTGCATCAGCTCCTACCTCTCTTCGTCAACACTGGGCCTCTCTGCATCACCCACACAAGCCCTCCAATGACTGCGCGGTCTGTTGCCTCTACATCTGTCTCTCCAACCTCTGCGCTGGTCTTCTGGTGTTGTTCCCGACTCTCTGTTCCGTACCCACTACCTCTTGCTACTCTCCAAACAACTAGTTCAAATTTCTCAGCTAACCCTGCTCCAGAAATCGAATTGACTGATCTCCCTCAGTATGTTCTCCAACTGACCCTCAAGCTCTTCTTATACTTTTCTGTTGGTCCTTCAACGACCGAGATTAAATCTCTAATCAACGGCTAAGATTAGATTTGGCTTCATCCATGACTTATGGAACCTTCTAACCCAGTTTTATATTAATACCCATTAATATTTTATTTTTCCCAAGTTTAGACTTAGGAACTCTGTTAAAAATATTAATTATTTTAATATCTCCCAAATTGGTTAGAATCTACCCAAACCATTTCTGGGTCTTGGATATCTCATGTGCTTTAGCCTCTCCACCAATTTTCATGGCTAGAGCACATCTGATGCTACCCCAAATCAAAACTCTCTCTTAGTGAGGATTGTGCTCTAGTATTACTCCATACTAAGCATCACTCTAACTATACGGCACCGGTACCTGTGTTGATGCCAGGCCTCCCCACCCAACATCCTCTGCACTATTGCATCATGTACCGCTGCCCATGGATCTGCCTCTGCACTATTGCATCCTTACCGCTGCCCATGGATCTGCCTCTGCCACTTCTGCATCCGTACGGCAGCTCCCTCTGCATCCATGCTATTGCTGGTCCTTTCTCCCAACACTGCAACTCCCTCTACATCCGTGTTGTTGTTGGTCCTACTTCCCAACACTGCATCTATACTGCAACCTCTTCTCATCATGCTGCATCGTGCTACTGCTAACTACTACTAGACTACATCACCCCAATTTCTTCTACTGAAATGGATTCTTTATCATCCCCATCTTTTCCCTAAAATAATCAAACTTTGTTCTTCCAAGGACCTTGGTGAGGATGTCTGCCACCTGTTCTCCTGTAGGAGTGTAGCTCAACTGTACAGCTCCTCGTTGGACACAGTCTCTGACAAAGTGACACCGGATATCAATATGCTTTGACCGATCGTGAAACATTGGATTCTCAAAGAGCTTGATGCAACTCTGATTATCACACATGATCCTGGTCGCCTCCATCTTTCTTCTGAATAGGTTCACAAGCAGTTTTCTAAGCCATATGGCCTCGCACGAAGCTGTGCTTGCAGCCATATATTCTGCCTCAATTGAGCTCAGAGCTACGGACTTTTGTTTCCTACTGCACCAGGAGGTCATTCCTAATCCAATGTTGAAACAGTACCCAAAGGTACTTTTCCGATCTACTGAACTTCCAGCCCAATCTGCATCAGTGAATCCACTCAATCTGATATCCTTACTCCTGGTGTACAAGAGTCCATAATCGACTGTTCCTTGTATATATCTGAGAACATGTTCGATTGTTGCTCAGTGCGCCCTCTTTGGCTCCACCATGAACTGACTGAGGGTGTTGACAGCGTAACAAATGAATGGCCTGGTATTGACCAGATACATCAGGGACCCTATGAACTGCCTGTATAAGGTGGGATCAACATCCTTGTCTTCTGATGCATCAATTTTCTTCCAGTTGGTGATCATTGGAGTAGACATGGGTCTACAATCCTCCATCCTGAATCTCTTCAGAATTTCTGTAGCATATCTCCCTTGTCCAAGGAAGATCTCCCCCTTTTGCTGCCAAACTTCCAACCCCAGGAAATAATGCATTTGTCCCAAATTCTTCATGTCAAATTCTGCGGCTAGATTTTTCTTACAGTCCCCGATGAGCCTGGATGATCTTGTCAGGAAGAGATCATCCAAATATAATACTAGGATTAGAGGCTCATTCTCTACACCCAGATAGTAGAGATTTGGATCTGTGTCACTCTTGACAAATCCTATCTTCTGCAAGTAGCCATCAATTCTACCATACCATGCTCTAGGTGACTGTTGCAGCCCATACAAGGCTTTCTTCAACCTACATACATGAGACTTCCTCTCCTGTGTCTCAAAACCTTCTAGTTGTTCAATGTATACCTCTTCTTCTATCACCCCGTTCAAAAATGTCGTTTTGACATCCATCTGATGAATCTCCCATCCCATCTATGTTGCAAGAGATACCACAGTTCTAATAGATGTATACCTGGCTACTGGGGTGAAGGTCTCTTCGTAGTCAATTCCTTCCTTCTAAGAATACCCCTTAGCCACAAACTTGGCTTTCTATTTTTCCACACTGCCATCTGCAGCGTATTTAATCTTGTAGATGCATCTCAAACCTACCACCAATCTGTCTTGAGACATTAGCACTACCTCCCAGACATCGTTCACCATTATGGAGTTGTACTCCTCTACCATCGCATCCAACCAAACCTGATGTTGAGCAGCCTCCTGAAAACTGGTAGGCTCCCCATCCTGAGCTACTAATGCCTGATATCTATCTGGTTGTTTTCGCTCCCTCTTATTGTTCCTTGGTGCACCGATGAAATCCTCTGCATCTCACAGAATCTGACGAAGTTCCTTGTCCATTCTTCCTCTGCTAGCAGGTGCTTCTGTTAGCTCCTCCTCCTCCTGTGATTCTTCCTGATCAGAGGAAGAATTCTTTTCTTCCATTGGTTGAAGAGGTTTGACCAACAGCTCCTCTTTTGACTACTCCTCGAAAGGCATTTCTCGAGATTTTCTGAAAGCCATGTCCTCCATGAACTTCACATCTCGTCGAACTACTACCTTCCTTCTCCCTAGAAGATAGATTTTGTATCCCTTAGCATTCTCGCTATATCCCACTAGATATCCTTTCTCTGCAGTTTGATCCAACTTCTTCCTCTTATCCTCAAGTATGCGGCAATATGCTAAGCTCCCAAATATCCTGAAATGACTTACTTCAGGCGTCTTCCCTATGAAGACTTTCTCTGGAGTAATCTTGCCCAATGCCCGACGAAGAGTTCTATTTGAACATAGACTACCGTGTTGCATGCTTCTGCTCATAGGAATTTTGGCATATCTTGATCATACATCATGGCCCTAGCTTCTTTTATGATAGTGCTACTCCATTCTGCTCCGGATTGTAAGGAGCTATCCACTCTCTTTTAATGCCTTCCTTAGCGCAAAAATCAGTGACGTCCTTATCAATATACTCTCCATCATTATCTGAGCGCAAAACTTTTATTTTCTTCCCAGTCAGATTCTCCATCAGAGCCTTGAACTCTTTGAATCGACAGAAAACCTCATCCTTGGTTTTTAGAAAATAAATCCAAGTTTTCCTTCAGTGGTCATCAATGAAGGTAAGGAAGTACTCGACACCACTAAAAGCTTTAGTGGACATAGGTCTACAGATATCTGAGTGTATCAATCCTAGTACACTCTTGGCCCTGTTTTTACTTCTAGGAAATGTTGCTTTAGCATACTTTCCTAGAGCACATCCTCTGCATACATCATCTCGTTCTGTACTAAGATCCAAAACTCCCGTTACGGTGTTCCTGAGAATTCTCAAAGCCCCATGGTGCAAATATTCCATTCTTCTGTGCCATAGTTCATTCAAATCCTTCTCTCTGTGACTACCTATTAGTGCCATTGGTGATTCTAGTTGTAGTCTTACAACCTGTTACTTTTGATCCCGATCTGCACTTTCCTTTTCCAGCTCGGGTGTTTGACGTATACTTTTTCCTTGATGAAGAAAACATCACAACCTTTGCCTTGAAGTTGCGACACGAAAAGTAATTTCATCCCCAATCCTGGTACATACAGCACATTGGTAGCACAAAACCGCTCTCCCGTTTCTGTTTGAAAAACTATGGTACCCCTCCCTACTGGAGTACACTTTGCCTTGTTCCCCATGGTGATCTGAAAGTTCATTCTTTCCTCCTGATAATCTGAGAAACATTCCCGGATTCCCGTCATATGCCAAGAGGCTCCACTGTCTATATACCATACCTCTGATGATGCAGAGCTAGTCACATTTCTTCTTCCAGCCTGGAAGCCAACATAGAGAAATCGAAATTACTGTCTCTTGTGCAATTTTCTGAAAATCTATGCGAGTCTCCTGACGTAGATGCCTCTGCATCATGGTCTCGACCCATAATTGATTTTCCCTTCCTGTCTCTGATTACTTGCTCTAATACCATGTGAAAATTCTATCACTGCAACAACTGATTTATTTTACCTACTTATTTCTCAATAAGTTATTTATGAAAACCCTTCAGTAAACATTAAAATAAATTTTGTCGTAGATATCACACCATAATTCAAAAAGAAACACATGCACAAGAATCAACACATCAACACGAATATTTTGGACAATTGTCTCCAGAAAAACCCAATGTGGGAAAACCGGTGTAGCAGAGGAGGATTTTATTATTCAACAATTCTTCAGTACGATCGGGTGCCAAACTGGCTTACCCAACAGAGAAAAATTCTCTAGCACTTCTCCCAATCTCACCGTCAGGCTTGCTGGCCTCTGTGCAGCTCCCAGACCCGTTACGTCAGCTCCTGCCTTTCTGCATCACCCATGCAGGCCCTCCAATGACTGCGCAGTCTGCTGCCTCTGCGTTTGCCTCTCCAACCTCTGCGCTGGTCTTCTGGTGTTGTTCCCGACTCTCTGTTCGATAACCGCTGCCTCTTGCTTCTCTCCAGGCCACTAGTTTGAATTTCTCAGCTAACCCCACTTCAGAAATCGAACTGACTGGTCTCCCTCAGTATGTTCTCCAACTGACCGTCAAGCCTCTTCTTATACTTTTCCTGTTGGTCCTTCAACGACCAAAATTAAATTTCTAATCAACAGATAAAATTAGATTTGGCTTGATCCATGAATTTTGGAACCTTCTAACCCAGTTTTATATTAATACCCATTAATATTTTACTTTTCCTAAGTTTAGACTTAGGAACTCTGTTAAAAATATTAATTATTTTAATATCTCCCAAACTAGTTAGAATTTGCCCAAACCATTCTGGGTCTTGGAGATCTCATGTGCTTTGGCCTCTCCATCAATTTTCATGGCTAGAGCACATCCGATGCTACCCCAAATCAACAACTCTTCGCTTAAATCAAGGTCAAACCCTTCATTTACAAGAAGTGTTGTATGTATCTGATTTGAAAATGAATTTGGTCTCTATTTCTACGATGGAAGATAAAGGTTTCAAGGTGACATTCATTGATGGGAAGGTTCGTGTTTGGATAAGGAACCCAAGAGAGGCATTCGCTCTTGGATTCAGGGTTGAAGGTCTCTATCAGGTTGGAGCAAGTCCGTTGGGACAATGACTCGTGATACTTCTCTTCAATCCATATTATGGCACTGAAGATTTGCTCAACTTCATTTCAAAGCCTTACCTGATGTAAGGAAGATGGTCACAGGTATGCCCGAATTTAACTTAGATAATGAAGGAGTTTGTCAGGGTTGTAAAGCTGGAAAACATACAAGGGGACCATTCCCCTCAAATGAAACTCAAACCATCGATATTGTTCAATTGGTCCCTTATGATCTATCAGGGAATAAGATCAAAATATTGAGGACCGATAATGGGACTGAATATGAGTCAAATGAATTCAATGACTATTGTAGAGAAGTTGGCATTAAGAGGTGTTGAAATTTCTAAGTCTGACACGATAGAAATCTCTACTGCATTATCTGTTTTATTTCTCCTACTTGTTTATTCCAATAACAAGTTATTTATAAATATAAATACTGAAATAAACACAAAGGCAGCCTTAACTCATATACAGATCATCAACTGAAATACTGAAACAAGCACACAAGGGACACCGTTATTTTGGACAATCTTCCCTGAAAAAACCCAATGCGAGAAAACTGGTGCAGCAGTTCTAAGGGTTTTATTATTATGCAAATTTCTTGAGTACAACTAGGGTGCCGAAATGGCTCACCCAATAGAGATTGTTACACGGCAGTAATGGCTCATCCAAATCTACTGAAGAAAAGCCTATGACTTTTCTGCTATGTGTCGATGAAATGTTTCTGACAAGAACTGATGTCCTCTTCATCCAGTGTAAGAGGGAGCTAACTGAAGAATTGTAAGATTGAAAGTATGGTATGAGCCTGGTGAAATCCCTGTTGAGTTTGTGGCATAATGGATTGTGAATCCATGGACACTTGCTTGAGGAAAATTTGAAGATGTTGTTGTTGATTGTTGATTCTATCTAGTCTGGATGTTTTGTGGGTGTTGTGTTGGTCTAAATAATATGGATAGTCTTGCGGCATTGAAACTAGAAACGTAGCTGATTTGTGAATTTGGTTGCAGATCTATTGGATCTAGTGCTGAAATTGATTATGGTATACATGTCTGTTGATGTGCAGGTTTCCTTCTTCTGTGAGAAGCCACTTATCGTCTATTGGATTCAACCATGTTTGCTGATATCATTAGAGGTTTCTTGCTTCTATGAGAAGCCACTTTTCGTCTGCTAGATTCAACCATTGTTGTTGATATCATTGTTGATGCCTGCTTTTGTAAGAAGCCACTTGTTGTTTGTTGGATTCAACCATTGTTGTTCATGCTTGCTTTTGTGAGAAGCCTCTTGTTGTCTATTGGATTCAACCATTGTTGTTGATGATTGCTTTTATGAGAAACCCCGGCTGAAGCTGAATGAATAATTGAATGATATTGCTAGAATGTGCTGAAATCGACCATGGCTACTTTTACGTTATTGAGCTTGTTGTTTATGTTCATGTGAAGAAACTGGAATGGTTGGGAATCCTTTGGAGAGGGATCATTGATTGCATAGCATCATAAATCTTCCTTAGCCTGCGGCTGTGAAACCAATGGATTAGTCCCGAATATTGTCACTCCCTTAGGATGTGTGCTGTGAGACCTTGTGATCAGGGAGATGCATTGATTTGGTGATTCCTCCCTTAGGTTGTCTGTTGTGATAACTTGTGGTCGGGAAGATGCATTGAGATCGTTATTCCTCACTTAGGTTGTGTAATATGAGACATTGTGGTTGGGGAGATGCATTGAGATGATAATTCCTCCCTTAGGTTGTGTGTTGTGAGACCTTGTGGTCGGGGAGATGCATTGAGATGAGTTGGATGCTATGTATCTTTCCTTATGATGAGAGTGATGATCTCTCCCTTAGGCTATGTGTTGTGAGACCTATGGATTTGTCAAGAAGATTGATCCTGACAAAGTGAGAGACTTGTATTTGTGATCTCTTCCTTAGGCTATGTGTAGTGAGACCTATGAATTGGTCGGCAAGATTGATTTTGAGAGAGAATGAAAAATACCTCCCTGGCTAAAAGGGAGTGTTGGAAATATAGTAGCCATGGTTAGTATTTTCATCATGTGAAGAATTTGAAAATTTGAATTTATATATTTCAAATTCAGTCTCATATTATTTTAGGTTGTCTAAGCCCCCAAAAGGAACCCATTCGACCCCCTTGGAAGTCTATATAAAGGAGAGGCTTCCTCATTTGATATATCGATTTGATCTTGACTATCTCTGATCCAGCAAATTTCAGAAGAAGAAAAGGAGGGCCGAAAATTTGAAGTTGGGCATGGCACTTGGCTTGACATTTGATCTTGGTTCTTAGTTACTAGTTTAGCTATTATTTTGCTATGGTTATTTCTGATGTATTGATGGATCTGGAACTCTCTCTCATAAGGAAAGAATTTTATGGGTTTTCCCCTTGTGGGTTTTGCCCTGGCTTCAAGCCTAAATTTTCTATGTCTCTTGTCTTATTGTTTCATGGTTATCTTTAGTGCTCTTTCATGTTTCATGATTGAAATTTTCTTCTATGTAACTGCTTAATGATACTAAATGTTATTAATACTAGCTAATCATTGGAAGTAGTTACCTATTGAAGGAAATTATTATTTCTAGCGTGTATGCCCTAGAAAACTCAACATATATATATATAGCGCTTTCTTGTTTCCAAATTTTTGAGAGGTTGCATATCCAACACATTTCCGTTTTAAATACATATTCCCACTTTTTGTACACACACACATATATATAGTTTCCATTTTTTGTATATATATATATATATATATATATATACCGTGCTTCCTTGTGTCAGACCAGGAGTAACTCCAGACTAGGTAAAAAACTGATACATCTATTTCATTAGGTAGCTATTTTTATATACATGAATGTCACTGATCAGTTCATCTTCTTGATGATTGTTCACATTCCACATTCACCCAATCGCAGAGGATTAGGTGTCAACATTCCCCCCCTTAATCTGAAGGGATGTTGGTGAGTCCAAGCATCGTTCTGAATCTTTCAAGCTTTTCTCTTCCAAGCGCTTTGGTGAAGATGTCTGCAATTTGCTCATTTGTGGAACAATGACGAAGATGGATTGTTTTGGCCTCAACATGATGTCGGATCAGATGATATTTAGTATTGATGTGCTTTGTACGATCATGGAACTTTGGGTTCTTGGCCAACTTTATTGCAGAGGTGTTGTCAATCATGAGTGGAGTTGATTGTACTTGTTTTACCTGCAAATCTTCAAGAATTTTCCTGAGCCACACAATTTCTTTCGTTGCTTCAGCTGCTGCCACGTATTCTGCTTATGTTGTGGAATCTGCTGGAACTGATTGTTTGCGTGATCTCCAAGAGACAGCTCCTGATCCAAGACTCATAGCATATCCTGAAGTAGATACTCCAGTTTCTTTGTCTCCATCGAAGTCTGAATCAGAGTATCCAATCAAGCTGAAGTCGTCCACCTGTGTATACTTGATTCCAAGGTCTTGAGTTCCCTTCAAGTACCTTAGAACTCTTTTTGCAGCAGATCAATGTCCCTCACAAGGCTTTTGCATAAACCTGGAGAGGATTCCAACAGCAAATGAAATGTTTGGTCTGGTAGTAGTGAGGTAGATGAGACTTCCTATAAGCTGTCTATACTTTGTTGCATCCTCAAATTCCTTTCCTTCAATAGATGTGAGCTTTAAGTTTTGTTCCATTGGAGTAGAAAGAGGATTGCACTCTTTCATGCCAAATCTGTTTAACAAATCTCCAATGTATTTCTTTTGAGAAAGAAATATGGATTTTGGATGTTGGGTTACTTCAATGCCAAGATAGTAATGAACATAGCCCAAATCAGTCATTTCAAAACTTTTTCCTAATTCTTTCTTTATGGATTTAATATAGCTTTCATTGTTCCCTGTCATTAAAAGATCATCTACATATACCACAAGATATACAACTGTTTTGCCAACTTTCTTGACAAATAAAGTTGCATCATCAAGATCAAAATGATTGAAGTTGAGTTTCAGAAGATGCTCAGTTAATTTTTCATACCAGGCTCGCGGTGCTTGTTTGAGGCCATACAAGGACTTCACAAGTTTGCATACTTTTTGTTCATGTCCTTTCACAGCAAATCCTTCAGGCTGGGACATAAAAACATTCTCTTTTAGATCTCCATTCAAGAATGCAGTCTTTACATCCATTTGATGGACTTTCCAACCGTTCTGAGCTGCTAGTGCAAAGAGCGTCCGGATGGTGGCCCATTTTGCTGTGGGGGCAAAAGTTTCCTCATAATCAACCCCTTCCTTCTGTGCAAAACCTTTTGCCACAAGCCTAGCTTTGTGCTTGTCAAGTGAGCCATCAGCTTTGTACTTGTTCTTGTAGACCCACTTGCAGCCAATTGGTTTGGTTCCAAATGGAGGGTCAACCAGCTTCCAAGTGCCATTCTTTATGAGGGCATCATACTCCTTTTTCATCGCTTCTTTCCATTCATCATGAGAAGCAGCTTCTTTGAAGGAAGTTGGTTCAAAATCTGTAGACAAGTTCAATTCACAATCATAAGTAACATCCATATCAACAGGTGAATTAGAGTCATCTACATCACCTCCATTTTGTCGGTTTGAATTTCTGGTTCCTGTTTTTCCAATTTCATCAGGATGAACACTTTCAAGTGTCTTTGTCAGCCACTTTGGGGGACCTTTCTGAGATGGTCAAGGCTGCTCTGTTGATTGAGTTGGGACTGAATCAAGATTGAGTCTCCCAATTCTATCAATTACATCACTTAAAGCATCATCCATTGTTGGAGTTTCATGCAGGGGAGATTGTTCTTCAGAAGAAGATTCCACATGTTGTTCTAGTATAGGAATCCCCCCTTCAAGATGTGGAATCTGATTATCAAATTCTTGAAATGATTTCGTTTTTGCGAATCTATCCAAGCGATCAAGTTGCCGCTCAACAACATTGTCATATTTGGATGATTCAAGAAAAATGACATCTCTAGATACAACAAACTTTTTATTTACTTCATCATAGAGGCAGTATGCTTTAGATGTGTTTGAATACCCCAGGAAGATACACTTACGACTTCTAGCACCAAGGTTGTTTCTATGTACCTTTGGTATCAAAGCATAACAAGTGGAACCAAAGATCCTGAGATGTTTTACCGAAGGAACATGTCCATACCACAATTCATAAGGAGTCTTGTTTCTTATAGCATTAGATGGACATCTATTCTTTATATATGCAGCACATAGAATAGCATCAGCCCAAAACATTATCTTTACATTTTTGAAGAAAAGCATGGATCGTACCATATTCAAAATTGTTCTATTCATTCTTTCTACTACACCATTCTGTTGGGGATTATAAGGTACAGTTGTTTGATGTTTAATCCCATGTTGGCGAAGATAGTGTTCAAATTCATTTGATGTATATTCTTTTCCATTATCAGTGCGAATAGACCCAATATGAGATTGTGCATCATTTTCAATCCATTTATGAAAATTCTTGAATGTTTGAAAAGCATCAGATTTGTTCTTTAATAAATAAACCCAACACATTCTGGTGTAATCATCAATAAATTTCATGATATATTTATTTCCATTTGCAGAAGGAACAGGCATTGGACCACATAAATCTGAATGAATGAGTTCAAGCTTCCTATGTGCTCTTGAATGTGAATCATGAAAAGACTGTTTGCTATGCTTTCCTCGAATGCAAGCATCACATTGCTTATGTTTCCTAGGAGACTGTCATAGTTTAAATGTCCAAATCTAGCATGCCATAATAAACTTGATGGAAGTGTACCTTCTTCATGATGAGAAATATATGAGAAATGTTGTGCATGAGCAGAGGTTCCTTGCAGTTTGAGAAGCCTTTCTTCTTCTATTCCCCTCATGACAAGTGAGTGGTCAGATGCTTTTCTTACCTCAAGCTTGCCATCAAACATATGAATGGAGTGACCTTGCTGGCGGATGTGGACCAAGGACAGCAAGTTTCTCTTGAGCTGTGGGAGATATAGAACATGATCCAGAAGAAAGTCTGGAAGACCAGGCAGTTTAAGCCTGATTGTGCCAAGCCCTGATGGCTTGATTTTTGACTGATCTGCAAAGTATACTGCTCCATCAACATTGTCAGTGAAATCTTCAAAAAAATCTTTCCTATGAGTCATACGACAGGTTGCTCCTGAATCAAGCAACCAATCATTTTTCGAAGAAGCAAGTGAAGCATTAAACAAATCTTCATTTACTCCAATTTTACATTGTGACTCAATATAGTGAGCGAATTCAAGTGCTTTACCTTTGTCTGTATCATCAGTTTTACCTTTCTGCTGGTTTCTTTTCTGCTCAATTTTGTCCCATGGTAGCTTGCATGTAGAAGCATCATGTGATCCATTTCGTTTGCAGCGAATGCAATGCAGATCTGCTTTTTCTCCTTGAGAATGTCTGCCCCCTGCCTCTGAAGTATCTTCCTCTTCCTCTTCGTCCACCTCTTCCTCTTGTAGAATCTTGAGCAGGATGCTTTTCTTTATGAGCAAGGCAAACAGTGTCTTCAGAAGATTCAGGGACTGTCTTCTTTCCAAAGGCTTTCTCTCTTTCAGCAAACTTTTTCACAAGAGAGTCAAAGGTTATATCTTTAAGATTTCCATTTGCTTGTAAAGACTCAAGATAATTGGAGTAAGTAGGATAGAGTGCCTTGAGAAAATCAATAAGAGGGATATCCAGCTCAACCTTAGTGGATTTGATATCATGCATTATGGATTTAACTTCAGATGCAAGAGCAAGAGGATCATTATTTTTCAGTTCAAGAGTGAAGAGTTTAATCATGAGCTGAACAACTTCAAGTGTAGAATGTGAGTCATAGAGTTCTTTGAGCTTTTGTAAAGCTTCAAAGGCAGTTGAATATGATGAAATATGGCGACTTACTTCTTCATTTACAGATGTTGCGATTAATGCATATGCTTTGTTGTTCTTGTTATCCCAAATGACGAGCTCTTTGTCTGATGTAGGCTGTACAGGGTCATTGTCTCCTTCTCCGACACACACTCCCTTCCACAAATCATTGAAGATGAGGGTGTGTTTTATCATCCGCGACCATTCAGAATAGTTCTCCTTGCCAGTGAGAACTATCCCTACCATAGAGATGATTGAATGCATTCTGTAAAAATTCTTCTGCTGAAAAAAAAAATCCTTATGTCACAACCTTATGCACTTTATTTTCCTCTAACGTTTGATAGAAGCATCAACATTTCTTTGTACATATCACTGCAATACTACTATGTTTTGAAAAAACGCACACGGGATCACTTCAATATATATCAATATATCATGCAATACCACTTTGAAACCAGCGCAATATATCACTGTATCACTTCAATGTATCAATATATCACTTCAATATATATCATGCAATACTATTTTGAAAGCAATGCAGTATATGACTATATCATTTCAATGTATTAATATATCACTTCAATATATCATCCAATACTATTTTGAAAGCAGCGCAAAATATATAAACGCTTCAAACGTTTTGAATGATACTGCACAATACTCAAACGTTTTGAATGATACTGCACAATACTCAAACGTTGTAAACTCTCACTCTTCACTGTTTCAGCAGATTGAGTCTCTTCCAAGCGCAGAGACAGTGTACTCTGCTCCACCGTCGGTCAATTTGTGAAATTGCTGTAGCGACTGCAAAACATGGAAAGCGGCTTTCGTTGCATTCTGGCTGGGGATCGCATCTCCATGGATCAAGTTGCTCGGCTCAGTATTGCCAACCCAAGAGTTTTTGTACTCGATGTCTTTCCCTTGCTTTAGGCATAGCTCTTGAAGCTCAGTCACAGGATGCAGTTCAAAAGCAAACTCGATCGCTTGCGAGTCAAATCTGTGGAGAGTCCAGACCCACTAACGTGTGAAGAGTTTAGACAAGAAATCTACGGCGGCCTATAAAAGTATATACCGTAGAAGGGACGATCGAGGAATATAGAGATTCAGTCTTCACTTTCGTTGAAGGGGTCGGATCTTGTACAGAGGTGTAATCACTGTGGATTGCAGTTCAAGTGTATCTGGACTCACTAGTGGTTCTAACAGCGGCTTGAAATCTCCACAACGGAAGGATTTGGATTCGTCTTCAATATTTTTCACAAAGTCCTCGATGATCCGTTGCAGAGCCGGTGCATCTTGTGTGGAGAGGCAGCGAATCCACGATGGAATCTTGAGCCTTTGTCAGCGGTGGAGAGGCAGCGAAACCACGATGGAATCTTGAGCCTTTGTCAGCGGTGGAGAGGCAGCGAAAAGGGCTCATAACCGATGCGCAGAGAATCAATGAGACGCAGGACAATCAATGAGACGCAGGACAGAGGCAGCGCTCAGGTATTCATGCGCAAAGAATCAATGAGAGGAGTTACGACTATTCTTAGGACTGGCTCTGATACCATGTCAGTCCAGGAGTAACTCCAGACTACGCAAAAAACTGATACATCTATTTCATTAGGTAGCTATTGTTATATACATGAATGTGACTGATCAGTTCATCTTCTTGATGACTGTTCACATTCCACATTCACCCAATCGCAGAGGATTAGGCGTCAACACCTTGTTTCCAAATTTTTGAGAGGTTGCATATCCAACATGTTTCCATTTTGGATACATGATTCCATTTTCTGTATCGTGCAACTTAGTGCTAGAGGTGTCATGTGTATCCCATGAGGATGAGACCACAAGTTAAGTACATTATAAGTTTATTTACTGTTACAGACATTGGAACGTCCCAGATACCCCTTTTCTTCAGCAAATTATTTGAGATATGTTTATGAAGAACATGTGCATTGTTAGAAATACTTATTTCTGAATTAACGGCTCTAATTTAATTATTACTTCCTTACAACAGGCAGACTAGAGCTGTGTCACTTATATCACCTAGTTATGCATCTGACGGGCAATAGATTCAACGAAATATTAAACCTGAGGATAGAGGGTGGGGTAACATAAAAGGAATAATGCATGTAACATACCTTTCCAACAAGAGGTGTAATCAACCAACCGAAAGTGACAGTCAACAACCCCGCTGCAACTATTATACCAGTGCCCTCAACAACCCATTTTGTTGATGAGTTTACGTCGAGAAACATATCATCATTAGAAACATCTGAATCTTGACCTGCTGTGCCTTGTCCACTCGCTGTTGCATTATTGTAAGGATCAAACCATGATGCAATCTCAGTAATCATCTGTCTTCTTGCTGTAGCTGCAGCGTCTGCACAAAGATCAGGTTGTGACTCTAAGTGTGCAGAAGTAACCTCTCCAGCAGCAGTTCTCAACCTCAATGTTTCATGCTCCTTAAGGGCTGCCATTATTTTGCTGTGATCAGATAGCTTTACATTCACTGGTGAACTTCCACATATTTCACAAACAAGCGATCCATGATTTATAAACCACCGTAATGCACAAGAATAGTGTGCTAAGGAAAGATCACTTTTACATGAACAACCCAACTTGATGAGAGCATCATGACGCCACAAGCATGGACCTGCTTCTAAGTCAGTGGTATTGAAAACACAGATCTCTTCCTCAGGACCTTTATCCTGCAAAGAGTTGGCAATGCTTCCTTCCTCCTTTTCTATACTGCCAGCGTCACTTAATACTCCTTTTCTGTTTCTATCAGCCATTAGAGATTTGACCTTGAGACTTTCCGGACCATTGTTTGAAGGGGGGTATATGCCCAAATATTCAAGGGCAGACTCTCCTTTCTTGTCAGATTCTGAACACTGGCATACTCTACATACATCCCGTGTATCTTCCTTGTCTCTAAGAGGACTCGCTACTCCAATGTTTTCAGTGCGGGTACCTAAAGGTAAGCTTACATCTTCTCTACCTGCCTTAGCAGAAGACAATGAATCTTCCTTCCCCTTCATTGCTCCAGAAGTGCTTTCATGCAAAGAACTAGTCCTGAAACTTAGAGATATTACCTTGTGCATTATTGCTGCAATTCATTGTCTACACCCCTGCAAGGACATAAAGACTGCCTTTCAGAAAATTACCACTCGTAACTGAACGTGGGCTCGTTGAATGAAATATTTGCAATAGCATGTCGAGCTACAAACTTAGAAGCATTAGATCTACTTGCAATTTTTACCCACCTGAAACAAGAAGACCATCTGAAACACTGCATGGTTGACTTCAAAGAACTGTTGCTCAATTTCTGAAATCAGCCAAAAATATAATGGAAGCTTTACCCACACAACAAGACCATTCTTAAATACTGCATGCTTGACTTCAAAGAACTGTTGCGTCAATTTCTGAAATCAACCAAAAATATAAAAAGGTTTTACCCACCTGAAACAACAAGACCATTCTTAAAAACTGCGTGTTTGAGTTCAAAGAACTGTTGCTCAATTTCTGAAATCAACCAAAATATAAAAGGAATTTTTCATTGCTGGTATATGAAAGCATCCTTCTTCAATGCATTCAAGTTAATTCAAGGCATAATATCCAATAATAAGTGTTCAATTATGCGAAAATATGTAAAGTAATACGTTTCTCAAGCAAAACATAAATCAGGGAAACATTTGATAGGCTCAAACAGTATCCCAAAAACTTCACGATTGTCTCTCTACGACGCATCTCTTAAATGCGCTTAGACCATTAAAAGACTCAGGGAACCCTAAGTCTCACAAGCAGACCACAAAACTATGTCCCCAATCTGTTACCTAAAATATCATTTCCGTTGTAGGCAAACCCAGAAAATATAAAAAACGCTGAAGAACACAACACAGAGGCAAAGACCTTGCACCACTATGCATGTTTATATATTATAAAGAATTAAGTAATCCATAGCGTGAAGCAAATTTCTTGCCCCGAGACATGTAAATTTCATTTTCTAGGTCTTTTCGAAAAATATAGATAAATATCAAAATTATTTAACTTTCTAGGCATATATTGACATTATCAAGGCAAGAGCAAACATGATTTTTCAAACAATTCAAACAATAAAGCTTTCCTAGGCTCTGAATTCAAATTATCACTACTTGAGAGAGCATACGAAATTTCTCTATTCAAGTAAATAGCTGTAAGAAAATATGAATTATTTGTAAATAAATAGATAATTGACAAGGGGAAAAGAAATAGTTATTAAATAAATATAAACTGACATAAAATACGATATAGATATCATTTATTCTTTACCAAAATAGTAATTTTGTATGCTAAAATTGTTTTGAAGGATTCAACGCCCGAATGGCTCGGATATTTCCATCCATTCCAAATAGTTTGCACGTTATTTTGACCAGCTGAAAAGATAACTTCGTAAAACGTTTAAACTACGGCGTAAAGAACAGGTAAATTAGAAATCTCCTGAGTGTTGTAGTGATTCTATTTTAAAAAATTCATTTTTCGCAGAGTAATGTTGCTCAGAGGAGGCCGATTTGGAGTTCGTTTATCAATTAACAGAGACATAAATAATTCCAACAATTAGGAGAAAAATAAAGAATTCAAAACCAGGCTGATATGCTAACCAGATGTTCTATGTTGAGGAAGTGAACTGTCCTGCGAAAATTCTCCAATTAAAGGCACGACAGAAGGACATGAGCTCAAATTCAAGTTTAATGTCGCTGAGGGAAAGAATTTCCACTGGAAGGGAATCTTGCAGAGGAATATGCGACGGCTAAAAGAAAAGACTGAGAGATTCGAAAGAAAGATTGACTCGGCTCTTCCCGCCAGGCGGCCCATGCTCCTTCAGCGGCCTACAATGCCAGAACCTTCCCGTCTTCATCCCCTTCGCATAGGATATTATCAGCTTGGGCTTTTTAGATTTCGCGGCTCTCCCGGGCAGAAAAAGAAATGAACAACAAGCGGCATAACAATATTAATGCTTTAAAACTAGACGAAAATTCTGGCTTATTATCGACTGGCAGCTCCGAGTAGATCAAATGATTCGTACGGTCTGTTCTGTTACTGAACTGGAATGGAAAGAAATGAAATGGACTAGTCCTCAATGACGAGAATTCCGGCTTATTAATGGAAGGGAAAGAAATGAAATGGACTAGTACTGAATGACGAGAGTTCCGGCTTATTTAACGACTGTCAGCTCCGACAACATCAAATGATTCGCTTATGGTCTGTTCTGTTACTGGAATGGAATGGCAGATAATGAAATGGACTATTACTAAATGAATGGAGGCAGAGACCTAACGCCGTAGCTAGCCTCTGAACATATTGTATCATTATACATCATATTTTGTTCCTTCGTAATGGAGATCGAAGCGGGTCCCTTGAACTGCATGCGTGTCGAGCGCTGGAAACGCTGGTAAAAGTGTGGGAGGGCTTTTATTTACGCCAGTAAAAATAAGTGGAGTAGTTGTTCGAAAGTTATGGAAATTTCAGAGAAAATGGAGTAAAGATTTCTATAAATCCAAGTTATAAATTCAAGTTATAATTGTTAAATTTTAAAATTTTAAATATTTTTTTTGATAGTGTTGAATCTATTTTTACCATAAAAACAAAAACAAAATTCAGTGCGAATACAAAATTTTTCAAAAAAAAATGCCAAATTCAGATCATTTTTTTTGACCCTCAGCCAATTCCTAGCCTCGGTAAACAACTCATTTATTTACTGTTTCACCCATTATTTCATCACTGACCATGGAATGATGATGTAACTGTTCGTTATTTAAAAATTGCAGGATCCACGCCTGCCAATGTGGGGGCGCTTATGATGTGGGTGAGCCCAGTGACGTCACTTCCAATATCGACAAAATTCTGACTGCGGAAAAGTACTTCTACGGATGTCAGTTCATTGAGGAGGAGCACCACGGTGAGAGCAATCACTATTTTCATATGGTTCGGGTAATCCAATGATGTGGGAAAGAATACCACCGTCAAAAATGTAAACAGGCTATGATGTGGACTTTTTTTATTTTAATTGTATTGGATTGTTTTTTTAAATTAAAATAAAAAATACGAATGGTAAATTTTAGCGTTGTTGATAATTTTATGAAGCAAATTGTGTATATTAATTTGAAGATACATAATTATTTTAATATTTGAATATTTATATTAATTAATATATTTTAAAAACAGTTTCATGTATAATTACTTTAATATTTGAATATTTATATTAATGAATATATTTTAATAACATTTTCCTGTATATTTTTAAGGAGGGAAATTAAAATATATATTTTAGTGTTTATTATAAGTATAATATTTTAATATTTTTTTATATTTATATATATGAGTGGAGAATATTAATAATAAAAATAAAATAATGTAAATTATAAATAATTTTTTTAATATATATGATTAAATAAAATATTTTAGATAGAATTGATAATTTAGAAGGATTGGTTATCACTATTATATTAGGTAAAATTATTTTATAAATGTTATAAATGGACTAGTTACAAGAATGTATATTATTTTATTTGTTTGCAACAAATTACGTCCAAATAAACTTCTACCTATAACAAATTATATCTCAAAGGATCTTTTTACATTAAACCCAAAGTTAAAATAAGTCTATACTAATAATATATAAAATTGGAATTTTTATAAATCCATATGTGAAGTTTTTTCTCAAATTCTTATTAATGCATTTTCATCATTACTTAATTAATTTTAAATCCAAAAATAAAAATAATTAAATTACTGTAATCTATAAATACAAAAAACGCAAGCATAATAGCAGGTATACGGTAAATGCATATGATAGCTACATATGCATGTGTTGCATACACCACACTAGTATTTTATACTAAATTGATTATAAGTGCTAAATACCATGACACTTCTTAGAATAGAAGTTCTCCTCATTCATCAAATATTGAGTAATGCATGGTTAGATCTTAAAAGAGGACTATATATATATAGTATATGTTCCAGATTATTGATATGTAAGAACCGATAAACAGGTGCAAAAAAAAACAGTAAGGGATTTAAAGCATGAACCTATAAGATTTTCAACAGAAATCTGACAAATCAATTAACGGGACTGTTGAGGTACCTACCTGTACTCCTGCAGTTGAAGATGCCTCTGGCTACGCTGCTACAGTTACCGAGAGACCGAATCCTCCCAGCCAGACTGAGCAGAGCCTGGCTGCTCAATCTAGTAAGCTTCTTAACAGAAGCTGACCGTTCCTCGTGCCCAGAACCTCAGAACTCTCAAGATCTTCTGATTCCCCTTCTCCTTTCGAATTCTTCCCTCTGGTTTTTCCCGGTCCCTCGCTCAATCCCTGTCCTACGATCTTTATCCTTTGGTTTGGCGGTGGCCGCTCTTCCATCTTCAGCCACCGTTCACCCTGCTGATGACAAACCCGTGCCCACGTATCCCCTCTTGGTCCTCTCTTAGGTCGTGAATGAATCCCCTTTATGTTTTTAAACCATAGGTGTTTATTAATTATTCCTTTTTTTAATATAACCAATACATGGTGTATACATGTATCATTAAAACATTATACATGTATCATTATAACATTATAACGTATCTTTATAACTTTATAACATTAAAACATATCACATTGTTTTATTTATATTTGTTTTAATATAACATTTATAAACTTTATACTTGGATCCTTTTTTTTGAGTTAATTATTTATATTAATATTTAACCTTTATTTTATTAATTTATTAATATAATTTTATCAATAATCTGGAACATATACTATATATATAGTCCTCTTTTAAGATCTAACCATGCGTTACTCAATATTTGGTGAACGAGTAGAACTTCTATTCTAAGAAGTGTCATGGTATTTAGCACTTATAATCAATTTAGTATAAAATGCTAGTGCGGTGTATGCGACACATGCATATGTAGCTATCATATGCATGTACCGTATACCTGCTATTATGCTTGCATTTTTTGTATTTATAGATGGGTCGTTACAATTACTCCCAAAACAAGAATTTACAAATGAATATATCACTATAGTAAATTTCTTTGTGTTGTTCATTCCCATATAAATGGAAATGACTTCTTTACTTTCATACCAATTATTATGTAGTTTCTTTTATATTAATAAATATTTTTAAATGTTTATTATATTAATTTTTAATTTGGACATTTTTTTATAATATTTATGTTTGATATTATAAAAAAAAATTGTTGCCGATTAAAAATGGATATTTATTATTACATATTTCATAATTAGTTAGGTTTAGAGTATGCCTTTGTAATGTTTCCACCATTTTAATTAGCATTATATTCTGCCCAATTTTGACAATTTTGATAAATTTTGCTAAAAAAAAGTGGCAAAAGAGTAGTTCTAGTATATTATGTTTTGTGAATTGGTGGCAATCAGGTCAAGCAAATTTTAAATTAAAAAGGGGACCTGCAAAGGAGAATTATAAAAGGAGGAAAGGGGTTCATTTTGAGGGTTACCAAAATTGATCATTTCACTTATTGCAGTTGTTGAAGAGTTCAACGGAGTTCACTTGGAGGGTTCAAGGGAAATTCTCCAAACAGTTTCGGTAGAATCAAATTGCTACCCTAGATGGACCCCAGTTTCAGTGGAAGAAACTGTCACTCCAGTTGGGGATAATTGTTGGACCAAATTACCATTTCCTTGTGGGAGTATAGGGACAAAATTTTATTACAGGGGAGTCTCATTCAAGGAGGCCGAGTTTGGTGTGTGAGGGTCGAGTTACCTTCGTACTGGTGGGAAGAGTTACCAAAGGGGTCGAATCCCTTGTCTAAAGGCCGAAATTCCCTTCCTTGGGTTGAATTGTCAATTTCTACAAGTGGGTCGAGTGGATTATTGTAACAGCCTCGGTTAAAAATTCATGTAAAAAAAATATAAGACCAAGGTCATGGGACATGTATTCCAAGCTGAATGTTGAGCAAAACATCCTAGTGTGGGTGTTCATTTGGTTTATTATGGCTAAGGAAATTGGCAAAGGCTTTGGAAAGACAAAGTGGCATTAATTGACATTTTATTTATGAAAATAAAGGAAATTAGGAGAAAATGAAGGTGAAATGCCACAGGTTGCATGTGGGGAGGAAAATGAAGGAAAAATAATGGAAAATTGAAGAAATTAGAGGCCTCATTAATAAAAATGCTTGTGAGGATGAATTGGTAACCTTTTGTCAGTTCAGTTTTGGAGCTCTCTCTCTCTATTCTCTCTCTCTCTCACACTCTTGGGCACTTAGAGCATTCTTGGAGTACTCTAGCATTGGATCAAGAAAAGCAAAGGAAGGACAAAGAAGGCAAAGGGAAGCAAAAATCAAGAAAGGAAGAGCAGGATCAAGCAACTACAGCGGGATTGCTTGCAGGTATTGATTTGCATGTGTGATTTCCTTGCTAGTTTTAGCATGCATGTGTGTATTTGGTTCTCTTGTTGTCATTGCCATGGGTTTTTCCAGGTGTGACAATGTTCTTCAGCCTTTCCTTATCATTTCTGGATAGTCATGGTGTGATGGGTTCTCTTGTATTTGGTTGAGCTAGATTTCCAGATGGTTTTGAAATTGAGTGAGGTGGTCTTTGAAAGAAAGAACACAAGGCCTAGGAATCCCTGGATCAGAGAAGGTGGGATTGTGGTAAAGCCAAATTTTGTGTGCCTCGGTGGGCCTAGGAATCCTCGACCGGTGAATGGTGGGATATACGGTAAAGCCTAGAGGTGTGTGCCCTCGATCAGGCCTAGGAATCCTTGACCGATGAATGGCGGGATATATGGTAAAGCCTGGAGGGTGGAGTCTTTATTAGGCCTAGGAATCCTCAACCGTTGTATGGTGGGATATACGGTAAAGCTTAGAGACTAGGAGACAGGAAAATTCCTCACGGTGTAGGTGGAGAAATCTGATGGCATCCATGCTTGTTTAGGGCCTAGTGATCTGGTGGGGATTGCGGTAAAGCCTGAGGAAACCTGGTTTGGTTTGGTTTTAAGTCCCACATTCATGCTTGGAATATGACACAAGGGTGATTGGATGAAAGAAATATTTGATTCAACCAATCTATGGTTGGGTGGTTCGTGGAAGTCTCATACCTAGTTGGCTTTTTCACTCATTAATAAGAGCTCCTTCTCTTTGGTATTTTGTGTGTAAATGTATTGGCTTATATGTGGATTATATGGTTGTTATATCCTTGTTATTTCTATTGATTATATGTTGGTTATGAGTATGTTTTATGACAGGCTTGATGCATGGCTCTCATCATGTTTTGATTAGTAATTTAAAGTACAATGAATATATGATCTGGAATTTATCCAAGACAAAGAATTAAAGGTATTACAGACTCATGTGCATGGATGTGCCTATGTTACTTTATGCACTGAATCGATAAGATTGCGAAATACATAGACATTGAGGCAGTTAGAGAAAACATAATAGGCAAATATGTAAACACAACAAGTTTAATAAGGAGTTCACCCAATGCTCCTGGGCTACGTCTCCTGGTCCAGCCTTTAGTGGTGGCCTCTCTATTATGTTTTCAAAGCAGAGTTTCTTTACAACAGTGAGCTCAATTTGAGTCTCACTCAACAGATATGAATCAGTAGGATTTGAGTACACAGACTCTCCTTACTGATACTTGACCTCTATTGGTCATAGTAGTATGAGCCCAATCTGAAACTCATACATGGCAGGCCTATGTCGAGGAGCTCGCTTGAACCTCTCAAGCTTTCTCTGGAGTGCACAGACTCTCTGACTCTCTCTGGCTCTATCTGGCTCAATGCTGCCCTTCGGTCAGCTCGGCTTCTTCTTTATGTTCTTAACTTACTCTCTTTCCTACTTTTTTTCCCTCTCTATCTCTATCAGTTCGTGGCTTTAAAGCCAGTCTACTTTCTGTCAGTTTGTTTCCGCTTCCCAGCGTTCTGGTTTTCCTTCCACTATCCGTTCGAACTCCCCTATTCTGCATCATCATCACTGTGGAATGCTTCACAGGGAGGTGGCCACCTATTCTGCAATGGGTGAGTGTGTCAAGTTCCTTGGACACATTTGAACGGTCATTATTTTTGCTTGCTCCAAGATTGCCCGTGAAATACGAATCCCTACCAACGAATCGTCCACGTCGGACTTCAAATCCCATATAACCTTGCTTTATCATCTGTCAAATCCAGTCATTCATCGGGACGCGCCTCCACCATTGATCTGGACCCCCCAAATCCTACGGTCATCGTGCATATCGGGCGGATAATTAGCTCGACAGTTACCCGTCTGATGTGAGCGGTTTTCTCTCTCTTCGACCAGACGTGTGTCACTCAGTTTGTGGCATAAGGCGGGACTCGGCCAAAAACGCTTACTGCCTCAAGGCCTTTCGATATCCTGCCGGTTTTGTGGAATCCACGGAACTGAATTTATTACTTTTCCGCATTTCATAACCATTTCGGGTTCGGGCACTTCGGGGCTTTCCTTCACTGAGGGGGACGCCCCGTGATACGTGATTAATGCTTTATCAACAACCCCTGTTTCTTGAATTAGCCTCTGGTTTTGCCAATTTGTGCCAGAGCGTGTTACCATGGGCCAATGGTCTGCGTGCTTGACCGAGGGTCCTCGTTGCTCTGCGCTGATCACAATTGCAACTGTCACGATGATTCCTTTTGATAACATCATCTTTCTAAGACTTGAATCTGTTTGGCATAATTTGAACGAGTTTATGAAAACTTAGAGAGTGTTTAGGATCCAATTTGGATCACGGCCTTCCCACTGAAAAAGCTTTTGGACCACCAAAAATTTATTTTTAAGCATAAATCAAGTGAGGGTATTGATTCCTCACTTGCCCAATTTCTATCCATTTTGCACTACTTGGTTTTGAACCCTTGAGTCCAATCCTGAGGTACTCAACATCTCCTCTGCGCGTAGTTCTCACGTTCCTGTCCAGAACTGTATCTTCCTGCATTTCATTAAGATATTCATGAAACAGATCATCAATAGAAGGCAATTGACTCTACTCTTCGGGATCTTCAATTAATGAAGGTTCAAATAATCTCAAGCTGTCTGCATTAACAACTGAGTAGATGTGCATGTAAGCTGGTAAATCAAGGCGAAAAGCAATCTCACCAATTTTCTCAAGTATCTTGAAAGGTCCAAACCTTTTTGGCTTCAGCTTCTTACCTTCATCTTGCATTCGGTCTTTGCTGATATACAGCCAGACTTGATCACCAACTTGGAAACTATGCTCCATCCAATGCTTGTCATGCCTTGCCTTGTACTTGGCTTGGCTCTTTTCCAGCTGTTCCTGTACTGCCTGGTGAATCTCTTGGATTTGTTCGATGAACTTGGTTGCCTTGTCCACATCACTATGTCCATCAACCGCTATGTCTTTACCAAAGACAAAATCCAAGGGAGACCTTGGTGTGAAACCAAAACAGGTCTCAAAAGGAGATCTCTGTGTAGAAGAATGTTTAGCTCAGTTGTAAGCATGCTGTACATAACATAAGTGTTCATCCCAAAGCCTGGGATGCTTGCTGCAATAGCCTCTGAGCAACTAGATCACTGTCTTGTTGACTACTTCTATTTGGCCATCTGTTTGCGGATGAAAAGTTCTGCTCTTCTTCAGCCTCGTATCCATCAATTCCCACAAAATTGACCAAAATTTCCCAATAAATCAGGTATCTCGATCAGATATAATGGAAGTGGGTAAACCAAAATGAACCCATACATGCTGAAAGAACAACCTTGCAGTTTGTTCAGCTGTAATCTGTTTGTTACAAGGTATTAAAATACACATTTTGCTGAACCTATCCACAACAACATATAAATAGTCATGGCCTTTCCTAGATTTAGGCAGTCCTCCAACAAAGTCCATGGAAACACTTTCCCAAGGATGAGAAGGAACTGGTAGTGGAGTGTACAAGCCTAGTTTTCTATTGTTGGGCTTGCTTTTAGCACACACGGTACACCCTCTTACATATCTAAAAATTGTCTCATTCATTTTTGGCCAATAACAAAATCTTTGCAGTTGTTTTACTTACACCAAAGTGATCTGATATTAGAGAAGTGTGTGCCTCTCGAATTATCTTTACTCTTTCAGTTTGAGGAATGCATAACTTTCCCAAATGATACAAGAGTTGGTCCTTAACATGATAATCCAATTCTTCTACTTGTTTTCCATGTCTTAAAGTTGCATATACATCTTTAAAATCTATATCTTGAGCATACTATTCAATGTAGCTTTCATGCAATACTGAATTATGCTTAAGTATAGTGGATGCATTTATGATTGGTTTGGACAACATATCTTCAACTTTATTGTGTATGCCCTTTTTATATCTGATGACAAGATGAAATTGTTGTAGAAAACCCATCCACCTATAGTGTATTGATTTCTACAACTTAGTTTGTGAGTGCAAATATTGAAGTGATTGATGATCAATATGTGTCACTATCTCTTTGCCCATTAAATAATGTTTCCATTTTTTCACACTCTGTACTAATGCTTACAATTCTTTATCATATGTGGGATAATTAACTACTGCAGAATTAAATGTCTCAGAATGATAACATATGGGTTTACCATGCTGCATCAACACTGCTCCCATGGCATAGTCACTGGTATCTATTTCGATCTCAAATGGTCTTTGAAGATTGGGCAGTGCTAGTACTGGTGTTGTACTAATCTTTTCTTTCAAGGTGTCGAAGGCTTTCTGTTGTCTGCCTCCCCACTAAAACACCTTGTTCAATCCTGTTAAAGCATGTAAGGGAGTTGCAATTAAGGAAAAGTTAGAAATAAACTTTCTCCAATACTGTGCTGCTCCTAGGAAGCTTCTAACTTCCGTAGCAGATTTGGGTTTATGCCAGTTTACAATGACTGCAACCTTAGAGGGATCTATCTTCAATTCACCACCCCCTACAATATGACCCAAATAATTCAAAGATGTTTTGTCAAATTCACATTTTGAGAGCTTAACATAAAGATTTTCTTTTTTCAAACATCTAGAGTCTGCTTAACATGCTTTAAATGTTTTTCCCATGTTTTACTGAATATAAGAATGTCATCCAAATATACAATGACAAAATCATCAAGAAAAGGTCTGAGTACATCATTCATTACTCTCATGAAAGTCGCAGGAGCATTAGTTAAGCCAAAAGGCATAACCAACCACTCATACAATCCCTGCTTTGTTTTGAAAGCAGTATTCCATGCATCTTGCTCTGCAACTCTGACTTGATGGTAGCCACTATGCAAGTCCAACTTGGAAAAAAAAACAGCTTCCTTTAATTGATCCAATAGATCATCTATGCGAGGAAGGGGATAATGATTTTTTATCATTATCTTATTCAGTGCTCGATAATCAATGCACATTCTCCATGAGCCATCTTTCTTTCTCACCAAGACAATTGGAGACCCATATGATGATGTGCTAGGTCTGATGAACCCCTTCTCGAGCAGCTCCTGTACCTGCTTCTTGATTTCTGCATTCTCTAAAGCGGACAACCTGTACATTCCAATGTTAGGCAATGGAGCATCTTGCTGCAAATTAATATCTTGTACTATTTCCTTTTTGGGTGGTAGACCTTTAGGTTCTTGAAACAATATATCATATTTTGAAACAAATTTTTCTAAATCATCTTGTTGTTTAGCATCACAACCCTCAAATAAATTGGTTTTATCAGGTTTTTTTTCCTTTACAACCATCAGTAAAAATTGTTTGCATGAATTTACAATTATTTTCATCTGCCTTGAGTTTATGAGAGTATAATTATTCTTGAGTTTATGAGCTCTTAAAACATATTCGATTCCATCTTTAACGAGTTGATACTTGTTCTCAGCTCTATAGAAAATAGCTTTTCTATCATACAAGTAAGGAATTCCTAAAACAATTCTACATATATCCAAGGGAACTATATCTAACTCAACCTCATCTACAAATGTTGACCCAAAAGAAAACCTAAGTTTACATTAGCTATGCTTTATCACATAACCAACCTAATGGATATGGCTTTTTGTGAGGTGTGGTTAGTAGTCCCAACTTCTTTACAATTGCTTCAGAAATTAAATTTACTTGTGAGTCACTATCAAACAAAGTATCAATCTTTTGATGCTTGGAAACAACTCTAATATGAAAAATCTCATGTCTTTTCCTCTCATTTTCTTCATTATCAGTAGATTGTGCAGAATTACTAGTAGATGCTTCAGAATTTTTACCTTTTATACCTATGGCTGCGATTGTTGTTTCATCTCCTGAGTCTGACCCCAAATCCTTTTGAATAGTTGCAACAGTCTTCTTCTTCTTGCCCTCGAACTTCTTGGGACTTAGCTCCGGATGCAGGATCCAACAGTGATCATCATCATGCCCATCCTTCTTACAGTGAGTGCATTAAGACTTGGTCTTTTGTATAGTATTGGCCTTCCTCTCTTTCCATTTCTGTTTTCTTTTCTCCTTATTCTTGCTTGCAGTGGATTTTGATGATCCCCCAACTTTTGGGTTCACATTCTTGCCTCTAGCCTCTAGATGTGTAGCTTGAACAGATACCTCATCTATGCTAGTGGGATTAAACATGAGAATTGTGTGTCTTAAGTAGCTGTGTAGACCACCTATATACTTCAGTAGAGTTTCAGGTGAGTCTAAATAAATTCCTAGAACCAAATCTCTTTTCCTAAATTCTTGAGTGTAACTTTGTACACTTTTCCCTTTCAATTGGCGAAGAGTTTGCTAGCTCATCATGGCTTGCTGCATATAGGCTAGTGGATAGAATTGTTTTTAATTGCAGAAACAAATTCACTCCAGACAGAAAGAACCTTACCATGCTTCTTCATATCAGCTTGTGTCCTACCCTCCCACCATACCAAGGCAGTGCCTCCAAGGCGTAGGCTGGCCAGCTGAATCTTACTACTATCTGAATCAATGCTCTGCACTTTGCAATAAACATCAATCTGTCTAATCCAATTATCCAACTTCTCTGCATTCAACTCTCCATCATATATTGGTAAATCAAATTTAACATCTAATTTAATCAAGGATGTCTTCTTTTTGTTTTTAGGGCTACTAGGAGGTGTGGGAAGTTTTTATTCTTTCCCTTTGCCTTTAGAGTGGTCATGGAGGATTCTTTTGCTCCTTTATCTTGTTTGGAGTTTGATGAATCTTGAGTTCTACCTTTCTTAAATTCTCCATACATTTCCTCCACCATGGCTTTCATGGTCAGGAAACCATCCATGAGCTGGGAGTTTGATTCCAAGGGGTTTTCTTTTGACATTTTCCTCTTAGAGTGGACTTTTCCAATTTTAGGATTAGCTTCAACTAACTCTCCTTCACCTAATTTAAGCTTTGATCTAGTTAGCATTCAACAATAGAATCCAGCACAAGCTTGTCTAACCTTAGTAACCTAGAGCTCTGATACCACTTGATCTGGAATTTATCCAGGACAAAGAATTAAAGGTATTACATACTCATGTGCATGGATGTGCCTATGTTACTTTATGCAATGAATCGATAAGATTGCGAAATACATAGACATTGAGGCAGTTAGAGAAGACATAATAGGCAAATATGTAAACACAACAAGTTTAATAATGAGTTCACCCAATGCTCCTGGGCTACGTCTCCTGGTCCAGCCTTTAGTGGTGGCCTCTCTATTATGTTTTCAAAGTAGAGTTTCTTTACAACAGTGAGCTCAATTTGAGTCTCACTCAACAGATATGAATCAGTAGGATTTGAGTACACAGACTCTCCTTACTGATACTTGACCTCTACTGGTCATAGTAGTATGAGCCCAATCTGAAACTCATACATGACAGGCCTATGCCGAGGAGCTCACTTGAACCTCTCAAGCTTTCTCTGGAGTGCACAGACTCTCTGACTCTCTCTCGCTCTGTCTAGCTCAATGCTACCCTCCGGTCAGCTCGGCTTCTTCTCTCTGTTCTTAACTAACTCTCTTTCATGTTTTTATGCCCTCTCTATCTCTGTCAGTTCGTGGCTTTTAACCCAGTCTGCTTTCTGTCCATTCATTTCCGCTTCCCAGCATTCTGGTTTTCCTTCCTTTGTCTGCTCGAACTCCCCTGTTCTACGTCATCATCACTGTGTAATGCTTCACAAGGAGGTGGCCACCTATTCTGCAACGAGTGAGTGTGTCAGGTTCCTTGGACACATTTTAACAGTCGTTATTTCCGTTTGCTCCAAGATTTCCCGTGAAATACAAATCCTTGCCAACGAATCGTCCACGTCGGACTTCAAATCCCATATAATCTTGCTTTATCATATGTCAAATCCGGTCATTCATCGGGACGCGCCTCTGCCGTTGATCTGGACCCCCTAGATCTTATAATCATCGTGCATATCAGGCGAATAATTAGCTCGACGGTTACCCCTCCGATGTGAGCGGTTTTCTCTCTCTTCTGTCAGACGCGTGTCACTCAGTGTGTGGCATTGGGCAGGACTCAGCCAAAACTACTTAACACCTCAAGGCCTTTCGATATCCTGCCAATTTTGTGGAATCCAAGGAACCAAATTTATTACTTTTCTGCATTTCATAGCCATTTTGGGTCCGGGCACTTCGGGGCTTTCCTTCATTGAGGGGGACGCCCTGCGATACGCGCTTAGCGCTAATCGTGTATCAGAAAACACCCCCGTTTCTTGAATTAGCCTATGGTTTTGCCAATTTGCACCAGTGCGCATTACCATGGGCCAATGGTCTGTGTGCTTGACCAAGGGTCCTCGTTGCTCCGCGCTGATCACAATTGCAACCGTCACGAGGATTCCTTCTGATAACGTGATCTTTCTAAGACTTGAATCTATTTGGCATAATTTGAACGAGTTTATGAAAACTTAAAGAGTGTTTAGGATCCAATTCGGATCAATATATGACCTAATAGATGATAATACAGCTATTGTGATATGGCAACAATGCTCCTTTACGAATCTTAGATAAGTATGAGACCCCTATGCTCAGATCTATGGTTATGACCTGTAGATTTCATATTTGTGACATGTGTTGACGAAATGTCTGTAATGCTAGTAGGGGTCTAGTCAATTCATTGATCAAGTGTTTGCATTAGTACCTTTGTTCCCTTGTTATTTAGCATTCCTAAAAGTTTCATGAATTTTTGGGAAGTGATCTGAGTCCTGGCCCTAAATAAGTGGCACAAAATATGGGATCGTTGGATCAGAACTAGCTGAAAAAGTCCATCGTCGATGGCATGCCCTTGTTGTGGGAGCGACTGGAAGGCCTCAGTCACATGCATGGCTTGTCATGGGAGTGGATGTGGGTCCAAATTAATGAACAAATAAGTTGTCTCAAGTGTTAAGCACCTAGAAGGGTTGGTTACCTCTTGAAGGGTTTTTAGCTCCTGGGGAAGGTCAGTTTGGTTGTGTTTGTCGGCTCCACTTCCTTAACTGTACTTGGGGAGTTGAATCACATCATAGTAGCCTCACATCACATGTTTACCCTAGTGGACTGGTTAGCTTGGGTAAATGTGGAAGGAGGGCATTACAATTATCTTGTTAAGGAGCTGGGTCAACCATTCCAAGAGGGTTGCATTCATTGAATCCTTGCCAAGGCCGAGTTCTGCACAAAAATTGACACCTGGGCTAAATTGTGGAGTGTGGGGGCCAAGTTCTAGCTTTGTTGAGGCTGAATTAAGGTTCCCTTACAGGCATTCCGAGTTTTAGTTTGAGACACTTCCTTTCAAACCTAGGCCGAGCTTGGTAGAGAAATTCCACCTATAGGTGGGTCAAATTTGTTGGGACATAACACTCATTTACAAAATATTTGAGGAGGTCAAGTTGCTACATTGGTGGAAATGGGTTAATTTTCAAAGGGTCAGGTTGCTAGGAAGCCTCCAGAGGATGATTTGTTAATTTGTGTGACCATGCACGCTTCCAGAAAGACCAAAATTGAAGGAGTAGCCTCTGAAATTTAATTACCAAGTTCCTTTCTCCTTGTAAAAAGACCATTTGTTGTCGTTTAAATGCAAATTTATTGTTGGGTATGTAATTTTCTAAGTGTAATTAAAGGTTGTAGCATGTGCTTCAGTTTGCCGACCAAGTGTTTGTAAAAATATCTAAATGAGTTTGGTTGTAGCAATTATGGGTTTGTGCCAGAATTAGTATTTAATTTGTTTGTTAAAGTTGGCTACATAAGTTGTTTGCATTTTGGAGAATTTTTCGCAAAATTATAGTGTTGGTACATTATAGTGGTATTAAAGCATGGTCTTGGCCAGTTGTGGTGCCAAATTTTATGATCTCATAAATATTTCAGAGCGTAACTTATAAAAAACAAGTGCCCAAAAATAAAGAGAAAGAGCTGCAAATTGGGTCAAAACCGGATTCTACATTGCCCAGAATAGAGTTAATTACTGCACAGAAAGAGTTTGAAATGATAGGAACAAATAGGGATGAGACAACATTTCAGAGTCTTCTCAAGGCTCTAAATGACTTGGCAAAGGGGCAGAAATAAATGGTGGAGGAGATAAGGAGACAAAATAGAAACAAGGGGTCCATTGGAGAATCTTCTGTTGGTGAAGAGATAGAAACATCCCAAAATATAGTCATTACAAACCCCAAGTGCCATCTTCACACCAATAGTGGGATGTCTAGGTCCACTAAGCCTAGCTTCTTGCCTGCCAACCCTTAAGAAATAGTTGAACAAGAATAAATGCCTTTGGGGGACTATTACAAGGAGTATCAGTCAATAGATGAGGGTTTTCATGATGCACTTACCTTCAAATGTTTATTCTTACTGAAGAATGGAAACAAAGGCAAGGGAACATGGGGGTGCACCAACCCAGGGCATAGAGCTTCAATGTGTTGTTGGGAAACTAACTCTCCCAAGTTTTGATGGCTCTACCAAATGCACTGCCAGGGCACAAATCTAAAAGTTGGATCCTTCCTTCCAGCTGAACCAGGTGACAAAGGTTGATTCTATTAAGTTGGACACCTTACATTTGGAGGGGGATGTGCATGATTGGTGGTACGATGGCCTAACCACCTCAGGGTACACTAGTGTGACCTCTTATGAGGATTTTGCACAAAGGATGGTAGAGCGCTTTCACCAAAAATATCATGAGATTTTCTTTCGAGAGTTGACAAAGCTCAAGACAGGGAACCTGGAGCATTATATAGCTAAGTTTTTGAGGCTATCGGTGATGGTTCCAGATTTATCAGAGACCCAGGGGATCACATTATTTTTGGAGGAGTTGACTAAGCTCTTGCATAGGCTAGTGATATCTTATAGTCCCACTTCACTTCAGGATGCAGTTAGTAGGAAATGAGTTTTACAAGATGCAATCCCAAAGATGAGGGCCCCGGTGAAACCCATTTTCCCACCCAAGGGGAAAGACACCCAACCTCCCTAGAGGGAGTGTACAAGGAGGATTCAACTTGATGAGGAGGCTAGGAGAGACCTCAGGAGGAGGAAGTTATGCTTCACACACCAAGAGCCTGGGGCATCGGGACAATGATGTACAACTAAGGGGAAGGCACACTATATTGAGGTGTACTTGGATGATGAGGGCATGGAGGATGAATAAGAGTAACCACAGGAGGAGCTCAGAGAGATGATAAGTGAGCATCCCCAGAAGGGAGAGAAAAGTAACATGATTTCCACACTCATGAGAGTTCCACTTCCTCAATATCTCACTCTCAAGATTCGAGGAACTATACAAGGGTAGATGGTGATAGTTTTTGTAGACAGTGGGGCCTCCCATAATATTATTGACTCAAATTATGTAGCCAAGAGGGTGTTGGTTACCACAGGGTTTGAGGGGTTCTCCATTGCCATATCGGGGAACAAATTCATGCAGTATAATAGGATGATCCCCAAGTTGACTTTGACGATGGGGAACTATTCAATCACATATGACTTCTTTATGACCAACGTTCATGACAACAATGTTGTGTTGGGGGTTCAGTGGCTCATCTTTATTAGACGATATACCATAGATTATCAACAGATGGAGATGGAGTTCATGCAAGATGGTAAGAAGGTAGTGTTGAGGGGTATGCACACTTACCCACCCAAGACAATCACCTCCAATAGGATGGAGGCCATTTTCCGACATGGGGACACCAAGTGGGCAATTGAGTGCAGAGTATTGAAGAAGAGGGAAGAAAAGAAATCGTACCTGACAAACATATCGACCCTAATACAAAAAGTACCAAGAGGTGTTTGGGGATATTCCACCAGGGAGACCACCTGACAAGGGTTTTGAGCACATCATTGAGTTGGAGGAGGGAGTTTAAGAAGTCGTTACTACTTTCAATAAGCACCCTAGAGCGTATAATGATGAGATAGAGAACACCATATAGGAGCTACTCGCACTAGGCCACATCTGCCCCAACTCTAGCCCATTTGCCTCATCATTGGTGTTGGTCAAGAAGAAAGATGGATCCCTCAGGATGTGCATCAGTTACAGGGCGTTGAATAAGAAGACCATCAAAAATCGATACCCCATTCCTAGAATCGATGAATTGATGGATGAGTTTAAGGGTGCCAGATATTTCTCTAAGATTGACCTCCGCTCGGGCTACCATCAGATCAGGGTCAGAGAGAAGGACATTCTGAAGAAGACCTTCCGATGTCACTATGACCAATGTGAGTTCTTAGTCTTTGGAGTGGCCAACGCCCCACCTACCTTCCAGTCTTATATGAACCATGTGTTTAACAAGAAATTGCACATATTTATGTTTGTATTCTTCGATGCAATTATGATATACAACAAGACATAGGAGGAACACTTACATCACTTGGAGGAGGTCTTGAGGATACTAGATGAGAAACATTTTTATGCTAAATTGTTAAAGTGTGAGTTTGGATTGATGTTACACCGGACAATCCCTCTTTCAGACAATATCAATCTCCCTAGATCCTTGATGGAAACTAGAAACAAGCAAGACAATTGAACTGACTCTTTCCCTAAGTCAAACTTGTTTGAATTATAAGAATTAAAGCTAATGGATGAGCCTCTTACCTCTTTCATGAAATTCTCGATGAAGATCCCTTATTGTGATTCGATGCAGCTCTTCAATGCTTGATAAGACTTGCAAACATCGACCATAAAAGGATCAAAAGCACATGTGATATAATAATCCAAACAACTTAACCTGATGATAATGGAAATTAGGAATTGAATTTTCCTTAATAAACATTACAAACAATTGTAAACCATTCATCATTACAATAAGACAAATCAATGGGAGAAAGTGTTCATTTGTATTAATCAAAGATTAAGAGGAGCCTTACAACCTTCGCCTTGATGCTATGAGGTCCCTCCCAAATGCCTTCAATCTCCTCCTTAGATGACAAGCTTTCCAATCTCAAACAAACAACATAAGTTTTTCTTCTCTGAGTTCTGACCTCCTTAATCCCTCTACCCTCTAGTCATTTTATAGGCAAAGAGGAGGAAGTTTCAGAACCAAAAGAGGAGCATGAGACTCCTTCATTGAGGTATTAGGTTACCATGAGAAAAGGGATGGAGATGCATCACCTCAGGGTTATAGTTCGAATAGTCATCACCTGGAAGCTTTCAGTTGGGAAATATTCGAACAACTATGTTTCTAGAATGTACTTATTATTTTTACTTTCTAGAATTCACCTGTGCGGGTTTATAGTGGAAAACAGAGCGCAACACTACGCTATTCTCAAAGTTAATTTCAGGCATGCGCAGGAAACTCTAAAGAAATCGGTGCAGGTGGAACTTGACAAGGTGTGACAACTATTTTCTCAAATTTCTCATCTAATTCAAAATATTTTGGGTTGTTTGACTTCTGAGGGAGATGATTCAAACATGTTCACGGATGGTAAAAAGACCCATAAACTGATCAAGTGTCATGGTGACAAATTGACATGTAACAAATTTCCCCCTAAAGTGAGAAGTCTATAAAACAAGTTTAAAATATTGAAGTGCTTTAGCATTCCAAGTATCGGATCAAAGGCAATGGTCGGAAACCTGCAGGGAACATTCAAGGAATACAATGAAAATATATATCAAAAATCATCTTTGAGGTAGGCATTCCCATACTCAGAGTAAAGCGAACTCAATGAAAAAGCATGGAAAAACTGAAATCATATAAATGGTAGACACAGTATGGATGCAACCATCTGTCTACATAATCATCAATATAAAATCTCCTCGTAACCTAGATTGATGAAACTAGATCTAGGGTCTTGATCTCCATCTCTCAATCCATAGTACGAATCTAACCATGCGAGTGAATGTTTCGAAGTCGAACATGGCAGAAACCACTTGATTATGGGTAAATAATGTGAACCGTTAACAAGTGCGAGAGAAACCTCCAATAATGACAATGGTTCTCAAGGTACTCCCAGTACAATCTATGAAGTGTGGATATGTGATCTGAAGTCGAACACTTGTAGAATCGTTCGATCGAAGGCCAATGATGAGAACCTGTTGTCAAAAGCGAGAAACCTTCCATTAAGCCATGCAAGCTTCAAGTTACTGAAGGTTCCTAAATAAACTTCCTAGATAATGAGTTGAAGTCGATAGGAAGAGATCCATCGTAGGAAAGCTTACGACACGAAACATGGTGTCAAGTTTTGAAAATAGTTTGCAAGGACTAACTCAAGGATGGCCAACGCGATTGAAGGCATAGAATTTGCAAAGGGGTTTTGAATTGAGGTTGAACTTCTCTTGAACACATAACAACACGACAATGACTTGGCAGCATTTGACTTAATGATAATACCCAAAACCATGAATACTTTCAATGAGGTTTGATTAACTGTAAGGCAAATGGATTTCCCAACCCGGACATGAGTGTGACGAAGTGTCATGTTCAAGAGCGACATGCTACCTTTTAAAAATGATAATGGATAATGGACACCTTTTCCCAATTTCCCCCACCATTACTGGCAAGTACCTCTTTATTTTTTACAAGCATGAGGAGGATAACATATGCTTGGACTATAAGCTCATCTTTCAGATGAGTCCATCGAAGTATTTTTAACGAACCCTAAGAAGGAATGGTTCAGTCTCGTTATGCTTAATGGGTCCTATACTATTTAATTTTTTACGAGTCCAGTAAAGGAGTAACTCGATGTCATTTTCTTTTAAGAGTTTGAAAAAGACACAAAAAGGAAACTCGTTCAATTCTTTTATCGTAAAAATTTAACAAGCCCGGAGAAAGTAAAACTCGGCTTTTTTCAATTTTAGAGAGTCAGAAGAAAAACATAAGTAGACTCCATCAGGTTATTTTTCTTAGTTTAGTCTCTCAGGGTCGAAAAAGGATAACATAATACAAGAGAGAACTCTATTGACCATGTTCGGTCAACGTATACCTTTTTCATAAACAATCCTAGCTCAGTCCATAAAAGGGGTAAACTTATACTAAGTGGAAGGTTGTTCATTTGCGTTTACGAGTTCGAAAATGCAAGTACTCAACAATATTTTCGTTTTGAAAGAGTCTGAAAAAGGGCTTAAAAGAAGACTCCATGATTTTTGTTGTTCGTAAATTCTTAAGAGCATGAAAAGTGATAAAAGTCTGTTAAAATGTCAAAATGATTCATCTTCGCTCTGTAACTGATCCTGCACATTTAAACTCAATAACTCATCATAACTGCTCAAAAAGGTCATTTTCCCTCTCAAAAGGGTTTTAAAGCTAAAAAATAATATTTTTTAGCTCCAAAAAGCTTATAAAAGTGGGAAAAAGTAATTTATTTTCACTATTTGAGAGTAGAGAGAGGATTTTTTACCACTAGACTTCCTGGACTGATTCCGAGCCAACTGGTGGATGAAATTGCGCACCGTTTCTTCCAGGTAGAATATTTTTCCTTAACTTAGTTTTTCATCCAATTAGAATTTCATTTTGAGCTTTCATTTATTTTTTTAGAGCAAAACATTGTGAAAAATGCGGCCTTGGCTCTGCGCGAGTTTTTTTCAATCAAGCCCACGCAGGCCAATAATTTTTTCCACGTGGAAAATCACGCTCTACGGGAAAAATATGCGCAGCAACGCCCTGTCCGTAAAAGAGCAACCATGTAGGCTTCGGGGGTTTATTTTTAAACAAGTTTTGAGCTAGAAAAAATATGAGATGATTTTTTAAAATGATCCTAATTTCTTTAAAATGGTCATTTCAGGTCATTTGATCGCTCAAAATGGAGTGGAGGGAAAGAGAGCATGAAGCCAATGATTTGGCAGCTTTGGCAGATCCGACCACCACGCAGGATCTCAAGACTTGTGGCCTTCTGAAATACTGACTCATTCCTAGGATGAAATCTTAGGTATATCTGATGACATGGTTGGTAAGGACTTGGAATATCTAGGAACAATGCTTTGCGATTGTCGATCATCGTGTTACCATTGATGCCATTGACATCTACTTCTTGACTGGCATGTCTCATCGGGGAGCCGATATTTCACTATTCGGATCGAGGATAGGGGGAGATACTATTGATGGGTATCTACGACGCTTTTGCAGGGGTGCACCACCCAAGGATGGGAGAATTGACATTCAGACCATCGAGATTTTACCCTTGAGGACCATTGCTTTCATTGTTTGCAGACTGTGTGGCAGTGTTTTCCTTCATCTAGCGACACGGGCATAGATGTAGACGATCGTGGAATGCTGGGAATACACAGTATACAACTGGTGCAATGCAGTGGTGGTGAATATGAAGGGCCAGTTGACTAGGTGCAAGAATGTAAATTGAAGAATTTCAGTTATGGTGCCATTCTTGTTTCTTTTTCCCTATAGAGGGTTCCTATCCTCCGACCACAACATATTTTGGAAAATGAGGGGGGTTCCAAGGATCCACGCATGATGAGGTGGGTTGCACTAATGGCACGCCATGGAGGTGATGGACCAGTAGTGAGGTATATGATAGAGTTTTTTTACTGGTTAGGTCAGCAGATTATTCCGATTGAGGACTTTTCGTATGCTAGGATAGATTATAAAGGTAATCCTGATATCCCAATTCCAGCCAGAACTTAGTGGGGTGATCTAGGTGAGAATTTCTCATTTTGACATATTTTCAAATTGTAAACTTTTTTTATGTGTTTTGGGTCTTCAAAGGCTAATTATCTGAAATGCATGTGCAGATGTGGGTCCAACCTGACCAGCCAAGCTGAGACGATACAATAGACGAGGTGAGCAGCCTATAACAGCTATGACAATGAACCCAGAGGCAGAGGATGTCCTGACAGATTCCAACATCCCAAAGACTCGGGTAAATGACATTCCATGTGCCTATAAGAGACATGTAGTTGGGGTTCCAGGACCTCTCAGACGTTTGCTACGTTGAGTTATTCATGCTATCATTTGTTATCATGAGAATCATCACGCTTAGCTGTTTTAGTTTCTAGGACCACATTTTTACTTTTTGGTGTCAGCATATTCGAAAAATAAAATGCCACGGGGCCTTATGTCCTTGGATGACATATTTTGTAGACACGCACTTTTATACAAACTCTATTTTAATGAAATATTTGCTACTTTTTACCTATGTTTATCTCGATCAATGCATGAATGAAGATTGTTTTTAATTTACAAATGTTGCAAATGTCTATTTAACACATGATTCGCTAATGCATCTATCAGTGTGTTTAAATATCTCAGAATGTGTTGATATTCGATGTAATCAAATTGACTTTCCAAGAGGTAGACTCGTAAAAATACTCTTAACATGGTTCGACTCCTTACTGTATAGACACCATTTTAATGTAATACCACGATCTATGAATCCAACCTAAAAATCAAGCATTGGATACCAAATGCGATGGCATCAGCTAATAGCTCAATGATTGCGCTATATTCTACTATGTTGCTTGTTGTTTGACCAAGACATATTCCATGAATAGAGACTAGCTCATCACTAGGTGAATAGATAACCCAGGCTACGGAAGATAAATTTTGAGTACTATGACTAGCATCATCAACAAAGCCAATGTAAGCTTGAGGGAACGTTGACATCTGCAAATCAAGTGTAAAAACGAGATTAGCAGGAGAAGTAGTAGAAAATGTAAAGAACATTAACTGTCACACAGACCTAGAAAAGTGGTAAACAATGTACAAATCTTCACCAAAATTTTATGCAAAATATTTCTTTAGGTAAAGACCATTTCTGGGCTTTCACAAAATAATACCATCGTAATCAACCAGCTCATAGGCACCTTTAGCTAATACCCATTTTATGATATAAGGGCCATGCCACATGGGTTTGAACTTCCCTGCACCTAACTTGTCATGAGCTTGATCATAAACCAAGAAAAGTCACCTTCTGAATATGAATGAGGATTAACTTTTTGATCATACTGAGCTTTGACACATCTTTGGTGAGCCTCGCTAGCCAATACAACATCATAGCGATTTTCATCTAAATGAGCTAAATGTACAAAGTGTTATTCATTCGCAGAGGTAGAAAGTCATAATTCGATTTCTAGTTTAAGGGATGGGATTTCACATTCAAACCGGTCGATGTTTTTATAGTAGTACGGTAAGCCCATAGTGCTAAAAAGAGTACAGAATGCCAGTTTCCTTTATGCATAGCAACTATTTGTTTAATCATATTGGTTAAAACGTTATTGACAACTTCGACCTGACCATTAGCTTGTGGATAATACATAGTAGAAATATCACGGCGAAGGCCAAGTTGTGCGGATAGTTCGACCATCATAAAGTTACAAAAATGAATACCATGGTCTGTAACAATAGCTTGTGGGACACCAAACTGAGCAATCACATGATTCAAAATGAAAACTGTTGCAGTTTCACCATCGTCTCTATATGTAGGCATCGCCTCAGCCCATTTTGTAAAGTAATCGACTACGAGGATAGTATACCCATGCCCCCCGACCGAGTGAGGGTTACAAGTGACGAAGTCTATGCCCTATTTGGAAAAATGACTGAGAGCTATGATAGGGTGAAGAGGAGTTGGAGGTGCTTGCATTTTCCGATCATAGATTTGGCAATTATGGCATTTACGGACTGTAGTAATACAATCTTTAAACATTGATGGCCAAAAATAGCCAGCATGTAATACCTTTTGGGCAGTAGCATACCCAGACACATGACCGCCACACACTCCAGAGTGGCAGTCATTTAATTTTTTTTCAGCCTTTTGAAAAGTCGAACAATGTCAGAATATAGAATTGGTACAACGACGGTAAAGAGTGTCGCCAATAATATTGTATTGTTGGGATTGGTATCGGATTCAACGACGATCAGTTTTGGATAACTCAGGCCTAAACATTTGTGTTTGGAGATATATAATGATGTCTCCATACCACGAATCAGACGTACTAATAAGAAAGAGAGATTCGTCAGCAAAAGAATCTTCTGATACAGTTTCTATATCAGTATGAGTAAAGCCACACACAATAGTTTGGCAAAAATCAAAGATTTCTTTGATTTAAACTCTTGTAAGATAACTATCCACTTGGAGTATTTCCCCCAAGAAATTGTATAGTGAGAATGTACATCATAGGGTTGCAATCTAAAATGATAGTTGTTTTTCGGAGAAGTATAGAGTGACACAATCATTGAATAGCTTGCATAGCTGTCAAGGCTAGCTTATCCACATGTGCGTATTTAATCTCAGTTTTAGTGAGACTCCTACTCAAATAGTAAATCACATGTTCACTGCTAGAATCATCCTCTTGGACTAACACCATTCCAGTGGTGGCATCGGATGAAGCTAAGTACAGAAAGTAATCTTGATGATAATCGGGTGGATGCAATAACGGTGCATTGGTCAATGAATTTTTTAATGCATCAAAATATTTATTAGCAAGCTCATCCCAAAAAAATGGAATGCCCTTTTTCAACAGTCGAGTAAAACCCTGGGTTAGTTCAACATAATTGTGGATGAATCTATGCAAAAAAATTTCTTTCCCTTGCAAACTTTGGAGTTGAGTGAGGCTAAAACAAGCAGGAAAATTCAGAATTGCCTCTACCTTGAGGGGGTTGACATGAATTCCTTCTTTCGAAACGATGAAACCTAGAAGATGACCTGATTGCACACAAAAAACACATTTGTGCGGATTCAAGCGAATATTGTAGTGCTTGCACCTAATGAAAATTGCTTTCAAGTGTAATGGGTGATCCTGCCTTTTCATTGAATGAGCTGGTAGGTCATCTAAATAAGGCTGGACAATATGCTTGGCATTGTGGAATGCACAAGACATGGCTCGCTGAAAAGTTGCACCAACGTTTTTTAGGCCAAATGGGAGTTTACAATAAGAAAAAGTTCCCCGTGGGAATATAAATGCTGTTTTATATTGATGGGCAGGGAGTATGTTTATCTGATTGTAGCCAGAAAATCCATCCATGAAGGAAAAATTTTCATTTTCAGCACAGTCATCGACAATTTGGTTGATATAAGGAGTTGCATTGTTGTCCTTGGGACAAGCTTTATTACTAGCAATTGTCCCAAAAGGTACAAAGAGAGGCCGATAGGATTATTAAAAGCAAGAAATCTCTAGAGATAGTCAAGCATATACAAAGCTTGCTAGTGACCAAGGCAATAACCACCATGACCATCCTGTAGCAGCAGATTTCATACTAAAACAACAAAAACAAAACCAAACCATTCATATCAATATATTAAGTTTAAAACGCGTTCATACTAAAAACTCAATAGATTATTGGCAACACACTATTTTTTTAAATAAAAAATAAATTACACCGTTTTACATGATAAATGAAAAGCGAAGAAATTTGTGATTTGCAAATATTAAAACAAACCACTTACATTGCTGGTTGACACTACGACTATAACATTAAGTAATTGTAATATGCTTTTCCACATTGTAATTTAATATTTTAAAATAACCACGCGTTATCTAATCTATTTCTATCTTCAACTTGTAAACTCATTCAATGTTTCTAAAATTGTTGTCCAATTATACCATATATAAAACCGCCTTAATTAATAATGATAACCCCTCAAGTGAAGGTCAGATCAACAATGGTTAATTTCAAATAAGAAAAAACATTATTTACTTAAACCATGAGTGTTGAAAAAGCATTATTTAAATAGATTATATAAACATTAACCATTTTGCAATATCAACATTATTCACTTGGATTATGTCAACATTTACCATTGCACGTATTTCTAATTAAAAGACATTATTTTTTATTTATTTTATAGGTAAACATAGAAATAGAAATCCGGAAGGTAACCATAACCAGATGGAAATAAGGTAGGCACCGTAATTGTATAGTGCGATTAGAAAGTCAAATTATAATATTCTTAAACCAATACTTATTGTATTCATATGTGATGTTTAATAAAATACAATTAATTTTGTGATCTATAAATAATTTTGTAACTATTTTTATTTAAACATTAATAATAATAATAATAATAATAATAATATAATTGAAATGACAAAATATAAAGAGAACCCTTCTTGGGTTTTGCTACATTCAAAGTCGCACCCATGCCTGATCCCACAACGAAATAAATTGTGAATAAGAATTTCAATCAAGGGAACGATCATGGATGATTTTATTATTAACAGTCCAGGAAACCATAACTTTAGGAATTGGATAAAACAATATACAATGTCAATTATATCCTTTTAATGATCTCTTTTTCACAATCATCAACAAATTACCCTCAAAAAGTCCAAAAAATGATTTTCCTTTTTGAAACCCCACAACTGAGAATACAGACTTTGTTAAGAGGAGCCTCTGGATTAATTTGGGCAACACAACTGACATGCACAATTGTATACTGGCTGAAAGTGGATGTGCCAAGGAAGTGGTAAATGGGTTTCCCATTGATTGAAAACCTTGACTTCCCATCATTTATCATAACCCCCCTGTCAGTATTAATTCTTAGAAGATCACACATGTTGCTTTCGTCTGACTTGCAGTGTCTGCATTCTCCACATTCTCCAGTAAATAAGGGAAGCACATTGTCACCCTCCTTGAGGTCAGTCACCCCTTCTCCAACACTCTCAACAACTCTGTGTCAAGCAACAGGCCTATAGTTAGTGACCAATGAATCACAAGAAAATTACTGTCCCTTTTCCCTTTTGAAATTCTACATGATGCATGCTAGTATGACTAATTAATTTCTTTGAAATCCTGAATGCCTACTAGTATGACTAATTAAACGCCTACTAATATGACTAACTATTTTTTTTGAATACATAGAACTCATGGGCAAGAGCAGAGTGCATACCCAGCTGCTTCATGTCCAAAAATGCGGGGAAAGAGAGGAGGTTGGCCCTGCAACCAAAGCAGTATCAGTATCAGTCATTCCATTTCACTGTTAAAAGCAATATTTATATGTGTTATACGATACAGTGCAGTTGGAGATGTGTAATTAATATCCTTCCTTCAAATTTTCTTGATGTTTAATGATAATTATTCATAGCATACCTTTGCTTCCCAAAAATAAAGGTCTGTATGACACAAGGCAGTATAATGCACTTTGATTCTCACTTCCATTGCCTGTGGAGGAGCCACTTCCACTTCTTCAATCTTCAGAGGCTCCCCTGCACCCCATGCAACAACAGCTGTAACAAAAGTACAAATCAAAATATATCAGATTTCAAGAAGCATAAATTGCACACATACAGTTTGCATAAATCCAGCTTAACCCTGAAAATCAATTTTACCATGAAATGATATACATGAAATAAAAAGAATATGGCCATGACTCCTTGCACTGAACTGAACTGAACTGAACTGAAGTAATTACCTTTGAATTTGATAACCTGGCATGCAGTACAACTCCCATTTTCCTTTCTGCCCAAACAAACAAACTTACTTTTGCCTTTTGCGTTGGTGTTGCAGGAGGCAGAGATGGATCCTTAATTTATATTCTACTTCCTTTGAAATTGCCTTGAGTGAATGATGTTGAATTGCTTGTTGATGTACAATCGTTTTTGATATCTTGACACATGGTTTGATATCTTGAAAATCTTCTCCACAGAGTTTGGGATTGCCTATAAATGCCTCTCTGAATTTACTCAAGCTACTGGGGACTGTTCCAGGCAGTTGATTGTTTGATAGATTTAGGAAACTAAACGTAAGGTTGGCTAAAGATGCAGGGACTTTCCCCTTGAGTTGATTGCTGGATAGATCAAGGTATCTGAGGTTTTGGAGATCACCCATTTGCATAGGTATTTCACCAGAAATATCATTTCCTTTCAAGTTAAGCTCTGTAAGCTGTTTCAGAGACCCAATACTCGACGAAATGTTACCAGAAAGTAAATTTACTTGCAAACCCAATACATCAAGATTATGTAACCCATAAAGCACATCTGGTATACTTCTTGAAAATTTATTATTGCTAGCATTGGAAACAGATAAAAGCCCTACCTTGGCAATCTCAGATGGAAGCTTACCTCAAAATCTATTACAGTCAATTTGTAGGTTAGATAAATTTCTAGCATTGCCAATATCTTTAGAAATGCTTCCTTCAAAGCTATTAGAACTGAGATGTAGCAGCGAAACTATTGGCAATCCCCTTTCCAAAATAAAAATATCAGTTTTTTACCTCAATCATTTCTATTCCAAAATATTTCAGAAATCAAAATAAACCCTGCAAATAAAAATGCAAACAAATTAGCCTACCTAGAAGTATGTTCTCTTTTGCATTGCATTTATGCTAAAAGGAAATGAAGTGCAAAAAAACAGGGTGATATTGCATATGAAAATAAATGGATAAAAAACAGGGTGATATTGTATATGAGAATAAAAGGATTTGGACTTTTTTGTATATGGTGTTTCAGTTTCAATGCCAAAAATCTGCTAGAGCGGTTAAGAGGAAAGCGATTAATGTTTGTTGGAGACTCAATAAGTCAAAACCAATGGGAATCCATGGTCTGCATGCTTCAACCAGTGTTTCCTAGCAATAAGAAAACTGTTAGTCAACAAGCTTCAATATTCAAGGCCCTGGTAAGATGATAAATGTAGTTTCCATGGATAGTTGTGCATTTGATTATATGGTGAGTAATGAAGTCTTACAATCTTCTTTCTCTTAAAAGGATTATGATGCTTCTGTGGAGTTTTTCTGGGCTCCACTTCTGGAAACAAGTTTAAGAGTTTGACACAAGGTACACCATAGTTATTATGATTAATGCGTGTGTAAACTAAAATGATACAACGTAAAAGTAGGGTATTGTTCTGTAGTAGGTTCTTGATCTAGTCTAAAAACTGTATGCATATTCGTTCCACAGACAAGATTTCCAGAGCACATTGAGATGCATTGCCATCTGCTAAAAATTATTGGGGATGATGAAGCAGCCAGTCATGACATGGGAAGGCAACATAAAACTGGATCATCCTTTGTGATTTCAAAATGGAATTATTTATTTGCTCTTAAGAAGGTGGACACTGCAGTGCATAAGATACTTTTGGTTGGAAATGGAACTTTGCAATGCCTGCACATCATTTGTACCAATTGAATGTCTTTGTTTAGGATCTTTTATTTGTATTTTGTTATGGATCATTGGAAACGAGTATAACGGTTTGACACAAGCTACGCCAGAGGTATTATGATTTATGCAAATGTAAACTAAAAATGGTTCAACATAAAAGTAGGGTATAGTTCTCGAGTATGTTTATTCAAAAAATTATGTATACATATTCTTTTCACAGACAAGAATTCAACATCACATTGTGATGCATTTCCATCTCCTAAAAAATTTTGGGGCCCAACTATAGACTATACCTAACTACTCAATACTAAATAGTGCTTGCTTTAATTCCTGAAATGTTCATTCCACCTTCAAAATCAGATGTTGTTAAAGGGGAAGATAAACAAACAGTACTGGAAATGGAATAATCATTTCCTTGGAGAATGTGCACATTCTGGCTCTTATAGTCTACAGTTGACATCCGTCCAATTCTTTTTGGTACATTAGTTTCAGTTGCACCCAAGCCATATGCTGGCATTGGCATATGGTTTAATTTCCCTGAACCTGGAGTACAATCTTCTTATAGTACCATTGTTCTAGTAGTAAATAGAAGCAATTATTAGGTAAGTCTGCAGAACATAGAACAAGATCAAGAAGACATTTTACAGGAAAGCATGACAATAAGCAGAGGGGTACCAATACCACATAAAACCTTTAATAGAGCACCAAGAATATGTCTTTGAAGGCATAAAAGTTGTATTAAAGCAAGTGAAACATTTACCATTGATGAGTGAACTAAACATTAGGAGCATGACCGTTGGAGAATGGGGAGAAGGAGTGGAAGAAATTGTATAGGCCATATACATAGAAATGTTTATTCTCTAATGAAATGGAAGGTATACCTGTAATGACCCTGTACAGGACTTGTTTATATAAATAAAGCAAACCGCACTATTAAGGTTTCAAAAAGTAACGGTGAAGGCAATACAGAGTGTCAAATAGAAATCAACACAGCTGCAAATACTTGACTTAGACAGTAAATGAGAGCAAGTTCGTTAACAAATTGAACAGAGCGAATACTGTCCATTGACCTCAAACTTATTCAAAAAAGAAACTTCGGAGTATATACAGAAAATTAGGAGGGGTTTTACAAAGAGGCACACATATTGTACTGTAATCACTATACTGGAAATATTAAATAACAATTATATATCTTAAGATAAATAGAATATAAGCAATATAGTTTTCGCCTTGAGTTGGAACTACAATAAACAATGAACTTACTACCATATAAACAAGAGGAATGGCATGCCCAACATGCAAGATTTGATTGCAGAACTATTTCAAACCAAGTGTTTAGCCATAAAATACCAAAATGCATATATGTATACTACAAGTAACCTGTTAAACCAACAGTACAGGAAAAGGATAACGCCCAACCTATTTACTAATTACATTCTCAGCCATACAAAACTCAGTGGAGAATATAACCACTGTAAATTATGAAGAGAAATTTAAACATTGTAATTCCATGAATTGCATAAATGGATCTTAACAAAAATGAAAACAAAACAACAGAGTTTGGTTCCGGCCAGAGCTAAAACGCTCAACATCCATAATAATCTAAAAACCCTAAAGTCGACAGAGAAAAGTCACTCTACACATAGAGATGTGTTTGGTAAGTTATAACTAAACATATATACAATGAAAGTATTCGTTGGCTTCTAAACATATGTACAATAAAAGCATTCTATCATATAGAGATGTAATTGAGAATGAGCAGCTAATCATATATGCATGATGGGCCATGGCATCGGCAACACCAGTTAGTGTTTATTGTGGTGCCATATTGTGCGAGTTGTTCCTGCAATTGATGGCGCATTTGCCTGTGTGCATCCCTTTCATGGATGTGAATTGTTATCTTAAGTATTTTCCTTATTTTCTTTAACAACTTAATGGCTGGGCGCAAACGGTAAAGTGGCAATGATTGTTGTGGCAAGATCCTTGTCTGCATATCTTGTAACGTAAGTTCCTGTTGCTGAATTTCTTCGCAACACTCATACAACATTCGTAGGTAGCATGTATCCATACCTGTTGCCATCCAAAAAGGAAACATTGTAAGTGACAGTGAATATGTTTGACGATTTTGTTTGAATATTCAAAATAAAATAAACGATTCCAAATGAGTATAAAATCATATGAAACTAAATGTAATAGCAAGCAAATCTATGTGAAACTTGGTTATGTAGTGAGTGGTGTTTACCATGTGGGTAATTCTGGAAGACAAATTGTACGATTGGCTAAAGTGTATTCTCCTGAATAGATTTTGATGCAAGGAATGATTCCTCTTGCTGTCTACGCTTAAGATATGGATTCTTGTGCATTTGTGCAATGCGTGAGAATGGGAATGCTGGATTGATGTGTATGTCTGCTAGTGACCGCACTCTTGAAATTGCAGTGAATGTTAGCCCTTGGCGTTCTCTGGTGCCGATGTCCACTGTTGCTTTGTCTAATGTCATTCCTTGTGACTTGTGTATCGTTAAAGCCCATGCCATTTGAAGTGGTATCTGACGGCGTGTACCCCTTGTGATGGGAGAAATGGGTACATATGTTGGGTGTGAAATGTCCCACGGTGTTCCTCTGTATTGTCTAAAGTCGACAACCACAAAGGATGGTAATGCTGGGGGCTTTGAGCCAGTTGAATAAAATATTGAGATGACCTTCCCAAGTGCACCATTGACGAGGCCTGCATGTACCCATAAGTTGGTGGTGAGCATAAATTTTTTTTCATTGCATAAGAGCACTTTTGCATGAAGATGCTCATCTTCTGTTGTAGTAGGAGTTTTCTGCCTTTGTTGTTCCGCAGAGCAAATCGCTACTAGGATGTTCAATTTTTTAAGCATTTTCTTATTATGCAAGACAACTGAGTTGTTTGTTGCGAATAGGTGCATGGATTCTTCGAATGTGCATATCTCTTCATGTGTAAGAGACGAACTTTTTCTTAACATTAGGTGTTGCCAATCTTCAAGTGTAGATATTCCATTCCTATGATGTCCAAGTATTTTCCGGAAAGCAACTTGGGACGGGCTAGCTCCTTGTTGACGGAAAACGGTTGAAAGTGTTATGAATATGTCGAAGCTGCGCCAAAGTGCAGTGCCACGTGATGTCCCAACGTATAAAGGAATGTCTTTTACAGGTGGTAGTTGGCCTAAATCTCCAACAAGGATAATTGAGCGATTACCAAATGGTGCATTCCGATGAAGAGGGAATGCCTCTCTTAGACGATCGTCAATGCGAGAAAGCATTTTTGGACCAATAAAGCTCATTTCATCAATGAGGATGTATTCTACATGACGGAGTTGCTCTTGCAGGTGTAGGAGTGGTTGGCCTTCGAGAGGATGCATTGTCTGGATAGGGATACGAAGGGCAGAGTGAATTGTGAGGGCATTTATGTTGAAAGCTGCAACGCCGGTTGGTGCAAGTAACAATAAAGGGTTTTTGTTTGCTGGTGAGTTTTCCACAAATGCTTGGTGCAGACATTTAATCAAATGGGATTTTCCTGTGCCAGTTGTTCCTTGTATGATGATTTTGCGTGGGGGTTTTGGCGAAGGGGTTTTGAAGTGTGAAAAAATAGTGGTAAAAGCTATGTTTTGGGTAGGGGATAATGTGTGATCATGGGGAAGGTTGGAAAAAGAATGATGTTGGTTTTGAATGGTTGAGCGGTTGAATTCAATGAAATTTATGGCAGTTTCTTGCAAGGGGGGAGGGAGAGTATTTTGTGACCAATTGTGGTTGACATCGAAGTCGCGGTAGCCAATCATGTCGAGGTCATCAATTGCAATATTGTAACCTGGGTGTAGCTGAGAGAGGATTTTCCATTCATTCATCTGCATGGAATCAGGGGGGTGTGTGGGGTAGTTTGATCTTCAGTAGGTGGGCTTTGTGGGTTCTCGGTTTCTCGATGGACATGCCATGGTGTATATGTACCCTTTTTTTGTTCCCAGTGTGCAATAATTTCTGCATCAGTTGAACCAATATCATCAGGGAGTGTTCGGAAGGGGAAATACAAGAGTAATTCACTCCAGCAGAAGGTGGCATAAGAAGGATTAGCAGAGGAAGGAATGACATTGTAATGGGGCAAGACATGTACAATCATTGGGGGGAATATGTGTTTCCATTGGTTTTTTCTCCGCTGGGCAGAATATGACCACGAGCGAGCAGCTTCAAGGAGGGGCAAGGATTCTAGTGAGGCAGGCCTGTTCATATATGCAACGATAAAGTTTGGTGTCGAACCAGGATTTTTAGTATCTTGTGAAACACGTTTGAAAACAGCCCTGTTGACATTCAAAGAACGGAATGTATGGTTGCAAAGAGAGAGAGGTAGCTTTTGTAACATATGGCATATTTCTTTTGCACCAATGTCTGTATCTGCAATGGTTTCTGTAAGGAGTTTTCGGATGACAGCACCAGTAGGTGCTTCTGGAAGGGAACTTTGTGATAGCCGTGATAGCATTTGACGGTAGCTCTCAGATATTGCCTCTGCTTTTGTTGCATACTTTGAAATATATTTCAATACAACATGGTGAGAAAGGACTAGTTGGAAATCAACATTTGCTCTCCAAATAGAGAGTAGATCGGCATTGTGAATATTCAATCTTTCATCATTGCGAGCAGGGACATAGGTTTTATGACCTTTATCATCAATGAAAAGTGAAGAAGTGGACTTCAATTCCCACGGTACTCCATATCGGCAGCTAAGCACATTGTCTTTCTTACGAAGACAAGAAGATTCATGACACTTTGTATGACGTTGAACGCAGTTGACGAGCTCTGTATAGTCTTCAAACTGATTGGACGCGAATATTGCTGCTGTGTCAAGGAGACACGGGTTATGAATTTTTGACTGGTGAAGCGGAATATTTCGGTGTTCTGTCTGACATGGATTCCAAGCAGTTACGTAGTGGTCGAAATATTTCTGTGCATTAGCAACTTCTAATGCATTGTCCCAATCAAGTGTGTCCATGTCTGGTGCATTTTGTAGCCAGAGGAAGCCATGAATGTGTGCGGATCCTCTATGTTGCCATTCGTATCTAAATATAATATGAAGGTTACATTTGGTTAATACATATATATGCAATGTATAAAATTAATGTAGAGGGAAATGGATATTAAATAATACCTGCACCAATAGTCGATTGCATGGAGGCCTTTTTGCAGGATTTCTTCAAGGAAAATTGTAAATCTACAATGCATATATTGGGCTATTAGATGTGGGTTTTTAATTATGTTTTGGATTTTCCATTGGAAGGGGTTGACTGAATTGGAAGGAACACTGGTGGGCATGATCGTGTGCAAGTCATGCCATTTAGTATCAGCTGCGCTGAGAGTGAAGAAGAATGTTGGGCTTCCTATTTGCATGATCATGTCAGTCAGCTCAGATCGTCGTTTGTTCCAGAAAGACCGTGTTCCTCGTAGAGCTGAACCGAACCGCATTATTTGCTCTGGTAATCTTGAATCTGGAGAGTCATGAAGACACTGGCGTAGGTCTGAAACCGTTGTTGGCAAGTTGTTCTCAATGTACTTCTTCACGAAAACACTAGTTGTTGCTTGGCTACGGTGGCGCATTAGAATGTTATAAAGATAGTAGCAGAATCTTGGGTGTTGGCCAAAGCGGTTATCATGGTAGTGCAGCAAGTGTAAAGCATATTCATGCATTTCAACTTTTGTAAGCCTTGGTTGCATGATCATTGCGATGCCTGTAGGGAAGAGTGTGGGGAATGCCATGGCAAAGAGGCCGATGGTGTTGTATTCATTTATAGCAGTTAAAGATATTGGAGGCCAATCGATAGAGCTTGTTGAATTTGAATGGGTCAAGTGAAAATAGTTACAAATGTGCTCACGCTCAGTACATGAATTTGGGAGTACTGGAACGAAAGAAGAGGGTTGGATTTCTAATGGAGGTAGCATGACATCAGGATCATAAGTAGAATCAGTAGTGGTTTGATGGGGTTCAAAAGAGGAGGTGGTTACACTATGGAGAAGAGAAGAAATGTCTGTAGGGTGATCTGGCAGCGCAAAAATTGCAGATGAATTGAATTGAACATCACGGTAGTAAGGGTCATATTTTATTTTGTATTCAAGGGCTGCAAGGACACGTGATTTGCAAACGAAGAATTCGTAAGCCTTTTCAGATGGATTTTGCCTTTTCACAATGAGGATGTCTAAGTCAGACAACATTCGGGGTAAGTATTTGGCAATAGTGGTGATGTCTTGAGGGAAGCTAATTGTATGGCCACTATATTTGTATTGACCACCACGGGAATGAGTGACTTGTAGAATGGGGTTGACACGTGCAATGAGCATTTCTTCAACCTGTGTTAATTGGTGAAGGACATAGGGTTGTTCTCCAGGGTCCATGTTGTTTAGTTCAGAAAAATGATTGGTAGATTTAGATGATGCACAACGAAAACAAGAGAGTCTACCATGGAAAAGCTTTGTTTTCATTCCTGGGTATGCTTCCTTGCATATTGTGCAAACATGCAAGGTAGAAAGTCCATCAATCCTTTCTCGAAAGTGACGATGTTCTTTGTTAAGGGGAGGGTTATATTGGATTTGATGAATGTGCGGTGGGTTGGTTTGTATAGGTGGAAGAGCATTTGAGGTGGGAAGGGATGTAAAGGAAGTAGTAGGGTTGTTGTGGTTTTCATAAAGTAGTCAACGACGTGCATTTATTCGATCCTTTTGTTGTGCATAAAGAATACGTCGCCACTTGTTTTTGGCTGCAATTTGATTGTTTGTTGGCATATCTAAACAAGTACAAGTAATAATTGTTAGTTTTCATAAACAAGTAGTGCATGTTTGGTATCTCATTTTATTGGGTGTAAATCCATTGTGAAATTAAAACATTATATTTTGAACATAGAATTAATATTTTTTTATTTCAACATCGGTGAAGGTAGGTAGATTAGGTAGAAGGAAAAACATGCAATTAGGAATGCTATGAAATCATATGTTATTTCAACATCTATCATTGAGAGGAGACAAACAAGATTAAAAATATTTCATTCCCTTCTTCTTCAATTTTTTTTTTTGTTTGACATGTTTGAGCGATAAAATGAATAGCTTAGCAAGCAAGAGATCAATGTATAGCATGTAGACAACGAACGAGAAACATATGTAGTAACTCTTTACAAATGTTGATATCTATATTATGTAAAATGTAAATGGCAAACATACATATTTTGGAATGACTGGAAGAGAGTATTTGCAGTGAAAGCTACAGGTTGCATCATAATAACATGGGTGTGTAATTTACAACAAGATGAGACAATTAGTTGTGCGGAAATGTTTGTTTATGTACAAATAGTCGTGGTAGAAGAAACCCTAAGAAACAGTTCAAAGGCGACGAACAACAGGTCGTTTTGAAGTGGACATTGCTTGAATGTCAATGAGTGCTTCCTTGCATGCAGAGGCATCTTGAATTTCTTCTGAATTGATCAGTATTGGTTGCAAGCATTGAACACCGTTGAAGTAATCTGCTTTAATGGAAAGTGTTAGCTGGGCCACAAATTTCCTGCAGATCAGTTGGTTCAATAGAAAGCAAGAACAGGTTTTTTGCAGTGATGCCCATGAGCTCATTCCCTGCATCATTGAAAACTCTGACGTTCTGTAGATTCCCGGTGTGGTCATGTAGCTGAATTTTAAGTTTGTAACGGTAGTCACATTCTGGGAAGTCACCATTACATTTTGTACAATGCCAAAGATTGTTAGAATGCTCCACAACCTTCTTCATGCATTGTTTTCCATTGAAATCTAGTGGACATGCTAGAAAGTAGAAGTCGTCCATATGAAGAGCAGTAATTGTTGCTCGAACTGAAACCCAGATTGCTTTATCGGAGGGCTGCATGCCAGCAATTTCATGAAACGTCTTTCGTGGTAGGGCACGTTTCGAAGCAACACCATAGTTTCTACTCAAAGATGGAGAAGAAGAGCTATAACCTGTTTCACGGAACCATGCATGTAGTTGGTGAGTTTCTTCAACTTGTGGATTTATTGTGAGAGTGCTTGTTGGTATCGTCCCTATTGTGGTGCCATTAAATTCAGATACGCGACCTCCTTTGATTGCAAGGATTGGTGGGTTGTCGAAAGAGTAGAATTCAGAAAGATTCTGTCCTATATAGTCACAATGGTCTCCCCATAATGTTACATCAATGCTAAAACCCGACTTGTCCTTTAATATGAGTGTTTTCCTTAATGTTTCACTTCCATCTTTTCGTCGAATTGTTGATGCAGGTGAAGTGGAGGTAACAACACCAATGACATCCACATTCGTATTTGGAGTTGCACTTTTTATTTCAGCAATAGTCTTGAAGTGAAAGCTCTGGTAAGGAAATGTTGGATCATCTGTGGGACATGGATTGATAGTGGAAGCAGCAAACAAGTAAATTTCCCATTTGTTCTTGAGGTGGTTGTAGTTTGGATTTGCTTCTCTCACTGTGCCATTTGAAACAATGTATAGTTGCCCAACTTGAATTAGATTGTAAAGAGATTCGGCCAGTTCGGCAAATGCAGAAAGGTGGATCTCTTCCTTATCACGATTGATAAGGTCAAATCCAAAAACTTTTCCTGAGCCTCGCACATTGTTGTAAGCCTTCAATGATGTTTTTGCAGATGCCCTACCTTGGATTGACCAATATTTTTGGTAAGGGTTGAGTGCCGTGAATGGAATTGTTGTAGTTGTTGCCGTAGTTGGTGGAGTAACTACAGAGGGCAAGGTATCTTCAGATGATGAAGAGCTAAATTGGGATGAACCCGCCTGTGCATGTTGTAGCGTCGATGCGTCCTTCATCAATGCTGCTGAGCGCATCACAACTTCAAGCTCAACCACTCGGATGGACCTTATGTAAACAAATGAGAAATGAATTAATGAAGATTCCATTTTCCTTCTTTTAATGAAAACAACGTTTAGAAGGGAAAAAGTAAAAGAGGGTGACTTCAACTGGTGGGCCTTACGAGGAGTTTTGGAGCACTATGCAAGCTACTTTTTTAAGCAGAATTATTGAGCCAATTTGGATGTCTCCAGATACAACTTGTGGGCCATATGAGGATGGTAGCAAAGTCTTATGTTGATGTGTTCCATCAAATAGAGTAATGTGGAAGTGGGAGGATGTTGTTTTTAATGAGGTAACAGAACCAACATCGATTATCTGAAGTAGTGGTTGAATCTCGGTGCAACCATTCAGCAATAGAGGAATGGCATTCATTGTCAAGGTTGTCTCCATTATATTAATAGGAGGTTTCCTTTTCCCGTGATAGGAGTACCTGCAATTCATCAATTTCACCACAACACAAAGTTCTAGTTAAAGAATATGTGATATGAATGCGGAATCTAATCTAACAAGGCTACCTTTTGATGGTGAAACAATAATAAGGGCACAACCTAGACGGGGAGGAGAATAACCTCTCATATTAACCACCCAAGGTAGACCACATTAACAAAATGCTTATTATTTGATTCAGTGACAAGGTACATATTGTGCAAATCCAGAAGTACCTCAAGCGCCTCAAAGATCCTTATAGTCTTACAGTACCGTCAAAACATCAATGAAATAGGAACATTTGCCAGCCATTCCTAACACTGATCCTACCCATTAAGAGATGTGGTTCAATCAAGGCAATTGCCATGTATTTCACTCACTTAATTTACCCTTTGCAGACCCTTTTTAAAGGCTGACTGGACTCCTTATGGCTTTGTAATAATTTTTTATAAGTGATTCATATTAGTAGGCCTTGGAGGCATCAACATAAAGTGCCCACACTTAGGGCAGGCAGTTTGAGACCCATCACTTGAAAGTAGTGTGCTTCTTTTGTGAATCTTGTGCATAATTCATGATATATTAACTATTTTCTGAACAATGCACATTTTTTTTAATATGCTATATTCGGGTGTACTCACTGTGCTTGTGCATTTTTGCACATTATAGGGAATCACTTTCATTAAACATATGTTGAATAGCAGCCATTGCATATAACGAACACGCTATTCAAACACTATGTATAGCTATTGAATCTGAAAGTTCACACATTCCTTCAGTCCAGGCATCTAGAAGAACTATCTGGGGCCAAGCTCATGTTTGTAATAAGAGCTATCTGGGTCCTCCCTCTTGTCAGAAACAGGACCCTGAAAACAGCATCCAGACCATAACAACAATCAGATTCCATCAGTCACAAAACTGTGGCCAGATTGCAGACTATCATGGGCAGTTTCTATTTATTTGTAGCCTGACCAACTCATCTAAATGCAATGATCTGCAAAAAGAGGAGTAATTCAATTCCCATTTTCTTTTCGTACAAAGTTACAAAGTTACAAAGAGGCAAATGGAGTATGATGTGCAAGGGGAAAGAATGTGGGTAGTTTCGATATAATTTTAGCCTTACCAACCCATGTAATTTCATGGACTGCAAGGAAGGGCTTTGAATGACCTCGCCTCCTACCTATCCTTAGGTGTGCACAATCAAAATTTTCTTTGAAAATGTGTGCTCATACCATGTTTTGTCTAATAGTATTGTTAGTATGTTAGTTTCTTAAGCAGCACACATGCAGAATTTAGAGTAGAATGACATGGATAGGCCTCCACAATATTTTTTGGATAATTTATACTTGTTTGTGCACTCTAGGGTATGTCTGCCTAAAACTATATATTTCTTGTAAACCTACGCTTATGGTTTAGCCACAGTTTTTTAGAATATAAATTAGTGACAAGGTACATATTGTGCAAATTCGGAAGTACCTCAAGCGACTCAAAGATCCTTATAGTCTTACAGTACCGTCAAAACATCAATGAAATAGGAACATTTTCCAGCCATTCCTAATACTGATCCTACCCATTAAGAGATGTGGTTCAATCAAGGCAATTGCCATGTATTTCGCTCACTTAATTTACCCTTTGTAGACCCTTTTTGAAGGCTGTTTGGACTCCTTATGGCTTTGTAATAATTTTTTATAAGTGATTCATATTAGTAGGTCTTGGAGGCATCGACATAAAGTGCCCACACTTAGGGCAGGCAGTGTGAGACCCATCACTTGGAGGTAGTGTGCTTCTTTTGTGAATCTTGTGCATAATTCATGATATATTAACTATTTTCTGAACAATGCACAATTTTTTTTTAATATGCTATATTCGTGTGTACTCACTATGCTTGTGTATTTTTGCACATTATAGGGAATCACTTTCATTAAACATATGTTGAATAGCAGCCATTGCATATAACGAACACGCTATTCAAACACTATCTATAGCTATTGAATCTGAAAGTTCACACATTCCTTCAGTCTAGGCATCTAGAAGAACTATCTGGGGCCAAGCTCATGTTTGTAATAAGAGCTATCTAGGTCCTCCCTCTTGTCAGAAATAGGACCCCGAAAACAGCATCCAGACCATAACAACAATCAGATTCCATCAGTCACACAACTGTGCCTAGATTGCAGACTATCATGGGCAGTTTCTATTTATTTGCAGCCTAACCAACCCATCTAAATGCAACAATCTGCAAAAAGAGGAGTAATTCAATTCCCATTTTCTTTTTGTACAAAGTTACAAAGAGGCAAATGGAGTATGATGTGTAAGGGGAAAAAATGTGGGCAGTTTCGATATAATTTTAGCCTTACCAACCCATGTAATTTCATGGACTGCAAGGAAGGGCTTTGAATGACCTCGCCTCCTACCTATCCTTAGGTGTGCACAATCAAAATTTTCTCTGAAAATGTGTGCTCATACCATGTTTTGTCTAATAGTATTGTTAGTATGTCAGTTTCTTAAGCATCACACATGCAGAATTCAGAGTAGAATGACATGGATAGGCCTCCACAATATTTTTTGGATAATTTATACTTGTCTGCACACTCTAGGGTATGTCTGCCTAAAACTATATATTTCTTGTAAACCTACGCTTATGGTTTAGCCATAGTTTTTTAGAATATAAATTTTAACTATTTTTGTGCAAAAAAAGAGCAAGTTTAACACAAAGAAACTGTATAGAAGATTGTGTGCTCGTAAAAGATGTTAGAACCTGAAAGGTACTGATCAAATCAAAATGACAGGTCTTAAATATAAACCAAAATATGCAGAATCCGGTGAAGGGTGTGATTTAGTTTATCTTAATTGCAGATTGCAGCCCATTTCTTGTTGTAACGAATTTAATATTTTCATTAATGGAACCACTGTTTTGAAAAAAAAGAACTTCTGGCCAATAAAGTAATGGTTCATTGTTAAATTACAAACTTTCCTGTAAGAAGATCCCTGTGCAAGCTGACTTCCAAGCCGAGGCATATCTTGAAATCTTAAATTTAAGTGTTGTACCAGACAGGGTTTACCATGATGTAAGAAGTGGATCAGGTTTGAAAAAAAAAGAACTTCTGGCTAGTAAAGTAATGGTTCATTGTTAAATTACAAACTTTCTTGTAAGAAGATCCCTGTGCAAGCTGACTTCCAAGCCGAGGCATATCTTGAAATCTTAAATTTAAGCGTTGTATCAGACAGGGTTTACCATGATGTAAGAAGTGGATCAGGTGAGGTAGTGAATGGTGAGATAGTTGAAGACCTCGTACTCATTTTTCTATCAGTATTTTGTGACAACATACATGAAGTTACAGCGGCTAACTAAGAATGTTGAGAATTTTACAATAAGCCAAGAAAATTCCCAAACGAATTCTTAACTGGAGAATATTAACGCTAAGATAATAACTATCAATTAACATAGTTCGATTGAGTTGCTTGATAGCATCACTTTCCTGATTAAAGAAAAAGAATTCTGGAGGAGCACAACTCAGTGTTAAGATCCCTGTGCAAGCGGACTTCCAAGCTGAGGCATATCTTGAAATCTTAAATTTAAGCGTTCTATCAGACAGGGTTTACCATGATGTAAGAAGTGGATCAGGTGAGGTAGTGAATGGTGAGCAAACCTATGCCTCAAATTTCAGAATTGTGCCTAAATTTTCAGACATGTAACATTTGTTGTGCTCCAACTTGTGGAAGAGAATTTGTGACCTAAAAACTCTTGGACATGAGGCATATGTCTTGTGTGTAAAAATTCCTAGTAGCTCGAACTTCTGACAGTATCTCAGACCTATGTACAATGAAGACTTGTAACTGAAGCAAGAGTTTTTTGAATTTTTAGAAGAGAATGTGTGACCTGTAAACTCTTGGACATGAGGCATATGTCTTGTGTGCAAAAATGCCTAGTAGCTCGAACTTCTGACAGTATCTCAGACCTATGTACAATGAATACTTGTAACTGAAGCAAGAGTTTTTGAATTGTCACATATCTTTGTGACATTAAGTACTTTTGCATAGATTTTTGACCTATGGCAAAGGATCTACAACTAGTTGACCTATGGCAAAGGATCTACAACAATCTCGGGCCTGTGAGAAGACAAGTTTAAAACAGTATGTGGACAGCAGTTTAGACCTACTTATTTTTTAGAAGACATAGTTCATATCTGTGCAAAGATTCTCAGACCTGTGACTTAGATCAAACCTGCGCCTAAAATTTCAGAATTGTCCCTAAATTTTCAGACATGTAAAAATTCCAACAGTCCTGAAGATATACAGAGCCATGTCAAAGAATTCAGAGAAACATTGCAGTTGTTTGAGGGGATGCATCCTTTTCAGTATTACACTATCCATGCTGAGTACCGAAAGCATTCACCTAGAGTCTTATTAAAATATCCAAACCAAATTCTTTGGTTGAGAAAGGATCCAACCAGAAATCAAAGGAAGTTCAAATAAAGGGTGGATCTATGGAAAATGACAGCAGGAAGGATTCAGATTATACTATCATGGGATTTAGATTATACTGTCACGAATTGTTATTGTCTCCTTGTTGAACTGGTTGAGTTAAGAAATATGGAAATTGAATCAAAGACTCTTGTATATGCCACAGGGTGGAACGAATTGTTGTAGGATATAATCTATTGGCTTCCTGTGCAATTTGTGTATATTGAATTGTGTGCCAACAATGGAACAACCTGCTTCCGGCAAACTATTTCATAACTTGGTTTTGTGAGGCGTCTATCATGAAGCAGCCATAGTTGGCAGTGTAAGTTAGAGGTGTCCTCTTATCAAAATGGATTTTCTTTTGAAGGATAATCATGTTGAATGAAGGAAAAGGAGAAAGCAGAGGACAACCATGTAAAAAAATTTCGTAAGCCTATCATTAATGAAGTCCAGCAAATCCCTAGGAAGCAAAACAGGACTGAGAGAGATGATATGGCAAGGAAAGGGAAACAAAGTAGTTGAAGAAGGACCTGACCTGGAAGAAATGATGTTGTGCAGATGTATTCTAAACACAGCTCCGGCTCATGATTTCCAGCTCCGTTCGTGAGATTGTCAAACCAGGCTCCTCTGTCAGTTTGAACACTGCTATACTTTGTGAGATTGTCAAACAGGGTTGTCTGTTTGTCGATGAAGTTTGATCCAAGAAGGCTGCCGGTAAGGTCATGGAAGCACGGAAACCGTAGAACAGGGTTTCCAAAGCACAAATTTGTTGATCGTGCATCGCAGAACAGGGGTTTCAAGCCACGAATGTGTGCACCACAAAATAGGGTTTTCAAAGCACGAATTTGTTGATCGTGCACCACATAACTAGGTTTTGGAGAGAGTTGAGCAATAATGCCACCCAGCAATAATGCTACCAAACGGACGGAAAGCAGGAATTTCTTGGAAATCGCTGAGAATAAACACGAATTGCATGACAGATGCCCGCCGAATGTGGACACCAGGTGTCAACCTGAGAATGAAAAGGACAACGAAAGCCTGTTTCAAAGGAAGGCCTATCAGCCTAATTATCTCGGTAATCAACGCATACTCGAATAGTTCCTTGTTTTTTATTAATGGGCACAATATTTGATACCCAATCGGTTAAAGGAACATGGTAAATGAATCCTACTTTCAACAATTTTTCAACCTCAGTTTTGATAGCGACAACTTTTCATGGATGTATAGGACGCAATATTTTTCTAACTGGATTAGCATTCAGATAAGTTTTTATTTCATGTACAACTATGCTAGGGTCGATTCCTGGCATTTCTTCATATGACTAGGCAAAGATGTCACAGAATTCCAGAAATAACGATTTGTAAGTTTGAATCTCTTCTAAAGAACAAGAATCTCTTATATGAATATTTTCAGTTATCTTGTGTTCCACTGAGATGTCTATAGGTATCATTGCCGAAATGTTCCCTAAATTCTGTTCAGAATTGGAAGAAAGGGTAGATATTGGAGATTGAGGATCACTTAGGGTCTCAGATGAAAACATAGACGAGAAATTATTCTCAATTTTGTCAAAGGATGGCAATAAAGTTGAACAATGATGAGTATCATTCCATGGCATTTCATCCAAGGTCATAACTTCCATAATCCCTTCATCAGTTAAAAAATATGTGTTAAAAGGATCAAGCATAGAGATTGGTTCCAAACGTGACAAATGAGAATATTCATCAATAACCGTATTCATTTGATTGTCTTCAGACATTGATGAGTTGGAAAACACCGAATTGCCTCATAGGCTAACTCAAAAGGGCTACAAGGCATTTCATCACCATATAAGATCATTTGTGTTTCTGAAGGTACTTTCCACTGATCTCCCAATTCAAAAGTACTTGACGTAATCGTGTTAATCTGTGCTTCATTATGAAGGAAAATGGGTGGAGGGAACATGAAAGTTCCCATTAAATGTGAGTCTTTGAGAAGACCAACACCAACTTCTTCATATGGAGTGGTTTATTTTCCAAAAAATGGGATACTGCCAGTCGAATTAGGGTTTGAGGTATAGTAGGATAATTGGTCTACTTTCACAATTCTTCCTTTGTGAAGAAACATAATCATCCTAAAATATGATGAGACTACTGTCGCCATGGCACAAGTCTAGCTCAAAAAAAGCAAAAGGTTATAGTCAAGTTGAGCATCAACAACTTCAATGTCTATAGCAGTCATTTTGCCCTCTAATTTGATTGGAAAATCATTTAAAAGTCCATACAGACGATCTTCCATCAAAGGCTTTCAAAGTCGTTGGAGATTGATTGATTGTTTGAGAACCCAAGGCTTTCCAACAAGCAATGGACATAATACATGTCGATGCTCCTTCATCAATCACTGTTCGAAAAACTCGTCGAGTTTTGACATGAACTAGTATATGAAAAGCCAGTTGGTGCGAGAGATGTGGGACATGATTTACGAGATCAAAAACAATCAAATTGGAGTCATGAGGATCTACTGCTCCTATGGATAATAATAATAATTTCCTTTGTGTTGGGAAAGTTTTCAACACTTCAAGGGAAGATATTGTCGAAGGTGACATAGCCAAATCTTTGATGATGTTATAGTTCTGGGTAGCCTTAGCATGAGGATTAAAGGCTGACTTTGGAAGCATACCCTTAGGAGGCAGACGGATTATCATATCAGGGTTTGGTTTTTCAATATGAAACGGTTCAAGAGAAGGAGGAATAGAGGTGGAAGTTTGACTAGGTGGCCTGGAGTCATCTCCATCTTCAACATGACTCTTTGACGTATAATCTTTGGATCTCGTTGCTACCATAAATTTGGAAGACATCATCATGATATTTGTTGACACAGATGAGGAGGATTGGTCATGAGAAACCATTTTACTGTCTTGGGGTGGAAAAGGATCCTTCAAAATAGCGAATGTAGGTGATCGTTTGATTGTCTTTCCAATTGATACATCAAAATATCCCCCATTACCTTCATCTGTTGCTTTCTAGATACCAGTTTGAGTCCATAATTCCATCATCTCCCGATGCATTATTGGCGAAGGTGAATCCACCTGTTTGATGTTTTCTTCAATTTGGAAACAACTTAAGTCACCTAAACTATCCCCATCCACCATCACTTTGTGTGCTTGGGACAGTCACTCCTCCCAACCTCTTGGCATGTATCACAATTGTCTAGTGACACTTGCAGACAAGACTTTCCATGTAGACATTGAAGTTATTGATGCCCCTTTAGATTACAACATTCTATTGGGTCGTAGTTACACTTATGCCATGTCAACCGTCGCGTATGTAGTTTTTCGCAAGATGTATTTCCCCCATGAAGGGAAGATCGTCATTATCAATTAGTTGACATACTACGAGTCGACATCCTTGATCTCCCCCGAGTCCATTATCTCATCAATGCTTGACAATAAGTCTTCTACCCCTCTCACTGGTGTTCACACGGAATCTAGAAAGATTCCTCATTATTAGGTGCTTTCCCCAGTCCCGCCCCTCCCATCTCTGAGCCTAGATCTTTGAGTGTTTGCATGCTACAAGCGTCACAGGCCGCTCGCAAGCAATCTGGTACATCTGAACAATGACCAACTCCTTAGCACCCTGTTGTTACATCTCAGTCGAGCCATTCGGATCCACCCCCCTAGGACCTCCTCCATTTGTGGGTGCCTCTCCCATGTTCCCACCAGGAACTGTTCCTCCAAGTCTCAACCATCCAGTAGTTGTTCCAACAAGACATTTCCTTGCACAACAGATACCTTCCTTGTTTCCTCATTCGGGAATATTTTTTGTCCCTATTATGGCTTCATTGTTCCTCCCTAATATGAATTTGGGGATCCCAATATGGTACATTGATCACCCTGCAAGAACTCCGTCTAGTAAGCTAAGACTGTATCATGCTTTGACCTCGGTTCAATCGGCCCCTACGACCCCTGCCACTGCTCAAGTTCCACCACAACCTCAACAGGAACCCACTTCTATTGCGAAAGCATTTGGAAAGGGGGGTAAAACCAAGAGGAAAGAACCTAAGGACAAGGCTCCCCAAGCTCCTCCAGCCCCTAAAGCCCCAAATCCGTCACCTTTGTGTGCTTTATGTAAAGTTGTTGGGCACGCCACTAATAACTATCCTGAACTCCCTCATCTCAAACCTTTGGTTCTTGAAACATTTCTTGAGTCTAATATCCCTGAGGTCCAAATTAACTTACTGGGTCTAGCCAAGAAACTCAAAACGTTACGCACAAATCACCCCTGTGCCTTGTGTGATCATCATGGACACTATTCCCATTGTTGCCCTCATCTCAACAAATTTCGTGATTTCCTGGAGACGCTTTGCAAATACGAGACCACTCATAGTGGATCACCTACTCCTCTACTTGTGGATTTGGATACCACTAGTACACCAGAATAAGGGGAATTTGGTCCCACCATCGTGATCCCTCCCCTCGATGTCGAGATGATGGAATCCATGGGCCATATCCTTTACCTGTTTTCATCCTTGAGTTCCTCGCAGATAAACCTTTCTGAGTTTTTTGCGCATGCTTCTATCAAACCTCTTTCGGCAGAATCCCAGGTCTCAACGTCGGTATATCTTCCATCTAATAGCTCATCATCTACCATTCTAGATGATGCGTATGTGAACCTCCTTTCTTAGGATGATGCACCGGGTACCTCCGCCGCATAATGTATCCAGTCTTCCTCTAGTCCACCCATCTTCCATTCTGATGAGGATACCATGGAAGCATTGTCTACCCCTGACTACCCTTGGGATGATATGCACCATCGTGCGTACTTCCTGCTGTAGCAATCTCACGATTAGTATGTTGTGTAATCAAAAGACTTCATCCATGGTGAAGTCGATTGGTTTAAACATCTCATCCCTGCACAAACGCTTTCGAAGAAGGGAATATGGCCAACATCTCTCCTACTATCAAAATCAACATTTCTGATAAACCAGGGATCGAAGAAAACATTACCTTGGGGGCACAGTGCACCCCAGAAGAAATTGAAGCTCACACTTTATTAGTGAAAGGAAGAGTTACAACCCAATTTCCCTAATTCAACATCACTCCTCCAGTTCAATCCCATCCTCTCCTCACAACAAACAAGACACTTTGACATCATTACAATACTTGCAATCAACTCAAATCTCATATCAACAGCATCTCCCTACAATTCAATAATTTCCAGCCCCTGATCACTTAGATGAGTGATCTTTTTATAGGTGAATGAAGAAAGTTATGCCATCAATGGTGATAATGAATGCCATCCTAAATTTAGAAATTAGTGCCATGGAAGAAGGGATAAGGGGATTGATGTTCCTTAACTCCCTTCCTCATCCAAATGAGAACTCAAAGGAGTGGATAGCCTTAAGAAACTTCTAGAGGCATCCAATGGATAAGGAATCTTTCAAACCCTCATGGAAATTCGCTCAAATTCGCCCAGCACAGGCCAAAGAGAGACCAAGTGCGTTGCATAGCACCCTAACAATGTATGGTTTGCATTGCAACGCACCCTAATGAAGGCCTACCTGTGTTGATCTTCTTATAGGCAGTTTTTGGATGTTTTCAGTGATGGAACTTCTTGGGAAGTGAGGCATTCTGATGTTTAACTTCTTTAGGCATGTAACAATTGCATTAGGGGTTGATGGGCCCTAATAGTATTGTCTGTAAGTTGGGGTTGATGTGTCCAAATGGATCTGTAACAATTGCCCCCTAAAGCATGAAGTTGTAAATATATATGTTGAGTGAAATGCTTTATCACGAGGAGAGGAGGTTTCGAAACGGAAGGTGACCTACATCAATTACAATACATATATCATGATAATTTGATTTTTCTCATGAACTAGCTGAGGGAAGTCATACCCATGCTCAACTTATAAACTTTCATTACATGTACAAATATAGTCGTTTACAGATATAGACCCATGAATGGTTGACCATGAATGTAAGGCCATTGTACATTTGATTTAGTACTCCTGAAAATATCTCAGCCCGGATGAATGAAACTAGATTCGGGGTCTTCAATCTCGTTCAATATTTTGCTCAAGTACAGGTCTAACCATGTGCATAGATGTTCTGAAGTCGAACATGGAAAGACATTGTTTGATTACTGGCCAATGATGTAAGCCGTTAATAGACGCGAGAGGAATAACTAATAATGATAATGACCCTCAAGGTACTACAGTACATTTCCCATGGTGTGAATAAATGATTTGATTTCGAACACCATACAAGGTCTTTCGGTCGAAGGCCAGTGATGTCAACCTATCGCCGGAAGCGAGAAACCTGCCATTGATGTATGCAAGCTTCATGGTACTGAAGGGGTGTTTCTAAGTCAACTTTTTGGATGATGCACTGATGTCGACAAGAAGCGACTAGTCACAGGAGGACCTTGATGTATCCCACATCTATGACACGAAACAAGGCAAATGATTTTGGAGATGAAAAATTGACCGACGACACAAGGTTCATGAATGGCGGTCATGAAAATGAAGGTTTATGGTATTGCAAAGGATGAAGTTTGAACTAAATAACTTCTCTTGAACATGTCAGCGACACTAAGATGAATTCGTAGCATTCACCCAGAACAAAGTAATGGATGGTATGATAGACAAACGGTGTGATAATCATCAAGCTGAATGACCCAACCCACATAGTCACGGTGATGAGGTGAAAGTGTCATGTTCAAGAGCAACTTGCTACCATAAAGTTTTCTCGGATTTTTCCATTTTCCCCAGTCATTGCTGACCAATACCTCTTTATTTTTTATCAAGCTTGAGGAGGATAACATATGCTTGTTGTATAATTTCACCCTTCGGGTGAATCCATCACTATTTGATGCTTTAACGAGTCTAGCGAAGGTGAAACTCGGCCTTGTCTTGATGGACAAGTTTTTCACTATTTGATGTTTTTAACGAGTTTAACGAGAAAGACAACTCGGTACTTTTCATGTTTAGAGAGTTTGAAAAGGGAAAAAAAGGAAACTCCACAAGTTCTTTTTCGTAAAATAATCTCAAGTCTGAAAAAGCGTAAAATAATACAAGAGAGATATCGTTTCCAATCCTTTAACGAGCTGGAATAGAAAAGCGCTCGACAATCTTTTCATATTTAGAGAGTTTGAAAAGAGTTTAAAGAGGACTCCAAGGGGGTTCCTTTTTCATTTTTAAGAAAGCTCGAAAGAGAGACAAAAGTTTGCTTTGTGGTCAAAGATGTTCAATTTACACTTGAGCACATCAAATTTTGTTTTTCAGCTGTTAAACCTGCTCAAAAAATCCATCAAAGTTGATTAAAAGTACCTGTTCCATGGATAAAATGAATAAAAACTAATGTTTACTCGATTAATGTGAAAAAAATAAACATAAAAACAAGTTTTATCATTCATTTTTACCATTTCACTTTTACCCTTTGAATTTGGTGCTCTAGAGCAGTTTTCTACCTCGAAGTTCACTAGTTTATTGTGAAGGATTTAGTGGACCGTTTCTTGTGTCGTCCAAACCAAGTAGGAGCTATCCCTATTCTCCTTCATTTTATTCCATTTATTTTCAGTTTTAAGCAAAAAATTTGGGTTTTTGAGGCCCCTAGGGTTTCATTTTTCGAACTCTGGATCAGCGCACCCTTTCAATATCGAAAGGTGCACTGCATTGCACACACCTAGAAGGTTGTATGCAATGCAATGCACTGTCTCTAAGGAAGGGGTGTGATGGGGGCAAAAACCAAATTTTGACAGTCGTTTTCTCCCAAATTTTCCACTGTTTTTTTCAAAAAATGGATCCTAATTTGTTTAATGGTTGCATTGCAGACATTCATTGGATCAAAATGGTGATTATATGGAGAGAATGAGAGCATGAAGAACAAGATATGATTGCCCTAAATAATCAAGGAACATTTGATGCCATAAGGAGTTGTGGGTTACTCAAGTATTTTCGATTATCTATCATGCGACAACATATTGAGCTTTTATAGTTCCTTGTTCATTCTTGGGATCCTACCAATCAGGTCTTTCACATTAGGGGCAAAGTGATCCCTTTTACCATCGATGACATTTACTTTCTGATTGGACTGTCAAGGCGGGGTGCCCCCATCTCACTATCAAGATTTACTAGAGGAGATGAATCAGTGAGAGACTATATACGACAGTTCTACTGGGAAGGAGCTCAACCTAGCAGAGACAAAAAGATTAACATCAGGGATGTTAGTGATTTACCATTGAGAATGATCCTTTTTACCCTCACCAAACTCGCTAGCAGCGTGACATTACACTTGGCAAACAGGTCATATATGCAGTATGCTTTAGAGTGTTTGGAGCTGAAAGTGTTTAACTGGTGTGAGGCAGTTCTTTTATCTATGAAAGAACAACTGACCAAGGTAAAGAATGGAAAGAAATTTTTTTTTGGCTATGGGTCGATCTTGATTTCTTTTTCCTTGGATAGAATTCCACTCATGCAGCCACAACTCATCTCACTAAGAGTACCTGGACTTAGAGACCCACGGATGCAGAGGTGGGTAGATCTTATGGCTAGGCATGCTGGCCAGTCATTGATCTCATTTACCCCTGATTTCTTTGAGTGGTTTTACTGACAGGACATTTCCTTCACAAAATATCCATATTCAGGAATGGATTTCTGTGGTGATCCAGATTTGATGTTACCGGTTGGAGCGTAGTGGAGTGTTATTGGTAAATTGTTTGACCAAAATGTTTTTTTCTTTTTAAAGTTTCTAATTTTTTTTGTGTTTTTTGATTATTGCCAAGACTAAACAAACATTTTTATATGTATGTAGATGTTGGACGTGTTCGACCTGTGGGACACCAACAAGAGGCAGGTACGCCAGTACAAAGCGCTGTTGGGAGAGCAGTTCTCTGAGACTTGGATTTAGCAGAGACATTGGTCGAGCTACAAGATCACATAAAGGGTTTGACCCTAGGTATTCCGGATGTTCGGATCGAGGAGTTACCTATGCGATTGCAGCGCCACACCATTGGTGTGCCGAGTCGTTGGATGAGACTCTTACGCATGATAGCACAGGTTGTGACCTCTTATCATGACCATCACTAGTCTACTTGGATATTTTTTGCATACATCTTGAGTTTTTTGGATCAGATGACCACTTTTTGTCTTGGACACAAACTGTTTGTAAAACTTATATACAACTCTCTATTTTAGTTTCAGAGTTTTATTATGGTTAAGTGATGCAATCCTATTCAAATGATGATGTGAATTGAAAAATATTTACTTTACATATGTCGCAAATGTCTATTTAACACATAATTTGCTAGATAATCAGTTAATGTGTTTATATTTATGGAAATATGTTGATATTTAATAAACTCAAAATACCTTTCCAAAATACGAAATCTAAGGAACATGCGATGAATTGTTGGGTTTCGGACGGTATAGATGCCAGTAAGTTGTAGTACAACAAGTTGTGAGTCTAGCCTAATGATAATTCGGCGTATGCCAAGTGAAATGGCATCAGAGAGGAGTTCAATCAACGCGCTATACTCAACGATATTGTTTGTTGATCGTCGAATACATATCCCTCTAAAACTCACTAACTCGCCGCTTGGAGCAAAAATGGCCCAGGCTGCAGAAGATAAATTTTGCATACTATGACTAGCTCCATTGGCATAACCAACAAATGGTTCCGAAAAGTTCGACATCTGCAACAAATGCAAAGTGGATTACTTAACCAAAAAAGAACTCTAAAATAAACACACACACACCTGCAATCAAAGCATATATACAATGAGTTTTACTACACTTAACTAGGCATAGTAACGTTTAAGGTACAACACATTTCGGGGCTGTGACAATGGAATCCCATCATAGTCCACTAACTTGTAGGCCCTTTTCGTCAACACACGCTTAAAAATATAAGGGCCCATCCATAGCGGTTCAAACTTTCCCGCTCCAATTTTATCAGACTCCTGATTGTAAAGCAAGACCAGGTCACCTTAGCCACTGCAGCATCATGATGGGTTTCGTCCAGATGGATTAACTCCAAGAAACATCCTTCTTCTTCAGAAGTGTCAGGTAGCAGGTCAATCGTGAGTTTGAGAGACTAGATTTCACATTGGATTGGCAAGACTACTTCCAAACCATACACCAACTGGAAGGGTGTAAATCCAATCGCATTTCTCACCGAGGTTCGATATACCTATAAAGCCGAGTACAAGATTAAATGCAAATTCCTTTTATGAACTCCAATCATTCTTTGCAACATGCACTTAAGGACTTTGTTAATAGCCTCAACTTGTCCATTAGCTTTCATGTATTATAGTGTAGAACTATCATGTGACAGTCCTAATTTGGAAGTTAATTCGACCATTATGTGATTGCGAAAATGCGACCCATGATCTGTAACTATAGCTTGTGGTACACCAAACCTGGCAACCACATGGTTGAAGAAAAACAAAGCAGTTGTTTTGCCACTGTTGTTTAATGTTGGCATCACCTCGGCCCATTTGGTAAAATAGTCAATGACGACTATAATATACCCATGCCCCCTGGCCGAGGTGGGGTTACATGTCATAAATTCAATGCCCCATTTTGTGAATGGGCTAACAACAACAACTAGATGCAGTGGTGCAGGTGGTAAGCATGTCAACTTCTGACAACAAGAATGCAATCTTTGAAAATGGTTGGCCAGAAGTAACCAGCACGTATAATTTTTTGTGCAGTTGGGTAACTAGATAAATGCCCCCCACAAGCACCTGAATGACACTCATTCAAATCATTTTCGGCCTCCTCATGTGTAAGGCACCTACGTAAAATCGTATCGACACCCTGACGGTAAAGTGTATCACCAATGATTAGATAATCTTTGGCTTGGTATTGAGTACATTGTTGTTTAGAGCGAGAGGTATTAGGCCGAAAAGCTTGGATCTGGAGATAGATCAGTATATATCCATACCATGGATCACTTGACGAGATAAGAAACAAAGACTTATCCAAGATTGATGCTTCTGATGTTAAATCATTGGAGGATGAGGGAAGATCGCAAAGTAACTTGGCAAAGACAAGAGATTTCTTTGATTTAGATTTGATGAATTCCAAGTAAAACTCCTGCAAGATAACTATCCATTTAGAATACTTGCCCCCCAGCAATTGATGTGACAAAACGTATGTCATAGGGTTGCAATCTGATATAATGGTAGTTTTGCGGAGGAGGAAGTAATGACAAAATCTTTGCACAGCTTGAACGGCTGCAAAGGCTAACTTTTCGATATGTGAATACTTACTTTCTGTATCATTGAGATTACGACTCAAATAATAAATAGGATGTTCAGTTCCAATTTCTTCTTGAACTAAAACCATACCAATGGTTGTATCTGCAGCGGCGAGATACAGGTAAAAGTATTTTTGATAGTTTGGGGCATACATTAATGATGCTCGAATAAAGGAATCTTTGAGAACATCAAAATAAGCTTGCGCAACTTGGTTCCAGTGGAAGGGTACCCCTTTCTTCAATAGACGCATAAAACCTTTAGCTAATTCAACATATTTTCGAATGAACCTCCTCAGAAAGTTTTCCTTCCCTTGAAGTCTCTGTATCTGTAACAAGTTTGAAGGTGGAGTCAAGCCAAGGATTGCCTGAACCTTAATGGGATCAAGTCGAATTCCATCTTTTGAAACTAAGAATTCAAGCAATCGACCAGAGTCAACACAAAACATACATTTATGTGGATTGAGTCCTATCTTGTAGTGCCGACACCGTAAGAATATTTCTCTCAAATGTTGCGGGTGATCAATCCGTTTTCGTGAATGAGCAGGAAAATAATCAAGATAAGGTTGAACAAAGTGTTTGATTTCATGGGAAGCATAATTCATCGCCCTCTGAAATGTAGCCCCTGCATTCTTCAAACCAAAAGATAACTTTCGATAAGCGAATGTGCCCCACAGACAAATAAAAGTGGTTTTTGATTGGTCCTGTGGGTAGATATTGATTTGATTGTAGTTAGAAAATCCATCCATGAATGAAAAGATTTCACATCCGGAACATTTGTTAATAATTTGGTCGATAAAAGGTGTAGGATAACTGTCCTTTGGACATGCTTGGTTTACATCCCTATAATCGACGCACACTCGAATTGTCCCTTGTTTTTTCATCACTAGAACAATATTAGATACCCAATCAGTAAGAGGTATAGGAAAAATGAAACCAACACGCAAAATTTTTTCAACCTCTGCTTTAATGACAACGGATTTCTTAGGATTATCAGGTCGAAGCCGTTGTTGTACTGGTTTGACATCAGGGTACATTTTAATCTCATGTTCAACAATACTTGAGTCAATTCTCGGCATCTGCTCATAAGACCATGCACAAATATCTCTAAATTCACGAAACAAAGCACATTAATTATCAAGTTCCAATGGAGAAAAAGATTTTTCGACATGAATGTTTTCTACAATGTTAGGCTTGGTCGAAATGTTTATAGAAATTGTTTCTTCTATGTTTGAAAAATTACACTCAAAATCTACAGATTTACAGAGTTTGACAAGAAATCAACGATCGATGGGTGATGTAGTTCATTTGAATAATCTTCAAGGTCATCTAGAAGGTGGGAACAATGATGATAATCCTCCCATGGTGCCTCTCCTATCATCTTTGAATTGACGATTCCTTCATCTGTAGAATGTATATGTGAAAAAGGATCCGAAGAAGTACCATATTCTAACGATATATCTACCCATATAGTTGTTAAGTGCGGATTAGGGTTTGCCGCACAAGCCCAAAAGATTGATTGCTATGATGATTCAATGGGGCTTAACAGCAACACCTCCCTATGACCATCAATTTCAAAGTAGTTGAAAATCTTCGTAAAATTAGATGATGTAGAAGAAATCATGTTGCAAGTCTCTACTCTTGCCACTTCCGCCAAACCAAATGGTGACGAGAGGGTGAAAGTGCCCATTAGGGAAGGATCTTTAAGGAGACCTACTCTAACACTTTGAAGTGACAGTGGGTTTCCTTGTATCAACGGAATGCTTTTCGTAGCCTGTGAACTATTGGCAAAGAAGGCTAGCTGATCAATGACTGTGATTCCACCCTTGAAAGGGAATGCAATCGTACGAAAGTACGTGGAAACGACAGCAACCATAGCATATACCCACGACCTTCCTAGTAAAATGTTGCAATCGAGGAGTCTGTCAACTACCTCAACTTCAATAGTAACTGTCTTGCCCCCTAGTTCGATTTGAAGGTTACTCAAAATCCCATAGGGAGTATATGATCTTCCATCAAAAAATTTTAACCTAGTTGGTGATTGTGACAATGGCGGTGAACCAAGTGTTTTCTAGCAGATCATGGACATAATGTAAGTAGATGCCCCCTCATCAATAATAGTTCGGTAAACATTCTTATTGAGAGATTTTACTTAGATCAGGAAAGCTAATTGTGCCGTAACTGTGGTGAATATCCCGCATGGTTAAAAACCACAAGGTTTGAATCTGTAGGATCTATTCCACCTATTGCTGACAATAAAGCTTGTTTTTGGGAGGGACAATTTTGCAACACCTTGAGTGCTGACATAGCAGAAGGTGATTGAGCCAGATCTTCCACTATATTATAGTTTTGAGCTGCTCGAGCACAAGGGTTGAATGTTGATTTGTGCACAACTCCCTTTGGTGGTTTTATTGTCAATTTAGGTACAACTAGTGGAACAACTTCAGATGAAGTCGAAGTCAAAGTACTATGTTGATCAGTGGTCTGATTATTCAACGACGATGGATTTCCATAATCTTTGTTTCTTATTGACACCAAAACATTGTTTTGTGGATTTGTGATGGATAACATGAGTACTTGGGATGTGGAAGCATGGTCAGTTGCAACCAAATGCGTCTTCGGGGTTGGAAACGGATCTGTCAACACTACTGATGTGGTTAAAGTCTTTAAAAGTTTAGAGACCTCAGAGCGATGTGGACAATCTCTTGTATAATGCTTGTCATTACATATCAGACATGGATACCGAGGTTTCCTGGCCGCGGTAGGGGAATCAAATGATTTCTCTGGAGAGGAATTCTATTGTTTCTTTTTGTTATTCTTCCCCTTTTTCTTACCTCCTGGTTGCTTTGGATTTTTGCCTTTGTCAGATGACACAACATTAATCTCTAAGGCATGAGAATTTTCTGATGCATTGGTAGCTTGATTGGAAATAGTAAGAGTTTGACCAGATGGTCTTCCTGCCACATGTGTGCTTGAAGAACCGATCACATCATCACCGGCATGAGAGTCCCTACTCGATTGTGGATGTGGTGGATCAGTGAAAGCTGTCCTAGGTGCATTGGGAATTTTATCATAGAGCGTGTCGAATTGTGTGTAAATCAAATCCAAGTATTAGGCACGAGCGATAACTTGCTCTACTGTGACAACTTCACCTTTTGCCACATCCTCGATTATTGATGGTAACAAGGACTTTATGAACCACTCAGCTAAAAGCTGATTGGGAACATATGTCTTAACCATTCGACGACAACGCTGCCACTCATGAATATGATTTGATATATGGGTTAGCAGTAGTCTGTTTAAAGTTGGTCAAGAGCTTCGTTCCAGTCTCTTATCTGATAGGTAACTAGAAGTGGGTCAAAAAGGAAGTGGCTAAAGTGGTGAAGTTACCGAAAGAAGCTCTTGGTAATTCAATGTACCATTTAGCAGCTACACCAGTAAGTGTTCTTTGGAAAAGACGAAATCTGATCGAATCATTGGTGAGCTCCAGTATTGAAGCAATAATGCTGCAACTCCTGGGACTCCCTTCTTTACTTTTATCAACCCGGTAGTTCGTAACAAACTTGGAAGCGACGGTGCTGTATGCACAAGTACTAGCTCTTGCCGCAGCTGTCACTTGGTTAGCTGGCACAAGTCTGCTAGGAGCTTAAGCCAACTTCTATGAGCTCTGAGAAGAAGCTTTTTAACTGATGGACGAAAGCTAACTCAAAGAAGGCTGATCTACTTGCAGAAAGAAACTGGAAAGCTGAAAGGAAACGTAAACCCTAACAAACCCTAATTTTACCAGCTAGCCCTACTGATGCAAGAAAGAGGATGCAAGCTACTAAAAGAGATGCCATTGACTTCTAGGAAGGTAAAATACATGTGCCTAATCTACTTCTACAGTAACATCTGAAAAAAACATATTTTTGTACTTTTGAATAAGTTGCCAGAATCATCATGCATGCGATTTAACTGTTTTTGACTGTGCAGAGGTGGATTGGTGAGAGGAAATGCTTGGAGGAAGTTGGGAAGGTTCAGAGAGGGCCTAAGGGGTCCTTAACATCCTTCCAAAGAGTTTCACAGAGTTTGGCTATCAAGAAACCTCATTCGTGAGCCTCTACAGGAAGTCTGCAGGGGTTCTATAGGATGTTTTGGAATTTCTATAGGATGTCTGTAATTTTCTACAGGTTGTTCATAAATGGGATTTTGGAGGATGGATGGAGAGAGAAAGGTGAAGGAGTGAGTATGGAGGTAGGACAGGGGTGTGAGGAGGTCCAGGACTTAGCGGATGGAGTTGAGAAAAGATGAAGATGGTTGGATTTGTTCAAGAAGGAATGAAGCAATGTTGCACAAAAATTAGGGTTATGTGAGCAAATGGCAAACGTGAGGCAAGAATCCATGTTAGGGGATGGAGCATATGGGATTGATGGAGTATGAACAGATAGAGAAGTGGTACAGGTGCTCTACAAGTTGTTTTTCCAACTGAACCAACAAAGACTTGTAAAATCAGAGACCTAGTTACGTTGACCTAATCTGATCTAGCTAACAGTAAAGAGAATGAACAAAAGTTTTAATTGCAATTAAACCATGTATACTAACTATGCAACGAAGTAATCAAGAATATGAACATGTAACAAATTCTGCAAATAAAAATCAAACATTAATGATTGCATGGCGAAGCAAAGTCAGTGTTTTTGTTGGCAGCAAGGTCACCTTGATTCTAGCTTCTGATCCCACTGAGGGAGAGGTGAAATCAGAGGTGCTTGATGGCCCTTTTCTGAAGCTTATCCCTGTTAATAACCTATCAAATCAATCTAAACATCAAAAACCTTTCTAATCATCAATAGTGACTTAGTTAATCAGCAATATTTTAATCTACTAACAAAAATGATTTTGCAAAGACATAAAGAACAAATAACAATACATAAAGGAGGCCTTGGAACTTGGGTTGGGCCCAACCCCAAGAGCTGCCGGCTCCTATAAAGAACTCAGATCTGATGCCAAGTAAAGCTGCTTTTCATTACTCAAAAATAATCATCACAAGAAAGTTATACAACAATAGCTACAAGAAAACGAGCTCAGAAAATGACAACACTATAGTGCAAATACCAACAGTTCCAAAAGTGAACTACGAAGGCTGATGCCTTCCTATTTATACACTACGAGGGGCCTAGCAGCCCTCCTTAATTCAAGGGACTCGGCTGTTCAAACTGCCAGTAAACAGTCACTCTTCCCAAAGCTGCTCGGCTGCCTTTAGGATTCATTTTGGTGGCCTGTTGAGCTCGGAGTTGAGGGTGGAGATTTTGAGGAAGGGCCATTTAATGCCAAAGACAACCTCCCTACAAATCCTCACCTCAAGCTTGGCTGCCACCTGGCCCATAATTGCTTGGTTTTGCTCCAAAATTTGTCCAAAAAACCTGAAATAACCACGTATTAGCCTCCTTGGTAGAGTGACCACCCTTATTCGTTCAAATAACATAAACATACTAAAAAAACATGCATAATCTATGAAAAATGGTGGATTGATCAAGGAAAATTAGGAAAAATGAGCCTAATAAGTTACCCAATTCGGGGCTCATCATCACCCCCCTGATAAATGGGTTGCTCATCCTCTGAGCAACTAGTCTAGCTCATCATCCTTTATAGCTTTGATCACCTCCCTCATGTCCGAGGCCTCTGCGGTGATATCTTCTTCCTGGTTGTGGAATCCTGCTTTCCTTTCCACTTCCTCCAACTGTCTGTCTTCCTCCTCCTCCTTATGTAGAAACCGAGCTCCGCCATTGGACAAGAAAATGGGATATCCTGCGCGAGGGATTCATGATGACATTCAGTTTTTAGGACGGGCTTGACAGTATTGATGAAGTGCTACAAGAAGTGAAAGGAGCAATCTTTATGATATTGCAGGATCCTTTAGACCTGATTCAGCCTAAATGGGCTACTCAGTTGAGTCATGTGCTAGAATGTTATATTGTAACTGTTGAAGAAGAGGACGAGAATCCGTGGAAGATTAACATTCTAGAAACTGAAGGTCACCGTGAGGTTCAAGGACCGTAGATTGAGAACTCTCATATAACCGCGTTGTTGAAAACAAAACAAGTAAACATTGGTATGGAGGCAGAACCAAAATTCGTGAATATTGGAGACTACTGGGACAACGCGACGGTGGATAAGGTCACTGAATTGCTCCACGAATACCAAGATTTATTCCCTACCAAGTTTACGGATCTGACTCCTTCTAGCAATCCCAAAAGAAAAGGAGGACTGAATTTCAGGCCAATCCAATTGGCCTACAGATTCTGCATCAACTGTTTGTAGAGAGGTACCTTGCCAAGGCCTCCCTCATCCTGGTGGGAGAGTGGTATTCCCTTACCTTCAAGCTGTGAGGCAGTGTGTTCCACCGCCTTGTGCAGGGATGCAGGCAGTTTTCTCCCAAAAGTCTCTCCATGTCCTCAAAGTGGGCAATAGCTTGAGCCTGTTTCTCAATGTATTCTGGTAAATCCTGAGGGCTGTTGGCCAAGTGCTAGTGGGCGCTTATCACTGCTGAGGGGCCATCCGACTCTGCTCTGATCATTAATGGCTCACTGAGTTCTCTGCCTATGATACTGCGGACCTCTGCTGCTCTCTTTTCCTCATGATTCATCCAAGAGGCCATGGCCATAAGTTGGACATCTCCTATCACAGTGTTGGGATCCCATGCATTCATGTTCGGAAGGGCGAAGTTGTGCAAGTAAAACTCTGATAATTTGGCCCTGTCCTCTGATGAACTAGTACCACATAGAGCTGCAAATTGATGATAATTTTGGAATGGGGTGATGCCCCTTTGGGCCAAGGTGTTGATATGAAACTGTAACCACTGATCCTTAAGGTATAGGGCATAAGATTTGCTAGGCTGCCTACACTGCAGAGCTTCTATCACCCAGCTGGCCATGTAGCTCAGTTGGGCCTCCTTTTCTTGTACCTGCTATTTCAGAGACTGTATCTCTTGGCCTTATTACAATTCCTTCTCCTGTAGCTATCTATTCAGTGCCTCAATTTTAGCCTGCATCCTTTCCCTTCTCTGCTGTTCATTAGGGGTATCTTTGGTTATTGTGGGCTCCTCCTGTTGCTGTTGTTCTCCCAAGATGTGAGGCCTGTCTTCCTTCTTCTGTCCTTATAACTGTAGCTACTGTCTAAGCAGCTCATTTTCTTCCTATAGCTTGACCCGCTGGCTGCTCTCCACATGTCGTACCCTAGCCAATTCCCTTCTTGCCTCTTTGAGTCGTTCCTCCAGAGGACCTATATCTTCCACGCCCTTGGACTTAGCGATCTTCATCCAAGTGTGGGTCCTCACTCTCTCTTCTTCTAGTGCAAGGAAAAATGGCACTGTGAATTTTTGGGGAATTATCTTTCCGGACTCTAAGAAGTAATAGTAGGAGCCCCAGGCTGGGGACTAGGTTCCACAATGTTCTCCACCTTTTCTTCCTCCTGTGGTGATTTAGCTGCCTCACCTTCCATTTCTTCAGTCTCCTTTAGCCTAGCCAGTGTTTCCTGTAGAATAGTCTCAGCATCCTGTAGAGAGGCCTTTGTGTCCAACATTTTCATTCTTTCTCTCCAGGTGGATGTCTTCGGGCTTCCCCGTTCATAAGTGATGGATGCCTTTGAGGGAGACCTCTCCTTTTGTGTAGCTGGGGTGTCTACAATCGTGATTGGTTCTTTTGACGGTGGCTGGGGTCTGCCAGTCTTTATCCTCACGCTCCTTCTTGCCTTAAAATACATGGAAGGCTCCCTCTTTCGCTTCCCTTTCTGCTTTGGAGATGTGCTTAGGGTGGCCAGCACAGCTGCTGCCTCCCTGGCTAAAATCTCAGGCAATTTTTCCTTCTGTTGCCCTGTTTCCAGACTTCCTGTAGAAAGTCCTGTGTTGACTGTTTTCTTGCTTCCTATAGAAATGGTTTTCTGGCTTCCTGTAGAAACGAGTTTCTGGCTTCCTGTAGAAACGGTTTTCACTGTTTTGGCCTGCTGGGCTGGGGGTGCCTTCCCTTTTAATTTTGATGTGGTTTCCTTGGGTGTGCCCTCACTTGCTTGGACTTTTTCAATCCTCTCTGCCCTGATTTGCAATCGTTTCTCCCTTGGTGTTTGTGCCTTTCTTCCACCCACAGTTTTGGGCTCAGCAGCTTGGCCTTTCCCTTGTCTCTCTTCTTGTTCTTCCTGTGGTGGTCGGTCCTGGGTTTCCTTACCCTTGGCTTTCTCTTCTGCCTCAATGTGCTCCTTTTCCTCACTATTGGATGAAGTGAGTTCCTCGGCCATAATTCGAATATCATCATCCTTGATAATATTGCGGAAAATCTCCCAGGAGAGAGGGAAAGTGTAGGTATGCAGAGCATCTTCCACTAGAAGCTTGATAAGCCCATTATGGGCCAGCTGATCCGATGTCCCTTCCTTCAATTTTGTGCCACACTCAAATAATGATTGTAGGAGGAAATAGGGGATGCTTAACTTTTTTTTCTGGGGGTAAATCCATCCTATGTCTGAGTTCACTTAGCAATCGGAAGTGATAACCGTAAACAATACTGAACCGCCCCTCACAGGTAATGTATTTCATGATCTGAAAGCTGACCTCGCTCCAAAAAGGGTGTAGGCTGGCTCTCCGGACCCCATTCTTATCTTCTGAAAACTGTTCCTCTGGTAGGAAGAATTCTTTCTTGGCTTTTTGGTTCAATGTTCTCTCCTCTTTGCTCCACGGTATCCCCAATGGCAGATCAGTGACTCGACAAATGAGTTGTGGGGTAAGCTTTTAGGTCAACCCTTTAAAAGTTACGGTGGCCAGTGTCTTTGACTTAGGCTGCAAGGACATTAAGAATTCTTTGTTACCTCATCGTCGTGGCCTTGAATTATGTCACAGAAGGTCATCCAATTGGCACGGGTAAATAGGTCCACCACCTCGGGAGTTTCTCGCAATTTCCTGGAATCCGAGGGTTCCTTTCTGATAAACCCTCCTGGCATGGTGAGAATGCTATGTTTTGGCTTGTGCTCTGATCAGAAAGGGGAATTCTATGTATGGTTTCCTCATTTGATTCTCAGGATAGGGTTTCTCAGATGTTTGTATTTCACTTTGCACCAATTCCCTGGTTATAATGTTGTTGCTGCCCAAAACTCGACCGTCAAAAGGGAATTAGGCTCCCACAGACAGAGTGTAGAGCTTAATTTTCACCCCCAGCATGCATACAACCACATAAAAGTCACATTCTTCATGCACAGTTTAGCCCTCATAGTGGTTTATCGTTTCTATAGGAAGAATTTCTTAACAGGAACTGTGGAGGAGAATTTGACGCAGAACCAACTAAAAAATTCCGTGTATCACATAGGCAAACTACTGTTCTTGACCCACAGGTAGACTTGCTTCTAATTCTCCTACTCTAGACAGTTTAATTCACCACCTTTCGAAATATCATGCATGGGATTGGTGTTTTCGAGCCTACCTCTCTTCGAAACTCCAATTTCGACGCAGAAAGTTCAGGTTTCTTTGCTCCGGGAAGCTATTCCGTGTTTCCTATAGAGATCCTTCCTGTAGAAAGCTTTGTTGGCTTCTGGAGGACATCATGGTGCTTTTGAACGAGCCTGGGACACGGGAGGATTTTGAAACGGGCCAAGAAGCTTGGGCTAACAAACTGCAAAGGAGGACGCGTACTTTGCTGAGAACGGTTGCAAGTGTAAATGACAGCGGTTCATTGTGAGTTCTTCGGCCGAGCAATTTTGAATTACGGCGCAATTCATGGCGAGGGGGTGAGGTGTCCAGGCCGATCCATTAGCCAACATCACGACCATCATTCCTCAGCGTGTCTTTGACCGCCATTTCCTTTCTTTGCCATTAACCGCCACCACCTTGCCAATCCCGCCGATTCTCCCCGACTGGACACTTCCCACGTGCCGGATGCACGTCTCTTTGGCGTAACCGAGCTCGTTCGGATCCCACGAGGCCATTCGACTAATTGTGGGTGGCCAGTTGACTGGCCACCGAATTAGTTCAATCTGCACCATTTCACAGACATGTAGTTTTCAGAGTATAGTCTATGCAATTTGACGAATAAGGTTAAACACTTACCTGTGTGGCCATGGACGTGTTCTGCAGGCTTCGAGACATGGAATGGTGGCTTTGCTCACTGTTGCTTCGTGCATAGGTGTTGGAACTCCTTCTTTCATTGGTTGATGCTGTATGCAAGGCTTCGAGACCTGATCCTCTGGTTGTAAATGCTACATGCACGGCTCTGTCTTTTCTCAGCTGTCGAGGAGGTGTTCACGTCCAAGCGGAGTTTGTTTTTACATTTCCCCTGTTTCAATTTTAGCTGCTACTGATTCCAGAGTATGTGCTCCAGACGGATCAGCTGCTACAGGATTCCTGTAGGACATCCTGTAGCTGCTTCTCCTCCTGGGATGCATGCTGAAACGAGCAAGGTTGTATTCACGGATGAAGGGTCCTGATGGAGCTTTGACAGGTAGAGTGTGCGAGCCTTTGTGTGCTTGATTTGTCACTTGGGAAAAAAATATTCAATCTGAGGAAAATAGGACTCTTTGTATGACTGTGCAGGAATACATAACCAGATTGTTGCAATGGTGGTGGAAAGAGATGAAACAGGTGATGGATGGAAGAGAGGGGTGGCTACAGGCCCAATCAATAGACTTCAAGCTTTAAATTTCTTTCCAAGATCTAATTTGGCCTGCCCGAAGGCTCTACAGGATTTTTCCTGTAGAAATGCAGAACTTCCTGTAGAAAGCCCCAAAACTTCCTGTAGAAAGCTCAAAACTTCCTGTAGGAGGTTGAATCTCGACCCAAATGTGTTCAAATCCTGGAAAAAGTGAGTGGCCATGGAGGGAGTGTCTGTGAGGATGTCTGGTAGATTGGTATGGACCCCTGTCCTCATTTTGCGCGACCTTCTTTATCTGCACTGTATTCCCTGCAACCTGCAATAATTCCAGAGATTAGACCTGTTTCTTTTACCTTTTTCTCTGTTTTCCTTTTTTCTTCTTTCTCCCCTTTTTTTTTTTGAGAGAGACAGTAGGGGCGCCTCCATGAGGTTTTCACCCCCACTATCTGCCCTGGGCGCTTTAGAGAGGTTTTCACCCAAGGATATTTTTTTTTATTCCATTTCTTTATTTTCTAAGAGACAACTGGGGTGCCTCCATGAGGTTTTCACCCTCACTGTCTGCCCTAGGCGCCTCAGAGAGGTTTTCACCCAGGGATCTTTTTTATTCCTTTTTTTTTTGTTGATCAAGGTGTGGGCGGAATAGAGGCAGAACCCTGCTCCACTACCAGCACTGATTTTTCCAAAGTTTCAATGAACTCCTGCCTCGAAAGGGGTTTCCTGTGGATTTTCAATCGATGCCCATTGACAAGCATGGGGATGGCTTCTTCATCAATGGTCCTGATAAGGACTGAACCATTGTCGTTGCATTTCTCCACTGTATATGGTCCTAACCATCTTGTTGTCATCTTCCCTTTGAAATCCTTGTATCTTGAGCCATACAACAGCACCCAATCTCCCGGCTGGAATTTCTTTTCATTAAGGTGCCGGTCATGCCATATCTTCCTCTGGAGTTGAAATACTTCTGAGTGGAGGAGGGCCTGCATTCACTGTTCATCTAATCCATTCAGCTGCAGTAATCTCTCTCGTTGGGCATGGCTGAGATCTTGTCCCAGCTGAGATGCCACCCTCAATGTATTGTACTCGAACTCTATGGACAACAAAGCTTTCTTCCCGTAGACCAGCTCATAAGGTGTGAAACCTGTTATAGTCTTCCAAGTGGTGTTGTAGGCCCAGGTGGCCTCAACCAGGCGATCTACCCAATCATTTCTGCTGCTGCTCACCACCTTAGTCAAAATCCCTTCCAATGCTCTATTAGTGACTTCCACCTGCCCATTTGCTTGAGGATGATATGGGGTGGAAGTACTGTGCTTGATCTTGTGACGAGCGAGAAAATATTCAATCAGGTTGGAGGTGAACTGGCTTCCTTGATCGGTGACTAACTCTCTTAGGTAGCCAAACTTGTAGAAGATATTTTCCCTTAAAAACTCAACCACCTTTTCTTCTGTTGCTGCTTTGATTGCCTTTGTTTCTGCCCACTTTGTCAGATAGTCGGTGCACATAATTATGTAAGACCTTTGCTTTGAAGGAGGGTTGATAGGGCCCACAAAGTCCATGCCTCACTTCTCAAATGGCTCGAAGGTCACTTGAGGTTGGAGCGGCATTTCATCCCTTGGAGTTGGTTTCCCCATCCTCTGGCATCGGTCACACTGGCTGATGTATTTTCTGACATCTTGATGAAGAGTAGGCCAATAGTAGCATGCCTGTAGAATTTTGAAGGCGGTCCTTTTTGCTGCAAAGTGGCCTCCACAAGGCCCGTCATGACAGGTTAGGAGGATGTCAAAGACTTCCTCCTCCCAAACACAATGTCTCAGGATTTGATCTGGGCCAAGTTTAAACATATTGCCCCCGATCCAAGTGAATGGGGCGCTCTTCCTTACGATTCTGCTCTTCTCCTTTGAGGATAGATGCGGAGGGAACTGTGCTGAGACCAAGTAATTTGCTATATCAGCAAACCATGGAGAGAGTACTGAGATAGCAAATAGATGTTCATCTGGCATCTGGTCATCCACTATTCCTTCTTCAGCTACAGGCAAATCCAATCTAGACAATAAGTTAGCAACAACATTTTCCTTACCTGGCTTGTCGACAATAGTCAAATCAAATTGCTGCAAAAAAAGTAACCATCTAATGATAAGAGCATTTACATCAGGCTTATTCATTAAATATCTAATCGCAGCATGATCAGTGTGTACAAATGTTTGATAACCAGTGATGTAGTGTCTGAACTTGTTTAGGGAATGGACTACAGCCAGGAACTCTTTCTCGGTTACTGTATAGTTCATTTCTGCCTTGGACAGGTTTTTGCTGATGAAGTATATGGCATATGGTAGTTTCTCCTCAACTTGTCCTAAGGCTGCCCCTATGGCTTTATTCAAGGCGTCAGTGTGGATGTGGAAAGGTAGGGCCCAGTTTGGACCTCTCAAGATCGGGGCGGACACTAGCTTATCTTTCAACTCTTCCAGAGCCCCTTGATAGTCGTCAGTCCATTAAAACTTAACATATTTCCCTAAGAGGCCAAACAATGGCGAGGCTAGCTTATTGAAATCTTTAATGAATCTTGGATAATATCCTGTTAAGCCTAGGAAACTCCGAACATCTCTTACCTTTTGGGGAGGTGGGACCTTTTGGATGATAGCAATCTTATTTTGATCCACCTGTAATCCTTGCCGAGAAATAGTATGACCTAGCACGGTCCCTTCAGTCATCAGGAATTCACATTTTTCAGGACTGAGGGACAGGTTCATCTCAATGCACTTAGTTAGGACTTTTCCCAGATTAGTCAATGCTTCTTGGCAGTTGGACCCATAAGGAGTAAAGTCATCCATATAGATTTCTACCGAATCATGGACCAACTAAGAAAAAATGCTCAATACTACTCTCTGGAAAGTGGCAAGAGCGTTGCACAGCCCAAAGGGAAGGACTCGGTAGGAAAAGGTACCCCATGGACAAGTGAAGGTGGTTTTATCTTGGTCCTCTGGGCTTATTTGGATCTGGTTATACCCACTGAACCCATCTAGGAAAGAGAAGAACTTCTTCCCTGCCAATCCATCCAACACTTGATCTATGAAAGGCAAAGGGAAATGGTCTTTCTTGGTGGCTTTGTTAAGTTCTCAGTAATCTATACAGATTCTCCACTTCCCGTTCTTCTTGGGCACAAGCACTAGAGGTGAGACCCACTCACTATCGGAGATAGGGTAGATGAATCTTGCATCCAACAATTTTTGCAATTCTTCTTTGACAATGTCTTTAAGGGCTGGATTCATTCTCCTCTAAGGCTGCCTAACTGGTTGACAATCTTCTTTAAGGTAAATGTGATGGGTACAGACCGAAGGATGGACTCCTTTCATCTCCTTATAGCTCCAAGCGAAAGCATCTAAATGATTGTTCAGTAAGCTACACAGCTCCTTCTCTTGGGAGGGAGATAGGGAGGAGCTGATCTTTAAAGTTCTTTCGAGACAAAACTCCACATTCTTAACTCTGGGAGAGGTCAGATCAGTCACACAGAGGTCCACTAAGGTGCTGGCTTGGTTATCTTCCACCAATTCCTCTAAGGATAGTGCACTGGGAGGTGGATTTTGAATCAAATTCTCAATCAAATCATCCCCGGTTTAAGGGCCTCCCCTAGTGGTTTCTACTGTGCACAGTGGTGCAGAGTAGACCTCATCCTCATCTCCTTCTTCCAACCAGAGTGGTAAGTCATGTTCTAGTAGAGGTTGGGCAGAAGGATATAGGACTAGCTGCTTGGACATGGGCCCATTCTTGATGGTCATGCTTCCAGCTCGACAACTGATGTAAGAATCCGCAGTGGCTAACCAAGGTCTTCCCAAAATGAGGGGGTATCCAGTGAGCTTTTCCTTTGGCTGAAGGACCAAGAAGTCTGCAGGGTACTCCCACGAGTCAACAAAGACCAAGACATCTTCCACAATCCCTTCGGGAGTCACGGTGGAGCGATCTGCCAACTGCAGGACTGTCGAGGTCTTCCTTAAGGAACTCTGAAGGTTGAGTTTAAGCATGGTGTCCCTGGTCATCACATTAATGGCAACCCCTAGATCAATCAAGGTATGGGGGATTATGGTGCCATTGATGTGGACATCAACTACAGGACTCCCAGGGTCCAAATACTTTGGACAGATTACTTTCCCCAACATTAGATCAGACAATTGTCCTATGACATTGATAGTCGGGGCATCTCTCTTTCGCCTACTTGGGTGCCTGAAACACTTCTCCTTAATCATTTTTTGTATATCCGTACATCTTTTATGGCCTGGAGAAGTGGTATTTTCACACACAACTATTTAAGTTCTCCCAGAAGTTCAGTCTCCTCTGGGTTTGGTTGCATGGTTACTGTTAGTCACTTAGGAAAGGGTGGAATGGCTTTGGGTTCACTTTCCTATTTCTCTTCCTCGTCCTCTGGGGGAGGAGGTTGGCGATCTAGAAGGGTCTTCCCAGATCACATGTTGATCTCCTAGATCTCCACACCATAGGTAGGGCATGTTGTCTCCCCAGTGTATACCTGCTGGGCCTGTCGGTTGTTGGGGTTCGGGTTTGGTTGAGCAGGCATCTGGGGTTGTCTTGGAGGAGCAGGAGGTAATGGTTGTGGCTGAGCCGGTGGTGGAGGCAGAATGGTGGGAGGAGAGTTGTATTGGGGCCTCCACCCCGGTTGAGGTGCATTCCACTGAGGTTGTGGCTGGACATGTGGGTGAAATGAATGAGCAGTGGGTTGAGTATGGTATTGAGGTGGATAAGACCACAGAGGAGGTGCGGACCAGGAAGGATGAGCAGGGGGACCCCAAGAAGGTATGTGAGTAGATTGGTTGGGGCTATAATAAGCTTGGGATGTCCCTTGCATCCCCTGCTGGTAAGGTCTGGGCCAATGCGGCCTCCTTTGGTTGAGGAAGTAGAGAGGTTCAGTGGTTGCCTCAGTCCCTTGGTACATGGCTTTAAATCCGGGCAAGGTTGGGCATTGGTTTGTGGGGTGGTTTTCCTCACAAACGAAACATACCTCTACTGAGTGCAATGGACACTCGTTCTTAGGGTGCTTCCTCGTACATCTAGGACAAAAAATGGCCAAAGCCCTCTCAGCTTCCTCTTTCTTTTTTTGGATTCAGAAAGTATCAAGTTGCATGGCAATGGTTGTCTCATCTCACTTTTGAGCTCTTCCATTTGATTAACAAACTCATGCTTGGAGAATGTAGTACTAGCTGAAAGTGGATTCCCCCTACCTCCTTTCCGGGCTGCCCTAGAGTGGTTTCTAAACACAGTCTTTATGTCCTCATTAGGTAGTTGGTAGATGTCTCCTCCAGCTAGCAAGTGGAGGGTATCTAGAAGGTCTTCAGAGACTCCTCGGAGCAGAACCATCTTTAGAGATTCAGGGTCAAGTGTGCACCTGGCCCATTTATAGCTGAGTTGGAACCTTTCCTCGTAGTCTTCTAAAGACTCATCATTTCCCATGGTCATCCGAAAGATTTCTCCCTTTGTTTCCTTTGACCTACAGTAATCTCGGTATTTGTTGTTAAAGGCTTGCTGCATCTGAGCCCAAGTGGTGATACTGTTGCCAAGTAACCCCATGAACCAGCGTAATGCTGCATTCTTGAGGGTAGAGGGAAAGAGTTTCAACTTTTGCTCATCTTCTGCATAGTCATAAGTTCGACAAAGGACAGAAAAATCAAACAGGAAGGTATCAGGGTATTCAGTGGTCAATCCATGGAAATGAGGTAAGGCTGAGGGACTTATGTTCTTCATCTTCATGTCCCCGTTGGTCTCTCGGATGGGCAAGGTACCTTCTATTCTCTCATCATCGTCTCTACCATTTCTGTTTTCAGCCATGGTCTCAAAAGGAATGTTTTCTTGCTCTTCTTCTATTATAGGATCTTCGTATATCTCATGAGGTTCACCTATAGGTTCTTCTGGGTCACTGCCACCAAAGAAGAGAGAAGGGTGACTCAGTGAAGTGGTGGGGGTGTTGGGTAGGAATTTTCCGGTATTATCTCTGTTCCTACGAGGCATGAAAAGATTTTTGGTTGCTTTTGATTTTTCTTCTTGTACCTGCAAAACTGAAACAGATGGAATTGCAACTAACTAAAATCTATCTTGTAGAAATGAAAATGCGGAATTGAAATGAAAGCAGGAAAGGACTAATCTATTTTTCTCAAATGAAATTGCAGGAACGAAATGCTAGTCTATGCTTGCAGAATTGAAATGCTAATCTACGCTTGCAGAATTGAAATTGCGGAATTGAAATGCTAATATACGCTTGCAAAATTGAAATTACGGAATTGAAATGCTAATCTATGAAAGCAGGAATATCTACTCTACTTTTGCGGAAATGAAATGAAATAAACTACTTAGCAGAAGGTTGTAGTGGAAAATAGAAGAAAAGCAGCAATCGCAAATACTCTGATGCTTCCCCAACAACGGCGCCAAAAAGAATGGTGGGCTCCAGTATTGCAGCAATAATACTGCAACTCCTGGGACTCCCTTCTTTACTTTTATCAACCCGGTAGTTCGTAACAAACTTGGAAGCAATGGTGCTGTATGCACAAGTACTAGCTCTTGTCGCAGTTGTCACTTGGTTAGCTGGCACAAGTCCGCTATGAGCTTAAGCCAACTTCTATGAGCTCTGAGAAGAAGCCTTTTAACTGATGGACGAAAGCTAACTCAAAGAAGGTTGATCTACTTGCAGAAAGAAACTGGAAAGCTGAAAGGAAACGTAAACCCTAACAAACCCTAATTTTACCAGCTAGCCCTACTGATGCAAGAAAGAGGATGCAAGCTATTGAAAGAGATGCCATTGACTTCTAGGAAGGTAAAATACATGTGTCTAAGCTACTTCTACAGTAACATTTGAAAAAAAAAACATCTTTTTGTATTTTTGAATAAGTTTCCAGAATTATCATGCATGCGATTTAACTGTTTTTGACTGTGCAGAGGTGGATTGGCGAGAGCAAATGCTTGGAGGAAGTTGGGAAGGTTTAGAGAGGGCTTAAGGGGTCCCTAACATCTTTCCAGAGAGTTTCACAGAGTTTGGCTATCAAGAAACCTCATTCATGAGCCTCTACAGGAAGTCTGCAGGGGTTCTACAGGATGTTCTGGAATTTCTATAGGATGTCTGTAATTTTCTACAGGTTGTTCAGAAATGGGATTTTGGAGGATGGATGGAGAGAGAAAGGTGAAGGAGTGAGTATGGAGGTAGGACAGGGGTGTGAGGAGGTCCAGGACTTGGCAGATGGAGTTGAGAAAAGATGAATATGGCTGGATTTGTTCAAGAAGGAATGAAGCAATGTTGCACAAAAATTAGGGTTATGTGAGCAAATGGCAAACGTGAGGCAAGAATCCATGTTAGGGATGGAGCAGATAGGATTGATGGAGTATGGGAAGATAGAGAAGTGGTACAGGTGCTTTGCAAGTTGTTTTTCCAACTGAACCAATGAAGACTTGTAAAATCAGAGACCTAGTTACGTTGACCTAATCTGATCTAGATAACAGTAAAGAGAATGAACAGAAGTTTTAATTGCAATTAAACCATGTATACTAACTATGCAACGAAGTAATCAAGAATCTGAACATGTAACCAACTTCTGCAAATAAAAATCAAACACTAATGATTGCATGGCGAAGCAAATTCAGTGTTTTTGTTGGCAGCAAGGTCACCTTGATCCCAGCTCCTGATCCCACTGAGAGAGAGGTGAAATCAGAGGTGCTTGATGGCCCTTTTCTGAATCTTATCCCTGTTAATAACCTATCAACTCAATCTGAACATCAAAAACCTTTCTAATCATCAACAGTGACTTAGTTAATCAGCAAGCTTTTAATCTACTTAACAGAAATGATTTTGCAAAGACATAAAGAACAAATAACAATACATAAAGGAGGCCTTGGAACTCAGGTTGGGCCCAACCCCAAGAGCTTCTGGCTCCTATAAAGAACTTAGATCTAATGCCAAGTAAAGCTGCTTTTCATTACTCAAAAATAATCATCACAAGAAAGTTATACAGTAGTAGCTACAAGAAAATGAGCTGAGAAAATGACAGCACTATAGTGCAAATACCAACAGTTCCAAAAGTAAACTACGAAGGCTGAGGCCTTCCTATTTATACACTACAAGGGGCCTAGCATCCCTCCTTAATTCAAGGGACTCGACCATTCAAACTGCCAGTAAACAGTCACTCTTCCCAAAGCTGCTCGGTTGCCTTTAGGATTCGTTTTTGGTGGCTTGTTGAACTCGGAGTTGAGGGTGGAGATTTTGAGGAAGGGCCATTTAATGCCAAAGACGACCTCCCTACGAATCCTCAACTCAAGCTTGGCTGTCACCTGGCCCATAATTGCTTGGTTTTGCTCCAAAATTTGTCCAAAAAACCTGAAATAACCATGTATTAGCCTCCTTGGTAGAGTGACCACCGTTATTCGTTCAAATAACATAAACATACTAAAAAAACATGCATAATCTATGAAAAATGGTGGATTGATCAAGGACAACTAGGCAAAATGAGCCCAATAAGTTACCCAATTCGGGGCTCATCAATCATCATTCAAAGTGTTGGATGAACACCATAAATGAAAGGTCATAACATGATTCGAAGGGTCTTCTCCAAGATTTCCGTTAAACTTTAGAATATCAGATTGTAAATTATGCGGAATCACCGGCCACCAAGGTGCATATGAGATTGGATCATTGGTGAGCCGGTTTAAATTTGGTAATTCTAAAGTTGCTACGAATGGCAACTGTCGATTCAAGTCAGGTTGAGCATATCCAGGATATGATGGAATTGCCTGTGCAATAGGCCTTTGCAAACCAACATAGGGCATCTGCATTTGGTAACCTTGGTATGATTGTTGAACAAAACCAGTATAAGGTGGTTGTTGATAACCAGATTGAATTTGTGGTTGTCCATAACCTGCAAAGCCTTGTTGCCCAGGACCTTGGTAAGCTTGATATTGACCAAAACTAGGTTGAGCTTGTGAACCAAGTCCAAACTGAGGTTGGAACTAGGGTTGCTGGAATTGCGGCAGCCACGGTTGTTGGACCAACTATTGTTGCCTAGCAATGAAAGGTTGACCAGGTTGCGAATCAACTATACCGATGTAAGCCTAGGTCAACCCAAATAAAGGTATACTAACCTGAGATTGTTGTTGAACTCCAGAAACAAGTGGTTGTTGTATAACAACTTGAGAAACTTGAACCTCTTGACTTGAAACTTGTGGTTGCAAGGGAGAAGTATCAATTTGTCCCTGTTGAGATACACCAGTTTGAGCTTGTGACTATGGCACAGTAGTAACAACAGGTGTAGTAGGAATAGTTGACACATTTTGCATTGGTTGTGTTGGATACACAAGCCTTAGTTGAGTTGGCATTGCTGGTTTCCATTGAAAAACTCTAATTCCAGGTTGACTTGAATATTGTGGGAAATTAACATATGGTTGTCCTCCAGAATAAGGAGGATATGATGAATAAGCATATTTCTCTCCATATAGTGGTAATCTAGATTTAATGGATACATAGGTCTTTGTTGACCAGATTACCTAGCCTGATATTGATGTTTAGTATCAAACTGTTCAGTTCCCATTAGAGAAGAACTAGGTAAAATTCTGGTTGAGGACATGGGTGATGACCATGGTGCAGAAGCAACCCCTGAGTGGGTTCCTGAAAATGATTGGTAACCAATCGGGACGGAAGATTCACCATACAGGTGCGACTCAAGTGTGGTAGAAAACATCGAAGGAGTTACAATAAAATATTCTGCTGCAGCTGCATCAAATGATACAGTCTGGGATGTTAACAGTTGTTCAACCATAGTTAGCTGGCCCAAATTTTTTCCTAAAGCTTCGACGGGTACTTGAAAGGAAGAAGGATCAGATGAAGCAAAGTAATCAGGAGTAGTAGGGTAAAGATAAAGCCTAGTTCCAAAGTGAAACGGGGTTCCAGGTGTGGAATCTTCTACTAATTCCTCCTCTATGGCAATCAAATCTGGTGGAAGAACTTGACCATCAGGTCCATAAAATATTTCTGGTGTTGATGAAAGTGTAGTTTCAACAGTGACTAATGTCTGAGGGGTAACAACTTCTGAATGTTGAAATTCCAAGTCCAGATGTTTAGGTAAATGAGCAATAGTTTCAAAGGGAGGTTCCTAAACAACTTCAGGTTCAGATGTAACTTCTATTTGAACTGGGATAGATTTTGGACTAACTTCTGGTGGAACTGATTCAAGTTCATAAGCACTTTCTTGTTGAACAATTTCAAGTTGAGTATCAACTTGTTGTTGGACAACCTCGGTTACTGTTTCACTAGGATCAACGCTAATGTCCTCAGTTAATTTTGAAACTTCTTCTTTAGGAACGGATGTACCAGAAATAGTTGGAGTAACTAGAGTCTCTGTAGCTACTGAAATAAATGTTTCAGGTAACCTGGATGAAGAACTAGGAGTTCTTGATGTGCTAGATTCAGTTAAACGAGACCGCTTTGTCTGAATTGGTGTCACTTCGGGAGGCAAAGGCGGTTGGCTCGCTTTTCTCTGCGAACGACGGGGTTTGGTTTGATGTTCCTCCATGATTGCTGATTAATTTTATTATCAAAAATAAATAGACAAAAAGGGGTAGCTAGGCAAAAGGTTTACCAAGCAACTATGAATTGCAGAATACCTCTTGGCAAAACAAGAAGTACGGGCAGGCAATCTCCTCGAATGCTGTGTTCGGTGTATCACATTTGCAAGGTGGCCGACTCGGTTACTTAAGGATGGATAGCAACCTAGTGTTGTCCTCCCATATATACTCGAAGGTACGTGGAGGCACAGTCCATATAAGTGTTGTCTAATGCAAAATTTCACAGTGAGAGCATTCCCATATACTTTACGTACTGTAACACCACCATATATACCCGAAGGTATGTGGATGAGCTACGATATAATCACGTACGTGGAATGAGGTATCACACTTGGGATGTATTGCAGACAAGTTAGCGATAGCTTCTTGGTTTAACGACGACGAAACATGTCTCTAGCCTAGAACCACTAACTGTTTTCATTAATGACAGTGCTCCATTAGGTAAATTGACGTTTATTTTAAGTTGATCTTGCTTAGGAATTTTTCTTTCAAGTTTACGGCGTGATGTATTCTTAAATTCCTAGGAATGCAACTATCATGATAAGCATTCTTTCCATTCAGTTTTAACAATGAAAATCTTAGCTACTTAGGGATAGAGCAATCAGATTTCTTTTGATCAAAGAGCAAAGAGCACAATCTATATGCAAATTCCCTACACTATTCCTTTTAGCACACACAAACTCTTTTCAATGCAAAATGCATGTATTTCTTTTCAATTTCCCTTTATGTGAATGATTCAAAAAGAAAAATAATGCACAAACGATCATCAAACTCTTTTCATAAAAATGACGATTTTGTGACAATTTATTTTCAAGGAAAGGAAGACTCTATGAAACTTTAATTTTCAAAGAAATGAGGAATTACGACACTTTCAATGAAAAGACTAATAATATGCACATATCAACCAATCGATATTTCATGAATGAAGATTTGACGACAATTCAACTTTCAAAGGAAAAGACGATTTTACGACACTTTCTTTCGCTAAAGATCAACCGATTAAAACTAACTTTCGACTATAGATTGAAAATGAAAAAGTAAATACATAAGAAAAATTTATCAATCCTAGTCTAAGTAGGGCCAAATTAAGGAGATGAAAAACTATTTTCAGAGACAAAACATCATTGACATTCAACAACTCATTCAAACAAGAGAAAATTGGCAAAAACTTTCAGTTCCTAGATGGGAAACTGACCCTCAATGGATCAACACAAGCAACAGTTAGAGACAGTGCATTGAATCGCATTGGATCTATGCAGGAAGTGCACTATAGTGCACTGTGTCCTTCATTATACTGCGCTGGTGACAGTAAGCCATTCTGGAGGCAATTTTGACACAGTTTCAACTCAATTTTCAATGAAAGAAGACTGAAATTCAATCAACGACCACAAGTACAGTATGTAGAAATCTCTTAAGAGGTCGATAAGCTACTAAGATGGATAAGGTATCCCCAGCGGAGTCGCCAATTTGTTTTGGGAAATTTTAGTCTTCTTGGATAAACACCTAATCCCTCTATACTAGTAGCTTAATCTAGAAACAACAGTACAAAGCATTCTCTACCTTTCTATAAACAATAGATAAAATAAGAGAACAAAGAATCTACTTGTAGCTTCCGCTTGTTTCTTATCTCCCTTGACTGATTCGGTTTCTCCTTCCTGTACTTAAGCCGCTTGAGAAGTACCTGCACATAGATAGAAACAAGAACCCATTAAAGCATATGATAATGATATATTGATTAAACATAGCATGGAATCAAGTACATGATAAGCATATGAAAGCATCAAAAGACAATACAAACATATGGAAAAAGCTTTGAACACTTTATTAGTGAAAGGAAGAGTTACAACCCAATTTTCCTAATTCAGCATCACTCCTCTAGTTCAATCCCATCCTCTCCTCACAACAAACAAGACACTTTGACATCATTACAATACTTTCAATCAACTCAAATCTCATATCAACATCATCTCCCTACAATTCAATAATTTCGGGCCCCTGATCACTTAGATGAGTGATCTTTTTATAGGTGAATGAAGGAAGTTATGCCATCAATGGTGATAATGAATGCCCTCCTAAATTTAGGAATCAATTCCATGGAAGAAGGGATGAGGGGATTGATGTTCCTTAACTCCCTTCCTCATCCAAATGCGAACTCAAAGGAGTGGATAGCTTTGAGAAAATTCTAGAGGCATCCAATGGATAAGAAATTTTTCAAACCCTCACGGAAATTCACTCGAATTCGCCCAGTGCAGGCCAAAGAGGGACCAAGTGCGCTGCATAACACCTTGACAGTGTATGTTTGCATTGCAGCGCACCCTAATGAAGGCCTACTTGCACTGGTCCTCTTAGAGGTAGTTTTTGGATGTTTTCAGTGATGGAACTTCTTGGGAAGTGAGGCATTCTGATGTTTAACTTCTTTAGGGCATGTAACAACTGCATTAGGGGTTGATGGGCCCTAATAGTATCGATCTATAAGTTGGAGTTGATGTGCCCAAATGGATCTGTAATAGGTATCCAATCCGGTCCCTTTTCTAAAAAATTAAGGCACCATTCATGTTTGCACAGATTTTCAGGACTTGAACAAATCTTGTGCCAAAGACAATTTTCCACACCCTTTATTGACCATATCATTGACGAGTGTGTGGGGCACGAGATTCTATCATTCATGGATGGATTCTCTAGGTATAACCAAATAAGTATCCATCGTGCCTATCAGTTAAGGACAACGTTCATTAGTATGTGGGGAACCTTTGCATATAGGGTCATGCGATTCGGCTTAAAGAATGCTGGAGCCACATTTCAACGGGCCATGTCATATTGTTTTCATGACATGGAACACCTTATCCTTGCTTAACTTGACGATCTCACTAATCATTTTAGGTCTCGGGCGCAACATATTCATAATTTGCGCACCATTTTTCTCTGATGTCGCAGGTATAACATTCGTATTAATCCATTGAAATGTATCTTTTGTGTTCCTACTGGCTATTTGTTAGGCTTCATTATGTCAAAAGGCAGTATCACTATTGACCCCCTAAAATTTCAAGCCATTCTTGAGTTGACACCTCCCTGTACCTTGTGCCAGTTACAAAGCCTACAAGGTAAGGCCAACTTCCTTCGCAGGTTCGCGCCTGACTATGTGACCATCGTGCATGGGTTTCTTAGACTCCTTTTCTCAACCATTCCATTTGTTTGGGATGATCACAATCAACAGTATTTTGATTCCCTAAAACATATTCTCACTTCCACTCCCTTGATCAATCCCCCTGAATTCACCAAGGGTTTCATCTTGTTCATCTTAGCCTCTATCCTTTCAGTCGTTGGGGTCCTTATTTAGGAAGATGATGATCGGAATGAGCACATTATCTACTATGTTAGTAAGAACCTTGTAGATCCCCCCATGAACTACTCTCATGAAGAGAAATTGGCATTGGCTATCGTGTTCTCAGTCCAAAAGCTCTGTCACTATATCCTTACGCGTACCACCAAGGTTGTGACAAACTCCAACCCCATGACCTTCCTATTGAGTAGATGGATCATTAATGGGAAGTATGCTCGTTGGATCGTTATCCTCCAAGAATTCGATCTTGATTTTGTTACCCCTAAGAGTAAGAAAGGTTTGGCCCTTTTCAAGCTTATTTCTAAATTACCCACTAGTACAAGTGATCCAGCAATTAATGACAAGCTCCCCGACAAACACCTGTTCACCATCACTATGGATGATCCTTGGTACGGGGATATTCTCACATATTTGCAAACTCAGAAGTTCACCCCCCATGTCCCCCGTGATGATCGACGACGCATTCGATACCATACCCCTCGCTACCTTCTCATCGGTGACGACCTTTACTGTTGTGGTGTGGATTCTATCCTTCACCATTGTCTCACCCATCCTGAAGCAGAGAAAGTGCTAAATGCTTGCCACAGTGGTGCTTGTGGTGGTCACCTCTCCTGGCTACTTTTGGCCTCATCTCTTCAGCGATTTCATTGAGGTAGTCAAACACTGCCCCAACTGCCAGCATTTTGCCCTAAAGGTAAGAGCCCCACCGAGTCCCCTCCATCATGTCATCGCAGCTGGTCCTTTCTGCAAATGGGCCATTGATTTTATGGAGTGTCAAACACCATTTATTAATAACCATAAGTATATTATCGTGGTGGCTGACTATTTTACCAAATGGGTTGAGGCCATGCCAAAGTTCAACAACATGGTGGCTACTGTGCCCTTTTCTTTTTTAACCATGTTATCACTCGATTTGGGGTTCGAAAAGAATTGGTCTCTGACCATGGTCGACATTTTGAAGATGAGGTATGATGTGAGTCATCCTCGCTATTGGGCTTCCAACACCAGTATTCATTGTCTTATTACCCCCAAGGTAATGGACAAGTGGAAGCAGTCAACAAGATTCTCAAAGCAATGCTTCAGTAGATAGTGAATAAGCACAAGACCAACTGGCAGCACTATGGGCCTATAGAACTTCTGTTAAAACTTCCATCGGGTTCACCCTTTTCCACCTTGATTTTGGCGAGGAGGCAGTCTTACCAATCAAGTGCGAGATCCCTTCCCTTCACCTAGCTATTGAAATTCTCCCTGACACCAAACCATTAGAACAAAGACTTATCATGCTTGAACGTGCCTTTAAAGACCGTTGTGTTGCTTTGCAAACCATTGAAGCGGCTAAAAAGCACACCAAAGCCCAGTATGATCGAAAAGTAAACCCTCGTGACTTTCATGAAGGTGATCTTGTTCTTGTGTATGACCAGGCCCATGATACCCTGGGACATGGGAAGTTCGAATAATTATGGCTAAGACCTTACATCATTCGTAAGGACTTAGGCAAGCGGGCATCTCTCCTATAGGATTTTGAAGACCAACTACTTCCTAACCCTCGTAATGCACTCCATATTAAGAAATTTTACCTGTAGCATCTCACATTGATTCGCATGTGTTTATTTCTATGATGGATTTAGGTAGGTTGCATCATTTCATTTTTTGTTTTGACACTTCACCCGGAAACCATTTTTCCAAGAAGGGTCACTTCGTCGACTCTTAAAATTGAATTTCTTCATATGCGACACTTGTACCTAAGGGGCCACCTTTCATTAATACTGGCCGTCCCAAGAGTCGATTTTCATCATGAGTAACCATCAGTTGCTCATGTTTTCATGGTCCCCACTGGGCCTATTATGTGTGGCAGTGTCATCGAGTAACCCTTGTTTAGAGCATCCACAATGAGTCACATTTGCACCCATGGAGTCTGTTTCACATACCATTATATCATGTAATAATATTCCATCCATATTTGCATACTGTTCATCCTGTGTTGCCCATTTTGGCCTCTAGTCATACTATCCCCCATCCCCTCCGGAGTTGAGTCAGTCACTACCAGGTCAACCATGCACCTTATGCTCTGACAAGGGAAGTCGTATGTTTGTCCCTCAGTCCCATTTTTTCCATTCTCCCCAGTGTCAGTCCATTAGTCACATTACTATTTTCCCTTGTGCCTTATTTCAGGATCCTCATTTCCTCACTTATGGCAGGCCCTATTCTGTCGACATCATCACATCTATTCAAGAAGAATGGCCTAGAGGGCGATGTATCTTGGTTCCATATTCCACCCTTGTTCGGTGCCTCAGATCAAGCAAAGGGACTCATTATGTCCCTTTGACTTGGTTGTTTCATGCTCTTGATTCATACACTTAATGGTCTAGTGATGCAGTAGCTTGTACCAGTGATTCTCAGGTGTGTGTGAAATGTTTTCAGACCTCATGAGGGGGTGGCCATTTAGGTAGCCCCCCACATGCCTGGATGACTTCATATTATGCTACAGCCTTAGATACAGTTCGACAGATTTGATGGGTTAAGTTCCTACCAATCGTAGTATTCATAGCCTGCACGTCTCCTTTAGATGATCCATTCAGTTTTGTAGAGCCCTTCCCTGTTCAGTAGGGCTTCTCTGGTTGCTCTACCCTCACTCCCACCCATTTTTTTAGGAAAGGACCATTATATCTCATTTACTCAGATGATATTGTATTCAGTCTTGGCTCATGTTTTACCCGACACATTATGTATATGGGACACATTGTATTATTTTTTGGCTGATTTATGCCAGCATGTCATGTACCATTCAGCATGTACTTTATCACTGAGTTTCATGTTTTTGGGCGCATCATTATTTTTGTACTAAGTTATGTCCGTGGGTATATGTATGCCTCCCCTACCTCACTGAGATCTGGTACCACAACATAAAAGGAGACTTGCATTAGTCTCGCCCCCTCTATCACTATCCTCTTTTGATTTAGCTCCATTGGTTTCTCTCTCTCTCTCTCTCTCTCTCTGACTCCACTTTGTTGTCTAGTGATTGTGTCTTTACAACATACTTTAGTCATATGTTTTGCTCCTAACACTCGTACGTTGGGGGGCAATCTGTTATCACAAAAAATTGATCATCTAGCCTTAATTTACTAGATGGATCGAAGTACACCATGTAAGGCCAATTTTACCATAGTAAAATTGCTTTCACTGTGAGAAATTACTTAATAAACCACATTTGTTAAGCAATTTATAATTAAACCCATGAAGAATAATTAAATAAATCACTATTTATTTAATTATCTTCTAGGAATAATTAATTAAACCATTTTTTAATTAATATTCCTTGTCACATTTGACCCAGTTATGAAAAATAAACAGATAAATTATTAATTATCTTATTTTTCTCTAGGAATAATTAATTAATCACTAATTAATTATTATTCCTTGTCAAGTTTGACTAAATCCCTTAGGAATAATTAAATAAATAATTATTTGTTTATTATTCCTTAACCATATTTCTTGAGATGATAAATAAATCATTTATTTATTTATTATTTCTAAATAAAAGTTTAAATACTTTAGCCCCAAGGGTTAGCTCAACTGGTCAAATAAGTGCCTTGCTGTTCGGGAGGTCACAGGGTCAATTCTCCCCAAAGCCCTTGGGGTTAGGCCTAGCTATTGGTCGTGGGGCTTGATGCCCTTGATCAAGCTCAGATATTTTTGTGGACTTAGTGGCCACCCAGTGACCGCGGGTCTTCGTGAATCACCAAAAAAAAAGGTTTAAATACTTTTTCCCTCCTAACCAAATATAATAAAATATTCCAAGTGGCTATTTCTAGAATGGGGTTAATAATATTTTATTATTGCTCATTATTCGAGGATAACCTAATATTTTGTTATAAATAGAAGGGTTTTCCATTCATTATTCACTTTCGATTATTTTCATTGTTTCACTCAGTGTTTTAACTCTAATTATTATCATTGTCGCACACCATTTTTATTTTCCATTTGAGTTCCCATTGAGCTCAAACATTTTATTTGATGGGTTTTACACATTATAAAGGAGAGAGACTCTATCAAAAAGTTGAAAACATTTGAGGATAGCGAAGAACCGATCCCATAGAGGGGGACTGGTAACATTATTTGTTCTCTTCATAGGTGTTGTTTAATAAAATATATTCTTTAAATATCTTCTTTCCATTAGATTATTAGAGTTATTTGTGTTTGTTTAACTGTTCCATTTTGTTGTTTAACTATGATTGTGGCACAGATCAAAGCTTTGGCAGGTTTTGTTTATATCATTTATTGCAGATCTACAATGTGTAGCATCCATTTATATAGTTAAGATTGTTTTTCATCCGCAGCCTTAGGTGATTTCTTTTCGTACACATATGAGAAGAAAACACTATAACAATTTGAAAAGTCTCCAATATATGGTTCAGTTTGAACGAGTTTAGTAATTTGTAAATCAGTTGCTTCTGAGTGTGATGTTAATGTCTGAGTTTGATCAAATTTAGTCTCTGTTACTTCATGGTCGAAAATAGTAGATGTTATCGGTTTATTAACTTCAATTCCTCTTACATCAGAATCTATTATAGTAGAAGTTTCAGTTTCTGTTGCAGTTCCAGATCCAAATGATTTAGATTTTTCGGCTTTAATCTTTTCTAACTGACTTGGTGTATACTCAGGGGGATCCCCAAGTATCCTACGTGGTTGTCATGGTAATTCCAGAACAATTCAAAATTTTCAATTAATCAATTACACAATATCTAAATTAGACCAAAAGTCTCTAAAAAGTAAAAAACAACACAGAAAGTAACACGCGCTAAAATTATAAGAGTTCAAACCATACAAAATGACTCTTCACAGAGATCAATAATTACTAGTTGGTGATGAAATCCAACATCACAGTGATCAAGGTGAAAATCTTTATAGAAATGAGCGTTTGGAACCAATTACCATGACAACTTGCTTAATGAAACAATCTGGTGTAAGTAACTCTGCTATAAACCATCTCGAGCAAAGATTACCCTCCAAAAAGTCCAAGTGAGTCTAGAAAACGTATGTTCCAGGTGCAATAGGACGTTCCCTATGTCATCACCTTAGGTAGAGCCCTAGGATTATAGTCACTAAGTTTGCCAAATACAACAATTTTACCTGGGGGGACAGTCACAGATTGGAAGTACACGCAAGGGCAGAGTAACAAGCTCAATCCCCTTGAAGTCTCCTTAATGAGAAATTGGAGGTTTACTTTCAAGTGACCCCAAGTACCTTTCGGTATCGTTGTAATACGTGTAAGCCACTATATCTAGGTTGATGAAGTGGGTACGATCACTTCACCATATTTGACATGATCTCATGCTTAACTCATGTGCAAGAAGAGCTTCCCAGAGCAAAATGGAAATAACTGGATTTTCTCTCCCTAACTCAAGATTCTATTGTTCGTTTGTAGCTTTGGAAAGTTTACTTCATTCCCTATTCCAAAGCCCTACACTTAAACTATTGTAGGTGACAAAAGCACTAAAAAATGTAAAATTCTAGATGAATTTTAATTAACATCATATTATTAAGTTGTTCTCTACTGAATGGGTGATGAAGGTGAAACTTATGATGTTACGACATGACTCGAAATCTTAATGCACTCTAAAATGCAATAGCAACTTTCAAATTTGATGAAATGCTATTTAGAGAAAAGAAAGAGTTTCTTTGATTTTTTTGAGAAATGAAATGCAAAAACTCACAACTTTTTCCAATCTTCTAAAGCAACCAATTTCACTATAATGTAATGAAAATTCAGTTAACAAACCAAATTCCAGATTTCCCTAAACATCAAATAAGCCAAAATACTCTTTTTCTCTAATCACTCAAAAATTTCAAGCACATAAATTAATCAAGAGAGTGAGAGAAAATACATTCTCCCTGTGAATACTTTGATTTAATGATAATAACAGTGTAATTATGAAAAAAGTTCCAAGATGAAAGCAACAATTTCCTTTATCAAGCAAAAACGACTTCAGTTTCTTCACAAAACCACAAGGTCTCAAGAAACCCTAATTTGCAATTCAACGTGAATTTGACTACAAATAAACAATAATTAAGGCTTAACCAGTGTATTTGACACAACAAAATAAGAATATCATAAGCTAAAGTATAATCTATCTTGTTTTGATCAATCAACAAATCAACCACGCAAAACCCTAAGTAATTCTTTCAAAAATACCTAATTCTGAAAAATCATTAACAAAGCCGTCAACTGAGTTCAGAAGGGACACCACACAGTCCAAACAAAGATAATGACACTTCCAGAAAAACAAATTCAGGTCTGGGTTGAAGCAAAAAAATATTTTCAAAAATTTTCAAGGCCTGCGCGGGTTTACAGTAGAAAACAAATGTAATACCCCATTCAAAATATTTTACAGATTTTGCAGAGGAAACTAATTCAACCATAAAATAATATCATCTTTATTATAATATAAACTGGGGTTTACATGCTGATAAAATAAAATAGCTGAGGTGGGAAACTGGCCTCAAGAATCTGCTCCCATACTGTGCTGGCCTCCAAAACTGAACTGAAATACCACTGTTGAGCTCTCCTATGAATTCTGTATGAATTCACCAAGGGGAGATGGGTACTTGCCCAATCTCACTTAATCACCCGAGGGTTTTGTCCTGGGGCTACTGTTGGAGTAGAGAACGGGGTTATCTACCTCTCACATAAGAAGAAATATCAAATACAATATGTCCTCTAATGACCTCCTCCTCCTCTTTTTATAGGTCTGATGGACCCCTATAGGAGCTTCTGTTTTATTATTATTTTAATCATTTAGCACATTTCCCTTAATTAAAATATTCTTTTTGATGTGGGAAAATGATAAATTGGCCATCATGCTTCCTCAAGCCACAGAAAATCACTTCTAGCCATCCCATCCTATAGATATTCTCATTTCAATTCCAACGAGCTATTATACGAAGGTGTTCTACCAAGTATTCCTCTTGAAATTCCACCTTAAGCGAAATTAATGGAGTCAAGCCCATTAATAACTCAGTTTTTGAAAGTTGTCGAAATGCAACGGAACGAAAGGCAAACTGTGCGATGATGGAATATACCAAGCGAATTCCATCAGACCTCATAAAAACTCCTCAAAACCCCATGAAATACCTCTTGAAGCCTTTGGGCCCATTGATGAAGTAAACTTGCACCTGTGACCTCTCTACCCCATCCCTGAAAGTCCATCCTAACCATGCCATGAGGAATACCAAAAAAAGGAACATTACAAGTCCTCTTGCCCCAAGATTTCTTTCCCTCAAGCAATTGAAACCTGTGGACCAATCTGGTGGCCCAATGTAACTGAGACCCAATGCCCGGCTCCCATACGAACCACTGGGTGATGCTCTTCCTCTGTGTCAACCCACTATGAACAGACCCCTCAATGCTTGGATCCCAGGCCAATCTCTGACTGAACATGTCATCAAAAAATCCTCCTGGATCCAAATGCCACCCATAGAGAAAAAAGGCTCCACGACTCCTACGGTGTTATAACTTTAGCTATGAATGTTGCCCCACTGACTGCATACCAACTCATCACCTCTCTCCAGTCCAACCCTTAACTCAATCTAATGCTAATCTTGCTCTCCAGATGCCAGGATGGAATGTTGAAGAGTTGTCGACCTATATCCCACTTCCAATTGGAGTATGTAGTCTCTGACATGTCTAGGGGTCCCTGCTCTACTATGCCACTGGTTGAGGATATCACACCATCAGTAAGATACCAACTCAGATCTCTTGCCAATCCATCCTGTGGGACAGATCAGATGCATAGGCACCTATATATGTGATAATTCCCCTATGTTGCATGGTGCCCCACTCACGCGACTTTGCTTGGTCAGTCAACAATATCCATCGAGAAAACCCTGCCTCTCTCCCTATAATTGGTACAAGTGGCCAAACTGTGATGCAAGCCCTGTCCATGTACTCTTAGAGGGTTGCTCCCTGAAAGTACTACAGCTATGCCAGCTGCCTGTGCAAGCACCTACACCTCATAAGTGGGTCGACCCAAATATGGATGCACCACCATATCAAAAATATCCACCCTCATCTGGCTCGAAACTCCATGCTCCTCCAGTATACCAACCTCATGCAAAACTATCCTGTCAAGCCCTCGTACCTCCTGAGGACATGTGTCTGTAAATACTACCACCCTGCGAGTTGTTTGTATATCTACCTGCTCCTCATCGATGGTTGGCCCCAAAGATAGTGTCTCGTCATCCTCCATCATGGGCTCATCAGGCACACTGTGCATATCATCCTCCTCATCCGACTCATGCTCCACCATATGCTGCTCCTGCTGAATCATCATTGGTGACTCATCATTCCGAATGTCTCCCATAGGGTCCACTGAATGCTCACCATACACACTGGAATATAGATCTGGCCTGCTATCAACAACTCCACATGACTACTCATTCTCCCCAGAGGCACCCTCTTATGACCCCATGGACTCATCCAAAGAAGAGTCCTCATCCTGAAAGACAAAAGGAATATCCTCATGCTCTTCCTCTACCATCTCCCTTGCATCTCTCGAGCGTGAGTGGTCAGGTCCCCAAGGTTCCTTGCAGATGAAGCAAAGACCCTTCCTCCTCATCTCATTCTTGCTGCATGGTTGGTCACCATAAATTGCAACTCTTCTTGGCTCAATCATCTCCTGAATAGTCTAATGTTCTGCTCAACTAACCTTTCTGCTAGTTCATAAGGTGAAACCCACTGTTCCTCCCGCGAAATGGTCAACAACCTAGACTACAACCTCCTGCAAATGGCATCATGGCCTCCCATACATGAGGACAAAATGGACTGCATGTGTGTTATCACTGTGTCAGGATGATGTTTCCTAATGCTGAAGAAGTATTGGAACATCTGCAAGATCAAATCGTCATACTCCAGCTCAAACATGAGGTCATAAGATCTAACCAAGGCCATGACTTCTAGAATGTCTAACCTCTTCCCAAAGGTAGGGCCCTCACTATTATCCAAATCCTGAAAGGTCTCCACTAACAGTTTGAAGCCTCTCCTCATACGGTCATCACTGTAAGGAGGTATAAGTGCAGTCAACATCATGATACTACTAAGACAAGAGGCAACTAGAAGTTTGACCCCTACACAAGGATGCTCCAAAAATTTGTGTTGTATGAGAGCAAGCATGGCTGGTTTTATTGCCCAAACCAAGATCTTCCCAGCTGACTAATGCACCTTGGAGAGAAGTGAAGCAAGTTCTTCTAGTTCGAGAAGGGCCTTTGTTGTAACCCCCATGCATCTCAAATCTATTCCAAGTGCATAAATTTTGGGCCCCAATTCATGTTTTATCTGTGGTTGTTCTTACTGTAGCATAGAAAGTATCCCCCTGGAAAGGGATCTGTTGATCATTGTTGCTAGTTTATTAATGGAGTTAATGAAGGTCTGATCCATGTTTAGCTTAATAATGTCAAGTATAAGAGGTACACAACAATGACTAGCTAACTCAATACATAGACCTTGACTGATGGTACACAATAACCAGCTAACTCAAAAAAATTCATCTTCTTGTGATAACCTCCCTACAACTCAACCTAGGTACTATAGTTCTTCTCGACAAATCCTAACAACAACTTTCACATTCCATGCTTGTGATTGTATATGCAATGACAACAACTCATACATGGCAATAAGTATACATGACAAATTCTGTCTTAACAAGCCCCACAACCCTATCTTGCATACACTTCACAAATGTTATCAGGGCTTATAACGAAAAATATTCAACAATATGCAACTCACTATCAATTCTGATTACGTAGGCAGCAGTCTGCTCAACAATCCTTATGCACTCAACATAAACCCTGACTCAAGGCAGCTATGGAAATTCAATCAAAATTTTCGACAAACCTTACAATAACTACAATATAATCGAAATACCTCAACTACTCATGGATTTAAATACATAGGGTGTCAATATACCTACCGATAGCTCAACAAGACTCGGCCATACAAATAGAGTAGATTATCTCGTCAGCCAAACAACATCCTTGTATTTTGGCACTAATTATACTTCCTGCCCAAGCCCCAACGCATATAGAATCTTTGACGATCACTATTTGCATAAGATAAGTGTCTCTGGATTTAAGACCTCTGTGGTTTATTATTTTCGATTTAGTCACTGGAGAATCCACATTAAGAACCATTTTCTGCCAACGTTTCAAATCCCAACCGGGATCCATCATCAGGACAACTTGAATGCTTGATAGAAGAAGAGCTTATTTTAGGTTTAAATAGTAATGAGGAGAGAAAAGATAAAGGTCGGCTCTCAATTTTTGATGAGAAGTCGGCTGTCTTAGATTTTTTTTTTTTTTTTTGTTTTTTAAATTAGAATTAATGATATTAAATTGATCAAAGTTGATGTTAAATTTTTTTAGAAAATTGAATTACTATTTAATATTTGATCAATAATATTTATTAATATTGATATTAATTGTAATAATTATTATAATTATTTATCATAAATTAATATAATAATTAGTAGTAATAATTATAATCATCATAATTTTTTTTTAATCTAGGAATATTGTATTAATTTTTATATTTATTATAATATATGTTTGGTACAATTTTATTTATTTATTTATTGAATTTTAGAATAGGTTTTAGTTTAGTTAATAAATAATTGCTAATTGAAATTATATATATATATATATATATATATATATATATATATATATATATAATTTATTTATTTATTATTATTATTTTTTTAATCTAATAGTTAATAATAAAAATTAGAATTAATAATATTAAAAATGAGCAAAATTTGAATTGATTAAATTAATTCAAGAATAATGTATTTAAAATCAAATTGAAACTATAAATCCTAGTAAATTGCATTTAGAATTTAGTAATTAATATTTATTTAATTGTATATAAAAAATATATATATATAAATATGTTAGTAATGATATTTATATATTTTTTTATTTTTTTTTAATTTAGAAAAATTATCAAAATACTTTTGATAATTTGGGAATAATATTGGTTAAACTTATTATTTGAAAGAGTAAAAAATATATGCTAAAATAGAAATTTTAATATTTAAGAGACGAAATAATTAATAAGGGTAATAAATAAATAGAATAATTAATTAATGATAATTAATTTTGTTAATAAATAGATTAATTAATTAGAATAATTAATTTTGTAAATGCTTAATAGTGAATTAGTTATTATTATTATTATAAACTAATAGTGAATTAGTTAATTATTATTATTATTATTAATTGATAGTGAATTAGTTATTATTATTATTATTATTATTAAATAATAGTGAATTAGTTATTGTTGTTATTATTATTATTATTATTATTATTATACCGAAAGGGGGTTAATTTTTCTGATTAGGGGAAGCCAGCTTCCACTAATTTCCAAACCACTGTCTCTGTTGAGATTATGCGGGTGTTTGATAATTTCAAGAGCTTCTCTGATCTTTCGTTTATGGTGATGCTCTTCCTTAGCGATAATAGAGGCGCTTTCCAAGCAGACATGGTGCTTAGTTTTTAACGAGTGTTCTGCCAGGGTGGAAGTAAGAGATCTTTCATTCTTAATATCAGCTCCATGTTCCTTGAGTCTTGTCTGCAGGGAGCGACCTGTTTCACCAATGTAGCTTTTTCCACATGAGCAGTGAATTTTATAGACCCCTTTAAGTTGATGTCTATCAATATTATCCTTGACAGATCTCATACCTTGCCTAATCGTTCCAGGGGCTGAGAATTGTGTGCTTATGTTTTTCCTTCTTAGGATTTTCGCAATCTTATATGTAACTCCATGAATGAAAGGTAGAAAAACCCTACCACCCTCAGGTTGATCTCGGGCCTTAGGTTCATGAGATAGCATCTTATTCTCAGCTTTCTGAATTGCTCTTTTAATCTCATTTTCTTTGTAGCATATGCCTTTAAAGGTTGAGACTAAATGCTTCTTTTCTTCATCCAGATGATCAGCGTCAGAAATTCGAAGGGCCCTAATAGCAAGAGTGTTTAGAACACCAAGTTTCTGGGTTGGATGATGGTGGGAATCAGCGTGAAGGTAGTTTTCTGTATGGGTTGACTTCCTGAAGACTTTGTGCCCTATGGAGCCATCCTCCTTTCTCATGATGAGGATGTCTAAAAAAGGGATGCTCCTGTTTTCTTCAAGCTCCATGGTGAACTTTATTTCTGAAGAGATGGAATTTAGGTGAATAAAAAACTTGTCAAGCTCTGCTTTACCATGTGTCCACTTTATATTAGTATCGTCGACGAATCGCTTCCACCATGCTGGTTTTAGAGGGTAAGATTCCAGGGCCTTCTTTTCAAAATATTCCATGTATAAGTTGGCCACGATTGGTGAAAGGGGGGATCCCATTGCCACTCCAGATGTTTGCTCATAATATGTTCCCTGGAAGGTGAAAACTGTTGATCGCAAGCAGATTTTGGCCAATCTTGCAGTCCCTGGATCAGTAACCTCTTTTATAACCTGAATGGCTTCTTCAAGAGGAATCTTGGTGAATAAGGACACTACGTCAAAGCTAACAAGGATGTCATCACGCTCTAATTTCTCATTCTTAATGAGATTCACAAAGTCATGGGAGTCTTTGATGAAAGAATCAGTGTTTCCGACGAGGGGTTTAAGGATTCTTGCAACATACTTAGCGAGCTCATAGGTTGGGGATCCAATGGTATTGACAATGGGTCTAAGAGGGACACCATCTTTATGGATCCTGGGTAACCCATAAATCCTAGGGATGCATTCACTAGAGGGAATTAACTTCTTTTTTAGTCATAGAGGACACTTATCTTCGATTTAGTCAATTCAAATTTTGTTCATTTTTAATATTATTAATTCTAATTTTTATTATTAACTATTAGATTAAATATATATATATATATATATATATATATATATATATATAATTTCAATTAGCAAAGATAAGTGTCCATTCAATTTACATAAGATTGCCATGTAAAATAAAATAAGAGAATGCATGCAATTTAATGAAACAGTGGGCATAAAATAATCTCAGCTTTATTATAATATAAACTGGGGTTTACATGCTGATACAATAAAATAGTTGAGATGGGAAACTAGCCTTAAGAATCTACTCCCAAACTGTACTGAGATACCACTGTTGAGCTCTCCTATGAGTTCTGCATGAATTCACCAAGGGGAGATGGGTACTCGCCCAATCTCACTGAATCACCCGAGGGTTTCCGTCCTTTGGGCTACTGCTGGAGTAGAGAAACGGGTTCTCAACCTCTCATACAATAAGAAATATCAAATCCAATATGTCCTCTAATGGCCTCTTCCTCCTCTTTTTATAGGTCTGATGGACCCCTCTTGAAGCTCCCATTTTATTATTATTTTAATCATTGAGCACATTTCCCTTAATTAAAATATCCTTTGTAATGTGGGAAAATGGTAAATTGGCCACCAAGCTTCCTCAAGCCACTGAAAATCACTTCCAGCCATCCCATCCTATATATATTCTTGTTTCGATTCTAACGAGCTATTATACGAAGGTGTTATGCCAAGTATTCCTCTCGAAATTCCACCTTAAGCGAAATTAATGGAGTCAGGCCCATTAATAACTCAGGTTTTTGAAAGTTGTCAGAATACAACAGAACGAAAGGAAAATTGTGTGGAAGATGGAATATAACAAGTGAATGCCATCGGACCTCATAAAAACTCCTCAAAACCCCATGAGACACTTCTTGAAGCTTCTGGGCCCGCTGATGAAGTAAACCTGCACCTGTGACCTCTTTGCCCCAACCCTGAAAGTCCATCCTAACCATGCCATGAGGAATACCAAAAAAAGGAACATTACAACAGAGTGCATGAGCTTTGTTGCTACGTCAAAAAGGGTGCAAAACTGCGCTCTGTTAACAAATAGAAATGACGCAGGGGGAAAAACTTAAGAAAAAATAGAAAACTTCGAAAAATCAACCACTCAGATATAAAAGGACATTAATTTATAAAGACTTAGGGCTGAATGAATCAGAGAAACTGGAAAGAAAAGCTAAGGAAAAATATGAGAACAAAGACGTTCCCCAGTATGGTCACCAATTTGTTACACCGGACAATCCCTCTTGCGGACAAGAGCGATCTCCCTATATCCTTGATGGAAACTAGAAAGAAGAAGGACAATTGAACTGACTCTTTCCCTAAGACAAACTTGTTTTAATTATAGGAATTAAAGCTAATGGATGATCCTCTTACCTCTTTCACAAAATGCTCAATGAAGATCCCTTGTTGTGATTCAATGCAGCTCTTCAATGCTTGATAAGACCTGCAAACATCGACCATAAAATGATCAAAAGCACATGTGATATAATAATCCAATCAACTTAACCTAATGATTAAGGAAATTAGGAATTGAATTTTCCTTAATAAACATTATAAACAGTTTAAACCATTATCATTCTAATAAGATAAATCAATAGGAGAAAGATAATAGAACCTCAATGCGGAAATGAGTTGTTGTGGGAGGATGGTTCGTACGGGGCTAGGGTAAAATGCTAGGGTTTTACAGTTTACTGCAGACAAACGTCTCTGTTCCGGCGCCGCGCTCTGCCTGCCTTGCCGTTTCCGTCCACACCCGTCGCTTTCTGTTATAGACCTCTGGCTAAAGATGGGGGACCATATGGAGGTTGAGGCGGTGGATTATTCCGAGGAGCCTTTTCCTGATCGAGTTATCTTTGAAAACCCTAGTTTCTCCTGCTCTCAGCCGCTTGACTCCGCTATCTCGCTATCTTTCCCGGATCCGCCTTTGTCCTCGCCTGTAGTCTCCTTTCCTCGGCATAGCTCGGATCCCCTTCCCTCTGGGTCGCATTCAGTGGACTCTCCGGGGTTTGAAGTTCCATTTTTGTCTCCGGGTACCCTCCACATCCTAGCCTCGCACACTCCCCCCTCACCCTCCTTTGACCCGGATTCTTCTATCTTCACTATCCCCTCTGTGGATATTCCGATGACCACAACCACCCCTCACCCTTCCTGCTCGTGTGCTCGACCATCTGGCTGTTTTGAGACCCCTGCGGTTAAGGTCAAGCCGGCAAAACAAACCCCTTCAGAAGGCATCCCAAACCATTTGGTGGACCACCCATCGGCACCTCGCACCAGCAAAAAGAAGACTAAGTGCGTCAAGCCGACATCAAAAGATATCACCATCAGATTTGGAGAGACCTTGACGATCAGTGAATTTTCTATCATGGCTCGCACGGTGCTGGTGGGACATGTACGCGGTCGGGCATATTCAGCAAACAGGCTATCACAGTGGGAAAGGATATTTGGGGTGGTATCTTGATGGAATTACCAGAGGTCCATGTCTTGCCCAGGGGTTGGTTCTCCCTGCACTTCACAAAGGAAGATTACACGGACCTGGTACTGGCCAAGTACTGGCACATTGAGATGGCCCCGGTCCTTCTAAAACAATGGATCCCATTATTCGATCCTGAACATGAACAAATTGGGGTAGGGCCGATATGGGTTCGCCTGCCAGGGCTACCACTACAGTTCTGGAATGAGGAGGTCTTTATCAGGATTGGCAATGCTTTGGGTACTTATTTAGATCATGACCGTACCTTCATGGAATCCAAAAACAGAACACTTGCTCGCATCTTGGTCCATTTGGATACACGTGAAGGATTGGAAGAAAATATTACCCTGAAGTGGGGGAAATACATCAGAGTCTAGATCTTAGACTACGAAGGGGTGCCTTTTCGCTGCCGACGATGTCACAAGGTCAGACATCTCTTCAAAGAATGCCCACTCAATCGGAGAACTGAGGTTTCACCTAAAATCACGCCTGCACCATCCAGGGCAAATTCCCCTGTCGGTTCGCGCCCCTCGCCTTCAGGTCCGGCTCCAGCGGTCATCCCTCCTCCAACAACGACAGTAGACAGTGGCTCCAGACTCTCTTCGCCTCCGATGACCAGGGCCCGATCTGCTGCGGAGGCCTCGATTGTTTCGGGTATCTCTCTGAACCCTCCTCTCTCATCTTTTAATTTTACCTCACATATGGAAGCCTCTCCGATCCACTCTTCATTTTCACAATGCATCATGTCCACTCCTCCGCCTATTGTCACTACTGCCCCCTCTATTTCTACCCTCCCTACATCTGCTGCATCGTCGTCATCCTCAGGGTTGTCACCCCCTCACCAATATTTTCTCCGCTCCAGGTCTCACACCAAGGATCCCCCAGTCGGTCAGACTGGTCTTGGTCTCATGAAGCCTGGAGACATACCCCTATCATCCAGATCTCTCCAAGGCTATCAGGAGGGCTGGGGCAGAGGTCACTTCTGGTCACCAATCCACTATTGATGGGGTCCTTAGAGCAGGGCATACCCTGAGAGGTGTACCTCCATGAAGTGCTTGTCATTTAATTGCAGGGGTTTAGCTAGTGCCCCAAAGAAACTAGCCTTGAAGAGACTACTTGAGACCGAACCGATTGACATTATCCTACTACAGGAGACTTTTGGTATGGATGAACAAATCTCCCACTCTCTCCTTTCATTGATTTCGAGTTGGTCTTTCGTAGCACTAGATGCTGTGGGGAGGTCTGGGGGCCTGGCTATGGGATACAACCCCCGAACTATCAGGGTTGATGCATCTTGGGGGGGATCAGGATACTTGGTCCTGGATATTTTCTCTGTGGACCTAGGTATGACTCTTAGAATTGTAAATGTTTACGGACCCTATCATCAAAGGGAACAATTCTGGCAGCATTTTCTAAACCTATCCCTTATGAATTTTGAGCATACTGTTATTGGAGGGGATCTAAATTTTTCTCTAGGCTTCAGAGAATCTTGGGGATCTGCAGCCCAAATTGATGCCATCACGGACCATATGACTAATCTACTAGAATAGACCGACTTCATGCATGTCCCCATGCAGAAATCGCTTCCCACCTGGAGGAACAGAAGAGTGGGTGATGCTGCTTTAGCCCGCAGACTTGACAGATTCTTAATGAAAGGACCTCTCCTCCAACAGCTGCATCACTACAGACAATGGGTGGGATCGGGGGGTATATCAGATCACTCACCCATCTATCTGGAACTTCAGGGGCCTTTCAAAAAGCCAAAAGCCCCTTTCAAATTCAACCATGTATGGTTGAGCGACCCTTCATACATCAAGCTGGTTTCCGACTTCTGGAATGCAAACCCGATTAACCGAGATGAGTCCTTTGCAAAAGGGTTCTGCAACAATCTCTCAGAGATCAAACATCTCTCGATCAAATGGGCTAGGGAGAAACTTGCCCGGGAAACCACACAGCTATCTAATATTGAAGCAGAGCTGAGCACCTTACTTGATGATCGAAGCCTGGGATTCATATCTGCAGAGGAGAAGATCCGACTGATTGAGCTTGAAAAATAGAAGGCCACCATCCTAAAGGAACGCGAGGAATCACATAGGCTGAGGAGTAGAGCTACTTGGTTAAAAGTTGGGGATGACAACACGAGGTTCTTTCAAAATTTTGCCAAGGGCTGTAAGGTATCTAACACCATTTGGAATCTTCCCATGCCAGAGGGGGGAACTGCAGATACCTTCGCAAAGCTAGCCCACCTTGGTACTACACACTTCAGGAACCTCTACAAATGCCCTCGCGAAGCAAACCTACCTGACATCATTAATGTGGCAAGACACTTTCCAAGGTTTGTCAATGAGGAGGAAGCAAAAGAGCTCTTTGCACCAGTCAGCCCTGGTGAACTTGAAGGCACGTTAAAATGGTTCAAGAAAGATAAGAGCCTTGGCCCAGATGGCTGGACCATCAAATTCTAGCTCGCTTTTTATGAGTTACTGGGGCAGGACTTATTGCAAGTTGTGGAGGAAAGCAGAATATCTGGTTCCCTATACCATTCCATCAACTCGACCTTCATCGCTCTCATACCAAAGTCTGACGCCCCATCCTCATTTGATGATTACAGGCCTATCTCCTTATGCAACTGCCTTTATAAGATTATTTCAAAGATTATCGCCAATCGACTCAGGCCGATCCTCTCCAAGCATATTGCTCCTCAGCAATTTGCCTTCCTTGAGTCCAGACAGATCCACGAAGCCATAGGTTCTGCTCAGGAAGCCATTCACTCCATCTGGACCAAACACCTAAAAAGCATCATCCTCAAGATTGACCTATCCAAAGCTTTTGACCGGGTCAGCTGGCTGTATATTAAGATGATGCTGATTCATCTGGGCTTCCCTCACAATTATATCTCTTGGATCATGGCCTGCATCACCACCCCCTCCTTCAGTGTCCTCATCAATGGCTCAGCCTCTCACTTCTTCCACTCTGAAAGGGGGCTTCGGCAGGGTTGCCCATTATCCCCCCTTCTATTTATTATTGTCATGGAGGGGCTGAGCCGTTTGATTGCATCTGCCAAAAGGGATGGAGATATCTGTGGACTCAAGATCACTGAGGACTGCTACATCACTCATCTCCTTTTTGTAGATGATGTGCTCATCCTACTTGATGGCAGCATCCGAGATTCCAGAACTTTTTCCAAGATCCTCCTTCTCTTCTCATCAGCCACTGGAATTCTTGCCAACCAGTCCAAATCCACCATAACTTTCACCCGCACCTCTGTACAGGAATCCCAATTTGCGCTCCAGGTCTTCCCCTATAGTACTCATCCCTTGGATAGAGGACTTAAATACTTGGGTTATTGGCTCAAGCCCACTTGCCACAAAATTGCAGATTGGGTCTGGTTGGTGGCAAAATTGGAGAAGAGACTATCCATTTGGAGCCACAGATATCTGTCTAGAATGGGTAGGCTAGTGCTTATCAAATCGGTTCTGGAAGCTACTCCAGTTTACTAGATGGCTCTTGCATGGATTCCCAGGAATATATTATCCAGACTGAAGCAATTATGTAACAGATACCTATGGAACGGGAATCAAGACAAAATATTATTTGCATGGATCAGTTGGAAAAAAATTTCTCTACCAAAGAAATGGGGAGGATGGGGGCTGAAGGATCTCCCCCAATTTGCCCAAGCCCTAGCTGCAAAAATGGGTTGGACTTTGTTGACAGGTCAGAATCTATGGACTCACATCACATATCATAAATATATATGGCCACAAAACCTGCTGGACTGGGCTCGACTTCCATCTTGGTCGTCGATGGGTTGTTCATCTGTATGGAGGGCATTAATCCACTCCCTCCCCCTTATTAGAGACAACCTGGCATGGAGAATTAATGATGGATCCTTGGGTAGGATGGGGCTGGATCCGTGGATCGGATGTGGAGGAAGACATATCCTGTCTAGAGATCTCATTGTATATTTACATGCACATGGGATCATGTATTTCTCACACATAGCAGACCCACAAAATTCGAATTTATTTTCACAAGCCTGGAAATCGGCACAGCAGATCGACCTTCCTCCTCGATGGCACCAAGAATGGCAAGATTATGTACAAGCTCTCCTGGAATCCCACATCAGATTAAAAGAGGGGCCTGATGAATTAGTTTGGAGCCTGGCTGATCATGGTATTTACTCCCCAAAGGCTAGTTATTGCGCACTGATTCAACATAATCAACCAGATCCAATTATGAATTGGTGGTGCCACATCTGGAAGCTTACTGCACCCCCATGCACTAGACTTTTTTTCTGGTGCATCCTGAAAGACATAGTGCCCACGGGGGAGCATCTGACACACAGAGCTATCTTTGGACCAACATGGTGCATACTGTGTAAGCAAGAATCGGAATCCACGGAACACATCTTCCTACTCTGTGCGGCAACACAAACACTCTGGCGGAACTTATCCACTTCTATCGGTTTCACGGGTGTATGGTCTGGCAATGATATTCTTAAAGCATGGGAGGACTGGTCTGGAAGCAACAATGGGAAAAAACTACTGTGTCTACCCTTGATTTCTAGCTGGTCTATCTGGAAAGCACGAAACCGGTACATTTTCGATAATAAACCTGTGAGCTGGCCTCACATTGAAGCTCGAATTATCTCTGCATATCACGAATTTCCGGAACCTACTCCCCCTAAAGACCGCCGCACACACCCACCTCCCAGCATTGATAAAGCTACCCCCTGGGCCTTTTTTGATGGTGTCGCAAATCAATAGGGCTGTGGTGGGGGTTTCATTCTTTACATCAATGAACACCATTACTACAAAGTAAAGATGGGATTAGGAGTGGGCACCAACAATTTTGCTGAACTCATATCCCTCCGTCACCTATTGTATTTCTCATTGAGACAACAGTGCTTCAATTTGAACATTTTTGGGGACTCAAAGATTATCATTAATTGGTTCAATAGCATATCAGTTTGCCACATTCACACACTCAGCATTCTTCTAAATGAGGTGAATACTTTCAAGGAGGAATTTAACAATATCTGTTGTAATCACATTTACAGGGAACATAACAGCAGTGCTGACCAACTATCCAAGGAGGCCGCGTCACTACCCAGAGGTGAATGGATAATACAAGAGCAGAGGGGGGCTGATGAATTTCGTTACTACCATCGGCCGTATATGGATCAGCAGCAACAGGGGGCTCCGAGCCCTTGACTTACAAATATAAGTGAAAAGAACTTTCAAATGTAATTTTTTGAACTTTTTTGATAGTATATATATATGATATCAACTGAAAGGGGTCCTGCGTGGCCTATGTACAGGCAAAAACTGATATATAACAATGTACAAACAACAAATTTTGTTTTATAAAGCAGAACACCCTGCATGGTGTATCTTAACAACACAGAGTCTCCTACAGACTCATAATACATCATATGCAAACACATCTATAATATGTAATTTTCTCTATCTAATGAAAATTACGGATTTTTCCAGTGGAAAAAAAGATAAATCAATGGGAGAAAGTGTTCATTTGTATTAATCAAAGCTTAAGAGGAGCCTTACAACCTTTGCCTTGATGCCATGAGGTCCCTCCCAAATTCCTTCAATCTCCTCCTTAGATGACAAGCTTTCCAATCTCAAACCAACAACATAATTTTGTCTTATTTGATTTCTGACCTCCTTAATCCCTCTACCTTCTAGTCATTTTATAGGCCAAGAGGAGGAAGTTTCAGATCCAAAAGAGGAGGATGAGACTCCTTAATTGAGGGATTAGGTTACCATGAGAAAAGGGATGGAGATGCATCATCTGAGGGTTATAGTTCGAATAGTCATCACCTGGAAGCTTTTAATCAGGAAATATTCCTCCTTTAGCTCAAATCTATCTTCTTAGGTTCCTTTGATGGGACTTCATGTTTAATAACATATTTCACCTCTCTAAACACCACATCTCGACTATACACAACCTTCCTTGTTACTGGGTTCCAAAGCTTATAACCCTTTAAACCATCCTTATACCCAATAAAGATGCACTTTTCAGATTTACTATCCAACTTGGTTCTTTTCTCCTTTGGAACATGTACATATGCATCCCATCCAAATATCCTCAGATGTGAAAGAGAGGTTTTCTTACCAGTCCATACCTCTTGTGGAGTCTTATCCTCCAACGTTGATGAAGGTGATCTGTTGACCAGGTAACATGTTGTCTCCACTACCTCTGCCCAGAATCCTTGTCCTAACCCAGCACCACTGAGCATGCTTCTTTCCCTTTCCATCAACGTCTTGTTCATTCTTTTTGAAACTCCATTTTTCTCATGTGTGTATGGAATAGTCTTCTGCCATGCTATACCACACTTCTTACAGAATTCTTCAAATTCCTTGCTGCAAAACTCTCCACCATTATCTGACCTCAACACCTTTATCTTCTTCTCTGTTTGGTTTTCCACTAGAGCCTTAAATTCTTTAAACTTGTCAAAGACTTTAGATTTCTTCTTAAGTAAATATATTAATGTATTCCTTGAGAAGTCATTTATAAATGATACATAGTACACAAAATTACCTAGTGATGGAACCTTCACAGGTCCAAACACATCACTGTGCACAAGTTCTAATATCTATTTCACCCTCTTACCACCAGAGGGGAAACTCAATCGATTCTGCTTCCCATATACACAATTTTCACATAAATCAAAATCCAAAGAGCTATTACTCATACCTTCTACCATACCTTTACCATGAAGTATTCGAAGGCCCTTCTCTCCAATATGTCCAAGCCTTTGATGCCACAACATGGTCTTCTCTCCAGAGATCACTAAATTTTCTGCTCCACTTTCAGGAACCACAGAACTATTGCACCCATCAACAACAATGCTACCTTGCATCTTGTACAGAGTTCACATCCGAACTCCCCGCATCAATACCAGTGCTTGTCGAACCATCTTGTAGGTATCCTTCTCAAACACTGTTTTTACACCTGCATCATCCAGCTTGGTTACAAAAATCAGATTTCTGGCCAATGCAGGAATATACAGAACACTCGAAAGTGTTCTAACCCTTCCACCTTGCAACTTCAACTTTGCTTTTCCGCGACCAACGATTCTAGCCTTCCTATCATCCCCTAAGAAGATATCACCACCATCGTATTTCTCATACTCATAGAACCACTCTCTATGGGGAGTGAAGTGAAAGGATGCAATTGAGTCAATCAACCATGCCTCATGATCTACATGTGTACTTGAAGAAGCCAAGTACACATCCCCACCTTCATCTGAGGTGGTTTTCACCTTTGCAGAAGGAGCATCATCTGATCCCTTTCCTTTGTCAGGAGCTTTAGATTTACAGTCCCTTTTGTAGTTCCCTTCCTTTCTACATTTCCAACACACCACCTTTACAGGTTTTCCTGTAGATTTAGATCTCCCTCTAGATTTAGATCTCCCACTCGATGACCTTATTTTTTTTTTTCCTAGGACCTTCCTCATAAAAACAAGGCATTACCATTTTGGCTCTCCATATTTTTCCGTCTCATCTCCTCTGTCAGCAAGGATGAGACTATTTCATCAAACTACAAGGTAGTTGCATTGTTACCTATTGCAATAACGAGGCTATCCCACGAATCTGGTAGAGAACACAACAAACCAATGCACTTATCTTCATCTGAAATTTTAATATCAACAGATAGTCACTGACTTACCATAGCATTAATTGCGTTCAGATGCTCTGTCACCGAGTCTCCATCTTTCATCCTCAGGTTATACAGCTTTTTCCGTAGGGGCATTTTATTCACTAGAGACCTAGATGGGTACAAAGTCCCTAAGTTGTCCCACAAAGCCTTAGCCGTAGCTTCCCCTAATATATTCAACAATATTGAATCTGAGACACACAATCGTATTGTGCTCTTTGCCTTCTAATCCAACTTCTTCCATTCTTCATCGGACACTCCCATTGGTTTAGTACCCGGATCTACTGTGATCCACTGATCTTTATCCACCAATAGATCCTCCATCTTGAGTTTCCATAACTCAAAACTCTCACCATTAATTTTCTTGATCTCTATCTTTCTACTGCTCACCATCTTCTTTCACCACCAGAATCGATCCTGCAGATCTCCCGTTGAACAGGATCTACCACAGGCCCAAGCGAAACACCTCAGAAACAAGGGCGTCCCCTTGAAGCCAAAATAGCTCTGATACAAAATGTAGTTTTTAACCCCATACAGAAATTACCTGCATACAAATTCTAAAACATAGAAAATAAACAATGCGAGAGCATAACACATAAAACACATATACACAAAGATTTTCCCTTGGATCCCAAAACCAGAACTACCAGATTTATTTTCCATTATGTTCGTTTCAATGTTACAATACATATTTATACATGCTGAAGCATCCAATACCATGGACCGAAAACCATCACATCCAAAACCATGGATCGAAAACCGTCGCGTCCAAAACCATGTGTGAAAACCATGCACAAAACCATAGGTAGGTCCACCCAACCTAATATAGGGTCCAAATCAAATTTCCCCGGGGCGCTGCCTCGGGCCCCATAGAGGGGGGCTACCCGACCCCCTCAAACCCCCCTGTGACCCCCCCGCTGCGCAATCGGCACAACGAAGGGGGGGCTCCCCCCCCCCCAAACCCCCCGGTTAACTATGTGGGCTAGTTGTGGAAATAATATACCACAACCCAACATTCCTTGATAACTTAGCTCCTCAATCTTCTTTCCCAAACCTCTAATATATCCTCAGGAATTTGCACTAGATTTCCTTACTCATCCAAAGGAGGCAACTTGGATGAAGAAATAATCTATTGTCCCGCTACCTTCTTCTGGAAAGTACATGGAAGACATTGTGGATCCTGCTTCCCTCTGGAAGCTCTAGCTCATATGCCACTTCTCATACCCTCTTGATGATCTTGTATGACACATAAAACTAGGGCTTAAGTTTCTTTGTGCCCTTCTTCTTGAGGGAGATTTGTTTGTATGATTGCAAGCATAAATAAACCAGGTCTCCCACCTCGAAACTCCTCTATACCCAATGTTGATATGCATAAAAATTATGCCCATTCTGTGTTGTGCATAGGTTTTCGTTAAGTGCTTTGAGGATATCCTAGCATTCTTGTACCCAATCTTGGCCATTGGGGCCCGTTTGTCACCAAATTCCATATCAGCAAAGGACAACACATCATAGTCTACAATTCTCTAAAACATGGCATCCCAATTGACATGTGGTATGAAGTGTTGTAAAAATACTTTCCCAAGTGCAACCACTTCACCCACGCTCTTTGATGCCCTGCTACATAATTTTTCAAGTACCCCTCAAGCCATTTTTTCACTATCTCTGTCTTCCCATCCTTTTTTGGTTGATAGCTCATATTATGGGTGAGATCTATCCCTACCAAACAAAATATCTCCTTCCAGAATCCACCCAGAATCTGTTATCTCGATCACTAACTATGATCTTAGGAAAACCGTTTATCCAAAAAATATCCCTGAAGAACAACTTTGCCACCTTGGACGCTAAACTCCTAGAAGGGTTTGAAAATAAGTGTGCATAATTAGTCAGTCAGTCCAATACTACATACATGTAGCCTCTGACCTATATTGAAGGCAACCCCATGATGAAGTCCATAAAACTACTCCACCAATTCCGCTCAGGAATAGGAAGTGGTTGCAAAAGTCCCGTCGGGTGTGTATACTCCTTTTTCTATTGATAGATGCTACACTCATGTACATACCTCAAAATGCATTCCTTAAGGCCCTTCTAAGAGAACCTCTCTTTGACTACCTTGTAGGTTTTAAGATAACCTAGATGACTTGCTAGTGGGGAATCGTGGGCTGCCTTTATAACCTTGTTCTTCAGTTATGACTCTAGCACCAAGTAAATCCTCTCCTTATAATAACTAATTTCATGCACCACTATGTACCTGTTGTCTGATATCTACCCATCCAAGATCTCACATGTCAACCTATTCTTAGAATACTCTACTGAAAGTTGGGACTTCTGGTCCAAGGTAGTGTCCATGAAAGAGTATGTCATGGGGCTCCTAGAAAGTGCATCAACAACTACATTATTTTTCCCTTTGAAATAATCAATCTTGAAATCATATGCATGTACGTTTCTCACCCATTTTTGCTACCGATCATTTAGCTCGGCCTGATCTAGGAAGAATCGAAGGCTATTGCGATCAGTTTTAACTTTAAACCGGTTGGACACCAAATATGGCCTGAAATTGGCCATTGCATGCATGATGGAGAGAATATCTTTATTATAAATAGAGTAGTGATGCCCATACTCACATAGATTCCTGCTCTCAAAAGCTATAGGGTGGCCATTCTACATTAGTATTGCTCCAATCTTGTCACCTGAGACATCACACTCCAACAAAAACGACTAAGAAAGTTTAGGTAAGGAAAAAACGAGACAAGTACTCATTACCTCTTTCGGCCATGAAAAGGACTTCATTTTTCATCTAACCATACGAAGGAGTCCTTCTTGGTCAAATCTGTAAGTCGTTCTACCAACGAGGAGAATCCTTTGATGAACTGCTTGCAGTAAGTGCAAATACCCAAGAATCCCCTTATTATTTCCACATTCTTGGGATTAGGCCAATAAATGATGGCTTGGATCTTCTCATAGTGAACCTGCACCCCCTTTCCACCAATCATGCGCCCCAAATAGAACATCTTAGTCAACCAAAACTTGCACTTGGAAAATTTATCATAAAATTGTTGCTCATCCAGTATCCTCAATACCTCCTCCAAGTGTGTAAGTGTTCTTCCCACATTATTTTATATATCAAAATGTTATTGAAGAAGACAAGCATAATTATGTGCAACTTCTTATTTAGCACATGGTCCATATAAGACTAGAAAGTGGTTGGAGTTATGGTCAAGCCCAAAGGGAATAACCAAGAACTCATACTCATCGTAGTGTTATTTGAAGGTTGTTTTTGGAATGTCCTATTCTCTGAGCTTGATCTGATGGTAGCATGAGTAGAGGTCAATATTAGAGAAATATCTAGCACTTTTCAACTCATCCATAAATTATCGATTCTAGGAATGGGGTATTGATTTTTTATGTCTTCTTGTTCAATTCCCTATAATTGATGCACATATTGAGGCACCCATCTTTCTTCTTGACTAGTACCACTGACAAGGCAAATGGGTTGGAGCTAGGGAAGATGTGGCCATGTGAGAGTAGCTCATGAATGTTCTTCTCTATCTCATCCTTGTATGCCCCGGGGTGCCTATAAGGAGTGGTAATAACTGCCTGGACCCTCTCCTCTAACTCAATGATATGCTTGAAACCCCTGCCAAAATGGCCTCCCTGGTGTAATGTCTCCAAACACCTTATGGAACTTTTGTAGTAAATTTGATATGTCTGTTGGTTACTACTGACTTTCTCCTTTCTTTTATGATATTTTGCACTCAACTTCCCACTCAATGTCCCTATGTTAGAAAATGGCCTCCATTCTATTGGATGTGACTGTTTTGGGAGGGTAAGTGTGCATTCCCCTTAACACTATTTTCTTTCCATCCTACATGAACTCCGTCTCCATCTATTGGTAATTTGTTGTATATCGTCCAATAGAGATGAGTCACTGAACCCCCAACATTACGTTGTTGTCATGAACGTTGGTCATAAAGAAGTCATATGTGACGGTATAATTCCCCATGATCAAGCTCAAGTTGCGGATCATCCTGTTACAATGCATGAATTTTTTCCCTCATATGGTAACGAAGAGCCCCTTAAACTCTATGGTGGCTAGCCCTCACTTGGCTACATAGTCGTTGTTACCAATCTATAAATTTCCTGGCTGTGAAAGGAAAAACTAGACGTAACATTGAACCAATATTGGTGATCGAAAACTGTCCTTTCCAATCCAGAGGTTTCTCCCTCGATAACTCAAGTTACTATCTAGTGTCACTTCAAAAGCTGGTCATGTAAGCAACACAATGGTCAAATATTTGGTAGGAGGAGCATATAAAACTATGGTAAGGTAGAGCAAAAATCCATTGGCATGGAGTCAGAAAAATTGTATCGATAAAAAGATATTCAAGACTAGGTTGATGAACACATAACTCTCAAAGGAAGGATATAGAATATCTCATTAGACAACAAATTTGTTATAGTATGGTGGTTGAAATAAAGAAAACAATTCAATTAAGACAGAGCACCAAACATTGGCAAATTCTGCAATAATATTAGAGTGACATGGTGATATATGTGAATGTGATGAAATGAGAACATCATAATATTACTTCCATTTTCATATACTATACATTCAAATGCTGAAGAATAAGATACAATGAAAAACACAGCAAGCAACACATGCACTAAGAGACAGACTATGAAATACCATAACACTAATATTTGAGAAACTTTTCAAGTCCTTGTTACCGGGAAAAGTGTCTATTTAGAACTGCTCTATCCCACTAAGGTGTGACAGCTGCCTTAGAAACAAACAGAGAAAACTACTTTTGTATTTCCTTTATGAATTAAAGATAGAGGGGGATAGAAAAAACCGACCTGTGTCTTGCGCTAATCCTTTGATACAATCCCTCTTTTCTTTGACAGCTTCCAGCTACCTGCTCCCTTACTTGCCCAGCTTCACCAAGTTCCTGTAAGATCACAGAACAAGAAAACTACACAAAGACATGGATCTATATTCATAAAAAGCTTAGGATCAGATTTAAGCTAAACATACAAATGTAACAAGCATCAATGATACACAAGCATGTAGGAGAAACTCAAATAGTTTTATTGATATAACAAGAAGATCCAAGAGGAGTTACAACCGATGATTACTGATCCAACATCAACCTCCCAGCAAAGAAGCCCCCTTCTTCACCTCCAACAAAGCATAAATCACCCAATACTCTGATCTCTATCTCAAAACCAACAGCAATTCCTTGCAATGCAAAAAATTCCAGCTTCTGGATCTCTGGGATGAAGGATCCATATATAGATGTATGCAAGGAGGATGAGTCAGCTTATGATTTGATTAGTGTCTTCTCTCTATCAGTTCTTGCTTCCACTTGGAGACTGAAAGCCTCTTACTCATCCTTGGTCGAATTCAGTGAGGCAAGTGTCATTGGAGAAGATTCTGGAAGCTTCCATTGTCTTTCCACCTCACGGAATGGCACTGCCATTTGTCATTTCCCACTCAACGCACCCTGGTAGTGCATTTAGGTGCGTTGCAACGCACCCAACTAGTGTATTTAGGTGATATACAATGCAACTGGCTAGTGGAGCAGCTGAAATGATCCTGTTTTGACTTATTCTGAGCAATTTCCGATGGAGAACTTCTGGGAGAAGCTGTAATTTGTTGACCTTGTTCCTTTAGGGGTTGGAACAACACTTTTAGGGACTTAGGAGCCCTTGGTTTATGGACATTTCATGCTTGGTGTTGCAAAGCACAAAAATGTCTATAACAGTCCTTCTAATAAAAAACCTTCAATTAATTTCAAAATAAAGTCTGATACAAAAAACCTATGGTTTCACACAAAGTCTAAACCCTTGAATAATTACAAATTGTGGTTTAAATAATAAAAATAATAATTGATCTGTTGCCAATTTGCAAGACACAAAAATAAATTAATAATTTAAGTAAAATCAATTCTTAAAGAGTAGTTTCAATATTTCATGACTGCCGAGGTTGGAGTCTAATTTGGAATTAGTCCTCTTTATGTTGTTTGATCTTCATCCTGGAAATTTGGAATATGATTGCCATCTATTGATTTTATGCCTTGATAGTTGCTCTTCATAACCAATACTCTTGTACCTTCACTCATGAAAAAGCTATCTCGGTCTTTGTTGGATCAACAACAAGCTGCAAATTTGGTGCCCTGAAATGATGAATTGCTACACTTTTTCCATCCTCAAAATAGAGAAACTCTTAAAACTAAGATTAATAGTTGACTAATATTCCCTTTTTCCAAGTGTCTTGACTTGAAATCCTCAACTGTTGATCTTTTCCCAAAGAATCTGGAATTGAACTTTTTATTCCTTAAAATATGGATTTGCTATATTAGAATGCCAAATTTCTTTATCACAATTGAAATAGTCTTTAAAAATAGACATTGACCTCCTATAAATCTGGGTTAGATCTTCAACTTGCTGGCTTTAATGCTCTAATATACTCTGCCTCCTATTAGATTATTTCCACCTTGAAAATGCTTTACTTATATACACTCAACTGATGTCTCAAATGCTAGAATTGATTCAAATAAGGTTGATTTTTTGTTGCTAGGTATCATGTAAGAAATTATGCCTTAAAATATGAATGAAATCTCCTTTCAATCCCTTTAAAACTAAGATTTATCCCTTGAGATGTTGATGTTATGTTGTTGCCACATACTTTTGTATTGAAGTTATATAATATGTTCTCTCCCATTGAGTTTCTATAAGCATTAGGTTCAATAATCTATACAAAATTTCTCTTAGATGGATGTTGATTTCTTGGCATTGGAATACAAAAGCCTATTGTACAGTCTCATTCATAAGATTGTGCAATACAGAAAACATAATTTGCATATTTTCTAATAAGTCATCTAAATGAAATTGTAACAACGTCGATGAAAATTCCATGTAATAAAAGTTAATAAAGGAAAAATAATAACCACAGTTATGGGACACTTATTACAAGCTAAATGTTGGGCAAAAACATCCTAGTGTGGGTGTTAATTTCGATTATATGGCTAAGGAAATTGACAAAGGCAATGATAAAGGACTTGGAAAGGAAAAATTGGCATTTTTGGCAATTTATTTATGAAAATAATGGAAAATAGGAGAAAAGGAAGGTGAAAGGTCACAGGTTGCATGTGAGGAGGAAAATGAAGGAATGTAATGGAAAATGAATAAAATGGAGGCCACATTAATAAAAAGGCTTATGAGGATCAGTTCATGGCTTTTGAAGTTTTTTCTCTATACTCTCTCACACACACTTGGTAACTTACAGTTTTCTTGGAGCACTCCAGCATTGGATCAAGAAATGAAAAGAAGGAAAAGAGGAAGAAAAATATCAAGCAAGACAGAGTAGGATCAAACAACTACAACATATTTACTTGTAGGTATCGATGTGCATGTGTGATTTCCTTGCTAGATTTGACATGCATGATTATGCATGTGTGTTCTTGGTTCTCTTGCTATCATGGATATAGATTTTACTAGGTGTGACAATGTTCTTCATCCTTGCCTTACCATTTCCAGATAGCCATGGTGTGATGGGGTTCTCATGTTTTGGTTGAGATGGATTGCCGAATGAATTTGAAGTTGAGTGAGGTGGATCTGTGAATGAAAGAACACATATCCTAGTGATCCATAAACCAGATTGTGGATTGCGGTAAAGCCATTGGCCTAGTGACCCCTGAATCAGACAGTGGATTGCAGTAAATCCACTGGCCTAGTGACCCCTAAACTAGATAATGGGTTGCGATAAAGCTAGTAATTGTGTGCCTCGGTGGGCCTAGGAATCCTCGACCAGTGAGTGGAGAGATATATGGTAAATCCTAGAGGTGGTTTCCCTTGATTAGGCCTAGGAATCCTTATTGGTGAATGGTGGGATATATAATAAATCCTGGAGGGTGGTTTCTCGATTATGGCCTAGTGATCCCTGGATCAGACTATGGATTGCGATAAAGCCTAGAGACTAGGAGATAGGAAAATTCCTCATGGTGTAGGTGGAGAAATCCAGTGGAATCCATGCTTGTTTATTGATCTGAAATGGATCTGAAATGGAGTAGATTAGTAATGCTGTGCTAATTCCCCATTCATAATAAAACCCAAGATGCTTATCATTTTCTTATCAAGAGCTTAAGGATTCAATACTTTTGCTTAATTAACTAATTCCCATGAGAGTTTCTTATGTAAATTTTAGGAATAATTTAACATAAAATATATATGTTGAACAACATCAAAATAACAACAAAGAACATCAAAATAAAACACAGAACAAGCACATGATATTGTGGACCCGCAAGGGATAATTAACTGCAACATATAAAATCTCGTGTCTGGAACCCATCGCTCATCGCATTCAGCAAAGTTCAGTGGCTGAAGGTTTTATTAACAGGAGAACACTATGATTGCAGTATTGTGGACCCGTTGGGGTATTAAACTGTGTCATAAAAAATTCCCGAATTTGGGGTCTTCTCGCTCATTGCAATCAGCAATTGTCTGCGGGCTCTTAACATAACAAAATGTGCGATGTGATATTGCGGACCTACCAAGACATTAAACTGTAACAAAATAAAGTATTGCGTCCAGGCAGTCATCGCAATTGGAACTTTATCAGTGGTACCAAATAACACCGAGGTTTTGGGTGTGATATGTGATTATAGCAAATCGCAACCCAACGTGCTGGGGGCCGATTCTTGTACTGCATCCTTTGCTTTTTTCCCTAATATGTGATATGTGGGACCCAGTGGAAACCTGCCACTTGGCACTTTCTCGTTTGCGGGGACCCTTGCCATGTCATCCAATCTTGCCACATACACAAGTCAAACTTGAACTTTTACTTTCTCTAACGTCTGCATACAAACTCAAATTGAGTGTCGTTCGCACCGTTGGATTCAGAATGACGAGCTCTTAAATTTGAAGCTCAGTTTGACAAGAGACTTTGACTTTTGAGCATACTTTTGAGCACTTGATCACTCCTCCCCACTGGAAGCCTTTTGGACCCCAACAGATTTATATTCAGTTATTGAACAGATGAGGGTATTGTTCCCTCACCTTCCCCACTTCAATCCATTTGGACTTTGACGAATGTGTAACTTTGAGACCCACCCAAAGATAATCAATACTTCCCCTTTTAGTTGTCCTTGTCCTTCTGTCAAGTATAGTGTCTTGCTAAAGCACATCAAGGAATTATGGAGAAAAGAATTCAATAGATGGAATTTGAACATTTTCTCCTTGATCTTCAATCAAAGGAGGTTTATACAATCTCAAATTTTCAACATTAACAACAGAATAGATTTGCATATATGAAGGAAAATCAAGATTGAAATCATTATTACCAATATTTTCCAAATTTTAAATGGATCATAACAAATTGGTTTCAGCTTTTTACCTTCACCTTGAAGCCTTTTCTTGCTAATGTATAGCCAAACATCACCACCTAATTGAAACTGATGATCCACACGATGCTTATCATGTCTTTCCTTATACTTGCCTTGACTCTTTTCTAGTTGTTCTTGAACTGTTTGGTGAATCAACTGAATTTTCTCAATGAATTTCTTTGCTCTGTCTATGTCACTATATCCATCTACAGTGACATCTTTCTCAAAGATGAAATCCTTCCAAAGGAAATTTAGGAAAATAACCAAGACATGCCTCAAGAGGCGAAGTTAGAGTAGAAGAGTGTTTTTCTTGGTTGTAAGCATGTTGAATATAATGCGACTGTTCATCCCACAACTGATATGAATTGAATCCATGAAAGACTATTAAAGAACCATGACTGTATCAGGTCGAACAAATCTCTAAAGAAATCTAAAACAACGATCAAAGACACCTTGAACCAGTGGCAATGGCAGCCAACGTGGAACGACGAGGACCTCGGTCAAAGCATGCTGACCGAGGCCCATGGAGACTGCGCGGGAGGTCAAAGTAGCCCCTGGGAGGCCCAGATCAATCGCGCATCGCTGGGCGAACAGGGCTGAAATGGAGGAAGCCTGAGCACTCGGTCACATTGAGAACCAAAGGACCACGGGCAGAAAAAGGAAAAAGTGCTAAACGTACAAGGCGGGACCCGCGCTCTGGGGAAAACCAGCGGTATTGATCAGGGCACCCATGAATGGTAAGAGGTTTTGGATGAAAGTGGAGTGATTCCATACATTGATCGATGCGTGGTAAGTGGAGGTGAGAGAAAACCACCGTTGATCGCGTGCTATCGGTTGAGCAAGTCAACCGAGCGAAACGTGCGTATGGCGTCGGATCTGGAGGGCTCAGATCAGAAGGCTGAGATCGCGCCCGACGGAGGAAGCGGAATTGACAAGGGAATATGCCACGTTTTAGAAGGGATTTGGAATCTATTTTGACCACCACGTTGGAGGAAGATTCATCCACGACGTAACTGAAGAAATGAATCGATGAAGTATGCTGGCGTCGTTTAGAGGAGGACAAGTGGCCACTCCCTGAGCGTTCATGATGATGCTGAGCCAGGAACTCCAAGCACAATGGCAGAAGGTGAAGAGATAGAGGCGGAAGAGGAATTGAACAGGCATAAGGATCGAATGGCTAAATCCATGAACATAGACAGTTGAATCAGCGAAAAAAGATAGAAGTCGAGAGACGGAAGAAGGGAGTAGTGAACCCAGAGGGGAGGACTGAACACAGAGAATAGTAAAGTAGAGCAAAAGAGACAGAGGGCCGAGATGACCAGAGGCAACATTGAGCACTAGAGAGCTTGAAGACTCAAGCCATCCCATAGAGGAATTTGTCCGGGACTGAGCATCACATTTGGTTCTTTCCACTATAGACCAGAAGGTCATAGAGCTGGTAGGAAGAAGAAGTCTGTGTACTCAAGTGGCTTGGGGAATCCAAGAACCACCCTGCCAAGCAAAACCTGCTTCAGGAGAAATCACATTGAGTCCCTGTATTGTAATTTCTCTGCTTAAAGGCACAATAAAACAAGGCCACCATTGAAATATGGATCGGATATGTAGCCCTGGAGAATAGGGTGAACTCCTTATTAAAATTGCTTGTGTCTGTATATTTGCTTACTGTATTTCTCTGCTGTCTTTCCATTTTATTGTCTGTGTATTGACAATCTGATCGATCCGTTGCTTCAATAACACAGAACACACACACACCAACACGAGTCTGTAATACCTTAGTTTAATAAATCATTAACGGATGTCACTCATAGGGTGAATATCAGATCAAGTGGTATCAGAGCTTAAGGCTGTAAGGTTAGACAAGCTTGTGTTGGTTTAGCTATGAATGCTCACAAGATCAAAGCTCAAATTAGGAGAAGGAGAGTTGGTGGAAACTAATCCTGAAATTTGGAGAGTCTATTCTTGGAAGACAATGTCAGAGGAAGGTTCTGTAGGGCCAGACCCTCAATTCATAGAGAGTTTCCTAGCTATAAAGTCTATGGTTGAAGAAATGTACAGAGACTTTAGAAAGCAAAAGGTGGAAGATGCATCAGGCTCTAAGCAAGAGAAAGAAGAAGATGAGTCTCACTTCCATGACAACTCCAAAGGAAAGGGGAAACAGGAGAGCTTTCTCACACCTCCTAATAACCCTGTGCATAATAAGAAAGCATCTTTGATTAAGCTAGATGTTAAATTTGATTTGCCTATATATGATGGAGAGCTGAATGCCGAAAAATTGGACAATTGGATTAGACAAATTGATGTGTATTGCAGGGTACAGAACATAAACTCAGACAAGAGTAAGATTCAGCTGGCAAGCCTATGCCTAGGAGGCACTACCTTGGTTTGGTGGAAAGGCAGAACCCAAGATGATATGAAGAGACATGGTAAGACCATCTCTGTCTGGAGTGACTTTGTTTCTACAATCAAAAAGTAGTTCTATCCATTGACCTACATGTAACAAGCCATGATGAGTTGGCAAACTCTTCGACAGTTGAAGGGGAAAAGTGTGCAAGGGTATACTCAAGAATTTAGAAAGAAAGCATCGATGTTGGGTATCTCATTAGACTCACCTGAGACTCTTTTGAAGTACATTGGTGGTCTACATAGCTACATGAGGCATACCATCCTCATGTTTAATCCCACTAGTATAGATGAGGTATTTGTACAAGCTACTCATCTAGAAGCTAGAGGAAAGAATGGAAATCTAGAAGTTGGGGGACCATCCCAACCCACTGTAAGAAAGAGCAAGGAGAAAAGAAAGGAGAAGTGGAAAGCAAGGAAGGCTAACACTGCACAGAAAGCCAAAGCTTTGTGCACTCACTATAATAAGGAGGGGCATGATGATGAGCATTGTTGGATTTTGCATCCAAAGCTGAGACGTAAGAAGTCCGAGGGCAAGAAGAAGAAGACAGCTGCAGCTATTCAGAGAGATTTGGGGTCAGACTCAGGAGATGAAACAACTATAGCAGCCACAAGTATAAAAGGTAAGAATTCTGAAGCATCTACTAGTAATTCTGCTCAATCTGTTATTGATGAAGAAAATGAGAGGAAAAGACATGAGCTTTTCCATATTTGAGTTACTTCCAAAGATCAAAAGATTGATACTTTGTTTGATAGTGGCTCACAAGTAAATTTGATTTCTGAAGAAATTGTAAAGAAATTGGGATTAGCAACTACACCTCACAAGAAACCATACCCATTAGGATGGTTGAATGATAAAGCACAACTACAAGTGACTAGATAGTGCAAACTCAAGTTTTCTTTTGGGTTAGCATTTGTAGATAAGGTTGAGTTAGACATAATTCCTTTGGATATATGTGGAATTGTTTTAGGAAGCCCTTACTTGTATGATAGAAAGGCTATTTTATATAGAGCTGAGAACAAGTATCTACGTGTTAAAGATGAAATCGAATACTTTGTAAGAGCTCATGAGCTCAAGAATAATTACAATCTCATAAACTTAGGATAGATGAAAATAATGATAAATTCATGTAAACAATTCTTACTGATGGTTGTAAAGGAAAAGAAACCTGATAAAACCAATATATTTGAGGGATGTAATGCTGAACAGTGAGTTGATATAGAAAAGGTTGTTTCAGAGTATCATGTCTTGTTTAAATAACCTAAAGGTATGCCACCCAAAAAGGGAATAGTACATGATATTATTTTCCAGCAAGATGTTCCTAACATTGGGATGTACAGGTTGTCTACTTTAGAGAATGCTGAAATCAAGAAGCAGGCGCAGGAGTTGCTCGAGAAGGGCTTCATCAGACCTAACACATCACCATGTGGGTCACCAATCGCTTTGGTGAGAAAGAAAGATGGCTCTTGGAGAATGTGCATTGATTATCGAGCACTGAATAAGATAACAATAAAAAATCATTATCCCCTTCCTCAGATAGATGATCTTCTAGATCAATTAAAGGAAGTTGATTATTTCACCAAGCTGGATTTGCACAGTGGATGCCATCAGGTCAGAGTTGCAGATAAAGATGCATGGAAGACTACTTTCAAAACAAAGCAGGGATTTTATGAATGGCTGGTTATGCCTTTTGGCTTAACTAATGCTCCTGCTACTTTCATGTGATTAATGAATGATGTACTTAGACCTTTTCTTGATGATTTTGTTATTTTGCATCTGGATGACATTATGATTTTTAGTAAAACGTGGGAAGAACATTTAAAACATTGTAAGCAGACATTAGATGTTTTGAAAAGAGAAAAACTTTATGTTAAACTCTCAAAATGTGAATTTGGTAAAACATCTCTAAACTACTTGGGTCATATAGTAGGGGTAGGTGAATTAAAAATAGATCCCTCTAAAGTGGCAGTCATTGTGAACTAGTCTAAACCCAGGTCTGCTACAGAAGTGAGAAGCTTCTTAGGAGCAGCACAATATTGGAGGAAGTTCATTTCTAACTTCTCCTCGATTACAACTCCCTTACATGCTTTAACAGGATTGAATAAGGTGTTTCAGTGGGGAGGCAAACATTAGAAAGCCTTTGACACCTTGAAAGAGAGAATTAGTACAACACCTGTACTAGCACTGCCTGATTTACAAAGACCATTTGAGATCCAAACTGTGCCAGTGACTATGCCATGGGAGCAGTGTTGACACCGCACGGTAAACCCATATGTTATCATTCTGAGACTTTTAATCCTGCAGTAGTTAACTATCCTACATATGATAAAGAATTGTATGCATTAGTTCAGAGTGTGAAAAAGTGGAAACATTATTTAATGGGCAAAGAGACAATAATACATACTGATCATCAGCCACTTCAATATCTACACTCCCAAACTAAGTTGCAACAATCAAGACATTATAGATGGATGGGTTTTCTACAACAGTTTCATTTGTTCATCAGATATAAAAAGGGCATACATAACAAGGTTGCAGACATGTAATCTAGACCCATTATAAATGCATCCACCATACTTAAGCATAATTCAGTGTTACATGAGTGTTACATAGAACAATATGCTCAGGATATAGACTTTAAGGGTGTATATGCAACTTTGATTCAAGGAAAAAGAGTAGAAGAATTGGATCTACGTTGTCCCTTAAGGCTCTGCGCTGCCACTGAATAGAATCCACCAAAACTCAGCCCGAAACTCTGCCAAAATCCTCCAATATGCAAGAGTTGATCCCTTGCTCAATCTCCCAGCTCTAATCCTCCACAAAACACCCAATCCGAAACTCCCACCAAAATATCTGCGTCCCTCACTCACAAGACTGCGCAGTCCTCAAATGCTCAGATCCTCCACAACGCCAAATATCAATCCTACTGCAAAAGACTGTTGGAAACTACCTTGCCCGAGTAGGCACTCGAAGTCCCCAGGTGAGATCTCCGAACGGAGACACTCAATGCACTAAACAGTGCTGCAAACAGGCTAAATAGCTAGCGTGCTCCAAGTCGAAGTGACTAGCTCAAATGCACATAATCAAATGACAAAATGAGGAGGCTCCACTCTTCTTTATAGTGTTGGCCTCTCTCAATCCCAAGGCCCACCTCCTCTAACGTAGTCCCTCTCTTGCCATGTGTTCCTTTCCATCTGCGCAGTCCCTTCAAGTGTCTGCGTGGACCCCATATCTGCGTTGTCCTTTGGCCCCCTTGACTCCCCTTTAAGTCACAAGTTGTTCTACTAGGGAGTGAATTTATTCTAAAGGTGAGTTATGTCCCCTTTCCCTCACCTTCTTATTTATAAATAACTATAGAAGGAAAAATTGAGCAAAATCGAATATTCCAATTAGCCATGGCTAATTAGGAATATTGTAGTCTCCCCCTGCAAAATGTTGCTTGTCCTCAATCAACTAAAGTGATGGATGCTGCAAAATTTTCTCACTCTCCCAAGTGGCATCCTCATCTGGTAAATTCTTCCACCTCACCAAGAATTCCCGGACCATCCTGCTCCGCAGCTGCCTCTCCCTGGTATCAATAATAGCCTCTAGCTGCAACATCAAATGCCTCTCATCATCCATGGGTGGTAGCTCATCTGTCACTGTCACATGTTGCCCCAATGCCTTTTTCAAGCATTATACATGAAAGACGTTATGAATCTTGTTGCCTTGGGGTAGATCTAACTCATATGCAACCTGTCCAATCCTGCGTATCACCCTATATGGCCCATAAAAGCGGGGCTTGAGATTCTCAACCCCCTTCTGCTTCAGTGACGACTGTCGGTATGGCTGTAACCGTAAGAAGACCAAGTCCCCTACCTCAAACTGTCTCTCCACTCGACCCCTGTCGGCATACAGCTTCTGTTGGTTCAGTGTTGTAGGCAGATTATCCTTGAGAGCTCGGAGAATATCCTGACTCTCTTAGATCCAAATCTTGGCTCTCGGAGCCTTGCTAGCACCAAACATCACGTCAGCAAAAGATAAGGGATGATATCCATACAAAGCATAGAATGGTGACATACCAATGGACATGTGATGTGTAGTGTTGTAGCAGCACTCCCCCAGATGCAGCCACTTCAGCCATGCTCGCTGCTACCCACTGACATAGTTACGCAAGTAGCCCTCCATCCACTTGCTAACTATCTTTGTCTACCCATCTGTCTATGGGTGATAACTGGTACTCAGTGTCAACTCCGTCCCCACCAACCGGAAAATCTCCTGCCAAAATCTGCCCATGAAACGACTGTCCCTATTATTGGTGATGGTCTTGGGAAACGATGTAACCTGAAGCTCGGCCACCTGTGCTACTGTGTAGTGTGCGAATATGGCGAAAAAGTGTGAGTACTTTGTCAGTCGATCAACGACGAAAAAGATGCAATCCTTGCCTTGTACCATGGGCAACCCTGTGATGAAGTCCATCGAAATACACTCCCATTTCCCCTCCAGGATGGGAAGAGGCTGTAATAATCCTGCGGGATGGCTCATCTCCCAATTGTTCCTCTGGAAAATGTTGCACTCCCGGACATGTTGGATTACGTCCTCCTTGAGGCCCTTCCATAAGAACCTCTCTCTAATGGCCCTGTAGGTTTTGGTAAACCCCTGATGGCGTGCCAATGGTGAATCATGTGACGCTTGAAGTATCTTCTTCTTGAGTTGAGATCTCTCAGTTGAGAAAATCCGGTCCCTGTAGTAGATGATCTCATCGACCACCTTGTACCTGTCATCCGCAACCTGCCCATCCAGAACCTCACATGCAAATCTGTCCTTGGAGTACTCTACTAAGAGTCGAGCCTTCCAATCTGCGTCCAAGCTCATAAGAGACAATGTGGTTGGTCTACGTGAAAGGGCATCTGGTACCACATTGTTCTTCCACTTAACATACTCAATGTCAAATTCATACGCTTGGATCTTACTGATCCACTTCTGCTACCTCTCCTGTAGCTACTTCTGCTCAAAAAAGAACCTGAGGCTGTTATGATCAGTCCTCACCCTGAACCTGTTACCCACTAAATATTGTCGGTACTTGGCCAAAGCATGCATGATGGCCAGCATCTCCTTGTTGTATATAGAATACAACCTCTTGTGCGAAAGGAGCTTTTGGCTGTCAAAGGCTATAGGGTGACCTCCCTGCGTTAACACTGCGCCGATCCCCTCTCCTGACGCATCACACACCAAAACAAATTTCTGCGTAAAATTCGGCAACGCAAGCACTGGGCAGCTGCTCATAACCTCCTTGAGCTTGTCAAAGGCTCGTTGTGCTATCTCTGACCAACTAAATGCCCCCTTCCTCGTCAGTTCTGTCGGGGGTGCAACAAGCTATGAGAAACTATTGACGGACTTCCGGTAGTAAGTACAATTACCAATGAATCCTCGAAGTTCTGTCACATTTCTTGGCTCCGGCCAATCTCTGATGGCCCTGATCTTCTCCTCGTGGACCCTCACTCCATCCACCCCTATGATGTGTCCCAAGTAGAACATCTCCATCAATCCAAACTCACACTTGGAGAGTTTGGCATAGAACTGCTGCTCCTCCAAGATGCGCAATATTGTCTCAATGTGATGGAGATGCTCCTCCCAAGTCCTGCTGTAAATGAGGATATCATCAAAGAATACCAACACAAACTTCCTTAAGTGACTATGGAAGATGTGATTCATGCAAGACTGGAATGTAGTTGGGGCGTTGGTTTGCTTGAAGGGCATCACCAAAAACTCAAAGTGCCCATAGTGACACCTGAAGGCGGTCTTGGGAATGTCCTGCTCTCGCACGCGAATCTGATGGTACCCAAATCTCAAATCAATCTTTGAGAAGAATCGTGCTCCTCTCAACTCATCCATCAACTCATCGATCCTAGGTATGGGGTACCTGTTCTTCAGTGTCCTCTTGTTCAGGGCCCTGTAGTTAATGCACATCCTCAATGTGTCATCCTTCTTCTTCACCAACACCATGGAAGAAGCAAAAGGACTCGTGCTCGATCGAATGTGCCCAAGAGCCAGCAACTCCTGAATGGCTCGCTCAATTTCATCCTGATAGGCCTTGGGATGCCTATAGGGGGTAGTAATCATTGTTTGTATGCCCTGCTCAAGCTCAATGGTGTGCTCAAACCCCTAGTCTGGTGGCTATCCCGGCAGAATCTCCCCAAATACTATGGAATACCAGTCAAGGATGGACTGTATCTCGGGGTGCACTTTCTGACCTGTAGTCCCTGTCTCTGATGCACACAGCTCTACTGCCCACTCTATATCTCCCTTCCAGAAGATTGTCTCCATCTGATGAGCCGAAACATTTTGAGGTGGATATGTGTGTTGTCCCCGTATCTTTTCATGCCTCCCTGTCTTCTCATCATCCCATTCCATCTCTAACGCCTTCCAATCTGTCTTGACCTTCCCTAGAGTGATAAGCCACTGAACACCTAGTACTATGTTGGTGTTCGGAATATTGACCACAAAAAAGTGGTCAGTCAGTGTGTAGGTGCCCATCGTCACTGATAACTTTGGGACATAACGAGCACACACCATTGTCTGATCTCCTGGGACCAAAACTGAAAATCCATTGAAGCTCTCTATCTATATACCTCTCTGCTCAACCATCTGTGCAGCGATGAAGTTATGGGTTGCCCCATTATCAACCAAAACTGATACTCGCTAGCCACGTACTGTCCCCCGTACGTGCAGCGTCAAATACTTGGGAACTCCTCGCAATGCTGCAAGGGCTCCTCCGGTAGGTGCAAAAGTTGCACCACCTACTGCTGGTGGTGGAGGCGGCGAGGGACCCTGCACGGCATGACTATCTCCTGCCTCCACATCATCCTTCTCATCCTCTTCCCCGCTACTCTCGGAGAAGACTTAAATAAAGTGTGCTTTGCCAGTAGCACATCTATGTCCTAGTGCCCATGGCTCTTGATAGGTAAAGCACAACCGCTTCTTCTTCAACTCCCCCTTGGCATCATCATCAATCTATGCTCGTCCTGGATTACCCTTTGGAGGCAGAATCCTCACATCCTTCCCCTTAGGCTGGAAAGCCTATTTCTGGGGGTAAGGTGTCCGGGTCCTGTGTAAGTCATCCCGTAAGTCTTGGGTCCTACTAATAGCATCGTGGAGTGTGGCTGGACTAGTGGACCTGACTAGACCCTGAAGTGGCTCTGCTAACCCCTCAACATACATGCAGATCCTCCGTGTCATGGATAGATCGGGCACCATCACTGAAACCCTCAAGAATTCTGCAATGTAGGTATCTAAGTTTCTGGTTTGTTTGAGCCTCGTCAGCTCAACAAAATGTTTTTTTGGATCCCTCCGGTCGAACCTCTCTATCAGTCTCCTAGTGAACTCAACATATGTCGTCACTGTGGAGTGTCCAAGTGTAACCAACCCATGGAACCACCAGTCCCGGGCCTCACCATTCAAATGTAATGTCACCACATAATGGCCTCCATCTCCGACATCTGGTTAAGCTAGAAATAGATGTCCAGCTTCTCCACCCAAGACTTTGCTGAATTGTTTGGTGAGCCATTAAATGTAGGAAAGTGAAATCTACTAGCTGTGACGTGGGTGTCTCCATCATGATAATGCCGGTATCCTCTGTGATGGTCGCGGGGTATACTATCCTGCTGGAGCTGAACAAAGTCTCTGAATGAGAAAGCATCCCTGAACTCCTGCCCATAGGCCTGGTACTCTGCAAAATAATCGCCCATATGACCGGGCTCTACCTCCTGCTGTGCTCTAGCCCCCATATCTGCTCCTAGGAAAGTGGGCATGGTAGGACGTATAGGGGCATGTGAGGCCACCTGCTGAGTAGTATCACGCTGGGTGGCACACTGCTCTGGCAAATGGTGAGATGCACCTGATCCCTCTCTAACCTGGAAAACTCGTGGGCTCTCACGCTGTCTAGCCTCCACTGCCGTGAATCTCTACCCCATCACCTTGATCTGCCTCGACAGATCCTGCATTTATTTGAGGAGCATGTCCACAAATTTCTTCCCATCATCATCTGCCATCGGTTCCTCCTGCTTTGCGTCCACCACAGGCTCCTCCTGTTCAGTGTCCACCACAGGCTCCTCCTGTTCTACGTCCACCACTGGAACACAGTATTCCTCTCCGTAGGTGTTCTCCAACCTATTCCCAATGTCTCTGTACTTCCTACCTTTGTAACAGATGTAGGGCTTTTCCCCCGGTGTCATATATTGCTAGCTCTAGAGAGTGAGCCAGATCTATGCTCTGATACCACTGTAATATCCCGTTTCCAGGATATCCCTCAAACCCAAGCAGACTCCAACCAAACACGTCCAAATGATATAGTGACCAGGAAACTAAAAGTGATAAAAATAACAGTGGTACAACATATTATAATGTGAACATGAAATATAAGCAGATACTTAAGAAATGTAGAGAGAAATGCTAAGCCATTTTATTATACTGAGTAATGGAATGAGTACCGGGGGTGATTAGAAATATGGCACCTCGACTTGCACAAGGCAAGTGAAGAAATACACTCAGAATAGCAAAGGAATCGCCTCTCTCTAAACTGTGTCCAAGCTACTGGAGAATTATCGTGTTGTTGCTACTACCAGAAATCAAATGAGGACTTGGGGCTATTCCCCTCCTCAGAAAATGCTGAAACTCTGGAATCAAACTCTACTCAAGAAACCCAGAAAAACCCAGAAGGCTTTTCTAAAATAGCCGACCCCCGAAAATCACCCCCTTGGGGATCTACGCTGTCCCTTAAGGCTCTGCGCTGCCCTGAATAGAATCCACCAAAACTCAGCCCGAACTCTACAAAAATCCTCCAATATGCAAGAGCTTATCCCTTGCTCAATCTCCTAGCTCTAATCCTCCACAAAACCCCAAATTCGGAACTCCAACCAAAATAACTGCGTCCCTCTCTCCTAAGACTGTGCAGTCCTCAAATGATTAGCTCCTCCACAACGCCAAAGATCAATCCTACTGCAAAAGACTGCTAGAAACTACCTTGCCTGAGTAGGCACTCGAAGTCCCCCAGGGCTAAGGGTGAGATCTCCGAACGGAGACACTCAATGCACTAAACAGTGTTGGAGACAGGCTAAACCCAAGTCGAAGTGACTAGCTCAAATGCACATAATCGAATGACAAAATGAGGAGGCTCCCTTCTCCTTTATAGCGTTGGCCTCTCTCAATCCCAAGGCCCACCTCCTCCAACGTAGTCCCTCTCTTGCCACGTGTTCCTTTCCATCTGCTAGTCCCTCCAAGTGTCTGTGTGGGCCCCATCTCTGCGTGGTCCTTTGGCCCCCTTGGCTCCCCTTTAAGTCACAACATTGTGCTACTAGGGAGTGACTTTATTCTAAAGGTGAGTTATGTCCCCCTCTTCCTCACCTTCTTATTTATAAATAACTATAGAAGGCAAAATTGAGAAAAATCGAATATTCCAATTAGCCATGGCTAATTAGGAATATTACACATAGCTACAAAGATTCTGCTATTGGCTGAAAATGAATGAGACAGTTTCTAGGTATGTAAGAGGGTGTACCATGTGTGCTAAAATCAAGCCCAACAATAGAAAACTAGGCTTGTACACTCCATTGCCAGTTCCTTCTCACCCTTGGGAAAGTGTTTCCATGGATTTTGTTGGAGGACTGCCTAAATCTAGGAAATGTCATGACTATCTATATGTTGTTGTGGATAGGCTTAGCAAAATGTGTATTTTGATACCTTGTAGTAAACAGGTCACAGCTGAACAGACTGCAAAATTGTTCTTTGAACATGTATGGGTTCATTTTGGATTACCCACTTCCATTGTATCTGATCGAGACACTCGATTTGTGGGGAAGTTTTGGTCGAGTCTGTGGGAACTGATGGACACCAAGTTGAAGAAAAGCACAACTTTTCATCCAAAAATAGATGGCCAAACAGAAGTAGTAAATAGGACAGTGATCCAGTTATTGAGAGGTTATTGCAGCAAACATCCTAAGCTTTTGGATGAACACTTGTGTTATGTGCAGCATGCTTACAACAGAGCCAAACACTCTTCTACACAAAGATCTCCTTTTGAGACCTGTTTTGGTTTCACACCAAGGTCTCCTTTTGGATTTTGTCTTTGGTAAAGATACCATAGTTGATGGACATAGTAATGTGGACAAGGCAACTAGGTTCATTGAACAGATCTAGGAGATCCACCAGGCAGTACAGGAACAGCTGGAAAGGAGCCAAGCCAAGTATAAGGCTAGGCAGGATAAGCATCAGATGGAGCATAGTTTTCAAGTTGGAGACCAAGTCTGGTTGTATATCAGCAAGGACAGGATGCAAGGTGAAGGTAAAAAGCTAAAGCTTATCAGGTATGGACCTTTTAGGATACTTGAGAAGATTGGGGAAAATGCTTTTCACCTTGATTTACCAGCTTACATGCACATCTACTTAGTCGTAAATGCATATTGCTTGAGATTGTTTGAACCTTCAATGATTGAGGACCCTGAAGAGCAGAGTTAATTTCCTTCTATCAATGACCTGCTACCTAAATATCTCAACGAGTTGTAGGAAGACACAGTGTTGGACAGGAAGGTAAGGACGACGCGCAGGGGAAATGTGGAGTACCTCAGGATTGGGCTCAAAGATTCAAAGCCGAGCAGTTCAAAGTGGATTGAGATTGGACAAGTGAAGAAACAATATCCTCACTTAGTCGATGCTTGAAAACCAACTTTTGGTGGTCCAAAATATTTTTCAGTGGGAAGGCTGTGATCTGAATCAGATCCATGAAAGAATGTCAAAGAACCATGACTGTATCAGGTTGAAAAAATCTTTAAAGAAATCCAAAACAGCGATCAAAGACACCCTGAACCAGTGGCAAAGGCAGCTAACATGGAACGACAAGGACCTCTGTCAAAGTGCACTGATCGAGGCCCATGGAGACTGCACGGGAGGTCAAAGTAGCCCTTGGGAGCCCCGGATCAATCACGCATCGCTGGGCGAACAGGGCCGAAATGGAGGAAGCTCGAGCACTCGGTCACGTTGGGAACCGGAGGACTGCGGGAGGAAAAAGGAAAATGCGCTAAATGTACAAGGTGGGACCCGCGCTTTGGGGAAAACTGGCTGTATTGATCGGGGCACCTATGAATGGTAAGAGGTTTTAGACAAGAGCAGAGCGATTCCATACATCGATCGACGCATGGCAAGTCAACCGCGCAAAACATGCATATGGCATCGGATCTGGAGGGCTTAGATCGAATGGCTGAGATCCTTCCTGACGGAGGAAGTGGAATCGACAAGGGAATACACTGCATTTTAGAAGGGATTTGGAATCTGTTTTGACCGCCACAGTGGCGGAAAGATTCATCCACGACATAACTGAAGAAATGAATCGACGAAGTATGCTGGCGCTATTTAGAGGAGGATAAGTGGCACTCCCTAAGCGTTCATGATGACGCCAAGCCAGGAACTCCAAACGCAGCTGTAGAAGGTGAAGAGACAGAGGTGGAAGAGGAATCAAACAAGCATAGGCATTGAATGGCTAAAGCCATGAACAGAGACAGTTGAATCCGCAAAAAAAAGACAGAAGTCGAGAGACGAAAGAAGGGAGCAGTGAACCGAGAGGGGAGGAATGAACACAGAGAACAGTAAAGCAAAGCAAAAGAGACAGAGGGCCAAGCTGACCAGAGGCAGCATCGAGCACTAGAGAGCTTGAAGACTCAAGCCATCCCATAGAGGAATCTGTCCGGGACTGAGCATCACATTTGGATCTTTCCATTGTAGACCAAAAGGTCACAAAGCTGGTAGGAAGAAGAATTCTATGTACTCAAGTGGCTTGGGGAATCCAAGAACCACCCTGCGAAGAAAAACCTGCTTCAGGAGAACTCACATTGAGTCCATGTATTGTAATTTCTCTGCTTAAAGGCACAATAAAACAAGGCCACCACTGAAAGCTAGACCGGAGATGTAGCCCTGGAGAATAGGGTGAACTCCTTATTAAAATTGCTTGTGTCTTTATATTTGCTTACTATATTTCTCTGATGTCTTTCCATTTTATTTTCTGTGTATTGGCAATCTGATCGATCTGTTGCTTCAATAACACAGAACACACACACACACCAGCACATGAATCTGTAATACCTAAGTTTAATAAATCTTTAACAGATGTCACTCATAGGGTGAATATCAGATCAATAACTTAGGATGTTTGTTGCAATATCCTCTTAGCAAATGAATAAATATCCTATTAACCACTTCAGTTTGACCATCTATTTGCGGATGAAAGGTTGTACTTTTCTTCAACTTGGTCTCCATCAAGTTCCATAAACTTGACCAAAAATTCCCAACAAATCGAGAATCGCGATCACTTACAATAGAAGTAGGCAACCCAAAATGAACCCATACATTTTGAAAGAAAATTCGAGTTGTTTGTTCAATTGTAATTTTCTTTTCACAAGGCATTAATATGCACATCTTGTTGAACCTATCCATAAATACGTACAAATAATCATGACTTTTCTTTGATAAAGGAAGACCTCCTACAAAATCCATAGAAACACTTTCCCATGGCCGTCAAGGCACTGGAAGTGGTGTGTATAATCCTAGTTTCCTATTACTAGGCTTACTGACTGCACAAAATGAACAACCTCTGATAAAACGTGACAAACTTTCAAGCATACGAGGCCAATAAAAATACCTTTGAAGATTTTCCACTATTTTACTTATACCAAAATGTTGAGCAATAAGAGAAGTGTGCGCTTCCCTTGTGACATTTACTCTCTCTCCTTGTGGAACACAAAGTTTTCCCAAATGTTACAACAGATTATCATGTACATAGTAGTCTAGTTCCACAACCTGGTGGCCTTGACTCAAGTTTAAATATACCTCTTGAAATTCAGCATCCTGTGTGTATTGTTCACCATAAATTTCAGGCATAACAGAAGGATTCTTGAGTAAAATGGCTACATTAATAACTGGTATAGAAATCATATCAGAAACTTTGTTATAAATACCTTTCTTGTACTTGATTACCAAGTGGAATTGTTGTTTTAATCCCATCCAACAAAAGTGCCTTGACTGTTGCAGTTAGGATATTGTAGATATTGTAGAGGCTGGTGATTGGTGTGAATAATGGTTTCCTTTCCCATCAAGAAATGCTTCCATTTCTTCACACTTTGTACCAATGCATAAAGCTCTTTATCATACGTAGGATAATTAATAAAAGCACCATCAAAAATACCATAATGAAATGAAATGGGATTACCATGTTGTAAAATAACTGCAACCATGGTGTAGTCACCTGCATCTGTTTGTATTTCAAATGGTTGTTTCAATTTTAGAAATGCTAAAATAGGGGCTGAACTGATCTTTTGTTTTAAAGCATCAAATCCTTTTTGTTGGTTGCCTCCCCACTGGAAGACAACCTTTACGTTGGTCAAATCATGTAGTGGAGCTATTATGGAGGAGAAGTTAGCAATGAATTTCCTCCAGTACTGCGCTGCTCCTAGAAAAATCCTTATTTCTATGAATGATTTGGGTATTGGCCAATTCACAATGACCACAACTTTAGAGGGGTCAACCTTCATCTCACCTCCTCCAACTATGTGTCCCAAATACACTAAGGAAGTTTTCCCGAATTCACATTTAGACATCTTCAGAAATAATTGTTCTTTTCTCATGATATCCAAAACCTTCCTCACATCCTTGACATGCTCTTCTCGTGATTTGCTGAAAATCAAAATATCATATAAATAGAAAATTACAAACTCATCAAGAAATGATCTTAAAACATCATTCACAACTCTCATGAATGTAGTTGGAGCATTGCAAAGACCGAAAGGCATAACCAGCCACTCAAGCAATCCTTGTTTGGTTTTAAAATCAGTCTTCCAAATATCCTCCTCATCTATTCTTACTTGATTATATCCACTTCTTAAGTCTAATTTAGTGAAATATTTTTCATTTTTAAACTGACCTAGAAAATCATGTATTCTGGGCAGTGGGTATCGATTCTTTACTGTAATCGTATTCAAAGCTCGATAATCTACACACATGTACTAGGTTCCATCTTTCTTGGGTACCAATACAATTGGTGAACCACATGGTGAAGTCGAGGGACAAATTACACCTTTATCTAACAATTCATGGACTTGTTTCTTAATTTCTAAACTTTCCATAATTGACATTCGATACATATCGATGTTTGGGAGTGGACAATCCCGCTGTAGCTAAATTTTGTGCTGAATTCCTCTTTTGGTGGCAATCCTTTTGGTTCTTGAAACACATCTCCATATTGATTAACCACATCAACCAATTTAAAATTCAGCTTCATATCACAGCTTGCAAAGGATTTCTGCTTCGTGTCATTCTTCTGCTTGATCATAAGGAGCACGAGACTCTTGCTAGAATTGACCAATCACTTCATTTTCCTTGCACTTGCTAAAGAAAATCTAAGCTTTCTGCGATCGGCTCTCACAATATACTTCACTCTGTCTTTGAAAAAATGATATTTTTTCTCAAATTGGTGGAAAACGACTTTCCTGTCATATAGATACGAGCTTCCCAACACAATCCCAGAAATATCCAATGGCACAACGTCTAATTCAACTTCATCAATGAAATTGGCAGTGATTGCAAACCTGAAAATGCATTTTTGTGTGACCTGCAAATTGGCATCCTTGGTTATCCAACCCAACGGATATGTTTTATGATGAGGCACGGTTTCCATATTCAACTTCTTGACCAAGTCTATAGAAATTAAATTTGGCTGAGGTCCATTGTCAAACAGCGTATCAATATTGGTGTGTTTGGAAATAACTCTGATATGGAACAACTCAATTCTATTTTCCTCATTTGAAGAATTATTGGAGTTATTGGCTGCATTGGTGCTTGCCATGACTTCCTCTTTGCTTGCTTTTGCAACTGATTTTCCCTTAGTGACTGTGGCTACAGTCTTTGCTTCATCACCTGAGTCAGAACCCAAGTCTTGTTGTGTAGCAGCATTTGTCCTATGTTTCCCTTTATTGTTAAATTTCTTCGGTCTTAATTTTTGATGAAGCTTCTAGCAATGTGCTTCATCATGGGCCTCTTTGGAACAATTATTTCACACGAGTTTCTCCCCTTCTTTTTTAACATAATAATTTTTCTTCTGCTTTCCTTTAAATTTCTTCCCTTTTTCACCACTCTAAAATGGATTCTTCTTACCTTCTTCTTGTACATTTTTCCCTCTTTCTTCGAGATGTGTAGCTTGAACACATACCTCATCAATATTTGTGGGACGAAACATACGAATTGTATGTCGAAGATACCTATGCAACCCTCCTATGTATTTCAACAAAGTATCTTGTGACTGTAAGTCTACTCCAAGCATAAGAGCTCTTTTCCTAAACTCTTGAGTACACGCTTACACATTTTGACCTTTGAACTGTCTAAAATTTTGCCAATTCATGATAGGTTTTTACATATGAGTTAAAGGGTAGAACTATCTTTTTATAGAAACAATGAAATCATTCCAAGAAATAGAGATCTTCCGATGTTTTTTGATCTTGTCTTGAGTCCTTGATTCCCACCATACAAGTGTTGCACCCTCCATTCTCAATGAAGCCAACTGAATTTTGATGTCATCCCCTTGAAGGTTCTAAATTCTACCATACACCTGCAACTCGAATTCAACATCAAGCTTCAGAAAATGTGATTTACCAGTTCATTTTGAAGAATGATGATGAGTATGAGTAGTGGTGGTATTAGTGGAAGAGGGTGAAGATGCTTTCAAAGAAGAAGATGAATAAGATGGTGGAGATGGTGGAGGTTTGTCTCCATTCCCATTACTTCCTTTTCCATTACCTCCTCCTGAAGAGCCTTCTCCATTGGGAGGCTTGGAACTTTCTCCTTGCATCTTGATATTCCTCTCTTCATAGAGGACCTTAACCATCTCTGTCATATCAAAGAAAGGCTTTCTGAAGGTCTTCTCATCTTTTGTTATGATAGGTTCTCCTTCATGAAACATGATCTCAGGAGACTCAACTGCAACTTCTAAAACTTTAGGATGTACTAGTGTAGAATACTTTAGCAACCTTGCTCTTCTTCCACTTGACCAAACTTCAGGGCTTTCAAACAACTTTCCTTCACCTCTTTTGAGTTTCAACCTTGTAAGCATGACATCAACTTGCAAACAATTAAATCCTTATTTCACAAAGCAAATCTAATAAGAAAAAATCAATGCTCTGATACCAACTTGATATGAAATGGAGTAGATTAGTAATGTTGTGCTAATTCCCCATTCATAATAAGACCCAAGATGATTATAATTTGCTTATCATGAGCTTAAGGATTCAACACTTTTTCTTAATTATTTGATTCCCATGAGAGTTTCTTATGTAAATGTTAAGAACACTTTAACATAAAAATATATGCTGAACAACAATAAAATAGCAACAAGAACATCAAAATACAACACACAACAAGCACATGATAAAGGAGTTCACCCCTCTTGTGCTACGTCTCCTTGGTCAAGCTTCCAATGGCTTGGACCTCTCTGTTATGCTCAAATTACAACAAAAGTGTGTTTACAATGCTCAAATGCCTCTAAAACATGTCTCAATGAGTTCAAAATACTCAAAATGGCTATCTAGCCTCTTTTTGTATCCAATTTGGATAAGAACTAAAGAAGTTATGAATTCTCCCAGTTCTTCCACTATTTGTTCCATAAAATTCTCTAAAACCAACCAAAACCTCATTTCCCCTCCAAAATATGCTAATGGAGCTATAAATTCACCGCACGACGGGCTATATCTTGTCATCCATATCGCAAATCGCAATCGGCAAGTGTTGCGGGCTCTTATGGAACGAAAAAACATTTTTATTGCGATATTGTAGATCCACCAGGGATAATTAACTGCAAAATATAAAATCTCGCGTCCGAAACCCATCACTCATCGGAATCGGCGAATTTCGGCGGCCGAAGGTTTTGTTGACACGGGAACATTGCGATTGCGGTATTGCAGACCCGTCGAGGTATCAAACTGTGTCATATAAAATTATTTTGTCCAGGGTCTTATTGCTCATCGTAATTGGTAATCGGCTATGGTCTCTTAACACAACAAAACGTTGTGATGCAGTATCGCGGACCCACTGGGACATTAAACTGTAACACAATAAATTATCGCGTCCGGGTAGTCATCGCAATCATAACTTTATTAGTGATAACAAATAACAACGGGGTTTTGGGTGCGATATGCAATTATCGCAAATTGTAACCCAACCTACTGGTGACCCAATGGTAACCTACCACTTGGAACTTCCCCATTCGTTGGGACCCTTGCCATGTCATCCAATCCTGCCACATAGATAAGTCAAACTTGAACTTGAACTTGCTCTAACTTCTGCATACGAACTTAGATTTGAGTGTCGTTTGCACCGTTGGATTCAAAATGATGAGATCTTCAATTTGAAGCTGATTGTGACAAGATTTTGATACTTTGATTTTTGAGCATAATTTTAAGCACCTGATCATTTATGGCCTAGTGATCTGGTGAGGATTGCAGTAAAACTTGATTCTATTGATGAGGGTGAGGTGGTTTAACCTCAGGAAGCCCTGGTTGGTTCTTTTGGTTGGAGTCCCACATTCATGCTGGGAATATGGCATGGGGTGATTAGCTGAAGAGATATTTGGCTCAACCAATCTATGGTCGAGTGGAACATGGTAGTCCCATACCGAGTTGGCTTTTGCATTCATTAATAATAGTTCCTTTCCTTGGTATTTTCTGTGTAAAAGTATTGGATTATATGTGCATTTATGGATATTGTATCCTCATTATTTATGTTGTTTATATGTTGGCTATGAATATGTTTTATGATAGTGAAAATGTATGGTTCTCATCATGTTCTGATTTGTAAATGATTGAGCAATGAATCTATGACCTAATATATGATAATGAAACTAGTGTGACAAGGCATCAATGCTTCTTAGCGATTCTCAGATAAGTATAAGACCCCTATGCTCAGATATGTTATTATGACCTGTAGAATGCATAATTTTGACATGCTTGACGAAATGCTTGTCATGGCTAGTGGGGGTCCAGTCAAGTATTTTTTCAAGAACTTGTATTGGCATCATTGTGTCTATGTTTTTTTTCATTTCTTTAAATTCCATGAAGGTTTGGGAAGTGACTTGGTCCTAGCCCTAGAATTTTGCCTTAAATATCACAGTCTCTGGCATAACAGTGGCAGGAGTAGGTTACAGTCGCAATTAGGTAAGTGAACCTCAGTCACTTGGAGGGCTTGGCAAGGGAGCAACTAGGGCTCTAGGTCCTTGAATTGCTGAGTTTCCTCAGGGGTTGGTCACCTGGAAAGGTGGGGTAGCTCCTGGAGGTTCAGTAGGATGTGTGGATGGTTAATTTTTTTGCGTTTTGTCAGTTCCACTTGCTTAAGGTGACCTAGGAGGTTGAATCATATCATAGTAGCCTTTAGGCACATTTTTACCCCTGTTGGACGGTTACTTGGGTAGATGTGGGACGAGAGTTTTACAGAGTGGTATCAAAGCATGGTTCACCCCTTGGACTAGGTGGGCGATGTGTTGGTCATGCATTCATGTAGGTTGCATATGCGTTCTCATGTGTTTGGTCTATGTAATGTGTGTGTATGCATGGTGTTGGTTATGGTTGTAGTGGTGTTTCCATGTGAAAATTTAATGGCGTTGTTGTTGGATGTGTTTATCATGAGTTTATGTCAGTTATGCACTAGATATGCATGCTAATGTTTGTATGTAATGTGTATGCATTCGTATCATACATTTTTTTTTATGCATGTAGTGATATGGTTATAGTTTCCATGCATGAGGTCATGATGTGTGGTGGGTATGGTCATGCATTGATGAATCGATAATGGTTGAGATGATGATTAAATGTTGATATGATTATGTTTATATATGTATTGTGTTAATTTGGTTAGTCTTGCAGATGAGATATCCTCCCTGAGTTATACTAGGTTACATTGGTTTGTTTATGATTTGGTTTAGTTGACATAGTGTGCCTTGTAGGAAGAGATCAAGATGACTAGCAATATGGTAGACTACAAAGATTCTCCCTATGAATAATATGAACAATGTGGTGTTGGGAACTCTTCTAACTCAGCAGACACATTGAGGATTTTGAAGGAAGAAATAAGGAGTTGTAAAGAATATAATGACAAAATCATGTAAGCACAGGAGAAACAAGTAGAAGTCAATACAGCAATCCTTTAGAGTTTGTCAGAATTATAGGGTCAAGGACCACTCCAGATCAACTATGGATAGAAGGATGGGAATAATGGGGCATATGGCAGTAGGTCTCATCATGGCCACAGGTCAAATAGAGATGACACTATCAGAGATGATATATTCTTGGATACTGCAGATAGGAGAGGTGATGGACACGTACTATTCTAGCTCTGATTCTGAAAAGCATTATGATCGTCATCATTATCGCCCTTACATGAGGTGTGATAGGGGATAATTTCCAGATAAGTTTAAGAAAGCGAAGCCACCTAATTTTGACGGAGATTTGAAGAAGCCTGAGGATGCAAAGGCTTGGTTACTTGGTATGAATAAGTTCTTTGAACTGCATGAGTATACAGAGAATATGAAGGCACAAATAGCTATCTTCAACCTCAAAGGGAAGGCAAATATCTGGCGGGAAGATATAAAATGGGATATAAAATGGGTTGGAGACATCATGACAGAGGAGTTGAGTTAGCATGAGTTCAAGAGACTCTTCAAAAAGAAGTACTTCTCGGAAAAGTACCAAGACAACATATGAGGAGTATACAACCAAGTTCTTGGAGCTATTGAGGTATGTATCATATCTTAAAGATGAAAAGGCTAAAGTTAAGAGATGTGTCAGTGGGTTTCCATTAGAATTTAGAGATCAGATTGAGTATGATGAGCCTCAGCCACTTGATGAAGTTATTGGGAAACTAAAGGATTTCTATGAATAGTAAAAGAATAAGAAAAAATCTCAACAAGGATGGAAAGGGAAAGATAAAAGTAAAGGTAAATGGAAGTTGAAAAGAACAAGGCCTCATAATGTAGAATAAAAAGTGAATGTTGCACCACATAAGAAGTTCAATGTATCTAGACAGGGACATGGGGCACAAAAATATAATAGAGGTGATGGTATAGGACAGTTGGAGTGTTGGACATGTGATAAGGGGCATCTTAAGAGGGATTTTCCACAGAATCAGGGTGGTAAGCCTTATATCTATAGTGCATAGGAGGAGAAGCTTGTTGGGGATGTTGGGAAAAGAAGTCCTAGTATCTATGCAGTGTTGGATAATAGGAAGGAATATCATCAGGCATCTATCATTTATATGGATGATAAGATTTTTGATCAAGTTGTTTCTATTTTGATTGAAGTTGGATATAATTATAATTACGTTAACCCTAACTTGGTGGATAAGTGTGGTTTGAATAAATAAGTGCAACCAAAATCATGGTTAGAGCAGTTGGGTACAGGTACCAAGAAGAGAGTTCATCAATGGGTAAGATCTTGTGTATTTGAGTTGAATGGTGTGCCTACTTCAACACATTTGAACTTATTACCGTTCGGGTCATATAATATGCTTTTGGGTATGGGCTGGATATATCTTCATAGAACCAAAGTGGATTGTTATGTCAAAGCCACTAAGTGCTTGAATGATAATGGGGAGCATAGAATCTTGCAGGGTAAGAAGAAACCAACATCAGTTAGGATGGTGAATGTTATGCAGGAAAAACATAGTCGCAGAAAAGGGTGTTTGTTATTTACAGTACACATTTCTTGTGATAAAGGTAAGGAGGATGAGCATGCAGAGATATTGAGGAGGTACCTGATCTTACAACATTTTCAGGATGCATTTCTAAAAGAGATCTCAAAGTTTCCACCTCACAAAGAAGTGGATTTCTCCATTGAGTTGGTACCAAGGGAAATACCAACATTAAAGGCACCATATAGGATGAGCACTCCAGAGTTAGTAGAGATGAAGTTGCAGTTGAAGGAAATTCTTGACTAGGGATACATTTGGCCAAGTGTATCACCATGGGGTGCACTGGTCTTTTTTGTGAAGAAGAAAGATGGTACTCTTAGGCTAAGCATTGATTACAAGCAGTTGAACAAGGTGACAATCAAGAACAAGTACCTATTACTGAGGATAGATGACTTATTTGATCAGTTAAAGGGAGCAAAAATGTTCTCAGATATTTATTTGGGATCCAGATATCATCAGGTACACATTAAGGAAGAGGACACTTATAAGACAACTTTCTGGACAACGTAAGGGCATTATGAGTTTATTGTAGTTCCGTTTGGTTTGACTAATTCTCCAACTACCTTTATGTGTTTGACGAATAGTGCGTTGCGTCTTTATCTCGACAAGTTTGTTATTGTATTCATTGATGACATTTTGATATATTCTAAGAATGAGGAAGAGCATGCCGAGCATTTAGTAGAAGTGTTGAGATTGCTAAGAGAGAATCAATTGTATGTACAGCTTAGAAAATGCATTTTCTTTTAGACAAAGGTACATTACTTGGGACATGTTGTTTCCAAGGAAGACATAACATTAAAGCCAAAGAAGATAAGAATGAGCACACCAGAGTTAGTAGAGTGAAAGTTGCAATTGAAGGAAATGCTTGACAAGGGATAAATTAGGGCAAGTGTATCACCTTGGGGTGCACCAGTGTGTTTTTTGTGGAAGAAGGATGGTACTCTTAGGTTATGCATTGATTACAGGCAGTTGAACAAGGTAACCATCAAGAATAGGTATTTGTTTCCAAGTATTTAGGACTTATTCGATCACTTGAAGGGAGAAACAATGTTCTCAAAGATTGATCTGGGATCATGATATCATCATGTATGTATTAAGGAAAAGGACATGTACAAGACAACTTTCCAAACCAGGTACAGGCATTATGAGATTTTTGCAGTTCCATTTGGTTTGATTAATTCTCCAGCTACCTTTATGTTCTTGATTAATAGTGTGTTGCACACTTATCTAGACAACTTTGTTATTGTATCCATTGATGACATCTTGATATATTCTAAGAATGAGGAAGAACACGTTGAGCACTTAGCAACAATGTTGATATTGCTGAGAGAGCATCTGCTGTATGCCAGGCTTAGCAAATGTAGTTTATTTCAGACAGAGGTACATTACTTGGGACATGTTGTTTCCAAGGAAGGCATAGCATTAGATCCAAAGAAGATAAGAGCTATCATGGAGTGGGTAGCTCCTAGAAATTTGGATAATGTAAGATAATTCATGGGGCTAGTAGGCTATTACAGGAGGTTCATCATGAAATTCTCTCGGATTGCATAACCTATTACATCATTGAAAAGGAAAGGTAAGAAGTTTGAATGGACAAAGGAATGTGCAACAAGTTTTGAGTAGTTAAAGGAGTTGTTGACAAACACTCTAGTGTTAAAGATTGTAGACCTGAAAAAAGAGTTTATAGTCTATACTTATGCTTGCAAGATAGGACTTGGTGGAGTCCTTATGCAAGAGGGACAGGTAGTATGTTATGAGTCGTGGAAATTGAATGAAAACGAGCAGAACTTTCTGATACATGATCTTGAGTTGGAAACTATCATTCATGTGTTGAAGATGTGTGCCATCATCTACTGAGGTGAACGAATCCTCCATCATCTCTCATCATCATCGAAATTTGTGGGACAACAACTTCGTAGAATCTCTTAAGTCTCCTCATGGGGTAATTGGATATCCAATTAATTATCTTAATCGGCGGAAAAAAATCAATATCTTTTATAATCTCTTCTTTATTTTGTGTAATTTGTTTTTCAAAATGTTCATTCCATAGATTTGATCTCGTGTCAGAGTTCATGCTAGAGAAAAGACTGATGAATCTCCAAAGTTAGGGGACTCATAAACACCTTCTATGATCTTGATCTAGGTCATATTGATCACCTACACACGACCACAAACAAGCATGTTTGGCCTATCAACACCATTCTAATGCTTGATCATTTTAATAATTATAAAATTGTTTTACATTTATTGTTCTATACTTATATATTTATTTTCTGGTTCAATTAGAGACCATATTGTTTTTTATAATTAGTTAATTATTATTATTATTTTTAATTTTAAATAGACATGTGTCAACTCCACATTGAGCATGGACGAAATTACACATTTCCCTCATATTGGGCTATAAAATGTGCATCTTGGTGCAAATATATACCAGATATTTGGATATCTAGATATGTTAGCATATAGAACTATTGACAATAAAGAAATCTAGGAAGAACATGATGTTCTAGATATTTAGATATTTGGATATTCAGACATATGAAACAATTGATAAGTGCGAGAAGCAAAATATGGATGTTTTGGCTATCTAAATATTTAGACATTTGGGACTTCATTTAAATTCCAACCTTTGAAACATCCAAATTCCAATAGGGGAGAACACATGGAAGACACATGGAGCCACATAAGATGAACCTTGACCTTACAAGTAACCCAAGGTGTGACATGGTGTATAATGTGGTAGCTAATGTGGCTATTGATGTGCCATTGCTAATGCAGCATGCTAAAATGGAAATGTGGTTGGTTTGGATTATGTGGCATGTGGACATGGCATAATAATGTGGCGTGTTGATGTGGCACAATAATGTAGAAGAGTTGATGTGGTGGCCAATGTGTGGCCAATGCAGCATCCATCATGGCATACAATGTGGAGACTAGGAGGATGACATTTTTATGTTTTTCCTGATATGGATGTTTCTAGATATTTGGAAGAGTGGTAACTTGAAGTGGAACAATGAAAATGTCGTGAAAAGGTTTGAAAATGTTGAGGTATAGGATAGGTGGCAGTCATTGTGGTGGAGGTGACATGGAATCTGGGAATCCTAAGGTACAATTGTTTTATTTAAATATGCTTTTATGGAAATTTTAGAATAGAAAATTTTAGATCTCTAGGAATCCTTTCATCTAGATCAGGGTCTTTATTTGTTTGGAATTTTTAAGATTTTTTTGGATATCTATAAAGTTGACTAATTGACTAGAGCAAAATCTAGAATAATGGAAAATAACTAATAGTGGGGGGGAAATGAAACATGGATTTAGTTTTTGACTTGGTATGTGTTATGAAACTAGCTCACGAAAAGATAGAAAAGATAGATCAACGCCTTAGAATTCAGCCTCTTCGAGGGGCCAACCTCCTTTACATTACACAAATGAACAATTTTTGGATGATACAAATGACAAGACCTCCTTTCTATATATAGGAGTCTGAGGGGTCATAATATAATCAAAACCGACATAATAATAATAATGTAATAACACAATAATAACAATAGTGGGCTTCTATGGGGCACAATAATAACAATATGGGGACTACTTGGGTGCAAAAATATAATAAGGGGGTTGTACTAATAACAACAAGGGGTTACACTAGTAGTATAGGGACCTAACATGCCCCTCCCCTTCAAAAAGTGTTGTCCTCAACGCTTGAGAAGTTCTTGATGCTTCTGTATAAATTTTTGTCCTCCCATGTGGAATCTTCAGTGGGTAAGTTCTTCCACTTGATGAGATACTCTAAAATTGATCTATTTTGTAGCTCTCGATTTCTCGGTTCTGTGACTGCTTCAGGTTCCAATATGATTTTTCCTTCCTTCTCAAGTTCTCGCAATACTATTTGAACTGGGATATTTTGCAACTTTTGAATGAGTTCTCACTCCTTTGGGCATATGGATATTTGTAAGGCCTGATGTTTGGAGGAACACTTCCTGGAATCAAATGAATAGCATGATCATGATCACGAATAGGTGGGAGGCCTTTGGGAGTCTTAAATACCTTAGAATGATTGTCTAAAACGTTTTGGAGATCTGGAGAAATAGATGATTTCGATGTGGGATCCTCTAGTGAACATAATTGTGCAATTACGCCCCATTGTTATTTATTTAGAAGCTTTGTCATGATGTTAGATTTGATTATCTTTCTTGATTTCCCGTCTATACCCCTTAATTTAACTTCCTTTCCTTCCCAAAAAAAATTCAAGAAAAGTTCTTGAAAATTAAAAGATATCTTACCCAAAGATTGTAGCCATTGGAATCCTAGTAAAACATCGGCGCCACCCATGGGAATGGAAAGCATTGGGCTATTCAATACATATTATCCCATGGATAGCTTGATATTATGGCACTTTCTAGAGCAATTTATGGTTCCTCCACTTGGAACCATCACTTGACACTCTAGTGCTAGATATACGAAGCAATTCAATTCCTTGGCTATCTTACAATGAATAAAATTATGGGTATTGCCTGAATCAATCAACACTATTACCTTTTTCTTCTTGATATTTCCTTATATTTTGATAGTTTGAGGAGTGGTAATTTCTTCCAATGCATTACAATATATGGTTGGCTTCATTTCTCGATGCTCGATGTGATCTTTCACTTTTTGAACATTTTTCTTCTTAATATGCCCTTCTATATTGATAGTTTGAGGAGTGATAATTTCGGCCAATGCATTACAAGATATGGTTGGATTTATTTCTTCTTTCTTGATGTGATCTTTCACTTCTTGAACCTTTTTCTTCTTGATATGTCCTTCTATCTTGAGAGTTTGAGGAGTGGTAATTCTTTCCAATTCTTTACAAGATATGGTCGGATTCATTTATTCTTTCTCTGGGGTGGGTTCCTAGTGTATATCCTCTTCTTTTGATGTTTCTTGATCCTTTTCTTCCTCCTTTTCATAATATATGTAAAATAATTTATTCTCAGCACACTTATGACCTTTAGTGTATTTGCTATCACAATTGTAACAAAGCCCTTTTTCTCTTTTTTCCTCCAATTGTTGTGGTGTAAGCCTTGTAGGTTTTGGAAGGCTAGGAGAAAAAACACTTCCATAATTATAGTCATGAGTGGTGGGATTCCTTGTTTCCATAATTTCGCTTTCAATTTTTCTTGGCAACTTGAATGCCTTCTACAATGAATCAGGTTTTGAAAGACGAACCTCATGTTGAATGTTATCCTTTAAAGTCCCTATGAATACATCAACCATTTTCTTCTCTAGAATATCATTTACCTTTATATTCAATTTTTGGAACTCCTCAATGTGTTCTTCCATTGAACCCTTTTGTTTGAGATTTATCAATTGGCTAAAGAAGGTGTTTCTCTTTGTATCCGCATAATGTGCTATCATTTCCTCTGTGAAAATTGACCACGTGACAAGTGGTTTACGAGAACAAAGCCCTTTATACCATAAAAATTGATTTGGTTCTAAATAATTTGATGCAATACGTACCTTTTGTAACAGTGGTACACCATGTAGATCAAAATATTTCTCCATCTAGAGTATCCAATTTACCGTATCCTTGCCATCAAACTTCCTCATCTCGCTTTTTCTTGATTTTAGGAGCTCGATCTTGAAACAACTGTAACTCTATACTTTTTTTTCTTTCAGTTCTGAAATTTCGCTCTTTAATAGCCCTCTGAGTCCTCTTTCTAACTCCACAAGTCTTATCACAATTGGATTCCTGAAGAAATATTTATTCCCAATCTCCCGTGATGACCTAATTATAGACTAGTTCCGTAGAGTGAACTTGTACGACATGCCATGTGTCACTGTTTCAACCTTAGGTTCTGAAAATTATACCCAAACAAAATACCGCCTGTCCTATTTCTATAAATTCTTACAAAATTTCAATATGATGCTCATAGAGAAAGTTATGACGATTTTCCCAATGTCACCTGTTTAGGATGTAATTTGGGAGTCTGCAAAAACCCTAAATTCCTCAGATCATATATCCAAAAATATAGCGATAAAAGATCTGAAATTTAGACCCGAGGTTCAAGCTGATTTCTTCTCAAATGGGTTTTTGGTTTAGGTTCTGAAACTTTGTAGCAAAAATGTTATAGCGCAAATTCCACGATGGCTTGTTTTAGATGAAATTTTGGAGTTTGCAAAAACCATAACTTCCTCAGATCATATATCCTAAAATATAGCGAGACAATACCAGAAATTCAGACCCAAGGTTTAGCGAGATTTCTTCTGAAATGGGTTTTTTTTAGCTTCTAAAACATTGCAGAAAAAACGTTATAGCAAAAATTCCACGATGACTTGTTTGGAGCAGCGAAACCCTAGAATCTAAAGCTCTGATACCAAATGTTATGAAACAAGCTCACAAAAAGATAGAAAAGATAGATCAACGCCTTAGAATTCAGCCTCGTCGAGGGGGCAACCTCCTTTACATTACACAAATGAACAATTCTTGGATGATACAAATGACAAGACCTCCTTTCTATATATAGGAGTCTAAGGGGTCATAATATAATCAAAACTGACATAAAAATAATAATGTAAGAGCACAATAATAACAATAGTGGGATTCTATGGGGCACAATAATAACAATATGGGGACTACATGGCCACAACAATATAATAAGAGGGTTGTAATAATAACAATAAGGGGTTACACTAGTAGTATAGGGACCTAACAGTATGCCACATGTCTAGCTTATGGAAATGGCGGAACTTGGAGGTGACACATGAACATAGGACTACCAAGTGTCAACTTTGTGTTAGATGACATGAAACAATATGAGATGGAAACACATGGGCATAGTATTTCCATGTGTCAATGGTATAAATGTTGACATGACATAAACTCAAGAACTTTTGAGGGTCATAACGTAGTGTTCACAAATCAGATTTTGATGAAATTTATATTGTTGGAAATTGCTCAATGAAGAAGATGATAATGTTTTTAGAAAATAGGTTTGAGATGGTTACAATAATAAATTTTGATAACCCACTTTCTCAAGGTAACTTAGGAATTTAGGCTTGTACATTTTGTATCCTTAGAAAGGCCTTGATGAGATTGGATATTTACAACATCATGATACAAATATAAGAAAACTTACCCTATAACCTAGGGATGGATGTTCTCCCTTGCAATGGCATTGGAAAATGTTTTTTCCTACGTTATTTATCAGGTGATCAATTTTAAGCTCAAAAATGAAAGTGCCTAAAACTTTTTGAAACTAGTGCCAAATCAAAGAGCTCATCGATATGAATCCAACACAAATTAAATCACTCAAATTTGATATCATATGCTCCTGATATCGCGCTCTAATCGTTTTCCCAAACAGACAAAGTTTGACTGGGCAGTTGACTAGGCTGGTCGTACTGCTGAGTCAATAGGGTGACCATATATGTACGATCCAACCAAAAGCTAACAAGTGGCATCATCTAATTCGTTGGTTGATGGGCACATTTTATTGGTGGATAAGTTTTTGAAGTGGCCCTATGAATGGGAGCAATGTGGCCCAATGGGAGACCTCCATGTGGCATCCTAGTATTGGTCAAATTTTTTTTTATGGCCAAAACGGACCTCACCGAGGATTAAATGTGATACCTTTGTTATAACAACACAACACCTTACCACCATGCCACCAGGTAGTTATTATTAACTATAATGGTGTAATTATCTTTGAACTGTATGCAGATTTGCAAAGGGGTACGAGGTCAGGGCTAAGCCCTAGCCCCCGTTCACCTCATTCCCACTGGACCATAGGTGGGGGATCCAAGGGCACAGGCTTAGCCCCAGCCCACGATTCTAGCACCAATCATTGAAAAAAGTAGACCATATGTTATAGCCCAGAGCTAGCAGTTGAAGGCACTAAGGTTTGGGACCAACCCATGGTCACCTTACCACCATATAGCCAACATCATAGAGTTTGGAGGGCACTAGGAGGAGGATTTTGTGGTCGCATGGTCACCAAAGCATTGAGGCCCGATTGTTTAAGTGCCAGCAGAGTAGGGGCTTAACGGTAGCTCTAGCCTAGGCCATATGCGCTTCTCACGTGACCACAACTCTAAATTTTGATGGCTCTTATAGTTAGCATGGACTGTTGGCCTGACCCTTAGCCCCGTGGGTCATCAGATGACCTCATGTCGAGAATTAAAAGGATTAACTGATGTGGGACGGGTGTTAAGGACCAGCTCTCAGCCTTATGTGGCCCATGTGGCCATGATTTTCGGATTAATGAGTTTGATACTGAATTAATCATCCAATAGAATGCACTGACGAGTAGCTAAATTGTCGCTCCGGTAGAGAATTTTGAGGCAGATTTGTAGAACTGATAGACAAAAGGTTGAATTTGTAGGATGGTTAACAATGAAATCACGAGAGATCTTGGAAGCTCATCTCTTTTGGATTTTTTATCTAATTTGAGCTCAGAAAGAGTGCACCTAGGGGTTTTTGGATGTTTTGAATCCAATGGTAACCTCTAATTTTTTATTTGATCACATCTACAGAGTCTTTTTGCAGGTTTGAGACAATAGATGTATAGATTAGTAAGGGTATGGAAGCAGTTTTGGGAGGTATTTGAGCATGGAGAATATTTTGTAGGGGTATTCTCACTTCCCGAAGGCTACTGCAGCAGGTGTAACCAGAAGGGTTCAACTCAGGTTCAAGTTCTCTTTACATGAAGTTTTGTTTATGTGCTTCAATGTGGAATTGAAGTATTCACATACTCTTTTTAGCTCTTTTCAGTTGAATTGTGTCATAATTGCAGGATATGTTTTGAGTTGTTGTTGTTTGTGAGAATTCTTTGTGGGAGAACATTACCTTGTAGGGGTAATAGCCACATATTTACCTACAACAAAATTTTATGTACTTCATTTGATACTGAATATGTGAGTGGTCTAGTCACATTGACATACCTAGAGATGTAGCCCAGGAGGGGTGAACTCCGTCAACAAACCTTTTGTCTTTCTCTTCATATGACTTCATGGATTATGTGTTGTTATGTTCATTATGTTAAGTTATATATGAAGACTAATTCATGATTTGAAGATATATTGCAAACCCAATTATTTCAAGACCCAGTTTTACTTTGGAAAGTGTCGACATGATCCTGACTTTTGTTTTATTTGATTTTGGAAAAGAGGAAGAAATCACCTAATCCAATTTTAGATCAATTTCGTATTAGGGCACATGTTGAACAAGTTGCAAGAATGGGTAGCAAAAAGAGTCTTCAAGAGCTACAGGATCAGAATTTGGCTCTTTGGATGGAGAACATAGAGTTGAGAAGGATGTTAGAGATAACTAAAGAGGAGAAGAGACACATGTGCTTTGTTTTGCAACAAGAGTTTGATGAGAAAGTTGCAGAGTAGATTTACTCGTGTACCAACAAGAGAAACCTAAAGAATGAGGCTAGTATGTGGTCATGGTTCAAATAGTGGTTTTGGACCATATGTGGAAGATGTTTCATGTGCATTTTGTAAACATCTTCAATAAGCACACCACATGCTAGTGGATAAGAGTGGGTGGCTAGAGTCATCTACAAGTTGGCCATCATCGTCATCATCAAAATCTGATAAGATGAATAACAAATTTAAGGAGGTAATTAGCATCTCAAGTTCCACTCCTTCTATTTATATGCATAACAACTCTTTTGTAGCATTTGAGCAACATACCAAAGGAAGAGGTATGAAGTTGCTTTCCAAGATGGGATATGATGGTGGAGGCCTTGACATAAATGACCAAGGTATTACCAATCCAATTATGTTTGAGGAAAGACTGAAGTATATGGGATTGGGATATGGTTGAAGGGAGTTTGGGGAATGCTCCAAATGTCTTGAGCTACATCAACCATCTAAGGATGATATGTCACCACCTTGTGACAATCGTTGAAGCAGAAGCTCTAGAGACAGGTATAACTCTCAAGAGTGTTTTCCAATGCATGGAAATTTTGAATACTTGTGGAGTTAGTACCCTTGTACATTTTGTGATGCGACTGACCATTTCGTGGTTGTATGTGAGAAACTATGATCACAATTAAAATAATGAACCAAATTTTATAAATCAAGCATAATGACTTTCTTTCACCTAAGAGAACTTCTATGTCAGCAAACAAGAGGAAGATCTTTTGTTCTCATTTCAAGTTGAATGGAAATGACACTAAACGGTGTTGGAGTTGCATCTAAAGCTTTGTTCAAAGAAAGGTAAAGAGAATATGCTACATAATACAAGAGAAACAAGAGGTGGAAAAGAGGACTCACAAAACTCTTAGGTGACCTTCAAGAAAAAGAAGATGCAAGAAGAGAACCCATGATCTTAGGTGAGGCAAATTTTGGGTAGACATATTGTAAAGTTGTATGATAAAATTTTGTAAATACTTGTTGTCATTACCTGTTTAGGTACTTTTGTAAAGTGAACATTCATTGTCATTATGTTGAACAAGTAGATGTTTTTCATTTATGTATGTATTGACTTGTTATAGTCCACAAGTTAAGGACTTTTGTTAATGTAAAATATTTTTGTTCAAAGTTGTCTACAAGTTTTCATATGTTCACTGATAAAATTATTCGATTTAAAACTTTTGTGAATTGAATCTATGTTTTCAAGACTGTATAATATGAATAGGTATTGTAGGCAAGGTCAATCATATCATGAAAAATTTTGCAGCAGTGTACGTTTCATGTACAAATTCAGCTTGAAGATGTTAAAGTAAATTTATGTTGTTTCTTGATTTCCAAGATGGATTCATGTTTGTCTTCAACAATTTAAACTTCAAGATGAAGTGTTTTTTGGAGTTGTGTAAAGATGAGAGGAAAGAGAATGTTCAGATTCCACTCATCAACAATTTTTTTCCTGCAACAACGATAAGAATGATGGCTCAATTCTTAGCAGGATAACAGGTCTTCATGAGGATGATAAGTGAAGTGCCTTGATTGGGGCTTAAAGGGCACCAATTGAAAATTTTTCATTTTGGATTGAATTTTTGGGTATTTTTGAGTTCCAGTCTCTTTATATTAACTAGGGAAGTAAAATTTTGGAGTCCAAAATTTCCTAGTGGGGAGGTGTGATTAGGTGATAAATTTTAAGCTAAAAAATGAAAGTGCCCAGAACTTCTTGAAACTAGCGCCAAATCGAAGGGATCACTGATCTGAATCCAACACAACTTGAATCGCTCAAAATTGATATCATATGCTCTTGATGTTGCGTTGTGATAGTTTTCCCAAACAAGGAAAATTTGAGCATGCTTGTTGACTGGCCAGTTGACTAGGTTAATCGTACTACTGAGTCAATAGGGTGACTGTACAGGTATGATCCAACTAGAATCTTACACGTGGCATCATCTAATTCATTGGTTGATGGGTGCATTTTATTATTGGATGAGTTTTTAAAGTAGCCCTATGAATGGGAGCCACATGGTGCAATGGGAGGTCGCCACATGACATCTCAGTATTGGTCAAAATTTTGTTATGGACAAAAGAGCCTCACTAAGGATCGAACACGAGACCTATGGCCTAGCAACACAGTTCCTACTGCCATGCCACCAGGTAGTTCTTATTAACTATAGTGCCACAATTATATTTAAATTGTATGTGGATTTGGAATGGGGGACGTTCACCCCAAGCCTACGGGATTGCAATGAAGGTAGCCAAGGGCGCGGGCTTAGCCCTGACCCACGGTTCTGACACCGACAATTGCAACCACTGGACCATATGTTATACCCTGAAGCTAACAGTTGAAGGCACTAAGGTTTGGGACCAGCCCATGGTCATCTTACCACCATATAACCAATGGATACGAATTTAAACAAGAATGCAAAAAATTATATATATAACCATAAAAACAGAGGTGCAGCCGAAATAAAACTTCATTTCATTAACATCAAAGAACTAAAATATGCTTACATACAGAATGGAAATAAACTAGCTGGGGCGATGGTAGCTTATTTTTGAGAAGAGATGTGGTGGCTACATGCCTTTGAACTGTGTTACAATGAGGCTTGAGGGCCTATTTATTATTGAGAAATAATGGAAAACCCCAAACATCCAAAGACCTAACCCTAGGAGATGAAACACCAAACTATGGGCCTCGTCGGGCTAAATTAGTACATCAACTTACCAGGGTCATAACTTTGGCATACGATCTTTGTTTGACACATATGATACCTCGTTAGAAAGATCTATCGGAGGACTACAACTATTAAAAAAAAAATAATGAGTTGAAAACTTGTATTTGCAAATGGTGATTAAAAAAAAAGGCGTTTAGGCCCTCAAAATGGCTTCGAAAGTTCAGGACCAGAAAAACTGCCAAAAATAGTAAACTGTGCTACAATTAAGGAAACTGAAAATCTAAAAGAAAAAATGGTGGGGGTCTAAGTGGAATAGGTGGGTGGCCACCAATATTCACCTGGATCATTCCTCTCCCCTTAGGAAGAAATGGTCCCCATTTCTTTGAGTTCCTCCATGAGATGAGGAAACATCTGCTGAACTTAGTCCCTAGTGAGCCAGTTGCCCTAGAGAAGGAGTTGGCCTGCTTTGACAACTCAATATAGATGGATCCTTTTTTGTCAGGTGTTCTTGATTTGTGTGTCCATGATCTGATCATCTTTCACTTGTTCCATGCAGTCTGGATTTAACTCTATTGGTGTGATTTGTTCTACAATGTATGATGTGTCCAACAATGGTGGGAAGTATGGTCGAAAGTTCTCCACATTGAACATTGGGTGTAAGGAAAGGAATGGAGGAATGTTGAGCTCAAATGCATTGTCTCCCATAGTCTTGGTAATGGTTTAAGTACCATATCAGAGTGGTCTGAGTTTCCGATATGCTCTAGTAAGGCACTCCTTTTGCAAATGCAACAAACTTTGTCGCCCACCTGAAACTTGTGTGGCACCCGATGTTGATGATGTCGTTGCTTGTACTTGGCATTTGATTTCTCTAGAATGTCATGGAGCTTCTAAAGTATTTGCTAAATGTGCTCAATGATGTTGTTTTCCTTGTCAGCTTTGGACTGGACATGAGCCGAATCTGCCTGAGTAGTTGCAAATGGTATGGCCACCTCAACGGGACATAATGGTTGGAATCCCAAGCCCACCTGAAAAAGGTTATTGCTAGTCGAGTTGTGGAGAGCCTGATTATAGTTGTGTTGGACATACAGGAGGCTCTCATCCCATGTGTGTGGATTCTTTTAGTTTTACATGCACATAATGTGTACGATCATCCTATTGACGACCTTTGTTTGGCCATCATTTTGGGGATGGAAAGTTGTGGACTTAGTGAGCTTGGCGTCCAGCATCAACCGGAGACTGGACTAAAATGTACTATGGAACTTATTGTCCCGATTTGAGATGATAGACTATAGGATCCCAAAGTGTACCCATACTCGTTCAAAGAAGAGTTTAACATTGGCTTCCACTTTGATAGTCTTCTTGTAGGCCACCATAATTGTCATATTTGAGAATCTACCGATGACCACAAAAAAAAGTCGTTGCCATGCTTAGTAGAAGGAAGGCCTAATAGGTAATCCATGGAGGTAGATTCCGAAGGTCGACTAGGGGTAGATAGTGGAGTATAGAGGCGTTGCTTCTTGATGGTCGGTTTGGAAATGGTGGAGGTAGTGCTGGATCTGATGTACTTCCCGACATCCTGTCGAAGATTCGAACAATAGAAATACTTTTGCAGTGCTGCCACTATTTTCTCGACCCCGAAATGCCCAACGACTTGAATATAGTGCACTTCCCAAATAATATTGGCACACTCACTTGAAGGATCACAAAGGTGTCCCAGGTGGCATAACAGTGCATCGTGGAGATGAAAATATGGAAATTGCTGACCCTCCAAGAGAATTTGGTATGTGTGGTTGAATTTTGGGTTGCTTTTGTAGAGAAGTGGCCAATCAGAAGTCTCGTGCCCACAATAGTTGAGCACGGTAGTTGACGCTATGATTGGTGGTCAGCTAAGGCAATTCACAACGTTATTGGTGCTACCCTTCTTGTACTTGATATTCAAATGGAATTGTTGCAGGTATGTGGACCACTTTTGATGGCAATCATTCTGCAACTTCCCTTGCATTTGTATGAATTACAAGGGTCAGTGGTCTCTGTGGATGACCATTTCCTTTCCCAAAATGTAATGCTTCCATTGTTAACAAGCCTACACAATGGAATACATATCTTTGTCATAAGTGGGATACTTCTGGACTGTGTCTGAAAGTGTCTCACTGTGATATGCCACTAGATGCCCTTGTTGAGTAAGGACTGCCCCAATAGCATAGTCAGAGGCATTTGTCTCGATCTCAAATGGTTGTTTCAAGTCTGGTAATGTGAGCACTAGTGTAGAGCAGAGGTGATGTTTCAACTTTGCGAAAGCCTTCCATTGAGATTCATACCAAAACATTTTTTCTTTTGCTCTGACCCTTGGTGACTTGACTCAAGGGTCAAGTGATATGAGAGAACCCCAACACGAACCAACGGTAGAATTTGGAAAGACTCAGAAAGCTGCAGAGCTATATCATACGGTTGGGGCTGGTCGATATTGAATGACTTGGATCTTGGATGGATCCACATGCACCCCTTGTTCATCAATAATGTATCCCAGATACTAAATCTAGGTCATGCCAAAAGTACATTTCTCCAAATTGGCACATAGCTTATGTTGTTGTAGTGTTTAGAGAACCAGTCAGATGTGGTGGAAGTGATCTTGCAAACTCTGGCTAAAGATTAGGATGTCATCCAAGTATAACACTACAAATGAGCTGGTGAATGGCTGAAATATGTCATTCTTCAGCCTCATGAAGGTTGTAGGAGCATTCATCAACTTGAAAGGCATAAATAGCCATTTGAAAAGGCCCTCATTGGCTTTGAAGGTAGTCTTCCACACATCAAAAGGTTTGATTGGTACCTGGTGATATCTGGACTTCAATTCAATCTTCTTGAAATATTTCCCCCCCTTGAGTTGGTCCGAAAGGTCATCAATCTGGGGGATCAGGTACCTATTCCTGACAGTGGTCTTGTTCAGCGCCCGATTGTCAATACAGAGTCTCCAAATCCCATCCTTCTTTTGTGCCAACACGATCAGGCTCCCACAGGGTGATGAACTTAGCCGGATGCGACCTTTTTGCAGCAACTCTTGAATCTGCCCTTCGATTTCGTCATTCTCCAGAACAGAGTGTCGATAGATTGGTCCATTGGGCAACGATGCACCTAGGGTTAGATCAATGGAGTGCTTGACCTGACAGTGCATAAGCACCTCTGCGAGGGTGTTCTTATGTCCTCGTACTCCTCCATGACCTTTTCCATCTATTGTTGTCATGTGGAGGGGCCCTGTTTGGAGGTCGTGGCCACTGTCTTCTTCTTTCCCTAAGGGTGTATCATCTTGAAAACAAATTTCCCAGTTTTGGAAATGAGCTTACTCCATTGTTTTGCAGTAACCAAAGATATGGTGGTAGGTAGTTCTACCTCCGATACCATGTACAACTTATTTCCCAAGGTAACAATAACAACGCGAGGCCTTGACTCATACACAGAATGTCGCTTCCACAAGTACGGTTGGCCTAATAATACATCACAAACATCAAGAGGAGCAATGTCACATAATACCTCATTGATGAAGGGCTTTATGTTGTATGGAAGGTGACATTGCTGGCTGACGTGAAGATCTTGTCCTTGGTGAAGCCACTCGATGGTGTATGATTGTGGGTGTTTTGTGGTCGGTAAGCCCAACTGCTTCACAACCTCTGCTGAAATAAGGTTCTTTTGGCTCCCGTTGTTGACAATGAATAGTAGCGGCAAACCCTTTACCCACATCAGGGAGTGGAAGAGGCACTCCTCCTCCTCTAGATATTTGGGTTCCTCCTTCTCAATCGATAATATATTTCCCTTTTTCATTCTCCTTGTCAGGTTCTAACTCAGAGTCGGAACATGCATCTGATTTAGAAGCCTTCATCTTGACCATCAGCCACTGCTTGGTCTGACATTCACTTGTGTTGTGAGTGGAGTTCTTATGGAACTCACACCACTTTCCCATGTCCTTCTTCTACTTCACAGTGTTGTTCATTTCTTGTGGCTTTGGAAGGTTTTCCTGGGCCGCCTTGCCTTGGCTTTGTCCTTTGTTCTGCGGTTTGAGGGCACCTTTCCCTTGCCTTAGAGTCACAGATCCAAACTCTTGCTTTTTTTGTTTAAGCTTCTGCTCGATCTTGACAGTGTATCGATACGTCATGCCTAGAAAGGAGATGTCCAGGAACTCCATCTCATCCTAGATGTATATATGTAGGCAGTCGTAGTACTTGAGTACCAAATGTTTCTCAGAATACTTGATACCCAACTTCGTGTGAAGGATATGAAAAACATTAGTAAAATTTAGCATGTCTTGGTCCCTTCCCTGCCACAACGTGGTCCACTTTATATATTTATCCTCATAGCTCCCGATAGGGTATTACTGGTCCTTAATAGCATCCCTGAATGAATTCGAAGTGGGTGTGGCTGAAAATAGTGAGGGTGTACTTTCATCCTTTTTCTCACAGTAGGTTTCCCACCAGTCCTTGACGTGGGGGGCGACTTTGAGAAGAGCAAAAGTAATCTTCTCCCCGCTGGAAAAATCACGAACAGAAAAATATCCTTCTAGAAGATTTAACCATGTATCCATGGTGTCTACATATATTTGGCCCTCAAATGTGGGAATGTCAAAGTTTACTTATACCTTAAAAGGAGTGGTGCCTCCAGAGTGGTTGTTAGATGTGGATGCGCCATCGATGGACAACCGTTGAAGGATCTAGGCAAAGTTATCCATCATCACGTTCCTTTGTTCTCGAGGGTCTCCTTGAGAAATATTTTGATAGGATCTCCTAATCCCTTGCCGTTCTTTTCTTCCCCCATGGGTGGTCATTGGGATTTGCTAGGCTGATCTTGCAAAGGTTCAACCAGATTGAGCCCTAACTCCTTATACCCCAACCTCGTTGGGGACATACAAAGAAGGATCGAGAAAGAGCAGACCGCTCTGATACCACTGATACGAATTTAAATATGAACACAAAAAATTATAGATATAACCATAAACACAGAGATGCAGCAGAAATAAAACTTCATTTCATTAACATCATAGAACTAAAATATGCTTACATACAGAATGGAAATAAACTAGCTTGGGTGATGGTAGCTTATCTCTGAGAAGAGATGTAGTAGCTACATGCCTCTGAATTGTGTTACAATGAGGCTTGAGGGCATATTTATTATTGAGAAACAATGGAAAACCCCAAACATCCAAAAACCTAACCCTAGGAGATGAAACGCCAAACTATGGGCCTTGTTGGGGTAAATTGGTACATCAACTTCCCGGAGTTGTAACTTTGACATACGATCTTCATTTGACACATATATACCTCATTAGAAATATCTATCTGAGGAATACAACTACTAAAAACAAATATCAAGTTGAAAAATTGGATACGCAGATGATGATTTTCCAAAAAAACATCGTTTAGGGCCTCAAAATGACTCTGGAAGTTGAGGACCCGAAAAACTGCCAAAAATAGTAAATTATGCTACAATTAATGAAACTAAAAAACTAAAAGAAATAATGATGGGGGTCCAAGTGGAATAGGTGGGTGGCCACCAATATCCATCTGGATCATTCCTCCACCCTTAGGAAGCAATGGTCCCCATTGCGTTGAGTTCCTTCATGAAATGAGGAAACTTCTGTTAAACTTGGTCCCTGGTGAGCCACTTGCCCTGGTGAAGGAATTGTCTTGATTTGACAACTCAATATAGTTGGATCCTTTGTTGTCAGGTGTTCTTGATATGTGTGTCCATGATCCGATCAGTTGTCGCTTGTTCCATGCAATCTGGATTTAACTCTGTAGGTGTGAGTTTTGATGTGTCCAGCGATGGTGGGAAGTATGGTTGAAGGTGATCCACATTGAACACTGGGTGCAGGACAAGGAATGGTGGAATTTTGAGCTCAAATGCATTGTCTCCCACAATCTTGGTAATGGTGGAAGGACCATATCGAAGTGGTATGAGTTTCTGATAGGCTCTAGTAAGGCATTCCTTCTGCAAATGCAACCAACTTTGTCACCCACCTGAAACTTGTGTGGTACTCGACGTTGATCATGTCGTTGCTTGTACTTGGAATTTGATTTCTCTAGGATGTCATGGACCTTATTGGGGATGTGATGAATGTGATTAATGAATTTGTTTGCCTTGTCGGCTTCAGAGTAGACATGAGCCAAATCTACCCGAGTAGCTGCAAATGGTATGGCCACCTTAATGGGACATAGTGGCTAGAATCTCAAGCCCACCTAAAAAGGGTTGTGGCTAGTCCAGCTATGGAGAGCCTCATTATAGCTGTGCTGGACATAGGGGAGACTTTCATCCCATGTGCGTGGATTCTTTGAGCTGTACATGTGCAAAATGTGTATGATCATTTTTTTGACGACCAATGCTTCACCATCAGTTTAGGGATGTAAAGTTGTGTATTTAGTGAGCTTGGTCTCCAGCATTGACCAGGGACTAGACCAAAATGTACTGAGGAACCTATTGTCTTGATCTAAGATAATAGACTATGGGATCCCAAAGTGTACCCACACTCATTCAAAGAAGAGTTTAGCAGTGACTTCTGCTGTGATATTCTTCTTATAGGCCGCCATAATGGCCATCTTTGAGAATCTGTCGATTACCACAAAAACGCAGTCGTTGCCATACTTGGTAGAAGGAAGGCTCGACGTGTAATCCATGGAGATGGATTCCCAAGGTCGACTAGGGGTAGGCAGAAGAGTCTAGAGGCCTTGCTTCTTGATGGTCAGTTTGGAAATGGCACATGTAGTGCATGATCTGATGTACTTCCCGACATCCTATCAAAGATTTGGCCAATAGAAATACTTCTGTAGTACTGCCACCATTTTCTCGACCTCGAAATTCCCAATGAATTGACTGTAGTGCTCTTCCCAAATCATCTTGGCACGCTCGCCTGAAGGAACACAAAGGTGTCCCAAGTGGCATAACGGTGCATCCTGGAGATGAAAATATGGAACTTGCTAACCCTCCAAGAGCGTCTTGTATGTGTGGCCGAATTCTAGGTCACTTTTGTAGAGAAGTGGCCAATCAGAAGTCTCGTGCCCATAAGAGTCGAGCACAGTGGTTAACACCATGATCGGTGATCAACAGCTGAGGCAGTCTACAACATTATTGGTGTTTCCCTTCTTGTACTTGATATTCAAATGGAAATGTTGCAGGTATGTGGACCACTTCTTATGGTGATCATTCTACAACTTCCCTTGAGTTTGTATGAACTGCAAGGTTTGGTGGTCTGTGTGGATGATTGTTTCCTTCCCCAAAATGTAATGCTTCCATTGTCGGTATGCCTACATAATGGAATACTTCTCTTTTTCATAAGTGGGATACTTCTAGACTATGCCTAAAAGTGTCTCACTGTGATATGCCACTTGATGACCCTATTGAGTAAGGACTGCCCCAATAGCATATTCATAGGCATCTCTATCGATCTCAAATGGTTGTTGCAAGTCTCGTAATGTGAGCACTGGTGTAGAGAAGAGGCTATATTTCAACTTTGTGAATGCCTTCTGTTGAGAAGAGGCGATATTTCAACTCTGTGAACACCTTCTGTTGAGATTCAAACCAAAAGAATTTTTCTTTCACTCCTCCCTTGGTGACTTGACTCAAAGGCCAACTCATATGAGAGAACCCCAACACGAACCTGCGGTAGAAATTTGCAATACCCAAAAAGATTCGGAGCTCTATCAGAGTGGTTGGGGTTGGCCAAATCAGAATGAATTGGATCTTGGTTGGATCCACATGCATCCCCCATTCATCAATAATGTATCCCAGATACTGAACCTGGGTCATGCCAAAAGTGCATTTCTCCAAATTGGCACACAGCTTGTGTTACCGCAGTGTTTGGAGAACCTATCAGATGTGATGGAGGTGATCTTCCAAACTCTGGGTAAAGATCAGGATGTCATCCAAGTATACTAGTACAAATTATTTGGTGAATGGATGCAAGATGTCATCCATAAACCCTACGAAGGTTGCAGGATCATTCGTCAACCCCAAAGGCATAAGCAACCATTCGAAAAGGCCCTCCTTGGCTTTAAAGGTAGTCTTCCACACATCAAAGGGTTCGATTGGTACCTGGTGATATCCAGATTTCAAGTCAATCTTCCTAAAATATTCCCCCCCTTGAGTTGGTCCAAAAGGTCATCAATTTGGGGTATCAGGTACCTATTTCGGACAATGATCTTGTTAAGTGCCCGGTAGTCAATACAGAGTCTCCAAGTCCCATCCTTCTTCTGTACTAGCACGATCGGGCTCCCAAAGGGTGATGAACTCAGACATATGTGACTTTTTTGTAGCAAATCCGGAATCTGCCTCTTGATTTTGTCGTTCTCCATAACAAAGCGCTAATATATTGGTCCAATGGGAAAGGACTTACCTAGGGTCAGATCGATGGAGTGCATGACCTGACAGTGTAGAGGCACCCTTGCGGGGGAGGTGAAGATGTCCTTGTACTCCTCCATCTTCTTCTTTCCCTGAGGGCGTGTCATCCAGAAAATAAATTTCCCAGTTTTGGAAATGAGCTTACTACATTGTTTTGCAATAACCAAAGATATGGCAGTAGGCGGTGCTACCTTCGGTATCCTATACAACTTATTTTCCAAGGTAACAATAACAATGCAAGGCCTTGACTCATACACAACATGTTGCTTCCACAAGTATAGTTGGCCTAATAATACATCACAAACATCAAGAGGAGCAATGTCACATAATACCTCATGCGTGAAGGGCTTGATGTTGTATGGAAGGCAGCACTATTGGCTGACATGAAGATAATGTCCTTGGTGAAGCCACCCGATGGTGTACGGTTGTGGGTGTGTTGTGGTTGGTTATCTTCGTGACCTCTACTAAAATGAGGTTCTTTTGGCTTCCGTTTTCGACAATGAATTGTAGCGAGGAATCCTTTACCCACATCTCGGAGTGGAAGAGGTGCTCCTCCTCCTTTGGATCTTCAGGTTCCTCCTTCTGGATCTTCATGGTGGCAACAGTGGTGTTGGGCTCCACATCGATAAACTTCTTCCTTTTTTATTTCCCTTTTCGGGTTCTGAATCAGATTCAGAACATGCATATGATTCATAAGCCTGCATCATGACCACCCGTGACTGCTTGGCCCAACACTCACTTGTGTCATGAGTGGAGCTCTTATGGAACTCACACCACTTTCCTGTGTCCTTCTTCGGCATCGCAATGTTTTTATTTTCTTGTGGCATTGGTAGGTTGTCCTGGGCTACCCCACCTTGGCTTTGTCCTTTGTTTCGTGGTTTGGGTGCACCTTTCCCTTGTGTCAGATTCGTAGATCCAAAGTCTCGCTTTTTCTGCTTAAGCTTCTGCTCGATCTTGATAGCATATCGGTATGTCGTGCCGAGCGAGGAGATGTCCAAGAACCCCATCTCATCCTGGATGTACCTCTGTAGGCAGCCGCGGTACTTGAGTACCAAATGTTTCTTAGAATCCTTGCTACCCAACTTCGTGCGAAGGGTATGAAAAACATTGGTAAAATCTGGCACGTATTGTTCGCTTCCTTGCCTTAGCGTGGTCCACTTTATGTATTTATCCTCATAGCTCTCGACTGGGTAGTACTGGTCCTTGATGGCATCTCAGAACGAATTCCAAGTGGGTATGGCTGAAAACAGTGAAGGAATACTTTCATCCTTCTCCTCATAGTAGGTTTCCCACTAGTCCTTGATGTGGGGGGTGGCTTTGAGAAGAGCAAACATAATATTTTCCCCGCTAGAAAAATCATGAACAGAAAAATATCCTTCTAGAAAATTTAACCATTTATCTATGGCGTTTGCATCTATTTTCCCTCAAATGTGGGAATGCCAAAGTTTACTTGTACCTTAAAATGAGTGGCACCTCCAAAGTGGTGCTGGATGTGGATGCACTGCCGGTGGGTAACCGTTGAAGGATTTGAGCAAAGTTATCCGTCATCGCGTTCCTTTGTTTCTCGAGGGCCTCCTCGAGCAATATTTTGATAGGATCTCATGCTCCCTCATCTTTCTTATCTTCCCCCATGGGTGGCCATTGGGGTTTGCGAGGCTAATCTTGCAAAGATTCAAGCAAATCGAGCCCTAACTCCTTATACGTCGACCTCATTGGGGACATGCAAAGACAGATTGAGAAAGAGCAGATCGCTCTAATACCACTGATCCAAATTTAAACAGGAACACAACAAATTATATATATAACCATAAACACAGAGATGCATCAGAAATAAAAATTCATTTCATTAACATCAAAGGATTGAAATATGCTTACATACAAAATGGAAATAAACTAGCTCGGGCGATGGTAGCTTATCCCTAAGAAGAGATGTGGTGGCTACATGCCTCTGAACTATGTTGTAATGATGGTTGACGGCTTATTTATTATTTAGAAACAATGGAAAACCCCAAACATCCAAAAACCTAGCCCTATGAGATGAAACACCAAACTATGTGCCCCGTTGGGGTAAATTGGTACATCAACTTCCCGCAGTCGTAAATTTGGCATACAACCTCTGTTTGGGTTGACAGCCTATTTATTATTGAGAAACAATGGAAAACCCCAAACATCCAAAAACCTAACCCTATGAGATGAAACACCAAACTATGGGCCCCGTTGGGGTAAATTGGTACATCAACTTCCCGCAGTCGTAACTTTGGCATACGACCTCTGTTTGACGCATATCATACCTTGTTAGAAAGATCTATTTGAGGAATACAACTGTTGACAGCGAGTATTGAGTTAAAATCTCATAACCATGGAAAGGTTATTTTCCAAAAAACATCATTTAGGCCCTCAAAATGGCTTCAAAAGTTCAGGATCCGAAAAACAGCCAAAAATAGTAAACTGTGCTACAACTAAGGAAACTGAAAAAATGAAAGAAACAATAGTGGGGGTCCAAGTGGAATAGGTGGATGGCCACTAATATCCACCTGGATCTAACAGTGCGGAGCTTGGAGGGCACTAGATGGAGGAGTTTGCGGCAGGAGGTCATCCCCAGGGTCGCATGGTCACCATAGGACTCAGGCCCGAGTGTTTAAGCACCAGCAGAGTAGGGGCTCGGCAGCAGATCCATCCCAGGCCATATGCACTTCTCACGTGACCATGTCGCTAAATTTTGAGGGCTCCTACGGTTAGGGCTGGCCGTTGGCCTGACCCTCAGCCCTGTGGGGCATCACATCACCTCATGCTAAGAATTAAGGGGCTTAACTAGCAAGGTGGGAATTAAGGACCAGCCCTTAGCCCTATGTGGCCCTTGTGTCCATAATTTTCAGATTAAGGGGTCCGAGGCTAAATTAATCATCCAACAGAATGCACTGGTGGGTAGCTAAATTGTTGCTCTGTTAGCAAATTTTGGGGCAGATTTGTAGAATCAATAGATAGAAGGTTGAATTTGTTGGATAGTTGGTAGCAAAATTCATGGGAGAGCTTGGAAGCTCATATATTTTGGATTTTTTATCCAATTTGAGCTCATAAAGAGTGAACTTTGGGGTTTTGGGAATTTTTTAATCCATTGGTAACCTCTAAGTTCTGATTTGATCACATCTACGTAGCCTTTTTGTAGGTTTGAGACAATAGGTGTATGGATTAGTCGTGATTTTGAAGCAATTCTGGGAGGTGTTTGAACATGGAGAAGACCTTGTAGAGGTATTCTCACTTCCAAAAGGCTACTATAATAACTATAACTAGTAGGGTTTATCTTATGTTCAAATTCTCTTAACATGAAGTTTTTTTATGTGCTTCAATGTGGAATTGAAGTATTCACATACTCTTTTTAGCTCTTTTCAGTTGAAGTATGTCATCTTTGTAGGAGATGCTTTGAGTTGTTGTTTGTGAGAGTTATTTGTGGGAGAAAATTACCTTGTATGGTTAATAGCCACATATTTACCTGCAACAAACTTTTATGTACTTCATTTGATACTGACTATATGAGTGGTCTAGTCATGTTGATAGGCCCATAGATGTAGCCTAGGAGGGGTGAAATCCGTCAACAAACCTTTTGTCTTTCTATTCATTATGCCTGAATGGATTATGTGTTGTTATGTTCATTATGTTAACTTACATATGAAGACTAATTCATGATTTGAAGATATATTGGAAACTTGTTTGTTTCAAGACCCAGTTTTACCTTGCACAGCGTCGACACAGTCCTAATTTTTGTTTTATTTGATTTTGGAAAAGAGGAAGAAGTAACCTAATCCAATTTCAAATCAATTATGACCCTTATGAAAGTCTCAAACATGGTGCCACGAGGGTAAGAACATTTAGGAAATGAACTACGATCACATTAGTGCAATATCCCCTTTACTTTAACCTAATTACTTGAACTATGGGGGTATCTGAATCTATGAAAATGAACATACAAATTATATCATTTTATGCACAATATAACTCACTTGATTCATGATCATTGACCCACCCTAAATCAAACTTGGATTTTTAGACAGTCTAGAAGGTGGGCATGGCCATGAGGAAGAGCTTTCCTTGGATTTTATTGAGTTTGTTAAGCATTTGTTCCAAATTCTAAGGATTGTGAGTGATCTTAAGGATTTGATCATATCCTCCCAATGATCTTACCCATATTGTATCTTTTCATTCATAAATTATAAGGAATGTGATGAGGGGAACATGAGAAAAGGCTTGAAAGGTTTGATTTTAATGGAGATTAGGCTAGCCACGATGTTATTGTAAAGTAGACCTCATGAAATGAGTGAGTGAGGGTCAGGTTGTGTAATAGAATTGTGTTTCTAAGTTATCTGGGTGTGTTTTGAGTTAGTTTGTGCTCTATATAAATCATGTTAAATATACGACCCTATGTGTGTATAAAGTTGAGATCCAAATGTGTTTGTGCACGAGAAGCCACGATTAGACGTTGTTGGTCTGAATGACGGGAATATACCTGCAATTTTGTAAGATGAATACTGTTTATCATTGATCACAAGATGGATCAATGGTGATTCATTAACCAATTAGGAATCCTGGAAATTTTGTAGAGAAGGTCAGTTCTGACCCATAGTCGGACCCTTTATTTGTTTATGATATTTGGTTAGTCGGACCGACCTTCGACTATTCTATGGCATAGTCAGCCCTGAACTCAATTGGGTGCACAAACAAATTGAGATGTAATGCGGAGTCTGACCTACGACTACCTCGAAATATAAGACAAAACTTGATTTCACAACATGAATTTTAGACTGCACGATTACATGTTTGACTTGTGGTATCAACAATTTGGAATGTGGGGGAGTTTGTTCTTTTTAGTGATTAAGTTTGTTGTTTAAAATTAGGTGGAGATTTGGTAGTTTCCATGGGCCCATAAACCATAGGCTCATTAGATTTAAACCATTCAAAGGTAAAAATACAGACCCTGGTTTTGTCTGCGTTAGGTGGTGTCAAAGAAGCAAAACGTTTCTTGCAGGTGAACAAATTTTAACTGTGGTTGGGTAGAAGTTCTTTTTACAATTCTGCGGCTGCAATTGTGGGTAGAATTTTCAAGAGAAGTGAGTAGCATGTAACATCCATAGGAGTGGAGGAAGCTTGAGAGGTTCCATAGGAGGTGAACCTAAGTTGCCAAATGACCAAGCCAAAGGAAAGAGCTTGGTAAGGTGTTGGTGGAGGCTTGGTTGCAACTCACTACTGAGTATGTAGATAAGTTCAATGATACATGTGGAGAAAGAATACTAAGATAGTGATGGATGAGATGCAACAGTCAAGACACATGATTAGGAGATCATGAAAATTTTCAAGCATGGGAGTCTGATGCAGGAGCATCGACCCTCCTTAAATCAAACTTGAATTTTCGGACATTCTAAAAGGTGAATGTGGCCATGAGGATGAGATTTCCTTGGATTTGATTGATTTTGTTAAGTGTTTGTTCCAAATTCTATTGATTGTGAGTGATCTTAGGGATCTGATCAGATCCTTCCAGTGATCTGATCCATATTGTATTCTATCATTTATAAATTGTAAGGCTTACAATGTGTTGAGCATGGCCAAAGGCCCAAGAGGGTCTATTTTAATGGAGATTGGGTTGGCCATGGATTTATTGTAATGTAGACCTCACGAAATGATTGAGTGAGTGTTAGATTGTGTAATAGAATTGTATTTATGAGTTATGTGGGTGTGTTTTGAGTTAATTTTTTCTTTGTGTAAATCTTGTTAAATATACGACCCTCTATATGTATAAATTTAGGATCGAAATGTATTTTTGTACGAGAAGCCACAAGTAGATGTTGTTGGCATGAAGGACGAGAAGAAACCTACACTTCTATAAGAGGTAGACGATCCACCATTGATCACCGGATGGATCAACGATGATCCATTAACCAATTGGGACTCTTGGAAATTGTGCATAGAAGGTTGATTTGACCCATAGTTAGGCCCTTTATTTGTTTATGATATTTTTTTAGTTAGACTTTCCTTTGACTACTTTGTTGTATAGTCAACCATGACCTCAGTCAGGTGCACAAAATAATTGAGATGTAATGTGGATTCCAACCTCTGACTACCTTGACCTGCTGATTTGTAGGATGAAACTCGATTTCACGACATGAATTTTAGACTACACAGTTAGATGGTTGACTTGTGACTTCAACAATTTGGAATATGGGGCAGCTTGGGAATTTTATAGATTAAGTCCATTGCTGCAAATTAGGTGGAGATTTGGAAATTTACATGGGCCCATAACCCACACTCATTGGATTTAAGCCATTCAAAGGTCAAAATATGCAAACCCCAGTTTCACCTGCGTCAGGTGGTATCAAAGAAACGAAACATTTCTTGTAGGGGAACAACTTCCAAATGAGGCTGTATAGAATTTTTTGTGGAAATTCCACGACTATGGTTGTGGGTATAATTGTCAAGAGAAGTGAGTAGCATGAAAAATCCAAAGGAGCGGAGGAAGCTCAAGAGGTTCCAAAAGAGGTGAACCTAAGATACCAAATGATCGAGTAAGAGGAGAGAGTTTGGTGAGGTGTTAGTTGATGTTTGGTTGAATCTCATTAGTATGCAGGGAAGTGCAACGATACATGTGAAGAAATAAGACCAAGATGGTGATGGATGAGATACAGTAGTGAAGACACGTGATTAGGAGATCATGAAAATTTTCAAGTGTGGGAATTTGATGTAGGAGCATCGACCCACCCTAAATCAAACATAACTTTTTAGACATTCTAGAAGGCGGATGTGGCCATGAGGATGAGATTTCCTAGTTAATGGTTGAGGGAGTCAATCCTTACCTATAGTCGAGTATCAGGCTATGTTAAATATTGGGCTACTAGGAGGAGTAGGGGTTCCATTCTATGTTATTGTGTTTTGTTCCATGATTGAGCAGAGAAATTATGAGTAGGAAGTTATAGAGAAATATAATGGGGGTTAAGATTTTTTAGCATCCTAATAGCTGACGGGACTCAAGTAACTCCATAGAGAATACCTCTTTCTTTGTACTTGGACATTTTCCATACTAGAGAAAGGAGAGTAGAGCAACCTCACCTTCTAGGTTGGTTTTCTCTTGTAATGGTTCCCTAAGGAAAACATTGAGTCTATTATGAATGGTTCGTGTATTCCTTTCAATTATATATTTATCGCATTTCAGATAATTTATTTAATTACAAAAAATAATAAATAAATAATATGAGATATAAAAGAAATAAACATTCATAATATAGTAATTTTATCTTATCTGTTGTGATGAATTGTCCAAGTGAAATATTCATGGAATTTTACACATCATAGAATATCACTATCATTCTTTTTCCAAGAACTTCCATTCCATTATATATTTATCGCATTTTAAGTTAATTTATTTAAGTACAAAAAACAATAAATAAATAACATGAGATATAAAAGGAATCAACATTCACAATATAGTAATTTTATCTTATCTGTTGTGATGAATTGTCTAAGTGAAGCATCCATGGCAGTTTACAGATCATAGAATATCACTATCGTTCTATTTCTCAGAACCTCTTGTCTCACATCTATATCATACTAGCCTCCTACTTCCTCATTAGTAGCCTCTCACACTCAAATAGTATTAATGAGATGTTCATATTTATGGTACCATTGATTTAGCTTTCTAAAAATTTCATTGTGTTAAGAATATTTTTCTTTTATGATATATGGAATTAGAGTATTAACATGATTATGTAAATCCACCATTTTCAAATAGTTGGTGTCACTACACTTGGGAAAACCATTTCTAGAATTTAGGGATTTACCTCTTCATTAATTGTGTCATTAAAGGTTGTCCGTCTCTTCACCCAGAACCTCTTTTCTAACTTTCCACCCCTACTTGATTTCCTTCAAAAACTTATTGGGATATTCTTCTACAACTACTATAAATGAAATTTGGGTCTCTAGATTGTGAGTCACTTACACTTTGCATGAGCTACACCTACACACTTTCTAGTTGGTACCAAAAGCCTCCTTACCTAACCTATGAACGTTTTGCTCTACCATAAAGGTTGACTCCTTTACCATTGGAAAGAAAATGATGGCTTTAGGTCAAACCTTATTCTGTCGAGAGACACATTCTACAACTCAATATGAGAGAGATGTGTAATTCTTTCCATGCTCAACTAGGAGTTGACATGTGTCCATTTTAATAAAAAAATTCACTAAAAAATATCGATTATAATAAAATAAATAAATAAATATACAAATTGGTAAGTTCAATCAAAATCATGATTAAGTGGAGTGGCACATTTTACAGGCTAGTATAGAGAAGATATGTAATTCCTTCCATGCTCACTTTGTAGTTAAAATGTGTCTCTTTTAAATTAAAAACTAAAATATTTACCGAATAAAAAAAATAATGGAGACTATACACACACACACACACACCAAATGGGAAAACGTGTAATTTTATTCAATTTTAAAAAAGGAACAAAATTACATTTTGTAGATGCTAACTACATTAGTAAGAGCAGCCTCTCAACTTATGTACATAAGAAAAAACTGAGAAAAAATAAAAATAAAAAATAAAAAAATAAAAATAAAAATAAAATAAATAAAAGATAAAATAAATAAAAAATAAAAAATAAAAAAATTTGTGAAGTTAAGTATAGTAGTAATTAGTTAACTTCTCTTTCTTGCATTTCTTTTTCTAGACCTTCTAACATCCCCTTCAGTTGGGGTTCATTCGAACCATTGCCAAATCACTTTTGGTTATCTTCGGTGAGAGTTCTTTGTCTAAATATGAACTTTCAGAAGCAGGAAATATATTTGTGCCCACCATCCCATTATCCTTGTGTCCCACATTTTCTATTGCTCTCGTTCATGTATTTGTACCAATTTGTTTGCAGGTTGCATTTTCATTCTAGACCGAAGCATCCCCTTCTTCTCGGTTTGGAGAGTTCTCTGTGATTTCTTCTTCTTCTTCCTTTTCGAGGTAGGGATCAAAAGGATATCATCCTTTTGTTTTGTGAGCCTACCCCTTTTTAGTTTTTGGGTTCTTTTATTCCAACGGGAATGTGTTCTACACATGTCCTATTGGGTAACATGATCATCATATGAATGTTGTATTTTCATAATTCAGAAGTTGAGTCCACTAAAAAATTTTATGCTTCAGATAAATGTGATCAGGTAGACCTTTACTTAGTTCTATTTCTACACACATTTCGGTGAAGGTAAATAATCCTTTCTCTTTTCTTTCGAGGTCCATTTTTTGAAATGACCCCAGGGTGTTCCCAATTTCCTCTAGAACCTTGTGGTGCCAAAAAGGAAGGGACCGTTTAGTAGCCTCACCCATACTAGCATTGCTGATACCACTATTTTTATGGCATGAAAATATGAGAACCAAGGGGTAATGAAGAACCTTGTATTTCCCCAAAACTAGGGCCCTTCTTTCAATACTCTCTCCACATCTTCCTGGGTATCAAATTGAATAATAAAGAAACCTTTCAACAAAGGTATATGCCACATTTTTTGGTCCAGGTTGTGAAAATCCACTGATGCAAAGCATCAGATCTAGTCCAAAATCCATTGAATCTACAAATCACTGCCCTAGATTGAAGGAAAAAAAAAGTTGATTTACATATGTTATAATTACCTCCATGGTTGGCACTTATTGTTGTTGTTCAAAAATATTGTAAGGTCCAATGTTGTATTGTGTCATATCTGATGGATTAGAGGCTTTGCTTCGCACCACATCCTTGTAGAAAATAGAGCCTCTTGGGGTTTTGGTTCCTAAAGCACCTCCTTGTAGCCTTATATTCAAGCCAATGATGGATTTTGTTGAGATGTTGTAACCATGTGGCTGAAAATGGTCCTGTGGCTGCTTCCCTTCATAAAGGAGACATTGATGTACCTATAGGATATCTGAATTATTTCTCTCTCTTCTCCTTGAGATTCATCACATAATCTTAACATGAAACCGAAAAAAGGAAGGATTTCCAATTAATGTCCTTAATGAAGATATGAAAATATTCCCCCTGATTCAAACCTTCAAACCCTTCAACAAATCTAGATCGATTAGGGTGTAGAGATTTATCTTGTAGATCTGCTACATTATGCAACCTACTAATATTGTGTGAGGTAGGATCTATGCTTGCGGCCCAATAAAAACTTAGTAGTTGACCAAAGATGGCATGATCTATAATAGCAATAGAAAGTGGACCAAAAAAAAAGATCTCAAAACAAAAAATGATCCCTCATTGTCATGAGTGACATTGACCCTAGAAAGCAGATACTCCGTAGCCATGGAACAATCCCTAGAATCCATTATTTCTCCCTACCAGATTGATCCCTTGTGTGAGAGAATCACCTTTACGTAATATCTTTGTAATATGATCTCTCCACCTATCTTCCGCAACTCAAGATTTACATGTGAGATTGAGGGAGCTTACTCTCGACAAAGGATAATGCTGGTCACTATTCATGGCCCATATGAATTCTGACCATTCATGGTCTCAGTTTCCAGATAGAGACCCAATGATTGAAAGAACCAAGGATCAAAACCATGCCCATAATGATAGTTTGGCTTTTGTTCAAACTCTCCGACATAAATTGTGTGCCCTTAGTGAGAATATCCATTACTAGTGATACCTCCATCCTCTCCAAAAAAGTAAATATTTGCTTCTTACTCCGTATTAAAAGTTAAATGAATTATACATCCCTCTTATTAAAGGTAATTGAAAAATTTTAGATTCAATTGCTTTTCCTCTATAAATATAAAATTATTTTATTGAAAGTGGACATTGAAATATTTTATTTGCAGTCAAAATTAAATATATAAATATATATGAATTTGATTCTTACTCTGTATTAAAAGTTAAATGAATTATACTTCCCTCTTATTAAAAAGCAATTGAAATATTTCAGATTAAACTATTTTTTATTTATAAATATAAAATTATTCTATTTAAAGTTGACATTGAAATATTTCATTTTTATTGAACATTAAATATATAAATATATAAGAATTTGATATTGAAATATATTTTTGAGAAGTTAAAAATTACACATCTATATCACATTAGCAGTGAAAATATAAGATATATTTTTTCAAAGCCATGGAACAAACCCTCGAAGCCATTATTTCTCCCTACCAGATTGATCCCTTGCGTGAGAGAATCACCTTTACGTAATATCTTTGTAATATGATCTTTCCACCTATCTTCCGCAACTCAAGATCTACATGTGAGATTGAGGGAGCTTACTCTTGACAAAGGATAACGCTGGTCACTATTCATGGCGCGTATGAATTCTGACCGTTCATGGTCTCAGTTTCCATATAGAGACCCAATGATTGAAAAAACCAAGGATCAAAACCATGCCCACAATGATAGTTTGGCTTTTGTTCAAACTCTCCGACATAAATTGTGTGCCCTTAGTGAGAATATCCATTACCAGTGATACCTCCATCCTCTCCAAAAAAGTAAATATTTGCTTCTTACTCCATATTAAAAGTTAAATGAATTATACATCCCTCTTATTAAAGGTAATTGAAAAATTTAGATTCAATTGCTTTTCCTCTATAAATATAAAATTATTTTATTGAAAGTGGACATTGAAATATTTTATTTACGGTCAACATTAAATATATAAATATATATGAATTTGATTCTTACTCCATATTAAAATTTAAATGAATTATACTTCCCTCTTATTAAAATGTAATTGAAATATTTTAGATTAAATATTTTTTCTTTATAAATATAAAATTATTCTATTTAAAGTTGACATTGAAATATTTTATATCTATAGAGAAAAAGTATTTGAATCTAAAAAATTTCAACTTCTTTTTAATAAGAGAGATGCATAATTCATTTAACTTTTAATATCGAGTAAGAAGCAAATATTTATCAAAAGAAAAATCCAATGTGGGCCATAAATAAAATATCCCAATATAATATTTTATCTCTTTTTATTGGGTAAATTATATTTTCTTTTAAGCACTGGAGTACATGATAATTATGAGAATCTTAGGTTAGTCTTTCACTGAGAAGATTAGACCAAAGCTAAAAGTTAACTCTTCATAGAGAGGCATAAGATGACAAAGTATTAATAGAACCAAAATTAAACATACAAATACTTAAAAACGAGCCTATCCGGCCTTGGAAGTGAACAATAGGAATTAAAAAAAAAAGAGTAAATTGGAGACATAATAGAAATCTAAGAGGAAGGAAAATAATCCATAGTTGCAACCTAGATGGAATCTTTGTTGTTGCCTGGGATGCCTCCAATCGGGGGTGGGATTCTAAGGTGTTGCTCCATGTGTTCCAATCTTTGATCCAGGTCCTTCGTGTGGAGATGTAGGTGCTTGATCGAGGGGAGGAGGTGAGATCGATGCTCATACCTATCCAATAAGGTTATGCCAAGGAGGATTTGTATGTGCGTGTTCATGTACTAGTTGAAGCGGCCTTGAGTATGCATGATATCCATTACTTAGTCTGCCATATCAACTAGTACGTCCATGTCTAAGGGTTGGTTCTTGTGAGAGGTTCCATCTCCTTCAATACGGGTGAGTTCATCCTAGATGGGGCCAAAGGGAGCTCACGAAGTTGGGCAGTGGTTTCCTCCAATCAGTGGTGCATACATGTATTTCCCCTATGGGCTTGTTCTTGGTATTAATCCACTCCCCTGCAACAACATGCGCATTGACAAGGCATGGAGGAGAGGCCAGAAAGGAACAAGTGGTCGAGGATCAAGAGAGGGGAGGCATGAGCTTATGAAGTCTGAGCGAGATCCACATGGGGGGAAATGGGGGAGGTAGACAAAGAAACAAGGACTATAGCCAAGGAAATTGAACCAATAGTTGTCGGAGAGCGAAGGAGGAGAGCCAACTAGAGATGTAGCAGTGGGGGCAATACAAGGCCGACAGGCGAAAAGGCCCATAGAACAAGACCACATAGAGGATTCTATGACACTGAACTAGAGAGAAAAGAAAAGGAGGGATAGAGAAGAACCATAGAGCGAGTGAGGAAACTTGATGTTGAGATGGGTTGCCTAGCGAGGAATAGTCTGAAGGAGCTGCGACTAAAGTCGTTAGTTAGCGATGAGGAGTATCTTCACCTTGCATGTAGAAATAATCAAATGCAAAAGTTTATTTACCCCCGCCAATCCTACAAGAGAAAGGAAACTATAAAGCAAACCCAAACCATATGGAATTCTAATAATTGTTGTCGGCACTGCAATACCACATGGCATAGGAAGAACTGCCTGTACTGGAATTATGGTTGCCCAACGAATATTTCTATTTTTTTTCCAAGCCAAGGATCAAGAGAGTGGGCCAACATAGGACCCTAATTGGAGTTGACGCAAGACGAGCTTGTCTATTTGACTATTGAAAAGGTCAATGTGTGCTCATTCTAGACAAGAGTATGAAGAGCCATAAATAATATTGAAACATGCTAGTACTCTACACATGTAAGATCTTAACGGATAGTTTGGATTGTCATATTACAATCAAAGCAGGAGTGTGAGGTGTGCAACGTGTTAATGGTTCTACTGACATGCTACATGTGATGTCTTCCAATTAAATGTAGACATTCACTATAGGGGTGTGCTACCATGTCCCTTGGTCTTCTAGCTAGGTGGGATGGCGACATCTCTTCAACCCCCTTGCACCCCGCCTTGCCATTTTCCTCGGAAAGCACCCCATCCATGGATATTTCAATATAAACATTATATAATTTGATATTTTAATATTGACCACAGAAATATATAGATAAAATAATATCTAGTGTGTGTGTGTGTAGAGAGAGAGAGAGAGACTTCTCACTCTAAGAGAGACATGTATTTAAAAATATTAATAACAAAAAAAACATTTCAACAAGGAGAAAATGGAGCATAAATAAAACATTTCAATGCCTAAATTGAGTAAAATATTTCAATTTCAACTATGTATATATTACATAAAGCAGTTGAAAAAAAAAAATAAAAAAATATTATAATTAAAACATTTTATTAACGTGTTGTTCAAAATGGAGATGTGTAATTCCTTCAATATTTAGCATAACTTTGATACATAATACACACAAAAGCAAACATAGATTCATCTTAACCTGAATCTATCGATCATCAATAAAATTCAAATTTATTGAAATGCAAATTTTACATTATAAAAAAAAGATAAGTTTCAAGGAACCCGATTCCTCCTAATATATCCTTAATAAAATGAATCTACACTAATATTTTAAAGGAGTGTTTCAACCCTCGAGGTTTCTAACCACCAACAATGTATAGTATTGAAATCATGCTAATTGTTATGTGTGGTGGGGCCAACGAATGAAAGTGGCTACCTTGCAATGACTTTCAAAAACCTAAGCCATTCCATATAGAAAGCATCGTGATTTGCTTTTGTCAAATCTTTGTCACCGTGAAATCCAGAAAATACTGACTCAATTAATAAATAAAAATTGACGTACGGTGGGTTTCAAAAAATACATGGTCGTTGCAAACCACTCATTATACACATGACTTTGAGTAATAATATATTGGCCGACAAATATGCCCAATGTTGCACTAAAGTGCACTATAGGATTTTAAAACCAATCAAATTTTATCCCCACAAATTGATATGATAATTGCAAAGACTTGTGTTTTCAAATATATATATATACAATTAAAACATTGTGCTTATTCTTATAGTACAAAGTACCACTTCTTTCTCTCTGAAAAAAAAATACCACTTCTTTCATTTGTACGATTTAATCATTCTTTTTTCCCACGAACACCATTTATATTATTTAAAATTAAAAGTGCGTAAAGACAAAGTTTGATATTCATTATTTAAAATTTAGAGTGATCTAACCATTATTAATAAAGTAGAAGATGAAATAAAGTTTGTAATTCATGCTTATGCTTGAAAAACGAAAGACTAAAGACAAGTTTTTTAATATATCAACTATATTGACATATGTCCCTTAATTATCATCAAATTGCAAAGGTCGCCCAACCTTTATGTGGTATTTTAATTTCTTATTCCAAATACCTTATGATTCCAAACCCCAATCGTAGAGGTTTTTTTTACGAGCGTGTTAGGATTTTAGGAAAGTATGAGTAAGAATATTTTTAGATAAATGTTTTTCGGATTAATCACATTATTAAATTTGGTCAACATTTTGAACCAATTAATGTGGTTCATCTTCAAAGCAAGGACATTTTTCCTTTTTTTTTTTAAAAGGTAATTTAGAGGAATTTGGTAGATATAGAGTATCAAAAAATTTATAAAGTCTATACTTTGTTTTTCTTTTGATAAATTACGTCATAATTAGGAAAATTTGAATTTGAATTTTAGATTTCTTAGTTACCATAAACTCATATTACTTTAATAGTCAATTGAACTACTCCTTAACATAGTAACGATAATTATTTCTAAATATATTTTGAATTTGTATTATTTTTGTTATATAATTGTCTTATTATATTATTAATACTTTAATCAATTTTGTAAATTAATAACTTTTATTTATCAACAAATTTAAGTATATAATTTCCATGAATCAACCATAACATTACATTATTGTTATATATTTTTGTATAATAATATTTATATATATGGTATAAAAATAATGTAGGTTTGGTTTGTGTTGAATAATGTTTATCTTTGTTGAGAAACTATAGGTTTTATCTCATTTTTGGAAGATTAAAATTGTTTTGATATTTAATAAGATATTTAAAATATGTTGTGTTTATTAAATAAATTGTTTGTTTGAATTTTACATCATTTGTGTTTACAATTTTGTAATAAATGATTAATTTGTAATACTTGTTTCGTCGGAATTTAATTTTAAGCATTCATTGAAGGCGTAAAAAAAATAAAAAATAAAAAAAAATGGAAAGTTTGAAATTAATTTGTTAAAAAATGTGAATGGATATGATAATGACTAATATAAGTAGATACGAGTGCTTATAAAGGTTATGATACCATAAGTGGGGAAAGGTAGGGGTCTAAGGGATTTATTTATTGTTCCTTTTATCTATCTTGCTTTATCATCTTCACTTTGTTTAAGTTATGAGTAGTGGAGAAAACGAATTCCTATTGTTCAGTCATCACTCATATTGATGCAGGAGCATCTGACCACCTTTAAACAAAATTCAAATTTTGATCTATGGAGGAGGAGACGTGAACAATCATGTAAACTGGGAGCAAAATTCGGTTTAAACATAGAAAATTTGATGGAATTGATAAGTCTCGAGAAGACTTAATTTAATGTAATTATCTGCCACGTATGCGAATAGAGAGATTTAGGCGATTTGTGAGAGGAAATCGTGGATCTGAGATGATCCACGCTTATGTAATTTCCTATATAAAGAGAGTCTATATTGTGAGAAAAAGAGAGCATAGACAGAGAGTGAGAATACAATGTAATCGATAGAGAAATTGTGACTAATGTTGAAATGCCTTAGAGTGTAACTTAATTCTGTATAATAAAAATGTGTGTGTTATGTGAATTTCTGGGTGCCTATGTCTGTTTACCTATAGTTAGATGTAGGAGTTAATTTCCGTGTTCACGTTTTTTGATCGACCACCGATCACTATAAGGATCGATGACGATCCAAACGTTAAATACGATATCATAGTAAACTGTTGTATGGAGTGATGTGGGTGTTTAAACAGAGAATGGCAAAGTTAATTTGTGTTATAACGCAAATTCCATAATAAAAGATCAAATGCAGAGAAGAACCATCAGATCGTACAGATCGACAGACAATAATGGCGGAAGGTGAGGAAATGCCAGAAGTTGATCTGGATTGTCAGATGAATGGATCTGTTAGATTGACGATTATCGCGTGGGAAAAATGCGTGAGCGTTAGTGCGCAAGAAAAGAAGTTTCATAACAGGAAATGGTTTATCACGTGGGCTCTAAGTGGTAAGTGGTAATTCGGGGTGGTCATTTGATTCCATTTATCAGTCGACACGTAGCACGCCGCAGGAGAGAGGAAACCGCTTTATCAGGTGGTAATCCTCGTGCAAGTGGCTCATCCGATATCATTGTTAACCATTGGATCAAGTGTGCTTTGATCAACAGTGGAGGATCACCGATTAGTTTCGTTGATCGGGTGAACCAACAATCGTCGGATTGAAAGGTAAGATCAACGGCGGAGATTCAAGTCGATAAGGCTTGGGAAAGAGCAGACCCGACAAATTATGATCGGGAGTTTGATTTCTTTTGAAGTCCAGTGTTTGGCGTCTAAAGTGGGACCACCGTTCATTGGCAGGTTATGCCTTATTCCGCTGTTTGGTGATTGGTCGGTTTTTTGTTAAAATCCACCAATGTAAAGGCTTTTGATTTGTATAGGTGGGCCATAACCCACAGTCACATAAGGATTTATGAAATGAAAGGGAAATTGTTTCACTGCAGTTTTCATTTTCTTCAAGTTGTATTAGAGCAGGGAAAGGTTTCCTGCGAGAAGAAAGAAGATTTTGTGTGCGAAAGAAGGAGGTACAGTTATGTTGAAGACTGGTGAGTTTGTGGTCTTTAGCAGAAGGTGAGAAAACTTGCAGCAGCCTAGAGCATGGAGTGCTCAATTGGTTCCATAGACGAGAGAACCAGAGAGATGCCAAAATACTAAGCTCAGGGAGAGAAGCTCGGTGAGGTATCATGTAGCAGAGAAGGCTGTTATTGCAAAGGTTTTGTTGCAACTCACAGAAAGATCATGAAGGCAGTTCCACTGAGGAAGTGGGTAGAATTGCTAAGAGATTAAGGAGAAGCATATGACTGGGAGGTCATAAATTTTTGTGCCTCGGGAGTCTAATGCAGGAGCATCTGACCACCTTTAAACAAAACTCAAATTTTTAGCTATGGAGGAGGAGATGTGGACAACCATGTAAACCCGGAGCAAAATTCAGTTTAAACATAGCAAATTTGATGGAATTGATAAGTCTCGAGAAGACTTAATTTAATGTAATTATCTGCCATGCATGTGAATAGAGAGATTTATGCAATTTGTGAGATAAAATTGTGGATCTGAGATGATCCATGCTTATGTAATTTCCTATATAAAGAGAGAAATTGTGACTAATGCTAAAATGCCTTAGATTGTAACCTAATTATGTATAATAAAAATGTGTGTGTTATGTGAATTTTTGGGTGTCTGTGCCTGTTTACCTATAGTTAGATGTAGGAGTTAATTTCCGTGTTTGGGTTTGTTGATTGACCATCGATCACTATAAGGATCGATGGCGATCCAAATGTTAAATACGATATCGGAGTAAACTATTGTATGGAGTGATGTGTGTGTTTAAATAGAGAATGGTAGAGTTAATTTGTGTTATAACGCAAATCCCATCATAAACGATCAAACGCAGAGAAGAACCATCGGATTGTATAGATCGACGGATAGTAATGGCAAAAGGCGAGGAAACGCCGGAAGTTGATCTGGATCGTCAGATCAACGGATCCATTAGATCGACAATTATCGCATGGGTAAAATGCGTGAGCGTTAGTGTGTGAGAAAAGCAGTTTCATAACAGGAAATGGTTTATCGCGCGGGCTCTAAGTGGTAAGTGGTAATTCTGGGTGGTCACTCGATTCCATTTATAAGTTGACACATAACACGCCGCAGGAGAGAGGAAATCGCTTTATTGGGTGGTAATCCTCGTGCAAGTGGGTCATCCGATATGTTATTAACCGTTGGATCAAGTGTGCTTTGATCAACGATGGGGGATCACTGATTAGTTTCGTTGATCGGGTGAACCAAAAACCTTTGAATTGAAAGGTAAGATCAATAGCGGAGATTGAAGCCGATAAGGCTTGGGAAAAGCGGACCTGATGAATTATGATTAGGAGTTTGATTTCTATTGAAGTCCGGTCTTCGCCATCCAGAGTGGGACCGACGTTCATTGGCGAGTTATGTGTTATTCTGTTGTTTGGTGATTGGTCGGGTTTTTATTAAAATCCACCAATGTAAAGGCTTCTGATTTGTATAGGTAGGCCATAACCCATAGTCGCATAAGGATTTATGAAATCAAAGGGAAATTGTTTCACCGCAGTTTTCCTTTTCTTCAAGTGGTATTAGAGCAGGGAAAGGTTTCCTACGAGAAGAAAGAATATTTTGTGTGCGAAAGAAGGAGGTACAATTATGTTGAAGACTAGTGAGTTTGTGGTCTTTAGCAGAAGGTGAGAAAACTTGCAGCAGCCTAGAGCATGGAGTGCTCAATTCGTTCCGTAGAAGAGAGAACCAGAGAGATACCAAAAGACTGAGCTCAGGAGAGAAGCTTGATGAGGTATCATGTAGCAGAGAACGTTATTACTACAAAGGTTTTGTTGTAGCTCACAAAAAGATCATGAAGGGAGTTCCACTGAGGAAGTGGGTAGAATTTCTATGGGATTAGGGAGAAGCATATGACCAAGAGGTCATAAATTTTTGTGCCTCGGGAGTCTGATGCAGGAGCATTGACCACCTTTAAAACAAAATTCAAATTTTGAGCTATGGAGGAGGATATGTGGACAATCATGTAAATCGGGAGCAAAATTTGGTTTAAACATAGCAAATTTGATGGAATTGATAAGTCTCGAGAAGACCTAATTTAATGTAATTATCTGTCATGTATGTGAATAGAGATATTTAGGCAATTTGTGAGAAGAAATCATGGATCTAAGATGATCCACGCTTATGTAATTTCCTATATAAAGAGAGTCTGTATTGTGAGAAAAAGAGAGCATAAACAGAGAGTGAGAATACAATGTAATTGATAGAGAAATTGTGACTAAGATTGAAATGCCTTAGATTGTAACTTAATTCTGTATAATAAAAATGTGTGTGTCGTGAATTTCTGGGTGTCTATGTCTATTTACCTATAGTTAGATGTAGGAGTTAATTTCTGTGTTCGGGTTTGTTGATCGACCATCGATCACTATAAGGATTGATGGTGATCCAAATGTTAAATATGATATCAGAGTAAACTGTTGTATGGAGTGATGTGGGTGTTTAAACAGAGAATGGCAGAGTTAATTTATGTCATAACGCAAATTCCATCATAAACGATCAAACGCAAAGAAGAACCATCGGATTGTACAGATTGACGGACAGTAATGGCGGAAGGTGAGGAAATGCCGGAAGTTGATCTGAATCGTCAGATCAATGGATCCATTAGATCAACGGTTATCACGTGGGTAAAATGCGTGAGTGTTAGTGTGTGAGAAAAGTAGGTTCATAATAGGAAATGGTTTATCACGCGGGCTCTATGTGGTAAGTGGTAATACGGGGTGGTCACTCGATTCCATTTATCAGTCGACACGTAGCACACCGCAGGAGAGAGGAAACCGCTTTGTCGGGTGGTAATCCTTGTGCAAGTGGCTCATCTGATATCGTTGTTAACCGTTGGATCAAGTGTGCTTTAATCAACGGTGGAGGATCACTAATTAGTTTCTTTGATCGGGTGAACCAAAAATCGTTGGATTGAAAGGTAATATCAACGACGAAGATTGAAGCCGATAAGGCTTGGGAAAGAGCGGACCCAATGAATTATGATCGGGAGTTTTGTTTCTTTTGAAGTCTGGTCTTTAGCATCCAGAGTGGGACCGGCGTTCGATGGCGGGTTATGTGTTATTTCATTGTTTGGTGATTGGTTGGGTTTTTGTTAAAATCCAACAATGTAAAGGCTTTTGATTCGTATAGGTGGGCCATAACCCACAGTCACGTAAGGATTTACGAAATGAAAGGGAAATTGTTTCAGCGCAGTTTTCCTTTTCATCACATATACTTTAGTAAGTATCTGCTTTACATTATTAGAACAAGAATAAGTAGTTTGGGGCATGTTTTTGTTAGGGAGGAGGCATGGAAATTCAAATGAGAAGAAGGCAAGGAAAAAGAAAAAAAAAGAAGAGAAGTTTTAGATATGAAAAGAGAAAAAACAAAGCGTCATAGATCAAACCAGCGATGAAAACAAGCAAATGCACTTGTTGAAAGAGCTAGGAAAGCTAGAAGTCTACAATGAAGTTTTGTGACATTAGTTGGACCTTTCTATGTCCCCACTACAAAACACTAGAATGAGAGAATTTTGAGGGATTGAGAAGTAGAGAAAAGGAGGAAGTCTTCGTGTTGTGAGAGGTGGGTAATATAGGTGCGTGTAGTTAGTTTGTATTTTGTAAAATTTGGCAATGCAAGTTATCTTGATTGAATTCCTTATAGACTAAACTCAAAACCATTATTCCTACTTCGTCCAAGTGGTATCATAACCTAGCTAGGGAGTGGAGTTTTATAGTAAACTACCTATGGTAGGGCAGAAGTTGTTTAATTTACTTGGTTTTGTTGATCATATTTGGTGCATTTAGATAAGTTTCAATTTATACCTTTGATAATTTGTTGCATTACTCTGGTTATAAATTCTAAATATGCTATGGGTAGACACATAGAAAAATTACTCTGTCATTTAAACTATTAAATTTGTAAGTTCTATTCCATGATATTAGAAAGAATGTACGCTATATAGTTATGTATTTTCTTCTATGTATCATATGTTGAATTAAGGAAGTTGAAAAAAAAAATTAATATGTAATTATATGATTCTTCTCTTTTTTAATATGATACCTATTTTAAAAATTGGGAAATTTCATTCTTGGTGGTTTCAAGAGATATTAAGTTCTATGTTTCCTTCTAATATATTTGATGATAATATTGTTTGAAAGTTCATTTAGTCATCATTTTTTTATTTATTTTAAAGACACGAACTTTTGTTATTTACCCCATTGAAATGTTTGCAGAGAAAATGTATGGGTTTTAGATTTCTTCTTTCTGTGAAACTTATTCTTGGATATGATTAGCGTAAGACTCCATCTTTGTTTATTTAGGCTGGTAGTTTTATTATGAAATTTATGTTTTGTTGTGAATTCTATAACACATCAATGTTGTTTATTTATGGTTGAAGTTTTGGACCCAACCCCTAGTCATATGGGATAGTGGTGACTATGAAATTTATGTTTTGTTGTGAATTCTATAACACGTCAATGTTGTTTATTTATGGTCGAAGTTTTGGATCCAACCCCTAGTCATATGGATGGTGGTGACTATGATTAAGTGCTAGTAGACAAAAGGGGCTAAAGAATAAAATTTGACAATTTTCTTGTCCATCGATTATTGGGAATTTTCTTGTCATTTTACAATCTTGATATCTGAAAGACTCAAAATCCCACAATTTTCCTTTCTATCAATTATTGATAATTTCCCCATCATACCTAGAATATTTGGAACCCGACAACTCACCCTTATTTTTTTCATGAGACTCTTTCCCATTCTTTGACATAATAAAATATCTAGAGGATCTCGAAGTTCAATTTTTATTTGAATTTAAAAGTATGGGAATATGAAACTTATTTAAATTGTACCTTTTGGAAATACCCAAATGTGGATGCTAGCTAGATAAATCACGTGGTGGTTACATGGAATGAACCCCAAACCATGTAGGTGGATGAATGTTGGGAATGTGATGGTTGACGTGACATGTTTACATGGTAGTATAAAATATTTAGATGATGTGGCATGGTGACATGGTGTGTTGATGTGGCACCATAGTGTAGAGGAGTTGATGTGGAGGTTAATGTGGTGCATGTGGTAGAGATTAAATAGAATCCAAAAGTCTAGAAATTTGTTTAAATGACTATTTTATCTGGTCGAATATGTAAAAAGTGAAACCATGAATTTCTAAATATTGGAACCCATGTCAAAATTGCACCCAAATATTGTGGACCTTTTGAAATTTTGGAAAGAATAGGACTAAAATTTTATGAACTTGCTTTGCTAGCAAATATTGAAGAACATAATGTTTTTCATACATCACCATTAAAGAAATGTGTACATGATATTAACCATGTTATTTATAGGCTTGTAATTTAGGTGGATCTAGAGGGAGAGTTATAGCCACAACCCTTATGCATATTATATAGAAAAGTAACATTGCTTTGAAATTGAGCCATTGGGTAGATAAAAGTGTAATGGAAATAGTTCAAGGCTGATGAGGGCACTTTGGATATGGAAGATGCCATAAAAGAGGCATATCCATCCATGTTTTCATCATAGATATTGTTGCACTAAAAAAACACCTAGGATGATGTTATTCCAAGGGGAAGGGAATGTAACATCCCAATTATTATCCTTCAAAAAATTGAAATTAAATTTGTTAAATACTATGCATGGATATTTTATTTTTCTGCTATATTGATCACCATGAGGTAGCCATAGCATAGTGTTGTAAACATTGTAAAATTTATACTTTTGCAGTTAATACCAAGTCCAGTAGACATGAGTGTATATGGAGGTTATGATACCAAAACTGGGGAAAGGTAAGAAGGTTTAAGGGATTTCTTTATTGTTCCTTTATCTATCCTACCTTATCATCTCCACCTTGTTTAAGCTAAAAGTAATGGAGAAAACCAATTCATATACTTAAGCCATCACTCTGATACTTTAGAAAGTTGTATCCCCTACATTCTTGGAACAAGAAGAGGTAGTGGGGGAAACTTCTTGCTAGGGGGATGCATGGGAAATTTGAATGAGAAGATGGAGGATGGGAAAAAGACAGAAAAACGAGATCAGTTTTAGAGATAAAATAATAAGAAACAAAGTGACATGAACATATAAATCATGCCACCCATGAATATAACTAGATATACTTGTTGAAATATCTAGGAAACCATGAAGTCTACAAGGAATATTTGTGACATTAGCTGGACCTTTTTATGTCCTCACTAAAAAGAACTAGAAGGAGAGACTTCTAAGGGGTTGAGAAATAGAGAAGGAATTACTTTTGTGTTGTGAGAGGCAAGTTGTGTTGGTTCCTATAGCCACTATGTATTTTTGCAAAACCTGTTAGTGGAAGTCATCCTAATTGAATTCCTTGTAAATTGAACTCAGACCTATTTTTCCTACATTGCTCTAGTGGTATCATAGCCTATCTAGGAGGTGGCGTTATAGAGAACTACCTACAATTGGGTGGAAATCATTCAGTTACTTATTTTTATTGATAACCTTTTCTGCATTTAGATAAGTTTAAATTTCTTCCTTCGATAATTTGTTACATTATTCTAGTTATAAATTTTGAATATTATGTGGGTAAAAAAATAAAAAATTAATGTGTCATTTGAATTGTTAATTATTTAAGTATTATTACATGTTGTTAGAAATAATGTATATTGGATAACTTTATATTTTGTTCTCTGTATTATTTGTGGAATTGAGGAAGTGGAATAAATATTTTAATATGTCGTTATATGATTCTTCTCTTTACTAGTATGATAACTCTTTAAAAAATTGGGCAATTTCATTCTTGAGAGTTTCTCGAGATACAAAATTATTTGTTTCCTTCAAATATAGTTGATGATAATATTGTTTGAAAGTTCATTTGGTCATCATTTTGTTAAATTTCAAGATATACACTTTTATTGTTTACCCGATTGAAATGTTTCCACATAAAATATATGAGTTTTAGATTAAATTCTTCTTTGTATGAAATTTATGCCCAAATATTCTTACTTATTTATTTATTTATTTAAGGTTGTAGTTTTTTTGTGAAATTTATTCTTCATTATGTATTCTTTAATACTTCAACATTGTTCACATAGGCTTGAATTTTTTTCCCCGACCCTTGGTCATAGGGGCCAATGGTGACAATGAATAAGGGCCAATAGAGGAAAGGAGCTAAAGATTATAATATAGTACTTTTCCTTTCCATTGGTTACCATGAATTTCCTATCATTTGATAGAATATGGACACGTAAAATATTTTGAATCAAGTAATTTTCCTTTCAGTGGATTATTGAAAATTTTCCTCATCATTTGACATAATCTAGATATCCAAAATATTTGAAATCTAGCAGCTCACACTCTAGAACTCTTTCATATTATTTGATAAAATTTAGATATCAAGAGGATCCAAAACTCCTTTGTTTATTTGAATCTAGAAGTTCATGATTCGAAAACTTATTTATATTGTTCCCTTTGAAAAAGCCTAGATCTAAATGTTAGATGGATATACCATGTGGTAGTTACATGGAACCTATGTGGAGGAAACCCCAAGTCATGTAGGTGGATGGAAGTTGGTGACATGGTGGTTAACATGGAATTATAGATAGATTTGGATGATCTGGCATGCCAACGCGATGTATTGACATGGCATTACAATGTGGAGGAGTTGATGTGGCAATCAATGTGGTGTTTATATGACAAAATTGACATGGAATTTGGAAGTGTATAAATCCCAAATTTTGTTTAAATGGAATTTTTAGTTTTTCCTATATCCATATGAATGTGAAAGGCTTTGTATTTTTGAATGAATCGAAAAAAAATCAATAAATCTTGATACTTGAATGAAAAATTATTGACATGTGTTGATTGTGCTAAGGTGGCTTGGTGTTGGCGTGGATAAGAGGTGCAATAATGTTGAGGTGGAGGCCCAACTAATAGCATATCCATGGAGCTAGGAAGAGGAGGAATCAAGGTTGTCTATCTGATCATAGGCAATGGTGCGACCATGTCTGCCCCCCTTACACCCAAAAATAGACCTTCCACTAGTCATGATTGTAGAAAATATATAAGTGAAGGAGATTGGATTAGGGAAAAGGGTTTCAAAGTATATGTTGCCAAAGATAGTATACTAGGTGATAAAGAAGCACACAAAGATAATATTAATACTAGTTGTGGTTCTAGGGTGGGGCAAATAAAACATAAGAAATGTGACATTGGAGGCTAAGAGTGAATGAGCTAGAAAGTTGAGTAGTGAAGAGTGGATAGGAATGTGTCCAAAGTTGCAAGTGAAATCCTGGTCAACAATCCAAGCGAGATTGATAAAGAAAATATCTAAAGTGGAAAGGGATAAAAAGGAAACATAAAAAATCAAATTAAGGGCATGATCATAGAAGGTGTACTTAGAAAAGGTGACAATCAATAATATAGCATCATACACCTTAAACAAAATGAGACAATGAAACCCACAAAGGAAATATAAATCCAGACTCCAACAAGCCCATGAGGAAATTATCCATTACAATCATAAACATAAGTGAAAGAGGGCCAAGTAGAGAGAAATGATACCACCAGGTGTGGAGATACTTCCTGTAATGCTCCCTCCGACCATCCTATCCTCAACTAGATCCATATGAGTTGTTAATTTTCTCTAATCTGACCTCCATTGTCTTATCATGGAAATGAGGTTATAAAATTTCTTCATTTCCTCAACTTTAGTGGAATTAACCTTGGGCTTCACCATCGCACTCATCTTGTCAAGAGCTTTCTGGTGATATAAATTTCATCGAAAACCGATAACTCGATTAAAAGATATGAGCCTTCAAAATTTCGCCCTTAAAATCCTTGTCACATAGGCAAGTACAACCACATGGCACCCATGTAGCACCCATGTGGTACCCACGTACCTTTTCCATGTTGGGTCCACAAAATTCCCTAACACATATGAATTTGTTGGTGCAGAGTTCACATGCAATTATGAAAGTAGTACAATAAACTTGAACTCTTGGACCCCTAAACTAGTCTAGACTTGGGCTCACATCCAGTCCCAAACTAACTTTGCACCCTTTGTGCTCTTTGGAACTTTGACTCTTGGGTTATTCTGACTCCATCGGGTCTCGAGCTAATTATGTGCACTTCCCACACTCCAAACCTCTAGACGTATGGATTCCTACGCCAAATTTATAATTTAATAAAATGTGTGGGTTCTGCCCTATTCTGTAGCAATAGAGATATTAGGCTAGGCCTTGCTCTAGACTAACTAAGTCCAAGCCTGACCTATCCCGTAGTGCCATAGTTATATGATATGTAACTATGATTTATGCGCATCTATAGCCTAATCAGGGTTTGGCTCGACTTTGCAACAATCCCTATGGGCTATCTACCTTAACCATTAGAAAGACTCTTTGAGTTTTCTACAACCCTTCCAAGAAATCGACCAAGGTTCTCTTGGAGCCTGGTTCAGTCCCAATTATGCCTTAATGCAACGATCAATTCCTCGAGATATCAAGACTCATTCAAGAAATGGAGCAAAAAGGAAAAACATAATATTGAAACATAATCCTATCATTCTTTTAAGAATATACACAACCAATATCATGGCATCAACACCTAGTGGGGTCATCTATAGTGATACAACTGTTTACTAGTGTAGAAAAACATGACTTACCCTTACTACTTCATGAGTGAGAAAATTACTAGCATGCAAGCCCTGCAAGCTTCATAACCATATGATTGGATAAAAAACACCTTAAGCAACAACCTCTTAAACACAAAGACTCCTAACTAAAACATAGTAAATAGACCATGGAATTTCATTCACCATAACGACATTCCAGTTGATTAACAAGCCATAGAACTCATTATAAATATAACAACCATATAGAGATCCTTAAGTCTCATACCACAAGAGATAAATGTGCATACATCTCATCAAATGATACAAAATATACACCCCTCGTCTAGGGGGATTGATATGTAATAACTTTTAGCATTCATTTAGCATTACATGTGTAGAGACATAAAAATTGGCAACTGAGAGTGGAAATTCAACTTCCACCCAATCGTAGGCTAATTACACTGTTATTCTTTCTTATAACCAACCATCCTTGAGCTAGATTCAAAGTACAAGGAGGTAAATTTCTTAGGATTTCTCAACCAATCAGTCGATTGTATGAGGAAGAGACCACTTCTCAAGTGGTCTCTCCAACAACTTCTAGTTGCAACACTATAGTGGCTCTCAACAAACAACAAGACACACACATGGGGTTCATGTAGGGCATAGAGAGTCTCAGTTCATATCTAGAGACAGATGTATACATAAATTGGGAATTTTATCATTTGAATTAGATAATGTAGGGGTAAAGAGTCCACTTCTCTAGGTAGTTTATCAGTGGTAGCTAACACTATTGTTATTAGTTTCTGAGGATACAGCTAGTGTTTATCAGTCCCCAACTAGTACTTGAGTGTCTCAGCCTAACCAACATTTTTTCAATTCAACAAGTTTCCAAAAGGTTTAGAAACCCAAAGGCAAGCCATTTCTCAAGTGATGATCAACAAGGAAGCCCCATAGGTTTATCATCTTAGATAACACCAGAGTGTCACCATTTGATTGAACTCTCACTGGCACACAACATATAGGCTCACATGAAAATATTGGTAACACTATACACATGCACAACTCAGGAAACACATGAACAAGAATATGTCTTCGTAAAATATAGGGATTAGATCCCATGAGTGTAGAAAACAAGGTTAGCACAAGTTTAATCTTCTAAGTAGTTCTATGTCCATCACCAAGTCCAAGATCTCCTTCCCCTACTCAATGCGTCCTCCCTATATTTTTCACTTTGACACACCTCCACGTAATTCCTAACACCTCATGGCTAGTGCATAATGCTCTCCCCCCAAGACTCCTCATTGAGTCTCTCTCTCTTTGAGTACTCTCGCGTGTTGAATTTATCAACACCGTTATGAGGCAAGTGTGCAAACTCTTCATCTTCTTAGGATCCCATTCGCCTCAGTAAATGGTTGCACAACATTTTTATTAAACCAACATAGCTTTAGGTGATGAAGTAAATGCAAGTTGGTGGTTTACAAGAAATTCCTCCTCCTTTAACCTATGAATTTGTGTCCACTTTCTAGCTAGTCAATGTGTTACATATCCACATAATTTACATGATTTACAATTCTTAATAATATTTACAAGAGGGTTGATGAAAGGGATGTCATAAACCCCACCCCCTTAGAGGAACACCATCCCCAGTGTTCTATGTCATAAAAAACACTATTGTAGGAGATTTATATAGACATCTCTTACCATTCACTTACATATAAAATTAATATTTAGATTCATATATTCACATTGGTTAACTATGAAACAAAAATGGGTATGACACCCTCATTTGCTCAACCATCTCCCAAGTGGCTCTGTTTGATTAAAAGTATTTCCACTGCATGTTGACCTACTCAATTACTTGATTTTGAAGCATGATATGCCTCCAATATAGAATGCCTATAGGTTTCGGTTGGAACTTTCCTCTAGTTCTGCCTACAGCGCAGACCAATATATCACATGATTAGCATCCTTCCCATATAATATTTTAAGTTTAAAAACACGGAAAAAATGTGAAAACTTATTGTGGTGGAAAGGATGGTCTATATGCCACTAGTCCTATTCTATCTAGAACTTGAAATGGCCCACAAAACCATGGTTCCAAATTGCCACAAGTCCCAATTCTTAGTGAGCTTCTCTTTGGCCTAATTCAGAGATACACACGATCCCCCACTTTAAATTCTTTGTGCATTGTATGTTGGTCTGCATATTTTTTCTACCTATCTTAAGATATCTTCAGTTTCTTCCTGGTGACAAATGTTTCTTGCTCCATCTCCTTCATCATATTTGGCCCAATGTGCACTCTCTTCACTGGATCATCCCAGCTAATAGGAGTTTTTCACTTGCTACCATAAAGAGCCTTGAATGGACTCATCTTTAATGACTATTGATACCTATTTTCATAGGAAAAATCCACCAGTGGAAGAAACTCTTCCCACTTCCTTGGATGGTACATGGAATACATCCTAATAATGTCTTCTAGCACTCTACTTACCCTCTTAGTCTTCCCATCTTTCTGAGGATGATATGATGTACTAAAGGCCAATTATGTCCTCATACCAGCAAATAGTTCCTTCAAAAATTTAGAGCTAAACTTTGCATCCCTATCCGAGATAATCTTCTTCGGTGTACCATGTAATCTCATAATTTCTTCTATGAAAACCTTAACAATTTCATTTGTTGTATGAGTAGATTTGACAGACACAAAGTGAGATATCTTGCTCAACTTTTCTAGCAAGGACATAAAGGCATCATGCTGGCTATTTTTCTTTAGAAAACCTATAATGAAATCCATGGAAATGAATTCCCATTTCCATTCCGGAATGGGGATTGTCTACAACAATCCTACTAGATGTTTGCATTTCATCTTTACCTACTAGCATTCTAGGAATTTTTCAATATACTTAACCACATCCTTTTTCATGTTTGACCAATAATATAACCTCTTCATGGTTGTTATCATCTTTTGATACCTAGGATGACCAGAATATGGTGTTTTAGGATGTTCATTCATATTCTTCAAGTCACCCCCACAAGATACATACCAGTTTGCTATGAAAATTAGAAGTCCATTGTCTATAAGAGAATATTTTTCTCAGTTCCCCTTCAAGATCTTGCTATAAGTGCTCTTTTATTTGGTGATAATGCTCATCTTGTTTCTCGACCTATTTAATATTTTCTTGTATATTAAATTGACAAGATATCACAACTATTATATGAGCTAGTTGTAACCTTCTGCTGAGTGCATCAACTACCTTATTCTCTTTACCTTTGATGTATTTAATTTCAAATTCAAAATCACTAATTAATTCTAACCACAGTTCATGATTAGAGTTTATCTTAGGTTGATCAAATCATTACTTTAACCCTCCCTCATTAATACAAATTTTCTTCCAATGAGAAATTTTTTCCACATCTTTAGCATGTGGACTATCGCTGTCAATTCCATATCATGAGTCACATAGTTTTGTTCATGCACATTCAACTTCCTAGGCTCATAGAAAACTACTTGTCCCTCTTGCATGAGGAATAAACCTAGCCCTTCTTTTCAAGTATATGTGCACACCACGAATTCTTTATCCAGGTACGATATACTTAGCACTGGTGCATGTGTGAGCAAGTATTTCATTTTATTGAAATTGGCTTGAAATTATGATTTCCACTGGAATTTAATTCCTAATCTTTGCAATGCAATGACTGGATAACCAATATTAGATAAGTTCTTAATGAACCTCCTGTAGTAACCTGCAACCCCATGAATAATATTAATTCTGCTACATTTTGTGGATTTGACCATTTCATAATTGCCTTAATCGTTTCTAGATCAACTTTCATACCCTCCCTTGAGAGTATATGCCCAAAATATTGGATATGGGACTAAAAGAACTCACACTTTATAAGTTTGCATAAATTTTACGCTGTCTTAGTAGTTGTAACATTACTAGTAGATTTTCCTCGTAACATTAAAGACATGAAATTATTAGGAGAATTTGTAAGCCCAAAGGCCACAACCACAAACTTATAGTTCCCATACCTGGGTCTGAATGATTTTTTATGAATTTATTCATCATTTATACATACCTGATGGTACCAACATCTTAGATCAATATTTCAAAACATTGCTACTCCCCTTAGCTGATCAAATAGATCATCAATCCATGATAAGGGATATCTATTCTTTATGGTGGATTTATTGAGTTTCCTATAATATATGCACAATCTTAGTGTGCCACTTTTCTTTCTCGCGAAAAAGGTTGGTGCTCTTCAAGGTGACACAATTGACCTTATATAACCTTTTTCCAGTATTTATTTTAGTTGTATATTCATCTTTATTAATTCTAGCGCACTCATTCAATAAGTACCTTTAGATGTCGGTGTTGTTCTTGGAAAAAATTATATGGAGAAATTGATTTCCCTTTGTGGTGACAATCCATGGATTTCCTCTAGTAACACATATTCAAATTTATTTATTTATTTATTTTTATTTTATTTATTTGTTTATTTATTTTTATTTTTTTTAATCTGGGTTCTCCATTAGGCTATTACTATTCCATTCAAGGTCATTGGTTATTTAGACAATGAAAAATCTACATCATTTCCAGCTACATCTTTTTAACTTCAACATTTTACCAACCTTATTGATGTTGGTTTCAATTTTCCTTGCAGCACCATCTTTTCACCGACCTCATTGAGGCATTCAATCGACTTTCCAAAATAGTGAAAATTTTCCCTGTGGCTAGCCAACTAGTCCATTCTGATGAGGATGTCATACATACCCAAAGGAAACAAATTTAAATCTTTCATTGTGGGCATGCCACTCAGCATAATTGGGCACAATCTTACTACGTTCTCAACTCATCTCCTTTTCTCGGTGGCTAGTTGGACCAGCCATGACTCCTTTTGTGCTTCCTTTTGTAATGCAAATTTCTTAGCTATGTTGGACTCGCATAACTAAAATTTGAACCATGATAAATTAAAAATTAAACAAGTTGGTCACTGACCGTACATTCCACTTCAATCACCGAGGCTTGGTGATTAACCTGTTTGTTATCCAATGTTGCATATATGTGTGGAACACTTCAAGATATGTCATTTACTATCTTAGCTTCCTATATAATGTGCAATCTTGGGTGATTCCTTTGTAGCTAGGGACAATCCCTTCGTAAGTGGTCATCCCCACACTTCCAACATTATATGGGTTTCCTCCTGGACCCATCCTCTTCTTCTCTAATAGGTTTAAAGGGATTGTCACAACTAGCAGTAGTGACAAACCTTGCACTTCCACCCTGTTGGTGTCATGGAACCTTCTACCCCTTTCCTTTATATCTAGACTTACCCCTTGTTCTCCAATCAATCTTCTAATTTGTGCTTAGATTTTTCATAGTAGTACTTTAGCTTTTGTTGAAAATAGCAAAAAAAATGTTAAAAATAGCATCAAGAAAAAAATCCTAATTTAATTTGTCCTTGACTTAAATTGGGAATAAAATTGTAATTTCACATCTCATGACAAATTGTAATAGTTAACTAAGTTAATTTGACTTAGTTAGCTCAGTTAATTCGATTTGAGGGTCTAACTAGAGTCATGTAGAGTGTCTCATACAATTAGGAGCACTAGTTGAGTTTATTTTGAGTTGAATTATTTAATTTAGTCCAACTAAGTTAAAGTAAGTTAAACTAGTTCCAACTGATCGAGGAGTTAGTGGGATGTCCAACAGTGGGGTGTAACATACTGTAGTGGGGTGTAACCTACAGTAATGGGGTGTAAACTACAGTAATGGGGTGTAACCTGAAGTTATCAAGTGTAACTTATTGTAGTGGGGTGTAACCTGCAATAGTGGGGTGTAACCTACAATAGTGGGGTGTAACCTACAGTAGTGGGGTGTAACTTGCTATAGTGGGGTGTAACCTACAGTGATCAACAAATAAACTGAAGATTCACTCATAATTAACTCATGCATGTCAAATCAGAGAAAAACCCAGTTGAGATTGGAGTTCAAGGACACTGTACTATCAGTTGTAAAATCATATAAATTAAATAGGTGGTGCATGTAGTCAGAAGAAGGCCTAACATAAATCATTCCTTAATTAGAAACCTCAATAATTTTAACCATTCAAAACTCCTTTAAAAGGAGGAATGAAGGCACGAGTTTAATCATTGTTTTGGTGAGCATGAGTTGGTGAGACCAAGCAATATGAAGCACAAATTTGTGCATGGAGGTTGTGAGGGCAAGAAAATAGGAGCTTGGAAGGCTAGGAATTTGGCTAAGTATTGGCCAAAGGTAGTGAGTCAGGTAGAGGATAGAAAATACTTGTGCAGGTTGAGAAGAGCATATTGTATTCATCTATAATCTTTGACTAATGCAATATACATATATCGGGGGTTTTTAGTTGTGGTTTTCCCCAGAAAATCAATGTTATGTGTGATTGAATTATTTCTCTTATATGCTTCGTGATTTCATCGATCATTTATTGTTTCCACTGATGAGTAGAGTATATTGAACTCTATTATTTTAGAATACTACAATTAGTAGTTTGAATCTACAAGGAATTTCTACGTGGTGTCAGAGCTAGATTTGTGGAAATCTCTACATGATTTCAGAGCTGAAATCACAATAGAAGAGAAGAATTTGAATTTATCCTCGCAGATTGATGGAGCTCTAGTTTATGGTAGATCGAAAAGACCCTATGTGCATACTTCTTAATGGAGCAAGAAGGTTGCTAGTGGGAAAATCAATGAGCTAATGTTTAGTGACACAAAAAGGAGTTGTGATGATTAACATTAGTAGATTGAGGAGCAGTGAGATTTCCACAAGGAGATCGAGATTTAGAGGGATTCTAGTTTCAGATTGAGTAGCCCTATGGAAGTTAGTACTTCAAGATCATGGGATATCAGATTCATAGTTGTAGTAGTTACAGTAACGATGCGGAAGCATCAGAAGAGCAGCAACAACAACAGTTTGTGTAGATCAGATTTAGCTCATGCATGCAAAGCCTTGAGGAGCAAGGAAGAAATTAGATATTTGGTGCTTGAGAGGGAGCATGAATTACCTCTCAATAGGCAACCTCAGAAGCAGCCTCAACAAGATATGCAGCAGCCACAATTGGAGAAGCAAATAGGAGGCCGAGTGGAGACATCTACTCAAGCAGAGACCTTTAGTAGGGGGAAATTTCGATCCAAGTGGGCAAAAAGAGCACATGCATCCATACCTATAAGTGTGAGGTGGGGCGATATGAAACCTTAGTCCAAGAGTTTCATAAATTAGGCAGGATCCATTGAGGTGTTTTTTGTCTCATAGATAATTACCTTGCTACAGGATCCCATAGTATTCAATAGCAATAGGATCAATGTGAGTCAAATATTGAGAGGTGTAGAGAAATGTTGGTAGAAGAGCAGGAGGCTTAGTAGCAGAGTCAGTAGCAACACAATTTTCCCAGTAGACAGTTGCAGACACAATTGATTCAGTTTATTTTGTTTGGATGACTTTTTTTTGTTTGTAGATGTTGCAGTGGCAATAACAACAATGACAAGTGCTGCATGCAGAGCATTCCAAAGGTATTGGATCAAGTTAGAGTTGAATTCCTTTCTTGTTGAGAGGGAGTGTTGAAAATAGAAAAAAAAAATGTTAAAATTAACATCAAGAAAAAAAAAACCCTAGTTTAATTTGTCCTTGAATTAAATTGGGAATAAAATTGTAATTCCACATCTCATGACAACTTGTAATAGTTAACTAAGTTAATTTGAATTGAGGGTCTAACTAGAGTCATGTAGAGTGTCTCCTACAATTAGGAGCACTAGTTGAGTTTATTTTGAGTTGAATTATTTAATTAATTCCAACTGAGTTAAAGTCAGTTAAACTAGTTCCAATTGATGCAGGAATTAGTGACAGGCCCAGTAGTGGGGTGTAACTTATTGTAGTGGGGTGTAACCTGTAGTAGTGGGGTGTAATCTGCAGTAGTGGGGTGTAACTTACTGTAGTGGGGTATAACCTATAGTAGTGGGGTGTAATTTACAATAGTGGGGTGTAACCTGCAGTAGTGGGGTGTAACATGTTGTAGTAGGGTATAACCTATAGTAGTGGGGTGTAACCTGCAGTGATCGACCAGTAAACTAAAGATTCACTCATAATTAACTCATGCATGTTAGATCAGAGAAATACCCAGTTGAGATTGGAGTTCAGGGACAATGTACTATTAGTTGTAAAATCATCTAAATTAAACAGATGGTGCATGCAGTTAGGAGAAGGTCTAAAATAAATCATTCCTTAATTAGAAATCTCACTAATTTTAACCATTTGAATTTCCTTTAAAAGGAGGAATGAAGGCACACATTTAATCAGTGTTTTGGTGAGCATGAGTTGGTGAGACCAAGAAATAGGAAACACAAGTTTTTGCATGGAGCTTATGAGGGCAAGGAAGTAGGAGCTTGGAAGGCTAGGAGTTTGGATAATTATTGGCCAAAGGTAGTCATTTAGGCAAAGGATACAAAATACTTGTGCAAGTTGAGCATATCATATTGTATTCATCCAGATGTTTTGACTAATACAATATACAGATAGTGGGGGTTTTTAGCTGTGGATTTACCTAGAAAATCATTGTGTTATGTGTGATTGAATTCTTTCTCTTATATGGTTCGTGATTTCATTGATTTTTTAGTGTCTCTGCTGATGAGTAGAGTAGATTCAAGTCTATTGTTTTAGCATGTTACAATTAGTAGCTTGAATCTACACGAAATTTCTACATGGTATCAGAGCTAGATTTGTAGAAATCTCTACAACTTCCTTATAGAATTTCCTAGAGTCTGAGGCTCATTAGAATCTATTTCATCTATGAAGGCTTGTGTCAAACCACTAACATACCTTTGGATCTTTGGTTTCTCCTCCTTGAAATAGGGTACATATCTCTTAAAATCTAGGAATTTGGTTGTATATTCATTAGCTGACAATTGTCCCATATTGAGTTCATAAAATTCCTTGGCCTTGCTATCATAATGCCTATCATATAGGTACTTATAGCATAAATACCTTTTGAATCTCCTCCAGGACGCCTCTTATTCTTGAATGTTCTTAAAAAAAATCATATCTTCTCACCAAATGTCAACCTTTTCTTCATTCCAAGAAACCATGCCTTTTCTTCCTTGACCTTCTTCACTTCTCCATCAAATGTAGGGGGTTTTTCCTTCCTGAATTCTTCTGACACAAATTCCTTCCCTTTCCTTCTTTGCTAGAAATGGCTTCTTTTAGTAGCACTAGACAAATTCTCATAAATACATTTCCTTCTTTATGGAGTACTCAATGGAGTACCTCCTCTCACTCTATCCTCACTTGACTTCTCGTGTCTCTTCTTAGACCTGTTACCCTCTATGCCATTAGTCTTCAACTATTGTCTTCCATGTCTATATGAACTCTTCTTAAACTTGTAATTGGTTCCCAATTCATGTTGATTTTTCTATGTAGGTCTAATAAGCTTTGCAATATGAAAACATTCATTTCTTCCTACCTTTCTTGGGCCCTGACAAGCTTCTCATTGTCGACTTTGTAACTTCTAAATTCAGCCCTTAGACTTCCAAGAGTACCCATCTAGTTAGGGGAAACTTCTTCTCTTCCTTTTTCCACTAACTCTTCTTCATGTCCATGTTGAGATCTATCAGTTCTCTACTACACCATTCTACTCCTCATCCCTTGTCCCTTGGTGTCTTCTTATGTGTTATCATATAAACACACTATTAGATAATCCAAAATATAAATACATCATATCGATCATCCCCTTGGCTTATTAATTTAAGTCTGGAAGTGCAAGCCATCTAACACATCACACGTCAGGTGAGCATGTCTATTAGAAACAATAATAATATCAAAATTAACACACACACACTTCATATATATCACCATCAAATGCTACCAGCACCATCAGTTCAATATGAATGTTATACTCTGTAATAGGTCCTAGCACTCTATCACATAGTGTTAGAGCCCTAACTTATCTCCAAAGGTCCAATATCAAACTTGGCTCTGATACCACTCTGTAACACTCCCTCCCACCAACCTAGCCTCAACTGGCTCCATAGGAGGTGTTACTTTTCTCTAACATGAAATCCATTTCCTTATCATGAAATGGGGTTAGAAATCTTCTTCCTTTCCCTAAAGTTAGTGGAATTAACCTTGGGCTTTTCCATCACACTTAGCTCACTAAGAGATTTCCAAGGATATAAATTTCATCGGAAACTAAGAACCCAATCAAAAGTTACGGCCCTTCAAAATTTTGCCATTAAAAGCCTTTCCACAAAGGCAAGTACAACCACACCACACCCACATAGAAACCCATGCAGTGCTAACATACCCTTACCATGTTGGATCAATGAAATGCCCTAATGCGTATGTATTTAGTGGTTCATGGTTCAAACACAGTTAAGAAAGTTGCACACCAAACTTCTTTGAACTCCCGACCGCCCATCTATTTTATACCTTAGCCCACATTTGGTCTTGAACTAACTCTGCATTGTTCATGTACTTTGGACCTCTAACTCTCGATCTAGTTTGGCCCATGGCCTACATATGGTCCCAAACTAATTCCACACACTTTGAATCTCCAGACTTCCAAATTCCCACGCAAAATGAATAATTCACTAAAATGTGTGGTTTTTTCCCCACTTTGAAATGTTACAGATATTGGACTAGAACCCACTCTAAACAAACCAAGTCTAGGCCTAACCTATCCCACCCCACGATAGTTATATGATATATAACTATGATCTATGCACACCTACGGCCCAATCAAGGACTGGCTTGACTCTGCAACAACCCCTACATGATATTTACATTAACCATTAGAAATACTCTCTAGGTTTTCTACAACCCTTCCAGGAACTCAACCAGGGTTCTCCAAGAGCCTCGTTTTGTCCCAAATGTGCCTTAATGCAACGATTAGTTCCTCGAGATATCAATAATCATTCAAGAAATGGGGCAACAATGAATACACATAATCATTGAAACATAATCATGCCCTTCTTCAAAGAATTTACAAAGCTAACATCATGGCATCAACATCTTGTGGGATCAACCACAACGATAATACTATTTAATAGTGTAGAAAAACATGACTTACCCTTACTACTTCATGAGTGATCCAGGTGGATATTGGTGGCCACCCACCAATTCCTCTTGGAACCCCACCATTACTTCTTTCAGTTTTTCAGTTTCCTTAATTATAGCACAATTTACTATTTTTAGCAGTTTTTCAAATCCTAAACTTCCGAAGTCATTTTGAGGCCCTAAACGACGTTTTTTTGGAAATCTACCGCTAGCGATATATTTTTAAAATTATCTTTTCCGTCGTATTCATCAGAGAGATATTTCCAACGGGTTATCATGCGTGATAAACGGAGATAATATGACCAAGTCATGACCCCGGGAAGTTGGCTGTCCAACTCACCCAACGGGGCCCATAAACTCTTGGTTTTGCATCTCCTTGAGTTAGGGTTTTGGTTGTTTAGGGTTTGCTCTTATTGTTCAATAATAAAAAGGCCCTTGAGCCTCATTGTAAGGTAGTTCAAAGGCATGTAGCCGCCACATCTCTCCTCAGAGATAGGCTACATCGCCCTAGCTAGTTTATTTCCATTTCTGTTTGTAAGCATATTTTCAGTATTTTACATTAATGAAATCAAGTATTATTTCCGCTGCATCTCTGTTTTTACGGTTATCTCTGTAATTTGTTATGTTCCTGTTTAAATCTGGATCAGTGGTATCAATGCGATCTTCTTTTTTCCTCTGTTTTTCTTTGCATGTCCCCAACGAGGTCAGGATATAAGGAGTTAGGGCTTGAACCGGTCGAACCTTTGCAAGATCGGCCTCGCAAATCCTGATGGCCTCCCATGGCAGATGAAAAGAAAGATGAGGGGAAAGGAGATCCTATCAAAATCTTGCTCGAAGAAGCCCTCGAGTGACAAAGGAACGTGATGATGGACAACTTTTCCCAGATCCTTCAGCGACTACCCAGGGGCGACGCATCGGCTTCCAACAGCTACTCTGGAAACACCACACCGTTTAAGGTACAAGTTATTTTGAAATCCCCATATTCGAGGGTCAGATAGATGCAGATGTCGTCGATAAATGGTTAAATTTTCTAGAAGTTTATTTTTTTATTCATGATTTTTCCAGTTGAGAAAATATTATTTTTAGCTCTTCTCAAAGCAGCCCCTCATGTCAAGGACTGGTAGGAAACCTACTGCGAGAAAAAAAGGATGAAAGTACAAGCTCACTATTTTCAGTCGCACCCACTTGGAATTCATTCCGGGATGCCATCAAGGAGTAGTACTACCCTGTCGGAAGCTATGAGGATCAATACATAAAGTGGACCATGCTGCAGCAAGGAAGGGACCAAGACGTGCCAGAGTTTACCAATATTTTGCATACCCTTCGCACAAAGTTGGGTATCAAGGATTCAGAGCAGAATTTGGTACTCAAATACTGTGATTGCCTGCACAAGTAAACCCAGGAAGAAATAAAATTCCTGAACATCTCCTCACTCGGCACGACATACCGATATGTCGTCAAGGTCAAGAAAACGTTTAAACAGAAGAAGTGAGACTTTGGATCTGCGAATCTGAAGCAAGGGAAAGGTGGCCCCAAACCACAGAACAAAGGACAAAGCTAAGGCAGGGAGCCCAAGACAACCCGCCAAAGCTGCAAGCAAAGAATAGTGCTGCGAAGCCAAAAAAGGACACGGGAAAGTGGTGTGAGTTCCATAAGAGCTCGACTCACAACAAAAGTGAGTGTCGAGCCAAGCAGTCACTGGTGGACGAGCTAAAGGTTTCAGAATCAAATGCATGTTCTGACTTTGAGTCAGAACCCGACAAGGGGAATGACAAAGGGAAGAAGATTATCGATGCGGAGCCCAACGCCATTTTTGCCACCACGAATATCCAGAAGGAGGAACCTGAAGATCCATAGGAGGAGAAGCGTCTCTTCCACTCCCAGATGTGGGTAAAGAGCTCCCCGCTATAGTTCATTGTCGATAGCAGGGGCCAAAAGAACCTCATTTCGGCAGAGGTCGTGAAGCGGTTGGGCTTATCGACCACAGCACATCCACAACTGTACACCATCGGGTGGCTTCACCAAGGACGAGATCTTCGCGTGAGCTAGCAGTGTCACCTTCTATACAACATCAAGCCCTTCATGGATGAGTTATTGTGTGACATTGCTCCCCTTGAAGTTTGTGATGTATTATTAAGACAACCATACTTGTGGAAGTGACATGCTGTGTATGAATCAAGGCCCCGTGCTATTATTGTTACTTTGGGAAATATGTTGTACAGGATAGTAGAGGTAGCACCGCCTACCACCATCTCCTTGGTTACTGCAAAATAATGCAGTAAGCTCATTTCCAAAACTGGAAAATTTGTTTTCTTGATGATACGCCCTCAAGGAAAGAAGAAGACGGTGGCCACGACCTCCAGACAGGGCCCCTTTGCACGACAACTATAGATGGACAAGGTCATGGAGGAGTACGAGGACATATTCACCTCCCCTGTAGAAGTTCCTCTGCACTGTTAGGTCAAGCACTCCATTTATCTGACCGCAGGTGCACCACTGCCCAATGGACTAGTCTATCGACGCTCCATTTTGGAGAATGATGAAATCAAGAGACAGATTCAGGAGCTATTGCAGAAAGGGCACATCTGTCCGAGTTCATCACCCTATGGGAGCTCGATTGTGTTGGTACAGAAGAAGGATGGGACTTGGAGACTCTGTATTGACTATTGGGCGTTGAAAAAGATCATTGTCTGTAATAGGTACCCGATCCCACAGATTGATGACCTCCTGGATCAACTGAAGGGGGCAAAAGATTTCAGCAAGATCGATTTGAATTCAGGATATCACCAAGTACCAATTGAACTCTCCGATGTGTGGAAGATTGCCTTCAAAGCCAAGGAGGGCCTTTTCGAATGGTTGGTTATGGCTTTTGGATTGACGAATGCTCCTGCAACCTTCATGAGGCTAATGGATGACATCTTGTGACCATTCACCAACTCATTTGTAGTGGTACACTTGGATGACATTCTGATCTTCAACTAGAGTTGGGAAGAGCACCTCCACCACATTCGACAGGTTCTCCAAACACTGCGACAACACAAGTTATGTGCCAATTTGGAGAAATGCACTTTTGGCATGACCCAGGTTCAGTATCTGGGATACATTATTGATGAACAGGGGGTGCATGTGGATCTAACCAATATCCAAGTCATTCGGGATTGGCCATCTCCAACCACTCTGATAGAGCTCTGCACCTTTCTAGGTCTTGCCAACTTCTACCACAGGTTCGTGTGGGATTTTCTCATATCACTTGGCTGTTGAGTCAAGTCACCAAGGGAGGAGCAAAAGAAAAATTCTTTTGTTATGAATCTCAACAGAAGGCATTCACAGAGTTGAAAGATCGCCTCTGCTCGACACCAGTGCTCGCATTACCAGACTTGCAACAACCATTTGAGGTCGAGACAGATGCCTCTGACTATGTTATTGAGGCAGTACTTACTCAACATGGGCATCCAGTGGCATATCACAGTGAGACACTTTCAAACTCAGTTTTGAAGTATCCCACTTATGACAAAGAGATGTATTCCGTTGTGCACGCCTGCCGACAATGGAAGCATTACATTTTGGGGAAAAAAACAGTCATCCACACAGACCACCGACCCCTATAGTTCATATAGACCCAAGGGAAATTGCAGAATGATCGCCATCAGAAGTGGTCCACATACCCGCAACAGTTCCATTTGAATATCAAGTATAAGAAGGGAAACACCAATAATGTTGCATATTTCCTCAGTCGACCACCGATCATGGCGTTAACCACCGTGCTCAACTCTTGTGGGCACGAGACTTCTAATTGGCCACTTCTCTACCAAAGTGACCCAAGATTGGGCCACACATACCAGACACTCTTGGAGGGTCAACATGTTCCAAATTGTGTAGTGTTATTTTCTGAAGTCATCGCATTCATGATTTTATTATATCGACGTTTCGAACAATAAAATCATGAATGTGATGACTCCGGAAAATAACACTACACAAAATGAAGATCACAGAAGCCTCAAATCTACAATGTTCCTAGATTTTCACCTCCAGGATGCCCTGTTATGCCACCTGGGTCACCTTTGTGTTCCTTCAAGTGATGACTCCGGAAAATAACACTACACAAAATGAAGATCGCAGAAGCCTCAAATCTGCAATGTTCCAAATTTTCACCTCCAGGATGCCCTATTATGCCACCTGGGTCACCTTTGTGTTCCTTCAAGCGAGCGTGCAAAGATGATTTGGGAAGCACAATACAGTCGGGCTGCTGGGAATTTCGGGGTCGAGAAAATAATGGAAGTATTTCAGAAGTATTTATATTGGTCGAATCTTCAACAAGATGTTAGGAAGTACATCAGATCATGCACTGCCTATGCCATTGCCAAATTGACCATCAAGAAGCAAGGCCTCTATACCCCGCTGCCTACCCCTAGTCGACCTTGGGAATCCATCTCCATGGATTACATGTCGAGCCTTCCTTCCACTAAGCATGGAAACGATTGTGTTTTTGTGGTCGTCGACAGGTTCTTGAAGATGGCCATTATGGCGGCATGTAAGAAGAATATCACAACAGAAGCCACTGCTAAACTCTTCTTTGAACGAGTGTGGGTACACTTTGGAATCCCACATTCTATCATCTTAGATCAGGACAACAGGTTCCTCAGTACATTTTGGTCCAGTCTCTGGTCGATGCTGGACACCAAACTCACTAAGTCCACAACCTTCCATCCTCAAACTGATGGCCAGATAGAGGTTGTCAACAGGATGATCGTACACATTTTGTGCATGTAAAACTAAAAAAATCCTCACACATGGGATGAGATCCTCCCCTATGTTCAACACAGCTACAACCGGGCTCTCCACATCTCGATTGGCCACAACCCTTTTCAAGTGGGCTTGGGATTCCAGCCACTATGTCCCATTGATGTGGCCATGCCATTTGTAGCTACTCACGCAGATCGGCTTGTGTCCAATCCGAAACAGATAAGGCAAACAACTTCATTGAGCACATCCAACATATTCGCCAGTAGGTCCATGACATTCTGGAGAAATCAAATGCCAAGTACAAGCAGCGACATGATCAACATCGGGTGCCACACAAGTTTCAGGTGGGCGACAAAGTCTGGTTGCATTTGCAAAAGGAACACCTTACCGGAGCCTATCGGAAACTCAGACCACTCCGATATGGTACTTACACCATTACCAAGGCTGTGGGAGACAATGCATTTGAGCTCAACATTCCCCCATTCCTTGGCCTGCACCCAGTGTTCAATGTGGACCGCCTTTGGCCATACTTTCCACCATTACTAGACACATTCAACATTGCAGAACAACTTACACCCACAGAGTTAAATCCAGATTTCATTGAACAAGATGAAACTAATTGGATCATGGACACAAAAATCAAGCACACTCACTAGCAGAATATCCAATTGTATCGAGTTGTCAAAGCAGGCCAACTCCTTCACCAGGGCAAGTGGCTCACCAGGGACCAAGTTCAATGGAAGTTTCCTCATATCATGGAGGAATTCAACGAAATGGGGACCATTGCTTCCTAACGGGGGAGGAATGTTCCGGGTGGATATTGGTGGCCACCCACCAATTCCACTTGGACCCCCACCATTGCTTCTTTCAAATTTTCAGTTTCCTTAATTGCAGCATAGTTTACTATTTTTAGCAATTTTTTAGGTCCTAAAATTCCGGAGCCGTTTTGAGGCCCTAAATGAAGTTTTTTTGGAAATCTACCACCATCGATTTGTTGTCTAAAATTGTCCTTTGCGTCGAGGTCCTCGGAGAGATATTTCCAACGAGTTATCTTGCGCGTCAAACAGAGATAACATGACCAAGTCACGACCCTGGGAAGTTGGCTGTCCAACTCACCCCAACGGGGCCCATAAACTCTATCTCCTTGGGTTAGGGTTTTGGTTGTTAGGGTTTTCTCTTATTGTTCAATAATAAAAAGGCCCTTGAGCCTCATTGTAAGGAAGTTCAGAGGCATGTAGCCGCCACATCTCTCCTAGCTGGTTTATTTCCATTTCTGTTTGTAAGCATATTTTCAGTATTTTACATTAATGAAATGAAGTATTATTTCTGTTGCATCTCTGTGTTTATGGTTATATCTGTAATTTGTTGTGTTCCTATTTAAATCCGGATCAATGAGTGAGGAAATTACCAACCTACAAAGCCTTGCAAGCTTCATAACCATATGATATGTATACACAACACCTTAAATAACAACCTCTTAAATACATAGGCTCTTAACAAAAACATAGTAAATAGACCATGGAATTTCATTCACCATAACAATAGTCTAGTTGATTAACAAGCCATAGAACTCATTATAAATATAGCAAACATCTATAGTCCTTAAGTCTCATAGCTTAAGAGATAAATACACATAAATATCATCGAATGATATATAATATACACCCCTCATCCAGAGGGCTTGCTATCTAATAACATTTAGCATTCATTTAGGATTTACATGTGCAGATACATAAGCAAACAACATACCTTATGAAGTAACAACTAACAACTGAGAGTTGGACTTCAACTCTCCACTCGATTGTAAGATGACAACACTCTTATTATATCTTGTAGCCAACCAGCCCCAAGCCAGATTCAGAGTTTGGGGAGGTAGATTGCTCAGGATTTCTCAACCAATCAACAAATTGTATCAGGAAGACACCACATATCAAGTGGTCTCTCCAACAGCTTCCAGCTACAACACTATCATGGCTCTCAACCAACAACAATACACCCACAAGGGGTTCATGTAGGGCATAGAGAGTCTCAATTCAACTCTGGAGATGGATAAATACATAAATTGGGATGTTCATCAGTTGAATTAGTTATTAGAGGGGTAAAGCGTTCACTTCTCCAAGTAGTTTATCAATGGTAGCTAACAACAATTTTATCAGCCCCCAAGGCTACACTTAGTGTTTATCAGTCCCCAAATTGTACTTTAGTGTATTAGCCTAACCAGTTGTTTATCAATTAAAAAATTTTCCCAGTGGTTTAGTAACCCCAAGGAAAGCCACTGCTCAAGTGATGATCAATGAGTAATCCCCATGGGTTTATTAACTTGGCTAACACTAGAGCATCACCACTCTAATGAACTCTCTCTCTATCACACAACACACATGCTCACATACTAGCCTCAATAACAATATACATAGGAAAAACTCCATAAACAAAGGCATAAGCACAGGCCTCAACAAAACACAGGGATTCATGTCAAGAGCATAGAACACAGGCTTATATCGAGGTTAATCTTCCAAGTAGTTCCACACCCACTACCAAGTCCAAGCTCTCCTTCCCTTGCTCAGTGCACTCCTCCATGTCTTTTTCTCTCCGAACCAACTTCGCATAATGCCTAATGCTTCCTAGCTATTGTGTAATGTTCTCCCCCCAAGGATCCTCGTTGGTTCTCTCTCTCTCCCCAACTCCTCTTGCATGTTGACCCCATCAACACAGGCTACGAGACAAGTCTAGAGATTTGTCCTCTTCTTAGGAGCCCATTCACCTAAGTAAATGGTTGCACAACAATGTTATTAAACCAACAAAGATTTAGGTGACAAAGTAAATGCAAGGTGTGGGTTTACAAGAAACTCCTCCTCCTTCAGACCTCTGAATCTGTGTCCACTTCCTAGCTAGTCAATGTGTTACATCCCTACATAATTTACGTGATTTACAATTCATAAGAATATTTACAAGAGGTTTGAGAAAATGGTTGTCACACCTCCACAAAGAAGCCAAGCTCGAGAACATTGAAGGATCCTAACGAAGAGGAGTTGTATATAGTCATGACACCAATGATTCCCACCATGGTCGACTTTGAAATTTGTGCATGCTTTGGGTTGCAAATTATTTTCAATATTGAGAAACAAATAATAGAAGGATTGATAATTAAGTGGTCGAAAGAAGTAATTATCCCTAGGAAATGGATATAGAAACGAAAATCGGAGCTACAAGAGCGAAATTTTTAGTACCATGCAAAATCCCTAAGAGCCATTTAACTTGGTGGTGGAAATTTCCATGGTGAACCTCTTGCCTTCACAATGATGTCACAAATCCAGTGCAAATTCATTTCCAATTATGATTCAAGCGTGGAGTAAAACCACCTTGATCACTAACTAATGTTTGTGTTACTCCCCCTACCTCCCACAGAGTGTGAATGGCAGTTGCTTCACGCATTTCACTTACCATTGCAATTGATATGACCCATATACATGCATTATGCCATGTTGTAGGGTGGGGGGGCGGCATAACCCCATTTTAATTATTGTGTCATTAGATCAAGGCGGGGGATAAGCCCACTCCTAGGCACCCTCCTTGGAGAATATTCCTTTTTAATTATTAAAAAAATATTTTTATAAATTTTATAAAATATTATTTTGTATTTTTATATATCTTATTTTTTTTTAAGGTTTTAACCTTGTACGGAAATTACCTGCAAACAAACTCTTAAAAAAACAGAAAATATACAATGGCGATAATAGAAAATATGTATATAGGTTTTCTCATGGAAGTCAAAACTAGAAAACCAGATTGATTTTTCACTATATTCCATTTATGTTACAATACATTATATACATGTTGAAGCATTCATAAACCACCAATCCATTAACCCTAGATTAGAACATAATCGTTCCTCCCTTGATCAAATCTACAAAATACATGGGCAAAAACATCATGTCCAAAACCATATGCAAAACCCATGAACAAAAGTATGGGTGAGTCCGCCCACTATCCTACATAATCATACCTCCCTTGATCAAATCGACAAAATACCATATGCAAAACCATCATGCCCAAAACCATATGCAAAACCCATGCACAAAAGCATGAGTGGGTCCACCCACCATCCTTAAGTTGGACCCACCATCCTTAAGTTTGCCTCCAATCCTTAAATCCACCTAACCATCTTTGGGTCCTAGAACTAATGGTGCAAAAAAAATATAATTGATACCCAACATTTTTCCTATATTTTATTTCTTCATTTTTATTATATTAAATTCTAAAAAAATAAAAATAATATTATATTATTTATTTTAAAAAAATTTAAAATATCATAATATATAATTTAAATATTTATCTGGAATAATAAGAAAAAATTATATTATTTTCCCATCGAAAATTTAAAATGACACCATAAATCTTTAATAAATATACATTATAACAATTCCAAATTTTATAATTAATAACTCCACACACACATATAATTAATATTAAAAACCATTTATAATTTATCATTATTCAAACATTTCCATAATCTTTAAAAATCTATAATTAATCCGAAAGCATGTATAACTTCCTCAAACCCTAACACTGAGGAACTTCCTCTTACACATTATATTAAATCATACCACCTCCCACTATATTGGAAAATAGTATTTAAAAATAAAAAGGCACCGTTATAGGATGACCTTTCATATATTTAACCAAAAAAGCTTTTTATGAAAAGATTTCCTACCAACAAAACGACGAGTATTTAAAATCTAGGATTGTCCTCTGCGTACTGAGGATTTGAACCCAGGCTTGTCCCACGAAGTACCACTTCTACACATGTACCTTACATTTTAATTATATCTGTACCTTACATTTTAATTATATCTTTTACGGCCAAATTTTCATGGTGGAGGACCCATTCTGTAAAACAAGTACTGGGTCCATTCGAATCTACTATTTATGCTATTGTGTAACGCCTTTTTTTCTTAATTTTTTTTTTCGTTTTTCCACAGTTCATCTCACTTTTCATTTATTATTTATATATATGTGTGGGAAGGGAATTAAATTATATTATAATATTACTATGAATTTTTTTGGCTCATCCATTTTGCACTGACTCTTCTGGAATCTCCCATTATATAAATTAAATTAAAATAAATGTCTCGAATCGTGTTATTATATAATATTTTGTAGGAAAGTCGTGGATAAGATTATCTTATTTTTTATTGAATTAAATATTTTATTGTTAAAATAAAATTAACTTATTCAACATCTACTCATTGAATAATTATTCATTTTTTTTATTAAAATAATATTATTTATAACATTATTGTGTGAACAATAAAATAAACTTATTCAACATCTACTCATCCAAAAATTATTCAATTTTTTTTATTAAAATAATATTATTTATAACATTATTGTCTGGTTTTATTGTAATGTAAAGTTTAATTTACATTATTGCTTCATAAAAAAAATTTCATCTGCTTTTTATGGAAAGACTTTTTCTAATTTAAATTATATTAAAATAAAAATAAATAAATAAAAAATTAATATTATGTAAATATTTAAATTTAGTGAAAAAATAAAAATAAAAATAAAAAGAAAAATAGCTCATAATATTGATCCATGGTATTGAGAATTTATAGTATTTATGTGGAATGTAGCTTATTTAAAGAGGGAATTAAACCAGCCTAGATCCATGACATACCAAGAATGAAGAGGGATCCACTCTTAGTAAATATGAAGTTAATATATATATATATCTATATATATATATATATATATATATATAATTAACTAATTAATTTGATAACACTTTTCCCTGGCACGAATTACAAACAAGATTGAACCATTATATAAAACAAAGGTACTTTAAAAAAAGTTAAAACAAATAAAAAAAATACTTAAATTTTTTTAGATAAATAAAAAATAAGTTAGATATTACAATAAATAATTTTAAATCACTATTTAATGTAAGTGTTTATAAGATATTAAAAAATTGAAGTTTCTTAATTTCAACTCTTTTAATGTGTTAAAAATAAAGTTTTTAATTTCAACTCATTTTTAATGTGTTGTAAAGATTATAAATTTTTTAACTCTTAGTCTTTTGAATGGTCTAAAGTTTTGGAGTTTTATATTGTTTATATTAGAGACATATTTATAGCCATGTTTTTAATGAAGAAATACTTACTTTTAATAGGATAAGATAAGGTGTATTGCTTTTGATTTTAAAAATAAAAGCTATAAAAAGTCCATATTTTCTCAATATTTCTCCACAATTCTCAGAGACGTCATAGTTTCAAACTTTAAAATTATATAGGATAATAAGAGTGACAAGAGTCTCTAATAAAAGTTTATTTTTATCCCATAGCCAAAGGCTAATTTACAATTATTTTCAAGGCCATAATAAGCTTGCCACCCTCCATATATCCTTTTATCAATGCTATAGTTCTAGTTAAGCTTGTGATGTAGATTAACTTTAAGAATTTTGTATGAAGTCAGTTCCTCCAAGTTAATTTTTCCATGCACAAGATTATCATAGGAAATATTTAACGGATTTGATTATCATAATTGTCTTGTTAACATTAGCAATCATATCCTACTAGAGTAGAAATACTTGATAAAACTTAGTTGTTTCTCGATATCATAGAAACACCTCATAATAAGAACAATATCATAAGCATAAAGAAGAAGCATAATGACTATTCCAACTAAAGCTATACCAACAAACCTTGCTTCTTGATCTATAAACTATTGTGGATATTCCATTGGATAGTTTGTAATAATATATCTGAAAAAAAAAAGAAAAAAAAAAAGAAAAAAGAAAAAAAAGAAATCTATAAATATGAGGGTTTATTTCTTTTTAGATTTCTAGATCTGTAAATTATAATTATGTAGAAAATAGAAAAGAGAAAAATAAAAACTCACAAACCACGATTGACACAAGATAGATCATGGGAAACCCTTTCACGAGAAAACCCAACTAGAAGGTGAGGTCACTCTACTCTCTTTATCTGAATAGAAAATGGTTGTGAGACCACATAAGTCAGGTATGTGGCCCATGGGCTACTATAATGCATAAGTCCTCTCTATTTGCTCTCTCCCTATCTCTCTTAGTTACTCTACTCATTTATGGAACAAATGCACTTGAAAAGAATTGAACACTTTTCCTCTTAGTGGCTAGGTTATAACACAACCCGATAGCCTACTAGTGGTTAAGTTTGACTCCCTCAACTCTTAACTGAAGTTATAATATGGACACTTCTAGAGTTTTCTTCATCATGATCACATGGCTAGCCACTTTTCCTTGATTAATGGGGGCTGACATGATGTTCTCTCAAATTATGGTGATCGAAACTGGAGGGTCAACTTTTGAGTGGCATGACGTTTGCATATAGACTCGAATTGAGACAATTCTTGTGTCGTTGGAAAGGTCTCTATGCGTAGAATAGGAAAGAAATGTGTGATGCTAAAGAAACAAAGTTTTACCCCCCAAAAAATGTCATTTGATGCCTCAAAATTCTCCCAGAAGGTTTCAAACCCCAATTTTCCAAATTAGGCCCCGCAGGTAAAAATGATCATGTGAGCTAATTCCTCCACTTTTTCCACTCTGAAAGCATCAAGATGGATGAAAAAAATATAATCATACAATCCAAATCAGTCCCCCCATTTTGGGAGGTTTTAGTCCCCAAAAAATTCTACTAAGGTGAGGAAATTTCTCTCCCACCTTCTCTGAGGTGTACCATTTAACCTTTCTTGGAAGTTGTCATTTCAACCCAATCTGCCAAAGGCTATGTTGCCCCTGTCTTGTAGTTCTGGACATCTTATGCAAAACTATATCCTCTGTCAACTTTGCCTTGTTGATTTTTCAAGAATCCTCTAAATTGATAATTACTTCTGATGATTTCTCTTAGTTACTTTTTTTCTTACATTCATATTCATCATAAATAAATTACAGAGATGATGTCAACAGTAAAACAAAATTCCAGTAGGATCATAAAGAGGCAGCCAAACAAGAACACAAGATTTTTACCCTGAAAAAACCCACATGGGGAAAAACCCAACAACCTTTTTCTTAGAGAAATCCTTTAGTTCATCAATAAACACACCTAGATCATTTATTCAACCACAAGGTCAAACTAACTAGCAGAGACACTTGGTAAAACCGAGTCCAACTCCTTCCTAGTCAAGTCATAAGCCTGCACACTCAGAAATCCAGTCTTCTTGAATGAATAAAAAATCCAGTCCTACAAGATGCCTCAAAAATTTGGTATGCACTATCTCATAAATTTAGCCTTCATCATCTCAGAAATTCAGTCTGTGTTATCTCATAAATTCAACATATATTATGCCACATATTTGTACTTGAATGAGCCTAAGATTCATCCTTGTATAAGCCTCAAATTTGTCCTTCTTTTTTGTGTCCAAAATTTGAAGGTGCTTGCTTGAGAGGAGGACAAAATGATTCTATATATAGTCATCTTATAATGTCAAATGGATACCTTTTCACTCGGGATGACTTGACTAGGAGGAGAATCAACTTATCTTCTTTAGAGCCAAAATTTTATTTATTTTTCTTTAAAAACTGACATGAAGAACATGTCATATATTTCCTCTTTTTACAAGGTCATGAAGAACATGCCTTATTATTTCAAATACATCAAGATTTAAAATATAAATTATGAACACCGACACTAACTACAAAACTCAACACTCCCTCTAGCTAGGGAGGCATTCATAATAACTATTTAGATGCTCCCATGTTGACAAATCTCTCTAAGAAAAAGGCTATAACAAATCCAAGTACTGTAATCTAGTCAACAATTATGACACATGGTAAAACAAGTTACCATAATTTGGTCAACAACTGTGACATGTGGAAAATCAATAACATCAATAGGTTACCATAATATGGTCAAAAACTGTGACACATGGTAAACCAACAACATCAACAAGTTACCGTAATCCTTCTCAGTACCTCTGACCTATGGTGTATCCTCACCATAATCCTGGTTGGTACTTCTGACATATCATACATCATTTAGAATCAACTAGTCACCCTAATTTTGGTTTATCTAACACATGGTATACAAACAAATATTAGTTGACCATCATTCCAGTCAATATCTTTGACACATGGTGAATATCCAAAGGCCACACGCTGAGTAATCTGGGCCCTGATGCTAAACGAGCCTGATGCTCAAGGACCATTCTTCCTAATTCGAGTTAGGATACTTGACATGAATGATTTTCCTTTTCTAGACCATTCTTCCTAATTTGGGTAAATATACTTGACAAAGGGAGAATGTCTATCCATGATGATATCTCATAAGCAATCAGAGAGGGGTTTTCAACAAGTCTAAGCTTGTCCCTGAATGATCTATATTTATGAAGGAATGTGACAAAATATATATTTAAATCCAAAAACATAGAGATATAACAAAACAAAAATTCAATTAATAAATAGCAACTGTTGAAAACATTTTACACGCACAAAAGAAACAAGCTAACTCGGGCGATAGTATATTATCTTTGAGAAGAGATGTGACAACCACATGCCTTCTAAATTGTGTTACAATGAGGCTTTCAAGCCTTTTTATCATCAATAACAATGTAAAACCCTAAACATCCAAAAACCTAACCCTAGGAGATGCCAAAATTTTGTGGGCCCCATTAGGTTAATTGGAACGTCAACTTCCAGGGGTTGTAACTTTGGCATACGATCTCCATTTGGCGCATATGATACCTCGTTAGAAATATCTATCTAAGGACAAAAACTTTCGAATGCAAAACCAATTAGAGGCCTCAAAATGACTTCAGAATTTTATGACCCGAAAAACTACTAAAAATAGAAAGTATGCTGGAAAATGGAAATTGAAAGGAAACAATGTTGGGGGTCCAAGTGGAATAGGTGGATGGCCACCAATATCCACCTGGATCAGTCCTTCTCCCTTATGAAGAAATGGTCCCCATTGCATTGAGTGGCTCCATGAGATGGGGAAACTTCTACTAAACTTGGTCCATGGTGAGCCACTTGCCTTGATGTAGGAGTTGGCCTGCTTTAACAACCCGATATAGTTAGATCCTCTATTGGTGAGCGTTCTTAATTTGTGTGTCCATGATCCCAACAATCGTGGCCTGTTCAATGCAATCTGGGTTGAGCTCTATTGGTGTCAGCTGCTCAGTAATTTTTTATATGTCCAACAATGGTGGAAAGTATGGCAGAAGGAAATCTACATTGAATATTGGGTGCAGAGGGGAATAAATAGCTTAAAACCATTGTCACACATGATCTTGGTGATGGTTTAAGGTCTATATCAAATTGGTCGAAGCTTCTGATGTGCTCCGGTAAGGCATTCCTTCTGCAAATGTAACCAAACTTTGTCACCCACTTGAAACTTATGTAGCACCCAATGTCAATCATGACATTGTTTCTACTTGGCATTGGCTTTATCGAAGATGAAACTGTTAGCTGATGTGCTGGATGCATTCAATAAACCTAGTGGCTTTATCAACTTCAGACTAAACACGTGCAAATTATGCCTATGTAATTGCAAGATTAGAGGAAATTTTAGCCTAAAAGTGCCCATGAATTTTTCATGTAATTCCCATGTCATAATATGTAAACCAATCAAAATCCTTTAAATTTAAAAAGAGGTACATGTAAATATTTTGGAGGGAAAACAATAAAAGCTACTTTTTTTAATTGTATTTTTGGCTTATCTCTTTATAGGTTTACACAAATTTCAAGTGTATCAATGTGGGTCTTCTCAAAACTATGCATAATGGGTATTCGTTGGATGCGAAATTTAATTCTGCATCCAACGAGTGTCTACATTTAACATTTGAGTAAACCTAAGGAGATAAACCAAACATACAATTAAAAAGTAGTTTTCTTATTTTCCCTCCAAAATTCATAACTCTTATTTTATTATTTTTCCTTAGGAGGCCACTTTTAGACTGAAATTTCCTCTAATGAGGCATTGCAACATCAATGGGACACAATGGTTGAAAACTCAGGCCCACTTGATAGGGGTAGTGGCTAGTTGAGCTATGGAGAGTTATGTTATAGTTGTGTTGCACATAAGAAAGACTCCCATCCCATGTTCATGGATGCTTGGAGTTGTACATGCGTAGTATGTGCACTATCATGTTGATAACCTTTGTCTGGCCATCAATCTAAGGATGGAGTGTAGTTTACTTGGTGAGTTTTGTGTCCAACAATGACTAGAGGCTCGACTAGAATGCACTCAGGAACCTACTATCCTGCTAATATAATAGTCTATGGAATCCAAAAATGTACCCACACTCATTCGAAGAAGAGATTGGCAATGTATTATGCTGTGATACTCTTCTTGCAAGTAGTCAATACAACCATCTTAGAAAATCTATCAACAACAAAAAATACATAGTCATTACCATGCTTGGTAAAAGGAAGACCAAACATATATTCCATGGAAATTGATTCCCAAGGCTGGCTAGGAGTAAGAAAAGGAGTGTATAAGCCTTGATTCTTAATGGTTAGCATAGCTATGGCACAGGTAGTGCAAGATCTGATATATTTTCCAACATCATATCAGAGTTTTGCCCAATAAAATACTTCTACATTACTACCTCAGTTTTCTCCAAACCGAAGTGTCCCGTGACCTGAGTATAGTGTGCCTCCCATATCAGCTTGGAACACTCACTTGAAGGAACACAAAGGTGCCCCATGTAGCATAATAATGCATCATGGAGGTGGAAGTCTAGTACTTTCTTTCCATCCATAAGTATTTGGTATGTTGTGGAAAATTTTGGATACTTTATGTATAGTTGTGGCCATCCATAAGTTGTGTGCCAATAATATTTGAAAATAGTGGTTAGTGCCACAACCGGGGGCTAGCTGCGGCAATCTGCAATGCTATTGATGTTTTCCTTCTTGTATTTAATGTTCAAAAGGAATTTTTGCATATATGTGCACTATTTCTGATGGTGATCATTCTACAACTTCTCTTGTGTCTGCATAAAATGAAGAGGTTGGTGATTTATGTAGAAATTTTGAATAATATGACACATATTCACAGAGATTATCCTGATTATACACTTATAAGCGGAACATGCATAATACATAACCTCCTCTACGTTGATCATCAATTTACAGAAGCAGAAACATTCACAGGCACACATAGAAGCATCAATCAAACTCATTAACACAGTATGTATCCCGGGGAAAGCATCTCGCTAAAAACCCCACACTATCTGTATATTATATTGATTGAATCATGTAACATTACAAAGTACAATGCTTATCACAAGCAATCTAGTACTAGCTCCACCTATTACACACAATACAGCTCAGATCTGATCTCCAAATCTATTCCACTGCTTGCCTGCCTCTCCAGCTCAAAACCTGCTCAAGAACTGATGAGAATGGCTTCCCAAACTCGTATTTCACCTCAAAATAATCACTCACACTTTGTTGGACGTGAGCAAAGGCTACAATACTGGGCAAATACGTGAGCAAACTCATTGGCATACTCAATCCCTTGATTGTGCAAGATCTGGTGCACAACTATAGTCACAACTGATATCAATCTGATTCTCTACCACCTGTCCCTGTTGAACTGAACATGCACTGACATGCAACTGAGTTAACTGATGTATTCATTAGTTGCATCATGAGTTAATAATTAGTTTAAAAACTCATCATTAGTCTATCTGCAGTTAGACTAACTACAACTAGTTTAACCAAGTCAAACTGAACACAACTCCATCAACTCCACAATCAACTCCACCAAACTCAACTGCTTGAGTTCTAACTGAAGTCATGCATGCAACAACTCAACTGACTCATAAGAAAAGCGTATTTCCTTCTGACAGCTGCATGTGCCACCTCTGTAGCTCAAACTGAAGTGATCCAAGAGAATAAGATCAAGTTTATAGTCCAAATATTATTATGAGACAATAATATTTGACTTTTCTATTTTTGACAGCCAGTCTAAAAATAGGTTTTGATCACTCACATTGTGATCACTCACACTTTGATCAAAAATAGAAGTCCATCTATTTTTCCCAACTTGACCAATCATCCATAAACAGCAACCTGCAATCCATAGACATGATCCATATGTCTAAAAATAGACATAGTCTAAAAATAGACTTGCGCCAAAAATAGCCTGCGGGCCCACTTAGTGAAGGCGACTCTTTTCACTAAGCTCCATCATCTTGTTACACTCTCAACAAGCATTTCTTGTTGCACACTTTTCAACACTCCCTCTCAACAAGAAAGGCTTCCTCTCAAACCCGATCCTGTAACTCTGGAATGTTCTCCATGCAACACATCTGGCCGGTCCACTTGCTCTATCATCAAATTCTCTGACTGCTATTGCCTCTGTCGACTGAAACTCTGCATCTCTGTGCTCTTCAGTATCTGACTGCTCTAGCCTCTGTCACTTTGATCTCTGACTGCATCCGTGCTGCTGCTGGTTCTATCTCCCAGCATTGCATCCGCACTGCACCTCCCAACTGACCTCCCTATTGGGATAGAAACATCCTCTGATGCTGAAGCTCTACCTGCTGCTGACAAGTGCTCCCTATCTAACATCTGCGCTATTGCAACATCTCCATGCATCTCGCACCATTGCACACCTCTCTATGCCACCTAGCACTGTGCAAAACACTTGTGCCTCTCGCATTGCTATAGCCTGCTAGCTATGCGCTGTCCTGGGATTCCCTGCACTGTCGCTCTCTCTTCCGCTCCATCCGCATCTGTCTCTACCCAATCAGTCAGTTCCTGCTACTACACATCGGGGCTCCCGTAGCAAGGTCTCATCCAAGAGGTTGGGTACCTCAAGGATCCTGCCCCTCCTCCTTGGGACAATCAATCCACATCACCCCACCTCCTACCTGGAGGTATGGCTGCATGCGATCCCTCAGCCCACCTGGCTCGAAGTTTCCCCCTACTGGAGGTCTCTGGATGAGTAGATGTCTCTACTCGATCTCCTCTCAGCTTCCCCTGTTGTGGCTCCTCCACAATCTCCTGAAGCTGCTGCACCAATCGTGGCTCCTCCACAATCGTCTGAGACTTCTTCTGGCTCTGCATGTTGAGAGGTAATATACGCTCCCTCTCAACCACCAAGTCTCCATCAGTTGCCTCGCTGCTCAAGGCTTTGCATGCATCTTGAACCTCAAGAGCATACAGGTTCTTGACCCGTGAACCAATCTCATGACAACGAAAGCATCTCACCTTCGACTTGTCAACCTTCTTCCCATCATTGGAAGAACAAGATTCGGAAAGAGAAACCTTCTCCTTCCCCTTCTTCACCTTACTCACTAAGGCACAGTTCTCCTCATCATGCATAGATGAAGAACTGTCTCTGGTGCACCGTCTAATCTCCTCCTGCATCAAATCCGACCATAGTCGTGCCCAATTTGGCAATTTCTCCCTTCCATTCACCGAGTCCTGGTAGCTATGCCAACTCTTAGGAAGGTCAAGGAGTACTAGACTCACCATCCTCATTCGACAGTCACCCCCACACTTCCCAACTCATCCCGGCATTGGGTGAACTTCGTGAGATACTGGGGCATACTGTCACCACTCTCACACTTAATGTTTCTGAGTTTTATCTCTTGCTTTGGAATTGAATTCGAATTCCACCAGCTCAAAAACTCAACCCCTTCCGATCTAAAATTCGTGAGAACAAAGTATTTCTTGTACAGAGATCGACTGTATGGGCATTCACCGGATATCTCACCTTCCAAAAGAAGGATGAATCCAGAGGCTACTGGCCCGATTACAGACTCTGCCTAAAGAAATATAATGTAAACACTTCCTGAATAGTAGATCAGATGATCAATCCTCGCTTGATATCCTGTAAAAATCTCTTCTACAAATCAAGCAGCTCCGATACCATGTAGAAACTTTTTCTACAATTATCTAGCTCGCTCTGATACCATGTAGAAATTTTGAATAATATGACACATATTCACAGATATTATCCTGATTATACACTTATAAGAGGAACATGCATAATACTTAACCTCCTCTACGTTGATCATCAATTTACAGAAGCAGAAACATTCACAGGCACACATAGAAGCATCAATCAAACTCATTAACACAATATGTATCCCGGGGAAAGCATCTCGCTAAAAACCCCACAATATCTGTATATTATATTGATTGAATCATGTAACATTACAAAGTACAATGCTTATCACAAGCAATCTAGTACTAGCTCCACCTGTTACACACAATACAGCTCAGATCTGATCTCCAAATCTATTCCACTGCTTGCCTGCCTCTCTAGCTCAATACCTGCTCAAGAACTGATGAGAATGGCTTCCCAAACTCGTATTTCACCCCAAAATAATCACTCACACTTTGTTGGACGTGAGAAAAGGCTACAATACTGGGAAAATACGTGAGCAAACTCATTGGCATACTCAATCCCTTGATTGTGCAAGATCTGGTGCACAACTATAGTCACAACTGATATCAATCTGATTCTCTACCACCTGTCCCTGTTGAACTGGAAATGCACTGACATGCAACTGATGTATTCATTAGTTGCATCATGAGTTAATAATTATTTTAACAACTCATCATTAGTCTATCTGCAGTTAGACTAACTACAACTAGTTTAACCAAGTCAAACTGAACACAACTCCATCAACTCCACAATCAACTCCACCAAACTCAACTGCTTGAGTTCTAACTGAAGTCATGCATGCAACAACTCAACTAACTCATGAGAAAAGAATATTTCCTTCTGACAGCTACATGTGCCACCTCTGTAACTCAAACTGAAGTGCTCCAAGAGAATAAGATCAAGTTTATAGTCCAAATATTATTATGAGACAATAATATTTGACTTTTCTATTTTTGACAGCCAGTCTAAAAATAGACTTTGATCACTCACACTGTGATCACTCACACTTTGATAAAAAATAGAAGTCCATCTATTTTTCCCAACTTGACCAATCATCCATAAACAGCAACCTGCAATCCATAGACATGATCCATATGCCTAAAAATAGACATAGTCTAAAAATAGACTTGCGCCAAAAATAGCCTGCGGGCCCACTTAGTGAAGGCGACTCTTTTCACTAAGCTCCATCATCTTGTTGCACTCTCAACAAGCATTTCTCGTTGCACACTTTTCAACAATTTATATGGATGATCGTCTCCTTCCCAAAAATGTAATGTTTCCAATGTCGGTAAATCTAAACAATGGAGTACATTTCCTTATTGTAGGTGGGGTATTTTTGAATAGTATTAGAGAGTGTCTCATTGTGATAGGCCACTAGATGCCCTTGCTAGGTGATAATTGCACCAATAACATAGTCAGAGGAATTTGTCTCAATTTAAAAATGGTTGTTGCAGGTCTGGAAAAGTGAGTATTGACGTAGTAAAAAGGTGATGCTTCAACTCAACAAATTCCTTTTATTGTGCCTCAAACTAAAAAAACATTTCTTTCCCTCTGCCCTTGGTAACTTGACTCAAAGGCCAAGTGATATGAGAGAATCCTATGATGAACCTTCGACAAAAATTGGCAAGGCAAAAAGTTGTGAAGGTTTGTGAGAGTTGTCATGGCTGGCCAATCCCAAATGACTTAGATCTTAGCTAGATCCACATGCATACCTTGCTCATCAATTATGTAGCCCAAATATTGGACCTGAGTCATGCCAAAGGAACATTTCTCTAAGTTGGCACATAATTTTTGTTGTCGTAGGGTTTGAAGGACCTGCCAAATATGTTGCAATCGTTATACCCAACTCTTGTTGAACATGAGGATGCCATCCAGATATACAACCACAAATGAGTTGGTGAAAGGTCACAATATGTCATTCATCAGCCTCATAAATGTTGCAGGGGAATTTGTCAACCTGAAGGGCATGACCAACCACTCAAAGAGGCCCTCCTTAGATTTGAAGGTGGTCTTCCATACATTTGTGAGTTCTATTAGAACCTGGTGATAGCCAAACTTCAGATCAATCTTGCTAAATTACTTGGCCCCTTTCAGTTAGTCCATAAGGTCATCAATCTGTGGGATTGAGTGTCTATTCTTGATAGTGATCTTATTTATGACATGATAATCATTGAAGAGTCTCCAGGTCCCATTCTTCTTTTGTACAAGGACAATTGGGCTCCCACAAGGTGAGGAACTTGGTTGAATGCACCCTTTTTGTAGCAACTTATAGATATTCTACTTGATTTCCTCATTTCCCATAATAGAGAAGTGATATATTGGCCCATTGGGTAGAGGTGCTCTAGGAGTTAGATCGATCAAATTCTTGACTTGACAGTGTAAGGGTACCCGTGTGGGTGAGCAGAAGATGTCCTTGTAATCCTCCATGACCTTATCAACTTGATTATGATACGTAGAGGAACCTTTTCTTGGGGCCATGGATTTGGCCATGACCTTATCCTTACTTTGAGAGAAAATCAGAAAGAATTTTTTTTCCTAATCTAGGAGATGATCTTACTACATTACTTAGTAGAGATCAAAGAAATGGTGGTAGGTGGTTGTTGTCGCTATGTTCAACACCCTCCAAATTTTTTCCCACACTTGAATTTTGGAGCCTACTGAGAATATTACGGTCTATTGTCTTATGGCCACTCCATGGTTGTTTGATGTTTCGTAAAATGTTTAAGTCTTCTTCCTAGTTTTAACTGTCAAGTCACTTGCACACATGTGCTCAGTTTTCGATGAGTTTATGAGACCACTTCCTTTATGAAAGATTTAACAGGCATGGAAACATCCATGAAGACATTTCCCGTGTGATGTTCAACTCATGTTGACAATCAATGTGCACTTTCATTGACAGTCTCCTTCACCTTGGTTGTGATTACACTTTTATTTCTGTGAGTGTTCTCAATTATCGCTTTTGTGCGCCTCTATGTTCACAAGTGTCACTTTCACTTTCATGGCTATCACTTTTGGCTTGATTTTTCCTTAACAAGTGTCATACTCATGTTATCTTCACTTTGGCATGTGTTTCCTTCAATTTCTTTAACTTTTTCAAGTGTCACTTTGCTATCGTTTCAAGGTGTGATTGTTGTTCATGAGTCCTATGCATTCCCTTGGCTTGCATCAATGGAATTCATGTGTGTGATCCATGTTTGAGTTATGATTGTATGAATTTATCTCTTTTACTATATTGATCTCACACTTAGCCATTTTGAAGCCCTTTCTTGGTCCTACTATTCAACGCAGGTTATGGAGGTATTAGCCTTCTTACTATGTAATGAGAGCAACTTATCCATGAGCCTCATTGACCCATATTTCCTCCCATACTTGTGCACTAAGTATTTTCTAAGGTATCCTTCCTCTCACAGTGCATTAGTAATTCCTAAGGATAAGTCACCTAGCCTTTTGTTTCCTACCTCAGTGAAAATCACATTCCAGATGAACAAGTAGCCACTGTTGGAGAGAACTGCACCCTTCCAATCTCATGCGCACTTTGAAAAAATGAAGCACACTTCGAAACAACGAAGCACACTTCAAACGCTCAGTGAAAAAGTGCACTTCAAAAGAACAAGGACCTTCTCTCATCTAAAAAATGAACTTTGGAAGAACATTGACCTTTTTACCTTAAAAAGCACACTCTGAGAGACTGAGCACACTTCAAAACCACGAGCACACTTCAGGACTACAAGCGCACTCCTTCAACATGAAGAATTGTTCCCTCTTAGAGTGCACGTCACACTCATGAAGCACGAAACTTTGGAGCGCATGTCATACTCATGAAGCATGAAGCTTCATTCCTCCATTTGAGTGTATGGTGTAGTCAGAAAGCCTGAAGCTTGAGCACACTCCTTCAACACAAAGAACTATGCCCTCTTTGAGCACAAAGGCTTGAAGGTTTTCCCTTCATCCTTTCGGCATGTACCAATGCACCATGTTGTCTAGGTAAATCCTCTTTGCGGACATAGATGATCCCTCTAGCCTAATGAGCGGGTCTAGCAACCGAAGTGACAATCTACTAGACACTTCCCTAAGTCGTAATTGAAAAGAGAGACGAAGACAATGGCCTACCTCCTTATGATTCTATCTCGATCGCCTTTGTTGAATACCTTGAATCAATCATGCCACAGGCTCATTCTTGTTGCTCTTAGCGTTTATGTACCTGCACAAGAGATCAAGACACAACAAGGTATGCAAATACAAATAGCACATTCAAAAGAAAACTATTTAACTGATAAAGGAATGTTAAGCTAAATGATACATGAGCATACACATTTAGGGAAAATGAACCAGCAGTTGTATATTAATAGAAAATAAGGGGAATCATACAACCAAGCCTTGATGTTGATAGGCTCTCCTTGAATGAATATCCAAGTCCAATATAAGCTCTCCAAGCAATCCTTCTCGAAGCCGAATGAATAACATATAGGCACAATTTTAGCATAAGGGTGCAAATAGGCATAGACCAACCATTTGGGAATGGGAGAGGATGAATATATAGGATGGGAAAGGGAGTTAGGACCTATCCAAAGATAGGATTAGGCCCTTATCTCAAGGAGTTAGCTCATAGGGATAAGCCCAAGAGGCCAAGTTGGGAGAATTCGACGTCATCTATGCCAAACAACCTCCAACTCGTCACTTTGTAGGCTTCTAAATCACGAAGCTTCTCATCATCTTTGGGAAAACTACCTTTTTGGGATCATTGCGGGCATACAAGGGAACAAAGTGATTCCATCGCGGGTTAAGTACAGTGCAATAGGTGATCATCATTGTTTTTGGCCTCATAAGAGCGATGATCCTCAAATTGGGGTTTTAAAACTATTTTCTTCAGGGAAAGCTCAAGGAATTTTCTAATCAATGTTTGAGCGAGGATTATGCTGCATATATGAATGAGTACATTGCATTATGATCATGTTTTAGGAACTTCAAGGTATGTCACAAGGAAGTGCAGGAGGTGTGACAAAATACTATGTAATAGATGCCCCCTAAAGCATGAAGACAGAACAAGGAGTGACCGCTGAGATGCTTTATGAGCTTTTGCAAGGATGAGGACAATCACTGCCAGGAGACTTGCAAATCAAGGACACATATACATATACATATCTAAGATCAAGACATGAATTTACGATATGGATGCAACCATCCAAATGAGAAGGATCATCTATGAATCTAAGATCCAAGGTATGGACACAACCATTCGATATAAAAGGATCATCATAAATGTAAAGTCCCACGATATCGTCACAACCATTCGTATTGTAGAAACATTTGTACAATCATGAATAGCATATAACTCAACGTAGCCTGAGTCATATTAGACAAGACTCAGGGTCTTGCGTTCCATCCTAACCTGATCAAAGTACAAATTCTAACATGTGAATAAATTTGTTGAAGTCGAACATGCTAGAAAACCACTTGATTACCAGCCAATGATGTGGACTGTTAACAAGCATGACATAAACCATCAATAAGGAAAATGGCTCTCAAGTTATGACAATACAATCTGTGAATGTGACAATGAAATTGAAGTCTAACACTCGTGGAATCATCTAATCGAAGGCCAATGATGAAGTCTTGTCATCGAATGCAAAGAATTGGCCATTATGGCATGAAATCTCTAAGGTACTGAAAGGGAGTTTCTAAGTCGTCTTCCTGGATAATGAGCTGAAGTTGACAGGAAGTGACCCGTCGAAGGAGGGAAATGATGAGTCCCTCATCATCGACACGAAACAAGGAATAAAGTGGAATGAAATGAATAAGATCCAAGACTGTAACAATAGGTCAGACAATGTATAGGTAAATAAATGCAGATATGACTACTCTTAAACACTGGCGACATGACTCCAAAGCGTGCTAGCATTTGACTCAACATAGTACTAAAGGTCATGATGAAAAAATGTAATAGTCAAATGACAGGCAAAATGGATCACCCGAACACGGGAGTACAAGTGACTGAGTGAGGATATCCTAAACCCGACACGAAAGCATAAGAGTGTCATGTTCAAAGGATGTTTCATCTTTATTTTTCCCCGCTATTTCTAGTGAGTACCCCAATTAATTTTAACACAAGCTTGAAGGGGATAACATATGCTCGTCATGTAAGTTCATTCTTCGAATTTATCCATACTAGTAAGTTTTATGAGTCTTAGGAAGGAGAAAATCGGGCTCATCATGGTGATGATTCTTTTGTCATAAAATTTTAATGAGTCTGATGTAAGAATAACTTGGTGTCTTTTTCCTATTTAGAGAGTTTGAAAAAGAGACGAAAAAAAAACTCCATCATGTCCTTTTTCTTAATTTCTCTCTCGAACTCGAAAAGGTAGAAAAAAATATCCAAGAGAACCTCTTGACCATGTCGATCAAGGTGTACCTTTTTCGTAAATAGTCAATCTCAACTTGAAAAAGGGGTAAATGTATACTGAGGTGACATCAATTCATTTAATTTAACAAGTTTGAAATGAAAAGTACTCGACAATCTTTTTAGTATTTTAGAGTCAGAAAAGGGCTTAAAGATGACTCCAGGGGGGTTCCTTTTTCATTTATTTTTAACGAGTCTGAAAAAGAGATAAAACAACAACTCGTGAGAATCAGTTAAAAATAATCATTGTCCACCGAAAGAACCTGTAATTGCACAAAGAAATGCACCCATCACTGACATCGAGAAATAATAATAAAAAAAAATATTAAAATATTGACAATAAATGACTTCAAAACTTATAAATAACCAAAAGTAACATTATTTTTTACCATTTTACCATAGTAAGTTCTGAAAGTGCATTTCTGCCCTAATTTTCTCGATTTTCAAGTGACCATTGCAAGAGATTCAGGGCACCATTTCACAAACCGTTTGCAGCAGGTAAGAGGTCTGTCCTTGCTCTTATATTTCATCACATTTTCATGCATTTTAAATGGAATTTTGTGTGCTAAAAGGGAGGATTTGTAAATTTTTGAGTGCTGACAATCATCGTGGATTTGCTCATTGGACCTAAGATAATCACTTTTGAGCTCAAATACACCCACAATGACATCACTTTGTTTATAAAAATAGGTGTGATGACACCAAGCCGGAATTGTTTGAAGAAAAAACCCTTTTTAAAGCAAAATTTCTTGATTTCAATCCATGAAAAGGGTTCTAATTGGTATTAAATGATGTTTTGTAGGATATCATGGTTCTGGAATGGAAATAAAGAGGCCATGAGGCCAAATATCACCAAGCAGTTCAGAATCTAGAATGCATCAATGCCTTGAGAGATTGTGGGCTGTTGAAGTTCTTTAGGACCATAGGACTGAGGGATCAGATGGAATTGCTACCTTATTTGATTAGTCTTTGGGATGTGGATCAAGAGATCTTTATCATCAAAGGACATGAACTGGAAATAGAAGAATCAGACATCTATTTTATCATGCGATTGTCCCAAAGAGGAGAAAGAGTCCATCTCTTCAGATCTCACCCAAGTGGTGAGAGTACTAGTGCTTTGATTAGGAGGCATTTCCCAAGTGTAGAGATGATGAGGGGTGGGAAGGTGAAGATCGCCACAATCACCAACAACCTTCCTTTACGAACCATCCTATTCACCATAGCTCGCGTATCTGGGATGCAAGCCCTGCATGAGAGTTCAAAATCCCAATTCCAGTATGGAGTTGAGTGTCTGACCCCCGCCATATTCAACTGATGTGGAGGCATTCTGGCGAATATGAAAAGATGGTTGACCAAAGGGAAGTAGGGAAACTTGAGACAATTTGGGTTCGACGCGATACTGGTGACTTTCTTCTTAGAGCGGGTGCCCCTATTATGGTATCAATGGGCAGAGGTACCAGATCCTACCCCCCAGGACCCGAGGTTAGTGAGGTGGAGTCAACTCATGCCTCGAGGAGGAACGAGTTAGCAGATGCACTACCCTCCATAGTTTTTTACTTGGCTATAGTGCCAATTACTCATGGTGGACGACTATGCATATGCTGGCATAGATTTCCGATGGGATCCAGATTTACCTCTGCAATCGGGAGAACAATGGATTGATGCAGGTAAAGGCTTGTTTTTGGATTTTTTCAAGTCTTATGATTTTTTTTGTAAAAGTGTAAAATGAAGCTCACTTATGATAAATATGTAGATGTGGGACTCAAAAGACCGCCTAGCATGTCACCAATAGCACGACAGGCTACTCATCAAATAGTGGGCACTGACTATGAGGAAGGGGCGAACCCCTTAATTGAGATGGAGCACAACCTAGAAGCGATTACTCGGGGAGTTCCAGAGTATGCTACTATAGATGAGGTGCCACTGCATTGGCAGAGACACATAGTGGGAGTATCCGTGAGACTGTGTCAGTTGTTAGGCCGAGTGATAAGAGCAGTCTCTTGCTATCATGAGCACTATGCAGGCTGATAGCTTTTCTAGCTCTTTTACACATTTTGTAGGCTTTGAAAGCCAAGTGTCCTAGAACACTTTATTTTTTGAGATTTTGATGTAAAAACTTCTACAGACTCAATATCTATATATATATATATGTATATGTTTTATTTCCTACTTATGTGTCAAGACTATGACCAATTTTATAAATGAAGCAAATGTCGATCAAGAACATAATTGGCTAATGTATTTGTTAATGTATTCAAATTGAGTGGAATGTGTTGATATGCGATAAAATCAAAATTTCTTTCCAGTAATATTACATGTAGGTACATACACAATATTTGTGGATTTCTCACTAAATAATGATTGTTTAATTGTAACACAACGAGTTGCGAATCTAACTTTACAACTAAATATCTAATGCCAAGAGCAACTACTTCTGACAATAGTTCAATGACTGCACTATATTCAACAATACTGTTAGTTGTCCAACCGAGGCATATACCTTGTAAGTCAATCAACTCGCCATCAGGGGCAAAGAGTGCCCAAGTTGCGGAGGAAAAATTTTGTGTGCTACGATAAGCATCATCAGAAAATTTGATATAATGACTTGACGACATCTGCAAACCGAGTGGAACACAAGGTAAGAAGAAAAGCACATGTTTGCAAAGCAAACACACACCAAAAAGAAATAAAAATTGCATACTAATGAATTCACACACTAATGTACAAAAAGTCATTACACGAATTTCATGAATAATACTTTTTCAAATACAACCCATTTCGGGGCTATGAGAATGCATTTCCTTCGTAATCAACTAGCTCATAGGTGCCCTTCTGTAAAACACGTTTGAAAATATATGGCCCATGCCACATAGGTTCGAATTTTCTAGTGCCTAACTTATTGTTAGCCTGATCATAAAGGAGGAATAGGTTGCCTTTGGAAAAAGTGCGAGGAGAAACGGTTTGATCAAAATGAGCTTTGACACGTTTCTTTTGGGTTTCGATTACCATCGCGGCAAAGTGATGGGTCTCATCCAGCCTCTAAAGGTAGAGTAACTGTTCCTCTTCAGGCGAGGTGTTAGGAAGGAGTTCGACAACTAATTTGAGCGAAGGGATCTCGCATTCAATCAGAAGAGTTGCCTCTAAACCATAACTAACTAGAATGGAGTGAATCTAGTGGCCATCTTAGTGGAAGTTCTGTAAGCCCAGAGAGATGAGAATAACATCAAATGCCAGTCCTTTTTGTGCTTCCCAGTGGTGTGCTGAAGCATAGTAATCAAAACTTTATTAATTTCTTCGACTTGGCCATTGGCCTGTGGATAGTAAGGAGTTGAGCTATCATGATGAAGGCCCAACTAAGTAGTTAGCTCCACCATCATGAATTAAATAAAATGTGATCCATGGTTAGTTACAATGGCTTGAGGAATACCAAAATGTACTATGTTGTGGTTGAAAAGGAATTGAGCAGCAGTAATACCGTCAGCATTGTATGTGGGCATCATCTCGACCCATTTAGTGAAATAGTCGACGAAGACGATAATAAATCCATGCCCGCTGGCTGAGCGAGGGCATATTATGAAGTCTATGCCCCATTTAGAAAATGGGCCAACAGTAACGACTAGGTGTAAGGGTGTTGGTGGTTAAAAATTTGGCATTCATGGCATTTATGAATAACTAGAATACAATCCTTAAAGATAGAAGGCCATAAATAACTTACATAGAGGATTTTTTGAGTAGTGGCGTAGCCAAACATGTGACCACCATAGGCACCAGAGTGGCAGTCATTCAAAACCTGTTCAACCTCTTCAAGTGTTAGACATCTGCGAAGAACAGAGTCCACACTGACTCAGTATAATGTATCACCAAGAATTTGATAGGGTTGCGACTGATGCCGAACGCGACATCGGTTGGATCGAGGCAACTCAGATTGGAACGTATGGGTTTGAAGATAAATGATAATATCCACACACTGTTGAGCTAATTTATTAACACAAATTGACACAAGTATTCATTATCAGTTCATGTTTGTAAAACTTGGAGGCAAGTCCACAGTATATGAATATCAGGTATAGCCAAGCTTAGAAGATGAATTTTGAATAACTAAAGAAGTACATGTTACAAATATAAGCCTATATTAACAATTTATAACTCACTTTTGCAATGTAATAAAGATGAAGTGGCTCTTAACTTAAGAGATCCATTTGTGTCCTTCTCTCTCAATTATCACTTAATGAATAGAAATCAGAAATCATGAATTAACAATAGCTTAAGATGCATAAATCAACAATGAAGGAGACTCTTAACTTAAGAGATATTTGGGCATTTTTCATCACAATTCATTCATCATTATGCTATCATTTGAAAACTGAAAATACATAATAAAAACTGCTTGCATGTAACAAAGGAGAATTCTAGTTTTGATCTATCAATTCAATAGAAGGAGAATTCAACTTGAACACTTTGTTGTCCCATCTTACTAAAGTGATAAACAAACTAAAATTCAATAATATAAATCATCACACATCAATTCATAAGCAAATCTGAAACAAAGCAAATAAACAAATTCTAAAGTAACCAGTTCATGGAAAATTAAGCTAATCTAACAATGAAGTGTACTTAGCTTGGTCTAGGGGCCCTCCACATTTGCTTTGCACACTTGAGGTTGCTATTAAATGCTAAAAATTTAGTCACTCATCCACATCAATGAACAAAAAAATGAAAGTAGAACAGGTTCTTCAAATTAATCTCCAAAATCCAAATGTCTTAGCATAAAATTATACAAAAATTACATATCATAAGCCTTCAAAGTCTTGGCTTAAATAGAAGTTTATGAAACAAACTGATCTAAAGTCTCTGTAACAATCATATCTATTCATATCCATCTATCTAAGTCGAATTTATTCAATCCATCCCAAGAAATATGGACAATCCCATGAAATCAAAAAACTGCCCTATTTCCTAGGGATTTTCTGGGTGACTAGTCATGTCTGACTAGCCTTGACCGGGCCTAATAAAGCTTGTTTTGACTAAACCAAGTGGATTAGTTCAGTCCTATTTCCCAAAATTTCCATCCATGCATCTAACTCGAGCCCAAGTGTCCTACAAACATGTCATCCACATAGCTATTACGGGAATTTCTAATTCTGTCAAAATTTGCACTTGAAATCAAATTTTCATAAAAACTTTAGAAATTGCAAAATTAAAATTAAATACCTGAATATGCATGAAATACATCAAAATGGGATGGATATAATGGAAAATAGATGGAAAATATAAGGATTAAGTAAGTTTCCTCAAGCAAAAATAGACCAAAATTGAGGGCCAACATCTCCCCCTTGCTGATCGTCAAGCATGTCCTCATGCTTGCTGCTTCCTTTTGGATCTTCTTACCCCTGTTGTGCATGCTATTCCAGACCCTGATGCCTCTTGCTGTGCTGCTTCTAACAAATAGTCCATCCCTGTGTCATGTTCTTCTCTATACAAAGTAGCCTTAACCTTCTGTTTTTCATATTTACCTTTCCACATGTTCTTTTCCTTGAGCCATTTGAATGCCTGCTTGCAAATTAGATCATTCTTCCTTTTTAATTTTCCTATTTCTTCAGTTAACTTTTCATTCTCTTTAACCAACTTGGCATTATTCTTTTTACTTGCTTTGTTTTCCTTTTTCAAATGCTTTTCCAAAATCTTGTTTATTTCAAGTTGGTATGTTAATTCTCTAATTTTTCTCAAGTGTAATTCATTTTCAAGCTCTTGTGTGCTTTTCAAAAATGATGTTGCTGCCACATCATCAAAATAAGAATATTTCTCTAATGATTCTTTCTCAATAATATCCTCTGCCTGTTTCTCTGTTGAACATGTGTCCACAATTTGCTCTTCTTTGTCCCTGCTACTTGTTTTAACTAGGCTCTTCTTCCTAAACTTCCTAAGAATGGACATGATGGATGTTTCATTTTCAATCATCATTGTGTTGGTTTGCTTCTTAGCTCTAGTTCTGGGATAAAAAGGTGAACTCATCATACCCTTGGTTTCCTGCTCTACTTTGTTTTGTTCCTCAATGACCCATTCCTTATACTAGTTTTGGTTCAAAAACTCCCTCCAAATCATCCCCTGAGTTTTTAGTTGATATTCTACCAAATTTTTTATCAACCCCTGATGATAAAATTGTGCTTCTTTTGGCTTGTTTTCATTTTTGACTAATTCTATCATCTTTAGGAGGCTTCGAGAGAGGAAATATGGTAGGTTTATCTTGACCGCTCCTTTAATGTGTTGAAGGAGTCTAATATGATACAGATGTGCCACACTGTATACCCTATCACAAGTGAGAAATTTTTGAATAATCAAAACCAATTCTCCCCATGGTTCATTGAACCACTCCTTGAGTATACCTTTGGCCTTGTCAAAAGTTCCCTTTCTATTTTTCTCCAGGAAGAAAGTCCACGCTTTCTCCTTGAAATGAAAACCCTTATGATAATTCTCTCCTATCATTGGAAGGTCCAATACTTGTGAAATGAATTCCCGAGTCTGGGAATTATTATGTTTCCTACTCTTATTTGCTCATGAGTGTAATTTCTTACAAATTCTCTTGTTATTCCCTCACTATGGCCATTAAATCTTTGCAAGAAGCCTATGAGCCTTGCCCGATATAACTTCTCTATTGTTTCCTTCTTCTAGCTTTCTATTTGAAATCTTGGCTCTATCCTAGTTTTCATAGTCTCTTTTCCTTTGATGCTCTCTTAAAACAATTAAATCAATCTATTTCAGCCTCTATCTCTTTCTTTGCAGCAAATATGTCTCTGTTTCAATACCCTGTTCTGACTGTTGTTGAAGTGTTGTAATCCCTTGATTCGTGGCCCACTTAACTGCGTTCCATATCGTTTCTTAGCCCATTTAACTGCATTTTGAATGCGCCTGTTTAGTGACTCAGTTCTCTATGAGATTCTTGATAATTGACTCCACTTCCTCTATTGACTTATCCTTCTTATCTCTCCAAGTCCTCAACGCTCTATTTCTACCTTCACTTCCTCTGTCAAAATGTTTTACTTCCCTCAACTACTAGCCAATGGCATCTACCGTCTTCCTGAGCCTCTCAATGGCTGTGATGGCAACAAATTTACGGTTCTGAGCTTCAACAATGGCAGAGCTCTTCTCTATTGAACACACAGGGTTTATTTCTCTGTTGTTTCAAAACGTTTTGACTGTTTCACTTATTTGGTTGCTGTCCTTTTGACTGGTATGCCGTGTATAATCTTCATTGGACAATGCCCTCGTGGCCATCCCTTTGACCAGATGCCGTGCATATACCATCGAATTGATAAATGGAACCGTTTGTAATTATTTGCACCATGCTGTCGACACCATATGGTTTATTATTTCTACATTTGCATTCAATTTTTTTTTATTATAATTTTAGCTCAGGTTATGCTTGATTCATTTGAATTCGTCCTTCAATCCAGTTGTGACTGTCCTCTTGCATACCAAGTCACCATACCTTTAACTGTTGTATATATTGTTTGTTGCCACGTTGCTTGCATGAATGTCGGTCATTCATTATGTTTTTCGTTGGGTTTGAAATGCATTAACACCGGGCTACTATGATGACCATACTCCATCGTATTATCATAAGGCTTGGTATGATAACCTTGCACCATCACGTTGTATTTCCATAAGGTTTGCTATGATAATATCCTTACACCGTCGTATTACCATATTTCTTGCCATCATATCGTATTCCATTTGCCATTATAACTTTACACCATCCATATATTGCCAATAGCATTTCTTTTTATGCGCTATGATAAGGTTAATACATAAATCATTTTGATTTATATGTTTTGCAATATATTTCATAATGCACATATCTCTTATATCTCTTATGTTCTACAATGTATCACTTTAATTTTAAAATGACCATTTAGGTCATGTTTAAAATTATCTCCATAGTACTAATGTTTGATTTGTTTGTGCAGGTTTCAACTCATTGCATCTTTTTTAATCCCTTTTGCTTTGAGGAAAAATACTTAGGGTTATGGAATGTTAGGGTCATGGAATTAAATATAGGATGTACATAGAATTAGGTATAGGGTAAATGTAGAATGTAAATGTAGGATATACATAGGATAATGGGTATAAAATAATGGGTATAGGATGAAGGTAATGTAATGAATATGCATTCAGGTACTAATCTTAATTTTAACAAGCTCTAAAAATTTCTAAAAAAAATTCAAATTTGCAAGAGAAAAATTTTGTACTCACAATACTTGTACTTCCCTGACAATATTGGATGATGTCTTCTGCTCCTTGACAATATTGGATGAGGTCTTCTGATTCATAGAATTTATTTCTTCCTTTTGTTCTAGCATTCTTCATTGATTCTGGTTCTTTGATTGCCGATGTTGTTCAGGTCCCTCTGCAATTGATTCATAATAACTCAGGTCCCAATTGTCATGCACATTTTTATACAATATGTACATGTTTTTGCTAACATTTTAGGTCCCTCTACAATTAATTCATAATAACTCAGGTCCCTGCTGTCATGCAATGTATACATGCCTTTTTAACATTTCAGGTTCATGCAATATAGACATGTTGTTTTCTAACATTTCAGGTCCCCAACTGAAATTGGTTTCAAAAATATTTCAGGTCCCAACTGACATTAGTTTCAAAAATATTTCAGGTCCCAACTGCGAACAATAGAAGTTCCGTCGTCAATTCAACTGCACAACTAAGTTTCTTGTGCGACCTTTTCCCTTGCTTATTTGAAGGCTTGTCCTCAAGTCATGTTTCTTTGGAGGATTTTCTGCAAAACAAAGCTGTTGTAAAAGTAGAACAAGAAATTGTGAATTCATACAGTCCAAAACGAGTTGGTCTTCCTCTACAAATTCTTTTTTGCTTGGTGCCAGTTGCCTGGTTTTCACTAGCAAAATTTTTGTTTTTTGTTTTTTGTTTTTGTTTTTTTGTTTTATTCTTTTGGAGTACTGGCACCTTATAGGCTGTTCACTTGTCTGCAAAATGACCACCACAGGGTTCATCATGACACGCTTTCAAGATTTCTAATATCTCATCTTCTCTCACACATTTTCTTATTATTAAATCTGAACTAGTATACAACAGATCACCATTTACCCAACTATATCTAGAGCTTTCGATAATGATCTTTTGTTTTTGTTTATTTGAAAACTAAGTTGGAAATTTTCCAGAGGATAGATAGTTTGCTATGTCTGCAAACCATGGTGTTTTTACTATTATTGCAAACAAATGTTCATCTGGAAAGTTATTTGCAATAGGATTTGCATCATTGGGTGTATGTAATCTTGAAAGAAAATAAGCCACTTGATTGTCTTTCCCTGGTCGACCTTGAATTGTAATGTTAAATTCTTGCACTAACAGTAACCATCTTGTTATTCTTCCATTGGTGATTGATTTTTTCATTAACTATTTGATTGCTGAATGGTCTGTATGAATAAATACCTGGTATCCTGTTATGTAATGCCTGAATTTTTTCACTACATGTACTATAATTAACATTTCTTTTTCTGTGACTATGTAGTTCAATTCTGCAGGTGTTAAGTTTTTGCTTATGAAGTATATAGCATAATTAAATAGGTTTTCCTTATGTCCAAGCGATGCACCTATAGCAGTATCAGATGCATTCATTGAAATATGAAATGGCAAAGACCAGTTTTCCTCGAAGAATGGGTGCAATTGATAGTTTTTCTTTCAATATCTGAAATGAATTTTGACAATGATTTGTCCATTGGAATTCAACATCCTTTGCTAACAACTTGAATAAAGGTTGGGCTATTTTACTAAAAAATTTTATGAACCTCCTATAGTAGCCTGCATAACCCAAGAAACTTCTTACCTCCTTTTGAGTTGTAGGTGGCATTAAATTCACAATGACTTCTTTTTTAGTTGGATCCACCTTAATTCCTACTAAGGAAATATGGTGTCCCAAGACTATCCCTTTTGCTAATATCATGTAGCATTTTTCATTACTCAGGGACAGATTTGTCTCTATGCATCATTTTAAAACTTTCTCAAGATTGTTTAAGAAATTGTCATATGTGTTTCCATATACCATGAAATCATCCATATAGACTTCTACACATTCATGGATTAGATCAGCAAATATTGCAAGCACTGCTCTTTGGAAAGTTGTAGATGCATTACATAGTCCAAATGGAAAAACATTATATGTATAAGTTCCCCATGGGTAGGTAAATGTTGTTTTGTCCTGGTCTTCTATTACTATTCTAATTTTATTATACCCACTGAACCCATCTAGGAAAGAGAAAAATTTCTTCCCAACTAATGAGTCTAGAACCTGGTGAATGAATGGTAGCGGAAAATGATCTTTTAATGTTGCTTTGTTCAATTCCCGGTAATCCACACATATTCTCCACTTCCATTTTTATTTGGTACAATTACCAATGGAGAAACCCATTGACTATCTGAAATAGGATAGATGAACCCAACTTTAAGTAGTTTCTGCAACTCTTCCTTCACTATTTCTTTCATCATGGGATTCATTCATCTTTGAGGTTGTCTTACTAGTTTAATCTATTCATCTGTATCGATGTGGTGAATACATGTGTTGGGATGAATTCCTTGCATATCTGTATAATCCCAGGCAAAAGCTTTTGAATATTTTTGTAATAATTCTATTACCTCTTGTTCTTGTGACGATTGTAAATGGTTACCAATGTTTAAATGTTTTCCCAGATATATCTCAATTGTTTTTGTTGTTGAATTGGTAATTGTGTTTACAGGAAAAATGTTTGTAAAAGATTCTTGCAAGGATTGGATTATACAAATTTCTTGAAAAAACTGATTCAAAAGATTACTTGTAGTTTCATATTGAATCTCTCTAAGCTGGTATGAAATATTTGGTTATGAGATGAAAATATCCATTAAATCTTCATTCTCTTCTTCTTCTCTAAGATCAAAGACTTGTTTGATATTTAGAACTAATTTAGTTTGTTGTTGTTCTTGTTCCTCAAGCATTGATTCTAAAGAAGGTGATTGTGCAAGAGAATAAAGTGTAATGTGTTTCCTCTCATATCCATGTGCAATAATCATACTTTTAGATTTGCATCCTATAAAGGCATTAGTAGTGGCTAACCATGGTCTGCCTAATATTAGAGGATGTCCTCCCAAATTTGTTTTTGGCTGCAAGATGAGGAAGTCAACAGGATACTCCCATGAATCCAAAGAGACTATAATATCTTCTAGTATTCCTTCTGGTACAACTTTAGATCTATCTGCTAACTCTAGGATTGTAGAAGTAGATCTAATGTTGTTTAAATGCAGATACTTCATTGTCTCCATAGTCATTACATTTATAGTAGCTCCCAAATCTATCAATGTGTTTGGAACTGAGAAATTATTTATTGAAATAGTAACCATAGGGATACCAGGATCAATATATTTTTCTACTGTTGTTTTTGTAGACATGAGGCTTGCTAATTTGCCAATGACTTGGATTGTAGTAGGATCCTTCTTCTTTTTACCAGTTTTCTTGATGCATAATTCCTTTATTGTTTTAGCATATATTGGTATTTCTTTGATTGCTTTCAATAAGGGAATTTTTACATAATCATTTTTCAATTCATCCAAAATGTCAAATTCAGGAAGGTTCATTTCAGTTTGCTGCTCTACTAACCTCTCAGGGTAGGGTGGTGTTTGAGTTATAATAGTTTTTCCTTTCTGAATTTGTTTTTCTGAATGTGATGTTTTAGGTTGTTCTCCTTACTCATTTGGCTCTTCTATGATCAGAGGAGAATCCTTTTTAAGCACCTTTCCAGACCTTAAATGGACATCATTTATGGGAAGAATAGAATATGTTGGAAAATATGCTGCTTCTTCAACATTGTATGCAGGTTTATCCATTTTATTGCTTGGATTTGCCATTGGCTGGGCTGGTAATTGAGTTGGTATGGGCTGGTTTGAAGGTAGTTGTAACTGTTGTGGTTGTGTTAGTAGTGGTGGAGAATTCTGTTGTGGAAATGGCATGGATTGTGGATATTGTTGTTATTGTTGGTATGGAAATGGTTGTTGATATTATTGATGGTATTGTTTTTGGTATTGTTGAGGTGGTTGATTTCCATAACTATATCCCCTCCAAACTTGTGCAGGTTGGTTTTGATATTGTTTTAGAGGCCAAGCTTGCCATGGCATTGGAGTATTCCAAGAATTTTGAGGTGGATACTGATAGTTTTGTTGAAGGAATTGTTGTAGACTTTGTTGAGGAATCCTTGGTTGCCAAGGTCTTCTCGATGCCACATAGTAGAAACCTTATGTTCCTTGAACTTTTTCCATTGGATTCATTTGTAATTCCTTCAACCTTAGACAGTTTTCTGTTGAATGATATTTTGTACAAAGACCACACACTTGAACACTATCCAAAGGACGTTCTCTTAATGCATGTTTCTGTCTACATTTGGGACAAAAGATTTCTAAAATTTGTTCTTGTTCTTCTTTCTTTTTATTTGATTTTAGAACATCTACTTGTGTGCCTAATGTACTCAGGAGATCAATTTTGAAGTTTTCTAGCAAGCTTCCTATCTCTGCTCTTGTTACTCCTCCTCCTGCTGATTTTTCTGCTTTTGAACTAACATCTCTCCTTCCAGTTTTTGATCTTCCTCTAGAATATTTTTGACATAAATATACAATTTCGTTAAATGGCAAGTTTTAAATGTCACCCTTGCCCATTACATTCAGAATGTCAAGGTATTCATCCCTTATGCCTTTGAGAAAGATAGTTCGAATGGTGTCTTGGTTTAGAGAGTGTTGTTTAGATTTTTGTAAATTATATGCAAATATTTATAAGTATTCTTCTAAACTCTCGTCTTATTGTTGTGTCATTCTGAAAACATCCTCTTTTGAGTCCCTAGGCCTAAAATAGGCCTAATATTTTTTAAGAAAGATTGATTTCATTTCATCCCAAGAAGCTATTGTTTGCTCTCCTAAACCCATGAACCATTTTAAGGCTGCTGCTTTCAATGTAGCAGGAAAGAGATGAAGTTTGTGTATGTCATCGGTGTATCCATAAGTTATACACAAGATATCAAATTCAAACATAAAGGAATCAGGATCTTCCGTTGAAATTCCATAGAAATTTGGCAATACAGAAAGTGGAATATTTTTCATTTTCACATCTTCTCCTAATACTGCACTTGTATCCAATATTGGAAAGCCAAAAGTAGTTTCCTGTTCACCACCATCTTCTTGTCTTTTCCTATCCTCTTCTCCTTTCCTATAATTTTTTCATTTTTCCTCTTCCTCTCTGTGTCTTCTCCACTCTCTTTGTTGTATTTCATATTCAAGTCTTTGTTCAGGAGTAAGAATAACAGATCCATGTCCCTCTTCTGCCATAACTTCAATTGTTTCAATGTCAACTTGAGGCTCAATTTGTTCAAAAATGGGTTGTTTTTCTTTAACAATTTCTTTTTGTTTTCCTGAAGTAGGTGTTGTTGTTGAAGGTTGTTTTCTTTTCACCTCCCAGGCTAACAAAGTTTGCCTTTCAATTAAAGTTAATCTTTGTCCTGTTCTTTGTTTTTCTTCCAATTCCTCAATTGTTGGTTTACCAGCAACTGGTGTTGTTAGCTTTGATGGTCCTACTTATATTGATGGGGGGTTTTGTTTAATAAATCTACCTTGAGGATCTCTATTTCTAGGCATAAATAAACATAACCAAAAGAAATGTATCTTAACTAATTTTTTTTATTTTTGTTTTATCAAATTTTTAGTGTTTTTGTTTATCTTTCTATTTGACTATGCCGATAATTGCCTCCCCGGAAATGGCGCCAAAATGTTGAGCTAATTTATTAACACAAATTAACACAAGTATTCATTATCAATCCAGGTTTGTAAAACTTGGAGGCAAGTCCACAGTATATGGATATCAGGTATAGCCAAGCTTAGAAGATGAATTTTGAAGAACTAAAGAAGTACATGTTACAAATATAAGCCTATATTAACAATTTCTAACTCATTTTTGTAATGTAAGAAAGATGAAGTGGCTCTTAACTTAAGAGATCCATTTGTGTCCTTCTCTCTCAATTATCACTTAATGAATAGAAATCAGAAATCATGAATTAACAATAGCTTAAGATGCATAAATCAACAATGAATGAGACTCTTAACTTAAGATATCTTTGGGCATTTTTTATCACAATTCATTCATCATTATGCTATCATTTTAAAACTGAAAATACATAAGAAAAACTGCTTTTATGTAACAAAGGAGAATTCTAGTTTTGATCTATCAATTCAATAGAAGGAGAATTCAACTTGAACACTTTGTTGTCCCATCTTACTAAAGTGATAAACAAACTAAAATTCAATAATATAAATCATCACACAACAATGCATAAGCAAATATGAAACAAAGAAAATAAACAAATTGCAAAGTAACCAGTTCATGGAAAATTAAGCTAATCTAACAGTGAAGTGTACTTAACTTGGAGTGGGGGCCCTCCACCCTTGCTTTGCACACTTGAGGTTGCTATCAAATTCTGAAACTTCAGTCACTCATCCACATCAATGAACAACAAAATGAAAGTAGAATAGGTTCTTCAAATTAATCTCCAAAATCCAAATGTCTTAGCATAAAATTATACAAAAATTACATATCATAAGCCTTCAAAGTCTTGGCTTAAATAGAAGTTTATGAAACAAACTGATCTAAAGTCTCTCTAACAATCATATCTATTCATATCCATCTATCTAAGTCGAATTCATTCAATCCATCCCAAGAAATATGGACAATCCCATGAAATCACAAAACTTCCCTATTTCCTAGGGATTTTCTGGGTGACTAGTCATGTTTGACCAGCCTTGATCGGGCCTAATAAAGCTTGTTTTGACCGAACCAAGTGGAATTAGTTCAGTCCTAGTTCCCAAGATTTCCATCCATGCATCTAACTCGAGCCCAAGTGTCCTGCAAACATGTCATCCACATAGCTATTACGGGAATTTCTGATTCTGTCAAAATTTGCACTTGAAATCAAATTTTCATAAAAACTTTAGAAATTGCAAAATTAAAATTAAATACCTGAATATGCATGAAATACATCAAAATGGGATGGATATAATGGAAAATATATGGAAAATATAAGGATTAAGTAATTTTCCTCAAGCAAAAATAGACCAAAATTGAGGGCCAACACACACCATGGTTCAAGAGTGTTGATGAGAAATAGAGTTTCATCGGGAATCTGCTCAGTAAAATTAGTAGGAGTGCTTGCAGAAGGAAGGGAACATATCAATTAAGCGAAAATAAGTGATTTTTTCTATTTGGCGACAGAAAACTCCTGTAGGATAACAATCCACTTTGAGTATTTTTGCCTCAGTAATTGACGAGTCAATATATAGGTCATAGGGTTGCAATCGAAAATCACCATCGTTTTCTGCAAAAGGATATAATGTCGAAATCTTTGGACAACATGGACTGCTACCAAGGAAAGCTTCTTGACATGGGCATATCGAGACTCAGTGTCATGAAATTTTTTGGCTTAAATAATAAACCACATGTTTGTTGCCATCATCGTCATCCTAAACTAACACCATAACAATGGTAGTATCAGTTGCAACCAAGTATAGGAAATAATCGCGTCGATAATAAGGGGGATGCAGGAGAGGAGCACTGATAAGCGTGTCTTTCAAAGAATCAAAGGATTTCTGGGCAACTTCGTCCCAAATGAAAGGGACCCCCTTCTTAAGAAAGCGAGTAAGACCCTTGGCAGTTTCAGCGTAATAAGGAACGAATTGATGAAGAAAGTTAGCATTTCCTTACAGGATTTGCGATTGCAGAAATGAGATGGGGGGGGGGTAAGTTGATGATAGCCTCAACTTTTAAAGGATAGATTTAGATACCTTCGCGGGACACCACAAAACCCAAGAGTCAACTAGATTCAACGCAAAAAACACACTTGTGCGGATTGAGACGGATGTTATAATGCCAACATCGCAGAAAGATGGATCTTAAGTGATCTGGATGGTCATGATGCTTAGCAGAATGGGCTGGTAAGTCGTCAAGGTAAGGCTAAAAAATGTGTCGAATATCATGAAACACATAAGACATTGCTCTCTGGAAGGTAGCACCAACATTTTTTAAACCGAAAGGAAGACTCTTATAGGAAAAAGTGCCCCATGGACAGATAAAGGTTGTCTTATGTTGATCAGTAGGTGAAAAGTTGATTTGGTTGTAGCCATAAAAACCATCCATAAACAAGAAAATCTCACTCTTAGCACACTCGTCAATGATTTGATTAATAAAAGGAGTGGGATATTTGTCTTTTGGACATGTGCGATTGATGTCGCGGTAATCAACATAGACACAGATCGCACCCTGCTTTTTAGCAATAGGGAAAATGTTTAACACCCAATATGTCAATGGGATTGGATAGATAAAACCATCTTTTAAACGCGTTTCCACTTTTGCATTAATAGCACCAGCCTTTCGAGGATGCACAGGGCGAAGCCATTGGTGAAAAGGCTTGGCGACAAGATAAGTTGGTATTTCATGCATCATTATTGCTAGATCAATACCAGGCATTTCCTCGTATGACCATGTGAATACATCTCGAAATTCTTTGAAAAGTTGAGTGTAAACCCTGATCTCATCGGGAGAACAGTAAACCCCAATATGAATGTTCTCAACAATTCCATGTTTAATGGAAATGTTAAGAGGCATAATTGTAGTAATGTTTCCCATGTTACCCTCAAATAAGACTTCGTGCACCAAAATAGGTGTTTGAAGTGGATGTGTGGGGCAATGAGAAACAAATGCTTCAAGAAACAAAGGCTTCTCACCGAGGCTGGGAAGAAATGAAGAACGATGATGGAGACCGTTCCAAGGAGTTTCGTCCAATGACATAACCTCAATGATACTCTTGTCAATGGGGAATGTCTCATTCAAAGGATCTGAAGAATCCCAAGAACCAAGGCAAGGAGATTGCACATAAGTATCTAGGTTCATACTGAAAACAACATGACTTTATGAAGTGACCATTGAAGGCACAAAAATTTCTTGATAATTTTTCTCTAATGGACTTAAAGGCATAGAATCGCCAAATGAATCAATTTGATCTGCCATAGGAACAATCCAAGGATCCATAGAAACCGAGATCATATTGATCAAAGTAACATTGGAGGTGGGAGAGTAAAAGTACCCATTAAAGCAGAGTCTTTGAAAAGACATGCCACCACACTCTCATGAGGAACCTATGTATTTCCCACATAAGGGACATTTTCATTTGATGAACTGGAAGAGAAAAAATACAGTTGGTCGACGGTGACAATTTTTCCTTCGTGAGGAAAATGAAGCACCCAGAACAAATAAGAAACCACACAAAACATAGCGTGGGTCCAACTTCACCCGAGAAGAAGGTTGTAGTTGAGATTCACATCTACAACTTCCACTTCTAACTCAATGATCTTTCCTTCCAACATAATCGACAAGTTTGTGAGAATACCGTATGGATGGGAGCCTCTGCTGTCAAAGGCCTCCAAAGTGTTCGGGGATTGGTTAAGAGAAGGAGAGCCAACGAACTTCCAACATGAAACAGACATGATGCATGTGCAAGCACCTTCATCAATAAAAATCTGATGAATCGTCTTTCCTTTAATGAGAACCTGTATCAAAAAATCAATCTAATGAGGAAGCAAAGGAACGTGTTTTTCAAGATCAAAGGTAATTAAACTCGAATAGGCAGGATCAATAGCACCTATAGAAGACAACAATGATTTCCACTGCATTGGACAGGTTTGGAGAACCTCCAAAGCAGACATCACTGAAGGTGCTTGAGCTAAATCCAAATAATATTATAATATTGTGTAGCTCTAGCATTCAAATTATAAGATGATTTATGAAGTACACCTTTGGGAGGTGGTCGGATTACAAACTCATTGTTAAGGTTCTCAATATGGAGCAGACCAGAACTTGATGGAGTGGAAGTAGAAGGTATATCGGTGACTTCTTTCTCCACCGAATGCTTGTGTGGGGTTTGATAGTCCTTTGTTTCAAGTAGCAACCAAAATAGGTGATGAACCTTGCATCATGAAAACTTGGGAACCAGAGGAGGTAGAGGATTGTGGTTGCTCTACCAACTGCATCTGCTGAGACATAAAAGGTTATTTCAAAACAACCAGAGTCCCTTTCAATAAGCGGTTAACTTCAGCACATCAGGGACAATCCTTGGTGTAATGATCTTCCTCATAGATGAGGCAAGAATATTTCAGCTTTTTCTTAGAAGCATCATCAAGAGATGATTTAGGTGGATCATGTTTCGGGGTTTCAGTTTTGGCTTTACCTTTCTCCTTTTTCTTACCTTTTGAGGCCTTGTCTGCTGCGACAAACTGAAAAGCATGTACCTCAGAGGTTTTACCAGGATTTGATGATTTTTTCGAAGGATTATTAGAACCAGTGTCTGAAACAGATTTTTGCTCTGAGGAAGTCTTTGTGGAAGTTTGAGACATGAAACAAATTACACCATCAACAAGTGATACATCAGGAGACTTTGAGGCTGTAGATCCGAAGATAGTCTTGGAGCATCAGGAAACATCTCATATAACATGCTAGATTGTGAATAGACTAAGTCTAGATACTGATCACGTGCACTAGCTTGTTCTTCAGTAACACATCCACCCATAGCTATATCCTTAGCAATCTTGTTAACAAATGATTTTGTAAACCATTCAGTCAACAACTCATCAACAATATCGAATTTGACAAGGCGACACTGACGTCTCCATTCATGGATATGATCGAAAATGTGGGTCACAATATCTTGCTTAATGGATGTAAGAAAAAGAGTGCCAGTTTCATACCGAACCGGCAATTGGAACTGAGTGAGGAAGGCCATAGCTAGAGAGTTAAAGTTAGCATAGGTAGCTCGAGGCAACACGATATACCATTTTTAGGCAACACCAGTTAAGGTTCTATGAAAGAGGCGAAGACAAATAGAATCATTAACATATGAATTTGAAGAGCACCATAAGTGATATGTCATCACATGGGCTTGCGGGTCCTCTTTAGACTTTCCTTCGAATTTAGGGCAATCACTTGGAATTTTAGTTGGAACTGGAGGCTAGTAAGGCGAATGAAGAATAGGATCATTTGTGAGCCTCGAGACATCAGGCAGTTCCAACGTAGCCAAGAAGGGAAATTATGGATTGAATGGCATGTAGGGTCTTTGAGGAGACCCAAATTGCGGGTTCCAACCTTACTGGTAAGGATTTTTCCCCCACAGTGGAGGATTTTGTCCATACGAGATTTTATTTTTCCCCCATTGAGGGTTACCTTGACCATAAGGTGGATGTTGTCTAGGGTAGGTTTGATATTGAACTACCATAGGCCATTGATACACATTATACATGGCATACAGATTGTAAGGTTGTTGAACCTGTTGACCCTAGACTTGAAGAGATTGGCCCTACTGCTGCAGTGGCTGACCTTGTGCTTGCAAGGGCTGACCTCATTGATACGCATATGAATCTTGTTGCCGCAGAGGTTGACCTTGTTGCTGCAACGGCTAACTTTGCTTCTGTAAAGGTGTACCTTGCTACTGCAAAGGTTGGCCTTATGTGTACAAAGGTTGGGTAGGTTGTTGAACAAACTGAGCTTGCTCCTGCAATGACTGCTGAGACTACTGCAAAGGTTTCCCTTGTTGTTATAACAGTTTCCCTTGCTGCTACAAAGGTTACCCTTGTTGCTGCAAGGGTTGTCCTTGCTGTTTCAAGGGTTGTTGGACAATTCCTTGGGATATACCTTGAGGGTATTGGTAATTTCAGAATTGAATCTAACCATATCCACCAAGGACAGTGGATTGATCAGGTTGGACATAAACTTCTGCTTGTGGAGTGTAAGGTGGATTTACCAAGGCTTGCGAACCATAAGGGACATAAACTCCAACCATGTGAGTTTGTAATCCAATCACATTGGTTTCACCTGATACAAGAGGAATATTCAGATTCCCCCCCTAGACAGTGGTACATTTTATCCACTTGGCGGAGAGGTGGAAGAAATAACTGAAACTTGCCCTAAAATAGTCGGCTATACTGGAATGGTCAGTTGAAATGATGATACAGGTTCGATGGAATCATAGGTTGAACGGGAACTGACATAACAACTTGGCGGAGGGGTGGAAGAAATAACTGAAACTTGCCCTAAAATAGTCGGTTATACTGGAATGGTCAGTTGAAATGACGATACAGGTTCGATGGAATCATAGGTTGAACGGGAACTGACATAACAACAATTTGTACTGAAGTTTGAGAGGTCACGTTTGGAATGAACAAACCATAAGTAGGCATGGCATTGGAAGACCAAATTGGATTCTGATACAAAGATGAAGCACTTGGAGTTCTTGAAATTAACTGGGCTAGGGTTGTATAATCAGGTGGAAGCATGGGTCCATTGGTCTTAGGGAGTGTGTGAGATGGGACTCTTCCTGTAAAAGGAAAACCTTATGGAGGAAAATCATACCCTTGTTCATCATCAACATGAGGAGTATGAGTAGAGGAAACTTCTGAATGACCCATAGAAGAGGTTGGGATTTTACCCTCTAACTCCATAGATGGAAACAACTGGTGACAAGGAATCCAAGATGTGTGAGGAGATAAATCCAAAGGAATATCAGGCTGATCGTAAAGACTCTAAGGATGCTAAAGAGATATCACAACAGAATCAAATAACGAATTTGGTGGATGAATAACAAGCCTCTATGGACTCTTAGGGGTCTGTATAGGATTGTCTAGGGTCTCAGGATCAAATTCTTGAGGTGACCAGGAATTTGATGGAGGTGGATGAGAAGACAGGGGTTGGATACTTAGAACAATCCCAAGTTCAAAACCTTGATCTTCAAGTGACTGAGGAAGCTCCAGATGAAATCCTTGGGAGGACCCTTTAATATCAGACAATGAAGGGGAACTGTGAGATGAACTCAATGGTTTAGTCGCGATGACTCTCTCAAGAGCAGAAAAGGAAAGGAGGTTCGTTGAGGGTTTATTAACAATCTTGAAATTAATAGGGAATTACTCAATATTGGTCCAAGAAGCAACTGCTTGGGTTCGACATGTTTATCGTAGGAAGTTATTTTTAGAACTTGAAATAAAAATTTTACCTTTTCATCTTTTAAGAGTTGAGAAAAGGATGAAAAGGTGACTCTAGTCGCTTTCGATGGTTTAGCAAGCTTGAAAGGACAAGTGCTCAATGATCTTTTCAAATTTAAGGAGTCATAAAAGATCGAAATGACCACTCGGGTAACTCTAGGCAAAAAGGAGTACCAAGTAACCATGAACTGTAATATACACCTCAACAAATATATTTACCAAGGACTTGAAGTACGTGCATGCAATCTCCCCAAATGTTGTGTTTGGTGTATCACATTTATAGCGCAACAGACTCAACTTCCTATGGATAAAGGTTTGCAACCTATGAGGGTCTCCCTTTATATACTCAATGGTACATGGAGTATAAGTCCGTGCTAGCACTATCTAATGCAAGAGTGAATGACAATTGCTAAGTTTTATAGACGTCGAAACACGTCTCTAGCCTAGACCACAAAGTGTGAACGTTAATGTTTCAAATGCTCCTTAGATTAATTGATAGATTTTAAAGTTAATCTTCAAACTATGTTTTGATTTCAAGGCCTTAACGGTGTCACCTATTCCTAAAATGCAGCTAAATGATGAAATTGAAATCCTTTCATTCGATGAAGGTTACCTATTTAGGGAAGAGAAACACCCAAATCATGCATCAAACAAGAAATAATGCATCAATGACAATTTTCCAATGCTAAATTCCAAACATGAAATATAATCTTTCATATGATAAGCAAATGCAATCAATGTAATCTAGTGAAAAAGAGCAAAAGAGAATGCAAACAACTCAATAATCATGAAAATATCTTTCACATTAATGATTTTGAATGCAACAAATGCTTCGAAAACTACTTAAAAGATAAACACTTTTTCTTTCGCTTTTCGAAGCACAAAGTTCAAAGCAAATATTTCCTTTAGTTCAATCGAAAACAAACAATTTTGTAATCTATTGCTTTCCAAAGGGAACTAAAGGGATTTTTAAAGCATCTACTCAATTCGACACTAATGAAAACAACTTAATACCTGAGAACCAAAAGTGATTTGCAAAATATGTCCAAACACAAAAATATTCTTTGAACAAGGGCAATTGATCTCTAAAAAGAATATCAATGAGTGAATGAAGGATGACCTAGAAGTCCGTAAAATCCTAGAAGGAAAATCAAGCTCCAAACACACTTAAAACCAAATAAAGAGGCAATTGTAATCATACAAACATCTCAAGCAAGACAAGGACACTAAAATCACATAGTTAAACCATTGACAAAAGGCAAAAAATGAAAACAAGAAGACAAAACCCTAATTTTCTTTAACCTCTGATATCATCGCACGTGTTAAAAGAAAAGTAGCGATCATCGCTATTGTAATCAACATATCCACGATGTCATTGCAACTATAAGATATAAAACCGTGATTGTTAAGAAATATAAAGAAAAAAAATCTTCAAGAGTAGCATAAACCAAGAACCTTCAAGAGATTACGAGAAAGTGAAAATAGTTATAGACAAACAAACAAGTCTGGGAATGGACCATTGGTCAAAATCATCACAAAAACAAGGTGAAGGACTGGATGGAAAGGATCATAGGCTCCCCAATGGATTCGACATTTTGTTGTCTAGGTAAATCCTCTCTGCAGATAGAGACAATCCCTCTAGCCTAATGAGTGGGTCTAGCAGTCGAAGTGACAATCTACTAGACACTTCCCTAAGTTGTAATTGAAAAGAGAGATGAAGAAGATGGCCTACCTCGTTCTAATTCTATCTCAATCTCCTTTGTTCAAAACCTTGAATCACTCACACCACGGGCCCGTTATTGCTTCTCTCAACATTTATGCACCTGCATAAGAGATCAAGACACAACAAGGCGTGCAAATACAAATAACATATTCAAAAGAAACCTACTTAACTGATCAAGGAATGTTAAGCTAAATGGTACATGAGCATACAAATTTAGGTAAAATGAACTAGCAATTGTATAATAATAGAAAATAAGGGGAAGCATACAACCAAGCCTTGATGTTGATAGTCTCTCCTAGAATGAATATCCAAGTCCAAGCTAAGCTCTCCAAGCACTCCTTCTCCAAGCCAAATGAATAACATATAGGTAAAATTTTAGCATAAGGGTGCAAATAGGCATAACCAACCATTTGGGAATGGGAGAGGATGATATATGAATATATAGGCTGGGAAAGGGAGTTAGGACCTCTCCAAAGATAGGATTAGGCCCTTATCTCAAGGAGGTAGCTCATAGGTATTAGACCAAGAGGTCAAGTTGGGAGAATTTGACCTCATCTATGAAAAACAACCTCCAGCTCACTGCTATGGAACCTTCTCATCCTCTTTGGGAAAACTGCCCTTTTGGGATCATCAAGGCTATATAAGTGAACATAGAAATTCCATCGTAGGTTAAGTACAGTGCAACATGTGATCATCGCTGTTTTTGGCCTCATAAGAGAGATGATATTCAAATTAGGGTTTTAGAGTTATTTTCTTCAGGGAAAGCTCAAGGCATTTTCTAATCAATGTCTAAGGGAGGATCTGAGCTGCATATATGAATGAGTACATTGAATGATGGTCATGTTTCGGGAACTTCAGGGTATGTCACAAGGAAGTGAAGGAGGTGTGACAAAATACTATGTAATAGATTAACAAGTAGCCACTGTTGGAGAGAACTGCACCCTTCCAAGCTCGAGCGCACTTCGAAAAAATGAAGCACACTTCGAAACAACAAAGTGCACTTCAAACGCTTAGTGAAAAAGTGCACTTCAAAAGAACAAGGACCTTCTCTCCTCTAAAAAATGAACTTTGGAAGAACAATGACATCTTTACCTTAAAAATCACACTTTGAGAACCTAAGTACACTTCAAAACCATGAGCACACTTAAGGACTATGAGCACACTCCTTCAACATGAAGAATTTTTCCCTCTTAGAGTGCATGTCACACTCATGAAGCGCAAAAACTTAGAGCGCATGTCATACTCATGAAGCACAAAGCTTCATCCTTCCATTTGAGTGCATGGAGCGGCATCAAAATTCACCTATGGAGCGGCCTCCTCCAAAACACAACTAAACCGATGACAAAAGCAACACCAATTCAGATCGACAGGATAATGATCACGATACTTAACACTTTCCAACCAATTCCTTCTTGTTCTCCTCCTAGACTCCCTCTGGTGCACATGTTTCAAGTATTTTACATGTGTTTTCATTTGATTTAGCTCACGAATATGATCATCAATAAAAGCAAGATGAAACCCATGTTTTCTATCAAACTTGTTTTGAAGATAGGAAAGAATCACATACTGTTCTGGAATAATAGATGACATCATTATTGTCCATATCTGCATTTGAAATACACAAAATCAAAGCAAAATCAATAGATACATGCACAAATAAATAAGCATACACATATATATCTATATACGTAAAACATAACACCCCATTTGTATTTATGTTAAAAAACTTAATGTTATAGTGTTACATGAAAAAAAAACAATCGAGTGTTACATGAACCAAATGATATAAAAATTTCTACAAATATAAGCCTCATTTCACAATACAATAGAAAAAACCATGGAAATAGAATTAAATTGTGGGCAATATTCAAAAAATGAATATTGGCCATGGTGATGGCTAATATTCAAAACCTCCATTTTTGCATTTCATGATGTAATATGAATCCACAATATTAATATCAATATGAACCAATTATAAAAATGATTTTGAAAGATTGGTTCATATAACTCGCTGTTTATGTTTGAATGATCTATTGTAAAGAAAAGAACAATAGGCACTTAAAAAAAAAAAGTAAATTGAAAAACATGAAAAATGATGTAAACAACTTTTTCAAATATTACTATGAATATAATGAAGTTATTAATCTCATAAATATATGAAAATGATTATTATATTAAAATTAAATCAAGAGGACAATAAAAGCAATTCAAAAAACATACTATAAAGAAGGGCACAATGTTATTTGTTGTATGTCATAGCGATATGGAATTCAATCGCTCATCTTCCTTCTTCCTAATTGTAACATATGCATTATCTTTCATCTTGGCATAACGTTGAAAAGAGAAAAGTGGTGCAATGCATAAACCATCTATTGATTTCACTCTTGATATGGATGTGAAGGTAAGGCCTTGATGCTCTTTATTCTCGATATCAATTAACGCTCATTCTAAAGTCAATCCCTATGGCTTATGGATTGTAAGAGCCCATGTCATCTTCAAAGGAATTTGTTTTCGATTTCCTCTTATCATTGGTGTGATAGGGACAATGTTTGGATTTCTTGCATCAAATGGAACACCAACATACTTATCAAAAACAATAGTTGTGAACATTGGAAGTTGAGGTGGCTTAGAGGTAGGCGGATAAAATATATCCTTAACATAACCAAGTGCACCATTCACCAAGCCAGCTTCAACCCACAAATTACATGTCAACATAACACGCTGACCACGACACAACAAAACTTCACGGTCCAATTGATCATCATCAACACCACTGATTTATGAATGCCTTGAATGCTCAGCAACACATCGTGCAATTGGAGAATTTAATGATTTTAACATATGCCTATTATGGAAGGAGACCAAATTATTTGTTGGAAACATGTGAAATGTTGCATTAAATAAATATTTTTCTCTAGGATGCAACCTCATATCAACCCATGACATAAGAAACTCCCAATCTTCAAGAACAGGTTCTACATTTCTTATGTTATTGAGGACTCTATGAAAACAAGATTGTTTCTCATTATTCCCTTGTTGGCGAAAGATTGTGTCAAGAGTGACAACAATGTTGAATTTGTTCCACAAGACTTTCCCTGTTGTATTACCTGCATACAAAGGCTTATCTCTCACAGGAGGCAGTTGGCCAAGGTCACCCACAAGGATGATGGATCTGCCACCAAAAGGACAATTCTTTTTCTTTGGAAATGCTTCTCGTAATCGAGCATCTATTTGCATAAACAACCTTGATCCTAGAAAGCCCATTTTAGCAATCAATATATATCTAACATGTTGCATTTCTTCTTGGAATACTGCAAGTGACTGCCCCTATAGTGGCTGCATATCTTTAATTGGAATTTTCAGAGCTGAGTGTATTGTTTTTGCATGTATATTAAAAGCAGTTATTCCTATTGGGGCAAGAAGAATAAAATGGCTTCTTCCATTACTTGACGAATTAGAAAGAGCTTCAAAAAGACAATGGATAAGGAAAGACTTCCCAGTTCCCTAATTAATCATAAGAAGAGATTCACGAATCTCATATTCAACAAAGTGCCCTAAGACAATTTCAAAAGCAAGTTGTTGTTTTTCGACAAAGAATATGGAGTTGCAAATCTTCTATTTGAAAGATCAACAATATCACCCATTGATTTTGCATTCATTATAAAATTAATAGCTTCTTCTGCAACATCATCAAAAATAGTTGTACTTTCCCAGTCAAAGGATATATCAAAGTCCCTTCGACCAAGGGTGTGAAGATCAGAAATATTCACATCATTTGGTGGAACCAAGCAAGAGAAAATCTTCCATTCTTGAAAATCATCTTCAACACTCATTTCTTGGTTAGAAAAATCACCATCTTATTCATCTTCAATATTGTCTATAACTGATGGATTTCGATCAACATTCCATGCTCGATATCGAAAATTCCTCCAATTTTCAATAATAATTTCAGCTGAAAGGCCAATTTCTGCAGGAATGTCACAAAATGGCTTGTACAAGAGCAATTTTGTCCAGCAAAAGGTTTCAAATTCCTCTGAATCCTCACCAGGAATAGGATAAAACCGTGGCCAAACTTGAATAATAGCATGAACATCTCTAGGCTTCCATGGATCTTGTTTACGCTTGTTATCAAATGTCCAAGATCTTGTTGTTTCTATCAAAGATAGATGTTAAAGGAATAAAGGTCTCTTCTGATAATGTTGAACAAAAGTATTCTTAGATGAACATTGCAAGTCATCCCTTGAAATTTTCCTAAAAACCTATCTTCCAACATTTAAGGAAACAAATTTCCGACTACAAACAACAAGAGGTAGCTTAAGCAACATATGGCATGTTTCTTGTGCTCCAATGTCACTGTCAACAGTCGTTTATGCAAGAAACTTTCTATATGCACATAAAGCATGATCCTCAAAGCCAATAGAATTTGAAATTCTAGTTAACATATGATGATAACTTTCAAACCTTTTTTCTCATTTGGTGCATACTTAGCAATATATTTAAAGACAGCATAATGAGAAAGCACTGGCTGGCAATCAACATTTGCACGCCACATTGTTAGAAGGTCAATGTTATGTACATTAAGCCGATCATCATTTCTTGTTGGCTCATATTTTTTTCTTCCTTGATCATCTATGAACAATCTTGATTCATCACAAAGATCCCATGGAGCATTGTACCGACATGTTAGAATTGTGCCCTTTTTGTGCAAACAAGAATCTACAGTACACTTTGTGTGCCTTTGGACATGACTTAACAATTCTTCGTAATCATTATGAGAATTAGAAGAGAAAATCTTACTAGTATTCAATAGGCAAGAGTCATCATTGTGGCTTCGTGGAACCATTATGTTGCGACGATGTATGTCACGCAGTTTACATGCACTTACATATTTGTCGAAGAATATCTTTGCAAGTTGTACATCAGAACTATTTCACCAATCAAGTATTTCCATGTTAGGAGCACCTTCTAACCATAGGAAACCATGGATATGTGCTAAACCTCTATGTTGCCACTCATATCTGAAAAAAATGAAGATATAGTTACTACAAACAATATAAATAGAATCATAATAAAAGTTGAAAAAGTATAGAAAAAAAATTCAATAACACAAACTTGTACCAGAAGTCTTTAGCTTTAAGATATTTTTGGATAACTTCCTCTCGAAAAATATTGAATATATGGTGCATAAATGTCTTAAAAATATGACGGTACTGGATAACATTCTCAATTTTCATATGATGCTCATTTAAAGAACGAGAATGTGAATGTATGGGCATGAGGTTATGCAACTCTGGCCACTTTGTGTCAACTGCACTCAAAGTAAAAAATAAAGATGGACATCCTAACTGAGTAATCATGTCCGTCAATTCAGCTTGACACTTAGTCTAGTATGCCCTTATACCTCTCAGAGAAGAACCAAACCACATAAAATGCTCAACCAACTTATTATATGGTAAATCAGATAGTTGGTGACGCAAAATATTAATGTCAATTATAACTACCACATTATATTATATATTATATCAGGGTGTTCAGCACTGTATCACCACCAATGAATACAATATAATAAATCAACATAATACAACAACTTCAGTAATACATAATAAGCTCTTGTCCCATAATAAAGGCTGCCACACAATATCAATATAATAATATAATATTAACACCACCCCCATGATATTATATCAACACCCATATAGGTGAACAACGACCTTATATATCATTATACTTGGCATTATATTAATGAACCATAAAATATAAGGTTGTTGGCTCAGCATATTGTAACGTATCAATCACATCTGCTAGTAATTTCTCAGGTTAATATAACCAACGCTATGCACTATGTATTGTAATATACCACCTCCAAAATAGATTGCATTCACAATTATTGATTGCCCAGAATATCATAGTGAATATATGACCATTAGCATTGACATTTGTTATTGTAAATGTGGCAATTTCTTAAGTTTTTTGAGGTAGAGACAATAAGGCAAATCCTCTTGGATATATATAATGCTAGTTTTCCTTTCATCTTGAACGCAACTTATGTGAAAATTTAAATATTAACACTGTCTTTTGATGTTCGTCAACCTTTATCTAACGCTTAGAAGTACCATGTGAAATATTACAGCATCAAATTTAGCAACACCAACCCTAGAATCAGTGCAACCAATCAAACTCTGTCATATTGCATTAATGCCACTATCGAATATATGCAAAGCAGCACTGTACTGACATTGTCATAAATCTGTCAAATACATTGTTAACATGCCATCTATACTACACTTGTATTCCCAAGATCCTCAAAACATCTGATGCACTGCCATTCTCAGCTAGAAATGCTCCAAGTAACGCTTCACTCTGACATGATGATCTAACATTTTCCATTTGACGTGTATTTATGCCTCATTTAAATTTTGTAACGTATCACTATATAATGGCAAAAACTTTGGCCTTTCTGTTTATCTGTCACTCTATCAATTCGGCGTTACTCTGCCACTGCATTTGCTATTCCTACGTTTCTGACATTAGCTATTCCAGGTGTTACTCTACTACTGCATTTTCTATTCCAATTTCCTACCTTTCTGGCTTGATCCATGGATAATTTTTCTAACCATCATTAACACCAATTTAGAATCTCGTTTGATTACTAGCTTGGGAAAATTCCATTGGATGGCCTTTTAGATACCAACTTTGAGGGAAAATAATCATGTTGCATTTATATGTTATATGTCATTTCCCCAGTGTAAATGAGAATGGCATGACCTTGATTGTTAGAGGCTTCATCAATATTTAATTTGAGGAAACCTTCCTAAGGGGAAACCAACCATTATGATAGATCTCAACAAGAGCTACCATTATGATAGATCTCAACAAGAGCTATGGGAAGAAGTAGAGAAGACCTAGGAACCAGAGAAATTTGTAGTTGATGGAGAATACTCTATTCATACAAAGAGTTCCTTTCCTCTAGAGACCAAGGATTAAGGAGAATAATTTCTTGAATACCTTGAAGAATTTATGTCAAACCGAGTCCACTTAGGAGATTTGATTGTGGAAGATCCACTGATTATGCTCTTTCCAAGTATACTAAAGAAGACAACTAGGGAGAATAACCTAAGCTCTATTTACCATAGGATTCTGAAAGGCTAACAATCTATAGTTTACAAATGTGTCCCAAACATTACTACCAACTTGGTTAGATTGATGGAAGAGTGGTGATTCTTAAATCCAAAAGTACTCAAAGAAGGAGCAAGTATTGAAAATATGTTCCACATATTCAGGGCTTCAACAACACATATGGAAAAAATAGGGTCCTTTAAAACCTCATCAAAGAAGTTTGTCCCATGTAAGATTCTTCCTTCTAGAAAAAATACCAAGGAATTGGGCTACTTTTGTCCATAGATCTTGGGTCTATATTTTCCCCAAATGTCTTGCTTAGGGAGTTAGTCATGCCTAATAACCAAATGTCTTTATTAGGGAGTTAGTCATGCCTAATAACCAAATGATATGCTTCTTAAACCATAAAAGTCTCTTTTGGTTTGTATCCCCACTATCTAGGTCTTTTAAGATAGGGATTTTCCTTTGTTGTATATCTTACCAAAATTTGTCCTAGTCCATGTGGGTGGGTATTTGGGACCATTCCTCTATATTTTTTTATTGTTTCCATTGAGATGGTAGGGTTGATGGTTGTTGTTAATAAAAAAAACTCATAGAAAATTCATAGAGATCATTAGGTATTTCAAGTCCAAAAATACTTCTTGTTGACTTGGATTAGGGAGCTACTACCATAAATCATCTTTGAAAAGGGTGCTCCTACCATTTTTGACCTCCTACAAAATGTGTTGTTGAATAATTTTCGTGTTACCATTTGCAAGATTCCACATGGAGGATCCTTGAAGTAATAGCTACGATCTTATCCTTTCCTAGGAAGAAGAGTTACGATGTACTTTTTATTACAAATATGATGCCATAGTTCAATGCCCCCCTAAATCCAATGCCACTCGATCTCGGCTCCAAGTAATTTTCTAAGAGTTTCTAGGCCCCTTAGTCCTGATCCACCTTTCAACTTAGGGAGACATAGCTTATCCCAAGTGACCAGATATCATTTTTTTTCCAAAGAGGTGCCTCCCTATAAAGAAATGATAAATTTGCTTGTTGACTCTGAGAATCCCTTTAGACACCCCAAACTATAAAAAAAATATAGATAGGAAGGGCCTATAGAAAAAAATTAAAAGAACTAGATGAACTATGAGTTTAAGAGACTGAAAGGTCCAACAATATAGTCGACTAATCATTTTTTGCAAGATATCTTAATAATACTTGTATTTCAATAGATTATCTACCAAGGGAGCCCCTAGATATTCCATTGGAAAAGGAACATTTTTTATCACCCAACAAATGCGATATATGGCCTTGAATTACTAGGTGGGTGTTGAAAAAACATTTGGGACTTGGATAGGTTAATAGAGGTTCCAACGACTACTATAAAGTCTTTAGGCATGTGATTGAATGTCATGCCTTCTTAAATAGTTGGAATGCGCATAAGCATAATTTCATCAACAAATTGATGATGAGACATAGGGAGGTGACATATGGAGGGCCATTAATGATAATGGAAAGAAAGATTAGGAGAAGAGTGAGCCCACCTAGTTAGACCAATTCTCTAAAGAACCAAAAACACTTATAATATGATATTGATATGACCAAGTCAGTTTGTCAAAATATTTAGAAATATCCAATTTAATATTCATACATTCCTTATGAGAGGGTTTTTTAGAATGTACAACTTCGTAAGCAACTACTATCCCATCTAGGATTTGGCACCCTTCCACATATCCTATTTGCTTGGGTGAGATGATAAAGGGGAGTAGAGGCTTGAGATGTTCAGAAATGATCTTAAAGATGATGTTGTAGTTAACATTTTATAATGAAATGGGTCGAAATCTGCTAGGATAATTCTCTATTTTAGTTTTAAGTACCAACATTAACAAGGTGTTATTAAGAGCGAGAAGCATTGATGTTGGCCTTCTAGATTCCTCTACCAATTCCGAGATTTCCTATCAAAAAAAAAACCAACAAGCCTAGAAGAATTCTATGAAGTCATATGGACCCAAGGATTTTCTTTTGGGAATTTTCATTACAACTTCTACATTTGTCAAAGAGATTTCCTTCATTAAAGAATCGCTCTTCTCTTCTTTGACAAAATCAGAAATGTGTCTAATTATATTTCTTAAGATTGACATTCTATTGGGATATGGCTCAAACATTGGGAATCTGTAAAATAAAACCAATTCCCCTTCCATATCATGGTTTTCTATGGTTTTCTTTCCATTATTGTCAACAAGTAAGGAAATTCAATTGTGATGGCAATGTTTTACCATTGATTTATGGAAAAATATATTGTTCCTCTTCCCTTCATGTATCCAATTAATTCAAAATGTTTGTCTCCATAAATTCTCCTCTTGACACTCGTGCTCTTCTAATTAAGAGATTAGATCCACGTCTTCTGCAATCAATATCTCTATTCTTCCTTCTCAAATGTTTCTCTACTATATTTGTTGCATTATATCCTCTAAAGCATGCTTGGCTTGAAAAATATTCCAAAAATCTTCTTTGTTCTATTTTCTATATTTTAGATTCGAGGAACTTTAGCTTTATTATGAAATCTATAAGTTGTAGCTCTTTCAATGAAACAAACTTCTATCCACCAACCTTCTATTTTTTCTAAAAGGGTTGGGCCCTATTCTTTTTAAATTTTTCAAGAAGTACTTAAATTTTCAAATAAATTTTAAATAATAATGTATTAAAAATTATTTAACCATTGTTGTAAAATTCCTTTCAACTACCACTAAAATGTAACCAAGTAACAATGTTATAAGATAATATAAAAATAAAATAATTAAAAATAGAGCATGTCACTAACACCAACCATAATCCCACTGCTAAAACAACCATCACTGAACATTCACACAAATCCAACCACGTCATTTGATTTGGTGATACTTTTAAAACCCTAGCCAATGAACCCTTCTATTCCACTTGAATCATCCAAGTAGTTGTTGAAATAGAAAAACACCCAAACAATATCAATCATGAAGATTACTATAAACTCAACCATTCTTGGAAACCTACCATTCATCACCTTAGTCACTAATGTTCCTCTTGTTTCTCACTCCAAGGTCACCTTTATTCCCATCCTTCCCCTTCTCTTATTAACTTTCCTCCCCATTTCCCCTTAATATCTCCTTCCTTCCATTTTCCTCATCTTTCCACCTCCTACACCCTCTCATTTCTAGATCTATTCCTCTCCCCTATCTTTTTAGATATAATTTCATTCCCTCTCATCTTCTAGGCTTTATCTCTTTTTTCTTGTACCCTCTGTCCCCCCCTGTTTGTTCTCTTGTCCTTAATTTTATATCATTAACATCATTTAATTATTCTTCCATTTCTACTTCTTCCTCTTTTTCTCCCGACAATTATTTTGATTTCTAATCAAGTTATTCCTAGTCTCTTCCAATGGTAAAATTTTATCTTTAATTAATTAATCATTCTTATAATACCTTCTTGTCTCTATTATTGGTCCCTCAATGGCTCTAAATCCTATTTTAATTATTCTTATTCCTAGCACTCTCTTTTTTTTTTATTTAACATCTTTGTCTCAAATGATGGGTAGAGTGTCCACTCGAAACATCAAACATTGTTTTCACTGATACACAGTTTACATCAAGAAGCAATAATCCAAAAAAATATATATATTGTAATTTTTAATACTATAAAGAATTATAAATGTTTTATAAAATTATTTTTCATTTTTGTTATGATAATTAACTTTTAAAATGGCATTCGTACTAATTTTATCTATAACAATGATAATAGTTTGGAGGACGTGGCTTTATTTAGATATTTTAAAAATTGATCTCAATTGCAAGTTTAACTAATATTGAAAAATGAATAAATGGAGAGTGAAAAACTTATTATAGTCTTGAAAAATAAATTTATATCAACAAACCTTTAGCTATATGATTAAAAAAAATATTTTCGAGATTTTAATCACTCTTATTATTTTATATGTTTGTGAAGTTTGGGGTTGCAAAATCTCTAAAAAAAAATTAGAGTAAATTCAAAAAGGTTTTATAACTTATAATCTCAAAATTGAAGCAAATACACCCTATCATATCCTCCTCACAAAAGAGTGTTTCACTCATTAAGAACACAACTATTACTAAGTACTTAATGTACAAAATCAAGATAAATAACGTCGAAGACAAAAATAATTCTTAATATTACTTTAAACTCCATGCAAGACCACCTATGACCTAAACAAGGTTAGCATAAAGATGTCAAGTCACTAGCTAAATCATTATGGAATAAGGAACCAATCACTTTGAAAAACAATTACATCTAAATTTAAGGAGAAATTGCACTTCAATTAGGAATTAGAGGATAAAATAAATTTAACATTGTATAAGAAAGTGATCAACCCTAATCTAGAATGTTAGAAGTATCTCTTTGTTTTAACCAACACAAATAAGAAAATTAACATAGCTAAACTAATAACAAATTCTCATGATTTCCATATAAAACAAGGCATTGAACAATTTCTTAAACATAGTTAGTCAAAATAATTCGTCAACTTTGTGACACTAAGAAGGGTAGAAGATGAAAAAAAACTTTCTCTTAAAGTGTTTTTTATATACTACATTTAATCACAATTTTAAAATATTTGTTACAAACCCAACCTTCATGACTTTTTAATCATCAAAATATTCATGATTTTAAAATGTTTCTCTTAAAACTTTTCAAGTATAAATAGAATTTTAAATTAAACTAAGTATTTTTTTTTTAAGATTTGATTAACGAAATTTAATTTAAATAGACATTAACAATCATCATCATATGGTTAAGAGCATGTGTTTCCCCCTAAGAGATCACAAGTTCAAATCAAGAGGGGGGTAGAGTATGAATTCTTTTCATAGACTTTATCAATCAAATAATTACCATGAGGTGGGTCCCTTGTCCCACAAACAAGAGGATCTCATACATCATTTTGGTGTCCGAGTTGACCTCAAAATTGGATTATATAAGAGGGTTGAATATAAAAAACCATTTTCTCTTAGAGTGTCCATCTTATACTCGCATTCAATATAATTTTCAAAATATTTGTCACATTACCAACCTTTGTGACATTTTAAGTCAACAAAACTATGGTGATTTGGAGTGCTTCTCTCACTTATTTTTGAGCATAGAAATAATATGTTCAAGAATTCTAATTGATCTCTTCCCTTCTTAAGGTCGGGTAGACCACATAGCTCTTAGTGGACATTAATCATCATCGTCATCATCCTAAATATAAGAGAGATTTAAAATTGTAAGTCAATACTATAATATTATAATTATAAAACTTAAACTTTTAAATATTTTGTATTTAATGGAAATTATGTTATTTACTTGGAAAAACTATTAACCTTATAATAGATAAATGACATTGGATATTAAGAAAATATTTTAAGAGTGTAGATATTTTTTAATTTCATTTTTACAAACTTTTGTTTAAAAAATAATAATTTCAAAATATTTTTATTCATAAAAAAAATTTCAAGAAATAAATATTGATTTGAAAATATCTCTCCTTTAAATTTTAACAAATCAAATATATTTTAAATGTAATGAAGATTTTATCCCAATTAAATTTTATTTAATACTTGTATTAGGTGTCAAGTAAGGGGCGGGTGGGGGAGGGCATCCCATTAGGCATAAATGTGGGGAATGTGACCAACCTTCCCCCAAGGTCATGTGGGAGGTGGCAAAGAAGGTTAATGGGTGCTTTTTTTGGAATTCATGTGAATGTGTGGAGGTAAAGGGGGAGGCTCAAGACGAGACCTTGTGCATCATTGTAGGCTTGGTGCACCATACTATTTTTTTCATTTCAAGAGGTGGAGCACCTACAACTGGAACATTAATCAAAATTTTCACAATTCGTGTTTCAACTCTTGAGCTACTCTTTTTTACGGTACTCCATTACTGATGGTTATGGTTGTAGGGCCTTGGTTTGGATTTTTGTTGCAGGGAAGATCTATATATTCATAGGTCAGACAACCTCTCTCAGTCTCTTGATTATTTCTATTTGAACCATGGATCGTGACTTCTTCACCAATCTTCTTGACCAGTTGTGTACTTATTGCAGGAGGGTGTGGGCGTCATTCACAGCATTGAAAATGGAGTCCTTGAGGGAAACTGCAACGATTATATTTTGCTCAATCTCATTCACATATGCAGTGGCACGGTCTATAATGCACTCCTTGTGGCAGTGAGGGTTTGCTTAAGCTCTCAATTGTTATAGATCAATTCATGGCATGTGGCTTGGATATGGTCACAAAATTCGACTAGTGTGCAAGCTGAGAAATCTTCTGGGGCATTAGTTACAACAACAGAAATGGACGGCCACAAATTTTGAGGTGATCTACTTTAGCTGCTCCTGGAGTTATTTCTTATCTTGGCAGAGTTGATTATGTTTGGCTATGAGTGAAGCAATTTTTTGTTGTTGTTGCTCATGGTTGGCATTTAGATCATTATGCAACGTTGTTGCCTTCTGTGTAGCTTTTTGAATAAAAGTAAACAATTGGGCTGAGGACCAGCACTGAGGATCATCCTGGTGCATAGTTGACGGATCTAGGAACTAACTCTACAAGGGCTTCCCACTGGAGACATACTTGTTTGTGTGTTTGTGGGGAGAGGTAGCTTATTGTGACAGTTCAATCAATGGAGGAGTGGTTTGGATGGAGATGGGGAGTGGTGTAACTAGAGGAAATAAATGAAGTGGTAGTAATGTTGGGTTGATAGTGGTGGTGAGCGATTGTGTAATGATGGATCCCTTTCTTAGTAGTGGCCTCGAATCTAGCAATAAAGACATCATGGAAGCGGTGATGACTTCTCCGATGGAGACTACTGTGATGGACTGGATAATGGAATCAACTTCCATGTCCATCTCCATTCCCAACAATTTCCCAGAGGGTATGGTGTCTGAGAGGGTGGCAGATGTGGATGCAGTATGTGGTGACAGGTTGTGCAAGCTTGGTGATGCAACTGAAGTGGAGGGTGGAATCTCTTCAATGATGGGTGAGGTAGTATTGGATTGGGGATCTTCAATGGTGAGGTCGACAATGTGAGTGGCAGGGGTTGATTTCTGATTTTTGGTCTCGACTAGAAGTTTGGTAGCTTTTGATTTATGGGTTTTTGGGATGGTGGGTTTGGATTCTGAATGAGGTCCTACTACTGGCATTGTAGAAACTAGAGGGGCGGTAATAAAATGACTCTGCTATGTGAAACCTTGAGACTCAAGACAGTTGAAAACTGAACCTACTGATATCCCGATGCTCGCGATGGTTTTCTTCAAGGCACTTATTTGCTTCTTAAATTGTTTGATGACCGATTATAGCTCCTCCTCAACCATGCACTTTCTAGAAACCGTAACTGTTTCTCCTGGTATTGGTTGATGTACCATCTCGTCAAAGAAATAGATGTTTCTACCTTCTCGAATTTTCCCTATAACTCTTAGCCATGATCCGACCTTTGTGTGGAAAGCTTCGGCTGATAACATAAAATTATAGGCCACATCTGGAAAGTATGGGGATGAACACAGTGTGTCTCACCTAGGTTCTCCTGTGACTAACTCTGAACCAAAACTCTGCCGAATATTCATCAAGTAGGGACTTGGGAACCCGTTCTGTAGCCCTGATTACTACTAGTAATTTTATGTACCAGCTACTGAACGAAACCTCATTTATCTCTTTGTTGATCGGGTGCCCTAAAGTTCTTCAAGGCGCATACTTGAGGGCCAAAGGCTGGTCTTCTGTGATGGGAGCTAGCTCTCGACCTTCTGGTGGGAAGCATTTCCACATTTCCATGGAAACAACAAGATAGCCATACATAAAATGGGTGGACTGCTTGTAGACATATTCACATGCTTCAAACATTTCCTGGAGGAGTAAAGCACACCAATTTAGTTAGATGCCTGTTGTGGAATGATCCACGACCGAAATTGTATCCAGCGTGCACTTGTTCTTGGAAAATTGACGCACGAGATTCCTCACAATAATGTGGCAAGCGAACTTAATTTTTTGGGAGTTGATAAAATCTATGAATGCTCCCTTTCCTCCTCTCTTTGTATCATACTTGGTGTAGTATTCTTCATCCCCTATCTTCTTCATTGTCTTGGAATTTGTCTGGAATGCGGTTGAAACTCCATCTCCTACCATTGATAACCTCGTAAGCCTTTCAATGTCTACTTCATGAATTGGTTATTATTTGTCGAGCCAGAGCAATCCTCCATGCATCTTGCTGACCAGTAACTTTGTGCATTGCATCACTGCCAAAGTCCTACCAAACACAGGAAAAATCCTCAAATTCAGTAAGGTGGACCATTGGATTCCTTTGAATTCAGTCTTGACTTTGATTGTTGCACTCCATGTAGACATCTTGTTTCATGGCCGGAAATTGGAAGGAGTTGAAAGATCATTGTCTACTAGCGTAGCCTTGTCATACTTGCCGTAAAGCGGCTCCCTTACTCCAATTATTTCATCCAACCCAAACTCTAGAGCAAATACAATTGTCTTTATCATACTGGAGTGGTGCTAATAAACCAAAATCACATGAGGCTAGTAGCTAATATTAGAACAAAAAAACTAAGAACAAGAGTGCAAATGGAGTGACTCTACCACCTTGAATTTAGATTGAGGAATTCGACATTTCCATGAAAATTAAGTAGACCATCTCAACACGACATTTTCTATGAGACCTCCTAACTAATTAACAAGACAAATTTCCCTATGCATACTCAATCATGTTAATCATGCCATCGATTGAGCTGAATTTGACTTGGATGACGCAATTTTGAAAAAGGAAACCTTGAGTTGATGGGTAATTATGTTATCATGATGGAAGACATTTAGGAATTAATTATTGCTATAATGGGAAAGTTTTGACAGGAATCCGGGCTGACACCAGAATTATTGATCCAAATTGGATCATAGAACACTCTCTAAGTTTTCTTGAACTCTTAAAATTATGCCAAAGTTTGAAAGTCTTATAAAAGTCAAGCTTATTAGAGAAATCCTCGTGACAATGGCAATTTGTGATCAGTGAGGAGCAACGAGGACCCTCAGTCAAGTGCGCTGACCATTGGCCCATGGTAACGCGCACTGGTGCAAAATTGGCAAAACCAGAGGCTAATTCGAGAAACGGGGGCAGTTTCTAATATGCGATTAGCGACAAGTTCCTAATCGCATATCACAGGGAAACCCCTCAAAGATGGATAAGCCGCAAGCATCCGGACCCAAAAAAGTTATAAAATGTGGAAAAGTACTTAATTCGGTTCCGACGGAGTGGGATTCCACAAAACTGGCAGGATATCGAAAGGGCTCAAGGTAGTAAGCGGTTTCAACCGAGTCCCGCCCAATGCCACACATCGATTTCCATGCGTCCAGTGGAAGAGAGAGAAAATCGCTCACATCAGATGGGTAAATGTCATGTTACTTATCCGCTTGATATGAGCGATGATCGTTGGATCTGGAGGCCTCAGATTGATGGCAAAGATGCGATCCAATGGATGACCGAATTCGGTGGGCTAAACAGGCATAATTATATAAGATTTGAAGTCTGGCGTGAATGATGAGTTGGCAGAGGAATCATGTTCATGGGAAATCTGGGAGTTAAACGGAAATAACAACCATTCAAACATTTCCAAGAGAACTGACACTCAGTTTGTTATGAAACAATTGGCCACCTTCCTGTAAGGCATTACATAGTGATGATGATGCCGAAAAGAGGAATTCAAACGAATAGAGGCAGGAGAACCAGAGCATCGGGAAGCGGAAATCAACAGTCAGAAAATAGATTGTCTTTAAAGCCACAAACTAATAGAAACAAAGCAGGCAGTGAGTTATTCAAGGTGGAAAGCCAAGAGCAAAGAACAGAGAGAAGAAGCCGAGCTAACTTGAAGGCAGCATCGAGCTAGACAGAGCTAGAGAGAGTCAGAGAGAGTCTGTGTACTCTAGAGATGGCTTGAGAGGTTCAAGCGAACTCCTCTGTACTTACCTGTCATGTATGAGTCTCAGATTGGGCCCATACTACTGTGACCAATAGAGGTCGAGTTTCAGTAAGGAGAGTCTGGGTACTCCAGAGACTTGGGGGGTCTAAGTCCAATCCTACTGATCTATATCTATTGAGTGAGACTCAAATTGAGATCACTGTTATAAAAACTCTTCTTTGAAAACATAATAGAGAGGCTACCACTGAAGGCTGGACCAGGAGACGTAGCCTAGGAGCATTGGGTGAAATCCTTATTAAACTTGTTGTATTTACATGTTTTACTATTGTGTTTTCTCTAACTGCTCCAATGTCTGTGTATTTCACAATTTTATCGATCCATTGCATAAAGTAACATAGGAACCTCCATGCACATGAGTCTATAATACCTTTAATTCTTTGCCCTGGATAAATTCCAGATCAATTGTTGTATAATTATTACGGAAATGATGCTTACCACGTGTGACCCCCCCAACCACAATCAATTGCAGTGTGGTGGAATAACATTGGCAACTTGGATTGACTTGGCGGAAGTTTTATTTAGAAATGTAACAGAATGTCTGATGAGAGAAAAAAAATGACTAACGCGACCAGTGACGATGCAACTAAATGACTCATAGCGGCTCTTTCCTACTCCTACCTATGGTCTCCTTTTGGAGATCCAATCAATTCTGAGTAACATTGCTTAATTTGTGGAAGGGTTTCAAGTGTGCACCGTTCACCCAACCTAGTAGAAATGCCTTGTCTAGTTGCACAAGATTGACTACTCTAGACTCCCTTACCTCTGCAATAATAAACAGTCCTAACCAATGCATTTGTATCTTCCCAGGAAACTTCAAGAACTTGTTGTCATATAGCAAAACATGCCCGCAGACTGTGAATGATTTCCTCTTAATATGTCAGTCATTCCATGCCTTCTTCCTTTGCTTCTCGACCATTTGGTGGAAATCTACAATAAATATTGCCTCATTGAGCTCTGAGAGTTCATATAGCCACTTATGAATTGATTCCTCCTATGTTATATGAGTGGCATGGGTAATGAAAAGGATGGGAATAGAAAATTTAGTCGGCACCATAGCTTCTCTTCCATACACAAGATGGAAAGGTGTATGCTTATGTAGTTGCTTAACGGTTGTGCGGTATGCCCATAGGGTCATTGGCACCCTCCTGTCCCAATAATCCTGGTTGGCTGAGCATATATTGGTCAAACCCTTCTCCAATATCTTGTTGAAGGCTTCTATGGTACCATTAGCCTGAGGGTGGTACGTGTTGTTTTTTTAGTGTTGTATCATGAAACTTTTAAGTAAGGAGGCAACTGTTTCATCTATGAAGTGGGTCCCCTGATCACTGGCGAGACTCCTGGGGCACCCGAATCTAGATATGATATTCTCAAATATGAACCTAAAGGCAATATCCACAGTAGAGTCCTTTACTGATTCTTCTTCGACCCATCTAGTGAGGTACTTTGTTGTGGTGATTATATACCTAGCATGAGAGTGATGCACCGACTGATTAATAGGTCCTATGAATTTGACCACCCATTTCTCAAATATTTGTAGTTCAGATACCAGTTGCAATGGGAGTTCATCTCGGTGTGATGGCCTTCCAACCCTTTGGAAAACATTGGAGCCTCTGGCATATTCTTTCGCATCTTTGAAAATTGTCGGCCACCATAGTATTTCTTGCAACACTTTCCTTGTGGTAGCTTTTCCTCCAACATGGACACCCGTGACTCCTGAATGACATTCCCATAACACATCTTGTCTCTCATGGTGAAGGACACATCTGTGCAACACGTGATCAAGGCCCAATTTATACATTTTCCCCACAATCAATTGATAATCGGTCGCACGGACGACCATATGTCTCCTTTGTGTAGTTGTGTACTCGTCTGGACATTATATTGTAGCTAAAGAGGTTGCAATTTCTTCTGGGTAATATGGTATTGCTTCAATCTAGAATAAATTTGCATCTGATAACTAATCATCTAAGGGTTCTCCACTTTCTCCCGATTCCATTTGTGAGAGGTGATTAGGTCCAACATTCAATCGGTCAGGCTTAACTATTACCTCAAAAGTGAATTCATGGAATAGTAATAGCCACCTGAAAATTATTCCTTCAAGCACAGGCTTGTTCACTAAGTATTTCAAAGAGGAATGGTCAATAAAAGCCTTAAATGGGCCTCCCAAAAAATAGTGTTTGATTTTTGAAGTGAATATACCATCGCTAGTGCCTCCTGCTCAATCGTGATATACTTCTTTTCTATTATGGATAAATTTCTGTTGGAAAAGTAAATTGCGTGGTCGAGGATTCACTCCCCCAGCCTAGCCAGAACAACCCCCAAATAAATTCATAATGCATCAATGTGGACATGGAACTATTTGTTCCAGCCAAGGTAGACCCAAATCGGTGCACTTACTATCTTTTCCTTCAGTATGTTGAGTGTAGCCTGACACTCTTCTGACCACATAAATCATTCAGCCTTCCTCAACAGTTTCTCTATCAGTGCAGTAATCGAGGCATAGTTGCGAATAAATATCATGTAGTGTTCGGTATGTCCCAAAGTGGATATGACATGTTTTACACATGCAGGTGGGTCCATATTCACTGTCGTCATAACCTTATCAGGATCTACACATACTCCTTCTTTTCACACTAGGTGACCCAAAAGCATGCCAAACAAGACTACAAATATGAATTTCTTCAAAATCAATGATATCTATAGCTATCTACAGTGATCGAACATGATCCAAAGCAGACTGGAATGTTTCTTTAGTAGACTATAGACCGTCCAGTCATCCATATAGACCTCTAAGAACCTATGGATATAATCTCTGAAGGTTGCAATTACAATTCTCGAGAACATTGTAGGTGCATTCTTGAGACAGAATTGCATAACATGATAGGCATAAGGTCCCCATTCTATAGTGAATGTAGGTTTCTTCTTATCCTCCTCGATGATCCTGACTTGGTGATAGCCAAAGAATACGTTTGTAAAGGAGTAGGCTTCATTCACCACTACATTATCTAGAACTTCATCACTGAATTGTGTGGTAAATAGGTCATGCACACAAGAATTTTTCAAATTGCTGTAGCCCACAAAACCCATATCTTTGTAGCATCTTTCTCGTTTTGTATTACAATCAGACTCGCCCATTCTATCTCATCCACTAGAAATATAAGCCTTGATGCTAACATCTTGTCTATCTCTTTCTTCACTTTCTCCTTGACTCTCAGGTTCAATCTATAAGGCCAGTCCTTTACTACATTTGCATCTAGTTTTAGCACGATTTTCATCTCCCCTAGGTCTCCCTTGATCCCTTTCAGTTCTGCAACTGATGAAGGGAACAAATCTTCATATTCTCTTAGGAGGTTGAAAATCTCTTTTGTAGTTTGTTCATCCCAATAATCTCCAATTCAGGCTAGATTTGTTTTGTCATCAGTCCTGATGTTATGCTTCCACAACTTCAATGGGAGTAAGTGTGGCACATCGGTTACAGGTCCATCCTTGATGTCCCTTTCCCCTTCAGTTTCATGGAATGACAAATGTCGTAATTCCTCCAGATCATCCTCATCCGGCTCTTTGTCCACCTTTCCACAAACCATTTCTTCAAGATACCATAACTCATAGATATGCTCTAAGGTTCTTTGGTCTATGCATCTATCCATTAGTTGACTCGTTGTGAGTAGAATCCACTTGACAACCTACAATGCCTTAATCAGCCTCCTGTCACTGTCTGAGAAAGAAAAGTTTCTCACAAACCGATCAACCAAAATATCCCAGTTCCCCGCTGGTCTCCTTATTTCCTCTTGTACTAGATAGCAAGATTTTGGAAAAGTTCCCAAGGTGTGTATAAAACCATGCACCCACAACTCCTTTGGAACTCCTTCTCGATTCCATATGTCCTTACAATTTTGCAAATGTTCTCGAGGGTCAGAATCCCCCCTGTACTTGACGAAATATTGAGGGTACTCCCTCACTTGTCTAAATATTACTTCCATGGCTATTTTCATCTTCTCCCATTCCCGAAGGTAGTTGCAGTGAAATCCCCACCATCTTGCAGATTTCACTTGTAACGCGACATCTAGTAACAATACTTTATGTTCTTCAATAACAATTGCATCAATCTTGTTGAGAAATGAATTTACTAAGTTTATACCAATAAAGGTAGGGAAGTCACCTCAGTGCCAATCCAATTGACCCGACATATTGTGGCGCAATGTATAGTGTTGATCTCATATCCACTCTACTGCCAATTGTCCCAAGCGGTCTCTGAGCCAACATCTAAACTTTGAAGGCTCTGCCTGCTGATAGATCCTTCAGTCCTTAGGTTAATGTAGTCCTCCCTTCTTCCTATTGTTAGTTTGTAGAGTTGATATAACATCCCTGGCTCTTCCCTGTCATATGTTGGTTTTGTGAATCTCGGTCCTTGATATGGGTCTATACGCTAAATCACCCTAACCCATCTACATGAAAATTCATCAGTTCCTTTTTTAAGTCAACTATAACATAGTTTTCAAATGTCTAGTCTATCCCGAGCAACATTGGGTAGGGGTACTTGTCTCCCATGATGTCTACTTCAAAATTTTCATGGGTCTTCACCCCCGCTACATCCACTTCTACATCCTCCAATATCCCAATTAAAAGGATACAATACTAGTTTTACATCTACAATTGGATTGGTGAAAATGTCAATTGAGGTTTTCCCATTGCTTCCTACGTTTTCCTTGGAAGAATGTTGACATCTGAGCCTAGATTTAGCATAGTGTCCTTGATTTGGAATCTAGAAATCTGAGCATCGATCCTAAACTCTCTTCCTTTTCTCTTCTTGTTACTATGTAGCCTCCTAGTGTGTCTTTTGGGTAAGTTAGCAGAAATGACTCCTCCCTCAACCTCCTCTTATGATATGGCCGCTTTCAAACTCTTCCACAACTTCCCCAGCATCTGGTTGTCGTTAACGATCTGTAGAAATAATCTAAACCATTCTTCGATGGGTCAGACTACTGTGGACTATGATAGGTCTAGGCTCTTAGCTTTATGAGATTCTGGCTACCCCTTCTATGACCCTATTCCTCCAGTCAGATTTTCAATTTTTTTTGCCTCCTTGTAATATTGCTTTTGTTGCTCAGGATCATATGAGCACTTTGGGGAGGCTAGCTTGATATTTATGGGCTTGTTTGTGGCTCCTCGATTAGCCCTAGTCTTTTTGCCTCCTCATGTAACTATATTAATATTCGAGAGGGGGGCGACCTTTGATATCCTTAGCTCTGCATTAATTAAGTTGGCTCCCCTTTGTTGGTTCCACTCCTCCCAGCTTTCAACTAGTTCTGGATAGTCCTTTGTTGCATGTGCATTAACCCTACATTGAGAGCACCATGGTCTTATTGGTAGCGACTAATCCCAATCAACATGCCCTTCTTGATCATAGTTGTAAAAACAAACTGGGCCTTTGCCTCCTGCCCTTTCGCCCCTTGTTCCTCATCCTCCTTGAGTAATCTCATTGACTTGGAAGGTTGAGCGGTCTAGCCTATCCACTAGAGAATCTAGTGCTCTACACAGGTCGGTGTGGTGAGTTGTGGAAGCGCAAAATTCACAATAATTGATATTTTGAATATTGGAGTATTTTTGTAGTATTGGGCAAAGATGAGGGGAGTGTCCATAGCCCTTGCATACCTCATAGTACTTCTGTTGGTTGCACCTAGGATACAACCCTTGCAATCCTACATGCGCGAGTCCTACTACGGGTGTAAGCCCAGGTGGTCCTACTAGTGTAGACGTGGTACTTGCCCCTCGCAACCTCGGAAATTTTGTAGCAGCATGACCTTCCACTATACAATTTGTACACCACACGTTTGGCCGCGGCGGGAGGGCTAGTTGCAGATCCTTCAACATCTCTGTTATACTTGCAATTTGATGTTGGAGACCCAATGGATCATGCGGTGTCATTCCCCCCAGGTACTCGTGTGGGTATCCTATCATAGCTTCTATCTGAGTTTCTTGCTCGAGAGCATCTTGTAGTGTATCAATCTTTTGTTGTGTCAATGGTGTATGGGTGAGAGGTAGAAATGCTTTGATAAACCAGTCCCTTTGGTGATTCAGATCTATTGGGTAACTTAGTTTACCGATTGCATCCTTAAATCTTTGCATAATCTCCCATGCAGTCTCTCCCTCTCGCTACTTAATCTCCCATAGCTCCGACAAGCCTTGCTAATTGGTTTGTGGAAATTTGAATTCATGTACAAATTCTCTTTTAGCATCATCCATAGTTGGGTTTTGGTGTAATTCTAACAGTTTTATGAACCATCTCAAGGCCCTTTCCCCGAGAGTGGTCTGAAATTCGATTAGCTTCACATTATCCAGCATCTAGCAGGCTCTCTAAGTGGCCTTGCATAGATACCAGTGTTGTTCCACATCTTCGTTCCTCTTGTCGGATAACTCAGGATACTTTGTGATTGATTCCACAATTTTTTATTGAGTTTGTACTAAGAGCACAAATCCTTGTGATCCTGGTTGCAAAGATCCTTGTAAAATCATACCACTACTACTAGTTCCCCTACCACTAGTACTATCTTTGTAATTATGCACACTATGAACTCTTATAGTTTTGATTAACTTAGATAGGAACTTATCATGATTGTTATAGGGTACCACGGGAAGGTTGGGGGAGACACTACCTGAGCTTCAAGGAGGCAGATCGTTGATTCCTTTGTGTAGATATTTTGAATAATTTAACACATATTCAACAGAGATTATCCTGATCATGTACTATTATGGAATACATACACAATACATAAGCTCCTCTACGTTGATCATCAATATAGCAGCATCAATAACAATAAAACATCAAGAGCATTCACACATTAACACAGTATGTAACCCGGGGAAAGCATCTCGCTAAAAACTCCACACTATCTGTATATTAATGATTGAGACCATGTAACATTACAAAGTACAATTCTTATCACAAGCAATCCAGTACCAGCTCCACCTGTTACACACAATACAGCTAAGATCTGATCACCAAATCTATTCCACTGCTTGCCTGCCTCCACTGCTCAATACCTGCTCAAGAATGAATGAGAATGGTTTACCAAACTCGTATTTCACTTCCAAAGAATCACTCACTCTGTGTAAGACGTGAGCAGAGGCTATAATACTGGGCAAATACATGAGCAAACTCATTGGCATACTCAATCCTTTGATTGTGCAAGATCTGATGCACAACTATAGTCACAACTGATAGCAATCTGATTCTCTAACACCTGTCCCTGCTGAAATGAACATGCACTGACATGCAACTGAGTTAACTGATGTATTCTATAGTTGTATTATGAGTTAATAATTAGTTTAACAACTCATCATTAGTCTATTTGCAGTTAGACTAACTACAACTAGTTTAACCAAGTCAAACTGAACACAACTCCATCAACTCCACAATCAACTCCACCAAACTCAACTGATTGAGTTCTAACTGAAGTCATGCATGCAACAACTCAACTGACTCATAAGAAAAGCATACTTCCTTCTGACAGCTGCATGGGCCACATCTGTAGCTCAAAATGAAGTGCTCCAAGAGAATAAGATCAAGTTTATAGTCCAAATATTATTATGAGACAATAATATTTGACTTTTCTATTTTTGACAGCCAGTCTAAAAATAGACTTTGATCACTCATACTGTGATCACCCACACTGTGGTCACCCACACTGTGATCACTCATACTGTGATCACCCATACTGTGATCATCCCTGCTGGGATCAAAAATAGAACTTGCGCCATAATTTGCCTGCGGGCCCACTTAGTGAAGGCGACTCTTTTCACTAAGCTCCATCATCTTGTTGCAATCTCAACACTCCCTCTCGACAAGATATGGATTATTAGCAACCCCTATCCTGCCTCGGTGGTACTCGAATTTGCTCCTGGTGAGAGCCTTCGTCAGAATATCAGCATCTTGATCCTCCGTTGGAATGTATGAAAGCAACATGATCCTCCGCTGCACACAATCTCTGATATGATGGTACCTGATGTCAATATGCTTAGATCTATCATGAAATACAAGATTAGCCGAGAGTTTAATGCAACTCTAGTTATCACAGTAAATCACAGTAGGATCCAAATGAGAACCGAACAAACCAACCAGGATCTTCCTCATCCATATAGCCTCGCATGCAACCAAACTTGCTGCCATATACTCGGCCTCAGCTGAACTGAGTGCCACAGATCTCTGCTTCCTGCTATACCAAGAAACTGCTGTCGATCCAATACTGAAGACCCCTCCTGATGTGCTCTTTCTGTCCGTTGGGTTCCCTGCCCAATCTGCATCCGTGAAGCCACATAGCTTCACCTCATCCTCTTGTCTGTACCACAAACCATATCCCGATGTGCCTCTCAAGTAGTGCAATACATGCTTGCCCGCCTTCCAGAAGAGCTTGGTAGGCTTAACCATAGCTTGTGAAAGCTGGTTAACTGCATAGCATATATCGGGTCGTGTATTGACCAAATACATCAACGACCCCACCAACTGTCGATAAACAATGGCATCCACTTCTTCTCCCGAAGTGGCATCCTCGTTCCTCCAACCTCCAGGAAGAGGAGTATCAATAGGCTTGCAGCCATGCATGTTGAACTTCTCCAGTATCTCCCGAGCATACTTGCCCTGAGAAACAAACAGTCCACCACTGCACTGCCATATTTCCAATCCTAGGAAATAGTGAAGGAGGCCCAAGTTCTTCATCTCAAACTCTGTAGCAAGATCCTTCTTGCATGACAGTATCAACAGCTCATCACTCGTTAGAATCAAATCATCAACATACAGTACAATGATAAGAAAATTACCCTCCACCACAATCTGGTATAGGTTAGGATCTGCCTTGCTCTTGGAGAATCCAAGTCCTGTGAAATAGTTGTCTATCCGTGTGTACCAAGCACGTGGTGCTTGCTTCAACCCATACAGCGCTCTCTTGAGCCTGCACACATGCGACTTGCTGCTGAAGACCTCAAAGCCTTCAGGCTGCTCAATGTACACCTCCTCCTCAATGACTCCATTGAGGAACGCAGTCTTCACATCCATCTGATGAATGTGCTATCCCATCTGCGTTGAGAGAGCAAGAATCGTCCGTATGGAAGAATACCTTGCGACAGGTGCAAAGGTCTCCTCATAATCGATCCCCTCTATCTGTGAAAAGCCTCGGGCAACAAATCTTGCCTCGTACTTCTCCACACTCCCGTCAATTGCCTGCTTGACCTTGTAGATCCATCTCGAACCCACCACTGATTTCCCTTCTGGTCTAGGAACAATCTCCCATGCACTGTTTCTGACAATAGAATCATACTCTTCCACCATGGCGTCTACCCATGCGGGATCCTCCACAGCTTCCTCGAAAGAGGATGGCTCAGTCACAACACACTTGCTCATAAGAGCCATGTATCCAGTGTACCGATCAGGTGACTGTCTCTGCCTGCATTGGGCTGTAGGTGGTCCTACAACTTTCTCTGCATCTTGAGCTAGTCGCTTAGCTTCTGTCAAGCGCTTTCGCCCTCTGATGGTTGGCACTGCATGCGTGGTCTCTTCCACTCCATGAACCTCATCCTGTGGCTGATCCATGTCCTGAAGCTCATCCTTAGGAACTAATAGCTCCTCATCTGCATGCAAGTGTAGCTCCCTCTCAAGCGAACACTTCATGGCTTTCTCCTCCTGAAATTTTATATCCCGTTGCACAACAGTTTTACCACTATCTGGAAAATACACATGATAGTTGTGGGGCGTATCAATGTACCCCACAAATATCCCAACCTCTGCGGTCGGCTCCAACTTCTTCCTGGCATCCTTCGTCACATTCATCTAAACGTTAGCACCAAAAATCCTCAAATGAGAAAGATCAGGCTTCTTACCAGAATAAGTCTCCTCGGGTGTACTCATGCCAAGTATCCTATGAGGACAAAGGTTCTGCACATAAACTGTTGTATTGCATGCTTCTGTCCACAAGTGAAGGGGTAGGCCCTGATCATGCAACATTGCCCGTGCAACACCCATAATCGTTCTGTTCTTCCGCTCAGCTACCCCATTCTGCTGTGGGTTATGGGGAGCTATGAGCTCTCTACGAATCCCTTCTGCCTTGCAGAAATCCTTGAACTCGTCCGAGATGTATTCACCACCATTATCGCTCCTAAGAGCCTTCACCTTCTTCCCCGACTCCTTCTCGACCAGTGCTTTGAATTCACAGAACTTTGAATATGTCTCGCTCTTCTTCTGCATGAAGAGGATCCAGCACTTACGAGAGAAATCATCAACAAAAATCACATAATACCTGTGTTTTGCTGTCGAAGCAAGTGAGAAAGGTCCACACATGTCTGTGTGAATTCTCTCAAGGATCGTCGTGGCGCGACTATCCTTCTCGTGAAAGGTGGCTTTCACAAACTTCCCCAAAGTACACCCCTTGCACTGATCTGACTGCGCAAGTGTGACTTTAGGAAGCCCTGTAGTGATCTGCTGTAGTATCTTCAAGGCTCCATGGTGAAGGTGACCCAATCTCCTGTGCCACAACTCGCCATCATCTCGGCTCACCAATCCTTCTGCCTTGCCCGCCATTGCTGCGCATCCATCTACATGCAACTGATAAAGGTTCCTCACTCGAACCCCTATCTTCTGGGTCTCACCAGTTGTCTTGCTGCGCAGGAAAGCCTTTCCCTCGCTGAAAACAACTTCATACCCCTTGTCTTCTAACATCGCCACTGAGATGAGATTCTTCTTCAATCTTGGAACATGCATGACTTCCTTCAATATGAAGGGTTTACTAGACTCCCTCTCAAAGGAAATGGTACCGATACCGGTCGCACTGTATCTACCATCATTGCCCATCTCGATGTGCACTCCAAGATCTTTGTCCTCCAGATCAAAGAACAAATCTCTATCTCCCATCATGTGAAAAGACGCACCACTGTCCAAGAACCACACCGATCCCATCACACTTGAAACCAAGCATGCGATCAATGAAAAATCAAGCTCAAACTGTGAGGCTAGAGCCTCTCCTGCTGAAGATCCAACAGCCTGCTTGTTCTTCTTCTTCTGCGGACAATTAGTGGCATAGTGTCCGTGCTGGTCACAGTGAAAACACTTCACCTTGGACATATCCTACTTCTTGCCTTTCGCACCAGACTGAGAAGCTTTCTTGCTCTTCCCTTTCTTTGCTTTGGCAGCCAAAGCGCAATTCTCTTCATCAGATACCTTTGATGAAGATCCATTCTCACCTTTATTGTTTCTGAGTTTATCCTTGAGCGCCAGGTCGCTCTTGCTTTGGAATAACATTTGCAATCCGTTGAAATACATTTCAACAACACTGCTGCAAATTCAATTTCCACCAGCTCAAACTCAACTGCTTCCGATCTTAAATTCGTGAGAACACAATATTTCTTGTACAGAGATTGACTGTATGGGCATTCACCGGATATCTCAACTTCCAAAGGAAGGATGAATCCAGAGGCTACCTGGGCCGATTACAGACTCTGCCTGAAGAAATAGAATGTAAACACTTCCTGAATAGTAGATCTGATGATCAATCCTCGCTTGATATCCTGTAAAAATCTCTTCTACAAATAAAGCAGCTCTGATACCATGTAGAAACTTTTTCTACAAATCATCTAGCTCTGATACCATGTAGAAATTTTGAATAATTTAACACATATTCAACAGAGATTATCCGGATCATGTACTATTGCGGAATACATACACAATACATAAGCTCCTCTACATTGATCATCAATATAGCAGCATCAATAACAATAAAACATCAAGAGCATTCACACATTAACACAGTATGTAACCCGGGGAAAGCAACTCGCTAAAAACCCCACACTATCTGTATATTAATGATTGAGACCATGTAACATTACAAAGTACAATGCTTATCACAAGCAATCCATTACCAGCTCCACCTGTTACACACATACAGCTAAGATCTGATCTCCAAATCTATTCCAATGCTTGCCTGCCTCCACTGCTCAATACCTGCTCAAGAATGAATGAGAATGGTTTACCAAACTCATATTTCACCTCCAAATAATCACTCACTCTGTGTAAGACGTGAGCAGAGGCTATAATACTGGCAAATACATGAGTAAACTCATTGGCATACTCAATCCTTTGATTGTGCAAGATCTGATGCACAACTATAGTCACAACTGATAGCAATCTGATTCTCTAACACCTGTCCCTGCTGAACTGAACATGCACTGACATGCAACTGAGTTAACTGATGTATTCTATAGTTGTATTATGAGTTAATAATTAGTTTAACAACTCATCATTAGTCTATTTGCAGTTAGACTAACTACAACTAGTTTAACCAAGTCAAACTGAACACAACTCCATCAACTCCACAATCAACTCCACCAAACTCAACTGATTGAGTTCTAACTGAAGTCATGCATGCAACAACTCAATTGACTCATAAGAAAAGCGTACTTCCTTCTGACAGCTGCATGGGCCACATCTGTAGCTCAAAATGAAGTGCTCCAAGAGAATAAGATCAAGTTTATAGTCCAAATATTATTATGAGACAATAATATTTGACTTTTCTATTTTTGACAGCCAGTCTAAAAATAGACTTTTATCACTCATACTGTGATCACCCACACTGTGGTCACCCACATTGTGGTCACCCACATTGTGGTCACCCACACTGTGATCACTCATACTGTGATCACCCATACTGTGATCATCCCTGCTGGGATCAAAAATAGAACTTGTGCCATAATTTCCCTGCGGGCCCACTTAGCGAAGGCGACTCTTTTCACTAAGCTCCATCATCTTCATCAAATAGTCTTTTTATAACAAAGTTCTTGTCATCTTCTAAGCTTTCCTCCAAGCCCACATGGCCCTTTCCATCCAACATCTCCATTTCCACTGTCAAGGGTGGATTCCTATCACCTTCCGGACCCACGACAGTTACGGTCATCTCTACCCCTCCCAAAGAGCTTCCTTCCATCCTTTCTCCTTCTTCTAGATCTCTTAACACCACTCTTTCTTGGTGCAATCCCTCTTGTTTCCTTTTAATCATCTATATTTCCCTTGCGTGCCATTTCTCTGTTATCTGCACTCTCCTTTAAGCTCTTAGATTCCTGGCCTTTTGAGAATCATCTGCATCCATCCACTTGACAGTCTCATAGTTCTTCACTTGGTATCATCCCTCCCTTTAGGTCCTTCCCCAGTAATAGGTGTTTATGCTACCATGCTCAGGATTTGGAATAGTAGCAAGCCTTCTTCCACCATCAAAACCTTAATCCAAAGGGAAACCTCTTTTAGCAGCTTCCATCGCAACCCTGATCGGAACATAGCTTCAACTTTTGAAAACGATTGATGGCTTTCTATTGCAAATTAAATAATATACTCTTCCAGCATGGTTTGTACCCAAAAATCTACCGCTCTCGTCAAATCCATGTCAAGATGATATAGCGTAGTGAGATTTGCTTAAGTCCAGTTGTGATGAGATGGGTTTTGTTCGCTGAAACTCTCTTTCACTTGCAATATTTGCAACCAATTGTAAAGTTCTTCTAGGAACTTGCACCAGAAGATCTTGTACTAATACTCGTTAGTTCCAAATAAAAGATTTCCTTGCTCAGTTTCCCAATAGTTCTTTGGCGAAGTTGAGCTTGATGAGAAACAAACTGGTCTACTTTCTCATTCCATTAGTTTCATAGTTCTTTCTTAAAGATCCTTGATACCATATTCCAAACCCCCTTTTTGAATTTTAGGTCCCGACAACGAAACCATTTGTTAGCGTGGAAATAACAATAGGGTCGAGATCCCGGGTTCAGGTACAGGGGCCAACAAGGCTCCATTTTATATTATCACAATGCTGACATTTTCACCTCTCTTGGGAAGGGTAAGGAGTCCCACCCGAGGTGTGCCACAACCTTAGTTAGATGAGGGTTGGAATCTAGTATCAGGGAAAACCATATCAAAGAATAAAGAGCAGGGAACATTGAATTCTTTGAAGAAATCAGATCACAAGAGTCTATACATGATGTAACAAAAAGACTACCTAAACAGATGCATACATAAAAAGTTTAAAGAACCAGAATAACTCACAGTTAACACGCTATGATACCAATAACAATCTTCCTCATTAATATAAAGGTGAGTACATTACATCAGGCTCAAGGTCTATTCCTTAACATCCAAAACTCTAACAAGGTAGAATACAAGCTTATGGAAGGAAAAACACAGAGTTGTTCTCATAGCACTGCAACACAAGAATAACATTATCCCTAATAACAATCGTGACACAACAACCCAACCCCTTCTCGGTTCTCCTTTCTGCCTTTTATCTTCTTCTTCCCTCTCTCTGCATGCCAACCTGAACTGCTAATTCCTTCTCCCTTGCTCGGTTGTCTTCATTCCTCGACTGCCCTTAATCTTTTCCCACTTGGTTGTATCTGCTTCTTCTTGCTACCACTCTGCATCTGTCAGTCTTCCGCCAGCTCCTTCCCTTTCACAGCTGTTATTTTTGTAGCTTCCCAACGACCATTTCCGCCACTTTTCGCCATCTTCTTTCTCCCCAAAACATCCTAACTTCTAAAAAACGAAGGCTCCAGCAACCAGCTAGACCTACCCTCGAATCTAAGCTACTCATTGAGGAGTAGAAAATAACCCATCACTATCGAAAGATTGGAGCTCTTAAAGCAGGTTGATGAATTTTGTCTAGTCCATTAATGGTTACTTTTATGTTAGATTTTTCAATTATTTGGATATGCTAGTTTTTGTTGGCTTCAGGCCTGATGAATTCTCTATATTTTTTTTATTTTTCAAAAACAATATGACTTTTTGGATGCTTAAAAATATTTTGCTTTTCCACTGGTCTAGTTTTCCTAATGAAAAACTAGGGCAAAAGGTTATGCATATTTTATTTTTCCTATAATGAATTAAAGCTCTTTTACAGACAGTAAAAGAAGAAGTCAATCCTATTTAAAAATAAAATTTTAATCAAAATCTTATTTAAATACAACAAAGAGCATACTTTGAGTCAATCTTATTTAAACCTTTTTTTTTTTTTTTTTTTTTTTTTTTTCAGGACGAAAAAGCATGATATTGTATTATATGAGAAATTTAAACCTATAAATAATAGTATATTAGCTTACAATTTAGTAAGTTTATAACTAATTACAATTGTATCATTTTTTTAGGTTATTAGGTTTATAGGTTATTTATGAACAATTGTATTATTTTCGTTTACGGTCAATAAAATTATAAAAATATTATTTTTTTTCGAGAAATTTCATTTGTGAATATTAAAAATATAATAAAACTTATTTTATGATAATTTTTTCTCTTTATTAAAACTTAATAAAACATTAGAAAATGAAAGAAACTATCTACAATTTAAATCTAAATCAAGATAATTTAGAATTTGTTTTATCATTATATCTATATATATAGATACTCTAGACATGGTTGCATGACCTAAAAAATAATAACTAATCCCTTAACTTGAAGTCAAAATCAACAATGAAGAAATTCAAATGAGTGGTCCCTGCTTGTGGAACTTTAATCATTGTCCTTAATTAAACTATTATTGTCTTTTTACTTCTCAAACTTATTCTCTTACCTATAAACTTAATCTCTTACCTATGTATCATATCACCTCATCCTACTTCCTTACTTTTAGCCTTTAACCCCAAAATAACATTAATGAGATATTCATATCTCTAATCCAACTAATTGAGTTTCATGAATCTCTCACTCTACAATAAACCCTTTTCTTTTGTCTTACCTGCAATTATAATCTTAAATAACTATATAAATCCATCATTTTCAAATATTTTTCCTAAATCTCTCATTATACCACAAACCTTTTTCTTTGGTCTTACCTACAATTATAATCTAAACATGACTATATAAATCCATCATTTTCAAATATTTAATATCCCCCTATTTAGAAAACCCTATTTCTAAAATTCAAAAACTAACTTCTTCATCAATTATATCTTGAAGTTTTCCTTTCTTCTCCACTGCCCTCTTTTCTAAATTTCCACCACCCTACTTGATTGCCTCCAAGAACTTGTTGAAACATGCTTCTAGGTTGGCTAGAATTGAAGTCTACGCTGCGCTTATAGGGTGCCAATCTCTTACACTTGTGAAACCCACCCCTATGCACTTCACATCAAAAATCTCCTTGCCTAACCCATGAACCCTTTGGCCCACCATAGCGGTAGGCCCCTCTCTCAATTAGAAAGAAACTTGCTCAAAAAGAAACATTATATTCTAAAGCAATGCCTTGAGCTTGGGTATTTCCACCCACCGACGTTATAGCATGGATATCTTCGGAAAAATATTATCGAGATCAACATGATGACATCTTCGGAAAAATAGTTTGGTTATGAACATGATGACATGATAACTTAGTATTATTTGTGTAGGGCCCATCAAAATGAAAGTGGCTACCTTGAAATAACGTCCACAAACCTAACCCATTCCACACAGAAAGAACCATAGTATACTTTAATAAAATCATGTCAAATTCGTAAAATGCCAACTCAATTTTGTCGTTTTCCACGGTGGGCTTCCAAAAATGTATCGGGTCTGAAAATGGGTAATTCATAGGTTGTATTTAATGAGTTTAGTCATACATATAGCTTGAGTCATGATATATTGGCCCACCAATATGCCCAACATTGCACTATAAGACAGAAATTCACATTTTAAGACCAATCACATTTTATCCCCAACAAATTCATATGATAATTACAAAGACTTCTTGTGTTTTCAAATGTATTGGATTAACGGATTTATGCTTATTCTTGCCGTACAAAGTACAACTTCTTTCATGTGTACTATTTAATAATTCTTTTTTCTTACTAGCGTAACTTACATTATTTAAAATTTAAAGTAGCTTTATCTTTTTATTAAATACAAAAAATAAAATGAGACAAAGTTTGTTATTCATGTTTATGCTTGCATTATGAAAAACTGTTCATAAAATGTCAAACTACATTGGCATATTTTCTTAAAAGGTCGTCAATTGCAAAGTTACCCTATCTTTATTTGCCCTTTCCTCTTTTCTTTTTAATTTTTTATTCCAATGGCATATTTTCTTAAAAAGTCATCAATTGCAAAGTTTACCCTATCTTTTTGTGCACTTTCCTTGTTTTCTTTGTAATTTTCTATTCCAATCCCATATGACCCAAAAATTCAATTATAAAGGTTTTATTTAGGATCTTGTTTTTATTTAGGTTTTATAAGCTTTAGGAGTGTGGAAAATTTGGAATGAGGGTAACTATGGTCGAACATATTTTGAATTTGTATTATTTTTATTTATCTGGTTATATGGTTAGGTTATCACATGTTAATGTCGTTTTGACTATGATTAGTTACCTAAAACTTTAATTCATTAATGAGTTTAGGTATACAATTTCTGTGTGTCAACCCTGACAACACTTCATTGCCATATGCACGAGTACAACAATGTGCAAACACATTATATAGAAATAATGTAGGTTTGGGTTGATATTTTATGTGATTTTAATATTTAATAAGCGAGTAGAGTAATTTTTAAGTGTGATTTTTTAAAAAGTTTTATGTTTTACTTTCAAATTTAATTTGTTGAGAATCGAGTAAGGATTTATTGAAATTACAAGTTTGATGGGTGAATTCTTCACAATTGAAGTACCCCAAAGGTTTTTGAAGATGTTGAATCCATATATGCAATCAAAAAACCAGTGTAAACCATACAAATCAAAATCTTGCCATAATTTTTTTCGCCAGATTCCAACTAGAAATCTATTAAAACCTTCAAAAAAATCACACTTAAAAACCACTCTTTTAATAAAACATTTAAAAAATGATGTGTTTATTAAATAAATTACATATCTAAATTTTATATTATCTTGATTTACAAGTTTTATTACAAATAACTAATTTATAATATATCCAGCGTCACACTTGACTTTCATAACACCCATTAAAATATTAAATTAAAAAAAAATCACGTCCATTAAAATACTAAATTTTAAAAGAATTATATATTTATATATTTTCATTTTTATTTGAGGAGACTCTTTTTACGATCCAAGCCAATGCATCATGTCTTTAACACATATAAAAGACATGTTAGTTAACAAAAAAATATTATAATAAAAATTCAAAGTATTTCTTGTCATGCCCTTGAGATTTCTCAATAACAATCTCAATAATAACACTAGAATTCATGGATGGCACAAAGACAAGTCAACATCAAAAAGAAAAGTCTTAGAGTTGACGAATATTTTCCTCGCAATATAGGAATTTAAAGTCACAGCTAAGAGTGAAGTAATATTTGTTGTGTTTATAAAGATGTAGGATACTCCTAATTGAGGAAATAGGTTCGTGAATGTGGAAGGACTTATCAAGGATATATGAATTTAATTTCTATGTCCTTCATCAAAATTGCTAATAAGATTATTTCGTAAATTTCTTTCTTCAAGGATACGTGAATTTAATTTCTATTCTCTCTATCAAAATTTCCAATAAGATTATTTGGTAAATGTCTTTCTTCTAGCCATGAAAATATCTATTATCACATTTTTAATTTTCCCAGGAATGTAAATTGAAAAAAAAATTAATTATTAATTATTCAAAATATAAATCAAATATCATAATATAATTTATTGTTAACGAGTGGCGTATTTGCAAATTGTTGAGTTATGATCACATGTTGAAAATGGTATGATGATATGTTGAAAATATGTCCATGAAGTTGAGTTATGATCATATGTTGAAAACATGTCTATGAGGTAGAGAAGCATTTAAATTTCTTTAAGATAACTATTCTAAAGAAAAGTATAAGGCAAATTCTACAAGCTATACCTAGTATACAAAGGAACTTGACTTGTTTGTAACATCTATTTGAATACTGGTTATGAAAAATTTATAGATTAACACATGTTGATATCTTTTTATGTTTGATCTATCAAATTCAAATATTTGTGTTTAATAACTTTTAAATAAAAAAGTTTTTTGGATTTGATGTTAAGATTATCAAGCAAAAAGACTATATAAGAAATATTTGTAGTTTAGGATTTCAACAATATGTTATGAAAGGCATTAGCTTAAGAATTAGCATAATTGATTGTTGCTAATGTTAATTTTCTACTATTTAATCATAATCTCATTCAAAATACTAAAACAAATGCATTGGAAAATATTGAGCCTAATCCAACAGGCAGTGTTAAAGTCTGCGCCCTCTGTCAAGAGACCTGGTGTGAACGCTGAACGCTAGTGTGTGAATGTTGTCATATGCGTTTTTTCAAATGAACACTGGTGCTCTTCATTTTCATTTTCGATGTAGAAGCTCTTGTTTCTCCTGTGCATACATCCCAAGTTAGCAGCAACGACCATACCACAATCCGAAGTTTGGTTTCCCCCTCTACCTTACGTAGGAAGAGTGCAGACATTCGTCTTGTTGGGCGCCACTCAGAAGTTTATGAGCCTTGTGATGATTCATTTGCACTTGTAGATGCCCTGCTCAAACTCAATCTTGAGGAAGTTCAACCAAGCTTGTGTTTAGAACTCGGATGTGGGACTGGATATGTGATAACATCATTGGCACTTATGCTTGGGGAAGGCGCTGGGATCCAATACTTTGCTACTGACATTAGCTCTACAGCTATTGAAGTTACAAAAAAGACTTTAGAAGCTCATGGTATGCATGCATAAGTAATTTTGACTGATCTTGCATCTAGTCTGGACAAACGTCTAGTTGGAACAGTGATGTCCTTGTAGTCAATTGATCTGGATTTAAATAGGAACGCAAAAAATTCTAGAGATAACTATAAACATAGAGATGCAGCGGAAATACTACTTCATTTCATTACTGTAAAATATTGAAATAGGCTTACAAACAGAAATGGAAATAAACCAACTAGGGCAATGGTAGCTTATCTCTGAGAGAGATGTGGCGGCTACATGCCTCTGAATAGTCTTGCAATGAGGCTCAAGGGCCTTTTTATTATTGAACAATAAGAGAAAACCCTAAACAACCAAAACCCGAACCCGAGGAGATGTAATACCAAGAGTTTATGGGCCCCATTGGAGTGAGTTAGATAGCCAACCTCCCGGGTCGCGACTTGGTCATATTATCTTCATTTGACACGCATGATAGCCCACTGGAAAGATTTCTTCGAGGACTACGGTGGAAAAGACAATTTTAGATAGAAAATCGCCAGCAATAGATTTCCCAAAAAACGTCGTTTAGGGCCTCAAAATAGCTCCGGAAGTTTAGGACCCAAAAAACTGCTAAAAATAGTAAACTATGCTATAATTAAGGAAACTAAAAAACTAAAAGAAGCAATGGTGGGGGTCTAAGTGGAATTGGCGAGTCGCCACCAATATCCACCTAGATCATTCCTCCTCCCTTAGGAAGCAATGGTCCCCATTGCGTTGAGTTCCTCCATGAGATGAGGGAACTTCTGCTGAACTTGGTCCTTGGTGAGCCACTTGCCCTGGTGAAGGAGTTGGCCTGCTTTGACAACTCGATACATTTGGATATTTTGCTGGCGAATGTGCTTGATCTGTGTGTCCATGATCCGATCATTTGCAGCTTGTTCCATGCAATCTACATTTAACTCTGTGGGTGTGAGCTATTCTGCAATGTCGGATGTGTCTAATAATGGTGGAAAGTATGGCCGAAGGCGATCCACATTGAACACTGGGTGCAGGCCAAGGAATGGGGGAATGTTGAGCTCAAATGCATTGTCTCCCACAACCTTGGTAATGGTGTAAGGACCATATCGGAGTGGTTTGAGTTTCTGATAGGCTCCGATAAGGCGTTCCTTTTGCAAATGCAACTAGACTTTGTCGCCCACCTGAAACTTGTGTGGCACTCGATGTTGATCATGTCGCTGCTTGTACTTGGCATTTGATTTCTCCAGAATGTCATGGACCTGCTGGCGAATATGTTGGATGTGCTCAATGAAGTTGTTTGCCTTATCTGTTTCGGACTGGACATGAGCCGAATCTGCGTGAGTAGCTGCAAATGGCATGGCCACATCAATGGGACATAGTGGCTAGAATCCCATGCCCACCTAAAAAGGGTTGTGGCCAATCGAGCTGTGAAGAACCCGGTTGTAGTTGTGTTGAACATAGGGGAGGCTCTCGTCCCATGTGTGTGGATGCTTTGAGTTGTACATGCGCAGAATGTGTATGATAATCTTGTTGACAACCTCTGTCTAGCCATCAGTTTGAGGATGGAAGGCTGTGGACTTAGTGAGTTTCGTGTCCAGCATTGACCAGAGACTGGACCAAAATGTACTGAGGAACCTGTTGTCCCGATCTGAGATGATAGACTGTGGGATCCCAAAGTGTACCCACACTCGTTCAAATAAGAGTTTAGCAGTGGCTTCTGTTGTGATATTCTTCTTGCAGGCCGCCATAATGGCCATCTTCGAGAACCTGTCGACAACCACAAAAACACAGTCATTTACATGCTTAGTGGAAGGAATGCCTGACATGTAATCCATGGAGATGGATTCCCAAGGTCGATTAGGGGTAGGCAGTGGGGTATAGAGGCCTTGCCTCTTGATGGTCGGTTTGGCAATGGTGCAGGCAGTGCATGATTTGATGTACTTCTCGACATCTTGTCAAAGATTTGGCCAATAGAAATACTTCTGCAATACTGCCACCGTTTTTTCAACCCCGAAATGCCCAGCAGCCCGACTGTAGTGTGCTTCCCAAATCATCTTTGCACGCTCGCTTGAAGGAACACAAAGGTGACCCAAGTGGCATAATAGGGCATCCTGGAGGTGAAAATCTAGAACATGTTGACCCTCCAAGAGTGTTTGGTATGTGTGGCTAAATTCTGGGTCGCTTTTGTATAGAAGTGGCCAATCAGAAGTGTCGTGCCCACAAGAGTTGAGCACGGTGGTTAACGCCATGATCGGTGGTCGACTGAGGCAATCTACAACATTATTGGTGCTGCCTTTCTTATACTTGATATTCAAATGGAACTGTTGTAGGTATGTGGACCACTTTTGATGGCGATCATTCTACAATTTCCCTTGGGTCTGTATGAACTGCAGGGGTTGGTGGTCTGTGTGGATGACCTTTTCCTTCCCCAAAATGTAATGCTTCCATTGTCGACAGGCCTGCACAATGGAATACAACTCTTTGTCATAAATGGGATTCTTCCAGACTGTGTCTGAAAGTGTCTCACTGTGATATGCCACTAGATGCTCGTGTTGAGTAAGGACTGCCCTAATAGCATAGTTAGAGGCATATGTCTCGACCTCAAATGGTTGTTGCAAATCTGGTAATGCAAGAACGAGCAGAGGTGATCTTTCAACTCTATGAATGCCTTTTGTTGAGATTCGGACCAAAAGAATTTCGATTTCGCTCCTCCCTTGGTGACTTAACTCAAGGGCCAAGTGATATGAGAAAATCCCAATACAAACCTGTGGTAGAAGTTGGCAAGGCCTAGAAAGCTGCGAAGCTCTATCAGAGTGGTTGGAGATGGCCAATCCTAAATGACTTGGATCTTGGCTGGATCCACATGCACCCCCTATTCATCAATAATGTATCCCAGATACTGAACCTGGGTCATGCCAAAAGTGCATTTCTCCAAATTGGCACATAACTTGTGTTGCCTCAGTGTTTGGAGAACCTGTCGGATGTGGTGGAGGTGCTCTTCCCAACTCTGCTGAAGATCAGGATGTCATCCAAGTATACCACTACAAATGAGTTGGTGAATGGCTGCAAGATGTCATCCATTAGCCTGATGAAGGTTGCAGGAGCATTTGTCAATCCGAAAGGCATAACCAACCATTCAAAAAGGCCCTCCTTGGCTTTGAAGGCAGTCTTCCACACATTGGAGGGTTTGATTGGTACCTGGTGATATCCTGACTTCAAATTGATCTTGTTGAAATATTTTGCCCCCTTCAGTTGGTCCAGGAGGTCATCAATCCGTGGGATTTGGTACCTATTATAGACAGTGATCTTGTTCAGCGCTCGATAGTCAATACAGAGTCTCCAAGTCCCACCCTTCTTCTGTACCAACACGATTGGACTCCCATAGGGCGATGAAATCGGATGGATGTGACCTTTTTGAGCAACTCCTGAATCTGCCTCTTGATTTCATCGTTCTCCAGAATAGAGAGCCGATAGATTGGTCCATTGGGTAGCGACGCACCTGGGGTCAGATCAATGGAGTGCTTGACCTGATAGTGCAAAGGAACCCCTGCAGGGGAGGTGAAGATGCCCTCGTATTCCTCCACGACCTTGTCCATCTGTAGTTGTTGTGCGGAGGGGCCCTGTCTAGAGGTTGTGGCCACCATCTTCTGCTTTCCTTGAGGGCGTATCATCTGGAAAACAAATTTCCTAGTTTTGGAAATGAGCTTACTGCATTGTTCTACAGTAACCAAAGAGATGGAAGTAGGCGGTGCTACCTCTAGTATCCTGTACAACTTATTTCCCAAAGTAACAATAACAGCATGAGGCCTTGCTTCATACACAGCATGTCGCTTCCACAAGTATGGTTGTCCTAATAATACATCACAAACTTCAAGGGGAGCAATGTCACACAATACCTCATCCGTGAAGGGCTTGATGTTGTATGGAAGGCAACACTGTTTGCTCACGCGAAGATCCCGTCCTTGGTGAAGCCACCCGATGGTGTACGGTTGTGGATGTGCTGTGGTCGGTAAGCCTAGCTGCTTCATGACCTCTGCCAAGATGAGGTTCTTTTGGCTTCCGTTTTCAACAATGAACTGTAGTGGGGAGCCCTTTGCACACATATGGGAGTGGAAGAGATGCTCCTCCTCCTCTGGATCTTTAGGTTCCTCCTTCTAGATCTTCGTGGTGGCAACGGTGGCATTGGGCTCCACATCGATAATCTTCTTCCCTTTGTCATTCCCCTTATTAGGTTCTGACTCAGAGTCGGAACATGCGTCTGATTCTGAAACCTTTAGCTTAGCCACTAGTGACTGCTTGGCCCAACACTCACTTGTGTTGTGAGTGGAGCTCTTATGGAACTCACACCACTTTCCCGTGTCCTTTTTCAGCTTCACGGTGTTGTTCTTTTCTTGCAGCTTTGGTGGGTTGTCTTGGGCTGCCCTACCTTGGGTTTGTCCTTTGTTCTGTGGTTTGGGGGCACCTTTCCCTTGTTTCAGATTCACAGATCCAAAGTCTCCCTTCTTCTGTTTAAACTTTTGCTTGATCTTGACGGCATATCGGTATGTCGTGCCGAGCGAGGAGATTTTCAGGAATTCTATTTCTTCCTGGATGTACTTGTGCAAGCAGCCACGATATTTGAGTACCAAATGCTGCTCTGTATCCTTGATACCCAACTTTGTGCAAAGGTATGGAAAATATTGGTAAACTCCGGCACATCTTGGTCCCTTCCTTACTGCAGCGTGGTCCACTTTATGTATTGATCCTCATAGCTTCTGACAGGGTACTACTGCTCCTTGATGGCATCCCAGAATGAATTCCAAGTGGGTGCGGCTGAAAATAGTGAGTCTGTACTTTCATCCTTCTACTTGCAGTAGGTTTCCCACCAATCCTTGACGTAGGGGGCTGCTTTGAGAAGAGCAAAAATAATCTTTTCCTGGCTGGAAAAATCATGAACAGAAAAATAACCCTCTAGCACATTTAACCATTTATCGACGGCATCTGTGTCTATCTGACCCTCGAATATTGGGATTTCAAAATTAAATTGTACCTTAAACAGTGTGGCATTTCCAGAGTTGCTGTTGGAAGCCGATGCGTCGCCCCTAGGTAGCCGCTGAAGGATTTGGGCAAAGTTGTCCATCATCATGTTCCTTTGTTGCTAGAGGACTTCTTCGAGTAAGATTTTGATAGGATCTCCTACCCCCTCGTCTTTCTTTTCATCTGCCATGGGAGGCCGTTGGGATTTGCGAGGCTGGTCTTGCAAATGTTCGACCAATTCAATCCCTAACTCCTTATGTCCCAACCTCGTTGGGGACATGCAAAGAAAAACATAGAAGAAAAGTAGACCACTCTAATACCACTGATCCAGATTTAAACAGGAACACAACAAATTATAGAGATAACCATAAACACAGAGATGTAGCAGAAATAATACTTAATTTCACTACTGTAAAATACTGAAATATGCTTACAAACATGGATGGAAATAAAGTAGCTAGGGCGATGGTAGCTTATCTCTAAGAAGAGATGTGGCAGCTACATGCCTCTGAATTGTCTTACAATGAGGCTCAAGGGCCTTTTTATTATTGAACAATAAGATCAAACTCTAAACAACCAAAACCCTAACCCGAGGAGATGTAACACCAAGAGTTTATGGGCCCTGTTGGGGTGAGTTGGACAACCAACTTCCCCGGGTCACGACTTGGTCATATTATCTTCGTTTGATGCACATGATAGCCCTTTGGAAAGATCTCTTCGAGGACTACGATGGAAAAGATGAATTTAGACAAAAAATCATTAGTGGTAGTTTTCCCAAAAAATGTTGTTTAGCACCTCAAAACAGCTCCAGAAGTTTAGGACCCAAAAAACTGCTAAAAATAGTAAATTGTGCTATAAATAAGGAAACTGAAAAACTGAAAGAAGCAATGGTGGGGGTCCAAGTGGAATTGGTGGGTGGCCACCAATATCCACCTGGATCATCAATGGGCCAGCGTATGGCAGGAACTACTATGTAGACACACAAGGTGCGGAGGTGCTCATGGTCTTGTGCAACAGAAGCGTGGTGGAAGCCATCTCGTTTTGGTGTGGTTCCTCCATTTTTGACATGCTGGCGCCACAGTATTTTTGGTATATATAACACTAATATATATTTAAAGCCATGTTTTGATATATATAACGCTGATATATATTTAAATGTTTTCTCCAAAAAAAAGCAGTGTTTCATATACATAAATGAGCAGGAGGTATCTGAATAGTGCATGCAATCATGGTTTGTGGCTTTTGGATAGTTTTAATACACTGTTTTTAATACATCATTTTAATACATGCGTGTTGCCTCTCCATCGATAGCCATACCGTTTTCCCACTGGTTGTGTGTGTTTTTTGGAGAATGTCGAACGTTGCTGCAATAACCATATGGGTTGAGCTCTTGTAAAAAATTGATTAATGTGTTGGTTGGGATATAAAAGATTATTTATATTTTGATTATCGTGTGCACAAGAACCTGACCTATGATTTTTTTACATCAAAAGAACATTTTTCTAGTAGAAGTATTTTTTTTAAAACAGTACACAGATTTTACAGCACACAGATTTTTTTGCCAGCAGAAGTTTTTTTACAGTATGCATTCAATCATATCTATTGTGGGAATAGTTCTTACTGGCAAAGAGAACTATCCTGAGTGCTCCCGCATGATAAAACACACCCTCATTTTCAATGAGTTGTGGAAAGGACTATGTATTGGAGACGGAGACAAGGAGCCAGAACAACCTACCTCAGACAGAGAGCTCACCATTTGGGAAAATAAGAACAACAAATCCTATGCATTAATTGCATCATCTGTAAGTGAAGAGATGAGTCACCATATTTTGCCATTTTCAACTGCTTTCGAAGCCTTACAAAAGCTGAAAGAACTCTATGACTCACATTCTGCACTTGAAGTTGTTCAACTCATGATTAAACTCTTCACTCTTGAATTGCAAAATAATGATCCGCTTGCTCTTGCATCCGAAGTAAAATATATAATGCATGATATCAAAGCCACTAAAGTTGAATTGGATATTCCTCTTATCGCTTTTCTCAAGGCACTTTATCCTACTTACTCCAATTATCTTGAGTCATTACAAGCAAATGGAAATCTCAAAGATATTACCTTTGACTTTCTTGAGAAAAAATTTGCTGAAAGAGAGAAAGCTTTTGGAAAGAAGACAGTCCCTGAATCTTCTGAAGAGGCTGTGTGCCTTGCTCATAAAGAAAAGAATCCTGCTCAAGATTCTCCAGAGGAAGAGGTGGTCGAAGAGGAAGAGGAAGATATTTTAGAGGCAGGTGGGGTAGACACTCTCAAGGAGAAAAGTCAGATTTGCACTGCATACACTACAAAAGAAATGGATCACATGATGCCTCTACATGCAAGTTACCATGGGAGAAAATTGAGCAAAAAATAAACCAACAGAAACGTAAAACTAATGACACAGACAAAGGTAAAGCACCTGAATCCACTCATTATGTTGTGGCACAATGTAATATCGAAGTAAATTAATATTTATTTAATGCTTCACTTGCTTCTTGGAAAAATGATTGGTTGCTTGATTCAAGAGCAACTTGTCACATGACTCATAGAAAATATATTTTTGAAGAATTTACTGACAATGTTGATGGAGCAGTATACTTTGCAGACCAATCAAAAATCAAGCCATCAGGGCTTGGCACAATTAGGCTTAAATTGCCTGGTCTTCCATACTTCCTTCTGCATCATGTTCTATATCTCCCACAGTTGAAGAGAAACTTGTTGTCCTTGGTCCACATCCGCCAGCAAGGTCACTCCATTCATATGTTTGATGGCAAGCCTGAGGTGAGAAAAGCATCTAACCACTCACTTGTCATGAGGGGAATAGAAGAATAAAGGCTTCTCAAGCTGCAAGGTACCTCTGCCCGTGCACAACATTTCTCATATAATTCTCATTATGAAGAAGGTACACTTCCATCAAGTTTATTATGGCATGCTAGATTTGGACATTTGAACTATGACAGCCTCTGCTTGTTGAAGAAAAATGGTGTTGTTGGTTTGCCTACAATTCCTAGGAAATTTAAGCAATGTGATGCTTGCATTCTAGGAAAGCATAGTCTTTTCATGATTCACATTCAAGAGCACATAGAAAACTTGAACTCATTCATTCAGATTTATGTGGTCCAATGCATGTTCCTTCTGCAAATGGAAATAAATATATGATGACATTTGTTGATGACTACACCAGAGTGTGTTGGGTTTATTTATTGAAGAACAAATCTGATGCTTTTCAAACATTCAAGAACTTTCATAAATGGATTGAAAATGATGCACAATCTCATATTGGGTCTATTCGCACTGATAATGGAAAATAATACACATCAAATGAATTTGAAAACTATCTTCGCCAACATGGGATCAAACATCAAACAACTGTGCCTTATAATCCCCAACAGAATGGTGTAGCTGAAAGAATGAATAGGACAATCTTAAATATGGTATGCTCCATGCTCTTCTACAAAAATGTAAAAATAATGTTTTGGGTTGATGTTGTTCTATGTGCTGCATATATAAAGAATAGATTTCCATCTAATGCTATTAGAAATAACACTCCATATGAAATGTGGTATGGGCACGTTCCTTCGATAAAGCATCTCAGGGTATTTGGTTCCACCTGTTATGCCTTGATACCAAAGGTACATAGAAACAAACTTGGTGCAAGAAGTCGTAAGTGTATCTTCCTGGGCTATTCAAACACCTCCAAAGCATACCGTCTCTATGATGAAGTCAATAAAAAGTTTGTTGTATCTAGAGATGTAATCTTTCTTGAATCATCCAAAACTTACAATGTTGTTGAGTGGCAACTTGATCGCTTGGATAGATTCGCAAATGCAAAATAATTTCAAGAATTTGATAATCAGATTCCACATCTTGAAGGGGGGTTTCCTATACTAGAACAACATGTGGAATCTTCTTTTGAAGCACTCTCTCCCCCGTATGAAACTCCAACAACGGATGATGCTTTAAGTGATGTGATTGATAGAATTGGGAGACTCAATCTTGATTCAGTCCCAACTCAATCAACGGAGCATCCTAGACCATATGAGAAAGGTCCTCCAAAGTGGCTAATAAAGACATTTGAAAGTGTTCATCCTGATGAAGTTGGAAAGACAGGAACTAGAAATTCAAACCGGCAAAATGGAGGTGATGTAGATTAATCTAATTCACCTGTTGATATGGATGTTTCTTATGATTGTGAATTGAATTTGTCTACAAATTTTGAACCAACTTCCTTCAAAGAATCTGCTTCTCATGATGACTGGAAAGAAGCAATGCAAAAGGAGTATGATGCCCTCATAAAGAATGGCACTTGGAAGTTGGTTGATCCTCCATTAGGAACCAAACCAATTGGCTGCAAGTGTGTCTACAAGAATAAGTATAAAGCTGATGGCTCACTTGACAAGCACAAAGCCAGGATTGTGGCAAAAAGGTTTTGCACAGAAGGAAGGGGTTGATTATGAGGAGACTTTTTCCGCCACAACAAAATGGGCTACCATCCAGACACTCTTTGCCCTAGCAGCTCAGAACGGTTGGAAAGTCCATCAAATGGATGTAAAAACTGCTTTCTTGAATGGAGATCTAAAAGAGAATATTTTTATGTTCCAGCTTGAAGGATTTTCTGTGAAAGGACATGAACATAAAGTATGCAAACTTGTGAAATCCTTGTATGGCCTCAAACAAGCACCGCAAGCCTGGTATGAAAAACGAACTGAGCATCTTCTGAAACTCAATTTCAAACATTATGATCTTGATGATGCAACTTTAATTTTCAAGAAAGTTGGAAAAACAGTTGTATATCTTGTGGTATATGTAGATGATCTTTTGATGACAGGAAACAATGAAAGCTACATTGCATCCATAAAGAAGGAATTGGGGAAAAGTTTTGAAATGACTGATTTGGGCTATGTTCATTACTATCTTGGTATTGAAGTAACTCAACATCCGAAGTCCATATTTATTTCTCAAAAGAAGTACATTGGAGATTTGCTGAAAAGGTTTGTCATGACAGAATGCAATCCTCTTACTACTCCAATGGAACAAAACTTAAAGCTCACATCTATTGAAGGAAAAGAATTTGAGGATGCAACAAAGTATAGACGACTTGTTGGAAGTTTCAACTACCTAACTACTACCAAACCAGACATTTCGTTTGCTGTTGGAATCCTCTCCAGGTTTATGCAAAAGCCTTGTGAGGGACATTGCTTTGCTGCAAAAAGAGTTCTAAGGTACTTGAAGGGAACTCAAGACTTTGGAATCAAGTATACAGAAGTGGACGACTTCAGCTTGATTGGATACTCTGATTCAGACTTTGATGGAGACAAAGAAATTGGGGTATCTACTTCAGGATATACTATGAGTCTTGGATCAGGAGATCTCTGCTGGAGATCACGCAAACAATCAGTTCCAACAGATTCCACAATAGAAGCAGAATACATGGTAGCAGTTGAGGCAACAAAAGAAATTGTATGGCTCTGGAAAATTCTTGAAGATTTGCAGGTAAAACAAGTACAAACAACTCCACTCATGATTGGCAATACCTCTCCAATAAAGTTGGCCAAGAACCCAAAGTTCCATAATCGAACGAAGCACATCAATACTAAATATCATCTGATTCGACATCATGTTGAGGCCAAAACAATCCATATCTGCCATTGTTCCACGAACGAGCAAATTGTAGACATCTTCACCAAAGCATTTGGAAGAGAAAAGCTTGAAAGATTCAGAATGATGCTTGGACTCACGAACATCCCTTCAAATTAAGGGGGAGGAATGTTGACACCTGATCATCAAGTTTGGGTGAATAACTGAAATTGATGTAAATAAATAATAGAGAATATGACTAGTCATCGGGAGATGAAATGAACAGTCTCTCCCTCATGTATATAATAAACACCAACCTAAATGAAATTAACAAATTGTATTGAGGAGTTACTGCCTGGTCTGACATAAACATAAAAACTAATTAAAACAATGTTATAGAGGAGTGGAAAAGGATACAGTTCAAGTGAAAAGTTATGAAAAGATGGTAAAAAAGATGTGAAAAGATGGTCATTTTCATGACTCAACATTTCCTCCAATTGAAAATGTTGCATGTACTCATGCAACTTTGCATATAATTTTTTTGAATTGTGTGATGGGGTCTTCCTTCTCTGATAGGTATGTGAGTGGTAGTTGAGTTTCTTGTGGTTGGTTCTTGTGTGACAACCACTAGTTTACTAAGTGCTAGTTCTCGTGTGAAAACACTCATCTGTTAGACTTGAATTTTGATTGAGCATGTTGTGGTTGGTTCTTATGTGGCAACCATAATTTTATAAGTGTCAGTTCTTATGTGACAAAACTTAATTTTTTTCTCCTACTTGTTGCAACACAATAATCTCATGTAAATTTAAAAATAAGGTCATGCGCATTCAATCTAACCCAACAATGTATATTTCAACCAAATTTCCAAATGGAAACTCATGCCTACAAAAGAGTCAATATCTTTCAAAGGCCACTTTAAGTGTTAGTGATTTTTGTGAGCATATTAATTTAATCATAATACCCTTTCTCATAAAAATATAAAGAAACCTAGTTGATGGATTTCAAGTTACGGGAAAATTAGTTTTCTCACTTAAAAAAAACAGGGTTTCCCCAAACCATGGGGCATAGAATAGACAATGACAAGGTGTCATGTTAAGGCACTCCATGGTGTAAAGGTCACAAATTTTAAACTTCGTGGGAAATAATCTAGCCATGTTAAGGACTGATGTGACCGAGGGTGGGTGTGATCCTCAGGTGATTTTGATGGCTTAGATGCACATGGGTCATGGCTACTCAAGCCACAAGTTACTCATGTAGTCATCTCAAGACTCACATAAACTAGCAAAAACACACACACACACACACTTTTTCCTGCCTAAGTGGCCTTACAAAAATACATGTCAAAACTTGAAGATGTTTCCTTTTTTATAAAGGAAGAAATGATAGATGAAGCTTATCACCTTAACAAATATTAGGTCATATTGAAGGAAGGGGTGAATTGAAGATTGATCCCTCAAAATTTGATGTTATTGTGAATTGATCTAAACCCAACAACGTAACCGAAGTTAGGAGATGTTTGGGAGCAACCCAATATTGGAGAAAATTTATCACTAACTTCTCATTCATTGCAAAACCATTACATACTTTGACAAGTATGAAGCAATTCTTTCAGTGGGGAGGCAAGCAGTATAAAGCCTTTGACACTTTGAAAGAGAAAATTAGTACAACACAAGTTCTAACAATTCTAGATATTAAGAAGCCATTTGAAATTAAAATTGATGCAAGTGATTATGCTATGGGAGCAGTTTTGAAGCAACATGGTAAGCCAATTTGTTATCATTCTGAAACCTTTACCAATGCAATAATTAACTATCCAACTTATGATAAAGAGTTGTGTGCTTTGGTACAAAGCATGAAGAAATGGAGGCATTATTTGATGGGTAAAGAAATGATTATACATACTGGCCATAAACTTTTGAAATATTTACAATTACAAACCAATCTACAACAAGATAGACATTTCAGGTTGATGGGATACCTACAATAATTTCATTTGGTAATCACGTACAAGAAAGGTATATACACTAAAGTTGCAGATATGTTATCAAGTCATATTATTGATGCATATGTTATTCTTAAGAATAACTCAATCATGCATGGAATTTATACTGAACAATATGCTCAAGATGAATTTTTTAAAGATGTTTATGCAACTTTGAGTCAAGGAAATCAAGTTGAAGAGTTGGATTATCATGTTCATAATAGGTTGTTGTATCATCTTAGTAAGTTATGTGTTCCACAGAGTGAAAATATCAATGTCATAAGGGAATCCCACACCTATCTTATTGATGGTGACTTTGGTGTAGGCAAAACATTTGCTCTAATTCAGAGGTTTTGTTATTGGTCTTGCATGAATGAAATTGTTTCCATGTATATAAAAGGATGTTCCGTGTGTGCTACTAGCAACCCTAGAAATAGGAAATTGGGTTTGTACACTCCACTTCCTATGCCTTCTCATCCTTGGGAAAGTATTTCTATGGATTTGATGGAGGACTACCAATGTCTAGGAAGGGTCATGATTATATGTTTTTGTGGATAATTTCAGCAAATGTGTGTGTTTATTCCATGTAAGAAACAAGTTATATTTGAACAAACCACAAAGATGCTATTCCAAAATGTATGGGTGCACTTTTGATTACTGAATTCTATTATTTTTTACTAAGATTCTCGATTTTGTCGGGAAATTTTGGTCAAGCTTATAGGAACTCATGGACACCAAGTTAAAGAAAAGCACCATATTTCATCCACAAACCGATGAATAGTGCATCTCCTTCGAGGATATTGTGGTAAGCATCCTAAAATTTAGGATGAGAATTTGCATTACATCTAGCATGCTTGCAATCATGCTAAGCACTATTCTACACAAGTATCTCCATTTGAAGCCTGTTCGGGTTATTTTCCAAAGTATCCTTTAGATTTCATCTTTGGTAAAGATATTGCAGTAGATGGACATAGTGATGTGGACAAAGCCAAGAATTTCATTGAACAAATTAAACTAATGCATAAAAGGGTACAAGAACAACTAGAGAAAAGAAAAGAAAAAGTACAAATCAAGACATGACAAGTATCGGGTTGATCATGATTTCCATGTGGGAGATCAATTTTGTTTGTATATCAGCAAGGAAAGACTTCAAGGTGAAGGTAAAAAGCTCAAGCTAATGCGATATGGTCCTTTCAAAATCTTGGAGAAGATTGGTAATAACGCTTTTGGATTAGATCTACCACCTTACATGCAAATTTATTCTATTGTGAATGTGGAAAACTTGATATTGTATGAACCTCTAAGGATTGACGATCATAAATAGAATGTTCATATTCCATCTATAGAAGTTTTTTTTCTTGAATATTTAAATGAGTTGCAGGAAGACTCAATTCATAACACGAGGATAAGGACTTCAAGCAAAGGCAATGTGGAGTATCTTCGAGTGGGGCTCAAAGGTACCAATCCAAGTAAATAAAGGTGGATTGAGATCAGGAAAGTGGGGGAGTTGCACCCTCACTTACTTGTTGAGTAAAAACATATTTTTGGTGTTCCAAAATCTTCTAGTGGGGAGGAATGATCTAGGGGATAAAAAAATATGCTTAAAAATAAAAGTGCACAAATTCTCTTGAAAATAGATCCAAATCATAGATCTCATCATTTTGATTCCAACGATGCTTGAATCACCTCAATCCAACACCGTATGAGAAAGTTATTGTGTTTTGAAGTTTTTGGCAAACAACTAAAAGTCAACTTGCAGGGTTGATTGGGAAAATTGTACGATGACATGGTGCTGACATCAACATGTGAATATATAGAATGGTTGTCAAAGGACCAATAAGGACATTACAAGTGGCGAGTTTTGATTTGTTGTGGTGATTGTGGTTGGGCCAAACATAGGCCACCACATGGCCCAATGAAAGGTTGCCACATGGCCCTGTGGGAGGCCACAACATGGCTTAGGCTCATTGGATAAAATTATGGCTATGGACCAACCAGCCTCGACAGGGTTCAATGCCAAGACCTCTAGCAACATAGACCAATGCATTACCACTACACCACACCATGTTCCTTGTTATACGTAATGGGAAAATTATATTTAAAGTTTAACAGTTGGCAGGTTTGGGGGGGATGGGCCAGCAAAGTTCACCCAACTAGCCCAATCCCAAGTTATATGGAAACATACGACCATGGGAAGAGGGGAAGGGGCGAGGAGTTGGCCCCAAACCCTCGTTCCATTGTTAACAATGAATCCACCGACATAGATAATGGGAGGGGTGTGCGCAAGGCACTCTGCCCACGCCCATCTCGTGGTCATATGCCACCTAATACGACTAAGAGCAAAGGGATAGCGGGTGTGTGGCCTCTGGCCTGTGCCCTGGTCATATTGTATGCCACATGAATGACTTAGAGGTGGAGATTAAGGGGCACAGTGTCCAGGTAAACATTCGACAATTTCCACCTTTATCGGTAGATTTTTCATGAAACCCACAAGAATTTGTCACTTTGTGGATCCGCAAAAGGAAAAATTATGTTTCTAGTTTTGACAGAGGGTCAATTTGTAGGACAGTTAGTAGGGAAATGAAGGAGCCCTAACATGACCATTTTTCAGCCTTTTTGAGCCCAAGAAGAACCTACATAGGGGTCTTTGGGTGTTCTAGATACAATAGCAATGTTATTTTTGTGATTTCATCATTATATGTTGATGTAATTAATATTTGAGAATATAATTTAAAGGGCCAACATTGGAAGCTAGACTCGGAGATGTAGCCCATGAGGGGTGAACACCGTCATCAAATTGTTGTTTTATGATGTTGCTTGCTGTCTATTTTTCACTATTAAAATCTGAAAAACTTAGCTAAGTTTACTAAGTTTATGTGCTTTTGCAATTTCAATCCATTGCCTAAAAGACATAAACTAGCTTGCAAACGTTTACAAGAAACCTTCAATTTATTTATTTATTTTTCAGATCACCTAGTCTCTACTAATCACTTTTAAATTGAAAATGCACTTCACCACATTATATTTGTTGATATACAAATACTATCCATCACCTCTCTATGCTTGAATAAATACAACCACCCTCTATGTAGTAGTGATTCCACCATGAGTTCCATGTTTGAATTAAAATAACTTACTATAGGTCCAAATTTCAAACAACTTACATGTTGTTTTATTTAACATCAATGAAAATAACACAATTCCACAAATTTATTTCTAGCAATGATTAATGAAGAATGTTCAATATGACAAAGTGATGGTATAAATAACTACTATGCGTGAGGGATTTACCCCTAGCAATTAAACAATGATATTATTGCAATCCTAAGAACAACTTGAACAACAAATCACAACTCCTATATTCACAATGGAAATAGTTAATTATAAATACAACAACATGTTCTAGACTATTTCCATTTGATACAATAATCTCTAACCACAGTTTCAAGTTTTCATTAATTAAAAATAGAATGTTAAAAGATACACAATAATCAAACTTTATAAGGGTGTGTTGTGTAACTAAACATATTATTGTGTGGGGCTATACCCAATGTATGTAAGAAATTGTCCAAGAAAGAACGTTGTATATGTTCCCCCACTAATCCATATCATCAATTAATAAATGCTATGTAATTAATTAAATAAAATAATGAATACATGTGTGGCATTTCCCAATGAATGCGCCAAGCCTATATATTCAAGACAATACATAATCACAAATTAGTTCATTTCTCTCTAATTTCCAAATATATCCATAAAAATATAAACACCAAACACTAGTCGAATTTCTATGTGAGTAACCAATTATTAATGATGGATGTGGTGAGTTTCTTTTGGTTCAATAGTAAGGAAAACAATGAGTTCATTGGCAACGACATAACTAGATTTAGTGTCCATGTTTTGATATAACTCATACAAAACCCATAGCAAAGTATAATCACATAACTAAATAAAGGCACACAAAAATCAACCACATGAGATAGTGATTTACCTCGGAAACCCAATTTGGGAAATCTACCATTGAATGGAAATACACAATGCATTATTATCACTATTATAGATCATTATTAAGTATTAGCTCTCTAGGTGTCGGTAGTCTCTTTTACAACAAATTTTAAACTATCTAATAGATTTTTCCAAATTAACCCCTTCCTCATTCATGTATCCTTGTTTAATGGATAGAAAGGAGAATTTTCCTACAGTACTTTAGAATATGAAGCATCCTTGATGCTTGAACTACACCCTTGAAGCACTACGGACCCCTACTTTATGTATTTTTTTATTTTAGTATTGGGAAAGAAAGTGGTTACGCATGTGGTCAACACACTAACGATTCACTCATGTCTTGTTCATTTCCCCCAGTAGCACTATGTTTTTCATCCCTGTAATTATTTTAACTTAGAGCTAAGTCTTATACCATTTGTGTTTGTTTCAAATCCCTTTTAGATCACACCTCTCCATTGGGAAGCCTTTGCTCTAAAACATATGGCACATGGAGGACATGAAACCACATGGCCTCCACTTGATTCTCTAAGTCCACTATTCTATTTGTCCTGAAGATTACTTGCTTCTTTTTTGTTCCCTTTGAATTGTGACTCTATGCTTGTTTTTCTATTTCCTCGGGTTTTCTTCCACTCCCCATATGTTCTTTGATGAGGTAGACCTTACCACCTTTAAGCAGGAAATATTTTTTCTCTCTCATATGAAAATTAGTGTCCCTTTTCCATAGGTCTTGAGATACCAAATATGACCTAACATGCATCCAATAATGAAACTTTACATTCTACTTCATCGACGTAAGCAACAATTTTTTTCTTTAACAAGAATGGGTAAAAGTTGTGTATTAAGAAAACTATATGCTACCTATATAAGATATTAATATAAAATGGAGTCTAAGCTTGGGTTTAAACATTGACATATTTGCAATAAAAAATGATTAAAAATGATACTTGAATCCTTCACTGAGGATTTGGTGATATTGCTACAAGTATAAACTCAATAAAATACTTCTAAAATAAGCATTGATTTACAAAGCATAACAACTAAAATTAATGAATGGTGTGATTTCTCTGAACTTCCTTTAGTTTTTCCATTGGCTTGCTACAATCCTATATTCTCCAAATTCATGTCTTCAATCAACTAATAGTATGTTTCTTCTTCCTTGAATTGCCCTAAATTTGAGCCTAAATAAGTTTGGTGATTCAAAGATACAAATTGAAAGTCTTTGAAGAGGTCATTAATGGTGACCTCAAATATAAGAATTTAGCTTTCAATGTTTATTTTTTAATCTTTTACTGCATTAAAGTATCAATTACCAAAAACTTACAATCCATGCAATGGCGTTCATGTCTAGGAATTGAAGTTGTGAAAGTGAGGATTAAGGATCTGTGTCATTAATATATTATTCCTACCTCTGAAGGATCCTCTAAATTTCATAAATGTCTCATTGACATTTCTATGACACCCTAGATTTTCCACTAAGACATGGAATCCCCAAAGCTACGAAATGGAAATGGAAGAGATCACTAAATTGAGGTAGAATGGGTTGAGCTAGATCCCACTTCTTGTTATAGCTAACCAATTGGATAGAAGAATGAAAATGATGAAATCATATGAATACAAACAGACTCCAAGTACCCTCAAGCAATCAAAATTAACTGAAATAAAATATATAAAGTCTATTCCTCAAAGGGTCTTCCTTGTCAAAATAAATCAGAGATAAAAATCATAATAACTAACTGAGGCACAAAATAACAAAAATAACTAGTAGATAATTGCCACTTCACCATTTAAATGACTAATGCATTTCCTTTGAACATCAAAGCCAAAGATTGTATTAAATAAGTGATCAACCAATCCATGGTGAAAATTGGAAGGGAAACTTATAGAAGAGGCATGATCCAACAATCCCATGTGCAATAGGGTTGAAAAACAAGCCTTGTGAAAAAATGATAGAGAATGCATTTGAGTGAGGGCTTCACATATTTTCCCCATTACCCCGCCTTCAAAACTAAATCTAACACACTTTAGTTCAGTGATGAGACAAGGGAATGGATGGCATGTGTGATACCCATGTGTTTGTACACTTGACCTTCATATATTATTCTTTCAAAATAAATTTATTAGAGCAAATGGATCCATTAATCAAAACTTATAGGATTAGGTGGTATGTGTCATCCCATTTTTTTTCCAAACATCCTTATCCTAGTCACATTGCTTGATTGGATTGTGTTATCACTCAGACTTTCCTAGAAGTTGTCAAAAGAGGAAAGGAGTCCGAGGTAATCACAAACCAACTTTTAGGTACAAAATCTAGCCAATTTGTACTCAGAGAGGGCTCTCTCTTTTTTATTTAGCTTTATTTAGTAAGGTATTAGGCTAGGTATGAAAGCTTGGGGTTTTGATTTTGATTGGTGGTGGAATTCAGGAATAGATGGGTAAAACAAAGTACTTCAAGCCATTGGGCTATGGAGTCAACTGAAGATGGCTTAATTAGATTGGGTTGATTAAGCAAAGGAGGGCTTCAAAGGGCAACATGAAAAACAAGAGGCAAATGGTAACTTGAAAGGGTGGAATGGCCACAAAATTAAGGAAGGGCAGTTAAGAATCCTTCAACAAGTTTCGAGGGGAGGGAAAGTGGGTGATCACTAATAAAAGGCAGTTAAGAATTTCTTACTAAATGATCAGAATGAAAAACTAAGAAACAAGGAGCAACTAAGAATTCCTCACCTATAATAGTTTTGAAGAAAACATTAAGAAAGATAATCCTTTTAAAATAGATTGCACTAAAGCACTTTCTGAGATATCATTATTTCGTTTATCATTCAGATTTCATGAAAACACATATGATTCTTAATAAACAGAGGAAAAACAATACTAAACAAGAGATATAGAATACTTATTTGACCATTGTTTTGCACGAGAATCTTGTGAAAGTCCTTTGTTTTATTCACTGCTTCCAGCTAGCCATACAAGAGTTGTTCCAATAGCACTTCTTTCCAAAATAATAAGTATACAGAAATGTTTGAGAATCCACACTCAATACTCCGAATGAGGGAGTACTTATACAAAAATTTACAATAAAATATCTCTTAACAAAGAGAGATATAATCTAGGAATCCTAACTATATGTTACATAAAAGTAGAGACAGATGGTCTAGACTATAGAAGATAAAAGTGAGCTGCTGCCTTGTTGTCCCTGTTTTTGTGAATGAGCTGGATCCAAGCCCTATGATTGAGCATCTTGTTGTCTAGATCGTAATTCTATGCTGGCTGACTGCTTTTGACTTTCGACTAATACTCTTTAACATGTTCTGATACACTTTACCTGCTTCATCCTCATTCATCTTCTTTTACCAAAATTGACCATGATAGATACTGAAATTATACTTTTTAGCAAGGTAAATTACAAAATCTCTATCATGTCCGTCCACCAATCTTCCTTTGGTATTCTAGTCCTTTGAAGCTTCCTAAAGATTTCATCAGCTTCAGTGTATTTGAAAAAATTAGGCTGAACTGAAAACAAATGTTTTATCTCATGTTCAACATAGAAAAGGTTCTCTAGACTGTCATAGAGAACTCTGCCTGTTGGTAGTGATTTGGGTGCAGATGCACTTGCTGATGAACTGGGCTGATTGTTTGCATACTGAGCCAACTTGTCCACATAGTCTTCATGCCTCATCAATTTATCATTAATCACTAAAGGACTGGGAAGCCCTTTGCTTTGCAAAATACCAAATTTCTCCATAAAATCATCAATTTCTTCTTGCATGTTCTGGCATTTCCTTTCCAAATTCTGCATCAGAGACCTTTTGGTCAATACCTTTTTGATTTCTAGGATGGTTGTTGTTCTGTCTTCAATACCCAACTCTTCTAGCTGGTACTTATTTTTGCTATTCAAAAAATTTATTAGCTTGATGGCTTCCTCAGGCTTCCTTCCTAACTCTTCCTTGGTTTTCTGAATTTCTTCAAGAGATACTTTCAACAGGTCAATCTGTTCAAAAATTATTTGTATGGATGACCAAGCATCATTTATTGACTGAGTGATGTTGGTCCAAAGAATTTTCCTAATGTCTGTTAAGGGATTTTCAAAGGTGAGGTCCTTCTCTAGTGCTTTCACCTGCTGTGCTAAGCCTTTATTCTTCCTCATTTCTTCAGTAAAATTGATTTTTGTAACATCATATTTCTGCTTCAAGTGAAAAATTTCTCTTTTACCTTTTGGAGCTCAAAAACTTGGAGTTTCATCTCCTCCATTGACTTGATTAACTCCTCTGTACTCAAACTTGAAGTTCTTGCTGGTGATGTGCCTGTGCTTGTACCTATAATTGCCTCTGTTATGACCAAGGGGACATTTGGTGCCAGAGTTGTTGCAAGTGTTGAGGGGACTACCGTGGAGACCACTAGTATCACATTTTGAGGCTGAGAGGTCAACACTCCTTGCCTACTTTTCAATGATCTTTCTAATTCTTGCTCAGTCTCCTTCAATTGTTCATTAAGCTTGAGGACCAAGTCCATAAGCTCTTCTTCAGATTTCTTTTGTATAACTTCAACAGTTTGTGGATGCCTTGATGGAGGCAACTTTAGCTACTTTCTCAAGGCAGCTATGTCTTCATCTTTCTTCTCGATCAAAGCCTCTGTAGCCTTTACATCCTTTGGGTTATGACCCAAACCAATGAAAAACTCCTCCAAAGATTTAATTCTATTGTCCTTAGCTTGGGAGGAGGCTCTTTCCAACTGTAGTTGAGTAGTTGTGTTATTTAATGAATTCTCCAATATTTGGGCCATCATAGCTTTGATGGTTAATGTAGAATACACCATTTCCCCTATTTTCTTATGTAGTTCAATCTGATCTAGGTGGTGAGTGTCCTTGGCCATGACCTCAAAATTAGTTTTGAGGTAATCTGCAATTGACTGAGGCTATTGTACTTTGGGCTTGAAGAAACTCATTAGCATCTTGCCTTCTTTAATGTCATAGGCTGACATCAACCTATTCTGATTGGTGGGAGCCATTTTCAAATACTGATTGTATACCTGAACCCTTAGTGGTTCATTTATGGCTTTTATTTCATTGAACTTTTCTTTAATGTCTAAGTTCTTATTACCTAAAGGCCTGAAGGATGATACTTCAGCACTTTTCTGTCTCTCCAGCTCCTGTCTTTGTGAGCTAGAAGGTGTCCCACCTGCTGGGAAAGTATGCTGACTATCTGCACCTTCTTTTCTTTGACTCTCTGTAGTTTCTTCAAAATATTCCTCCTCTGAATGGGGATTTAGCCTATGCCTCTTAGCACCAAGCTGATCTGATGGGCCACTGGCAGGGGTAGCTACTTCCCTGTCTCTCTTTTTGTTCCTTTCCTCATTCAGAGGAGTCTGTAAAATTGGGGGCTCTCCAATGTTGACTTGAGTTGGGTGGGTCTGTGTTTGAGCCTACTCCTGAGAGGTTTGAGGCTGCTCCTGAGAGGTTTCAGGCTGCTTTGACATGGTTGATTGTTCTGTTGCCTAAGTGCTGGTCTCTTTTTCTCTTCCCTGTGATGTTTCTGCAAGTGGTGCACTGGTCTCCTGTGAGTGTCTTTGTGAGGCATCAGTTGTTGAGGCACTAATCCCTGATGTTGGCTTTTGAGAAGTATCCAATTGCACCTGTCCAAAAGAATCCAGGTCAAGTGTCTTTTCCATATCTTTCATTACATTCTCTACATTGACCTGATCACTATCCGTTTCTAGAAGAGTCCCTTCCCTCCATTCATCCATGTTAGCATATTGCTCAATCTCTGGAATTCTGTGATGAAAATATGGTGATAGCCTATTTTTCATTCTTCTATCACAGATGAAACTGTGGGGGTCATATGGAATCCAACTAAAACTCTTGTTTAATTTCATGTAGTCTTCTAGAATTTGTTCTACTGCTTTCCATGCTTCCCTACTGTTGCAGATAAATGGGCCTAAATGATCCTTGATTCTGAGTTGTGATTTTTTCTTGGCCTTAGTAGAATGAATCAAATCTAAGTTTATCATCTGTCTATCACACTCCAGTGCAAACAATCTCATTGGAACATATTTAGGTTGCTTGAATGGGGAAAGCTCACACCCATATACCCTAATCTATGTGTGATTCTGGTATAAATACCAGTCACCTACTCTGTACTGTTTGGATAGCTGAAGGATCCTTTTGATTTCATTACTGATCCTTGGAGGGGAATTCCCTGTCAGCAAAGTGGTTTCTAGGTGGACAAACTATTCGATGAACTCATTATATGAATAAGGGCAAGCAAAAGATTCATGGAATATAGAAGTCCAAAAGATGACAGACCTTGGATTACCCTTAGTATCAAGTTTCTTGACAAAAAATGGGAATTTGTCTGATTGATAGTAGAGGATGAGGTGATATATGAAGGTGGAATATTTGAAAACCTTCTCATTCTCCAATCTCATGAACTGGCCATGGATTTTGTCAGCAATAAATGAAGCATAATCATACTTGACAACAGGGGGTTGTCTAGGGGTAAAGATGGACATCAACACTAGGGTCAATTCATCTACATACTCACTAGTGTTGAATCCCATGACTACAAATATCATATCAACTAGGATTTTGCCTGTATCTATGAAGAAAACTGAAAGGTAAGGAGGGGGGTCTTTAGGTTGATGCTCTTTTACTATGAAATTTTGGTAGAGGCGACTAAGCTCAGCTTGGGATAATTTGGTTGATTTCTCAAGAAAATTTCCAAGGGAAATGGGGGTGAGGGCTTGACCAGGATGAAATTGCAGCATCTCATTGATTGAGTCAGCAGTTATTGTGAAAAGGACTGTTTGGTTGGGGGACATCACTGCTCTGAGGTTGGGATCATAATTTGCATGGCACTGATGGATTATGTAAGGGAAAACATGCACAGAGGGGAGAAAGTACATTGGGAGGTTGGATTCCCACAGTCCTATGGCATCATAGCCATTCAAGTAGTTATCTCGGCATTGGCAGAAAACTTTCAGATGGTCTTTATTAGTGTTTAGGTCTTTTATTTGAAAATCCTTATGTACCAGGGGCAGATAGTCTAAATCACGGTGAGGGGTGGTAATGGGTGTAATATTTATGGCTACTGGAATTTCCATACTGGTTCTTGTGGATTCAGAAGGAAGACTGAGGTTTTTAAGTGAAAATGATGAAATAGCAGGTCTGGGAACTTGAATTACAAAAGTAACAACAGAATTATGGTGAATTTTGGTCTTTTCAATTAATTTGCAGTGGAAAACAAGTATTTGCAGGGTTTTCTTGTCGGGAAATTGGTAAATACCTGCTCTTGGTAGTGGGTGATGGAATGCAGATACTAGGTGTGAAAGGAGGTCTGTGAGCAGTGTTGACTACACATTTTGAAGTAGGTTGGCGGCTGGAAGCATGAGCTGGTTGACCTCATCGTTTAAGTTTGCATGGATGTACAGGTTCACAGAATAAACGACGAAATGATTTGTTTTGTTCTTTATACAAAGTCAAGAATTGGCGCATTTCGCCGGGATTAGGACAGGTGGCATCAGTGGGCAAACGACGTGATCTTTTGTCATTTAGTGGGAGGGCGGTAAGTGGTTTTTATCACACCACTTATGGAGGGGGGGCGGTATTTGGGCTCATTCCTGCGATACCATATGATGGGCAACGCATGGCACAGGTACTGTTCACAAAACCACTCTGCGATCGCATGCTAATGTTCAGTTGCGGAGGGTCATGCAATATGCACGATAGCCATTGGATCTCAGAGGCATGATCAGACAGTTATCGGGGATGAAAAGTGAAGGGAGTTTAATGAGGGCGGGCCCAATGCAATTAACGATTATTTAATTGTATCGGGAGCAACGAGATTGCTTGGGAAGGTTATTAATTAACCGTGAGGGTTAATTAATCCCTTTTTTAATGTGGTGGGGGGTTCAGGGTTCTTAATTAGTTACTGATTAACTAATTAATCCCCATTATTGGTGTATTATGGTTATATTTTAACCAAAGGGGTGGGATATATATAATTTTTTGGGGTTTTTACATAGTTAAAGTAATACGGGAATGGGTAGATTTTGATAGGGGATTTATATAATATAGGTTAGTAGTTAATATGACATAATGAAATGAAAAGTGCTAAGTCTAAAACATTTTGATGTGTGTATTTAAAACTTAGGCTAAAGTGAAAAAGAGGGTTTTTATGGAAATCTTTTAATTTCCCTAAGTAAAATAGAATTTTACTTTAGGAAAAACTTTATCAAGGGGATGAATGATTTATGAAGGGGTGTGATCTTTGATGAATGGACTTAAGTACTTAAGCATTATAAACTATTGGGCCGAGGGTCCGGTCCCTCCAGAAGTCAGAGAAATGCTCTGAGCCCCTCTAATTTGATAGATACCTTGGTACTTAGGGGAAATTAGTAAAAATTTAGGGGAAATGAGTAGGGAAGTTAATTACTTTTGACTTTGCTTGCTTGATGTGCTTTCCATGTGTTTCATGCCTTTGCCTTGTGATGAAAGTAAAATATTTACACATTTAGAATCATCATTCACCACATATCATTTTGCAACCAACATCTACCTACCCTACCTACTTATCCTAGCATTTTTACTTCTTTATTAGGGTGCACTTAGACTGGCAAACCCTTATCAATATTTCTTTTCTTTTACATGGTAATGCCTATCTAAGTATACACTTGTTACATCCAAGGGCTCAGATTAAACCGTTCAGCTCCTTTTTCACTCTACCTATCTAGTTATCTACCAAGATTAAATTGTTTGGTCAAATCTTTATTCTCTATTTCTACAACATGAAATTGAAAATATGAACTAGTCAAGTTTAAACTGTTTGACTATTCATGAATTGTGGCATAAGTGACAAGATGCACACAATTGTTTATTATACAAAAGTAAAAAGTAGTGGCATTTAGACTTACACACTTTTCTGGTCTTTCTTTTGTTGGGGTTCATTTTCTTTCATTTTTTGACCATATTTTTATTCTTTTCACCCTTTGATTTTTCTTTTAGGGTATACCCTCTTTACATTTTTTAAAATTTTTGATTTTTTACAAATATGGAAAACCTTTGCAACAAGTAAAGGTATGAACATATTACATAGTTCATCAAGTCAATCATGACATATGACACCTATTGGTATAGGGGCATAACAGTGGCTCTACTTGGGGATGGCTTTCCCTGGTGGAAAGTCAAGAACAGTAGATTAGAGGCCTTTGAATGACTTTGATTGTGCTCTGTAATGTTCTTTACTTGCTGCTTTATTGTATGTATGACAGTGAAGCTTCTGAAGCTTAGGGCCTTCTCTTCGGGCTTCAACTTCAAAAACTTACTGTCCAATCAACACTGTGATAGTACAAAGGATATAGTATGTACATGTTAAGAATATTATAGCATTAGTAAGTAGGATCAAAGTAATGCTTTAACATCTGACCATTAACTGGTCCTTCTTCTGCTTCTGTACCATCTAAGTTTTTAAGAAAATATGCATTGTTTCCTTTGAAAGCATAGATGATGTATGGTCCTTTCCATAGGAAGTCAAACTTCCCATGTTTCCCCTTATCCTCTCTTCTGGAATCCCATCTTAACACTTTATCTCCAAGGTAGAAATCTTCTGCCTTGGTTCTCTTGTCAAATATCTTCTTAAGCTTCTCCTGCAACACTTGGGATCTTTGGTACACCTCCTCTCTAGTCTGTTGTAAATTGATAGTTTGGTTTATCCTTCTTTGAATATCATTAGGTTCCACTTGAGCTTCTTGGAGTATTTTCATAACAGGAACTCCTAGTGATGAAGGAAAAACAACCTCCATGCCATATACTAATTCATAAGGATTGGTTCCAATGGATTTTTTGGTGGTAAGCCTGTTTGCCCACAGTGCATTAATCAATTTTTTATTCCAAGTTTTCTTATTTTCTTCCAACAGTTTTTTGATGATATTTACTAGACTCTTGTTGGAAGATTCTGCCAATCCATTCCCTTGAGGGTAGTAAGCAGTGGAATGGCCCAATTTAATATGATACTTGTTATAGAAACTGATCATCTTCTTTGATTTGAAAGTTGCAACATAATCAGTGATGATTTTAGTAGGGCAGCCAAACCTGGACAATATATTGTTTTCTAAGAAACCTATGATCACTGTGTCATTGGCCTGTCTAGAGGGGATGGCCTCTATCCATTTAGTGAAATAGTCTGTGGCAGTGAGTATCCATTTATGTTGGCCTGAGGAAGGAGGATGGATTTCTCCAATGAAGTCAAGACCCCATTGTTGGAAAGGCTTCTCGGTGGAAATGGGTTTTAAGGGTAAAGGTAACAACTTTCTCTTGCCTTAAAAAATTTGACATTTATGGCAAGAAGTCACAAATTTCTTCACATCTGCAAACAAGGTTGGCCAATAGAATCCAGCCCTTAGGATCTTATCTGCAGTTGACTTCCAATATAGATGTCCACCACAGTCTCCTGCATGAAATTCTTGGAGAGCCTTATCAGCTTCATTTTTTAATAAACAATTCAATAAAATTCCTTTATGATTTTTCCAAAAACGAGTGTTATCTAAGATACAAAACTTTGAAGCTTTCATTTTTAAAAACCTATTCTTGGTTCTGGATAATGCTGGAGGAGCCTGTAGGTTTTGTAAAAAATAAATTACATCAGCATACCAAGGTGAGTCTATAAAGGCCTCACTGATTTGTGGAGTCACCAGCTCCTTTTTTTTCATCCAGTTCATTTATGTCCAGGGCTTGAAAATTAGTTTTTGCCATGAGTTTAGCTAATCCCTGTCCTTTTATCAGTTTTGTAGGTTTTATTTCTATATCATACTCTAAGATGGTAGCAATCCATTTACCTCTTTTGCCCTCAATTCCATCCTGAGTTAGGATGTCTTTGACAACTGCATTAGGTACATAGGCTATCACATGAGAGTATAATATGTAGACTCTGAAGTCCTTAATGGCTTTTACTAGTGCAAAAGCTTGTTTTTCCATTATTTTGTATTTTAGTGATGCATCTCTAAGTGCTTTACTAAAAAAGGCTATAGGTTTTTCACATCCCTAATCATCCTTTTGTAATAAATCAGCTGCTATGGTGTGTTCTGATACAAAAGAAAAAATGATGAAGTCCCTATCAAATTGAGGATTGGTGAGGACCGGTGTTTTGGTTAAGGCCATTTTGATTTCTTCAAATGATTGCTTGGCCTCTACTGTCCATTTTATAGTTGAATCCTTTTTAAGCATGTTATTTAGTAATCTAATGAGTTCTACTAAATTAGATATGAATCTTCTCAAAAAATTTATCTTCCCTAGGAAAGCTTGAAGTTCTTTGATACTTCTTGGATGAGGTATCTGTAGAATAGCTTCTATTCTGGCAGGGTCAATTCGAATGCCATCCTTAGAAATGATGTGACCCAAAATTTTACCTTCCTCTAGACCAAACAAGGACTTCTTTGGATTCAAAGAAATGCCATATTTTCTGCATTTTAGAAATACTTGTTTGAGATGGTCTAAATGCTGCTGATTTTGTTTAGAAAAAATAGTTAGATTATCCATATATATAACAAGAAAATCATGAATTTCTTTAGCAAATGCAATGTCCATTTCCCTTTGGAAGGTTTCTCCTGCATTTTTTAGTCCAAATGGCATTTTGATGTACATAAAAGTGCCCCATGGTGTTGTAAAAGCAGTTTTCTCTTGGTCATCAGGATGAACCAGGATCTGGTTATATCCTGAAAACCCATCTAAAAGTGAAATTCTAGAAGAACCCACTACCCTTTGCAAAATATGATCCATCTTGGGTAAAGGGTAGTTATCTTTAAGAGAAACCTTATTTACATTTCTCAGATCAACACATAACCTTATTTCCCCAATTTTCTTCCTAGTAGGTACCAAGTTAGACGCCCACTCTGAAAACCTAATAGGGGCAATAATCCCTGCTTCATACATACATTTAATTTCTTTTTCAATCAGTGGTAATAATACAGGGTTGATTCTTCTGAGTTTTTGTTTAAAGGGCTTTTGATTTTCTTTCAGAGGTATAGTATGTTGTATTATGGAGGTGTCATATGACTTCAAATCTTCATAACTCCAGGTGAAGACATCCTGGAATTCCCTCATAAGTTCAACATATTTTATCTTCTGATCAGGAGGTAAAGACTTTGATAGTTTTATCATCTTTGGATTGTCCTCTATTCCTAAATTGTATTCTTCAATATCTGCTTTTAGTGGTTCCATTTTAGGTTTCTTGGGAATGTCATTGGAATCAAATAGATCTTCTAGAGGAGTTAATCCTTTAGGCAGATGATTGTCTTTTAAGTTAATAACCTCTGTTTCTTCTTCAATTATCTCATCAAGGTCCATTTGTTTAAGGTCTTGAACTTCTTTTTGTGTGAATTTTGTGGGATGAAGCATTTGAATTGAACTTTCTTCTAAAATGTTTGTTTCTACCTCATCTATTTGATTAGAGTTAATGACTGTATCAACATCTATGTGACTGTTAGAAAACTCTTCATCTAAAGTTAAAAAGTTATTAATCTGCTCATCACTATCAAAGACCTTCCAGTTCTTCAGATTATCAGGGATGGTTGGTCTGTGCCTAATTTCAGCAGTAAACTGATGATTAGGTTCAAAAGGTAATTTGCAGGTGCTGGCAAACATTGCCAAGCTGTGGGCTTGCAAGTTGTGTTTTCTAGGGATTGTAGCAAGCTGAGTTTCCAGAAAAGTATTGAGAATTTCTATGACTGTTCCTCTGTAGTATCCTAATCTAGGATCCCTGGTTAAGTATTTCCCTTTAATCTGTTTGATGATTAATTCTGAATCTCCTATGACAGATACTCTAATTGCTCCTAATCTTTTAACAAGTTTGAGACCTAGCAAAAGAGCCTCATACTCTACCATATTATTGGTGCACTTAAAATTTAATCTGTAGGCATGGCCTTCAGCATGGTCGTTTTCTAAGTTGTACACCCAAACTCCTGCTCCTGCCCCTAGTTTATTGACAGAGCCATCAAATTCTAAATGCCAAAGAATTTCATGCTCATAATTGGTGTCAGGGGTGGTAGGAATTTGTTTGATAGTGGGATCTAGTTTTTCATTCTCAACTGGTTTGTCATTGTTATTTGATGTTTCATTATTATCTGATAATTCCTGAATCTGAACACTTGTTTTTTCTTTTTTAATTTCTTTTGGTTCTGCTGCTAAAACTTCTAAGGTGTTGGAAGGATTGGTTTCTGCATTGTAAGCAATGAAGGATTCCATATAAGAGTGTACTGAGTAGATGGGGAAATTTTGGGGTTTTTCCTGACTACTTACTACATATTTCATCAACGTTTCTCTGTACAACTTTTTTGGTTGCCCGAAAACTGAGATAGTAGCATATGACATGTCCAATTGAAGAGATCCCTAAAGCTTATCACCCCAGGACCTGGACAATAACATGCCATATTTTGGTGGTATATCCACTACCACTATATCCATTAAGATTGTCTTTGCAGGGTATTGAACCAATGAGACACACAAGTCTTTTATCAATCCTAAACATCTCACCTAACTAGAGTCAAAAGAAAATAAATCTTTGTAAGGTCTGGTGATGTCTAGGTCTAGCTTTTCCATTACAAACTTGGGCATTAGGTTGTGAGATGCCCCATAATAAAACATGGCATTGTGAAGGATCTTGTCATGTATATTTAAGCTCACATATAATGGAGGAATTCCTCCTTCTAATGGGTTTCCATTCACTTCTGGGCCAAAGATTAATTCTAGCTGGTCATCAAAAACATTAACTGAATCTTCAGTTCTAATAATTTTGAGTGATCTATTGATTTGACTTCGGTAGGCATCATGTTTAGCTAATTCAGATAATGGAACAACAATTTTTAGCTTACCTACCTCAGTTTCTAGATTAAAGGGTTTTTCTGTTTGTGGTTTTGGATTTCGAACAATGTTATTCTCTCTGTTTTCTACGTTTTCTATATTTATCTCCTTTTCAGGAGTAGAATCATGATTCGTTGCTGCTTCTAAATCAACTTCGGGAGGTTCTTCCATAGTTCCCTTAGAAGGAAGGGGAATGGAAGGCTGTTTGTTGCTTGGTTGATTATCAGAGACATCTTCAATTATGGGGTTATAAGGATTAATGTTTGTCCTAGAAAGAATATGTACAGGTGTAGTGATTGTCTTACCTTTTATGGGCTGTTTTGGAACCTTTTGCTTGTTTGCTTCAGGGACATCAATTCTCCTACTTCTTAAGTTGTATTGCTTATGCAACTCATAGATGGTTGTGTCATATCCTTCCCTAAAGTCGAATGATTCACCTGACTGAGTTTGAAACTGTTTAAGAATGTGAGCCTCTTGATCCTCTTGGGTCAAGAAAACTTCTCCTTCATTACCAAGCCCCATCAGATTAATTTGAGTGTCTTCTACTGGTTCATCAGAGTTTGAAGCTTCTGCATAATTTTCCTGGAAAGGGGGTCTAATATTTTGGTCTGGACCAATCTTCCTAGTGTTCTAGTTTTGTTTTTTTTTGAAATTGGGTTTTCTCCCTGTGTTGGTTGGCTAACCATCCCAAGGAGCTTTCCTTTCAATTGTCTCCACTCTGTCTCCTAGTCTATCCATCCCTTTAATTATGGCATCTAGTTTCTGTTCAAAGGGTGAGGATTCTTCCTTTAATGGTATTCTCCTTTCACTCCTAGCCTTGGCTCTTTTAGACATCAAATTGGCTTCCACACTAACTGCTATGCTTTGCATGTCTTCTAAAGTACGAGGGGCTCATTCTCTCAGATGGAAAGCCATGTCAGAATCAAATCCATCTAGGAATTTGATTAAGGCTAAATCAGGAGGTGGTCTAAGATTTTGAGGGATGGCATTATAGACATTGTTGAATCTAGTGCAGTAATCCTGCACAGTTTCTTGTGTTCCTCTCTTTAGGTTTTCATATTCAGAGAGAATCTGAAGAGGGTATTTCTTTTTCTCCCATCGGTTTAGGAATTGTCTATAGAGAGTTTCTAGGCTGTCTATACTATTTGCTACTAGAGCTCTAAACCAAGTTCTGACTTCCCCAGTTAGACTCTGAACAAATATTCTCATTCGTACATCATCAACATCTATTTCATAAATTTCAAAATAATCAGTCATCTTTTTGGTGTGTTGTTGGGCTGTATAGGTACCAGTACCATCAAATTGAGTGATCTTACTTTGGTAATCCTGGGGCATGGCACCTAGGTTTGCTGGTAGTACCAGGGGGGCATATATGTTTGCCATTGTTGTAGGTAATGATGAAACAACAACTGGGGTTGGGATGACAGTGGGTGTTTGAGTTGTGGATGGATGGGTAGAAGGGGTGGTTTGATGTGGAGTGGTTTGAGGTTGAGAGGTATGAGGAAATGGTGATGAGCTTGCAGAGGCAGAAGTGATTACAGAGGGATTGGGTGTTCCTTCAGAGGTAAGATCATATTGTATTGAGTTCTGCAAATGTCTGTCAATTGAGAAATTGACAGCTTGAAGCTATAATTCTTCGATGAATACTGGGTTTGGGACTAGGTCAATTAATTCAGAATCAGATGAAGTCCTAAACAAAGAGGTCTCAAAGTATTCATCAAAGGGTTCGTCTTCAAGGTAAATCCACCTAACAGGACAAGATGTTGATCTAAAGGTGGGTCGAGAACTAGCAGAACTTTCTTGAATTTCTTGTCTCCTAAGAATTCTAGGGATCAGATTGGGTTCTCAAACACTTGTGGTGGATTGGGATCGGGATTAGATCTAGTGTAACGAGTCCTTTCTAAAGCCAGGTTTTGGATTATGTTTTTTATTTTCTTAAATGATATCAAACAAACAACTTCTGTGATTTCTTTAAGATGCTGTAGATTTGGGTTTTAAATATTTATCATGATTGACGAATTTTCTTCCCCAGTGGAGTCGCCACTATGTTATCACTCAGATTTTCCTAGAAGTTGTCAAAAGAGGAAAGGGGTCCGAGGTAACCACAAACCAACTTTTAAGTACAGAATCTAGCCAATCTATACTCAGAGAGGGCTCTCTCTTTATGATTTAGCTTTGTTTAGTAAGGTATTAGGCTAGGTATGAAAGCTTGGGGGTTTTGATTTTGATTGGTGGTGGAATTCAAGAACATATGGGTAAAACAAAGTACTTCAAGCCATTGGGCTATGGAGTCAACTGAAGATGGCTTAACTAGATTGGGTTGATTCAGCAAAGGAGGGCTTCAAAGGGAAAGATAGCAAAACAAGAGGCAAATGGTAACTTGAAAGGGTGGAATGGCCTCAAAAGGGAGGAAGGGCAGTTAAGAATCCTTCAACAAGTTTCGAGGGGAGGGAAAGTGGGTGATCACTAATAAAAAGTAGTTAAGAATTTCTTACTAAATGATCAGAATGAAAAACTAAGAAACAAGGAGCAACTAAGAATTCCTTGTCTATAATAGTTTTGAAGAAAACATTAAGAAAGATAAACCTTTTAAAACATATTGCACTAAAGCACTTTCTGAGATATCATTATTTCGTTTATCATTCAGATTTCATGAAAACACATATGATTCTTAATAAATAGAGGAAAAACAATACTAAACAAGAGATATAGAATACTTATTTGACCATTGTTTTGCATGAGAATCCTGTGAAAGTCCTTTGCTTTATTCACTGCTTCCAGCTAGCCATACAAGAGTTGTTCCAATAGCACTTCCTTCCAAAATAATAAGTATACAGAAATGTTTGAGAATCCACACTCCACACTCCAAATGAGGGAGTACTTATACAAAAATTTACAATAAAATATCTCTTAACAAAGAGAGATATAATCTAGGAAGCCTAACTATATGTTACATAAAAGTAGAGACAGATGGTCTCGAATATAGAAGATAAAAGTGAGTTGCTGCCTTGTTGTCCCTGTTTTTGTGAATGAGCTGGAGGCAGGCCCTATGATTGAGCATCTTGTTGTCTAGCTTGTAATTCTGTGCTTCATGTCTGCTTTTGACTTTTGACTAATACTCTTTAACCTATTCTGATACACTTTACCTGCTTCATCCTCATTCATCTTCTTTTACCAAAATTGACCATGGTAAATACTGAAAATATACTTTTTACCAAGGTAAATTACAAAATCTCTGTCATGTCCGTCCACCAATCTTCCTTTGGTATTCTGGTCCTTTGAAGCTTCCTAAATATTTCATCAGCTTCAGTGTATTTGACAAAATTAGGCTGAACTAAAAAAAAATGTTTTATCTCATGTTCAACATAGAAAAGGTTCTCTAGATTGTCATAGAGAACTCTGCCTATTGGTAGTGATTTGGGTGTAGATGCACTTGTTGATCAACTGGGCTGATTGTTTGCATACAGAGCCAACTTGTCCACATAGTATTCATGCCTCATCAATTTATCAGTAATCACTAAAGGATTGGGAAGCCCTTTGTCTGCAAAATAACAAACTTCTCCATAAAATCATCAATTTCTTCTTCCATGTTTTGGAATTTCCTTTCCAAATTCTGCATCAGAGACCTTTTGGTCAATACCTTTTTGATTTCTAGGATGGTTTCTGTTCTGTCTTCAATACCCAGCTCTTCTAGCAGGTACTTATTTTTTCTGTTCAAAAAATTTATTAGCCTGATGGCTTCCTCAGGCTTCCTTCCTAACTCTTCCTTGGTTTTTTGAATTTATTCAAGAGATACTTTCAACAGGTCAATTTGTTAAAAAATTATTTGTATTGATGACCGAGCATCATTTATTGACTAAGTGATGTTGGTCCAAAGAATTTTCCTAATGTCCGTTAAGGGCTTTTCAAAGGTGAGGTCCTTCTCTAGTGCTTTCACCTGCTGTGCTAAGCCTTTATTCTTCCTCATTTCTTCAACAAAATTGATTTTTGTAACATCATATTTCTACTCCAAGGTGAAAAATTTCTCTTTTACCTTTTAGAGCTCATAAACTTGGAGTTTCATCTCCTCCATTGACTTGATTAACACCTCTGTACTCAAACATGAAGTTCCTGCTGGTGTTGTGCCTGTGCTTGTACCTGTAATTGTCTCTGCTATGACCAAGGGGACATTTGGTGCTAGATCTGTTGCAAGTGTTGAAGGGACTGCCGTGGAGACCACTGGTATCACATTTTGAGGCTGAGAGGTCAACTCTCCCTGCCTAATTTTCAATGATCTTTCTAATTCTTGCTCATTCTCCTTCAACTATTCATTAATCTTGAGGACCAAGTCCATAAGCTCTCCTTCAGATTTATTTTGTATAACTTTAGCAGTTTGTGGATGCCTTGATGGAGGCAACTTTAGCTGCTTTCTAAAGGCAGCTATGTCTTCATCTTTCTTCTTGATCAAGGCCTCTGCAGCCTTTACATCCTTTGGGTTATGACCTAATCCAATGACCAACTCCTCCAAAGATTTAATTCTATTGTCCTTAGCCTGGGAGGAGGCTCTTTCCAGCTGTAGTTGAGCAGTTGTGTTATTTAATGAATTCTCCAATCTTTGGGCCATCATAACTTTGCTGGTTAATGTAGAATACACCATTTCCCCTGTTTGCTTATGTATTTCAATCTGATCTAGGGGATGAATGTCCTTGGCCATGATCTCAAAATCAGTTTTGAGGTAATCTGCAATTGACTAAGGCTGTTGTACTTTGGGCTTGAAAAAACTCATTAGCATCTTGCCTTCTTTGATGTCATAGGCTGACATCAACCTATTTTGATTGGTGGGAGCCATTTTCAAATACTGATTGTAGACGTGGACCCTTAGTGGTTCATTTCTAGCTTTTATTTCTTTGAACTTTTCTTTAATGTCTAAGTTCTTATTACCTAAAGGCCTGCAGGATGATACTTCAGCACTTTGCTGTCTCTTCAGCTCCTGTCTTTATGAGCTAGAAGGTGTCCCATCTACTAGGAAAGTATGCTGACTATCTGCACCTTTTTTTCTTTGACTCTCTGTAGTTTCTTCAAAATATTCCTCCTCTGAATGGGGATTTAGCTTGTGCCTCTTATCACCAGGTTGATCTGATGGGCCACTGGCAGGGGTAGCTACTTCCTTGCCTCTCTTTTTGTTCCTTTCCTCATTCAAAGGAGTCTATAAAATTGGGGGCTCTCCAATGTTGACTTGAGTTGGGTGGGTCTGTGTTTGAGCCTGCTCCTGAGAGGTTTGAGGCTGCTCCTGAGAGGTTTCAGGTTGCTTTGACATGGTTGATTGTTTTGTTGCCTAAGTGTTAGTCTCTTTTTCTCTTCCCTATGATGTCTCTGCAAGTGGTGCACTAGTCTCCTGTGAGTGCCTTTATGAGGCATCAGTTTTTGAGGCACTAGTCCTTGATGTTGGCTTTTGAGAAGTATCAAATTGCACCTGTCCAAAAGAATCCAGGTCAAGTGTCTTGTCCAGATCTTTCATTACATTCTCTACATTGACCTGATCACTATCCGTTTCTATAAGAGTCCCTTCCCTCCATTCATCCATGTTAGCATATTGCTCAATCTCTGGAATTCTGTGATGAAAATATGGTGATAGCCTATTTTTCATTCTTCTATCACAGATGAAATTGTGGGGGTCATATGGAATCCAACTAAAACTCTTGTTTAATTTCATGTAGTCTTCTAGAATTTGTTCTGTTGCTTTCCATGCTTCCCTACTTTTGCAGACAAATGGGCCTAAATGATCCTTGATTCTGAGTTGTGATTTTTTCTTGGCCTTAGTAGAATGAATCAAATCTAAGTTTATCATCTGTCTATAACACTCCAGTGCAAACAATCTCATTGGAACATGTTTAGGTTGCTTGAATGGGGAATGCTCACACCCATATACCCTAATCTCTGTGTGATTCTGGTATAAATACCAGTCACCTACTCTGTACTGTTTGGATAGCTGAAGGATCCTTTTGATTTCATTACTGATCCTTTGAGGGGAATTCCCTGTCAGCAAAGTGGTTTCTAGGTGGACAAACTATTCGATGAACTCATTATATGAATAAGGGCAAGCAAAAGATTCATGGAAGATAGAATTCCAAAAGATGATAGACCTTGGATTACCCTTAGTATCAAGTTTCTTGACAGAAAATGGGAATTTGTCTGATTGATAGTAGAGGATGAGGTGATATATGAAGGTGAAATATTTGAAAACCTTTTCATTATCCAATCTCATGAACTGGTCATGGATTTTGTCAGCACTAAATGAAGCATAATCATGCTTGACAGCAGGGGGCTATCCAGGGGTAAATATAGACATCAACACTAGGGTCAATTCATCTACATACTCACTAGTGTTGAATCCCATGACTGCAAATAGCATATCAACTAGGATTTTGCCTGTATATGTGAAGAAAACTGAAAGGTAAGGAGGGGGATCTTTAGGTTGATGCTGTTTTACTATGAAAGTTTGGCAGAGGCAACTGAGCTTAGCTTGGGATAATTTGGTTGATTTCTTAAGCAAATTTCCAAGGGAAAGGGGGGTGACGGCTTGACTAGGATGAAATTGTGGCATCTCATTGATTGAGTCAGCAGTTATTATGAAAAGGACTGTTTGGTTGGGGGACATCACTGCTCTGAGGTTGGGATCGTAATTTGCATGGCATTGATAGATTATGTCAGGGAAAACATGCACAGAGGGGAGAAAGTACATTGGGAGGTTGGATTCCCACAGTCCTATGGCATCATAGCCATTCAAGTAGTTATCTCAGCATTGGCAGAAAACTTTCAGATGGTCTTTATCAGTGTTTAGGTATTTTATTTGAAAATCCTTATTTGCCAAGGGTAGATAGTCTAAATCACTGTGAGGGGTGGTAACGGTGCAATATTTAGGGCTACCAGAGTTTCCATACTCGTTATTGTGGATTTAGAGGGAAGACTGAGGTTTTTAAGTGAAAATGATGAAATAGCAAGTCTGGGAACTTGAATTACAAAAGTAGTAACAAAATTACGGTGACTTTTGGTCTTTTCAATTAATTTGCAGTGGAAAACAAGTATTTGCAGGGTTTTCTTGTCGGGAAATTGGTAAATACCTGCTCTTGGGGGTGGGAAACGGAATGCAGGTACTAGGTGTGAAAGGAGGTCTCTGTGCGGTGTTGACTGCAAATTTTGAAACATGTTGGCGACTAGGAGCACGAGTTGGTTTACCTCGTCGTTTAAGTTTGCATGGATGTACAGGTTCACAAAATAAATGACGAAATGATTTGTTTTGTTCTTTATACAAAGTCAAGAATTGGTGGGTTTCGGGGTTAGGATAGGTGGCGTCAGCGGGCAAATGATGTGATGTTTTATCGTTTATTGGGAGGTGGTAAGAGGTTTTTATCGCACTGCTTATGGAGGGGGGGCGGTATTTGGGCTCATCCGCGCAATACCATAGGATGGGCGACGCGTGGCACGGGTACTGTTCACAAAACCACTCTGCGATCACACACTAACATTCGGTCACGAAGGGTTGTGCGATATGCACGACAACCGTTGGATCTCAGAGGCGTGATCGGACGGCTATCAGGGATGAAAAGTGAAGGGATTTTAATGAAGGCGGGCCCAATGCAATTAACGATTATTTAATGTATCAGGAGCAACGGATTGGTTGGGAAGGTTATTAATTAACAATGAGGGTTAATTAATCCCTTTTTTAATGTGGTGGGGGGTCAGGGTTCTTAATTAGTTACTGGTTAACTAATTAATCCCCATTATTGGTCTATTATGGTTATATTTTAACTGAAGGGGTGGGATATATATAATTTTTTGGGGTTTTTACATAGTTAAAGTAATACAGGAATGGGTAGATTTTGATAGGGGATTTATATAATATAGGTTAGTAGTTAATATGAAATAATGAAATGAAATGCGCTAAGTCTAAAAAATTTTGATGTGTGTATTTAAAACCTAGGCTACAGTGAAAAAGAGGGTTTTTATGGAAAATATTTTAATTTCCCTAAGTAAAATAGAATTTTACTTTAGGAAAAATTTTATCAAGGGGATGAATGATTTATGAAGGGGTGTGATTTTTTATGAATGGACTTAAGTACTTAGGCATTATAAATTATTGAGTCGAGGGTCTGGTCCCTCCAGAAGTCAGAGAAATGCTCTGAGCCCCTCTAATTTGATAGATACCGTGGTACCTAGGGGAAATTAGTGAAAATTTAGGGGAAATGAGTAGGGAAGTTAATTACTTTTGACTTTGCTTGCTTGATGTGCTTTCCATGTGTTTCATGCCTTTGCCTTGTGATGAAAGTAAAAGATTTACACATTTAGAATCATCATTCACCACTTATCATTTTGCAACCAACATCTACCTACCCTACCTACTTATCCTAGCATTTTTACTTCTTTATTAGGGTGCACTTAGACTGGAAAACCCTTATCAATCTTCTTTTCTTTTATATGGTAATGCCTATCTAAGTCTACACTTATTACATCCAAGGGCTCAGATTAAATTGTTGAGCTCCTTTTTCACTCTACCTATCTACTTATCTACCAAGATTAAACTGTTTGGTCAGATATTTCTTCTCTATTTATACAACATGAAATTGAAAATATGAACTAGTCAAGTTTAAACTGTTTGACTATTCGTGAATTGTGGCATAAGTGACAAGCTGCACACAATTATTTATTATACAAAGTAAAAAGTAGTGGCATTTAGACTTGCACACTTTCCTGGTCTTTCTTTTGTTGGGGTTCATTTTCTTTCATTTTTTGACCATCTTTTTATTCTTTTCACCCTTTGATTTTTCTTTTAGGGTATACCCTCTTTACATTTTTTAAAATTTTTGATTTTTTACAAATATGGAAAACCTTTGCAACAAGTAAAGGTATGAAAATATTACATAGCTCATCTTGAAGTCAATCATGACATATGACACCTATTGGTATAGGGGCATAACATATTTCACACCTATGTTCCAGTTAAGATCTCTCAAAATATTATAAAACTAAATTTTTTTGGATCAATAAGCTTCTACTTTTATTTTAGATACTGATCAATCTAGGGAATTGTCAACTAATATATGCTTTTTGTTCATTGGTTTTATAATAATTTTCAAATCTTCCACTACTAATAGGGATTTTGTGTGGAGATAATTAATGAATTTGAGTCATTGAAGAATAGTTTGTGCCTCAACTTGATTATTGATGGTTATTTTGAATCCACAAGCATATCTTGTTTAGATATTTTATACAGAATAAATAATGATCCCCCATGCACTTGTCATCCCAATCAACATAAGCAACATTATGATAAACTTGATTTTACATCATTGATGATTCTCATAACAAATTTATATTGAAACCATGCTAGTGAACTTGATTGTGCTAGATCATAAGTTTCTAAACTAAGTTCATCAAGTAATGTTTTAGAAATGAAATTAAACTAAGAATCATTGTCAAGCAAAGCATTTACATTTTGATTCTTAACTTGAATCTTGATTCATAATAGTGGATTCAAAACTTCACTCACCATTTCCTATTGCAACATACTACACACTATGGCTTCATCCAAAGTGGAGGTGCTATTAACAATTATTTCCTTTGCCTTGTTAGTTACATTATGTTCTCCCTTCTTGGATTCATACTTCTTTAGATGCAATTCCCGATGAAGCTTCCAACACTTCTCATCTATATGACCATCTATGTCATGATTTTTACAATTCTTCTTACTCCTCTTGTTGGTTACAGATACAAGATTCTTGACTTTTATCTGGGTGCTGCTTCTCCAACATTTTATGGTTATCCCTTTTTCAAGCTCAACTCAATATAGAAATTCTTCTTGCTCTCCTCATCTATTTGTTAGGTATGTGTTATATTATTTGCATGACTATTCCCACATGTTGTATGTTGTGCTGAGTGTAGAAGGGGGGAGGGTTGTAAAGGGGGAAAAAGCCCCAGAATGTGGGGGTTTGGGGGGAACACCCTCAAAAACATTGTTTTGAGCAGTTCGTTGCATCCGTTTTTTGTGGTTTTAGGCACATTGTTTTTGCCTTTAGCGATTTTGTGGTGCATGGTGGTCTGACCCATGGTTTTATAGTTTCATTTAAGGAACTACAATTGTATTCTAATCCAAGGTAAATGAATTGGTTTGTTTTCCCAATTTGGGTTTCCAAGGTAAATCTCTATGTTAATGTATGTGTTTTCCATTGCATCGTTTCTATTTTATTAAGAATCCATTTGTAGCAATTAATTGTATAGGGTTAAAACCTACATTTGGTATTATAGTAGTTTTGGATTCAAGGGGACACCTTTGTGGCTAAGGGGTTTTGCTTCGACCTATCATGAACCTTATTACAATGGGAAATCTATATAATTGATTCTTATGGTGAAAGGAAATGGTTAGTACAAAGATAGAGGCCAATAAATTCAATGGGAAAATTTTTGAGCTATGAAAGCTCAAAATGGAAGATCTATTGGTGGACAAAGATCTGTGGATTGTTGTGGATCTAGGTATTGCACCAATAAGGATGTCAAGAGAAGATTAGACCAAGTTGGATTGAAAGGCAAAGAGCACAATTTGGTTGTGTCTCTCAAATTCAATATTACTTAATGTTTTGGGAGAAGCTGCAATGAAGGAATTTTGGCACAAGTTCGAGACTTTGTATCAATCCATGTCCTGAGTGAAAAAAATTCATATGGAAAAAATTATATAAATATGAGGATAAAGGATGGAAACTTAGTGACCGAGCATCTAAACATCTTCAATACTATGGTAAGTTAATTTTTAACCATTAATATTAATATTTTAGATGAAGATGAGTGTATTAGTTTGTTTTGCTCTTTACTAAACTCGTGGGATTTTTTCTTGTTTCCATATGTAGTAATGTAACTACTTTAAGTTTTGACCATCTAGTATCATCCTCGTTATCAGAGGAAATGAGAGACAAAAGCAAAAAAAATAGAACAAAGATGCATTATATATAATAGGACACTCCTAAAATAGAAATAAAAGTAAGTCCTCAAGTGGGAGATATAAATATGGAGGAAGATATAAATCTCTAGGAAAATTTGTAAATGTGTGTTAGGGATGCATTAAAGAAGGGAATTACCTGAAAAATTATAAATCCAAAATTGTTGAGAAAGAAAAGGGATTTGATAATGCACACTCTATAGAGGAAAAAATCTTTTTAGATGAAGGAGGAGATGTGTATTTATCTTATTCAAGTAAAAATGTATATCATGAGGCATGGTTGCTTAACACACATGCATATTTTCATATGATTCCTCACAGGGAGTGGTTTTGTGAGTATGGAAGATATGATGGTGATGATGTTCTCTTAGGAGATGACTCAATAACTAGATTCATAGGATGAAAAAAAATGTTGAATATATTTGATGGAAGGAACAGAACACTCCCTGATGTTCTGTACATCCTAGAATTTGTTAGAAATTTGATTTCTATAAGAAAGATAGGTGATGCATGTGTAAAAACAGTGTTTGAAAAGGATAGATGTAGGATGGTTTTAGAAGAAATGGTATTGTTGAGTGGATTTCAGGAACTTTGTATAAGCTATTAGGAAGCACTAATAGTGATGGGTGCAAAAATTCTATGGTTCCTGAGAGTGGAGCAAAAGAATTAAAAACTCCTATAGCCTTTGGAGAAAAGACTATAATGTGGCATCAAAGATTGGTACATATCATAGAGAAGTGATTCCAAGTATTACAAAGTAATGGTATGGTAGAAGGTATGTCTAATTTCTCTCTAGACTTTGATTAATGTGAACTTCGTTTATATGGGAAGCTGAATCAGGTAAGATTATCCTGTGTTTCTATGAGGTCAGATGGAATATTATAATTAGTGTACAATAATGTGTTTGGAAATATGTTGGTTTCATCACTGGGTAAATATGTGCATTATGTCTCATTTATAGATGGATTATTAATGAATACACAGATTTATTTCCTCAAGAAAAAATCTAAAGTCTTTGAAAAATTCAAAGTGTTTAAGGCTCTTGTGGAAAACTAGACAAAGAAGAAAATTAAGGTGTTAAAGATAGATAATGGTGGAGAATCTTGTGGGAATAAATTCAAATAATTTTGTAATAAATGAAGTATAGCAAGGCAGAATAATTCCCCATACACACCTCAACAAAATGGAGTTGTGGAAAGGATGAACAAGATCTTGATGGAGAAAGAAAGAATAATTCTTAGTGGTGTTGGATTAGGACAAGAATTATGGGAAAAGGAATTGGATACTACATGTTGCTTGGTAAATAAATCACCCTCATCAGTGTTGGATGACAAGTCTCCACATGAGGTATGGACTAGTAAGAAACCCTCTCTTAAATGTCTCAAGGTAGTTGGCTATGATGCTTATGCCACATTCCAAAGGAGAATAGAAGTAAGTTGGATAAGAAATATAGAAGTGTATCTTTATTAGATATAAATATGGTCCAAAAATTTATAAGCTTTGGAACCAAAAAATTAAGAAGGTTGTGTATAGTAAAGATGTGGTATTCAGAGAAATCAAAGAGGTTGTAAAAGATGAAGTCCAACCAAGGGAAAAAAAATCATAAAAGATATAGTCTGAATTTCAAGATGATGAACCAGAATCCACAGAAGAGCAAGGATCAAAACAAGGAGAACCATAAACTCTAGTATTGAGGAGATAAATTCGGGAAAGAAGGCAACTAGAAAGTATAATCCACCTAGTTTCCATTCAATTTTTTCTTTGTTCATTATTGATGATAATCCTATCACTATCAAATAGGTAGTGGCTTAAAATGATGGAAAACTTTGGTAAAATACCATGGTTAAAGAAATGAAATCCTTAGACAAGAATAAGGCTTGGGATATAGTCGAGTTGCCAACTAGAGGAAATTCCATTGGTAGTAAATGGGTATTTAAGAAGAGGATGAATGTAGTTGCAAACTAGAGAAATAAAATGCTCTCTTAGTAGGAAAAGGTTATTCCCAGGTAGAGGGAATTGGTGTTGGTGATATTTTTTTCTCTTGTTTCAAATTAACTTCTATTGGATTTGAAGTAGAATAGATGGATGTGAAGACTAAATTCCTACATGGGGATTTGGAAGAATAAATCTTCATGAAGAAACTAAATGGTTTTGTTGTTAAAGAAAAGAAAGAGATGGTATGCAGGATGAAAAAGTCCATGCATGATTTAAAGTAATCACCAAGGATGAAGTATAAAAAAATTGATACTTAGATATTGGGACTTGGCTTCAATAGGAGCAATGCAGATCATTTGTATATTTAAAATTAGCATGTGATCATCTTATTTATTTGGTATTGTATCAGTGCATGATATGTTGTTGATTGGAAATGATAGGGAAATGATATAGGAAGTAAAAACTCGGTTGGCCTCTAAATTTGACATGAAGGATTGCTTCTACAAATTTCATTTTTTGCATGGAAGTTAAAAGAGATTGAGCAAATACGAAAATATTGTTAAATCAGAGGAAATATGTTAAAATAATTTTGCAAAGGTTTAATATGCAAAAAGTAAACCTGTAAAGGTCCTTATTCCTATAGGTGTAAATTTATCTATAGAAAAATAACCCAAGAAACATGAAGAGGAAGAGGACATATCATGTGTTCCATATACTCGTGAAATTTGAAGTTTGATGTATGTAATGGTATATAATAGACCATACATTTCACATGTAATGGGAGTGTTGTGCAGGTAAATGTCATAACTATGGATGAGCATTGGAAAACAGTAAAAAGGGTTTTTAGGTATTTGTGTGGCAATATTGGTTATGGATTGTGTTATCAAAGAAGACTAGGATAGGATAGAGTGTTGGACATACATGGTTTTTCTTATGTAGAATACCAGGATTGAACAAAGTGTTGGACATACATGGTTTTTTTTTTTAATATGTAGATTGGGTTAGAGATATAGATTGTATAGATCTATAAATGCATATGTATTTAACCTATTTGGAGGAGAAATCAGTTGGATGAACAAGGGGCATTTTGTAGTGGCACCATCAACTAGATAATTTGAATGCATGGAAACCACTCATTCAAGCAAGGAAGTAATATGGATTTAGAGATTGTGTTCAAGTATTGGTCGGTAAAAAAAGTTGTGGGGATAGATTGTGATAGTCAGAGTGAAATATTCCTAGTGAAGAACCCAACATATCATTCTAAGACAAAGCATGTTGATGTTCAATATCACTTTGTGAGAGATATGGTTGAACAAAAGAAGGTGTTGCTAGTGAAGGTGGTAAATTTGAAGAATGTTGTAAATTCATTAACAAAATGTATGGGCATTGAGAAGTTATATTGGTGTAGAGAAGTAATGGGAATTATTTCCCTATATTCTTGATCATGCACTCCTACAAATACCCGTGTGTGAAGAAACAAATAAGTGCGAGAATGTTGGGTATGTGTTATATTCTTTGCATGACTATCCTTAGGCACTATCCTACAAAGGGGTTCGAGGAAAACACTATAACATTCATTTTTCTAATCTTCATTGTAATTAATTATATTATTGATCCTTATATGGGTCTGTAAATGTAAATGGGAAAAAGAACCAAAATAATTATAATTATAATTTAAATACTAACTGATGAAGTGGTGAATTCTTAATATGATATGTACCATGCAAATTCACGAGGATGAGGGAAGCCAGTAAAATGAAATGGAGGATTAACTTTTTCCAATGGATTATTGTTTGATCCAAATTTTCATTAAGCTCAATATGGTCAACCTTTATGTTGTACTAGCTACAACCACGCTCCAAAATTTTTCCTAAGCTTCATTTGGATCCACCCTACCAACCTTTCACAGCACCTTGTCTTGTTTCATCAGGTACAAAAGCTTCAGTGTTTTTCTTGTAGAAAGACGACTTGTCTGCCAAAGCTTGATGCATCCCCCTCACAGACTATTCCTTCGGACTTGCTCCAGCTACAAGCTAAGTAGCTCCCTCAAGAAGTTGCACAATTCTAGAGGGAAACTACCCGTTCCTCCAGAAATTGCACAATTATGTCTGGCAGCCTGCTGGGCTCCAGAATTGTGCAATTCTGCCAGTCAGGGTTCATCTAGAAAATTGCGCAATCCTTCCAAGCAGGGCTGCTCAACCTAGGAATTGCACAATCATGGGCAGTAGTCAGTTGCTCTGCCTAGAAATTACGCAAACCTCCTAGGCAGCCAGCCCAACTCCCATCCATAAATGTGCATTTTCACCCAGCATTTGAGCAGCCTCTTACATGTGTAGTTGGGTCACAAGTTCCACCGGAGACCAAAGAAACTTGACTTGCATGCATGGATTGATTTTTCCCAGAATAAAAAAAGGCAACATGCAAAAGGAATCCCTTGATTCAGGGAGCTATTTTTAGTATCTGGAGGTTACGTGCAAAGTTCGTTTTAAAATCTTCCCTCCAACTGTCGTTTTTTCCTAGATTTATGACATTCGTATCATGAGCCCAAACTTATTTATTCGACACATCATAGCACACTCTTTCACATCGATCTTGGATCTTTGACATCCCATAGCACATCCAGGACTCTTCGACACATCCAGCTCAACTATTCACGGGGAAGAGGTCTCAACTTGTCTTTTTCAGAGTTTTTGTCACTTTTTGTGTTTTCGCTTGTGTGAGTGTTGTTTGCTTGATTTATTTGAATGCTTGTTGTCATTTACATGCATAATAGCTTGTACTAGCATTGTTTCAGTTTTCATTGCTATCTCACTGTTGTCGCATGCATGAAATTGTTTTACATGAATGGTCGCCGATTCGGCGACTCGCTTCACCCACATGCAAGTTGTTCTGTTTTCTAAATATTTAATTCAATGTTTGCATGCATGATCAATCACTTCTACTCTCACTCATTATTGGCATGCATTCGCTTTCACATTTTCTTTCAGTTGCCCGTCGGCGGGTCTGGGCATTCTTGGCTCGGACTCTGCCTCACCAAGACAATATTGCGTAATCTGGGGAAGGAAGGCTCTGTCTTCCTCTCCAGAAATGTGCATTTATGCCCAGGAACTATCCTCCAGTATTGATTTGTGCATTTATGAGGAACAATGACTGTTGGCTCAGAAAATTGCGTAATGCAATCATTGAGCCTCCAGTCATTGCCAGCTGGAATTTCACATTGTGTAATTCCAGCAGTCAACAATCAGCCTAGATTGTGCATTGTGAAAATCTAGCAGCCTACCAACCTCCCCAGATAGTCCATACTTCTTTTTGTGCAAGTCTGGTAGCTACTCTCCCAGCCTCCTAGAAGAAATTCGCAATCTTATCCTATCAATCCCTAGGTATGTGTTATGTCATTCCCGAATTTGCTTTGGTTTTCGCTGATAGATTTATTGCCATGCATGTCGCTTTGTCTCCAGATCTTTCAGGTGTTCATATACCTCTTATTAGTAAAGGATCAATGGCCTCCAGGAGAGCAGGATCAAAGGACACTGACAGAAGTGCAACTTGAGCAGTAGTTGAGCGAGTGTCCTCAAGTCTGTCGATCTATGAAGATACCAAGTTATTTCTAGACAAGGACATCAAGCTGACATGGAAAGAGGTCAATGAAGAAGTTGCAGGCACTTTTATGGAAGACCTCAAAGATCTACATGTGTATGTGAACATTCACAAGTCCTACTTGTACTAGATTGCATGCGAATACCCCACGTTCCCATGTGTGGACATGATACAATGGATCGTCTCGCACAATGATCCCAAGGTGATGAATTTGAGCAGTGTCAGCGGGATGATGAGTTGTAACCTTCTGGGCATAGGATTATGATGAGATGTATTAGATGTTGGAGCCTGTGACTATCATGGAGACTCCCTTCAGCTTACCCAGCAACAGTGACAACTTCAGAGACATTCTGAAGAACTGGTAAAGGAGCCGGCAAGATTTAGGATGACACCCAACTAGATCTACAAGATGAAGGTACTGTAGAAGGCATATCAATACCTAGTCATATTTGCATTACAAATGTATGGCCAAGAATTCACAGAAACCTTCCCATAGAGTTCGGTGATCGCGCTAGACCAACTGGCCAGAGAGGGAAAACCATGTAACTAGTCCATCATGTTGGCTCATCAGCTGAAGGAATAGGTAAAAATGGCTTGATAGTCACCCAAAGGTATACAAGTAGAGGTCTACATGTCCACCTACATATTAGATGCAATCTGTGCCCGACAGTTCCCGGGCTTGGAGTGGGCATGGTCATCAATGGAGACTGCTTTGAACACTTATTGTAAGTTGTTGTCCGAATGCAGCTTCAGAGGAGTTATCACACAATTGTTTGATCATTTTTTCACCCTAGTTTACAAGGTGATATTTTGACACGATCCACCCTGCATGTCGAAGGAAGCAATGGAGGCACTAATAGACATTGTTGATTGGTATGCCTCACCATTAGACACCTTCATATGGTTTTTCAATGTGGAGAAGCCTCTGCATGTTCTACCAAAGTTTTCCTTCGACATACTCATCATGCAGGAAGTAACACATCACATCTCGGTAGGATTGATAGCTAGACTACACCGGAATAAGAAGGCACATTGGCCCACTCTTCTGTTGTGGATTGGATTATACGAGATCTAGAGTTTCAAGCAAGCGGATGTTGAAGCAGAATAGATGAAGAAGTATTCATTCACCTCCGAAGTTACAATCCATATGACCCACATTGTCTTGTGAAATATCATTGCACGAGAGTATAGTTCAACTGGATCCACGGGGGATTTCATTGGGCAGAGGAGGACCCATGGAGATATTGCTACAGTTTCTCCAAACCCAATGAACAGTTCAGCTTTGTTGTGGAGTGGTTAGTAAAGAAACGTGAAGTAGCATCCTAGAGAGCACTAGCACCAGAAGCAGCAACAACAACAGAAGTAAGCATACCAGTGCGCGAAAAGGGCAAGAGGAAAATTGTCGATCACATGGAGGAAGAGCAAAGCTGCAAGTTCCGAGTAGATCCACTTGTGGAGAAATTAGATTTGGCTATAGAGGCAAAGAGGAAACAATGTGACAAATGAATCATACAAGGCAGAAGGAGAAGAGAAGAATGGAGGAAACAGAGGGAGTTGCATGAGCTGAAGGAACAACTCCGAAAGGAACAGAGTTGCGCAAACATGAGAGGAAAGCGCAGCCATAACAGGTATAGTAGGGGGTGAAACATGTGCAAATAGATGAAACAGTGCCCGTACAAGTAGTGGACTCATCAGAATAGCTGGCATCAGGTAGACAGGGTGAATCATCACAGGAGTAGGACTTCACTCATGAGATAAAGCAAGCACTTCAACAGTTGGATATAGATATCGAGTAACAGGAATTGGAACATGACATCAACCTTATGCCTGACCACCAAGAGATCGACTTACCCAGTTCATCGCATCCAGAATATGAGAAAGTCTCAAGCGACCCAGGAGGCATTGATATCCTTGGAGATCACCCAGAAGGAGAGATACACAACATCTCATTCGATGAGTATCAACATAGATTTGTGCAGTCTCGTAGAGTGTCGACTCAGGATGATCATACATCTCTTGTGCAAGTTGAGGAACAAGTGATCGTGTCTGACGTGTGCAAACATCCAACAGCCTTGGCCAATGGTACCAGAGTGTATATCTAAGCTACTAGCTCAAGTTCACTTTCTGATAGCTGAGAATGAGAAAATGGCTAAGGAACTTTAGATGAGAAAGCAAGGAGAAGAGTTGGTGACAACATCTGCCCGAGCTGAACTAAAGAAGGAAATACTGGATGAAGTATTATCTCTTGACACAGTTATGCGAGCGTTGTACTCCAAGTTTGGTACTATGCATAAGGCAGTCATCCATCTCAATGGATGGCAACAACGATGTGCAGAAGAGCACATATCTTGGCGAAATTGCATGTTATTGTTGATTACATGCAAACATGGATGATGAGATATAAGGGAGCCCCACTTCACTTGCCTAAGATGATGAAGGCCAGTGTAGTCAAGTTGAAGGCACGTATTTGGAGTCAGATCCAGAACTATGAAGAGCTCCCGCAGCTCATCACAAGTATACAGGATTCCCATGCACATGTATTCAAGAGTATGGATGTTTTGGTACGCGCACATGTGATCCCATCTATTGGGACTCTGACCCAGGTGAATACAAAGGCACAGGTCTGACTAGAGCTTGAATCGTACTTTGACGAGTTGATGCACATTGCCACTAGCCCAAACTTTCCCATCAGTGAAAGCATCATGGACAAGTATGTTGTTGGTCCAGTCGCATTGAAGATAATGATGTGCATGCTTTCAAACGAGTAAGAAAAAGGAGCCCGAGTAGTGTACCCAGATGCTATGGAGGCAAGAGTCAGGTTCCAGAAAGATGTCACCTTGGAGCACATAGACACCATCACAGACTACCGATCTTGGCATCAGTAAGTTATTGTTGATCATCGTGAGGATGTCGAAGAGTTGGACTTCCATGGTTGTCTAAGTCATAGTGATGTCTAGCATGGCTTGCTCAAGCCAGTTTGTCTCACATGGGTACATGTGAATTGTACTATAACATCTTGTCAAGTGTAAGTCAAGTGTTGATAGTTGTATGTAATAGTCATAGAGTAGATGAAGAGTCATCAGGGCAGATGAACTATCACAAAGGGGAATGTCAAGGGTCACCCCTCATTTTGCTATAAATAGTCCCTCATAACTCATTGTAAAGGCTTTTGGTCAGCCAAGCTTCCGATAAGACTATCTTGGAGAGAGCTTGGATAGTATTGTAACGAGCTTTGGCTTCTCCACTGCACAGAGCTAGTACATCTCTTTGGAGGATCAACCGGTTGTGGCTGTAACATTCCGTTGTCGGAACTAGTGGTTGGAAATGGATGTATTGTATGACTGAAACTTACACTTCTTAATATAACAAGATCCATCACGTTTCATGCATATTTTGTATTGTATTCTATTCTATCTGGTTTACTCTAAATGATATATGTATTTGTTTAATTACACATGCATGTATAAATATTTGTGTATATATCTATGAACCTTTTTGAAACGTTTCTTGGTTTATCCATCACTTTGGATAGCTAACTTTCCTTCCATGTCGTGATGCATCTTTGCTCGTGTGTTCCCTTCTTAACTGCGTGCTATCATAGGTTTCCAATGGGTGCACTCATCTCAACCCCCGTGTGTTTGAATATCTCATGCACCTTCCTTAGTTCACTACAGTTATCACACCCTTGATACCAATAGAGTTATCTTACTTACCTATGTGCGAAATCACGGTCAAGGCATTACTGTACGACCCACTACTGGGACTCCTACACCAAATAATCTGAGGTCTAATTGGGACTTCTTACCAGGGAGATCCCCAACATGTTGGTGGGTCCAATACCGTCAACATTTCTGGCATTAGAAGGAGGGCCAGATGACAAGCTATGTCCTCTCATCCTGTCTTGAACCTTTTCATATCTATCATGGATTATTGCACTCTTCTCCCTCCGCTATGTTTTTCAAACAACGAAGATGTCATCATCACGAGGGACTTTTTCAATCACTTGTCCACTTACACGTATGATGGTGAAGGTGAAGTGGCCCTGCCTGAGTTCTTACATGACTTTATTTCCATGCCTCATGAGGAATATGGATGTTCTGACGAATAGGCCAGCTTACTACTTGCATACACACTTTGCGAATCTCCACATCGGTGGTTGTGCAGCTTACCAGCTGACAGCGTGCACTCACTTGAGCACTTATGTGATCTCATTGAAGAAACTTTCCGTCATTTTGATCCATAACATCTTGACCAAAAACTGTTACAACAACGGAAGGCTCTGCATGAATCGACTATGGATTTTTGGTAGCGCTTCCGTGATTTGCAGTTTCAACCTTTGAAAAGGAAAATGAATTTTTTCTATCTTTGGGACCAATTTGAGAATTGCGTTAAGAAATATGCTCGTCCCAAGAATAAGTTTGAAATGAAGCCTCACTCAACATTGTTCAGTTATGGAGCTGCACAATCTCAAATGGATGTGGTCACTGTCACAAGTGACTATCTGCCATCCCCTCATCAAACAGTTCCACCACTATAGAGTGATGTTGAGGATCATGCTCACACACTTGTTCAGTTGTCACATCCTCCCAACATCACTTCGCTTAATTTTCGTGCAGATTTGGTTATGAGTCCATTGAGTTGTCATATGCATTTTGTTCCACAACCTTCGTCTTCACACTCTGTTGTTCCTCCGGATGATATTGTCCTGTGTTCTTCCATTCCGGACTTTACACTTGTTGTAAACGAGGAAAAAGCCATTGACAGAGTTGGTGTAGCACAACCAACACGCGTTGTCATTCATGAAGAGTATGAGTGGGAGCTTGAGCATCAACACTCAGCGAAGGATGACCCCCTTCCATCTGAGCCCCCTCCGTTCCTTCCTAACATCTTTGGTGAACCTGCCATCCATGATTTCACATGTGTATCTTCATCCATGGATGCACCCATCATTGATCACTCGCAGGATACACCGGATGTCAGTCCATCATCTGATAATGGAGAGGATAAGTTATTCATTGAAAATCCACTTGATCTTTCATCTGCCTTTTCCAGAAACACAGAGGATGAATTTGTTCGCTTTTCATCTACCCCTCTATTTGATTCATCAGATCATGAGGATGTTGATGAAATCATTGATTTTTCTAATCATGGTTGTCATGATCCATTTGCTCCCATATTCGATCACGATCATGATTCTATCGTAGTTGTTTTTTTGAAGCCACCGGTTTATGATGATCTATTTGAGGATCAAGTCAAAACACCTAAGACTATTGAGGCACTTCAGCCTGAGCTGATGGTTATGTTAGGCCCTTACTCTCTTAGGGTTAGTTTCACTCCCAATCACGAAATTGTTCAATCACCCAAGGCTCCTCATCACTAATCTGTGTGCATTGAAGATCAATCTCACACACATATCATACTTCCTCCACTCGAACTACACAATCCTATCGCTCATGCATTGGAGGAATCTTACATTACAAGCACGACGCAAATTGTCTTTGTTTCTTTCATTTTCTTACATTTCATAGTCAAGAGTGTGCATATGCTTCAAAGCTACATGTAGTGTCGCAAAACACCATGCTAAGTCCACGGACTGTTCATCATGCACTTGCACTCACTTATATCCTATGGGCACCTTGAAACACAAAGTGTGGTTGTCTTCATTGTTATATCTTTCTTGCTTGTTGGTTTGCACAACCGGGCTTCTCGCAGACCAAGACTTCACCAACATGGGTCAACTAATGCACCGATGGCTACATTGGAAATATCACTTCACATGATCAAGCCCATGCACCATTAGTTTAGGAGTAGGAGTAGTGTTTTCTTTCAGTCAGTTTTATTGCATGCGTGTTTGCTTACTGGCTTTGTTTGTTTGTTTGTCTGCTAGCTTGTTTGCTTACTAGCTTAGGCTTTCACTTTTTCTTCTGCTCATTCTTTTCTTTGTTGTTTGTTTGTTTGATTTTTATTCGTAGGTTAGTTTCGCATGAAACCATGTGTGACTCTTGAAACAAGATGGGTGAAGTACAAGAGGCCTTGTACAACTATCACTACTTGGTTATTTGTCATCCTGCTTCTGTATGAAGAACTTGTTACTTTTAGTCCATGATACATCAATGGAAAATACATATTGTTCGAAGTGAACCTTGGTGAAAACACAACGCTTGTGCACTATCTAGTATCACCTACTCTAGTTGGTTGTTTTTGGGTTAACCCTTGTCAGCTCAATCAAGTAGAGTAAGATGATGGAGAAAAATTTAATAGGCATGTCAGAGATATTATAAACTACTTCTCTACAAGAACAACCTCTGTTGTTCTCAATAAGTCGGGATCCCTCTTCCACCTCTAAAATGAATAAATGTTATGCACAATTATGAAAAAATGAAAAACAAAAAAAAATGAAAAGTGAAAAAATTCAAAATGGAAAATGAATAAGGTGAAAGAAGAGAAAGGCCTCCCTATGTAGAGAGGTGATGTAAGTAACTCTGTCGGGGTACTAACCAGGCTCGCTGGTAGTGGAGCCATGCTTGTGTTCCTATGTGACTCCGTCGGGGTAATGTTTAGGCCTACTGGCAGCGAAGCAACACTAGAGATGAAACTAAGACTCTGACGACCATGCTTCTTGTGCATCAATATACCCCTCAACCCAAATAGAAACAACTAGGTTTCCTTGGCTTGGAATGTGTTTCAATCGACCAAGAGCTTGGCAGATGCTACATCTTATAATCAAGCTAGTGTGAGACCAAGATGAACTGAGCGTTGAACAATACTTCTAGAGGTGTTAGACTTGCTTTTCACAAACAAGGTCCATTAAGAGAGCTAGAGTTCTAGCAGTGTGTGGCCAACTGTTGTAGCAGCTACAATCACCCTCCAAAATTTTTCCTAAGCTTTGTTTTGGAGCCTCCCTACCAACCTTTCACAACACCTTGTCTTGTTTCGTCAAGTACACAAGCTTCAATGTTTTTCCTGCAAAAAGACAACCTGTCTGTCAAAGCTTGATGCATCCCCCTCATAGGTTGTTCCTCCAGACTTGGTCTAGCTGTAGTCTAAGTAGCTCCCTCAAGAAATTGCGCAATTCTGGAGGACAACCAACCTTCCCTCCAGAAATTGCACAATTCTGTTTGGCAGCTTGCTGAGCTCTAGAATTTCACAATTCTGCCAGTTAGGCTTCATCCAGAAAATTTCGCAATCCTTCCTAGCAGGGTTGCTCAGCCCAAGAATGTGTAGTCCTGGGGAGTAGTCAGCAGCTTTGCCTAGAAATTGCGCAAACCTCCTGGGAAACCATCCCATCTCCCATCCAGAAATGTGCATTTTATCCGAGCAGTTGAGCAGCCTCTTGCATGTGCAGTTCGGTTGACCAGTGATCCAGGTGGATATTGGTGGCCACCTACCAAGTCCACTTGGACCCCCACCATTGTTTCTCTCAGCATTTTCAGTTTCCTTAATTGCAGCACAACTTACTATTTTTAGCAGTTTTTCGGGCCCTGAACTTCCGGAGCCGTTTTGAGGCCCTAAACAACATTTTTTGGGAAAATTGGGAGAAATATGGGTCCATGGACCCATGTTTCTCTTCCCAAAGTTGTAGTTCTCGGATAGATCTTTCTAACGAGATATTTTATGTGTCAAACGAAGATCATATGCTAAAGTTACGACCCCGAGAAGTTGATGTACCAATTTCCCCAAACGGGGCCCACAATTTGGCGTTTCATCTTCTAGGGTTAGGTTTTTGGATTTTTAGGGTTTTAAATTGTTTCTCAACAATAAATAGACCTTCGAGCCTCATTGTAACACAGTTCAGAGGCATGCAGCAGCCACATCTCTTCTCAGAGATAAGCTACCATCGCCCTAGCTGGTTTATTTCCATTTCTGTTTGTAAGCATATTTCAGTATTTTACATTAATGAAATGAATTATTATTTCCGCTACATCTCTATTTTTATGGTTATCTCTATAATTTTTTGCATTCCTGTTTCAATCCAGATCAGTGGTATCAGAGCGGTCTGCTTTTTTTTCTTTGTTTTTCTTTGCATGTCCCCAACGAGGTCAAGATATAAGGAGTTAGGGCTTGAAATGGTCGAACCTTTGCAAGACCAGCCTTGCAAACCCCGACGGCCTCCCATGGCAGATGAAAGAAAGATGAGGGGGTAGGAGATCCTATCAAAATCTTTCTCAAAGAAGCCCTCGAGTGACAAAGGAACGCGATGATGGACAACTTTGTTGAGATCCTTCAGCGACTACCCAGAGGCGACATATCGACTTCTAGCAGCTCCTCGGAAACGCCACGCCTTTAAGGTACAAGTTAATTTGGAAATCCCCATCTTCAAGGGTCAAATAGACGTAGATGTCGTAGATAAATGGTTAAATCTACTAGAGGGTTATTTTTTTGTCCATGATTTTTCCAGTCGGGAAAAGATTATTTTCACTCTTCTCAAAGTAGCCCCCCATGTCAAGGACTGGTAGGAAACCTACCGCGAGCTAAAGGATGAAAGTACAAGCTCACTATTTTCAGCTGCACCCACTTGGGATTCATTCCGGGATGCCATCAAGGAGCAAAACTACCCTATCGGAAGCTATGAGGATCAATACATAAAGTGGACCACGCTGCAGCAAGGAAGGGACCAAGATGTGTTGGATTTTACCAATATTTTACATACCCTTCGCACAAAGTTGGGTATCAAATATTCAGAGCAGCATTTGGTACTCAAATACCATGGCTGCCTGCATAAGTATAGCTAGGAAGAAATAGAATTCCTGAACATCCCCTTGCTCGGCACGGCATACTGATATGCCATCAAGGTTGAGAAAAAGTTTAAATAGAAGAAGCGAGACTTTGGATCTGCGAATTTTAACCAAGGGAAAGGTGCCCCCAAATCGTAGAACAAAGGAAAAAGCCAAGGCGGGATAGCCCAAGACAACCCGCCAAAGTTGAAAGCAAAGAACAGCGCCGTGAAGATGAAAAAGGACACGAGAAAGTGGTGTGAGTTCCATAAGAGCTTCACTCACAACACAAGTGAGTGTCGGGCCAAGCAATCACTGGTGGCCGAGCTAAAGGTTTCAGAATCATATGCATGTTCCGACTCTGAGTCGGAACCCGAAAATGGGAATGACAAAGGGAAGTAGATTATCGATGTGGAGCCCAACGCCACCATTTCCACCACGAAGATATAGAAGGAGGAACCTGAATATCCAAAGGAGGAGGAGCGTCTCTTCCACTCCCAGATGTGGGTAAAGGGCTCCCCGCTATAGTTCATTGTTGACAGCGGGAGCCAAAAGAACCTCATTTCGACAAAGGTTGTGAAGCGGTTGGGTTGACCGACCACAACACATCCACAACCGTACACCATCGGGTGGCTTCACGAAGGACGAGATCTTCACGTGAGCCAGCAGTGTCACCTTCCATACAACATCAAGCCCTTCACGGATGAGGTATTATGTGACATTTCTCCCATTGAAGTTTGTGACGTATTATTAGGACAACCATACTTGTGGAAGCGACATGTTGTGTATGAATCAAGGCCCCGTGCTGATATTGTTACATTGGGAAATAAGTTGTACAGGATACCAGAGGTAGCGCCGCCTATCGCCTATGTAGTAAGCTCATTTCCAAAATTGGGAAATTTGTTTTCCTGATGATATGCCCTCAAGGAAAGAAGAAGATGGTGGCCATGACCTCCAGACAGGGCCCCTCCACATGACAACTACAGATGGACAAGGTTGTGGAGGAGTACGAGGACATCTTCACCTCCCCCGCAGGGGTTCCTATGCATTGTCAGGTCAAGCACTCCATCGATCTGACCCTAGGTGTGCCACTGCCCAATGGACCAGTCTATCGGCGCTCCATTCTAGAGAACGATGAAATCAAGAGGCAAATTGAGGAACTGCTGCAGAAATGTCACATCCGTCTGAGTTCATCACCCTGTGGGAGCCCAATCGTGGTTGTACAGAAGAAGGATGGGACTTGGAGACTTTGTATTGACTATCGGGTGCTGGACAAGATCACTGTCCGTAATAGGTACTCGATCCTGCAGATTGATGACCTCCTGGACCAACTAAAGGGGGCAAAATATTTCAGAAATATCGATCTGAAGTCAGGATATCACTAGGTACCAATCGAACCCTTTGATGTGTGGAAGACTGCCTTCAAAGATAAGGAGGGCCTTTTCGAATGGTTGGTTATGCCTTTCGGATTGATGAACGCTCCTACAACCTTCATGAGGCTAATGGATGACATCTTGCAGCCATTCACCAACTCATTCGTAGTAGTATACTTGGATGACATCCTGATCTTCAGCCAAATTTGGGAAGAGCACCTCCACCACATCCGACAAGTTCTCCAAAAACTGCGACAACACAAGCTATGTGCCAATTTGGAGTAATGCACTTTGGTATGACCTAGGTTCAGTATCTGGGATACATTATTGATGAACAAGGGGTGCATGTGGATCCAGCCAAGATCCAAGTCATTCGGGATTGGCCATCTCCAACCACTCTGACAGAGCTCTGCAGCTTTCTAGGTCTTGCCAACTTCTATCCCAGGTTCGTGTTGGGGTTTTCTCATATCACTTGGCCCTTGAGTCAAGTCACCAAGGGAGGAGCGAAAGAAAAATTCTTTTGGTCTGAATCTCAATAGAAGGAATTCAAAGAGTTGAAAGATCGCCTCTGCATGGCACCAGTGCTCGCGTTACCAAATTTGCAACAACTATTTGAGGTTGATACAGATGCCTCTGACTATGCTATTGGGGCAGTGTTTACTCAACATGGGCATCCAGTGGCATATCACAGTGAGACACTTTCAGACATAGTCCAAAAGTATCCCACTTATGACAAAGAGATATATTCCATTGTGCAGGCCTACCGAAAATGGAAGCATTACATTTTGGGGAAGGAAACAGTCATCCACACAGACCACCGACCCCTACAATTCATATAGACCCAAGGGAAATTGCAGAAATATCGCCATTAGAAGTGGTCCACATACCTACAACAGTTCCATTTGAATATCAAGTATAAGAAAGGAAACACCAATAATGTTGCAAATTGCCTCAGTCGACCACCGATCATGGCATTAACCACCATGCTCAACTCTTGTGGGCACAAGACTTCTAATTGGCCACTTCTCCACAAAAGTGACCCAGAATTTGGGCACACATACCAGACACTCTTGGAGGGTTGACATGTTCTAGATTTCCACCTCTAGGATGCCCTGTTATGCCACCTGGGTCACCTTTGTGTTCCTTCAAGTAAGCGTTCCAAGATCATTTGGGAAGCACACTATAGTCGAGTTGCTAGGCATTTCAGGGTCGAGAAAACGGTGGCAATACTGCAAAAGTATTTCTATTAGTCGAATCTTCGACAAGATGTCGAGAAGTAAATCAGATCATGCACTGCCTACACCATTGCCAAACTAACCATCAAGAAGCAAGGCCTCTATACTCTGCTGCCTACCCCTAGTCGACCTTGGGAATCCATCTCCATGGATTACATGTCAGGCCTTCCTTCCACTAATCATGGAAATGACTATGTTTTTGTGGTCATCAACAGGTTCTCGAATATGGCCATTATGGTGGCCTACAAGAAGATTATCACAGCAGAAGCCACTGCTAAACTCTTCTTTGAATGAGTGTGGGTGCACTTTGGGATCCCACAGTCTATCTTCTCCAATTGGGACAGTCGGTTCCTTAGTACATTTTGGTCCAATCTCTGGTCGATGCTGGACACCAAACTCACTAAGTCCACAACCTTCCATCCTCATGGGACGAGAGCCTCCCCTATGTTCAACATATCTATAACCGAGCTCTTCACAGCTCAACTGGCCACAGCCCTTTTCAGGTGGGCTTAGGATTCTAGCCACTATGTCCCATTGATGTGGCCATGCCATTTGCAGCTACTCACACAAATTTAGCTCATGTCCAGTCTGAAACAGATAAGGAAACTAGCTTCATTGATCACATGAAACTTATTTGCCAGTAGGTCCATGAAATTTTGGAGAAATCAATTGCCAAGTACATCAACATTGGGTGCCACACAAGTTTTAGGTGAGTGACAAAGTTTGGTTGCATTTGCAAAAGGAATGCCTTACCGGAGCCTATCGGAAACTAAGACCACTCCAATATGGTCCTTACACCATTACCAAGGCTATGGGAGACAATGCATTTGAGCTCAGCATTCCCCCATTCCTTGGCCTGCACCCAGTGTTCAATGTGGACCGCCTTCAGCCATACTTTCCACCATTACTAGACACATCCGACATTATAGAACAACTCACACCCACAAAATTAAATCCAAATTGCATGGAACAAGCTGCAACTGATCGGATCATGGACAAATAGATCATGCAAACTTGCCAACAGAATATCCAATTGTATTGAGTTTTCAAAGCAGACCAACTCCTTCACTAGGGCAAGTGGCTCAATAGGGACCAAGTTCAGTAGAAGTTTCCTCATCTCATGGAGGAACTCAATGCGGGGACCATTGCTTCTTGGTGGGCGGGGGGGATGATCTAGGTGGATATTGGTGGCCACCTACCAAGTCCACTTGGACCCCCACCATTTTTTCTCTCAGCTTTTTCAGTTTCCTTAATTATAGCACAACTTTCTATTTTTAGCAGTTTTTCAGGTCCTAAACTTCCAGAGCCATTTTGAGGCCCTAAACGATGTTTTTTGGGGACCCATGTTGCTCTTCCCAAAGTTGTAGTTCTCGGATAGATATTTCTAACGAGATATTGTGCGCATCAAACGAAGATCATATGCCAAAGTTACGACCCCGGGAAGTTGATGTACCAATTTATCCAAACGGGGCCCATATTTTGGCATTTCATCTTCTAGGGTTAGGTTTTTGGATGTTTAGGGTTTTCCATTGTTTCTCAACAATAAATAGGCCCTCGAGCCTCATTGTAACATAGTTCAAAGGCATGTAATTACCACATCTCTTCTTAGAGATAAGCTACCATCGCCCTAGCTGGTTTATTTCAATTTCTATTTGTAAGCATATTTCAGTATTTTACATTAATGAAATGAATTATTATTTCCACTACATCTATGTGTTTATGGTTATCTCTATAATTTGTTGTGTTCCTGTTTAAATCCGGATCAACCAGTTCCACCCGGGACCAAGGAAATTTGAATTGCATGCATGGCTTGCTTTTTCCCGGAATAGCAAAAGGAAACATGCAAAAAACATCCCTTGATTCAGGGAGATATTTTTAGCAGTTGGAGGTTACATGCAAAGTTCATTTTAGAATCTTCCCTCCAAGTGTCACTTTTTCTTAGATTTGTGGCATGCGCGTCATGAGCCCAAAATTATTTATTCAACGCATCAGAGCTCACTCTTTCACATCGATCTTGGAGCTCTAACATCCCACAACACATCTAGGACTCTTCAAAACATCCGGCTCAGCTATTCACCACTAAGTGGTCTCAACTTGTCTTTTTCAACATTTCTGTCACTTTTTGTGTTTTTTCTTGTGTGAGTGTTTTTTCCTTGATTTATTTGAATTCTTGCTATCCTTTACATGCATACTAGCTTGTACTAGCACAGTTTCAATTTTCGTTGCTATCTCACTACTGTCGCATGCATGAAACTCTTTTGCATGAACGATCATTGATTCAGCGACTCACTTCACCCACATGCATGTTGTTCTGTTTTCTGAATCTTTCATTCAATGTTTGCATGCACGACCAATCACTTCTTCTCTCACTCAGTATCACCATGCGTTCTCTTTCACATTTACTTTTAGTTGCCCGTCGACAGGTCAGGGAAGCCTTGGCCCAGACTCTCGCTCACCAAGACAACATTGCAAAATCTAGGGAAGGAAGGCTTGTCTTCCTCTCTAGAAATGTGCATTTATGCCCAAGAACTATCCTCCATGACTCCTTTGCACATTTTTGAGGAACAGTGACTGTTGGACCAAAAAATTGTGCAATGCAGTCATTGCCAGCTACAATTGCACATTACACAATTCCAACAATCAAAAGTCAACATGGATTTCACATTGTGCAAATCCAGTAGCCATTGATCCTCCCCAGACAACCTATACTAATTTTTGCGCAAGTCTGGCAGCCAGTCTCCCAGCCTCCCAGAAGAAATTGTGCAATGTTTTCCTATCAATCCCTAGGTATGTGTTATGTCATTCCTGAACTTGCCTTGGTTTTCGCTGACATATTTCTTGCCATGCATGTTGCTTTGTCTCCATATCTTTTAGGTGTTCATATGCCTCTTAGCAGTACATGATCAATGGCCTCCAGGAGAGCAGGATCAAAGGACACTGACAGAAGTGAAACTGGAGCAGTAGTTGAGCGAGTGTCCTCAAGTCTACTGATCTATGAAGATACCAAGCTATTTCTATACAAGGACATCAAGTTGAATTGTCAAGCAGTTAATAAAGCATTTGAAAGAACTTTTAGGGAATACCTTGAAGACTGCCAGGTGTATGTGAAAATTCACAAGTTCGACTTTTACCGAATTACATGTAGATACCTCACGTTCCCATGCACATACATGATACACTAGATCATCTCGCACACTGATCTCGAGACGATGACTTTGAGCAGTTTCAACGTGATGAAGATTGAAACCTTCTGGGCACAGGATTATGAGGAGATTTAATAGATTTCGAATCCCCTGACTATCATGGAGACTCCCTTCAGCTTACCCAGCAATAGTGCCAACTCCAGAGAAATCTGAAGAACTAGGTAAAGGAGTTGGCTAGATTTAGGATGACACTGATGAGCCTCATGATTGGGTAATTATATGGGCCTTAATCCACCTCCTAACTTAGTCAAACCAACTATTCTCATAATTTATTGCATAATTTGGATTATATTTTATTTATGAGATGAGTTAGAGTTGGATATTTTGCTTTGTGGTCTAATGTGCATTTAATGCAGGATTAAAGGATAAAAGAAAGGAATTTTGGCAAAGACCAAGGTCAAAATTCGAATGGGACAAGGGAGAAGGATTATAGGAGGTAAATCCTCCTCATTTACTACCCCTCCATTCGAATATTCCTCCATCAGCTCAAAGTGTAAACAACCAAATCATGAGGACTAGAAGGCAGCTGAGCAAGTGAAAGACAAAGCACCAATTTATCTTGAGTTTAGAAGCCAAGCCTCCCTAATTTTAAGGAATTCGTTGGAGACTTTAGATGTATAAGTAGAGAGGCCTAACACCTTAGTAGAATTCGGATTTTGATTGTAAAACTTGTTGGAAATAATATTGAGAGGGGGGGGGGGGGGGGGGTGAATCAGTATTATCAAATCAATTATTTTTCATTTCACAATCAAATTTGTATACGCTACTTCAGTTATGGGAAACTACATATATACGCTACTGTGTCTAAAGCAACCAGTGTATATCAGTAAAATTATGATTCATTAAATGTTGATCTTTCATCAGTGCATCAAAACTTCATTAACCATAAGAACAGTAAACAGGTGCAGTAAAACAAAATAGATCATCACACACATGGACACAAGATATAAGGTGGAAACCCAATGTAGGTGAAAACCACCTACTGTAATTCGCCTCTATCTTCTTTTAATAAGAAACTTCTTCTTTTTACAATATTTATATACTAGTACAGTCTTATACCAGTACATAGGCTTCTACCTGCAGAAGGCTACCACCTTCTCTCATTCTCCAGCTTCTCCTGGAAGGGAGCTATAACCCCCTTAGCTCTTGTACTAGCTGATGTACTAGTACGTAGGTGCTAACCTACAGAAGGCTACAACCTTCTCTTTTCTCCTAGGGACCATGTCTCATAAATTTTCAGATTGGATCCATCAATAACATCAATCAAACATCAAATGTATCTGCATCAACCAATCTCCTTTGCACCAAACAAAACTGAATCAAACAATCACTTCTCTAAATGTTGTACCCAGAAAATAGTAACAGTAACCAGACACCAATTTTGAACCCAGAACACTGCAACAATAAATAGAAGTAGCTAAAACATATTTCATGAGATGTACGCTACTTCAATATGAATAACCTGCGTGCATACACTGCTGTATTAAGGCCAACCAGTGTATACGCTGTTTTGAATTACTAAACCAGCGTGTATACGCACCTCTGCTATGCCGAACCTGCATATAGATCTATAAAAGATAATTTACCCTTTTCACTTATTCAGACATTAGTTAAACCCAGATTATCAGATTTATAGATCAAGTCATGTGCCAAATATAATAGATCAAAATCACACAAAGATAATACTATTCAAGCCTTCAGATCTTGATCCATCAATAGAACTTATCCTTCTTCTAGCGCTTAGGTTCCTCCTTGGTTTAGATCCAGCTATGCACGATAACCCAATTCTAGATCTTGCCGTTCATAAGATATTCAATGCTTGAGTGAATGTCTTTGCCTAAAGATCTCCTTTCCCTTTTATAGTCTTAGGACTTACTCAATACCATGGTCAAAAACCATAGAGAATCAATACCATGGACCCAATACCTGGGTTCAACACTTCGAACGATATACCATGGTCCAAAACCATAGGTCCAAATACCATTGACCAAAAAATAAGATTTCCCACATGTACACACTTTTCCTTGCATGAAAGTGCATGCATACATATACGCGCCTTTTGATCTGCGATCCCGCGTGTATACGCGACTTGGTTAAGAGGAACCTATGTATATATCTTTTTCCTTTATTCTGAGAGTCTGAACTGTGATTATGTCATTTGTGTAAGTTTCCATCAAGGACAACACATGTGTCATAGCGATAAACCCGTGTCATAATGCCAACAATCTCCCCCTTTGGACTTGATGGAAATCCTCAAGTCACTCAAAGTCATTCTCCCCCTTTGTCATCAAGGGCAAAGGGTTATGCTCCCCCTGAGTACATGCTGAAATCTCTGCTCTGCTGTGTTGTCCATGCTCCCCCTGACTATAGGCAAGGTCTGCAAGAAGATGTTCTACAAGAAGAAACATGACTTTATACATCATAAATGACCTTCCTATCACCAAAAGACTCATACATACATCCATATCCCAACTAAGTGGGGATATACCAATATTGACTCATCCACCCAACCAAGTGGGGATCCACCAAAAGTTTACACATGATAAAACAAGAACATTACATCATCCATCCCAGGCATAGTGGGGAAACCAACATAGGTCGTTACATGACCTTGATAATACAAGAAATACATGACATAGAGACTAAATATCTAAGACAAGACTATGATAGTCATCAGCAACATCTGTCAATCATCATCAAGACCAGCAACCATGATCTCCCTCTGCACCTGTTCCACCTGAAAGAAAATGAACCAAGATCTTCTAAGATAATGACAACAATGCATTATTAGAAGTATATGCTCCCCCTGAACGTGTGCCAGATGATCTTTGTCAGACCCATAATAGACTCTTTTCACCTAGAGTCTGGCTCCACTGTTTGTCTTCAAACCAACATATATGCGACCGTATCCACAGAAGTATGCATATGTACGTGGATACGCTTCATCAAACTCGCATACAACCATTGTTCTATGAAACAGATAATTTCAACAGCAATATGATGCATCAACTACTCCTAGCTTCTATCTGAGGTATTCAAATGTCTCCCTGGGCAGTGGTTTGGTGAATATATCAACAACCTGTTCCTTGGAGGGAACATACTCCAATTTGACCTTTTGTTCAAGAACTTGTTCCTGGAGAAAATGATATTTGATAGGTATGTGCTTGGTCTTCAAATGCATGACTGGATTCTTTGAAATACTAATTGCACTTCTATTATCACAAAAAATGGAGATAGGTGGAGTACAAGTGATTTGAATGTCTTGCAATGTTTGCATCATCCAAAGGAGTTGTGTGCAGCAAGATGCAGCAACCACATATTTTAATTCAGCTGTAGATAATGCAATTGAGCTTTGTTTCTTACTGAACCAAGATACTAATCTGGAACCCATAAAGAATGCACCACCACTAGTGCTTTTTCTGTCATCCATGCTTCCTGCCCAATCTGCATCTGTATATGCATGAAGTGTGAGATCTATATCTCTAGGATACCATAAGCCATAATTTTTCTTTCCTTGAAGATATTTAAAAATCCTCTTAACTACCTGAAGGTGTGCTTCCTTTTGATTTGCCTAGAATCTTCCAACTATTCCCACTGCATGCATGATGCCTGGTTAGGTACCTGTCAAATAGAGCAGACTACCAATCATGGATCTATAGGTTGGTTGATGTACTGCTGCTGATTCATCATTTGTTTTGAGGCTGCATCCTGTTACCATAGGGGTACATACTAGTTTCGAGTCCTCCATCCCATATTTCTTCAAGATCTGCTTGAGATACTTGGTTTCTGATATAAAAATACCGTCTTTGTTTTGTTGGACTTGTAGACCAAGAAAATATGTGAGCTCACCAAGTAAGGACATTTCAAATTCTTTCTACATCACCAAAGCGAAGTTTTGACTCATGGCTTCTTCATTGCTACCAAAGATGATATCATCAACATACACAACAAGTATTAGTAACTTATCATTATCAATTTTTATATATAGATTGCTATCTGTTGATCCTTTTGAAAAACTTTGTTGATGGAGGTATTTATCCAACCAAAAATACCAAGCCCTTGGAGCCTGTTTAAGGCCATAGAGAGCCTTTTTGAGTCTGCATACAAGTTTTGGATCATTTCCAAGGATGAATCCATCTGGTTGCTCAATGTACACTTCCTCTTCTAAGTTCCATCTGGAAAAGCGGATTTCACATCCATTTGATATACTTTGAACTCCTGAAAGCTAAAAGAGCAAGAAACATTCTTATGGCATCAAGTCTAGCAACTGGTGCAAAAGTTTCTTCAAATTCTATGCCTTCTTGTTGAGCATACCCTTTACAAACAAGTTTGGCCTTGTTTCTAATAACATCTCCATTCTCATTTAGCTTGTTTTTGAATATCCATTTTTTCCCTATGACATTCTTATCATTTGGTCTAGGAACCAACTCCCAAGTGTTATTATTTTCAATTTGCTCAAGTTCTTCATTCATGGCCTTAACCCAGCATTCATCTTTGCATGCTTCACTTACATTTCGTGGTTTAGTGGAGGAGAGCAATGCTAGATAGCTTGAAGCTTCTGAAATAGTTCTTCTTTTTTGTACACCTGCCTCTTTCTGCCCCAAAATTTGAGTCTCTGGATGATTCTTCTGGACATACCTGGATGGAGTCTTTTCTTCTACCCTTATCTGTTCTTCTGGTGCTTCATAGGTTTCTTCTTCATCATAAGTCTGATTTGATGTTGAAGGATAGTCCTCACCATCTTCGAAATCTTCAGATTTTACCTGCCTTGGTTTGTTTCCTTCTTCATCAACCACTACATCAATGCTTTCAACAATTTTTCCAAGTCTTTTATTGTAACACTTATATCCTTTGCTTTGGGGAGAGTAACCAAGGAGAATGCCTTCATCTGCTCTAGGTTCAAACTTGCCAAGGTTTTCATCAGTCCTTTTGATGTAACATTTGCTTCCAAAAATTTTGAAGTATTTTACCGTAGGAGTCTTACCATACCAAAGTTCATGAGGAGTTTGAGTGTTGTTTACCCGGACGTTTGTCTTGTTGAGGATAGTGATGGCAGCAAATGTAGCTTCACCCTAGAAGGTTGCAGGAGTTCCAGACTCATCAAGCATAGCACGAGCCATTTGTTGAACCATTCTGTTCATCCTTTCTACTACTCCATTTTGTTGAGGAGTCCTTGCAGTAGATGATTCCCTTCTTATTCCATGTTCTTCACAAAAGTCGAAATTTCATCCGAGGTAAATTCCCCTCCTCGATCAAACCTGAGGCATTTGATTCTGCGATCTGATTCATTTTCAACCAAGGCTTTGAATGGTTTGAACTTTTCGAAAGCTTCGTCTTTATGCTTCAGAAGTCCTATCCAACACATCCTAGAAAAGTCGTCAATGAACAATATGAAGTATTCTTCTCCTCAAGGTGACCTTTTCCTGGATGGACCACATGCATCAGTATGGAAAATTTCAAGTGGCTTACTAGCTGATCCTTCCTTCTTAGGGAAATTAGTTCTGGTTTGCTTACCAAATTGACATGATTTTCATATTGTATTGTTTGGAATTCTAATGTCAGGGAGATCATGAACCGCCTGCTATTTGCATGCTTTCCTTATTTGAGAGAAGCTTAGATGCCCCAATCTTCTGTGCCATAGCAAGTGTTCATCATTCTTGCTTAGATAGCATTGTCGTTGTCCTCCCTTGAGTATGTATAAATTATTTGGAGTTCTTATGCCTTTGATCACTGTTTCTCCTGTATCAAGCTCATGAAAAATACATCCATTTGATCAAAATATTACCTCATTTCCTTGATCACACATTTGACTGACACTCAATAGATTATGCTTTAAGCCATCAACATACATGACATTTCCAGCTTTGACCTTTTCTTTCAAAAGAACAGAACCTTTACCTTTTATGACTGCAGGGGTGTCATTTCCAAATGAGACCTTCCTTTCCTTTTCTAAAGCACTATATGTTTGAATTTTTTCTTTATCACCTGTGATATGTTTCGAGCATTCACTGTCGATGTACCACTGATTTTACTGTCCTTCCGCATATCAGGCTATACCACATCTTTCTGGTTGTGGTTCTTTCTTTCTCCATGTTTTGGGACTCAATGAAGCTTGCTCCTTCTGAGTTGTTTGCTGAAACCTAATCCTGCATTCAGAATCTTCATGACCGAAGTTGTTACAAATAGAACATTCTATTTCATTTTCAAGAGCAAAAAGGTTATTGTAAGTTATTTTCATGATTTCAGTAACACTCCCTTGATTTTGTGCTTCCCTAGTCATGATGGTATTGTATGCCACACATTGAGATGCTTTGTGTCCAAAGTTATGACAAGAGAAACATTGGCCATTGAAGAAATTCCTTTGATTATTAAACCTACCATCCAGGTGATTGTAGTTTCCATAGACATTCATTCTTGAAAATTGAGAATGATTTACCTGTGGTTGGTTGTAGCTTCTGTTCATCCTTGAAGTAGATTGCCCCCAATTTACTTGGTGATCTCTGTTCATCCTTGAAGTAGATTGAACCTGATTTACCTGGTGATTTGCTTTATGCCTTTGCTATCGATTGTCAACCTGTTCACTTCTCCTTGCTGCATCAAGATAACTTTTGGAGGTGGATGGCTTCTGTGCTTGAGATGCTTCTTCAGAATATCCAAGACTTGTCTTGATTAGAGGAGAACGTTGCACTTTGATAATCTCATCTAAAGTTTCAGATCCTTTAGAAAATCTAAGATTAAGAGCTCTTTTTTCTCAATATCTTTTCTAAGTCCCACAATTTCACATTCTAACTTTTCATTGTGTTTTTCCCTTTCAGCAAGTTGGAATGCCAGAGTATCTATGATCATACTCTTTTCATCTAAACAAATTTTAAGTTTAAAAATTTCTTCATAGAAATCATCTTCATCTATAGCATCCAAGAAATCATCATCTTCAAAGGCCATCAAAAGTCTATAATCATTACATTGCTCATCTTCATCACTAATTGAAAATCCATCACTATCTTCATGAGTATAATAGCTCTTCTTACTTACATTATGTTTTCTGTTCCATCTAACTAGTTCCTTACCTTTGTCAAGCTTATCTTTATGAGGACACTTGGCTGCATAGTGACCGACTCTTCCACAAGCAAAGCATTTGAAAGGTAGCTTACCTCTAAATCTTCTAGAACCTCGTTGAAGGTTCTTGACAAAGTTTGATTCTTCTTCTCCTTCTGACATATGTCCTGACTCATTGTAATCTCCTTTTCCTAAAGCTTTGAATGCAGCTTCTCTCCTATCTGATGGTCCCCCTTTTCTCATTTCGAAAGCAGTTAGGATTCTGTGCAGCTGTGACATGGTAATGCTTTGTAGATCCTGCTTTTCTTCTATGGCAGAAACTTTTGATTCAAACTTAGAAGACAAAGATCTTAGCATATTTTCAACCAAAGTAACTTCTTTTATTTCTTCACCCAAGTTTTTCATATGATTAACAATCTCATCTATACGTAAGAAATAATTAGCCACACTTTCATCATTATGCATTCTAAGATTTTCATATTGAATTCTGAGAGTTTGTAGTTTTGCACGTTTTACCTGATCGTCTCCTTCATAGCTCAGAATGATCTTGTCCCATATTTCTTTTGTGGTTTTGAGCTGCATAACCTTGACAAATTCTGATTGAGATAAACTCCCTAATAGAGTATTGACAACCTTTGCATTTGTTTCATACTGCTTCTTACCAGCCGTATCTGTAGGAGTTGCTGATGGAAATGTGTATCCTGCTTCCACGATATCCCAAACTTCTGTACCAAGAGATTGAAGATAGGCTGTGATTCTTACCTTCCAATAGACGAAGTTGCTCCCATCAAAGATTGGTGGCCTGATAGATGCCTCTTTTTCGTAGTTGCTCATGATGATAGATCTTCCTTCAAGCGATCAAGCTTCTTTGAAGGACCTACTCTGATACCAATTGTTGGAAATAATACTGAGAAGGGGGGTGAATTAGTATTATCAAATCAATTATTTTTTCATTTCACAATCAGATTTGTATACGCTACTTCAGTTATGGAAAACTGTGTATATACGCTACTGTGTCTAAAGAAACCAATGTATATCAGTAAACTTATGATTCATTAAATGTTGATATTTAATCAGTGCATCAAAACTTCATTAACCATAAGAATAGTAAACAAGTGCAGTAAAACAGAACAGATCACCACACACATGGACACAAGATATAAGGTGGAAACCCAATGTGGGTGAAAACCACCTACTGCAATTCATCTCTATCTTCTTTTAATAAGAAACTTCTTCTTTTTACAATATTTTTATACCGGTGTAGTCTTATACCAGTACGCAAGCTTCTACCTGCAGAAGGCTACCATCTTCTCTCGTTCTCCATCTTCTCCTGGAAGGGAGCTATAACCCCCTCATCTCTTGTACTAGCTGATGTACTAGTACGTAGGTGCTAACCTACAAAAGGCTACAACCTTCTCTTTTCTTCCAGGGACCATGTTTCATAAATTTTTAGATTGGATCCATCAATAACATCAATCAAACATCAAATGTATCTGCATCAACCAATCTCCTTTGCACCAAACAAAACTGAATCAAACAATCACTTCTTTGAATTTTGTACCTAGAAAATAGTAACAGTAACCAGACACCAATTTTGAACCCAGAACACTGTAGCAATAAACAGAAGTAGCTAAAACATATTTCATGAGATGTACTCTACTTCAATATGAATAACCTGCATGCATGCGCTGCTGTATTAAGGCCAATCAGTGTATACGCTGTTTTGAATTACTGAACCAGCGTGTATACGTGCCTCTGCTGTGCCGAACCTGCGTACAAATCTATAAAAGATAATTTACCCTTTTCACTTATTCAAACATTAGTTAAACCCAGATTATCATATTTATAGATCAAGTCACGCGCCAAATATAATAGATCAAAATCACACAATGATACTACTATTCAAGCCTTAAGATCTTGACCCATCAATAGAACTTATCCTTCTTCTAGCGCTTAGGTTCCTCCTTGGTTAAGATCCAGCTATTCTCCATAACCCAATTCTAGATTTTGTTGTTCATAAGATATTCAATGCTTGAGTGAATGCCTTTGCCTAAAGATCTCCTTTCCCTTTTATAGTCTTAGGCCTTACTCAATAGCATGGTCCAAAACCATAGGTCCAAATACCAAGGACTAAATACCACGGACCAAAAAATAAGATTTCCCACGTGCTTTTCCTTGCATGAAAGTGCGTGCATACGTATACACGCCTTTTGATCTGCGATCCCGCGTGCATACGTGTCTGGGTTAAGAGGAACCTATGTATATCTCTTTTTCCTTTATTCTGAGAGCTTGAACTATGATTATGTCATTTGTGTAAGTTGCCATCAAGGACAACACCTGTCTCATAGTGCCAAACCTGTGTCATAATGCCAACAAAACTCTACTCTATTTTCGAGTTGCAAGACTTGTGATAGTTCTTTTGATGTAATCTGTTGTTTTGGTAGTAAGAATGAGTTTTGTTTTGAGCCAGCATTGAGTTAACTCAGAAGGCTGAAGCTCTTGGGTTAGGGCCTAACCCTAGCAACCAAGGCTCCTCTTTATTGTACATGTATGCTAGTGTAGATTCATAGCTTAATTGTTAATTTTCTTAGTAGATGCATTTCCATTACAAGCAGTGTAGATTAGATTGGTTGTGTGATAGTTTGCTTCCATTTGTGACTTCTTTCAAGTAGTAGGTTAGCAAGGAGAAAAAGGATCACCAAAAGGTTGTCAGCAAGTGCCTCAGCCTCACTTCCTCCCTCTAGAACCATGACTTGAGGAAGGGACCCTTCAACAGCCCCAAAGGCACAGATTTCTAGTTCTTGTATGAGCTTTGGAGTTTGCTGTCTTTAATTTAGTAGTTGGTCAATGTTGCAAGGCATATTTCAATGTCTTATTTTTCCATCTCCATTTCTACAATAAGATCTCACTCATGATTTCATTCCCTTCAACAACTTTCTTCATTCATAATATAGGCAATTCATTCATGCTTTTCTAGTTTATGAAAATGTATCTTGTTGCATAGTTTTTGGAAGACACACATGTTTTAAGCAGAACAGGTACTTCAGGAGGAGACCAAGACTTCATAACTAGCAACCACCTTCCACTTCATCCACCTTATCCATCCCTTGTTTCCCCGTCACCCTCACTATTTTTTCATCAAGTTTCATTGAAATTCTCCTAAATCCGTTGAGCGAATCTTGCCATCTCTTATCTTGGATATTGATTCCTAAGTTCTCCTAGACCTTCTAACACTCCATTCCACCCATCACACACCTTTTCCAAGCTTCCCAACACCTCCAACACCCCACAATTAGCTCTCAGTTTTATCTTGAATGTTTCCTATAATTCCTATATGATCATCCTGTAGGTTTCTAGTACATCCTGTAGGTTTTCCTGAAACGGCCTGTTTTGAGGTCGAATTGATGGGAAACCTCTAGGAAGTCACAAAAATCCTCCTAGGACCCCTCCACACCATCCAACCACTTCATAAACCTTCTAGCCATCCTCAAACACCTTCCATCCACCTATCACATCCACAAGAACAATTAGTTTGCATACTTGATCTTGCCTAAAAAAACAAAAAAAAACTGAAAATAGATTTAGTTGAGTTTATTTGCTTGCACCTTAGTATTGTTTGATGTTTTTTACTTCTGCAACTTAGATATTAGCATTTGCTTATTGTTCATTCAAATTTCTTCTTAGCATAACTTCTTAAATGGTTAATTAGGGTATGGTGTGGTTTAGAATTACATGTCTTTTTCCATTACTGCAGTAGAGTAACTCTCTCTTAGAGTATATTTTCCCTTCTTCCATCAAAGAATCAAGCTTCTTCTGACTCTATAGAAGTTTGGCTTGGAACCCCAGTGGTCTCTCTCCAGCTGAACAGTGACAACAGGTAGAACCATCACTTTTACTTGTGCATACAACACTGTCACCTCCAAGTTTGTATGCACCCCCGGTTGATAAGTAAAGCTAGTAGCCCAGGAGTTGCAACATCATTGCTACAATATTGGCGCTCATCACTTTTTGGCATCATTTTCGGGGAGGTGTCTAAGTAAATGTCATTACTGCTTTCTCTTCTTCTATTTCTTGTCTTCAATATTCTTCCATTAGTTTATTTCTACAAAAGTAATCTAGTTGTTTCCTTTCTTTCGTTTTGCGTGATCTTCTTTCCTTTCCATTCTGCAAGTAGGATTTCAATTCATCAAGTAGATTTTTCATTTTGTTAGTAATTTTCATTCAATTAGCAATTTTCATTTAATCAGCAATTTCAATTCTGCAAGTACTTTCCATGTTTTAAAAAGAATACAAAACCAACCCAAAATTCATGCCTCGTAGGAATAGGGACAACTTACGAAATTTTTTCCAAATACCATGTGATGCAAGTAAGTTCCCTTGTGGATAGAGACAACCCCTCTTGCCCTAGAATGGGTCTAGTCATAGCAAGACAAAGACAATAGCTAATTCCTTAAATAGTTCTCGTTGAAGAGGCCTACCTTATACCGGTGTTTGATGAAGTCTTCATCACATCGCTTCAGCTATCGCTTTCTTCTCCATATTGAATAATGCATCGGAAACAACATATGAAAATGACAAAACACATAATAGAACACAACAACAAACTATCTACTTATAGAGTCAAGGAACCATAAGCTATCAACATACATTTCATACATGATATAGGAAATAACCATTCATTGTATTAATATGAACAACAGTAAACCTTACAACCACGCCTTGACCTCGCAAGCTTCCTTGAAGGGTCTGATTAGTATGTCTCCATAAGCATTCACTCTCAAAGGTCTCCCAGAAAGAATAATGACTCCCTCTCTCACCCAAAAGCACAAGTATGAAACTAAGGCAATCACAACAAGGCTTCCTTCTTACAAAACCATTTTACACTTTCAATCCACAACATGAAAGGCTATTCTCATACCTCACAATCTACTTCTAGACTATCAGAAATCCAAACTAAGAACTAGCACTCCCAAAAACTAGATGATCATAGTCACGGAGGATGCTTTTATAAGAGTAGGAGCCTCCATAAATGAGGGGAGAGGAAGCTTATCTTCAAGGGAGGTTACTCAAAAGGTGGAACCACCATCTCAAATGAGGAGAGGCGAACTTCTTTGACCCAAAAACTAGCTCCAGAATCACCCAGAAGCATTGTGTTTGAACTAATACGCCATATCTGGTCATCACTAGTCAAACACTAAGACTTAGAGACACGTCGCGAGGCTTTAGTTCATTTAGGGCTATCGTTGCAGGCAATATACTGATGACCTGTGACGATCCCTAAAATCTGATCGTCACTGAGAACATATGTACTCTTGCAATGGTGTCGCAAGGTTCTTGTGCAGTCTGGGCCATTGTCGCAGGAAGGATATTGATGCCTTGCCACCCTCTTGAAACATAGGTAAAAAGGGTCAACTTCAGGAGTAATGAACATGGTTAATCTTCTTGAGTGATATGGAAGATGTGGATGCATCTTTTGATGCATAATACAAAGCAGATGCCATTCAGGGACCGACTCTACAGGGATCAGGGGATGCGGGGTCAGTGAAAAAACACTGTGTAATAGATGCCCCCTAAGGCATGAAGGCCAAGAGAGTGGAAGGGGTGAAATTCTTTACAAAACCATAATTGAATCGGAACACCATCACGAGAACATGCAGATGTAATTACAACTGATATCTCTGATAGTGAAATAAGTACATGTAGTCAAGGTATGGGCGCAACCATCCAAAAGACAAATAGAACTGGTATGTGGTATGGACACAACCATCCAGTTGAAAAGACCATATGAAAGCACAGGTATGGTCGCAGCCATCCAGAAAGACTTAGGTATGGTTGTAGCCATCCAATCAAAAGAGTCATGTATAAATAATCCACGCAACCTGGACTTGTGTAATCTAATCCCAGGGTCTTGAATCCCGACCTGGCCATCGTACAATTTCTAATATGTGAATAAATGTGTCGAAGTCAAGCATACTAGAAAATCGCTTGATTACCAACCAATTATGGGAACCATTAACAAGCACAAGAAAGACCACCAGTAATGTCAATTGTCCTCAAGGTACTGCTAGTACAATCCTCAAAGTGTGAAAAATGATCTGGAGTCGAACACTTGTGAAATCATCCGATCGAAGACCAATGATTCAAGTCTGTCATCGAATGAAAGAAATTGCCATTGAGGCATGCAAGTTCCAAGGTACCCGAAAGGAGTCTCTAGATCAACTTCCTGGATAATGAGTTGATGTCAACAGGAAGCGATCCGGCGTAGGAGGGCCATAGTATTTCCTACATCAACGACGCGGGACAAAGGAACAAGATGAAGATAGATGAAATAGAGAATCAGAGGAGGAGGTAAGGGTATGAACTGTAGAAGGATTAAGCTCTTGAACTTATCGGCGACATGACTCTGGAAAGCAGCAACATTTTGGTACCAAGGGATCAAAGGTCATGCAGAGACAACAGGGATCGAATGGAATGAGGCAAAATGAAGGAACCAAATCCTGGAAAGCCAATAACGAAGTGAGGATATCCCAAACCCGATGAGAAGAAAAAGTGTCGATGTTCAAGAGCGACAAGCTGCCATAGGTAATCAACAGAATATTTCCAAATTTCCCCCCACCATTGCTGGCGAGTACCCCAATTATTTTTGAAACACAAGCTTGAAGGGGATAGCATATGCTTGCAATATTGGTTCATCCTTCGGACGAATCTGACCTAGTGAGCTTTAACAAGCCCTAGGAAGGAGAAACTCGGGTCTCATCATGGTGACAAGTCCAATGTTGTCAGGGTTTAACAGTCCGACATAGGTAAAACCTGGAGTCTTTTTCATATTTAGAGAGTTTGAAAAAGACATGGAAAAGAAAACTCCAACTAGTCCCTTTTTTACGTTTGTGTCTCTCGAGCCCGAAAAGGTAGAAAGTGATACTTGAGAGAACCACTTGACCATTTCAATCAAGGAGTACTTTTCGTAAATAGTGTCTCTAGTCTGAAAAAAGTAAAAAACTTACTGGATACATGATGTTTCGCAACCATTAACGAGCTCGAAATGACAAGGGCTTTATAATATTTTCACGTTTCAAGAGTTAGAAAAGAGGTTAAAGTTGACTCAGAAAGGACTTTTCTAGTATTGATTGAGTATATAATTCATGCATTGATCATCACCGGTGCTCGAAACACCTGTCCCTACACAAGAAAATGCAAGCATAAGATCTACCTCACAAAAACATGCATATAGGCCAAAACCCTAATTTCAAACCCTAAGGAAAACCCTAAATTTTTGAAAAAAAGGCTATAAAAGAGACATCATGGTAAAAAAAAAAATTACTTGTGTTTTTTACTGTGGTAAGAACTTCAAACATTATGTACCTCGTGAAACTGGGCGATCAATTCCAGGGGGCTCAATGGTCCATTGCCTTTCACGCTTCTTCTAGGTAAATGCACTATACTTACCTTTGTTTTTATGCCAAATTTAGATGCAATTTCATGTTTTAAACTGAGGTTTGGAAGAATTTTTTGGACAAAAATTCCACCTCGGTCGTCACAAGTTTCCCCCTCAGGGTTGCGACGACTGAGAAATTTACATAGGGAAAAAATGCGATCATCATAGGAAAGTGATGTTGTTATAGACATTTTTGTGCCTAACAGCATGGAGCATGAAATGTCAATAATCTGAGGATCCAAAGTCCCTAAACAGTTGTTCTTACCCTTAGAGGAACAAGTCAGCAAACCACAGCACTGAAAATCAGTTCTCCACCTGAATACACTCAAAAACATTCTATTTCTGGATCATGTCAGCTGCTCCACTGAGCATCTGCGCTGAATGTCAACTGCTCCACTCTGTACCTGCCTGAATGTCAAAACTAATGAAGGCTACCTGCGCTGGGCGAGATTGCCAAGTGGCACAGTCATTCTGCAAGGTGTCAATTACCTAGGAAGCTTCCAAACTGACACTTGGGTCAAGGAATTCGCCTTTGATGAGTAAGAGGGTCTGATCTCCAAGTGGAAGCAAGAATCTCCAAGTGGACTCAAGAACTGAAGATTAACTAAAGTGGGAGAGGACACTAGTCAGCTTCATGCCAGTCTCAGATGACTCATCCTTTCTCCAAATCTCCTATATATAGAGCTCTCTCATGAGGTCTAAGGAGGCTGGAATTTTGTGCAAGTACGGAAGTGCTGTGGTTTGTGTATAGAACTATTTGATCGCTTTGAAGAGGTGAAGAGAGATTTCTTTCTGTTGGGAGGTGTTGCTGGATTGGCCTATGATTTGTAACACTCTCAGAACTTTACTTCTTCCATTAATAAAGTATTTGAGGGCTTCTTATGCATGTATCTTTGTGGCTATTGATGCTTGTATATTTGATTTATTCTAATCCTTAAATCAGTTATGGATGTATGCTTCTTGTAGTTTCTTTTTTCTTGTGCTTTTACAGGAACTTTGTGTAGCTGGGCCGGTGAAAGAGCAAGGAGCTAGGAGCAAGCAGCAAGGAGTGAGGATTGGATCGACTATTAGCGCAAGATAACGGTTAGTAGATCATCCTTCTCTCTTTCTCTCATCTCATAAAGAAGTAATCTTGAATAGCTTTGTATTCAGTTGTTGCTGAGGTACTATCACCCTTAGAGTGGATAGGGTCATTCCGTATTGGATACTTTTCCCAACAACAGATGTACACCTGCAATGACCCGAAAGTTTGTGAACTATGCAAATTGGGCCATCGCAGTTGTTTTAAGAACAGCTGCGACGAGCGCCAAAAACCAAAAATCTTCATTTATAATCAGTTTTAAAAGGTGAAAATGGTTGAATGGAATTTAACAAAGGGATGTTTGTGCATGAAGGGATAAAAAATGGCGTTTGTATGGCAAGAACATACTCATGACAGTGATGATGAGATGGGAAGGGTAGATCCCCACTGTTTAGCATCCTACAAAATCTTGGGTTGTTAAAATTCTTCCTAACACCACTGCTCAGAGCACAATTAGATCTCCTAGAGTACCTAATCCGAGCATGGAATCCAAACGAAGGCAAATTCATAATCCATGGGCAAGAAATTGAGTTTGATGCCACAGACATCTACTTTTTGACTGGACTATCAAGGAGAGGGGAGATGCCTCGCATGGTGGGAGCTCGGGTTACTGGAGACTCTATGGACACACTTATCACAAGACTGTGCCCCCCAGGAGCACGGAAATCATCAACAAGTGGGAAACTACAAATTGTCACTGTTAATGATTTTCCACTACGAGTATTGTTGTTCAACATTACCAAAGTAGCTGGCTCCCAAGCTCAACATGAGGCAACCAAGACACAATTACAGTTAGCCCAAGACTGTTTGAATCCTACCATGTTTAACTGGGCAGAGGCCGTGTCTCTTAATGTGAAGAGACAATTGACCAAGTGCCATCGGGGTGAAACGAAACAGTTTGGCTATGGTTCAATCTTGATACTGCTCATGCTGGAAAGAGTACCAATCCTCCAGAGACAGGACATGATGGTGGGATGGCCAGGACCATGACAAACACGAATTACTCGTTGGGCTCTCATGATGCTGCAAGGAGGAGGCGGCCGGCCTATATCATGGGGTCCAAAATTTGTTGAGTGGATGAACCGCCAACAAGTCATAGTTGAGGATTGGCCGTATGCTGGGATGGACTTCAAGGGAATCTAAACATGTTGCTTCCTCCTGGCGTACAGTGGGATGAGAGAGGTAAAATACTTAGTTTTGGCCGACAAACTTTTTGTAATTTTTTGTTGTTTTTTGATTTTAAATATACATGCCCTAATTATTATGTTCAGTTCTTTGCAGATGTTGGACTTGAGAGACCAGTAGGTCTCACTCCTACTGCTTAGAGGGATGACAGAGAGATTTACTTATCACCTCCGGGTGGAGATGCTGAGGAGGAGATAGCCCGTAACCTAAAGGGCATGACTGAGGGGATCCCAAACTATAGAGGATTTGAGGAGATTCCCAGGTAGTACCAGTGACACACCACGAGTGCGTTGAATAGGATACACTGACTGCTTAGATGTGTGGTCCGGGTAGTAGTCTGCTACAGAGAGCATCATGCATAGTAGACTTTAGGTTTCTTTTCTGCAGATTTTTGAGAGACATGTGTCTCACGATGTAACTGAACACACATATATTTTTTGGACATATATATGTATATATATTTTGGGCACCACGGTGCGCAACACATGATATACATCTATCTATGTTTTACTGTATCTACTTGTTGTGTCTGAATGATTGCCTATGATTTTTATAAATTGTGCAAATGTCTATCTAATACATCATTGCTAATGCATCAGTTAATGTATTTAGTCATCTAGGAATGTGTTGATATGTGATATAATCAAAATTCATTTCCAGTAAGTGAACACGTAAATACAACCTTAAAATTTTAGGATTTCTGATGGAATAACACCCATTAACTTTAAGAACAACAATTTGGGAGTCTAGATTCACAATCAATGCACGAATATTGAGGACAACAACCTCAACCAATAATTCAATGACGGTGCTATATTCATCGACATTGTTTGTGGTACACACTAGACAAACACCTTGAAGATCCACTAACTCACCATGAGGATCGTAGATAACCCATGCTGCGGAGGAAAGATTCCAAGTACCGCGATAGGCACCATTAGCGAAACCGATATAAGGTGCAATAGGCATCTGCATAAGAAGTAAAAAGGACACAATAAGTGGCACACGCTTACACACCAAGCCAAACATGTACAAAATTGAAAAACACACATGTGCACAACGATGCACGAAAGACTCATGCATAGTACTTCTTAATATAAAGCCCATTCCAGGGCTTATCTAAAGGGTTACCTTCGTAATCAATTAGCTCATAAGCCCCTTTTTGCAACACTCGTTTGACGATATAGGGCCCATGCCACATGGGTTTGAATTTTCCTGTCCCCAACTTGTCATTAGCTTGATCATAAAGTAGGACTAAATCTCCCTCCGTGAAGGAACGTGGGTTGACTGTCTGATCAAAGTGAGTCTTGACTCTCTTCTTTTGAGCTTCAATAACTAAAGAAGCAAGTCGACGAGTCTTGTCAAGCCATTCTAGATAAAAAAAGGTGTTCTTCCACTGGAGTAGTATTCGGGAGCAATTCGATAGCTAATTTGAGAGAAGGTATTTCGCATTCAATCGGGAGGGTAGCTTCCAGACCATAAACAAGTTGAAATGGGGTGAATCTAGTCGCATCCTTAACTGAGGTACGGTAGGCCATAGGGTGGAAAACAACATTAAATTACAATTGGACTTGTTCATTCCAATGGTACGTTGAAGCATAGTAACCAACACCCTGTTTATGGCTTCGACTTGGCCATTGGCCTGAGGATAATAAGGCGTCAAACTATCGTGACGCAAGCCTAGCTAGGTTTTCAACTCAGTCATCATATAACCATGGAAATGGGAACCATGATCACTAACTATAGCCTGAGGGACTCCAAATCAGGTAATCACGTGATTGAATAGGAATTGTGCAGCTGTCTTACCGTCGTGAGACAATGTAGGCATTGCTTTGGCCCATTTTGTAAAACAATCAATGACAATGATGATATACCCATGCTCCCTGGCCGAGCGAGGGTTATAGGTCATAAAATCAATGCCTCATTTCGCAAAAGGGCCTACGATAATGATAGGATGCAAAAGGGAAGGTCGTACACGCATCTTCCGGTGATATATTGGACACGCGTGATAGGAGCAGACAACAAGAATGCAATCCTTAAAAATGGAGGGCCAAAAGTAACCAGCACGAAGGATATTTTGGGTAGTAGCATAACTAGACATATGACCGCCACATGTGCCAGAGTAGTAGTCACTCAAGATCCTTTCAGCTTCCTCGAAAAATCAGACAACAACGAAGAACTGAATCAACGCCGAGATGGTATAAAGTGTCCCCAACAATACGATAAGGCTGAGAATGGTGGCGAATGTTTCGTTGAGCATCCTTACACAAATCAGGATGGAAGGAAAATGTCTAGAGGTAGACAAAAATGTCACCGTACCAGGGATGGAGGGTGCTGATCAGGAAAAGTGTGTTGTCCAGAAGATAATCCTCTATCCGAGAGGGAGTAGAAGTAGATGGTAACGAGAAAATTAACTCATCAAAGACTAGTGATTTTTTAGACTTGGAAGTAGTAAACTCCAAATCAAACTCTTGAAGGATAACAATCCATTTCAAGTACTTGCCCCCCAACAATTGACGTGACAAAATGTATGTCATCGATTGCAATCTAATATCACAGTCGTTGTACGGAACAAAATATAATGACGAAAGTGTTGGACATCTTGGACAGCTGCCAAAGTGAGCTTCATAAGCATAACGAGTCTCAGTGTCAATAAGGTTACGACTAAGATAATAGATAACGTGCTCGGAACCAACGTCGTCGTCTTGAACCAAAACCATGCCGATAGTACTATCAACGGTAGCTAGATAAAGCAAATAGTCACGATGATAGTCAAGTGGATGCAACAAAGGAGCAGAAACAAGAAGTGCCTTGAGTTGCTCGAATGACCTTTGGGTGATGACATCCCAAATAAATGGAGTGTCATGCTTAAGGAGATTCGTGTAACCTTTAGCAATCTCGGCGTAGTTAGGGATAAAATGACGTAGGTAATTGGCTTTTCCCTACAAACGCTGCAACTAACGCAAAGAAGCAGGAGGTGTGAGATTTAGTATAGCTTTGACCTTAAGGGGATCGAGATGAATGCCCTCTTTAGAAACGACAAACCCAAGGAGTCTAAAGGATTCGACACAAAAGACACACTTATGCAGATTGAGATGAATACAGTAATGTCTACATCAAAGAAAAATCTGGCGGAGGTGGTTCAGGTGGTCAAAGTGTTTCGCTGAATGACCTAAAAGATCATCCAAAAACGGATGAACAATGTGACAAATGTCATGAAAAGCGTAGGACATTTCTCGTTGGAAAGTAACACTAGCATTTTTTAGGCTGAAAGGGAGCATTTTGTAAGCAAAAGTACCCCATGGGCAGAGAAGGCGGTTTTCTGTTGGTCGGTAGGTGAAATATTAATCTGGTTGTAACCAAAAAGCCATCCATAAAAGAGAATATCTCACTCCTAGCACAATCGTCGATAAGATGGTCAATAAAGGGAGTAGGATAGTTATCCTTTGGACACCCGCGATTGATGTCACGATAATCAACACAAAACCTAATAGTGCCCTACTTTTTGGTCACAGGGACAATGTTAGATACCCAGTATGTTAGTGGGATAGGATAAATAAACCCTGCCTTGAGAAGTTTTTCAACTTCTCCTTTGATGGTCGTGGCTTTTCTCAGGTGCATCGGGCGTAAACGTTATTGAACTGGCTTTGCACCAGGGTACGTAGGGATCTCGTGGACCACAATACTTGGATCAATGCTAGGCATTTCTTCATATGACCAGGTGAACGCATCATGAAACTCGTGAAAAAGGTTGGTGTAAAGCTGGATCTCCTCATGAGAACAAGTAACTCCAATGTGAATATTCTCAACAATCCCTAGTTTAACATAGATGTCGATGGGCATGGTTTGCATAATATTGCCCATATTTCCCTTAGAAAAAACTTCATGAATCATGATAGGCATCTGAAGTGACTAAGAAGGGATACAGGAAGAAAACTTACCTAGACATGCATCCATGGCCCTATGGCTTGGGAGAAACGAGGAACAATGGTGATGATCAAACCAAGGAGGATCCTCAAAAGACATAGTCTCAAGAATGGCTTCATCGAAAGGAAATGTCTCTTGTAATGGATCCAGAGAAATAGTGTCTCCAATCCAAGTGGATTGCACATATGTGTCAAGAGATCTACTCAAAGGAGTAGAGTCGGAAGATGAAACCGAAGCTGAAACGATTTCAACATAGTTGTTCTCGGTAGGGCTCAACGACATGACCTCACCCCATGAATCTACTTGATCAACAGGGGGAATCACCCAAGGATCAGGATTGATAGATATCATATTAACAGAGGCGATATTGGGAGGTGGGAGTGAAAAAACACCCATAAGGGCAGGATCTTTAAAGAGTCCAACACCCACACTCTCATAGGGAATATTGGTATGCTCCACAAATAGAACATTGCCATCCGAGGAAGAGGAAGCAAAGAAAGACAACTGATCTACCGTGATGATTTTCCCTTGATGAGGAAAACGAAGTACACAAAATAACGACAAAGCCACGGCACGCATAGCGTATGTCCATCTTCGCCCTAACAAAAGGTTAGTCAAATTAGCATCAACAACTTCGACTTCGACCTCAACTATCTTCCCTTCCAGGGTGATAGGCAAGCATGGGAGAATACCAAATGAACGAGAATCTCTTCCATCAAAGGCTTCCAAAGTATTAGGAGATTTACTCAAAGACGAGGAGCCGATGGCCTTCCAACAAGCAACAGACATGATGCAAGTGGAGGTGCCCTAATCAATAATAGTACGATGAATATTCTTTGAGTTAATGATGATTTGAATGAGAAAAGTGATTTGATGAGGCAATCGCGGCACATGGTTCTCAAGATCAAACGTGATTAATTTGAATTGATCGGGTCAATGCCACCAACGACTGATAGTAGAGACTTCCGTTGGGGAGGACAACTATGGAGCACTTCCAAAGCGGACATAATCGAAGGAGCTTGGGCTAAGTCTTCAACAATACTATAGTGATGCGTGGCACGAGCATTGGAGTTATAGGAACATTTCCAGAGAACTCCCTTAGTAGGAGGTCGAATGACAGGCTCGTTGCTGGGCCTTTCAATATGAAGAGGGCCAGAATTGGACGAAGGAACATTTGAAGGGACTTCAGGTTCCTTGCCGTCAGATGGAGGATATTATTTCGTTCGAGTATTCACATGAATAGGGATAGTCCCAACCATAAGAGCTTGGGAGCCAAAAGTGGAAGAGGACTGAGGTTGATCAACCACCATTTGAGTTTGCTGGGAGGGAAAAGGATCTTTAGGTACAGTAGGAGTTCCTAAATACCCCTTAAGAAAACGACTAACTTCAGACCATCTAGGAGAGTCTTTAGTGTAGTGATCCTTGTCATAGATATGACAAGGATACTTGGGTTTGCGTTTGGAACCATCATCAGTCGGAGGCTTAGGAGGATCTTGCTTCGGTGGATCAGCCTTATTTTAACATTTCCCCTTCTTCTTACCTTTTGAAGTTTTATCTACCATGGTGGATTGAACGACATTGACTTCAGAGGTTTTTCCAGTATTCGATATGGACTAAGAAGCATTTTCACTATGAGAAGTAAGTTTTTGCTTCGCAGGAGTCATGGAAGAATTTCAGGAAGATGAAGCAACGGAACCAATAACACTGTCAATGGAAGGCATTAACGGAGCTTTAGAGGTTCCAAGTTGCGGAGCATTAGGCAAGAGGTCATAAAGCATGCCAGATTGGGAATAAACCAAATCTAGATACTGAGCATGCACGATAGCTTGTTCTTCAGTAACACATGCCCCCATAGCAATTTCTCGAGCTATCGGACCAACAAAAGAGGTAATAAACCAGTTAGTCAGAAGCTGATCATGGATCTAGAACTTAATAAAACGGTGCTGCCTTTTCCATTCATGAATATGATCGGAGATGTGAGTAGCCATGTCCTATTTCAAAGAAGTAAGGAGATGTGTTCCCGTTTCATAATGAATCGGTAACTGAAAATGGGTGAGAAATGCCATCACAAGCAAATTGAAGTCTTGGAAAGTTCCACGGGCAAGCTCAATATACCATTTCACAACGGAACCAGTAAGAGTCCTTTAGAAAAGATGGAGGTGGATAGAATCATCAAGCAATGAGTTAGATGAGCACCAGAGGTGGTAAGTCATAACATGTGCTTCGGATCCTCTCCAGATCTACCGTCAAATTTAGGGAAATCACTGGGAATTTTAGTCAGAACTGGTGGCCAATACGGATTATGAAGGATAGGGTCATTTGTCAATTTGGACACATCGAGCAGTTCCAAAGTGGCAAGAAAAGGTAATTAAGGGTTAAAGGACATCATAGGCCTCTGATAAGGGCCAGCATTAAGGTTCCAACCAGAGCCCTGTTGCCCCCACAGATTTTGTCCATAAGGGTTATAGTTAGGTGGTTTAATGCCATAACCTGGTTGTTGTCCCAGATTTTGACCGCCAGCAAACCATTGGATACCAGTGTGACCAACAGGGGAAGCATATGGCTACTGAAAATTTTGATAAGGATTGACCCGTAGTTGCTGATAATTTTGATACGTAGCACCCTGAGTTTTCCCTTGGGGTTGCTGAGGTACTTGGAGACCATATTGTGGCTAGGGTCCAAACTGTGCCTGAGGCCAAGGCTGCATTTGATAAACAGGTTGGGCTGGAAATCCAACTTGAATTTGGAGACTGGGTTGAGCTTGGAGTCTAGCCTGAGTCTGGAAACTGGGTGGGGCTTGAGAACCAACTATCATCTAAATGCCTGGTTAATTGAGAGGTGGATTAATTTGACTGGATTGATATCCTTGTTGAAACTGGAGTTGACCCAACTGGCCAGAAGGTTGGCCTTGTTGATATTGAGGTTGACCTATTTGTCCATAAGGTTGAGCTTGTTGGGTAATAGGTTGACCTTGCTGAAACTAAGGCTGGTCCATTTGACCAGAGGGTTGACCAGTCTAGATAGCACGTTGGCCTTGCTGGAACTGAGGCTATCCTACTTGACCAGAGGGTGGACCTTGTTGGGCAATGGGTTGGCTTGGTTGAAACAAAGGCTGACTTAGCTGCCCAAAAGGTTGACCTTGCTGGGCAATAGGTTGGCTTGGCTAGATTTGAGACTAACCTAGTGGACTAGAAGGTTGCCCTAAATAAACAAAAGAGGGACCTGTGGAGGTCAAAGGTTGTCCTTGAAAGGGTTGTCCTTGTAGGCCTGAAGGTTTCCGTTGAAACGGTTTCCCTGGAAAACTAGAAGGCTGTCCTTGTAAAGGTTGGCCTTACAGGCCATGATAAGTGGTGTGATTCCAGGCAACCGATAGCAAAACAGAAACTTCAATTATGGGCTCTGGAGGGAGTGACCCAGTGTGATAAATATGAGCCCCTTAGGGATCATAATAGTGCAACGGGTTATGCGGATAGGAAGGCGGTTAAGAGCCCAGAGGGTTATGATTCGGGTTTTGAAGAGCAAACATGTATCGCTCATATGTCCATCCTGCCGAAATGGAACCAGAAGAAAGTGGCATATCACCCGTAGGGTGAACGACTCCAAACGCCAAGGATGAAGGACCATTGCTAGCAGGTCCAAAATAGGGCCTGGTAATAGTATTAATCACCAAAGACATAGTAACTGCACTAATAGAAGGTGCTGTAGAAGCGACACAAACAGTGGGCATTGACAGAACAGATGTGACTGATGTGACCTGAGTCTGAGGTGTAGAAGTCAAATCCATGAAAGGTCCTGAAGTTGAGGTCACACTATGAGACCACACAGAGCTTCGATTTAGATATGTGGAACCAATGATGTTAGACAAGGCATGATAGTGCAATGGTAATGACATGCCAAGAGTAGTGTTAAAAGGGAAACCTTTCAGGGGAAGAGGAAGTTCTTCACTTGACACAGGTAAGTTCCCTAGTGGAGCTACTGACTTGTGATGTAGGTAAGTTCCCTCTACGGACAGAGACAACCCCTCTAGCCCTAGAGTGGGTCTAGTCACAGCAAAACAAAGACAATAGCTAACTCCTTAAATAGTTCTCATTGAAGAGGCCTACCTTATACTGGTGTTCGATGAAGTCTTTGTCACGTTGCTTCAGCTATCGCTTTCTTCTCCTTAATGAATGATGCACCTAAAACAACATATGAAAATGACAAAGCACATAATAGAGCACGACAACAAACTATCTACTTATATAGTCAAGGAACCATAAGCTATCAACATACATTTCATACATGATATAGGAAATAACCATTAATTGTATTGATATGAACAACAATAAAGCTTACAACCATGCCTTGACATCACAAGCTTACTTGAAGGGTCCGATCAGTATGTCTCCATAAGTATTCACTCTCAAAGGTCTCCCCAGAAGGCTGATGACTCTCTCTCTCACCAAAAATCACAAGTATGAAACTAAGGCAATCACAACAAGGCTTCTTTCTTACAAAACCATTTTACACTTTCAATCCACAACAAGAAAGACTATTCTCATACCTCACAATCTACTGTTATACTATCAACAATCCAAACTAAGAACTAGCACTCCCAAAAACTAGCTGATCATAATCAAGGAGGATGCTTTTATAAGAGGAGGAGCCTCCATAAATGAGGGGAGGGGAAGCTTATCTTCAAGGGAGGTTACTCAAAAGGTGCAACCACCATCTCAAATGAGGAGAGGTGAACTTCGTTGACCCAACAAATAGCTCCAGAATCACCCAGAAGAATTTTGTTTTAACTAATTCACCATATCTGGGTCGTCGCTGGTCAAACACTAAGACTTAGAGATGATGTCGCGAGGCGTTAGTTCATTCAGGGCTATCGTCGCAGGAAGGATACAAGATGACCTACAACAATCCCTAAAATCTGACCATCGCTGAGAATAGATGTACTCTTGCGACAATGTCGCGAGGTTCTCTTGCACTCTGGGCCATCGTCGCAGGCAAGATATTGATGCCCTGCGACGATCTTGAAACATAGGTAAAAACAATCAACTTTAGGAGTAATGAGCATGGTTAATCTTCTTGAGTGATATGGAAGATGTGGACACATATTTTGATGTATGACAAAGAGCATATGCCATTCGAGGACCGACTCTACTCAAGATCAGGGGATGCAGGGTCAGTGACAAAATAATGTGTAACATACCTCCCCTGCATCCAAAAACCAACATTCTCTCTTCTTAGGTGGATGTGAACTAGAGGAAACCTTAGGTGAGCAACCTAACATATTTGAAGAATCTACTAGGGAAGAAGAAGAAGAGGAACCCATTCCTACTGAACTAATGGCTGAAAACCGAAATGACAGAGGGAATAGAGAGAGAGTTGAGGGTGCCTTCCCCATTAGGGAAACCAATGGGGACACTAAGATGAAAAATATAAGCCCCTCTTCCCTACCTCATTTCCATGGCCTAACCACAAAGGACCTTGACACTTTCCTATTTGAGTTTGTTGTTATATGCTGAACCTATGATTATATAGATGATGAGCAAAAGTTAAAACTATTTCCATATACCCTCAATGATGCAGCATTGCATTGGTTCATGGGTTTACCTGGAGATAGCATCACAACTTGGGCTCAGATGCAGTAGGCCTTTAACAAAAATATCGGGACTACTGTCAGTCAAAGGATACTAAAGAAGAAAGTTTCAGGATGACCATAGGCCATGATGAATCCTTAGAAGACTACGAAGAAAGATTCTAACTAAGTTACAAGATGGCCAGGTGCACAGTTGACCCTGAGTCACTAAATTTAGTCCTGCTTAGGGGACTAAGAGAAGATCTTCTGGATACCTTACATTTGTTAGTAGGAGGAGATATCTACCAATTACCCTATGAGGATATCAAGAATTTCTTTCGAAACAATTCTAGGGTGGCCAGGAAAAAGGGTAGTGGTAGTCAACCTATGGCCAGTACATCATCTTCCAACTCATCCATCAAGGGTGAATTTGGAAACATGTTGGAAGATTTCAAAAGTGAGATGCTGCAAACCCTTGCCTTGCAAATGGACACCATGAACATTAAAAGGAAGAAGGAGGAAGCAGAGAAAGCCTTGGCCATATTTTGTTCTAGATGCACCAGGAGGTATCCTAGGAATGAATGTCCATTGAACTATATTGAAATTTGCTTGGTCTGTTAAGAAAACCACTCCATAGACAAGTTCCCTTCTTTACCCGGACTCAAAGTTGTATATCAAGGAGTTGAAGAGGTCATTGAGCAGCTTTGCTACATTAACCAAAGGAGACCTCCTGGGCCTAGACCATACTAGCAGGCATGCAAGGGTCATCCCATGCATATTACAACCCCAACCAAACCACAACTATACCTTTTTGGGGACCCCCTGCTCATCCTTCTAGGTCTACACCGCCTCCTTGGTCCTATGCATCTTAGTATCATTTGCAGCCAGCCAGCCAGTCATTTCAACCTTATGCTTCACCACAATCTCAGTGGAATACACCACTCCAGGGGTGGAGGCCCCAATACAACATTGCTCCAGCTCTATTGCCTCCACCACTTGCCCAACCACAACTCCTAAACTCTGATCCACCCAAGCAACCCCAGATGCCTGCCTAGCCAAATCCGAACCTGAATAATAGGCAGGCTCAACAAGTATACAGTGGAGAGACATCATATCTAGCTTATGATGTGGAAATCCAAGAGATTAATCTGAGATCCGAGAGAGTTATCCTAGATAACCAACCTCCCCCTCCACCTAGGAGGTTGAGGAAGAAAGAGAGGAAAGCAACCTTAAAGTAAATCCACCCTTTCCTGAGAGATTAGCCCAACCACTCTAGCCTACCCTAAAAGAGACTGAACTTCTAGGAGAATTGAAAAATCTATGTGTAAAGATCCCCTTTCCCCAGTCAATAAAATATGTTCCCATTTACAATAAGTTGATTAAGTAGAAATGCTTCAAGCATCCAGGAGGCGAAAAAAGGATGCCCCTACCATTGATGTCATTGGGCAGCTGTCTGACTTAATACTGGGGCAGGTAATATGTCCAAAATATTTGGACCTTGGAAGCCCTGTAGTAGATGTGAACATCAATGGCACCATTGTCCCACACAATTTGATCGATATTGGGGCTGCCATAAATGATGACCAAGGACACCATGCTCAATCTCAATCTCCAAGGGTCATTGAGGAAGACCACAATAGTTCTACAACTTGTAGGTAGTTTCACAATAACCCCTGAGGGAATTGTGGAGGATGTGATGGTCTCCATTGACTACTGGGAGTACCCTGCAGATTTCCTAGTTCTTTAGCCTAAGGCTAAGCTTACTAGTTATCCTCTCATCCTTGGGAGGACATGGTTGGCCACAGCTGATGATTACATTAGCTACAGAGTTGGGAATATGACCATCAAGAATGATTTACCTTCCTGCTCAACCTTGTCTAGAGAATGATTTACCTTTATGGTTGGAGGAGGAGGAAGAAGATGAAGTTTATTCCACCCAACTTTATGCTTTGGAAGCAACCATGGGAGGAGGACAACAAGATGAGGATGACTTGATTGAACACCTGCTCCAAAATCCAACTCCCAGTTCATTACCTTTAGAAGAAGCAGTAAAGGAAACCTAGAACAATCATCCAATTGACTTATGCTTGGCCGATTCCAACCCACTCCATGTCAAAACCATAGAATTTAGCCCAGAGAGAACCTTCAAAATCAACCCATCTCTTTCTGCTCTTGAAGAGGAGAATCTATGTAACATGGTAAAGGAAAATCTAGAAGCCTTCACTTGGAGTTATAAGGAAATGAATGGAGTACGCCCCTTAGTGTGTACTCATCACATATACATCAAGGAAGGTTGCAAGCCGGTCCGACAACCACAAAGGAGGATGAATCCAGCTCTTAAAGATATAGTCAAAGAAGAACTGCAAAAACTGCTAGATGCAGGATTCATTTACCCTATCTCTGATAGTGAGTGGGTCTCTCCTTTGGTGTTAGTTCCCAAGAAAAATGGTAAGTGGAGGATTTGTGTCAATTATAGGGAGTTGAACAAAGCCACAAAGAAAGATCATTTTCCTCTACCCTTCATTGACCAAGTTCTAGATGGCCTGGCAGGGAAAAGGTTTTTCTCTTTCCTAGATGGATTTGGTGGGTACAACCAAATCCATATATGCTTAGAAGACCAGGATAAGACCACATTCACCTATCTTTGGGGTACTTTTTCCTATAGGGTCCTTCATTTTGGCCTATGCAATGCTCCTGCCACTTTCCAGAGAGCAGTCTTGAGTATTTTCGCTGAATTAGTCCATGATGCGGTAGAAATTTATATGGATGATTTTACACCTTATGGCTGTGATTTTCAAGAAGCCTTGTCTAACCTAGGCAAAGTACTGAAAAAATGCATTGAAATGAACCTGCCTCTCAGTCCTAAAAAATGAGAATTCTTAATTACTACAGGGATCGTGCTAGGTCATTCAATATCTCAACAAGGACTACAGGTGGATCCAAACAAAATAGCCATCATCCAAAGGGTCCCACCTCCTTAAAAGTAGAGAGATGTTAGGAGTTTCCTAGGGTTAGCTGGATACTATTGGAGGTTCATAAAGGACTTCAAGGAGTTGACCTCTCCTTTATTTGGTTTGTTTGCCAAAGATTTTGAGTTTATATGGTCAAAAATATGTCAAGAGTCCTTAGACATCCTAAATGATAAGTTAACCATTGCACCAATTCTCTGGGGCCCAAACTGGTCCCTTCCCTTTCATATTCATGACGATGCCTCACACAAAACCATAGGAGCAGCCCTACGTCAGATAGATGAAAAATTTCCTTATGCTATCTAGTTTATCAGTAAGAATTTATCAAAGTTTGAACTAAATTATACAGTGACCGAAAAGGAACTCCTGGCTATTTTGCATTCATTTAACAAATTCAGGAATTACATTACAAGCTATCAAACATTTGTGAATACTGACTATGTTGCAATCAAATATTTAATGAACAAACCAAATGTGAATTCTCGAATTATAATATGGTTACTTTTATTACAACAATTTGATCTAACCGTTGTTGATAAGCCTGGTAATGAAAATGTTGTTGTAGACTTTTTATCTAGGGTAAATTTGCTTGTAGGTGAAGAAGGAATGGTGGATGACCAGTTATCATACGAGCACTTATTTTCTATTTCAGTTCTCTCTCCATGGTTTGCTGATATAGCAAACTATTTGGTATCATCACAGTTCCCACCAAACTTTTCCTCCAAGGAAAAGAGAAAGATAGTCAAGAAAAGCGCCCCCTTCACTTGGATTGGGGGCAATCTTTTCAAACTTGGCCCAGATCAAATCTTGAGAATGTGTGTCAGGGAAGAGGAAGTCTTTGACATCCTTCTGACCTGTCATGACGGGCCTTGTGGAGGTCACTTTGCAGCAAAGAGGAAAACACTAAAAGTGTTACAAGTAGGCTATTATTGGCCCACTCTTCATCAGGATGTGAAAAAATACAGTAGTCAGTGTGATTGGTGCCAGAGGATGGGAAGGCTTACTCCAAGGGATGAAATGCCTTTGCAACCTCAAGTGAATTTCAAGCCATTTGACAAGTGGGGCATGGACTTCATTGGGCCTATTGACCCTCCTTCAAAGAAAAAATAGTACATTATTGTGTGCACTGATTATTTGACTAAGTGGGTTGAAACCAAGGAAATTAAGGCAACAATAGAAGAGAAGGTGGCCAAGTTCCTAAGGGAGAATGTATTCTACAAATTTGGGTACCCTAGGGAGCTGGTCATAGACCAAGGTAGCCAATTTACCTCCAACATGATCGAAGACTTGCTCAGCCATCACAAGATCAAGCATATGACCTCCACTCCCTATCATCCACAAGCTAATGGGTAAGTGGAGGTGACCAACATAACACTGGAGGGCATCTTAACCAAGGTGGTGAGAAGAAGCAAGAAGTATTGGGCAAAAAGGCTAGTTGAGGCCACCTAGGCCTATAATACCACATGGAAGACCACCACTGGATTCACACCCTATGAGCTTGTCTATGGGAAAAAAGGCCTTGATGTCCATTGAATTTGAATATAACACATTACGGATGACACCCCAACTAGATTTGGATCTCAGCAGTGCACAAAAAGAGAGATTGTTCCAATTGAATGGTTTGGATGAATTTAGCATGCAGGTCATCCTACATACGGAGGTAGTTCAACTTTAGAGGAAGATCTGGCATGATAAAAATATCAAGTAGAAGCAATTTCAAGAAGACGATTGGGCATTGTTATATGATTCTAGGTATAAAGACTTCAAGGGCAAGTTAAGGAAAAGATGGCTTGGACCTTATGTTGTGGAAAGATGCCATGATAATGGTTCAATGTAAATCAGAACCATAGATGAAGAAGCCATTCCTTTGCTTGTTAATGGACACCGATTGAAAATGTACAAGAGACCTTTATCAAAACAAGAGTTCGTTGATGATATCAATAAAACAGTGATGATAGTGGAGCAAGTTCCAGCTCCTCCCTCATCAAATCACTGAGGAAAAAAAAAAGAAGAAGGACTCAGGTGAAAACCTCCATGAGGTGCTTGAGTCCCATTTTGGGTTGAAAACCTCTTGAGGCGGCTCAGTGATGAAAATTTAAAAAAGAGAGAAAAAAAACAAAAAGAAAAAGAATAAGAAGATCCCTAGGTGAAAACCTTTCTTGAGGAACCTAGGGCAAACAGCTAGGGTGAAAACCTCTCTGAGGAAGCCTAGTTGTCTTTAAAAAAAATAATTATCATGAAATTTCCATTTGTAGGTGGGCGAGAAGGACAGTCAAGGAGCAAAAGAAATTCCCAAGGAGACCCCTGCTACTCACATATGCATTTTTCACTCCTTACCATGCATCCCTCCATCATTTTTGTCATTTTTCCACTCCATTTCTTCGATTTATGCAAAGACTGTGTTTTCTATAGGATCGCCTGTATTCCTATAGGATCCCCTAAAAACCTACAGGATGATCCTGTAGGAATTACAGTGACCCAAAAATCCTACAGGAAGAAATCCAAAGGAAAATGATGGACTTGTTAAGTCCCTAAAATTCACCCCATTCATGATCTAGCATCTCACCTTGTCCACCATCATCATCCCTGCACTCACCATTAAAAAAAAAGAGGTCAGTTTCAACAGTTTTCTTCCTATCTTCAAAGAAAAAAAGAGGAAATAGAGAGGAGTAAAGAGCATCACCTAAGTATCCTTTTCTCTCCACACTCCCACTCCTTCTTTCCATCCATGTCACCATCCTCACAGCCCCATCAAGAAAAATTATTAAAGAATTCTGAGGGAGAAGCAACTATAGGACATCATATAGCAACCTATCCCATAGAATGCCAATCACGGCAGCAACAAGTCTTCACCAGGATTATCCAAGAGCTCCAAAGAAAAAACATCAGATCTTCAACGACAGATACCTGTAAAAACATAGAAACCATTAGCAGACAACAAAGGAGGAAGAATAATGGCATGCAATAAATATACAGAACAACACCTCTAGTCTTTGACAACTGCAACATAGCATTGAAACTATAGGTAAGTATCCCACTTTCTCTCTCATATGCATCATGTAGTAAAAAATTGTAAGGGTTACAAGATAGTTGGTTTATAAGTGAAAAGGTGGCAAGTTAACTTGGCCACCTTCATTTAGTCAACACATGCACAACTGAGTGTCCTCTGACACGTGGCTATAGTTAACTCAAAGACAGAGAAAGAGTAGGACAAAAAGCAGTTAAACTATGGATTTATGAGGTGGGAGCTGATTACGAGGAGTGGGAAATGATGAGGTGGTAGTGGAGACCAACGGTCCAAAAATGAAAACATACCTTTGCTGCTAGCACACCACCTCACCCCAAATCACCATAAAAGGAAATAAAACATCGTTCCCATGCATTCATGCATTTCACCTCCTCAAAAATCCATCACTCAACTCGCTCTCATAACCCAGGCCACCCACTAGAAGCAAAGATCCATCGTTCACTGCACAAGAATTCCTACAAGATCATGCACAAGAATTCCTACAAGATACAATGTACATGATACATAGAGATTGTCTACAGGATTGACAAAGAAGAGTTTAGAAGGTATATCACGAGAGTTCACCACTGCAACCAGTCTAAAGAGGTAGGCTCTAAAATTACATTCCCCTTTGCAAGTAAATTAACCAAGGATACTCTAAATTTGAGTGAATTTAGCAACTGTGTGAAGGGAATTAAATACACAGTCAACTTTGTTTTGCTCCTGCATTTGAAAAATTGTTTCAACCCTCTCATTTTCTCCTCGAGCTTCACCAGCAAGATGACAGGGGGTTTAATAGGAGAGAGCCCACAAACACTGTGAGAATCCAACAACACCACCAAGTGCTTGAAATCTTCACAAGACATAACTAGATGGGGTTTTTCGAAAAATTTAGAGGGTATGATGATGAGGTTGCTCAAGAATCTGCTCTCTCCCTCACTCCACACAATAGAATCCATACCACTGTTGTAATAAGGGGTCTCACTATAGATCTCACCCTTGAGCTGATCAGCAGGGTCACCACACTTCCCCTAGGAATCCCATGAAGAAAAGAAGACAAAGGAGATAGCTAGGTTGCCAAAATAAAATTCGTTTTAGAAGGTGAAGAACCCACTCAGGACAAAAATGGAGTAAGGAGGGAAAGTCTGCCACATCCATGGAGTGAGGTAGGCTACCAAATAATCAAATAAATCTCATGTGAGGGTAGATATAGTGTTGTCTATGGCTATCATTTTAGGATCCTTGAAGAATTAAGATTTGGAGTAGAAACACCGCCTCACCAAAGACTTATCATACCATATTTATTGCTTCAATCATTCATAGACTCAAGCATCAAAGTGAAGGAGGGGAATTCCCAACAATTATCTCACCGTGGTTTATTAGGATCCTCATTGAAGATGCCCTCCAAAATATCAGAACCCCCATAACATGGTCAATTTTCAGAGACATGCCAAAAGAGGATGACATCAAATCTCTCACTTATGATGTTAGTCCTACTATCAGTGAAGAGGAAGTAAAATAGGAGGAGGAAGATACAGAAGGAGATGAGGATGAGATGGATGAAGAAGTAGATGACATAGAGGAACATGATGAAGATGAAGAAGAAGAGGGAGAATAGAAGGAGGAGGATGAAGAAACTGAGGAGAAATTAAGGAGGAAACTGATTGAGATGATGAAGATCTACAAGAAGAAGAAGACAGGAAAGACAGAGAGGAAGAAGGAAATAGAGAAAAGGGGACAAAACATAAGGAAGAGTCACCTACGGTGTCTCGAGAGGCCACTATGAGAGAGGCAACAACTACCCTCACTGCTCTCAGTACCCCAATCAAGCAAAAAGGAAAAAGGCAAAGGCATATCCCACTATATTTCAGGACAAGAAAGAGCACAAGAATAAGACAGGGGAAGCCACAAACATCAACCAAAATTCCTATTGAGATTGAAGATTACCCTATACAAAAAGACAAAATTCCTTACCCTAAGTCCCCTATCACCTATGTAAGGAGGCCTACTACTAGATCAACTTCCTCAAAGGGTAAGACAATCCTACAGGATCCACAACAAAATCTATAGGAAGCAAAAAAAATTATATAGGATACTCTGTTGAATATACATGAGGCACAGAAATTGGAAAGAAAGGTAGGGGAGAAGTAAGAAGCTAAAGAGGAGGACCCGAAGACAAAGGAACCCAACCCCCAACCTAACCTAGACTCTTATTACTGGTTTATTGAAGGAGGCAAGGTCATACCTCAAAAATTTTCCATCCCACTATTCTTCGAGCTTGAGAAGGAGAGGGCCAGAACTCACTGATGGATGTAGATCACCAAATCAAAGGGGGTGGAAGACATTGGGAAGATGGAGGAGAAACTCAAAGAAATGGGAAGAGAGCTCAGTGGCTTAAGGGACATAGAAGCTATAATGAGAAATCAACTAGAGACAGAAAATGCATTGCTGAGGGGACAACTATAGGAAAGAGAGAATCAATTAGCATGTATGGCCACCCTCTCCTTGGAGGCAATCTAGTGTAGGATTCTAGTTAAATCCTATGCTCTCTACCTCAAAGAACAATGACTCTAGTTTTAGAAGACACTAGCATGAGGGGAACCATGCCATTTCAAGACTACAGGCAATTTATTGGTCTTTGTGATCACAATACACTATAGGATAGGGCCAAAACAGTTGAGTTTTATTTGCACAACATGGCCCTCATAGAAATGAATGTTTGGGACCCTAATGACAAGCTAGGAGATCTACAATTGATGGCTTTGGCATCATGGATGAACCATAAGGAGTCAAGAACTACAGAGATGAAAAGGATATTGGCAAGAGAGCAAACTGAACCTCTTTTGATCAGAGTCGAACAATCAAATCCCATGGCCCTCATCAGTACCCATAATTTGATTGCAAATGATCCTCAGATGGCACCTAGATATCTTGCTGCCCAAGAGCAATAAATTTCACATTTTGAGGACATGTTTAGGCTGTTAGGAGATGATAGTATACATTCTTGCTTAAGGAGATGGAACACGCCGCCATAGAGCTTAAATATAAGAGAATATCACTCCCCTCAAAGGCTGAGAGAGGCACTCAACAGGACACCTATGTATAAGCAATCTATGCAAAGGTTGAAGGTCAATTGGATAGGCCAAAATCTCAGCCCACCACTACTCTTAGGGATGCTAGAAGGAAGAAAAGAAGAAGCAGAAAAGAGGCAATGGGAAGAGGTAGAAAATAAAGCAGGCTTCTATGAACAAGAAGAGGTGACCACAACAGAAGCATGGGATGTCAGAGAGTCTGCCAGAGCCATGAATGATATGGATATTGACTAAGTTACTCAGAGGATGATAAACACTTTTAGTAGGGGGTGATGATGAGCCTCATCATTGGGTAATTATATGGGCCTTAATTCACTTCCTAGCTTAGTCAAACCAACTATTCTCATAACTTATTGCATACTTTTGATTATATTTCGTTTATGAGATGAGTTATAGTTGGATATTTTGCTTTGTGGTCTAATGTGCATTTAATGCAGGATTAAAGGATAAAATCAAGAAATTTTGGCAAAGACCAAGGTCAAGACTCAAATGGGACAAGGGAGAGGGATTATACGAGGTAAATCCTCCTCATTTACTACCCCTCCATTTGAATATTACTCCATCAGCTGTGAGTGCAAACAACCAAATCATGAGGACTAGAAGGCAATCGAGAAAGTGAAAGACAAAGCACCAATTTATCTTGAGTTTGAGAGCCGAGCCTCCCAATTTTAAGGAATTCATTGGAGACTTTAGATGTATAAGTAGAGAGTCCTAGGAACTCACTAGGATTCAGATTTTGATTGTAAAACTCTACTCTATTTTCAAGATGCAAGACTTGTGACAGTTCTTTTGATGTAATCTATTGTTTTGGTAATAAGAATGAGTTTTGTTTTGAGCCAGCATTGAGTTAACTCAGAGGGCTGAAGCTCTTGGGTTAGGGCCCAACCCTAGCAGCCAAGGCTCCTCTTTATTGTACATGTATGCTAGTGTAGATTCATAGCTTAATTATTAATTTTCTTAGTAGATGCATTTCCATTACAAGTAGTGTAGATTAGATTGGTTGTGTGATAGTTTGCTTCCATTTGTGCCTTCTTTTAAGTAGGAGGTTAGTAAGGAGAAAAAGTATCACCACAATATTGTCAGTAGGTGTCTCAGACTCACTTCCTCCCTTTGGGACCATGACTTGAAGAAGGGACCCTTCAGTAGCCCCAAAAACACAAATTTCTAGTTCTTGTATGACCTTTGGAGTTTGTTGTCTTTAATTCAGTAGTTGGTTAATGTTGCAAGGCAGATTTCATTGTCTTCTTTTTCCATCTCCATTTCTGCAATAAGATCTCACTCATGCTTTCATTCCCTTCAACAACTTTCTTCATGCATAATATAGGCAATTCATTCATGCTTTTTTAGTTTACGAAAATGTATCTTGTTGCATAGTTTTTGGAAGACACACATGTTTTAAGCAGAACAGGTACTTCAGGAGGAGACCAAGACTTCATAACCAGCAACCACCTTCCACTTCATCCACCTTAACGATCCCTTGTTTCACCATCACCCTCACTAATTTTTCATCATTTTTCATTGAAATTCTCGTAAATCCATTGAGTGAATCTAGCCATCTCTTATCTTGGATATTGAGTCCTGAGTGCTCCTAGACCTGCTAACACTCCATTCCACCCATCACACACCTTTTCCAAGCTTCCCAACACCTCCAACACCCCACAATTAGCTCTCAGTTGTATCTTGTAGGTTTCCTGTAATTCCTATGGGATCATCCTGTAGGTTTCTAGTACATCCTGTAGGTTTTCTTGAAACGGCTTGTTTTGAGGCCGAATTGATGGGAAACCTCTAGGAAGTCACAAAAATCCTCCTAGGACCCCTCCACACCATCCAACACTTCATAAACCTTCTATCCATCCTCAAACACCTTCCATCCACCTGTCACATCCACAAGAACAATTAGTTTGCATACTTGATCTTGCCTAAAAAAACCAAAAAAAAAAAAACTGAAAACAGATTTAGTTGAGTTTCCTTGCTTGAACCTTAGTATTGTTTGATGCTTTTTACTTCTACAACTTAGATAGTAGCATTTGCTTATTGTTGATTCAACATTTATTATTAGCATAGCTTCTTAAATGGTTAATTAGGGTATGGTGTGGTTTAGCATTACATGTTGTCTTTTTCCATTACTGTAGTAGAGTAACTCTCTCTTAGAGTATATTTTCCCTTCTTCCATCAAAGAATCAAGCTTCTTCTAACTCTATAGAAGTCTATCTTGGAACCCTAGTGGTCTCTCACTAGTTGAACAATGACAACATGCAGAACCATCACTTTTCCTTGTGCATACAACAATGTCACCTCCAAGTTTGAATATGAACCCCGGGTTGATAAGTAAAGCTAGTAGCCCAGGAGTTGCAGCGTCCTTACTGCAATACTGGCACTCATCAGACACCCAACCAGATATACAACATGAAGATACTACGGAAGGAATATCAATACTTGGTCATATTTACATGTTGACTGTATGGCCAAGAAAGAACGGAAACCTTCCCACAAATTTGGGTGATCGCGCTGGACCAACTGGCAAGAGAGGGAAAACCATGTAACTGGTTCAACATGTTGGCTCATCAGTTGAAGAAACATGTAACAAAAGCTCGACAGTCTCCTGAAGGTATGTAAGTAGAGGTCTACATGTCCACCTACATCTTAGATCAAATCTGTGCCCGACAGGAGTTCTCGGGTTTGGAGTGGGCTTAGTATTGTTTGATGCTTTTTACTTCTGCAACTTAGATAGTAGCATTTGCTTATTATTGATTCAACATTTCTTCTTAGCATAGCTTCTTAAATGGTTAATTAGGGTATGGTGTGGTTTAGCATTACATGTTGTTTTTTCCATTACTGTAGTAGAGTAACTCTCTCTTAGAGTATATTTTCCCCTCTTCCATCAAAGAATCAAGCTTCTTATGACTCTATAGAAGTCTGGCTTAGAACCCCAGTGGTCTCTTGCCAGCTGAACAGTGACAATAGGAAGAACCATCACTTTTACTTGTGTATACAACACTATCACCTCCAAGTTTGTATGAACCCCAGGTTGATAAGTAAAGCTGGTAGCCCAGGAGTTACAACATCCTTGCTACAATACTGGCCTTCATCAAACACCCAACCAGATATACAACTTGAAGATACTGCGGAAGGTGTATCAATACTTGGTCATATTTTCATGTCGATTGTATGGCCAAGAAAGAATGGAAACCTTCCCACAGAGTTGGGTGATCGCGCTGGACCAACTAGCCAAAGAGGGAAAACCATGTAACTAGTTCAACATGTTGGCTCATCAGCTGAAGGAATAGGTAACAAAGGCTCGACAGTCTCCTGAAGGTATGCAAGCAAAGGTCTACATGTCCACCTACATCTTAGATGAAATCTAGGCCCGATAAGAGTTCCCAGGCTTGGAGTGGGCATGGTCACCTGCAAAGACTATTGTGAGCACTTATTGTAAGTTGTTGTACGAATGCAGCTTCAAAGGAGTTATCACATATTTGTCTGATAATTTTGTCACACCAGTTTACAAGATGATATTCGAATAGGATCCACCCTAGATGTCGGAGGCAGCAATGGAGCCACTGATAGACATCGCTGATTGGTATTCCTCACTGTTCGGCACCTTCATATGGATGTTTAGCACGGAGAAGCCTCCGCATGTTCTACCAAAGTTTTCCTTGAACATACTTGTCATGTAAGAAGTAGCATATCACATCTCGGCAGGATTGACAACTAGACTGCACTGGAAGAAGAAGGCACCTTGGCCCGCTCTTCCATTGTGGATTGGGTTATACGAGATCCAAAGTTTCAAGCAAGCAGATCTCGAAGAAAGACAGAGGAAGAAGTATCCATTTGGCCTCCAAAGTTACAATCCGTATGAACCACTTTGTCTTGTGAAAGATCACTACAAGATAATACAGTTCAACTGAATCCACGGGGGATTTCATTGGGTAGAGGAGGACCCATGTAGATATTGCTACAGTTTCTCCAGACCCAATGAACAGGTCAGCTTCATTGTGGAGTGGTTAGTGAATCAACATGAAGCAGCATCCCAGAGAGCACCAACACCAGAAGCAACAGCAGCAGTAGAAGTAAGCATACCAGTGTGTGACAAGGGTAAGAGGAAGATTGTCAATCGCATGGAGGAAGAGCAAAGTTTCAAGTTCCAAATAGATCCACTTGTGGAGAAAGCATGTTTGGCTATAGAGGCAAAGAGGCAACAACATGACAAGTGAATCGTACAAAGCAGAAGGAGAAGAGAAGAACAGACGAAATAGAGAGGGAGTTGCATGAGTTGAAGAACCAACTCCAGAAGGAACAAGAGTTGCACAAATAGGGAATGGAAGTGCAGTAGAAACAAGTAGAGTAGGGGGCGCAACATGTGAAAATAAATGAAACAACACCCATATAGGTAGTGGACTCGTCATAATAACTGGCATCAGGGAGATAGGGTGAACCATCACAGGAGAAGGACTTCACTTGTGAGATAGAGTAAGCACTTCAATAGTTGGATATGAATATGAAGCAACAGGAATTAGAATAGGACATCGACCTTATGCCTCACCACCAAGAGGTCAACTTACCCACTTCACCGCATCCAAAAGATGAGCAAGTCTCAAGTGAACAAGGAGACAATGAGATCCTTGGAGATCACCTGGAAGGAGAGATGCACAACATCTCATTCGACGAGTCTCAACATAGAGTTGTTCAATCTTGTAGAGTGTTGAATCAGGATGATCATGCATATCCTATGAAAGTTGATGAATGAGTGATCGTGTTTGACATGTGGAAACATCCAGTAGCCTTGGCCGATGCTACCAGAGTGTATGTCGAAGCCACTAGCTCAAGTGTTCACTTTTTGATAGGTTGAGAATGAGCGAATGGCTAAGGAACTTTAGATGGCCAAGCAAGGAGGAGATTTGGTGACAGCGTCCGCCTGAGCTGAACTGAAGAAGGTAATATTGGATGAAGTATTGTCTCTTGACATAGTTATGAGAGCATTTTACTCCAAGTTTGGTACTATGCATAAGGGAGTTGTCCATCTCACCAGATGGCGAAGGTGATGTGCTAGAAGAGAATGTATCTTGGATAACTAGCATGTTGTTGTTGATTACATGAAAACATGGACGATGAGATACAAGTGAGCCCCGCTTCACTTGCCTAAGATGATGAAGGCCAATGTGGTCGAGTTGAAGGCATGTATCCAGAGTCAGATCTGGAACCACATCTCCTCACAAGTAGATAGGCTTCCTATGCATGTGTATTCAAGAGTATGGATGTTGTGGTGTGAGCACATGCGATCCCATCTATTGGGACTCTCACCCAGGTGAAGATAAAGGCATAGGCCCGACTAGAGCTTGACTTGTACTTCGATGAGTTGATGTGCATTGCCACCAGCCTAGACTTGCCCATCATTGTAGATATTATGCACAAGTATGTTGTTGGTCCAGTCGCATTGAAGACAATGATGTGCATGCTTTCAGACGAGTTGGACAGAGGATCCCGAGCAGTGTACCCAGATGCTATGGAGGCAATAGTCAGGTTCCAGAAAGATGTCACCTTGGAGCACATAGACACCATTGCAGACTACCGAGCTTGGCATCAATATGTTACTTTTTGATCATTGCGAGGATGTTGAAGAGTTAGATTTCCATGGCTTTCTAAGTCATAGTGATGTCTAGCATGGCTTGCTCAAGCCAGTTTGTCTCACATGGGTACATGTGCATTGTAATGTAACGTCTTTTCAAGTGTAAGTCAAGTGCCGATAGTTGGATGTAAAAGTCATAGAGTAGATGAAGAGTCATCAGGGTAGATGAACTATCACAAAGGGGAATTTCAAGTGTCACCCCTCCCTTTGCTATAAATAGTCCCTCATAACTCATTGTAAAGGCTTTTGGTCAGCCAAGCTTCCGATAAGACTATCTTGGAGAGAGATTTTATAATATTGTAACAAGCCTTGACTTCTCCATTGCACAGAGCTAGTACATCTCTTTGGAGGAGCAGGCAATTGTGGCTGTAACATTCTGCTGTCAGAACTAGTGGTTTTACATGGATGTATTGTATGGCTGGAACTTACACTTCTTAATATAACAAGAGGAAACACGTTTCATGCATATGTCATATTGTATTCTATGCTATTTGGTTTACTCTAAATGATATATATATCTCTTTACTTACGCATGCATGTATAGCTATCTATGTATGTATGTATGAATCTTTCTGAAATGTGTTGTTGGTTTAACCATCACTTTGGATTGCTAGCTAACTTTCCTTCCATGTTGTGATGCATCTTTTCTCGTGTGTTCCCTTCTTAACTATGTGCTATCATAGGTTTCCAAGGGACGCGCTCATCTCAACCCCTATGTGTTAGAACCTCCCATGTACGTTCCTTGGCTCACTGTAGCTGTCACACCCTTGCTACCAACAGAGTTATCTTACTTGCTTCTATGAGAAATCACGATCAAGGCATTACCATAAGACCCACTGCTAGGACTCCTACACCAAATGGTCTGAGGTCTAATTGGGACTTCTTACCAGGGAGATCCCTTGACATGTTGGCAGGTCCAGCACCATCAACACTTTCCTAAGAACATATCTAGAGGTAAGGTGTGGAAATAACTACCAATAGTTATGAAGAGGAATGGGTAGTAGTATTAGGAACTACTCAAAGGTATGGGAAGTGTATCACTATGAATATTTATGGAGTCTCACTAGATGTTTGATATAAGCATGCATGGAAAAACCAGAAAAAAGATACGTAAATGGGTATGATTCATAAAGACAATAGAAGAGGAAGTTGCATAGTCTAGAAACATTCAAGGTTGTGTAGGGATAAACATCCTCTGATGAAAAAAAGAATGAGGGGAAATAATCACAACTTCCTCATGGGATAGGAAGCACTTCTAGAAAAAAATTCTCCCACAGAGAGGAAAATCTCATGTAGGTATGTGAGAACAAATAGATATGCATATGTGCACATGAGAAGAAGCACTCATGGAAGAGGTTTGCACATAGCAAGGAATAATTAATCATAGAAAAGAGTAGGTAGAAAAATAAAAAGGGGGATTGATGGATCTAATTGAATGAAGGAGTTTGGCTTCAAAAATCCACCCTGTATTATTATGTGAGAACTTCCCACAGAGTTGGGTGATCGCGCTGGACCTACTGGCAAGAGAGGGAAAACCATGTAACTGTTTCAACTTGTTGGCTCATCAGCTGAAGGAGCATGTAACAAAGGCTCAACAGTCTCCTGAAGGTATGTAAGTAGAGGTCTACATGTCCAACTACATCTTAGATGAAATCTATGCCCGATAGGAGTTCTTGGGTTTCGAGTGGGCTTAGTATTGTTTGATTCTTTTTACTTCTGCAACTTAGATAGTAGCATTTGCTTATTATTGATTCAACATTTCTTCTTAGCATAGCTTCTTAAATGGTTAATTAGGGTATGGTGTGGTTTAGCATTACATGTTGTCTTTTTCCATTACTGTAGTAGAGTAACTCTCTCTCAGAGTATATTTCCCCTCTTCCATCAAAGAATCAAGCTTCTTCTGACTCTATAGAAGTCTAGCTTAGAACCCTAGTGGTCTCTCGCCAGCTGAACAGTGACAACAGGAAGAACCATCACTTTTACTTGTGTATACAACACTATCACCTCCAAGTTTGTATGAACCCCAGGTTGATAAGTAAAGCTGGTAGCCCAGGAGTTACAACATCCTTGCTACAATACTGGCCTTCATTAGACACCCAACCAGATATACAACTTGAAGATACTGCGGAAGGTGTATCAATACTTGGTCATATTTGCATGTCGATTGTATGGCCAAGAAAGAATGGAAACCTTCCCACATAGTTGGGTGATCGCGTTGGACCAACTAGCCAGAGAGGGAAAACCATGTAACTGGTTCAACATGTTAGCTCATCAGCTGAAGTAATAGGTAACAAAGGCTCGACAGTCTACTGAAGGTATGCAAGCAAAGGTCTACATGTCCACCTATATCTTAGATGAAATCTATGCCCGATAGGAGTTCCCATGCTTGGAGTGGGCATGGTCACCTGCAGAGACTGTTGTGAGCACTTATTGTAAGTTGTTGTCCGAATGCAACTTCAAAGGAGTTATCACACAGTTGTCTGATAATTTTGTCACACCAGTTTACAAGATGATATTCAAATAGGATCCACCCTGGATGTCGAAGGTAGCAATGGATCCATTGATAGACATTTCTGATTGGTATGCCCCACTGTTCGGCACCTTCATATGGATGTTTAGCACGGAGAAGCCTCCGCATGTTCTACCAAAGTTTTCCTTGGACATACTTGTCATGCAAGAAGTAGCATATCACATCTCGGCAGGATTGACAGCTAGACTACACTGGAAGAAGAAGGCACCTTGGCCCACTGTTCCGTTGTGGATTGGGTTATATGAGATCCAAAGTTTCAAGCAAGCGGATGTCGAAAAAGGACAGTTGAAGAAGTATCCATTTGGCCTCCGAAGTTACAATCCGTATGAACCACATTGTCTTGTGAAAGTCCACTACAAGATAGTACAGTTCAACTGAATCCATGGGGGATTTCATTGGGCAGAGGAGGACCCATGTAGATATTGCTACAGTTTCTCCATACCCAATGAACAGGTCAGCATCATTGTGGAGTGGTTAGCGAATTAACATGAAGCAGCATCCCAGAGATCACCAACACCAGAAGCAATAGCAGCAGTAGAAGTAAGCATACCAGTGTGCGACAAGGGTAAGAGGAAGATTTTCGATCGCATGGAGGAATAGAAAAGTTGCAAGTTCCAAACAGATCCACTTGTGGAGAAAGCATTTTTGGCTATAGAGGCAAAGAGGCAACAACATGACAAGTGAATTGTATAAAGGCAGAAGGAGAAGAGAAGAACAGATGAAATAGAGAGGGAGTTGCATGAGTTGAAGAACCAACTCCAGAAGGAACAAGATTTGTACAAATAGGGAATGGAAGTGCAGTAGAAACAGGAAGAGTATGGGGCGCAACATGTGAAAATAAATGAAACAACACCCATATAGGTAGTGGACTCGTCATAATAACTGGCATCAGGGAGATAGGGTGAACCATCACAGGAGAAGGACTTCACTCGTGAGATAGAGTAAGCACTTCAATAGTTGGATATGAATATGAAGCAATAGGAATTAGAATAGGACATCGACCTTATGCCTCACCACCAAGAGGTCAACTTACCCACTTCACCGCATCCACAAGCTGAGCAAGTCTCAAGTGAACAAGGAGACAATGAGATCCTTGGAGATCACCTGGAAGGAGAGATGCACAACATCTCATTCGACGAGTCTCAACATAGAGTTGTTCAATCTTGTAGAGTGTTGAATCAGGATGATCATGCATATCCTATGAAAGTTGAGGAATGAGTGATTGTGTTTAACATGTGGAAACATCCAGCAGCCTTGGCCGATGCTACCAGAGTGTATGTCGAAGCCACTAGCTCAAGGTTCACCTTTTGATAGCTGAGAATGAGCGAATGGCTAAGGAACTTTAGATGGCCAAGCAAGGAGGAGATTTGGTGACAGCGTCCGCCTGAGCTGAACTGAAGAAGGTAATATTGGATGAAGTATTGTCTCTTGACATAGTTATGAGAGCATTTTACTCCAAGTTTGGTACTGTGCATAAGGGAGTTGTCCATCTCAACGGATGGCGAAGGTGATGTGCTAGAAGAGCATGTATCTTGGATAACTAGCATGTTGTTGTTGATTACATGCAAACATGGATGATGAGATACAAGTGAGCCCCGCTTCACTTGCCTAAGATGATGAAGGCCAATGTGGTCGAGCTGAAGGCACGTATCCAGAGTCAGATCTAGAACCGCATCTCCTCACAAGTAGATTGGCTTCCTATGCATGTGTATTCAAGAGTATGGATGTTGTGGTGTGAGCACATGTGATCCCATCTATTGGGAATCTCACCCAGGTGAAGATAAAGGCATAGGCCTGACTAGAGCTTGACTCGTACTTCGATGAGTTGATGCGCATTACCACCAGCCCAGACTTGCCCATCATTGTAGACATTATGCACAAGTATGTCATTGGTCCAATCGCATTGAAGACAATGATGTGCATGCTTTCAGACGAGTTGGACAGAGGAGCCCGAGCAGTGTACCCAGATGCTATGGAGGCAAGAGTCAGGTTCCAGAAAGATGTCACCTTGGAGCACATAGACACCACTGCAGACTACCGAGCTTGGCATCAATATGTTACTTTTTGATCATTGTGAGGATGTTGAAGAGTTAGATTTCCATGGCTTTCTAAGTCTTAGTGATGTCTAGCATGGCTTTCTCAAGCCAGTTTGTCTCACATGGGTACATGTGCATTGTAATGTAACGTCTTTTCAAGTGTAAGTCAAGTGTCGATAGTTAGATGTAAAAGTCATAGAGTAGATGAAGAGTCATCAGGGTAGATGAACTGTAACAAATGGGAATGTCAAGTGTCACCCCTCCCTTTGCTATAAATAGTCCCTCATAACTCATTGTAAAGGCTTTTGGTCAGCCAAGCTTCCGATAAGACTATCTTGGAGAGAGATTTTATAGTATTGCAACGAGCCTTGACTTCTCCACTGCACAGAGCTAGTACATCTCTTTGGAGGAGCAGGCGGTTGTGGCTGTAACATTCTGCTGTCAGAACTAGTGGTTTTACATGGATGTATTGTATGACTGGAACTTACACTTCTTAATATAACAAGAGGCAACACGTTTCATGCATATGTTGTATTGTATTCTATGCTATTTGGTTTACTCTAAATGATATATGTATCTATTTACTTACGCATGCATGTATAGCTATCTATGTATGTATGTATGAATCTTTCTGAAATGTGTTGTTGGTTTAACCATCACTTTGGATTGCTAGCTAACTTTCCTTCCATGTTGTGATGCATCTTTTCTCATGTGTTCCCTTCTTAACTATGTGCTATCATAGGTTTCCAAGGGATGCGCTCATCTCAACCCCTATGTGTTATAACCTCTCATGTATGTTCCTTGGCTCATTGTAGCTGTCACACCCTTGCTACCAACAGAGTTATCTTACTTGCTTCTATGAGAAATCACAGTCAAGGAATTACCATAAGACCCACTGCTAGGACTCCTACACCAAATGGTCTGAGGTCTAATTGGGACTTCTTACCAGGGAGATCCCCTGACATGTTGGCGGGTCCATCACCATCAACACTTTCCTAAGAACATATCTAGAGGTAAGGTGTGGAAATAACTACCGATAGTTATGAAGAGGAATGGGTAGTAGTACTAGGAACTACTCAAAGGTATGGGAAGTGTATCACTAAGAAGATTTATGGAGTCTCACTAGATGTTTGATATAAGCATACACGGAAAAACCAGAAAAAAGATACGTAAATGGGTATGACTCATAAAGACAATAGAAGAGGAAGACGCGTAGTCTGGAAACATTCAAGGTTGTGTAGGGATAAACATCCTCTGATGAAAAAAGAATGAGGGGAAATAATCACAACTTCCTCATGGGATAGGAAGCACTTCTAGAAAAAAATTCTCCCACAGAGAGGAAAATCGCATGTAGGTATGTGAGAACAAATAGATATGCATATGTGCACATGAGAAGAAGCACTCATGGAAGAGATTTGCACATAGCAAGGAATAATTAATCATAGCGAAGAGTAGGTAGAAAAATAAAAAGGGGGATTGACGGATCTAATTGAATGAAGGAGTTTGGCTTCAAAAATCCACCCTGTATTATTATGTGAGAACTTCCCTGTAATGAACAAAGTTCATATACGCAGCAGAATAATTCAGAAGAACTGAAATATGTAAGTATCCATCGTTGGACAAGTAGTAATTATATATAAGACTTCTTGAATGTATAAAATATGTGTCAAATGATTATAATGAGGGCCTGTTTATATACCTAGGCAGGTTCCCTTTAATGAATGGTCATGTCTCTAAGACATGCATCTTCATTACTAACTAATTAACTATTGGTTAATTAATTATTATTTATTTATATTTACATTTATTATTTTTATATGAATTATATTCATAACATTTCCTCTCTTCAAAAATATTTGTCCTCAAAGCTTACTGATTAAAGGGTCGGATCTCTTTTCCCATTTTGAATATATTCTCATCTCAGAACTTTCATCTTTGTTGATACAAGATGATATGATCCTTTGAGTGATAAACAAAATTGTCAAACTGAGAATGGATCTGACCATCCTAGATTAATCTTCGATGGAACTTTCGGTGACTGGAAATTTGTAGTGAATTTTTATCATGGGATTGGATTCTGCAAACTTCAGTATTCCTTGGAACATAAATATTTTTCTTCCATTCTGAATGATTCAAATGTGTAGATTGACTTAGTTGTCTTCTCTTGTGATTCAGATGTCGATAAGGAGGTCTTTTAGTTTGATCCTGTTCTAATTTGTTTGTGGTGATTTCCTAATTTACTTTAGGTATTGTTGTTGTTGAGTTGGTTACTAAATCCACACTTGGAATTGCCATTGTTTGCACTGCAATATTTGAATTGGTTTTAACTTCTATGGGTTCCTCTTCTTCTTGAGTTGTGATATTGACTAGATCGGTATTTATTCCTTTCTTTTCATTTTATAATGAAATGACTCGAGACTTCAATACTTCTTCTTGAAGTTGTTATAATTTGTCATTTAGTGACTTCTTGTCACTTTTAAGCTTCTCTATTTGTGTAAGGAGTTTTTGGTTATGATTTCTTAGACGTAAAAGTTTGTCATTTTCTGAATCGTTGACTTTGTCCTTAGTATCCTTCTCTTTATCGTTTGTACTTTTGATTTGTTCTAATAGCCTTTGATTCAAGTATTTTAAGCGCACATTTTCTTTTTCTTTCTCTGATAGATTCTCATTGAATTTTTTCTCGAGACATTCATTTTCTTCCTCTAATTTTTTTCTAGTATCTTTGGACTTCTTGACCTTCTCAAGTAATTTTTTATTATGGTCCCTTAGATGCCAAATTTATTCATTACTTGTTGATTCTTCATAAAACCAATCTTCGAGATATTTATTTATTTTTTGATGCTTCATTATTTTGTTAAAGTTTTGTGATTCTTCTTTTAATATTTTAATTTGCAACTGGGTATTACCTTGATATTCTTCCAACGTAAACAATCTTCGACATTTTGGACAAAGTGTTGCATGATTTTTAAAAATCTATGAATATTGATATTTTGTTTGACAAAATGGACATTTGTTCCAAAATGTAGAGTTATGTATGGAATCCATGGTTTTTTTGTTCGAATTAGACTCCATTTTTTTTTAAATGGCTATAACCTTAAAAATTCTTCAATCCTTGATAATGAATCATTTATTAATGTTCCCTATTTTCTTTTATCCCTTATAAAATTTAATATATCTTTATTCTATAAGTTTTTTTTATAAAATCACCCTTTTGAATCATTTTTTTCCAAGCATCAAATAATTTACCTTTTAAATAAAGGATTAGTCAAACCTTCAGCTTAATATGACCAGTGAAATAAAATATTGCATTAATTATTCTCTCCAATTAATAGCGTATCCCTTTATTACCACGTGATTTTATTAAGAGTTGTCTTTATTGCGACTTTTTGGACTTTCTGGTGCTGGAATACGTTGGAAAAATTTGAGGTGAATTCTTGATTTGTGTTATTTAAACTAGTTTTTTACTGTATATATGGATTCAACACCTTTGAAAACCCCTAGGGCACTTCGATTGCACATGATTACCCATCAAGCTTTTGATTTCAATAAATCCCTGCCAGATTTTAGAGAAATTTGAGCAAAAAAACCCACCGTAAAAGCTTCCAAAAAGTCACACTAAAGACAACTCCCTTTTATTATGGGTGGAGTGATGGTTAACCTAAATGATTGGTTGAAATATTTTTGCTGGATGGATGATTCACAATTTACCCTGTTATTTCTTAAAATTGGGATTATTTTTTAAAACTAAAACAACGACTGAAACTTTTGAATTCGGTGTATAACATTTTGATGGATAAAGAGATTTAGGTGATCAGTACGGGATTGTCACGAGTTTATGAAATGATGGTTGCAGGGTCATGATGGTAAACATCTAATGATCTAGCGGAGATATTGATGACTGCGAGAATTATGTCAACGGAAGTGAGTTCAACGAAGGGACATGGTTATGAAGTGTTTGACGTAAATGAAGATTGGTTATAGTGAAGCAGGGCATAAGCCAGAAGGGTTGATGAGAGCAATGGTTTGTTTATCGTCATGGTTGATCCACTATCGGGTGAAATTGTGGCTGGTGGCAAGCTGGGGTTGTAGCGCAATGGCTAGAACTGAATAGGAAGTGAGTTGTGATGCATCGAATAAAACAGAACAAGGATTAGGGGAGATGATGGGGCCAGGGCTCCAATGGCAGTAACATGGACAAGCGGTGGATGGATGGTTGTGCGGGTGGTTGCAATGATTGTGGTGCTCAGTCACTGTGTGGAGGCAGAAGTATCGTGTCTCTTGGTGATGGTTTTGTGCGGTCAGTTTGCCACTGCATATGATGGCTTCAAGTAAAAAAAATCTTTCTATTTGTTTTCTCTTTTCCTTTGTATATGATTTATATATTTATGTATTTATTTTTGGTTATATATATAATGCTCTTTTTTTTTTTAATAATATATATTTTTTTCTAATTAAATTTTTTTCTTTTATCATTTGATTTTTGTTTTTTATTTTTTTTCCTTTTCTTTTATATTGTGTGTGTGTGTGTGTTACCTTTTTTTATTTTAAATCTTTTATTTTGATTTTTAAATTTCTTTTTTCTTTTCACTTTTTTTTTTGAATTTTCTTTTTTCACAATGGCCAAAGGCCTGACTGCAAATCTGATAGAATGGAGAATATCCAACTATATATTTAAATGCTTGACCACAACAACAAATACATTGACAAATACTTTAATGGCCAATAGACAAGATCAAAGAACATAGCTTTGATACCAATGTAATGAACAAAGTTCGTATACGCAATGGAATAATTCAAAATAACTAAAATATGTAAGTAGCAGTCGTTGGACAAGTAGTAATTGCATATAAAAGATGTGTCAACTAATTAAAATGAGGGTCTGCTTATATACCTAGGCAAGTTCCCTTTCATGAATGGTCATGTATCTAAGACATGTCTCTTCATTCTAACTAACTAACTATTAGTTTATTAATTATTATTTATTAATATTTACATTTATTATTTTTATATGAATTATATTCACAACATTCCTTCATGGATTCCTCGTTTTTCTCAGGGGTGGTAAGTTGTAAGAAAGAAAGGGGTGCAACTAAGCCTATGTTTGGGTGGAACATGGCTCATGCTTCATCAGTTGCAAGCAACATTTGATTGAAATTAGATAAGTGTCCCTTGGGTAATTTCAATAATGTAATGTAGTCTTGAGCAAATAATAGAAAAAAAATTGATGAACTATATATCTATCATCTTGCTTGTTGAATTTATATCACAACATGTGGGTTGTTTATTTATGTTATGACATGATAATATTGCCAATAATTCCCAGATGAAAGGGTAAACCTAACTTTAATGGTCATCTTGGATATATAATGTTCATATTCCTACATGTAATTATTTAGGATCCTTTCTAACATATGGTGTGTTCCCAAAGGAATAAGACTGATAGATATGTGATTCTAGTTGTTGTTAAGTTTATGGTTGAATCCATTTTTCCTGTAAGTTTGAATTAGTAAACTTAGGTTGCCTTGGATAGGCTAGAGGGTCCTTATGTTTGTTATGAGGAGTGTGTTATCACTCAGATTTTCCTTGAAGTTGTTGGGAAGAGGAAAGGGGTCTGAGGTAATCAAAAACCAACTTTTAGATACATAATCTAGCCAATCTGTATCCAGAGAGGGCTCTCTCTTTAAGTTTTAGCTTTGTTTTGAAAGATATTAGACTAGTTATGAAGTATAGGGGTTTTGATTGAGTTTGGGTTGTGAAATTCAATAACAGAGGGGTAGGACAGAGTAGTTTAGGCCATTGGGCTAATGGAGTCAACGAAGATGGCTTAACTGGATTTGGTTTCTTAACAAGGGAAGGTTTCACAGGGCAAGATAGTAAAACAGGGAACAAATAAAGACTTAAAAAGATGGAATGGACTCAAAAGGGATGAAGGGAAATTAAGAATCCTTCACCATATTTGAAAGGGGGAACTTGAATGATTATTAATAAAGAGCAATTAAGAATTCTTTACCAAATAATCAAAATGAATAAACTAGGAAACAGGAGCAATTAAGAATTCACTGTTTATGCTAGTTATAGAGGAGAACATTAAGAATAACAACGATTGAAAATAGATTGCACTCAAGCACTTTATGAATTATTCTTTTCCATTTATCATTCAGATATGAAACACAGATGATATAATAAACAAGAAAACTTTAAAACATGAGCTATAGAAGACTTATTGATCCGGTGTCTGACTCAAGAATCCTGTGAAAAGTCCTTTACATCAATTCTTCATCGAGCTAACCATACAAAATTTTGTCCAACAAAAAGTTATTGCAAAATAATCAGTTTTACAGCAATGTCGAAGAATCCACCCCTCAATACTCCAATTGAGGGAGTATTTATACAAAAAATATCTCATAACAGAGTGAGATATATTCTAGGATGACTATGAATAAGTTACAAGAAAATAGAGACAAATGGTCTCGTAGATAGGAGAAAAGGTAAACTGATGTTGTGTTGTTCCTATTCTTGTGAGTGTGTTGGAGGCAGGCCCTTTGATTTGGCTTGCTGATGTCTTCTTTCGTAACTCTGTGTTGGCTGACTTGTTTTCACTGATACTCTTTACGTGTTCTGATCTCTATTTATCCTCTTTACCATTACTTACTGCAGTAAATAACCAAAATTTACCCAAGGATAATTTTACAAAATGTCTAACATTTCTTCCCACCATTGTGCTTCTGGTATTCTGGTTCTTTGAAGCTTTCTTAGGGTCTCATCAGTTTCTGTGTACCTGAAAAAGGTAGGCTGAATTGGAAACAAGTGCTTTATCTCATGCTTGACATAGAACAAGTTCTCTAGATTGTCATAGAGAACTCTGCCTGTAGGCAATGCTTTTGCTGCTGATGCACTTGTTGATGGACCTGCTTGGTTGCCTACATACTGATTCAATTTCTCCACATAGTCTATATGACTCATTAGTTTATCATGAATAACTAAAGGACTTGGCAACCCTTTACTCTGCAAAATATCAAATCTCTTCATGAAAGCATTAATTTCTTCCTGCATGTCATGGCACCTTCTTTCTAAGTTTTGCATCAGAGTTCTTTTCATAAAAACCCTTTTGGCTTCCAAAATTGTCCCTATTCTATCTTGAATGCCCAGCTTTTCAAGCTAATACTTATTCCTGGTATTCAAAAACTGTATGAGCCTGCTGGCTTCCTCAGGCATATTTCTAATTCTACCCTTTCCTTTTGAACTTCTTCTTGAGCTAGCTTTACTAAATCAATTTGCTCAAAAATTATTTGGATTGATGGCCAAACATCATTTATTGATTGAGTGATGCTGGCCCAAAGAATTTTCTTAATTTCTGTCAAAGGTTTCTCAAATGTGAGATCCTTTTCTAATGATTTCACTAAGTTTCTAGCCCTTTGTTCTCTCTTGTCTTTTCTGCAACATTTATCTTTGAGAGATCATACCTTTGTTCTAAGTTGGCATACTGTTCTTGTACCTTTTTTAGCTCTGAAACTTGTAGTTTCATGTCCTCCATTGATTTTGTTAGTTCTTCTGTTCTCAAATTGACAGTACTATCCTGTGCTGCTCCTACTATTCCTGTTGTTGTTGTACCTGTGACCACTTCTGCTGTGGCTGCTGGAATGTTTGGTGCCAGAGCTACTCCAAGGGTTGAAGGGACTGCAGTTGAGACTACTGGTATCACATTGGGAGGCTGAGAGGTCGACTCTCCCTGCTTTTACTTCAATGCTTTTTCAAATTCTTGCTTAGTCTCATTCAAACGTTCATTAAGTTTTAAGAGCAAATCCATCATCTCTTCTTCAGATTTTTGTTTTATAATATCAGTAGTCTATGGATGCCTTGAAGGTGGCAGCTTTAGTTGCTTCCTTAGGGTAGCAATATCTTCATCTTTCTTTTTTATTAAGGCTTCTATAGCCTTTACATCTTTGGGATCATGACCCAATCCAATAATTATTTCTTCTAAGGACTTTATTCTGTTATCTTTGGCCTGGGAGGAAGCTTTCTCCAAATGTAGTTGGGCGGTTGTGTTATCCAAAGAATTTTCTATCCTTTGGGCCATCATAGCCTTGCTAGTAAATGTGGAATAAATCATTTCCCCAGTTTGTTTGTGCAGCTCAATCTGATCCAAAGGATGAATATCCTTTGCCATGACTTCAAAATTTGTTCTAAGATAGTCTGCTGCTGTTTAAGGCTGTTGCACTTTAGGCTTGAAATAACTCATGATCATCTTACCTTCCTTGATGTCATAGGTTGACATCAATTTGTTTTGATTTGAGGGAGCCATTTTCAAAAATTGATTGTAGACTTGAAGCCTTAATGGATCATTTCTGGCTTTTATGTCTATAAATGTCTTTTTAATATCTAAAGTGTCCTTTACTGGTGGTCTGAAAGATGATACTTCTGCACTTTGTTGTCTCTCTAGCTCCTTTCTCTGTGAGCTAGTAGATGTCCCACCTATCGGGAAAGTTTGCTGGCTATCTACTCCTTCTCTCCTCTTGTTAGCGCCTAGGTTTGCCTCAGTCTGAAAAGACAAGATTCTAGGTCCACATCAAACCATGCTCAGCCTCGTAGCTAGCCCTCCGAGGATAGGAAAGGGCTCTCTCTGGGTCAATATCAGCGAAAGATAATCAATGGGGCTTGAGATGACTAATTTTAGGCTAGGTATTAAGTGCAAGGATATGAGTTGAGTTTTTGGGGGTTTTGTTGGAAAAAGGGACAGGAAACTTTTGGGTCCGGGGATGAGGCCAGATTTTTGCAGAGTTCTGATTGGGGTAAGGAAGGAAATCGATTTGATGCTTTGGATTGAATGGATGGGTGGATCAGATCGGTGAGGGGCCAAGGAGGGCAAGAAGATCTCAAGAGTCCTCCTCAAACAGATGAAAACATGAAGAATTAAACAAAATTACAGGCAGAGCATAACAGTTCATGAAATCTACCTTAATCACTCATTTGTTTAATTGCAGAAGATAAGAGAAAGGAAAATGATACACAATAACATCAATGAACTTACAAATACATAGAGAAACACACCATCAAAACATAAAGCCACATGGATCCCAACAAGTGCTGCAAAACCCTGGTCTTTCCTTTGCCAAAATTGCAGAAATGAAATGTACAATGAAGTGTTAAGCAATCCCAAGTGTCCAACCCTGAAAATGACTTAGAAATTACATAATATAGACAAGCCAAACCTATTCCCTTACCTCTATGGGTCGAGCTCATCATTCTAGGAGCTGTTTGAACTAATTCTAAACAAGGAACTGAAATCTAGGTAGTCAAACAACTTACCCCTATATGCTAGGAAACTGATTCATTCATTTAATTTTCACATTTTAGTGAATGAATCCTCTAGAAAAAGTAAAAATGTGCCAATATTACATCATGTTTATCAAATTACATCATGAAAGGTTACATCAAAAAGAAAAACTGGTCAAAACTGGGCGAATTTCTGAGCTGTACAGTGAAAAACAGGCCAAAATTCTCTATGCGCCGCGCCCAAATTCTCTATGCGTCACACCACTTTGGAGCTGATTTTGAGGCACTTCCTAAAGTCCAAATTGAGCCCAAGTGTGCTTGTTGGAAAGCCCTGCCTATCTACTTTCCAACCCAAGTGGAATTTCTGAATTTGGATGTCATTTTCCCCTCCAAAACTTCAATCTCCCAAGACTGCTTCCTGTGTGTCAAAATAGGGGTAGTGAGGTCATTTTTAGGGTGTTTTTGACCCTTTAGGCAACCCAGAACTTGATTAAATCCTTAACTAATCCATGAGCATACATAAATTTTGATGACAAATCCAAAAATGTAAAGTTTTGCTCCTGGAGATCTCCCAATTATAAGCGTGCGCCAAGTGGCACGACGCATTGGGAAGAAAAGCCTGTTTTTTCTCAAAAATTCTAGGTCGGCACTTTTTCTTTATATTTCCTGTGGTCCCACACCTAATGGTCATGTATCCTGCGGACTTGACCACATCTTTTCTTTGTGGCAGGTGCGGACCCCTGAGTGCATCGCGCCACTACCCAGGTATGCCACGCCTTTTTACAGATGACTTTTCGAGGCCTTCCCAATGTCCAAATTGGGCGTAGGATAGCTTGTTGGAAATTTATTTGAGTTTAATTTCCAAAAAAACTTGAATTTTTCAATTTGGAGTTCATTTGACCTATCAAAAGTCAAATCTCCCAAGACTGGTCAAAATGTGCCAAATGAGGCTGCCTAAATGCAGAGTGCTGTTGTAGTCAACTTATGAATGCCTTACTCAACTCCAAATTGAGCTCATGATAGATAATTTGAAATCTCTTTGTGTCTAGTTATCATTTGAATCATCAAGCAAGTCATTTGGCCAACCAAGCTAGGAGAAAACTTGATTTTCCCAAGGTCACTTCAGAGGTGCATCATTCTCCCGAGGCAACTATATTTTTGACATTTCTCTAAAACCATGACACCTGTACAAAAAGGGAAGGAGGGTTTTCTTCCTTGGCCTATGATGGATAAAATCCTCTCTCAGTTTTCCTAAATTCATCTTTTATTTCTCAAAAACATCATTTTAGTAAAACCTACCCCGATGTGTGGAACAGGGGATTTGTTGAAATGAAGCGAAATGAAGGGGATAAGGGGCTCCTAAATTCTTGAGAAAATTTTGGGAAGTAGGGAGGGATGTTAGGAAGCAGGGGAAAGTGGAATTTCAAAGATTAAGTGAGGGGAAGGGGTCAAAAAAGGCAAAACATAGGCCTAGCCCGGAAAATTTCCAAGTTGTAGCAAGAAACTAGGGTTTGTGCGAAAATGAGGAATTTGGGGGATTTTAGTGATGGGAAGTGTTTAATAAGGTACATTAAGTATAGGGGAAGGTGTATGAACATCAGGATACAAGTTTTGTTTATGATTTGACCATCCAAGAGAAATTGCCTTCAAAACCCTAGGAGAGGGAAATGAACCTTACCTAGGTGCAACTGAAGCATGAACAAGGTGTAAAATACCCAGTGGAACTTGACATGATGATGAAAACCCTATGAATGATGGTGCACTCATCGGAATGGTGAAATGGACCGACATTTGGACAAATTTCGAAAGAGTGAAAAGAAACCCTAGACCTAATACCTAGTGACCAAATTTTTCTTGAAGACTCACTGAAATGACAAAATTTGACCTTGAAACCTTAAAATCACTTTGTAAGAGCATGTTTGATCACTGGAGGAAGGCTGCAAATACTGACACTAACACCTCTGACTATTAGTAGTCTCTTCAACATATTCTACTTCTGAAAGGGGATTTAGTCTTTGCCTTTTGGTACCAGGCTGTCCTGAAGGTCTACTGGCAGGGGTAGCTGTTTCCCTGTCTCTCTTTTTACTTCTTTCCTCATTTAGAGGAGTTTGCAATATTGGAGGTTCTCCCACATTGCCTTGAGTGGGAGGAGTCTGCATTTGGGCTTGTTCTTTGGAAGTTTCAGGCTGCTTAGACATTGTAGATTGCTCTGTGGCCTATGTACTAGTTTCTTTTTCCTTGCCTTTGGATGTTCCTATGGCTAGTATGTTGGTTTCCTGTGAATGTTGCTAAGAGGTTCCAGCTATGGAGGGACCAATCCATAATCTTTGTACCTGTCCAAAAGAATCCAAATCATGTGTTTTCTCAAGATCATCTCTCATAACATTTTCAATATTGACTTGTTCACTATCTTTTTCTACTAGGGTCCCTTCCATCCATTCATCCATATTTGCAAATTGTTCAATCTTTGGAATCCTATGGTGAATGTATGGTGACAATCTGTTCTTCATTATTCTATCACATATAAAGTTGTTACGGTCATATGGTACCCACCCAAAACCCTTTTGTAACTTAAGATGATCTTCTAAAATTCTTTCTGCTTCTTTCCATGAATCCCTAGTGTTACAGACAAAAGGACCTAACTGATTCTTGATTCTAAGCTGAGCTTTCTTCTTGGAATTATAAAAATGGACTAGATCTGAATTTATCATTTGCCTGAAATATTCCAATGAAAAAAGTCTCATTGGAACATACTTTGGTAGCTTAAAAGGGCAGAGCTCACACCCATATATCCTAATTTCTGTATGGTTCTTGTATAGGTACCAATCACCTATTCTATACTACTTGGAGAGCTGAAGGATCTTATTCATATCACCATTGATCCTTGGAGGGGAAAATACTATCAATAAGGTGGTTTCTGGGTGAAGAAATAGGTCAATGAATTCATTGTAGGAGTAAGGGGTTTCAAAGGAACTATGGAAGACTGCAGACCAGAAGATTACAGACCTTGGATTTCCTCTGGTGTCAAGTTTCATGATAGGGAAGGAGAAGTTTTCTGACTGATGATACAACATAAGATGATATATGAAAGTGGTGTATTTGAAAACTCCTTCATTGTCCAGTCTTAAGAACTGGTCATGAATCTTATTAGCAATGTAAGAGGCATAGTCATACTTAACAGCAGGGGGCTGTCCAGGAGTAAAAATTGATAGCAACACAAGGGTTATCTCATCAACAAACTCACTAGTGTTGAAACCCATAATCAAAGATATCATATCAATTATGAGTTGGCCCATATCTATGAAGAAAGTCTGCATGTAAGGAGGTGGGCCATCAGGCTGATGCTTTGGTGACATGAAAGTCTGACAGATGTTTCGGTTCTGACTTAGACAATTGAGTGGATTTCTCAAGTAAATATCTCATGGAAATGGGAGTGAGAGCTTGACTGGAATGGAATTGCAAAATTTCGTTGATGGATTGAGCAGTTATTGGAAAGAGGACTATTTGGATTAGAGACATAACTGCTCTGAGGTTAGGGTCATAATTGGCCTGGCATTGGTGGATTGTATCAGGAAAAACATGGACTGAGGGGAGAAAATACATGGGAAGGTTGGATTCCCATAGTCCTAGGATGTCAGAGCCATTCAGATAGTTATCCCTACTTTGGAAAAAGACTTTAAGGTGGTTTTTATCAGTGGATAAGTCTTTTTTGTGAAAGTCTTTATCTGCAAGAGGCAGATAGTCTAAATCTTTATGAGGAGCATTCATGGGTGCAACAAACAAAGCCACAGGGGTTTCCATTTCTGGTTCTTGTGGATTCAAAAAGGAATTTGGTTTTTCAGTGGAAAATGGGCAAATTCACAGGTCTGGGGACTTATATGGTGGAACAAAGACTGAATTGCAGTAAATTTTGGCCTTTTATGTGGAATTGCAGTGTAAAACATGAATTTGCAGGGTTTTGGTGGAAATTGGATAAATACCTATGTTCGGGGAGTGAATAGTGAAAAAATAGGTACAAGCAATAGCTAACAAGTTCTGGACTACGTCAGCTGCAAATTTTCTTGGCAAGGTGGTGGTTGGAAATCTTCGACAGTTGATCTCGATGTTCTTTGCATGGGAACACTTGTATACGGTAAAAAACAATGAAAATGACATTCATTTGTTTTATTAACAAAGTCAAGGTTGGCGGGGTTTTTTGGTTTTCGGGCGGATGATGTGCGCCAGGAAAGAATTGACGTTTTGTCGTATATGGAATGGCGGTAAGTGGTTTCATCGCATTGCTTTTGGGGACAGGTGGTATTTGGCCAAGAGCCAACGATTCCATAGATCGCTTGACGCGTGGCGGAGGTACGGGGGGAAAACCAATTAGTGATCGCGCGCTAATGCGCAGTCACTAAGTGGTGCACGATATTGATTAAGGCCGTCAGATCTGGAGAGCGCGATTAGACGGCTGACGGGAGGCATGATACGACGGGGTTTAACAGTGGTGGGACCAACTAATTAATTATTAGTTAATTATATCGGGGGCGATATGATAGGTCGGGGAGAGTTATTATTAGTCTGGATGACTAAATTAATCCTCATTAAAGGTGACGGGGTCGGGTTCTTAATTAACTACAGGTTTAGTTAATTAATCCCAATTTAAAATGTATTATGGTTATATTTAACCATTGGGGTGGGATATGTAAAAATTTGGGGTTTTTTCATATTTATAATAATACGGGAAAAGGGTAATTTTATTTTATTTGGGAATTATATAATAAAATTTAAAAGTTAATATGATCAAATGAATGGAAAAAGCGCTAAGTTTAAACATTTCATGTATATATTTGAAACTTAGGCTAAGTGAGAAATGAGGGTTTTTATAAAGATTTATTTCAATTTTCCTAAGTAAAATATGATTTTACTTAGGAAAAGACTTATGAAAGTAAATGAATGATTTTATGGATGATTTTAAGTACTTAGGCTTTTAAATTATTGGGCCGAGGGTCCAGTCCCTCCAGAAGTCAGAGAAATGCTCTGAGCCCCTCTAATTTTCAAATGCCTTAGTACTTAGGGGGAATTAGTGAAAATTTAGAGAAAAATGAGAGGGGAGTTAATTATTTGACCTTGTCTTGCTTGAAATGCTTCCAGTGTAATGTTTGCCTTGCACTTGTGATGAAAGTATAAATTAACACATTTAGAGCCATTATCCATCACATGTAATTCTGCAACATCATCTACCTACCATACCTACTTTAACCTAACAGTTTTTCTTCTTTATTAGGGTGCACTTAGACTGGAAAACTCTTATCACACTTTCTTTTCTTTTACATGTGGAAATCTATCTAAATCTAACCTTATTACATCCAAGGGCTTAGATTAAACTGTTGAGTTCCTTTTATTCACTCTACCTATCTACTTATCTGCCAAGATTAAACAGTTTGGTCAAATTTTATTCTCTATCTCTAAAACATGAAATTCAAATATGAAATAGCCAAGCTTGAGCTATTTGATTGTTCATCAATTGTAGCATAAGTTACAAGATGCACACAATTGTTTATTGCATAAGAGTAAAAAGTAGTGGCATTTAGACTTGCACACTTTCCTTGGTCTTTATTTTGGTGGGGTTCATTTTCTTTCAATTTTTTGACCATTTTATTCTTCTCACCCTTTGATTTTTCTTTTAAGGTATACCCTCTTTACATTTTTTAAATTTTTTTTGATTTTTTTGACAATATGGAAAACCTTTGCAACAAGGAAAGGTATGAACATATTCATAGCCCATCAAGTCAATCATGAAATATGACACCTATTGGTATTGGAGCATAACAGAGTGCAGAGCCATATTAATATTGGTGATCAAATCAAGAGTAGATCCCCTAATGAGAATTCATCCCTAGGCTATAATGCCTTAACTCTTAAAGGCTTATTAAATACAACCAATATGAATTGTTATCCATATTGCAATAGTGTGATAAATATATGTGTTTGAAGTGATAAGTTTTATTTTCTTGGTTAGAGGCTGAATTTTCACTATCAAACACTTGCCAGTTCTTTAAATTGTTAGGTATGCCTTGTCTGTGTCTAATCTCAACTGTGAACTGATGATTAGCTTCAAAGGGTAATTTGCAGGTGCTGGCAAAGAATGCCAGACTATGGACTTGCAAGTTATGTTTTCTTGGGATTTTAGCAAGCTGAGTTTCCAGAAATGTATTGACAATATCTATAACTGGTACTTATTCTTGGTATTCAAAAACTATATGAGCTTGCTGGCTTCCTTAGGCATATTTCCTAATTCTGCCCTTACCTTTTGAAATTATTCTTGAGCTATCTTTACTAAATCAATTTGCTCAAAAATTATTTGGATTGATGGCCAAACATCATTTATTGATTGAGTGATGATGGCCCAAAGAATTTTCTTAATTTCTATCAAAGGTTTCTCAAATGTGAGATCCTTTTCTAATGATTTCACTAAGTTTTCTAACCCTTTGATCTCTCTTGTCTTTTTTGCAACATTTATCTTTGAGAGATCATACCTTTGTTCTAAGTTGGCATACTATTCTTGTACCTTTTTTAGCTCTGAAACTTATAGTTTCATGTCCTCCATTGATTTTATTAGTTCTTTTGTGCTCAAATTGACAGTACTATCCTGTGCTGCTCCTGTTGTTCCTATTGTTGTTGTACCTATGACCACTTCTGTTGTGGCTGCTGGAATGTTTGGTGCCAAAGCTGCTGCAAGGGTTGAAGGGACTGAAGTTGAGACTACTAATATCAAATTGGGAGGCTGAGAGGTCGACTCTCCCTACTTGTCCTTCAATGCTTTTTCAAGTTCTTGCTCTGTCTCATTCAAACATTCATTAAGTTTTAAGAGCAAATCCATCATCTCTTCTTCAGATTTTTGTTTTATAATCTCAGCAGTCTATGGATACCTTGAAGGTGGCAGCTTTAGTTGCTTCCTTAGGGCAGTAATATCTTTTCACCCTTTGATTTTTCTTTTAGGGTATATCCTCTTTACATTTTTTTAATTTTTTGATTTTTTTGACAATATGGAAAACCTTTGCAACAAGGAAAGGTATGAACATATTCATAGCCCATCGAGTCAATCATGAAATATGACACCTATTGGTATAGGAGCATAATAGAGTGCAAAGCCATATTAATATTGGTGCTCAAATCAAGAGTAGATACCCTAATGAGAATCCATCCCTAGGCTATAATGCCTTCACTCTTAAAGGCTTATTAAACACAACCAATATGAATTGTTATCCATATTGCAATAGTGTGATAAATATATGTTGGAAGTGATAAGTTTTATTTTCTTGGTTAGAGGCTGAATTTTTTTTTGGCCTTGGGAAGAGGATGAATATCCCTGAAGTACTTGGGAAAAAACTTGGATTATCTTGTCAATTTGGAATTAAGGGAAATCTCAACCCTAGCCCCTAGTCACAAGAGTTAATGAGAGATAGGACCAGGAATGAGCCATAAGAGGGGCTTACCAGTATATAAATCCTTCCAAATGAGAGGTTATAGTTATATGGAGAAGCCATTGGTATCCTTTGGTATGGGCAATAAACCATTATATGATGATCAAACCTTTGTTTACTGAGGAAGTCAGTTGTTGACACCTTAAATTGTAATCACTCCTCATTGTGCACATCTCCCACTGCCTCCTCCCACTATGCAAACCCAACCAAGTTGTGTCTCCGGAATGTGAGAAAGAACAAAAATAATAAGGAGCAAATTGTGTTCAATTACACCTTTCATTTTAGAATCACTCTCAAATGAGATGGCACATTGTGTGCCTAATTACGAAAAGGCAATGCAGTGATATGTTGTAGTTACCTTCGTTGAATGATGTCGTTTCCAAACATGGCCCCTCCTCCATATGCATTAATACCTATCCCTTGATCCTCAACCTCTTGGACCTCTCCTAATTGTGCAATGCCTCCACTGTGTTATTACCACAATCGACTCCCCACTGCGGTCCCCTCAGACCCCTCCATCATTGCTGGTATTCGTTGCCATTTCTCACATAGCTTGACGTGCTACTCCACATTGAATATTACATTGCCCACACTCCACAAACGTTGTATGCTCCTCCCGCCGGGCTTCCATACCAATACACAGTCCAAACCAACTTTGTATATACCAAAGTTATATACCACCTATGTGATGCCACTCTCCTCCCATCATTCATATCGTTTCATACAATTCGGTTAATATAGTTCGGTTCCCACCAATCATATGTTGAACCCCATCCCCATTCAACCCTTCCCCATATAATACCCTCCCCCACATACCACCTCCTTGAAGTAATAACTTCCCAAAGTATTACCTCTATCCTATATATCAAAGTGTACTTTTTTTTACAATTTTACACTAGAATTACATTTGTTTTTACCACTAGGAGTGCAAATTTTTATATATTGGAAGTAGAGTATATTGTTTACATAATACACAATATTTAATATGCATTCACTGATATCAATTGTTGGAGTATTCCTCTCTAGAAAAGATAACGATCAAGAATGGTCAAGGAATATTAAACACACTCTCATTTGTAATGAGTTGTGGAAAGGAGTTTGTGTAGGAGAAGGAGATAATGAACTTGCAAAGGCCACCTTGGATAAAGAGATCGTCATTTGTGAAAATGAGAATAGCAAGGCCTATGCCTTGATTAAATGAAGAGGTGAGTCACCAAATTTCACCATTTTCAAATGCTTTTGAAGCCTTATAGAAGTTGAACTTTGAACTTAAAGTTGTCCAATTGATGATTAAATTGTTCAGTCTTGAATTGAAAAATGATGATCCTCTTTCTTTAGCATCAGAAGTAAGATCTATTATGCATTATATAAAAACCATTGGTTTTCAAATAGACGTTCTTCTTATATCTTATGTCAAGGCACTATGTCCTACTTATTCAAATTATCTTGAGTCATGATTGCAAGCAAGTTGAAACCTCAAGGAGATTACTTTGACTCCCGAGAGAAGAAGTTTGATGAGAGAGATAAGTATGCTGGGAAGAGTACAACTCCTCAGTATTCTGAAGAATTTTTTGTCTTGTACATAGAGAGAATAATCATGTGCAATATTCTTCTAGAGGAAGAGGTGGCCAAAGAGGAAGAGGAAAAATAAATTTTAGAGGCAGGGGGGCAGACATATCTAAGGAGAAAAGTCTAATATTCATTGCATACATTGCAATAGAGATGGACATGATTCATCCACATGTAAGTTTTGTTGGGACAGAATTGAGTTGGAAATAAATGAATTCAAAGGTAAAACCAATGAAAAAGAGAAAGGTAAAGCACCTAAATCTGCTCACTATTTTGTGGCACTTTGTAATATTGGGGTAACCGAAGACTTGTTTAATGCTTCACTTGATTCTTGGAAAAATGATTGGTTGCTTGATTCAGGAACAACTAATATTTTTTTGAAGAATTTACTAAAAATGTTGATGGAGAAATATACTTTGTAGACAAATCAAAACTCAAGCCATCTATTATAGCTCCAAATCTCACTCTTGAGGTTTGTGATGCTGCACTCATGGCCGAGGGCAACCCCTCCTTCCAGACCTAGTCCAAAATTTAAAAAACATTGTTTTATTCCCTATACGCAACATTTCCCTGAGCTAAACGTGTGTGTACGTGGGTCTGTGTATACCCAACCCATGTATATGTCTTAAAACACTTAAAAAAATTAAATCTCCTTAATTTCAAGCGAAGATCGCGGGTTTTACCTGCTGATCACCTGTTAGTGCCCGTGGCCCAACTGTTCCCAACGAATTCCAAACTAAAAAACTACTTTGGGAGAAGTATAGAAAGGCTTCAATGGGAAGGCCTAAGGGGGGAGAGAAGAGAGAGAAAGGTTATTATGCTGAGATTTCCCTAACTAGGTCTGAAGATCCTAGTGCCTCCTACACTTCCCCCATTTACAGAAAACCCTTGTTTCCTTGTGTGATGGTGTCTATCTACTACTTGAGATATCATGGAGTAAGTCATGGAAGGAGTTTGTTAAAGGCTTGAGACTGGACGAATCCGGAGGATGGTTCCGCTTGGAGCTTGCAAAAGGACGAATCAGGTGAAATTATTCCTTTCTGCACTTTATTTGTCTATAATAAAAGAAACACTTGTCTTTGTTCCTGATATAAATCTTCTTCATGTTTATGATATCCATGTTATGATTCATATATGAATGGTTGTTTAATTGTATAACTAACTATCTTTCAATATACTATGAAGATGATTTCTTTATGATGTTTAGTCCATATACTATTGTACTTTCTTGAATTAACTGTTTTGCAGGTTGAAGGAGAAAAAGGAACTCCAAGAGGGTTTGGACCCTGGAAGGATCTTCTCAAATGAAGGACCACCAGGTACGCCACTTATCATATAGTTTTCTTATATTAGCATTATGGCTACATGGAATGTGTATTTCTCTGTATAGACAACCTCCGATCTGCTAGGGTATCAACCCAAGACCCTAGGGAAATTTGTCCCTTAATAGAATTGGCAACTCCACTGGGGACAACAGTATTGTTGTTCCTAGTTTGTGTTTATTCAAGCCAATCAGGGCTTAACTATCGGTTTTCTTGCTGTTACTTTGTAGTTTGTTCCTGTAGGAACTTGAATTGTAAGATTGGTCAATTTCTTCAGACTGTTTTTTGTTTTTTCTTGAAATATTTTATATACGTTGTTTTTCTTGTTTACAGAAGTGTATATATGCATGTTTCCTTAAGTTAACCCACATGTACGCAGGTTTCCTTAGGCTCAGTCGCGTATACACGCAGCTGTAAATCAATATAGTCACGTATATCTTGTAATTTTCAAGATTTTTCAAATCTTTTTGTTTCTGAAGGTTTGTCTGCTGGTTTGATTCAGTCCTGAACAATTACTTTTCTGTGTCAATTTTTAGTTTTACAGCAACTATCTGATTTCAAATTCTCTCTGATTTTGGAAAGTGTTGGTCTTATTGGCTTTATTGCAAGTATCATCGTTTTGTTAAGCACACAAGATTTCTTGTTAGGAGTCTTGGCTGCTCTGTTTTATCAGGGCAGAAAGGTTGATCTTAGTCTTTGCGTCAAATCTTGTTTTGGTGACTTTTTTGGGTTTGCATGTCAAAACTATATCTTTATGACCATCTGTTTTTCTTGTTTATCAAAAGTTGTTGATTGACACTTTCTTGAAAATTGTCTTTTTGATCTTTTGGCCTTTGCTGCCAAAGCTCTCATTGCTGTTTTTGATTGTTAAGAGCATCTCGAAACACATTTTTATTGTTGAGTTTTCATCCATTTTGTGTTGTCAGCTTGCAAAGGGTTTGGTGCCAATTTTTCAATCATAAAGTTTCAGTCTTGTTGAGAGCACTTTTGAAAAGACATTTTTGCTTTTGCTTTTGAAGAAAACTTTTTGAAAAAACTTGGTTTTGCTTTCTTGAACTTTGTCTTGATTTAGTTTCTTTTAGTGAATGAAAGTACATTTTTCTTTGTCTTGAAACTTGTTTTTAGTGTTTAGACGAAATGAACGATTAGCAACTCGTATTCTATCTAAACATTTAAGTGGAAAATTAAAAATTGATAAACAAGTAACTTTCATTTCTTGATTTACAGTAGTCTTAAGTCTTACATTAGCATGTACTCATTGCATTAGGATAAATTTGCACATATTTTTAGGCATCCATAGTTTTGTTAATTTTTGTGAGTGTGAATCGTGAGTAAAAGAAAAGAAAAGAAAAATTTGTTTTTTTTTTGAAGTTCCTCTGAACCCAGTAGAAATTTCTTTCATCGAAAAACGAAAACAAGTGCATTTGCATGTAGTTTGGTTTTTAATAATTTCTTTTACATCAAAACACCACTAGTTTCTCTTCCACTTATCCCTTGACTTAAAGAACAACCCATTTAAAAATAAGCGCTAATTAAAATATACTAGAACTTTTTATAATTGTCAAGTTAGACACACCAACAAGTTTTAGGATATTTTAGGGCCTTGGATTAGGCGAGTGGAGAGATAACTCTCCAAGGCCATTTAAACTGTCAAACATAGGAATCTGAATAGTGAGTGAAAATCCAATAGCATTAGGGAGACCAAGAAAGCTCCGGATCTGGGAGTTAAGCACGAGGGTTTTTGAAGACAGGGAAGAGAGATACCCCCTCTCCTACTTGTCGGATCTAACCTCAAGACTGTTCCGCCTGGCTTCTGATACGAGTTGGTAACCTTAGTTGCTACTCCTAGGGATCTACACAGGTGGCTGCGGAGGGGAATCCCGTGGCACCTGAGGTCAACATTGTATCACTCTCAACGGTACTACTGGAGGGCACCCTTGCGAAGCTTGGGGGCTTGCACTAGTGCAGGCTGTTGTTAGGAGGTTAGCGTAACTTCCTCTGTTACCTTCACTGATAGGACTGGGCCGTCATTATCCTAGACTATCTTCGGAAGGCCCCTTACTTCACTTTCTTGTATTTTGGTGTCCGGTCCTCATCACCTGGAGCGGAAATACTCGAAAGTTGTTTGACTGGCTGATATCTTTTAGGGACTTTTTAGTGTGTGCTCTGTGCTCCTAGTTGGCCTAGCTTTCAATTTTTTGAGTCTTTAGCTAGATTTGAATAAAAAATTCAAAGTGGCTGACCGATCACCTAGACGGTCTCGAAGACTTCGTGGTCTTTCACCACCAAGTTTAGAGCCTTCTCCTAGAAGGCGTAGAGGTAATACTGTCAGTGGGTTTCATCCCATGGCAACTGACGCATTGGGGATTGATCCTCCTCTCGGGGGCATTAGTGTTCAAAATAGGCCTGGTACTTCCACAAAACAAGAGAGGAGCACTCCAGTTCTTTCTCGAGTTCTCTTTCAGATAGAAGATAACATAGAAGTAGAAGAAGTTCAAGAGTCATTAGCGGCTCCGAATTCTCCCTTACTTTGTAGCTATCCAGAAGTATTACGATACGTTGGGACTCCGACGTATAGACCGTCAAGTCCAGGTCACACTACGCACTTACCATTGATGACCACTACTGGAAGCATGGCCTCTACTAGAAGTGCTACAACTATGTAGACTCCAACATCAGTACAAGGGGGAGGAACCATTTCCATCCCCTCTGCATCTTTATTTGGGTCTTTTGCTAGCACATCTTTTGTTGGGTCTACCTCCATTCCTTCTACGAGTGGAAATTCCCAAGCCAATGCTTTTAGTACTGGATTCTTCCCATTTGGCACCCATTCACAGGGTATTCCATTAGTTCCATTTAGTGCCTCCACATCCATGATGGGTGGATCGGCTTCATTCTAGGGTTTTCCTTTCGGAAGTGGTCATATACCACATTCCAACCCGACAGTAGGATCTATGCCTTTTTCTTCTACAGGACAAAGCAGCAATCCTTTCCAAGGTTGGACTAACCCTGCAGTTAGTGGCATGGGAACTGGGAATCTGTTTTTCGTCCAACAAGGGAATGGGCCGTACTCCACAGTTAGTTCGTTTCGAAGTATTCCTCCCTTAGCTTCTACTTGGAATCCTTGTCAGGGTTTATCAACTCCTTATAATCCTTTAGGAGGGAACTTCGCCGGTTATGGATGTTTTTCAGCCGGAGTTGGTCAAACTACGAGTTTCGCTGGATCACAAGGCTTGCCTTTTGGTTCCTTTCAAAATCCAGGCCAATATTTTCAGAACTTTGTGAGCTCCGCCCAGTCAAGGTGGAACCCCGAAGGTCCTCCTAGGCTTCCTTTTCTGGCAACTTTGAACTTGCCAAATCTCACGAAACTAACAAACGATCCAATCAAATACAACCCGGCCTGGCCTCTGGTCCTAACCAAACTCCCTTCGGACATTCCAAAATTCAAAGGGAAGGGCAGTGAAGACCCAGGCGACCATGTAACCACATTCCATTTGTGGTGCTCATCAAACTCCCTTATTGATGACTCGATTAGGTTGAGACTTTTTCAATGCACCTTAACTGGTAATGCAGCCAAGTCGTATATAGAGTTGCTAGGGGGCATCTTTACATCTTTCGCTGACTTGGCTAATATTTTCTTAAATCATTTCCATTTGCCTGTCCGTTATGATGTCAGAACTGAACTTCTAGCCACTTTTCGTCAGGACACGAAAACTCACATTTCTGACCATATTCAGGAATGGAGACGGAGAAATAGGCTCATCAAAGCCAAAATCCCTCCAGAATACTGTCTCGAATGGTTTTTGAAATCTTCACATCCTGAAATCTCTAAGGATGTCTCCATGTCCGGAGTCTATTCTGAGGAGCAAGCTATTTTTAGGGCCCAACAATTAGAATTGATTTAATCTCAGTCTGGGATCCTACAAAAAATCTTGCTAGATGCTCTTGGGTCTAAGGTTGATATAGCCAAGTCGAAGCCAGTTCCCCATGTGGATGGTATCGTTGGATCGGTAGACACAAATGCAGTGAACTTATTGAATCAATTGCAGCAGTTGTCTTTACAAACTTCTTCTAACAACCAAGTCACATCGTCTAACCCTTCGTCTTCCAAACCCTCTTTGATTAATTTTGTCCAATCTAATAACCCCAAAGGAAATCAAAATTCCAATGGGAAAAAGAAAGGACGAGGTAAGAAAAAGAGTCAGGATGGGAAGGCTAATGCAAATAAATCCGGCAATAATGTTGGTGGTGGTAGAAATGAGTCTAAAAAGAAAGTCAAGTTTCCATGCAAGTTATGCAGTGGAGACCATTTAACTCATATCTGCCCCAAGATTCAAGATGCTCAGTGCTTGTTAAGGCAGCAAGGGACTTCTAGCTCTCAGGCTGTGTTAACCAACCCTTTTCCCCAAGGGCAACAACTTCTTGCTGGTGCTAGTTCGAACCCTGGTACCTCCGCAGGGGGCAGCCAGGAAGGGGAAAAATCATCAAATGTTTTCATGATGGGTTCTAATGTCCATGTGGCCACTCGGTCACGTGATTACGGTGAAGTCGAAACTTCCAAGGACAAAACTCCTCCCGGAAATACCGACCTTCATATTGAGCGACCCCCTGTCGAGACTATACCACGGATACCAAAAGGTTCCGCTAAACACACAACTATTAATCCCAATGCTAGGGCCACATAGAATTACTCCATTGTTGAGGATCTGGCTCAGAGTCCATGCGCCATGTTCGCTTTAGAGGTTCTCTAGTCGTGTCCCACTCAAAGAAGTGCCTTGTTGTGGGCAATGGGGGTAGTGGATCCAAATAATTCTTTAGCTCTCACTTTTGATATGCATAATGTCAAAAAGAGACTTCCTCATCATATGGCTTTCCAGATAAAGTCTACCTACCAGAAAACTAATATTTTTCGGACGGTTATAGATGAGGGAGCTTCCACGTGTGTCATGTCTATGTCATGTTGGAAGGCCATTGGATTGCCTTCGGTTGTTCCTTCACCTACCCTCTTGACAACGTTTGATGGTCATTCTCATAGGCCATACGGGATTATCCCGGCCTTTCCTATATGTGTTGGGGGAAAGGTCGTTAATATTGAAGTAGAAGTCATTGATGCTAACCTAGACTACAATCTCCTCTTAGGAAGGAACTGGGTATACGAAATGGATGCCATTGTTTCAACCCTGTTTCGTGTCATTTTCTTTCCTCATGAGGGGAAAATTGTTAAGGTTGATCAATTGGACTATTCTCCAGTTGATCCTCGGGCAACTTTAGACTCTACTGTTCCCTTAGTGGATAACCCCCGTCCGCCTACTGAGAATTTAGGAGTCGGGATGTACTCTTCATTGATGGGTACATTTGATCTTCCCCCTCCTACGGCTAGAATAGATACAATTTCATCCTCCAAGGACCCCTTACGGAAAGAGTTTGTTCAAGCTCATTATTTTTCGGATCCTGGAACCTTATCTTCATCTGTGACCACATCAGATGACGGCAAGGTGGGTGGAATAGAATCTCTTATGTTTGTAGTAGAGCCTAGATGTGAATCTATCATCAACTCTGCAGATAACCATTCTACTCCTTCCTTTGAGAAAGAGATAGATGGTGATGTGGCTCATCCTCGGACCCTTGATTCCACTTCTGCGTTGGATTGCTCGGATATTGTTTTTCCATCTAACGAAGCAATATTCGAAGCAATGACGGTTGTAGATCGACCTTTGGAAGATTTACATCGTCAGTCATGTTTTCGTCCCCCTTTGCATGAAGTCAAATCCAGGTCCTCCAGTCCGACTAGCGATGTTTGTACGGTTCCTTTGGCTCCAAAACAGTCATTTGCCGAAGGAAGTATATTGATTGGTTCGATAATAGTACCAATAAACATCCCTAGGAGCAAGTGGGTGGAGCCCCTGACGGGCTCTACCTTAAGAAGTACTTTGCTTAGTAACTAGGCAATGGCTTCTTTGTACATTGTGTATATTTATACATATCTCGTCGAGAGTTTTTGATATCAACACTTTTTGATCTGCTGTGGTAGGTGTTGATGGATGACTTGGTCTATTTTGGATTCACCGATGGTGCTAGTTGGCACACTCGGAACCTCACTTCCACAGCTTGGGTACTCTATTATCCAACTTGTCAGTTGATGGTATCAAGGGGAGTATGCATTGGTCCTGCTTCAAATAATATGGCTGAGTATATTCGTCATTAATCTACTATCCAAGGCAATTTCTCACGGAATTGACTCGTTGGTAGTTTATCTTGATTCACAATTGATAGTGTCACAATTGAATAACATTTATCGGGTAAGGGATCCATGTTTATATCGCCAGTATTTAAGGGTGAGGTTGTTGCAAAGATCATTTACTTATATTAATTATTTGCACATTCCAAGATCTCATAATTGGTTAGCTGATTCTATCACTAATCAAGCATTAGACTGGCACATCAATCATTCATCACAATAAAATCAAGCATCAAAAAGTCGAACTGTATATATATATATATATATATATATATATATATATATATATATATATATATATATCATAAAACATCCGAGTGTACATAAGTCTGTCCAAAAATAATATACAAAATTGGGACTCAAATGCCCATAATCATGTCTAGTACATCTAGTGCCCCAACTCAGGAGAGCGACTAAGTAGGTAACTATCACATTGGCCACACACCTAAACGTGTGAACCCAGGCACATGGCATGCCAACCACATGATGCTGCATATCCTCAGGAAGATCCTCTACCGCCGCCATCGGTACTCCGTGAGTGAGTCTCACCAAGTGCCATTGGACTGTGTGAAGCAGTCGCTCTGCAGCTACCTCTTCGGCCCCTCGGCCATGACGTCTGTGCCGTGGGAACTCATCTAGTCGTACCGGCCCAATATCTGGAACATGATCATCATATTAGTCATTTGAATCCTATCAAAAACATTTTTCAAAATTCATTATTATATTTGAAAAATCACAAAAAAATCATAAAAGAAAAAAAAACTTACCAATGTTGCCCCATGCTGTGGTCGGTTGTAATACTAGATCGGGATCTCCTCAGAAATCCAACCCAGCATAAGGGTAGTCATCTATGGCGATGATCTGCTGATCCCACCAGGAAAAGAAGTCATCGTCAAATGCAGTCCATGGGACGTCCCCACCTCCTAGATGTTTCATCAGGTCAGCCCACCTGCCCATGCATGGATCTCGTGGGGTGCTGATGGAAACCGCTACTCTAGGGCGGAGTGCAGGGACCCTCTCAAAAAAGAAAGAACACAAAATAGTCCCATATCTGAAGTTTTTGGTCTGCCCTCTCTTGATGGAAGTGAGCTGGCTTTTCAAGCTGGCCAGAAGAGGAGTACACCAATCAAACACGGTGGTGAGACAGTCTACCACCAAGCTCATGGTTAGCCATGATGCCTGGTGAAGAGAATCTGATCCGTTCACTCTAGCTATGGTGAACAGGATTATCCTCAGCGATAGACTCTCCACATGTGTGATTGAAATCTAACTTCCAACCTTTTTTGGATGTCTCGGGCAATATATATGTACGTAGTCCTCGATCGAGAGACTGCCTCGTGTCCTACCCCTGGAATGTACTACCTCTCCCCTTCGGGAAAGGCCTATGATGAAATAAATGTCATCCACTTCTATCCTGAGTGGCATCTAGTCAATCATAAATGAATCATCATCGATACTCCAGTAATCAATGAGCATCTCAAGCAGACGTGTGTTTGCTTTCATATTTGGAAATTTGAAGAATTTTAGCAAACCACATCCCCGTAAGGCATCCAAAGCATTAGGATCATTCATGACCTCATCATCCACTGAGGTATGCTCTCTTTCTCGCCAAGTGACTGGCATCCTGAACAAAAAATGATTTTAGACTGTTAGTTTTTTTCTTTGAAATTTTCACGAGGTATACACGGGTCCATTTACACACAGTCACGTGTAGGGCCCACGTGTACGCGGGTTTCATATTTCCAACCCGCGTATACACCGCGGTGAAATTTTTGACAAAAAATTCAATGGTAAAACATAAATTATAAATTATAAAACTAGTCACAATCGATTGCAAGACAAGTGTGAGAGTTACCTGGGGATTTTGGAAGAATCTGAACAATTGAATTTGGCGTATGAAAAGTTTGCTCCTTTTGCTCCACTTCTCTGCTCTCAAACTCAAATGGTGAAAATGGTGAGTCCAAAAACTCTTTTATAGGTTTTGAAAATGCAAAATTTTTTCAAAATTTTATTTTGTTTGGCCTCATGTAACTTTTAACTTGGGAGCTTGGAATGTTGAGAATGGTTTGATTTTCAGGACATTTTGGATGTTTTTCGACAATTTCGAGACAGTTCCATGATTGCTGGCCCATTATGGTAGGTATTGTTTTCTCACTGGTTAGGGAAGCCATTTTTCCGTTGCATTATGCATACTAACCTCCATTTGTTGATACATTTGCCATAGGGTCAATCCCATCGTGTTATGGTTCATAAACCATCTTCACTTACCGATTCTTTAAATCATGACATGATGGTAGAAGCCATCCTTTACATGGGCATTGTAGTTAGCACCTCACTGACATTTGTTGCCCATGTTGCTCCGATTTGAGTAGGCTCAGGAGTCCTCTATAGTCCCACCATGACTTATGCAATGAAGACTCATTCCTCTTTGCTTCTTTGCTTTGTTCTGGCCTTATACCCTAAGGCTCCTTTGTGTTGAGTTGTACTACTGCATTGCATGTTGACTGTTGGGTGAAAATATTACCGTTTAATTCTGTTGTAGTACTTGCCCAACTATTTAATTTATCAATCCGAGGTTCGTAGACTTACGAGGCACATGCACTATATATGCAGGACTGAAGTGGAACTAATTTAATCTAGATTACTGGAATCAAATTAATCTAAGAAGGCATTGAAACATTAACTATGAAAGCAAGAAATTGCATAAAGGAAAAGCAATACAACATGTGAAGAATTGAATGACAAACAACATATGTGAGCTCACAACAATAAAACTATGTCAAATTATATTACAAGAATCAAGTTACAAATCATGAAAGCATAAAAATGAAAAACTAAGAATTCCTTTCCATTATTCATTATTATCAAAATGAAGAGAGAGCACTCTCTTATATACATGAAGAAGATAACCATCTCATAATTACATATCCAATATTCTCTCAAGCACTCTCAACTAATTTCTCATTATTACAAGATATGATCCATCAAATCTCTCAAGCATTTTTAACTACTTTCCCATTATTACAAAATATGATCCCTTTGAATCCCCCACAAATCTCTCACATATCTTGGATAAGATATGCCAACCAAATCCTCCATGCTTTTCGCCTTAGGAATTGGATAAGATATGCCAACCAAATCCTCCATGATTTTCTCCTTAGGAATTGGATAAGATATGCCAACCAAATCCTCCATGATTTTCTCCTTAATATGGTGGAGGAGATATGGATAAGTCTCTTGGAATTAATTCTTCACATATTTCCTACACATGACAAAACTCACATATTCTTGAGATATATATCAAAATATGTATATTTTCTAATAATTAATCATAAATTCACTTGTAATACAAAAATGAATAAAATGGAAAATAAGAAGGTCAAACCCAAATGTATGTATGAAAATGATATGATAAAAGGTTAATGGGATGATGAAATGTAAGGAATAGTGAAGAAAAAGGTGGATGAAAATATGACATTTTTGAGTCCCAACATTGACCATTTGCACCTTTTGGCCTTGAGCCGGCTTCACTTGGACTCGTGTTTAAGCCAACTTTTGACCATGACGACTGCAAAATCAAACTTGCATATCTTTGACTTCTACAACTTGACACACCCTGACCCGTGGAAGGAACACACCTTTGAGTGTCATTAACCAGTTTTCACCTCCCTGCATTGAGCATAGGAACGTTCCAAATCCAAGAACTAGATCATCTATTTCACCGACACTCGTTCTTTCCACTGTACTATAGCATTCTTTTATTCTTTTTCCAGCTTAAAAGAAAAAGACAAAAAAAATTATATATTCCAAAAAAGAGCGGGAACGGGACAATATTTCCATTTATTGTTGGTAGCTAGAGTCAGTTGTGTCGCCCTTGAACAAAGCACTTGAAAACAAAGTCTCCTCTGTTTGGGTGGGATTTAGTTTGACTTAGGTACACCTTAACCTTGTTATTGAGTCAGTTCTCCCCCGATTGGTTATCTCTTCCAATCATATGGAGGGTTCGTTCATGCCCCCTGCATGACGAACTTATACAGAGTCATCATATGCTACCACATAGTCACATTGAGTCGTGCTTTTGTTCAAGGGAAGTTAGCCTGAGTCAGCCTCTCTGCGGTGTCTCGTGACTCATTTTTCAGTCGGCCATCCCTAGTTGTCAGTATCATGTCTATCATCACATCAGCTATATTGGTCCTTTACTCGTGCTGGTTTGAGAATGTCTCCATTGAATTCTTGCTGGTGGGTCTTGTCCTTATCGACGACGACATCTTGCTCTAAGGACAGGCCTAGAGCTGCACCCTGGCCCTATTTTCATTATTGATAGGTCACCTTGTGTTCAACATCGATCAGTATCATGGGTCTTTGACTGAGTGGTTTCCCTTATGTTCGACATCAGCTTACATTATCACACATTGGGATTCGTGCAGTACCTTGGTTTCCATTTGACCCTATTGGTGGATACCTCACCTCTGTGTCAGCTTTCATTATTGGTTGGTTCAAAGGGTTTCTGTCATGCGCTAGCTACATCTTGTGTACGCTGAAAATATGCTTCAGTCGAGTTACTACATCTTTTTCGTCCGATTCCTTCCACATTATTGGCCTACGGGTTACACTCGCGCTAGATTGATGAAGGATGCCTTAATGCCTTCCTTCTAGCGGATCTTTCCCCATCGACTACGACTCATTGCTCTGGGGCAGAGATCTAGAGTCCATTTGGCAGTACCTTGGGGTTTGTAGTCATTAGTGTCATATCCTTCGCTATCGACAGTGGGACACCATCATTGTCTCCTGATTGATAGATTCTTACAGGTGTTCGACTCCTGCTCATCTATTCACACTTGTTAGATTGTACTAGGTACCTTGACACTCATTATCATTATCGGTGAGTAGTCTCACGTTTGTTAACGGTATACATCAATGACCGGTAATCAAATGATTTCTCACATGGTCGACTCCAGATCATTTATTCCCATAGTGGAGAAATGTACCATGGCGGTCAGTGAAGACCTCAGGTTGCATTAGCATTCATTGGTTCACTTGACAGTTGCTCTTGTTGTTGCTAGTTGATACCACCCCACCTTATATGTGGCATTCATTCATGGCGACATTCTATATGCTGGCACCTGAGTTTGCAGTGTAGTACCATCCTATTCCATCATGTTCATTTGGTACCTTTTGTGATCAGTCTTTGATATCAGTGATCTGATTCATTCTTCAACATCATTGACATTCTTATATGTGATATTCAGACATGTACTTGTTCGATCATGATCAGATGATCCATTATGTATTTTCTAGTTCTTTATACTTGTATACTTAGTGGATCACTTGTACTTGATATGCGGACATGCTTTACTTTCTCTGAGCATGGGTATGCCTGCCTCAGACAGTGTTTCTTTCTGATCTCCTTTTGTGGCTTGGCAGGCTGAACTCTGGTGAAGTCCTTCTCAGTTTTTGACAGATTTCCTTTCCATGAACTTGCTTAATACATTTCGGCCATCATGTACCCCTTCTGACCTCATATATTAGGGGGCATATGTTATAGCTCCAAATCTCACTCTTGGGGTTTTTGATGCTGCACTCATGGCCCAGGGCAACCCCTCCTTCCAGACCTGGTCCAAAATTTAAAAAATAGTGTTTTATTCCCTATACGCGACATTGCCCTGAGATAAACGCGTGTGTACGCGGGTCTGTGTATACCCAACCCGCGTATATGTCTTAAAACACTTAAAATAATTAAATCTCCTTAATTTCGGGCAGAGATCGTGGATTTTACCTGCTGATCACCTGTTAGTGCCTGTGGCCCAACTGTTACCAACGAATTCCCAACTAAAAAACTACTTTGAGAGAAGTATAAAAAGGCTTCAATGGGAAGGCCTAATGGAGGAGAGAAGAGAGAGAGAGGTTATTATGCTGAGATTTCCCTGACCAGGTCTGAAGATCCTAGTGCCTCCTGCACTTCCCCCATTTACAAGAAACCCTTGTTTTCTTGTGTGATGATGTCTATCTACTACTTGAGATATCATGGAGTAAGTCATGGAAGGAGTTTGTTAAAGGCTTGAGACTGGACGAATCCGAGGGACGGTTCCGCTTTGAGCCTGCGAAAGGACGAATCAGGTGAAATTATTCCTTTCTGCACTTTATTTGTCTATAATAAAAGAAACACTTGTCTTTGTTACTGATATAAATCTTCTTCATGTTTATGATATCCATGTTATGATTCATATATGAATGGTTGTTTAATTGTATAACTAACTACCTTTCAATATACTATGAAGATGATTTCTTTATGATGTTTAGTCCATATACTGTTGTACTTTTTTGAATTGACTGTTTTGCAGGTTAAAGGAGCAAAAGGAACTCCAAGAGGGTTTGGACCCTGGAAGGATCTTCTCAAACGAAGGACCCCCAAGTACGCCCCTTATCGTATAGTTTGCTTATATTAGCATTATGGCTATATGGAATGTGTGTTTCTCTGTATAGAAAACCTTTGATCTGCTAGGGTATCAACCCAAGACCCTAGGGGAATTTGTCCCTTAACACCATCAGGGTTTGGAACCATCAGGCTCAAATTGCTTGGTCTTCCAGAATTTCTTCTGCATGATGTTTTATATTTCCCATTGCTGAGGAGAAACGTGTTGTCTTTGGTCCATATATGCCAACAAGAACAGTCCGTTCATCTGTTTGATGGCAAGGTTGAGATCAAAAAAGCATCATATCGCTTACTTGTCATGACAGGGATAGAATAAGAAAGACTTCTCAAGTTGCAAGGTACCTCTACTCATGCACAAAATTTCTCATACAATTCTCATTATGATGAAGGTACATTTCCATCAATTATTTTATGGCATGCTATATTTGGACACTTGAATTATGAGAGCCTTCATATGTTGAAGAAAAATGGTGTTACTGGTTTGCCTACAATTCTTAGGAAACTTAAGCAATGTGATGTTTGTATTCTAGGAAAGCGTAACAAACGGTCTTTTCATGATTCACATTCCAGAGCACATAGAAAACTTGAACTCATTCATTCATATTTATGTGGCCCGATGCATGTACCTTCTGCAAATGGAAATAAATATGTTATGTCATTTATTGATGACTACACCAAAATGTGTTGGGTTTATTTATTTGAGAACAAATCTAATGTTTTTCAAACATTCAAGAACTTTCATGCATGGATTGAAAATGATGCACAATCTCATATTGGCTCTATTCACATTGATAATGGAAAATAATACACTTCAAATGAATTTGAAAACTATCTTCACCAACATGCATAAAACATCAAACAATTGTGCCTTATAATCCCCAACGGAATAGAGTAGCTGAAAGAATGAACAAGACAATCTTAAATATGGTATGTTCCACGATGTTTTTCAAGAATGTAAAATTGATGTTTTGGGTTGATGTAGTTCTATGTGCCGTGTACGTAAAGAATAGATGTCCAAATAATTCTATTAGAAAAAGACTCCTTATGAAATGTGGTATGGCCACATTCCTTCAGTAAATCATCTCAGGGTCTTTGGTTCCACCTGTTATGCCTTGATACCAAAGGAGCAAAGAAACGAACTTAGTGCAAGGAGTCATAAGTGTATCTTCTTGGGGTATTCAAATTCCTCCAAAGAATACCATCTCTACAATGAAGTTAATAAGAAGTTTGTTGTATCTATAAATGTCATCTTTCTTGAATCTTCCAAGGCTGACAATGTTGTTGAGCGACAACTTGATCGGTTTGATAGATTCGGACATGCAAATTCGTTTCAAGAATTTGATAATTATATTTCACATCTTAAAGGGGGGATTACTATACTGGATCAATTTTTGGAATCTTCTTCTGAAGTAATCTCTCCCCCACATGAAGGTCTAGCCAATGATGACAATTTGAGTGATGTGATTGATAGAATTGGGAGACTCAATATTGATTTAGTCCCTCCTCAGTCAACTAAGAAGCCTGAGTCATCTCAGAAAGGTCCTAAAAAATGGCTGACAAATACACTTGAAAGTGTTCATCCTGATGAGGTTAGAAAGATAGGAACAATAAATTCAACAAGAAAAATGGAGGTGATGTAGACAATTATGATTCACCTGTTGATATGGATGTTTCTTATGATTTTGAATTGAATTTGTCTACAGCTTTTGAACCAACTTCCTTCAAAGAAGCCTCTTCTCATGATGAATGGAAATAAGTGATGCAGAAAGAGTATGATGCCTTGATAAAGAATGGAACTTGGAAGTTGGTTGATCCTCCATTGGGAACAAAACCAATTGGTTGCAAGTGGGTCTACAAAAACAAGTATAAAGTTGATGGCTCACTTCACAAGCACAAAGGCAGGCTTGTGGAAAAAAAAATTGCATAGAATGAAGGTGTCGATTATGAGGAGACTTTCCCCCCCACAACAAAATGGGCTACCATTAGGATACTCGTTGCCTTGGCAGCTCAGAACTGTTTTAAATTCCATCAAATGATGTAAAAACAGATTTCTTGAATGGAGATCTGAAAGAGAATTTTTTTATGTCCCATCCAGAAGGATATGTTGTGAAGGGCCAAGAAAACAAGGTATGCAAGCTTGTGAAATCCTTGTATGGCCTTAAGCAAACACCGCAAGCCTGGTATGAAAATTTAATTGAGCATCTTCTGAAACACAACTTAACACATTATGATCTTGATGAAGTAACTTTTCTTGTCAAGAGATTTGGAAAAAGAGTTTTATATCTTGTGGTGTATGTAGATGATATTTTGATGACAGGGAATAATGAGAGCTACATTGCATCCATAAAGAAGGAAATGAGGAAAATTTTTGAAATGATTGAGTTGGTCTATGTTCACTACTATCTTCGTATTGAAGTAACTCAACATCTGAAGTTTATATTCCTCTCTTAGAAGAAGTACATTGGAGATCTGTTGAACATGTTTGGCATGGTTGAGTGCAATCCTTTGACTACTCCAATGAAATAGAACTTGAATCTCACATCCATTGAAGGAAAATAATTTGAGGATGCAACAAAGTATAGATAGCTTGTAGGAAGTCTCAACTACCTGACTACTACCAGACCACACATTTCATTTGTTGTTGTAATCCTCTCTAGGTTTATGAAAATGCCTTGTGAGGGACATTAGTCTACTGAAAAAGGAGTTCTAATGTATTTGAATGGAACTCAAGACTTTGGACTCAGGTATACACAGGTGGGTGACTTCAACTTGATTGGATACTCTAACTCAGACTTCGATGGAGATAAAGAAACTGGGGTATCTACTTCAGGTTATGCTATGAGTCTTGGATCAGGATTTGTCTCTTGGAGGTCACACAAACAAACAATTCTAGCAAATTCCACAACAAAGGAAGAATATGTGGCAGAATTTGAAGCAACAAAGGAAATTGTGTGGATCAAGAAAATTCTGGAGGATTTGTAGGTAAAACAAGTGCATTTGACTCCACTCATGATTGAAAACACCTCTGGAATAAAGTTGGTCAAGTATCCAAAGCTCCATGATTGAACGAATCACATCAATACAAAATATCATCTAATTCAAAATAATGTTGAGGCCAAGACAATCCATCTACGCCATTGTTCCACAAATGAGCAGATTGCAAAAATCTTCACCAAAGCACTTGGAAGAGAAAAGTTCAAAAGATTTAGAATGATGCTTGGACTCACCAACATCCCTTCAGATTAAGGTGGGGAATGTTGACACCTAATCATTTGGATTGGTTGAATATATGTAAAATAGTGTAAATGGTAAATAAGGAGAATAGGAAATTTTAGAGACACGGGGAGGTGAAGCCCAAGAGTCTCCCCCTCCATGTATATATCCATGAGCAATCTTACTGAAAAGTCACAATTCACATTGTGGAGTTACCTCCTGGCCTTACATCAGTGAACACCCTTGGGATATTGGAGTATCATAGAATTGGGGCCTTGGAGGGATGACTTCACAAGTGGCGATGTGGTAGTTCCATCTGTATGACACGAGTCAACAAGATATTTCATTTTTGTTATCCTAAGTTATACAAATGAGTGACATGTGGAACATGTTAAGAGTGCCATGTGGTAGTGGACATGTCACCATGTGCTAATTTAGCTACGTGTTAGAAAAGCCAACCTTCTCCACGTGACAAGCTATGATTGGGTTGTAGAGTGATGAGATGGCCACAACCCTATTGTCCTATTGGAGTTTTGTGATGATTTCCAGTTATAAAGAAATTTCCAAATATTATATTTGACCTTGTTGGTATAATTTATACAAGCATATCGACAAATCAAAAGAGTTGTCCCCATATATATATATATATATATATATATATATATATATATATATATATATATATATATATATCGATTGGTTGGGCCGCTAGTCTATTGACATATTAGAGTATCAAAGTGTCGGTGTTATTTCAAATATTGTCGTATCGAAGGAATATCAACATTATACCATACCTGCTATATCAATAAGGTGGCATATCAGATATACTATTGGGAAAAATATTGAGAGGGGGGAGGTGAATCAATATTTAAAACTCACTTAAACTTTTCTTTTCTTACTCATATTTTTGTACGTGAATTTACAGAAAGAAACCTACATATATATGTGACTATTATGCAGACAACTAGTGTATATCAAGTAAACTTACTTTGCAATTAATTAATCATTTGTTTAAATTGAACCAGTGTATCAGTACATCATTGAGAATTAATTAAATAATAGTCATGTGCAATAAGAACAGAATAAACCATCACACATAAGAAACACACATGAACACCAGTATTTTAGGTGGAGACCTAATATGGGAAAAAAACACAACTATTATCGTCTTTGTCTTCTTTTTATTATAAATAAAAAATCCTTACGATATTGTATTGGCACAAACTCATACTAGCATGCAAGCACCCATGTGCAGAAGGCTACAACCTTCTATCGTTCTCTAGCACCCACTGGTCCAAGGGAGGTCTAATCCCATGATGTCATTTACCGGCACCCACTGGAAGGGAGCTCCAACCCCCTTATCAGATTTACCAGATACCACTGGAAGGAAGCTTCAACTCCCTTACTAAAGGCTCCAACCATCAGCACCACCATGGACAACATTTCATAATTTTTCACATTGGATCCACCTAATACAAAACATCACAACTTGTAGGCCACTTTTCATCAAATTTTCATACTAAATGCACTACCATCATTTAAACCCAATACCAAATATCAAAACTAAAATTGATCACTGCACAAAATTACTCAATCATTGAGCCAACTGACTCAACCAATCACTGAACCAATTGAGACCCAAATCAATAAAATTATTCTCAAACAATCAAAGCAGTTAGATCATTGTAACCAGAATACCAATATTAAACCCAAACACTACATTAACTCACTAAACCAACTGAAAAATCCTGATCAATAAAGTTTCAGAAATATATATGCTACTTTACTTTAGAAAATCTACATTTATACGTGACTTCCTTGAAGCACACCCACGTACGGATCTCAAAAAATTGAACCCTGAAACTAAATCATTGTCACTCTGAAATAAAATCTAAGTCACACACAGAACTATTAAATCATTCTAAAATAATAATAGAACCATCATTGATCTTCAATCACATACAACTAGTAGCATCATCACTCTTCAACATATCAATCCTCAATAAATTCATCTTCAAACATCACTATTAAGCCCAAATCATCAAGTAAGACTTCATTGACAGACAACAGAAACACAACAAGACTGATTAGACTGATGATGCATCTTATTCAACAAAACCCTAGATTTTATAAGTTCTTTCCACAAAATAATTTCGCGTGTATACACGCTTTTCGGGAATAAATCCCACGTATAGATCTGACTCGATACGCGACTTACCAGTTTTAAACCTGTATATGTATGCGTCTTTCAAGTTATCAAACCCGCATACAAATTTGCAATTATTGACACAAACCTTCGTTGCACAACAAAACTTCAGGCATACCCATAACTCATCATACACATAATAATCACACGTCAAAACATTATCATCACAGATCAAATCAACCCATAAGAAGATTATTCAATACATAGTCATTTCAGATCTATTGGACTTGATCCATCATCATATTTCTAGGTTCATAATTAGTTTCATTAATATCACATTACATTCACACTTGTTTAAGATCTAACTATTCATGAAATATACATCACTTGCACACCCAAAGTACTTTGATCTTCATATCCTTATATAGTTTAGCCCTTATCCAATACGAGAGGTCAAAACCACACTGATGTTGATGGTATTCTTTGATGGGATCAAATATCCGTTGTTGGGCTCAATACTATGGGTCAATACAATGGTAAAGATCCCTGGTATTTAGAATACCATGGTGCGAAAATTGTACGAGCCTTTTCTTCTTCAAACTCACGTGTGTACGCAGATTTGCTTCACAAAACCTACATATACATGACTTTGATTCACCAAACCTGCGTATACTTCTTCAAAATTCATCTTTATCATTCCTCTATCTCAGAACTGATATTCCTTTATCCAATATTTCTGTCACATCTGTACTGGCTTGAATACTCTTCCTACTACCATCATGTTGACATGTTTATTAAGTAGGTTTCCATCAAAGACAACACATTTGTCATAATGCCAACATATATTGAGATATCAGAAGTGAAGATAATGACAATGTAGATATATGGAAAAATGTTGATATGGCAAGGCCCAATATGTCACATGGGTTAGGGACATGGAATAGTGCAGATGTGCCATTTCACTAAGACTTTCAACACGTTAGCCACGTGGATGTATGAAAATGATGTGTCATTTGGCGGGGGGTTAAAGGGGAAAAACTTTGTGCCTGTAGCTAAGGGGCAAAAATTTGTTCTTGTAGCTCCAATTGTGATAAAATTATATCATTAGAAAACTTTTGATGAGTAGAAGGCGACGGTGGTATCAATTGTGATTTTAGGTGTGGAAGAAAGAGGATTTTTGGATAACCCCATCTTCGTAATGTACCATGAAGTTTCGTTTTAATTACACCCTGCAACTCTAATATGGCATTAGGGGGGTTGGGTATGCTACAAATTCCACTGAAAAAAATAAAAAATAAAAGGACTTGGTAGCTTTTTATATTTGTTTTGGAAATTTTCACCTTTAGTGGTTTTGTGGTGCATGGTGGTTTAACCCATGATTTTGTAGTTTTGGTTAAGGATCTACAATTATATATATATATATATATATATATATATATATATATATATATATATATATATATATATATATATATATCTGTGGCATAGTCTAACTTATAGACGAAATAGTATTTTTCACCAAAATCCAGCAATACAATTTCAAGGTTTTTTTTTTTGTTTAAAATATATTTTTGAATGCATAAATGGATTATGAACCCTCAAAAATCCCTAGGGCACTTGAATTATACAAATTAAACAATTTAAACTCAAGTTTTTAAAAATCTTTGTTGGATTTTGATTAAAATTAACTAGAAAAATGTCGTGAAAAAGGTCATTTCATTTATAAGTTAGACTACGTTGATATATATATATATATAATGAAAAATATTTTTGGTTTTCCTAGTTTAGGTTTCCAAGATAACATCTTTATGTTAATCTGTGTATTTTTCCATTGCATCTTTTCTATTTTATTAAGAAAATTTTCATAGCAATTAATTGTACATAGTTAAAGCCTACACTATTATTTCACATTAAAAAGAAACAACTACTTTTGAATATGGATGAATAAACCTGTTAATATTTTTTCTGATAAAGGAAAAATGTCAACCTCCTAGGGCCTAGATACACGTCCCTCTTCATTTTTAGAGAGGTGTTACTCTTGTTTTTCATTGCACTAAGATTTTCAACATATATTAAGAAATAATATACTTTCAAATCATACACATATGAATGGACCATGCATGATAACAATATTAGATAGCAAAAAATATTAAATATACGGAGTAGGGAAAATTTTAAGAACCACCCTAAATTTATATGTATAATAAATGGGCGAATCCCCATGATACATAGGAAAAATGGGAGGCGATTTTATCAATAATATAATATGTATATATAATTTTTTAAGCGAATCTCTCACCAGATTATATTATCTTGTAAAGTCATGGCAAATCTATCACTAAATTATATAATCTTGTAAGATTTTGGTAAATATTTCAATGACTAATAAAAAGTGAAGTCTTGGCGAATGTTTTGTTAAAGTATGAAACCATATATGATAATAGGAAAACATATTCATTAAATTATAATATACTAACATACATGTTTGGAAAAAAGAAACATAATTTTCTCTTCCTACAAACAATGTTACAAGTCTCAATGGTCATGTTTGTCAAGGTTCTCACTGTACACTCTTTCATATCCTTCTATTAGTTTTGATAATATTCCACAACAAAGTTCTTGTAGGTGTTGATCTTGACCACCAGTTTTGTCAAGGTAGGAGAGATTAATATTTTCTCTACCACTTTTGTCAAGCTACCACTTTTGTCAAGCTATCAAATTTCTTTCTTATTCCATAGAGTCCAACTACGAGATAAAAAAGAAACAAACAAAGAAACAAACATATTTTGTACCACCCTTGTCAAGCTATCAAATTTCTTTCTATTCCATAGACTCCAACTGTGAGATTAAAAAAAAACACATTTTGTTTACCCCAACACGCCAACAAGTAGCAAGCCCCAACTATATAATATAAGAAAGTAGTAGGTATCCTAGAGGCCTCAAGGGGATCTAATGGAAAGAAGTAACTGTTGTCAGAAGCCTTCCAATCAATATATTAATATATACATATAGATTTATTATTATTTTAATTGGAAATCTTCAATTAAATAATAAAATTTAATTACGTCTCTCCAAATCTAAATTGCTTATTAGCATAATTCACTACCTTCATACGTCTTACATTTTTTAACAATGTTGCAACATGTGGATTAGTTTTCTTTTTGGTGCACAATCTCTACATTTTAGGACAATATGGTGCACTAGCCCAACCCCTACAGATCATTACGACAAATTAAGAAAAACAGAGAAGATGAAAGGTTGTACAAACCAACATATTTTTCAAGCACTAGCCCAACCCCTACAAATCATTACGACAAATTAAGAATAACAGAGAAGATGAAAGGTTGTACAAACCAACATATTTTTTAGACAACTAATCCAACATCAATACCTTAATTTTTCATGAAGATATCATATTGAGAACGTTTGAATAATGGTGGGAAATCTGGGCACTGACTATCTCTCTTCTACGAGGGTGATGTGGAAAGAGTGATAAGACTTCACTGTTTTGAATTTTTTTTTTGTTAAATCATAAAAACCAATATTAATGGAGATATTGGTATTTTTTACTAAATTTTGTGAAGTGACTAAATGTAGCTTTAACCATTCACTTTAAGATGTTTTTTATAATATAATTTCCTAAGTCTATTTAATATCTTCATTATCATAAAAACCAACCTATATCCATCTTAACTCCACTTCTACCACTCTTAGAGGGATGAAATCTATTGATCCCTCTCAGCACTTCGTAGACCTAGAATTAAGATGGATCTAAGCTTATAGAATTTCCCATTTAAATAGTCTATTCTCACATGAATGCCATGATATTACCATGGGTCAATACCATGGGTTATCATAAACCTGGAGCTTAAAAACTACAATTAGTAATTTATAAAAATTAATAAAATTAATAATTGATTTTTATTTTGTTTTTTTATTTTAACCAAATAAAAATGTTTAAGTGACATTAAATTACAAGATCCATTTTTACCCTTGATCTACCAAGCCCGAGGATCAAATGTTTTTTCACTCTATGCTAGTTTTCATATCACGATATTTGATCCCTCCCAAGGCTTAGTAGATCCAGAGTAAAGATGGATCTATGTTGGTTTAATTCCCCCTTTAAATAGCCTACATTCCACGTGAATACCATGGGTCAATACCATGTGCCATATTTCTTTCATTAATACTAATATTAGGGTTAATAATGTTTTTTTGCATGGTATTAATAATAATTTGGCCCATGGTATTTGGCCCATAGTATTTGGCCCATAGGCTTCACCTAAATATAACACATTTTTTGAGTGTTCTTAAATATAATGTGACTTCTCGAGTAAATATAAAAAAAATGTTTTCTTTATTTACCATACCTCTTGTTTATTTATATTTTTATTAATTTACCATACCTCTTTTATAAATATGGTATTTGGCCCATAGGATTCACTTAAATAAAACCTCTTTTTTGACTCTTCTTAAATAGAAAGAGGGTTATGGACTAAATATAAAAAGAGGTTTTATTTATTTACCATACTCCACTTTATTTATATTTTTATTTATTTACACATAAATATAAGGTGACTTATGAAGTGAATATAAAAAAATGTTTTCCATTATTCTTTATATGATTATGACTAAATAGATGCAAACTTGGAATATGGCAAGAACATTATTCAATCTTTACATAAACATGAAAATAAGAAACTTGAATTTTTAAATAAAATGAATTATTCTTTTATGAACATTTGTTCCAAAAAATAAGGTCATTTTCTCGAAATTAACCCCAATACCATAAAATACGGGAAAATGAAGAAAAAAACCTTTTTTACACCGAATGTGGCGGGTGAAATAACTATCATAAATACCTATTCTTGAAAATTAGAGTGAATGGAAGGTTGTAACTCCTAATTTCAAGGGCTAAATTTACTTTTTTTACTCTCTCCCTTAAAATAAGGTGGGCTAACCCCATACCTAATTTTTTTACAAAATAAATTTGAGGTGATTTGTAACAATGTACTGTGATACAAAATATTCGCCCAATAAAAATATAAAACCCTTTAATTTTTCCCAAGGGCGAAAATTCGCCCCTAAAAGTTTCCATGATATGAAGAATTTAATTAAACATGTCCACTCTAATTATCAACAATGTAAACTATTAAATGGGAATTGTAAACTCAAAAAGAGAATTCTAGCCCAAAAAACCCAAAAAAAACATGAAAACAACCCAAAAACAAAAATTGTTGATGCTGGAATAACAAATTTATTTTTTTTCCCAGTAAATTTTCAACATTTTTAAAAATGAGAGTAAAAACCAATAAAAACCAATTTTTTTGTGCAAAAAACACCTAAAAACAAAAAGTGTTGATGTTGGAACAACGTCTTTCTTTTTCAAGGTAAATTTTCAACATCTTTTAGTAATGGCCTTAAGGATAAAATATCGTGACTTAGAAAATCCTTAAAATTCCAACATTTTTTAGCCATGGAGTTAAATATAAAATACTTATAACTATTTTCAACCATAGCATTAAAGATAAAATATCATGACTCAGAAAAACCTTAAATTTTTTACAATTTTTCAACCATGTTATTAAAACCAAAGCTCATGACTAAATAAAACCTTAAGTTTTCAACATATTTCAAGCAAGGCATTATGGAAAAAAAAATGACTAAACAAACTTAAAAAATGAACACCTAAATGAAAGAGTCATTATACCAAGAGTAATTTTTTTTTTTTTAATTCTACAAGTATAACGACTTTAAAATCTTAGCCTAAGGCAACTTGACACATTGCAACAAAAATTTAAAAATAGACCATCAAATTGACATGCATTGTATGCGAACTTGACCCATTGTAATGAAAACTTAAAGACCAAACATGAAATTGACACATTGTGGGGGCGGACTTGATCCATTATAATGAAAACATTAAAATCAACTATTAAATTGATATATAATGAGATCAAGTTGCTAGTCGAGGGTCGATAGAGACCTTGCAGATAGAAAATGAAATAAAACAAATAATAAATAAATATATAAATAAATAAAAATGAAATATACAAACAAAAACCAAAATCAAACCATTGAAAAAAATAAAACTAAAACAAGAAAAAAAAATACAAAAAGTTAAAAAATAATAACAAGTGAATAAAAATATATATTAAAACATAAAAATAAAAAATAAAAACATGACAAAAAAAAAACAAAAATTAAAATATTGAAAAAACAACTTAAAAAAACAAACAAATATAGAAAAAAAAAGACCAAAAACAAACCAAACATAAAATATGTAAAAAAACAAAATCGACTTAGAAAAAAAATAAAATAAATAAACAAATAGAGATTAAAAAAATAAAAAGCAATATTAGATAATTAAAAAAAAATAACCAAACAACCAAAATAAAAAAGCATTAAAAATAAATAAATAATGTATTAAAATAAACATAAAAACAAATAAAAATATTTAAAAGAATTTAAAATAATAATAATAATATAAAACATTTAAAAAAACATATTAAAAAAAATTAAATCTATGGCCCCACAGACCGTGGGTAGGGAAGTTTGATTCCCCCCTGCTTAGCCCCATCGCCCCATGACCCTGTGTGGGGAAGTCTGATCCCTCCCCATCCACCCCTGCCACTCCACTACCCTGGGTGTCACGCCATTATCCTGGCGGTGGTCTTTCAACCGCACATAGGCAGGTGCGGCACCGCTACCCACTTTCTTTTCACCAATACTAATGAGTACGGGCTACACCTAACATTCAACACTTAGTTATTTTTCTGCAATTCTACTAAGAATTCATCATTTTACACAACAGCATTAACATTCATCATCATCATTATATAAATATGCACAGTGGATAAACTTCTTTAATGGGAGGGCAAACTCTCATATTAGAGTTTGTCCAATAATAATAATACAATTTTTACAAGTATTTTTACAAATGTAGCCTTTGCCAAGAACCCCAAAATTCACCTTGACAATCTACCAAAAATTAGCAATTTTAGCCAACTCGTGTCAAGTCGCTCACCTCACCGAGTCGGGTCGCCCTTCCATTCAGTAGCACCCACACTCTGTCATGTCATGCAGCTCATTCGAGCAAAGGCACCCACCTTCGTGTCACCCTCTACATCTTGTCATTGGGCAAGGGTGCCCAACCTCTGTGTCGTCCTTCGCAATCATTCAGGCAGCAACGCCCAATCGTGTTGTCCAATCGTGTTGTGTCACCATCCGCAACTCACCCGTGCAGGAGCCCCACAACGTTCATCCAATCTGCAACTCTACCACTGGTAGAGGTGCCCACACTCAACCGCAACTCATCCGCGGGTTAGAGCGCCCAACCCCGTGTCATCTTCCGTAGCTCACCCGATGATTTCCCCCACCGCAACTCATCTTCAGGCTCTTTGACCTTCACATGTGCAACTCCTCCAATAGAACATTTCCCAATTGCTTTATTCAAAATAGCTATCTCATTTCGAGCATCATCAAGTTCCTTCTACAACTTCAAGATTTTTGCCAAACCTTGATCCCTTGTAGCTCCAATGTCCTTGACTTATTTCTCTCTTTGCACATACATCCATTTTGTATACTCATATAAGATTTTGAGGTCTTCAAAATATTCCTTCAACTTCATGTGCTCTTCCTGCAAATTTGTTCTCATATCTTGATGTTCGGCATATTTAGCCTTCACCAAAGCTATATCATAAGCTAATTCCTCCATTCTATCCACTACCCTGTCCATAAAATTTGGTTCGACATCCTTGCCAGATTCCCCTGTCATAACTTGAGGTTCTTCTGCTTGATCCGCCATCAACTTCCTTTGTGATCTAGTAAAGATCATAAAATTTTCAACTTGCCCCTCTACTTGTCTTTGTTGAACTTTCCAAGCCCTACGGAAAGTTTGATATCACCTGTCATGAAGCACAGGTAAATCTGCTTCACTTTCACAATTCAGGCCTCCGATACTACTTTTCACGAAGTGCAGTGGTATCTGTCTCGCTTCTCGATTCGTTCTGAATCAGGGCCTCTGATACCACCTGTCACACCACTATCCTGGCAGCCTTTCAACCACACATAGGTAGGTGCAACACCACTACCCACTTTCTTTTCACCAATACTAATGACTGCAAGTTATGCCTAACATGAAACACTTAGTTATTTTTTTGCAATTCTATTAAGAATTCATCATTTTACATAGTAGAATTAACATTCATCATCATCATCGTATAAATATGCACAAAAGATAACTTTCTTTTAATGGGAGAGGAAACTTCCATATCAAAGTCTACCCAATAATAGTAATAAAAATTTTAAAAGTATTTTTACAAATGCAGCCCTTACCAAGAACCCCAAAATTCACCTTGACAATCTGCCAAAAATCAGCGATTTCACACTACACGTGTCGGGTCGTCCACCTCACAAGGTTGGGTCACCCTTCCGTTCAGCAGTGCCCATGCTCTGTCATGTCGTGCAGCTCATTCAGGCAAATGCACCCACCTTTGTGTCACCCTCTGTAGAGCGTCACTGGGTAGGGGCACCCACCCTCCGTGTCGTCCTCCGCAATCGTTTAGGTAGTAGTGCCCAACTGTGCCATGTCACCCTTCACAACTCACCCGTGTAGGAGCGCCCACACCATTCATCCAATCCACAACTCGTCCACAGGCAAAGTCGCCCAACCACAACTCTTCCACAAGTCGAAGCGCCCAACCTCGTGTTGCCTTCCACAACTTGGCTGATGGTCGCACCCACTGCAACTCGTCTATGGGTCAGAGCGCCCAACCCTGTGTCATCTTCCGCATCTCGCCTGACGGTCACACCCACCGCAACTCGTTCGCGGTCAAGGTCACCCACTGCAGCTCATCCACGGGCAGGGTCGCCCACTGCAACTCGTCCACACCCGAACTTCACCCGAAACCTGTAACTTCCTTTTGCCTTAGCTTAGTATTGTAGCCCTCGATCCATCTGTACTCCGCCCTCCTTATCCACTTACCCCATTGCTCGTCCAAGTAATGTGTCCTATTAACTTGCTTGAGTTGGATGATTTGATGCCTTACTCCATCAAATCACTACTAATATATATACGACCTTCAAGCATTAAGGTGGGTCGGCCTACCCAGGCTGACCATACAAGTCATTTACTAAAATACCAAAAGATGCACCGGTCCACACGTCGACCCACCAACTTGTCGGTTTTTCTACACCTCTATAAACTCGCCGAACGTGCTTTCCCATACTTAGTCAATTTTCCATTCTCAATTTTTCGACCCTCCAAGTAGCTCATCGAAACTCGTCGTGACACACTCGTCGAGGTCCATTTAACCGAATGTACCCACTCATCATCGCAACTCGGCTCGTCGCCTTTAACTGAAGTTATGTCTCCACTGCTGCTCATTGCACGTGTGGCCAACTCGTGGTCGTGATACTGGGCAATGAAGTACTATTCCTGAAATCAGTCTTCCCTGCCCAAGGCCATGGGGCAGTGGAGCTGGGCAGGAGTGGGAGCTAGGGAGACAATGCATGTGGTCGTGGCCCAGTCAATGGGGAGTTACATGCATCTCCCCCCCCCCGCCCATGCTTGCGTCCCCACAGGCCCTAGGCGGGGCAACGTAATTGGCCAATCACTGCCCAGGATATGTGGGGTCGCAGGCTTGGGCAGGGGGGTTGGGTGCAACTCACCCAGCCCAAGGTCCATGGGGAGTGAATTTTTATTATTTTTAATTTTTAATTTAACTTAATTTTAATTATTATTTTTTTATGTGTTTTTTTTTTCTATTTTTTATTTTATTTTTATTTTAATGTTTTTTTTTTACATTAATTTTTTTTAATATATATATATATATTATGCTTTTATTATTTTTTATGCTTTTTAATTTTTATTTTCAAGGTTTTTTTTTAATTGTATTTTATTTTGTTTTTTAACATTTTTTTTTGCTATTTTTACTTAAAATTTTATCTGAATCATTTTTGTTCAAAAAAAAAAAACCTTCAAATATCATCATCTTTCGATATAAAATTTGTTATTTTTCCAACTGTTTTTATTCAATTTTTTCATAACTTTTTATTTATTTAACATGTCATTTTTAGCGAAAAAGTCCTTAAATACGTATTTTTTTCATTATATCTATGCGCAAAATGTATATTTTTTGTCCAATATTTAAAATTATTATTTTTTAGTGACAATTATATTATGTGTATTGAAGTATTAATTAACTATAATAGATATATAAAAAATTTTAACATCAAAATATTAATGTTATTATTATTTTTTTATTTTGCAAAAAAAAAATCATTATAAAAAAACATTGCAAATAAAAATAACAAACACATGTTTGGAAAACCCTTAAAAAACAAACATGTGAGGATGAAAAACAATAAGAGGAATAAGACAACTTGAAAAATAGTTAAATAATCAACATTTAAAAAAAAAAGTGTGCATACTTAGGACAAAAGAAAACTTAAAGTGTAAAAATTATGCCTTAAACAAATGTTGATGCTTTTCAAAATCCGTATGAAAATCACCATTATTTAAAAAAATTATCCACACTTAGTACATTAGAAGATTTGAAGCGTAAAAAATAAGCCCTCTTAAAAAAGGGTTGATGTTGAATCGACATTTTTTAAAACGGCATGAAAATCACTAACATTTAAAAAAAATGTCCATACTTGATACATAAGAAAATTTAAAGTGTCAAAAGTATGCTCCAAAAGAAAATGTATTCTAAATCAACACTTTTCAAAATCGGATTATTTTTTTCTATCTCAAAAACACGGGTACTCGGTATCGTTATTGTTTCATAGTTTACATTGTTTATCATTCATGAGATAAGAATTATTGAAGCAAGGCAATAGATAGAGACAAAATATTAATGGTCCAGATATTCAGAAAGCTACAAAATAATTTCATTCAAGGAAATCTTAAATGACATAAGAAAACAATCATGAGATTCATACTACTTTTAAAATAATTTTTAGAATCACAAATGAATTGCTTTCCCAGAAGGGAGATCTCTATGAGAGTCAAAAATTATTTTTTACAAATTTAAAGTTTTGGAAAATTTGGGTGCCTAAAGCACTCTTTAAAATACGAGTACTTAAAGTTGTATAAGTAAATGCATTTGTCCCATAAGGGGACTAGGATTGGGCTCTCATGGACTAGTAAATGTTAAGATACAAAAATGATGTAGAAGGACCTCTATTGTGTTGAAAAAGATGTTGCGTTATATGACTGGATTAATGTCAATAATCTAATTGTTTCAAAATTATTCAAGATTAATAATATATTGTAATGATTCCTTTATCCATTCTTCGATATATTATTTCATCAGAGCAATCGTTATGTCATGTTTGACACATAAGTCAAAGATTTCCTCTTCAATATTTTGATCATCTTCTTACAACTGTGCAGTTGCAGCTAATAGATCATCCTTATAATTTACAAATGTAACTAACCACTTTTTAATCTATACATATGGGAATTTGATCAAGTTATCGAATTCGAAACCCATTCAAGTCTTAATAACCTCTAGCTCTTCTTATAATAAATCTTCATAAACAAGCATAGGGTCTCTAATCATGTGGGGACCCTTGAGGTTGTTGAAAACTTGAATGGCCTTAAAAGAGGCATTTCTCCTTTCATTTCCAGCGTTGGAGTAGTTAACAATAGCCTCCTCTAACATTTTAATTCTAGCATATTGACTAGATTTTATCTTCTTTAGTCTTTTAGGCCCTGGGATATTTTGTTGTGCCCTTTGGAATTCACTAATTAAGGTGATATTATTCACAAAGGTTAACAATTCATTATTTCTTTTATCATTTTCAAGATCCTTCCTAACATAATCAATAAATTAACAAATTATCTGCGCCAAATTCCTCAAGTGCATATTGATTTCCCATGGTTCTTCAACAATTTACATTCTCATATTCATGTTAATTACAGTATGTGTGCCACTTTTCTTATTTGGTGGGGTGTGCTAGATGTATTTGTGATAGAATCAATTGCTTTAATAGTTAAGGGGGTCATGAACAAAGGTGCTAGATTAAGAGCTTCTTTAAGCTCATTTATTCCTCTTTTTAGTCTCAGATTTTCAACTTCCTATTCTATAACATATTAGGATAGAAATTCACCATTAGTTTTGTGTAGCTTCAGGAGTCCAGTTGCTCTTATTTTAGAGACATTCTCTTCTATTCTCGACTAATTAATGACCTTTCTAATTTTAAATTTTAATATTTCAACCCTTATCTTCTTATTACCTCAATCAGAATGTGCATCCTACATGGTTTGTGAATTTTCATCAAACATGATCGATTCCTCTGCTATCTTTTGAATCATTCTCTAGGTTTCAACCATGTGGGATGTAACCCAATCAGGAAGTGGAGTACTATCAACATCCATATTAGTTGGATCTTCTATAGGTTGAGCCTATTTATATATTTTACTTTTGGATGAATCAATAATGTGTGATCTTTCTAAGACCACATTGGGAGGTGGCTCCTCTCCATCTCCTCCACTAGAGTTCCTATCATTACTAGTTCCTCTAGCCACATTGGAGTCATTCCTTTTGTGACTTGATGATAAAGTTGGGAAATATCAAGGTGTTGAAGTTGGAGGGGAGATACATCTGTACGCTTTCTGGCGTTTCTCTACTTTTCCTTCTTGGTGTAACATTTGTTTCTTTAACAATTTTTTTGATAGGATAGGTTTGTCTCTTTCCTTTGATGGTCCAATGTGAATTTATCTTCTTTCTTCAATAATATTCATAAATAAATTTCCATATCTGATTATGGCAAGGTGTCTAGAATAAATTCCCCTGGGTCAAATCCTTAGATTGCCTCTGCTTCAGTTAAATTGAAAATTTTCAATGATTCAGAAAATTCTGCCAGGTGAGAAGCATTTTTTACAGTTACTTTTCCCACAATAAAAGGAATAGAAATAAACTACTTATTTGCTTTCTCTCAAATATAATGAGCCATGGATGAAATGTCTAAATAGTTTAGCAATGAAGTAACTATTCAATACAAACATAGAAAGTAACAGGAGCTTGTCCTGAAATCCGTAGATGTGAATCAATGTGTTTTCCTCTCTTTCTTCATCTATGGCTTTTCCCAAGAGGAAGTCATGTACTCATTTGAAATTATATTGGGTTCTCGCCTAGCTAGAAAATAGCTAACTTCATTAACAAAAGAATCTTGTATTAGGAAAAATGAAATGGGGCCTTATGCTTCCATAACACCAAATATCATAATTGTACTAGATCTATGCCTGGATTCAAACTGTCCTTACAACATAGACCATGCAAGGTATGACATGAGACTAGGGCAATGACCAAATAAGTCTTCATGAAAAATTTATGAGTTTTGGTAGATTGGTAAGCTAGAAGGACAATTCAGTGGAGATGAAGTCCGCCCAATCGAAAAGAACATATATTTTAAAAGAATAATCTAATGCGTAGAGAACAAAGTTTGGGACATTTGTAGTTGTTTCTTATTCCATTAGTCAGGAAAAAATCCATGAAAAATATTTGAAGGACTTAGAAAATATTGAAATATCTAAGAGATAAATTTCATAAGGAACCTTCAGAGAAGAAACATGAACTCGTCAATAATTTTCATTCTAGCAGCCTAAGAGTCTAAGAAAGTATAAGATTATGGTAACTTGAGTATTATTTAGGTTCTAGTAGCTTAAGGAGCTATCTGAATGATTTTGGGGTCGTGGGAATCAGATTCTTCTTAACTCCAAGCTTGAAAATTCTAGTTTTTGGATCAAAAATTGCACACACAAGAAAACTATTTCTTTGAAATCAAATACTTTAGGGATGCATACAACATTTGCTAGTCCCGTGGTCCAAATCTTGTTACTTCTCTCCTCATCTAGTGACAAGTTCAAATACCATTGATATGCAATCAACTAGTGAAAAATTTTATCTACGTGAGCAAGTGAATTGAATGTGTTACAACAAACTGTCATTCTCTTCTTTATAGTAGCCATTTTTTTGTTGTACTTAGTTAATTATGTTGTACTTAAGGAATTATGGAGTATTTTTGGAGGTGTTATATGAGATGATCTAGAAGGCATGGATATGCATGATGATATTTCTACCGTTAAAATCATGGCCGTCTTTCTAGTTCCAAAATTTTCGATGGCTTGAAAAACCTTCCAACAACAATAGGGAAAATTGCCCGTTGACAAATTTCAATTAGATATGCTCTCATTCACTATGGAATTTTGCATTGGTATGTGGCCCAATTTCCAATTAAGGATTTTGAAAATAAATTAAAATTGATAAAATGACCTAATTTATTTCAAATAATTTAAGTCTAATCTATTTAAAGATAATAAAATTATATTTAAATTGATAGAAAATATTAAAGTTGGATGTAATATTGGATTATTAATTACTAAATATCAAGAAATATTCCATTCATTCAATAAAAAATAAAAACAAGTGTGTGTAGAGTTATTTTCTCAAATAAATATTTATTTGGAAAAAAATATAATATGTACCCTCGTATCCAATTAAGAATCAATTAAAGAATTAAACTTATAATGAATCATATGGATAGTAAAATTATATATATATATATATATATATATATATATATATATTACAAGAATACAATTCAACTCAATCAATATATTTCTTCAAAATGATACATTCCTTCAATCTCTACTAAAACTTACATCAGTATACACATTTAATACAAGGTTTTCTAGCCTCTTCCTCCTAGGAAGAGTTCCATTTTTAAACCCCCTTGCTAATACATTTTCTCTAATCTATTTTTTTGGTCCGAACTTAAATAGGAATGCAGCAAATCATAGATATAGCCATAAATACAGAGATGCAACAGAAATAACATTTCATTTCATTAATATCAAATATTGAAATATTCTTATATACAGAAATGGAAATAGACTAGCTTGGGCAATGGTAGCTTATCTTTGAGAAGAGATGTGGTGGTTACATGCCTCTGAACTGTGTTGCAATGAGGCTCAAAGGCCTATTTGTTATTGAGAAACAATCGAAAACCCTAAACATCCAAAAACCTAACCCTAGGAGATGAAGCACCAAAACTATGGGCCCCGTTTGGGTAAATTGGTACACCAACTTCCCAATGTCGTAACTTTGGCATACGATCTCCATTTGCATATCATTATACCTCGTTTTGAAGATCTTGAAGAAAGGCTAAAAACAAAAAAGTAATTTGATTTAGAGCTTTTCTAGTCTCTCCGTTTTCTCTAAGAACGTCATTTATAGCCTCAAAATGGCTCCACAAGTTTAGGACCTGAAAAAACTGCCAAAAATAGTAAATTATGCTACAATTAAGGAAACTGAAAAAATTAAAGAGACAATGTTGGGGGTCCAAGTGGAATAGGCAAGTGGCCACCAATATCCACCTGGATCATTCCTACCCCCTTAGGAAGCAATGGTCCCCATTGCGTTGAGTGCCTCGATTTGATGGGGAAACTTCTGTTGAACTTGGTCCCTGGTGAGCCACTTGCCTTGGTGCAAGATTTGGCCAGCTTTGACAACCCAATAGAGTTGTATCTTTTGCTAGTGAGTGTTCTTAATCTGTGTGTCCATGATCCGATCAGTTGTGGCATGTTCCATTCAGTCTGAGTTTAGCTCTGTTGGTGTGAGTTGTTCTGCGATGTCGGATGTGTCCAAAAATGATGGAAAGTATGGCCTAAGGCAATCTACATTGAACACTGGGTGCAGATTTAGGAATGGTGGAATGTTGAGTTCGAAGGCATTGTCCCCCACAACATTGGTGATGGTGTATGGCGCATATCAGAGAAGGTGAAGCTTGTGGTGGGGTCCAGTGAGGAGCTCCTTCTACAAATGTAGCAAAAATTTGTCGCCCACTTGGAACTTGTGTGGAACCCGATGTTCATCATGGCACTGCTTGTATTTGGAATTTGACTTCTCTAAGATGTCGTGAACCTGCTGGCGGATGTGTTGAATACGCTCAATGAAGTTTTTATCCTTGTCGGCTTCAGAATGGACATGAGTCAAATCTGCCTGAGTAGCTGCAAATGGTATGGGCACATCAATGGGGCATAATGGCTGAAATCCTAGTCCTATTTGAAAGGGGTCATGCCTCGTTGAGCTGTGGAGAGCTCTATTGTAGCTGTGTTGGACATAGGGTAGGCTTTCATCCCATGTGCGTGGATGCTTCGAGTTTTACATGCGCAAAATGTGTATGATTATCATGTTGACGACCTCTGTTTTCCCATCAGTTTGGGGATGGAAAATCGTGGACTTAGTAATTTTTGTATCTAGCATCGACCAGAAACTTGACCAAAAGGAACTTAGGAATCTGTTGTCCCAATCTAAGACAATGGACTGTGGGATCCCAAAGTGTACCCACACTTGCTCAAAGAAGAGCTTAGCAGTGGCCTCTGCTGTGATACTCTTCTTGCAGGCCACCATAATGGCCATCTTAGATAATATGTCGACGACCATGAAAACATAGTCATTATCATGATTGGAAGAAGGAAGGCCCGACATGTAATCTGTGGAGATGGATTCCTAAGGTCGACTAGGAGTAAGAAGAGGAGTATATAGGCCTTGCTTCTTGATGGTTGGTTTGGCAATGATGCAGGAAGTGCAAGATTTAATGTACCTCCCAACATCCTGACGAAGGTTCAGCCAATAAAAATACTTCTACAATACTGCCACTGTTTTCTCTACTCTGAAATGTCAAGTGACCTGAATACAGTGCGCCTCCCAAAACATATTGGAACACTCACTTGAAGGAACACATATGTGTCCCAAGTGGCATAAGAATGTATCCTAGAGGTGGAAATTTGAAACTTTCTTACCTTCTAGGAGTGCTTGGTATGTGTGGTCTAATTCTGGATCGCTCTGCTAAATATGTGGCCACCCTGAAGTCTCGTGCCCACAAGATTCGAGCACAGTGATCAGTGGTCGGTTGAGGTAGTCTCTAACATTATTGGGGTTTCCCTTCTTGTACTTAATGTTCAAATGGAATTTTTGCAGGTATGTGTGCCATTTTTTATGGTGATCATTTTGCAACTTCCCTTGTGTCTGTATGAACTACAAGGGTTGGTGGTCTGTGTGGATGACTATTTCCTTCCCCATAATTTAATGCTTACATTGATGTCAAGCCTGCACAATGGAATACATTTCTTTTTCATAGGTGGGATACTTTCGGACTGTGTCTGAAAGTGTCTCACTATGGTAAGCCACTAGATGCCCTTACTGCGTAAGAATTTCCCCAATAGCATAGTTAGAGGCACTGTCTCAATGTCAAATGGTTGTTGCAGGTCTAGTAATGTGAGCACTGGTGTAGAGCAGAGGCACTGCTTCAACTCAACAAACGCCTTCTTTTAGGTCTCATACCAAAAGAAATTTGCTTTCGCTCCACCCTTGGTGACCTGACTTAAAGGCTAAGTGATATGAGAGAACCCCAACAAGAACCTACAGTAGAAATTGGCAAGGCCTAGAAATATGTGGAGCTCTGTTAGAGTGGTTGGGGCTGACCAATTCTGAATGACTTGTATCTTGGTTGGGTCCACTTGCACACCTTTGTCATTAATGTTGTACCCCAGATATTGAACCTAGGTCATGCCAAAAGTGTATTTCTTCAGATTGGCACATAACTTGTGTTGTCACATGGTTTGGAGGACCTGTTGAATATGGTGGAGGTGCTCTTCCCAACTCTGGTTGAAGATCAAGATGTCATCTAAATACACCACCATGAATGCATTGGTGAAGGGTCACAAGATGTTTTCCATCAACCACATGAAGTTTTCGGGGGCATTCGTCACCCGAAAGGCATGACCAACCATTTGAAAAGGCCCTCCTTGGATTTGAAGGTGGCCTTCCACACATCAGAGGGTTCAATAAGAACCTGGTGATAACCGGACTTCAAGTCAATCTTGCTAAAATATTTTACCCCCTTGAGCTGGTCCAAAAGATCATCAATCTGTGGGATTGGGTACCTATTCTAGATAGTGATCTTGTTCAGTGCCCAATAGTCAATATAGAGTCTCTAGGTCCCGTCCTTCTTCTGTACCAATACAATTGGGCTCCCACAGGGTGATGAGCATGGACTAATGTGCCTTTTGTGCCATAGCTCGTAAATTTGCCTCTTGATCTCATCATTCTCGAGAACAAAGCATTGATAGATCGTCCATTGGGTAGCAGAACGCCCGGGGTCATATCGATGGAGTGCTTGACCTGACAGTGTAGAAGTACCCTCGTAGGTGAGGTGAAAATGTCCCTATACTCCTCCACGAACTTGTCCATTTGCTTTTGTTGTGCAGAGGAGCCCTATTTGGAAGTTGTGGCCACAATCTTCTTCTTACCCTGTGGGTGAATCATAAGGAAAACAAATTTCCTAGTCTGTGAAATGATCTTACTGCATTTCTTTGTAGAGATCAAAGAGATGGCGATAGGTAGGGCTACCTCTGATATCCTGTACAACTTGTTTCCCAAGTTAATAATCACAGAGCAAGGTCTAGTCTCATATACAACATTCCTCTTCCATAAGTATGGTTGTCCTAAAAATACATCACAAACTTCAAGAGGAGAAACATCACATAGTACCTCATCCATGAAGGGATTGATGTTGTAGGGAAGGCGGTACTGTTGGATGATGTGGTGAATCATCCTTGGTACTGTTGTGGATGTGTTGTAGTTAGTAGACTCAGCCACTTCACAACCTCTGTTGAAATGAGGTTCTTTTGGCTCCTATTGTCGACAATGAATTGCAGTGGAGAAACCTTCGCCCACATTTGTGAGTGGAAGAGGCGATCCCCCTCCTCTGGATCTTCAGGCTCATTCTTCTGGATCTTGGTGGTGCCTACCGTGGAACTGGGCTTTGCATCAATAATCTACTTCCCTTTGTAATTCCCCTTGCTGGGTTCTGACTCAGAGTCAGAACATGTGTCTGATTCTGAAGCCTTCAGCTCAGCCACCACTGATTGCCTGATTGGACACTCACTTGTGTTGTGAGTGGATCTCTTATGGAACTCACACCATTTTCCCGTGTCCTTCTTTGTCTTCGGGGTGTTTTTACTTTTCTTATGGCTTCAATGGGTTGTCCTAGGTCACCCCGCCTTGGATTTTTCCTTTGCTTTGTGGTTTTGGTGCACCTTTCCCTTGCTTTGGATTCACAGATCCAAAGTCTTGCTTCTTATATTTAAAATTCTGCTCAATATTGATAGCGTATCTGTACTTTGTGTCGAGCAAGGAGATGTCCAGGAACTCCATCTCATCTTGAATTAACCTATGTAGACAGTCGCGATACTTGAGTACCAAATTTCACTCAAAATCCCTGATACCCAATTTTGTGTGAAGGGTATGAAAGATATTGGTAAACTTTGGCATGTCTTGGTCCCTTTCCTGTCGTGACTTGGTCCATTTTATGTACTTATCCTCATAGCTCCCAACAGGGTAGTACTTCTCTTTGATGGTGTCCTAGAATGAATCCCAAGTGGGTGCAACTGAAAATAGTGAAGGCGTACTTTTGTCCTTCTACTCACAGTAGGTTTCCCACCAGTCCTTGACATGGGGGACGGCTTTAAGAAGTGCAAAAATAATCTTTACCGGCTAGAAAAATAATGAACAAAAAATATCCTTCTAGTAGATTTAACCATGTACCTACAACATTCACATCTATCTGACCTTCAAATATGGGTATGTTGAAGTTAACTGGTACCTTAAAGGGTGTGGTGCTTTGAGAGTGACTGTTGGATGCTGATGTGTCACCTTTGGGTAGCCACTGAAGGATCTGGGAAAAATTGTCCATCATTGGGTTCCTTTGTCGCTCAAGGGTTTCTTTGAGCAAGATTTTGAAAGGATCTCCTACCTCTTCATCTTTCTTCTCTTCCGTCATGGGAGGTCGTCGGGATTTGCGAGGCTAGTATTGCAAAGGTTCAACCAATTCGAGCCCTAACTCCTTATACCCGACCTCATTAGGGACATGGAAAGAAAAACAAAGAAAGAGCAGACTGCTCTGATACCACTAATCCAAACTTAAATAGGAATGTAGCAAATCATAGATATAACCATAAATATAGAGATGCAACAGAAATCACACTTCATTTCATTAATATCAAATACTGAAATATTCTTACAAATAGAAATGAAATAAACTAGCTCTAGTGATGGTAGCTTATCTCTTAGAAGAGATGTGATGGCTACATGCGTCTAAACTATGTTGCAATGAGGCTCAAAGGCCTATTTATTATTGAGAAACAATGGAAAACCCTAAACATCCAAAAACCTAACCCTAGGAGATGAAGCACCAAAACTGTGGGCCCCATTTGGGTAAATTGGTACATCAACTTCCCGGGGTCGTAACTTTGGCATACGATCTTCGTTTGGCTTAATACCTCGTTTCAAATATTTCGAAGATAAGGCTGAAAACAAACACGTATATCCATTGGGGACTTTTCTAGTCTCTCTGTTTTCTCTAAAAATGTCGTTTAGGGCCTCAAAACAGCTATTGAAGTTTAGGACCTGAAAAACATCAAAAAATAGTAAATTGTGCTACAATTAAGGAAACTGAAAAACTAAAAGAGGCAGTGTTGTGGGTCCAAGTGGAATAGGCGGGTGGCCACCAATATCCATTTAGATCATTTTTCCACTTAATTCCCCACCAAAAGAAATTTGTTATTATTACATTACACTAGAGGAAGAATCTATTTTTTCAACTCTTCTTGTCTCTTAAAATATATTTAATATTGATTTTGAATATATATGTTTTTCGAAACAAATGGTGGTTTATATTATCTAGACTTAGCTTGCAATGATAATTTTTTCTAATAATTTTATATTCCTTTTGTTGAATCTTCAAAAGAAAATTGAAATAACCTTCGAACATTCTACACGGGTTTTTACAAAATCATTAACCATATTGTCGTCCCAATATGTGATCTGACCTATCTTTTTTTATTGGAATCTATTTGTTGCTATAAGTTAGCAATGCATAACTAACTTGGAGATCCTTGGCCTAGATACTGAACATGTGGCATGTCGAAATCTCCAGTTAGATCCACTACAACATCCTAAATATCTAAGTGGCATTGACTTGATTCTTCAATCTAATAATTGATAATTGTGCAAGTGTTGGTCCAAGTATCTAATCATATTAGGCATTGAGCCTGTCAAGAAATTTATTTTCATAAATTATGTAACACTTATTATCAATCCAAAGTTCGTAAACTTGTGAAATGAAAACATTGTATGTGCATAATTACTCTGTTTGTAGTAATATCTATCTAGAATACTTTATTGTTATCCTACTTTATGAAATCAATTACATAAAATGAAACACACCACACTTCATCAATCAAAATCAATTTCAAGATAGAAAGGAACTAATCTTACCAACCTAGACTACTCGAGCTTACAACGGAAAAATATTAGGTTGTGAGGTGGAGTATGCCTTTCAATGGTGAAAATGGAAGGCCCACACAATGGCACTTCAAAAAATGATGTAAGTTACTGGTTGGATAAGCTATTCTAACACACTTTTTGAAAATAAAAACAAGGCACACAACTTACTTAATATATTTTGGAAGATCAAGCATGCAATAGCATCCCACAAGTTGTAGTTCCTTTGGATTCAAAGGAAACAATGGGTGACTCCTGAGTCTTGTACTTATGTATCACAGTTGATTTCAAGTATTAAAATATAAAGACATATTCATAAATGGAAGGGATGTTTTATTAAGTCTAGTTTGGTGGATTTTGCATGCGTTAGGGCCTTTTCCAAATGGATGGACACTCCCAATCTTTTACCCAACCCATAAATAAGCTTGTTTCTCAAGACATTTACTAATCTATGGAAAGAAAACTTAATTTGTTCGTGAACACTACAACATTTAGACTATGATAAAGAAGTAACAAGGTTGTAACTTAAATAAATATTTTATGAACAATGGAAAATATAGAAATTAGTGTATAAACAAAGGGATTTATAACAAATAAGAAGAAATGTTAAAGAAAATAAAGAAATAATGTACAAGAAATGAGATTGCATGAAATAAATAAAAGAATATAAAATGAAATAAAATGTCACCATGATATATTTGGAGTGAATTCAATTCTCCCAAGAACAAAGTAGAAAACTATTCTATAACATCATAAACTAAATCAAAACATTATACATCTAAAACTAGAGAATGACAATCTATGTGAAAGGAAATATTAAGAGGATTATTCTATTCCATCATAAATTGGATAACTGCTCCAAGAGTATTCCCTTTGGAATGGAGAAGGAACTCTCATTTATATAAAAAAAACTTGTTTTCAAACTAATGTAAGTAATAATAAATTCAGATCCACACATCTTTTGTGTGGTTACAACCATTTGCTAATAATTAACAAATAAATATCTCTAAGTATCTTCTCATGAATATCTTCAAAATATTTGATAATAAATCTTCCATGATTCTTATCCATCCAAGATATTTAAGAAACTCTTCCATATCCTCATCAAACATTAAAATTTTGAAGAGGAAATTTTAATTTGGACCTTGATGGTAAAATTTTGCATTATTGGAACCCTCAAATATGCCTACAACCATAACCAAACTCACCCAACTTTCAAATTTAAGTGAAAACAATTTATTTTTCTACTATTTAATCATAATCTCACTGAAAATAACTTGTTTTTCTACTATTCAATCATAGTCTCACTCAAAATACTAAAATAAATGCATTGGAAACTATTGAGCCTAATCCAACATGTAAGCATAAAAATTGATTAAAACAATGTTATAGAAGAGTGGAAAAGGATAAAGATCAAGTGAAAAGTTATGAAAATATGGTAAAAAGGATGTAAAAAGATGGTCATTCTCATGACTCAAAATTCCCTCAAATTGAAAATGTTGCATGTACTCATGCAACCTCGCATCTGATTTTTTTGAATTGTGTGACGAGGTCTTCTTTCTCTGATAGGTATTTGAGTGGTATTTGAGTTTCTTGTGGTTAGTTCATAGGTGGCAACCACTAGTTTAGTAAGTTCTAGTTCTCATGTGACAACACTTATATGTTGGACTTGAATTTTGATTAAGCATCTTGTGGTTGATTCTTGTGTGACAACCATAAGTTTATAAGTGTCGGTTCTTATGTGACAACACTTTCTTTGTTCTCCTCCTTATTGGAACAAAAGAATCTCATGCAACTTTAAAAATAAGGTCATGTGCATTCAATCATAACCCAACAATGTATATTTCAACAAATTTCCAAATGGCAACCCATGTCTACAAAAGAGTCAATATCTTACAAATGCCACTTTAGGTGTCAATGATTTTTGTGAGAATATTAATTTAATCATAATACCCTTGCTCATAAAAAATAGAGAAACCTAGTTGATAGATTTCAAGTTAAGGGAAAATTAGTTTATGCACTTAAAAAAAAACAAAGTTTTCCCAGCCCACAAGGCATAGAATAGACGATGACAATGTCTCATGTTAAGGCACTCCATGGTGTAAAGGTCACCAGTTGGAAACCTCGTCAGAAAAAATCCAGCCATGCTAACGACTAGTGTGACCTAGGCTGGGTGCGATCCTCAGGTGATTTTGATGGCTTAGATTCCCATGGGTCATGGCTACTCAAACCACAGGTTATTCATATAGTCATCTCAAGGCTCACATAAACTAGCAAAAAAAACCACAGATTCCCCTCCCTAAGTGGCCTTAAAAAAATACATGCCAAAACTTGAAGATGTTTCCTTTTATATAAAGGAATACATGATAGATGAAGCTTATCACCTTAACAAATATTAGGTCTCAAAATTTTCCAACTCTTATTTATTGACTTATACAAAATATTTCGAGTTGGAAACTTTTACCTTTTTGCATGATTTTTTCTTTTACACGTATTTGCACAAAAGTGTATGCCCGAGGATAGTTTTTAGACCTAGTTGAGTGCTTTAAAAGGGAGAAGTTGTGTTTCCTCATTTACCACCTTTATGAACTTCTAGATTTTCATTTTGATGAATAAAAATACTTGTTGTATAAAAGACTTAACCTTTGTCTTACTTTCATAGTGACAAAAAATTGAAATATACCTTGAAAACATGTCCACACAACCTTCCATATGTGTTTTCTTAAAAAAATTATAGATATGGTTACTTGAATGGTTATATTAGGTCTCAAAATTTTCCAACTCTTATTTATTGACTTATACAAAATATTTCGAGTTGGAAACTTTTACCTTTTTGCATGATTTTTTCTTTTACACGTATTTGCACAAAAGTGTATGCCCGAGGATAGTTTTTAGACCTAGTTGAGTGCTTTAAAAGGGAGAAGTTGTGTTTCCTCATTTACCACCTTTATGAACTTCTAGATTTTCATTTTGATGAATAAAAATACTTGTTGTATAAAAGACTTAACCTTTGTCTTACTTTCATAGTGACAAAAAATTGAAATATACCTTGAAAACATGTCCACACAACCTTCCATATGTGTTTTCTTAAAAAAATTATAGATATGGTTACTTGAATGGTTATATTGAGCACAAAACCCATGTCTTGGTTTTTATTTTAATTACTTGTTTCCTCAAATGCATGTAATTGGCTTTAAAAAATTTCCCTTGGACCAAATTTCCTTTAACTACCATAGTCATATGTGAGACAACCATTAATATCACCATTTTTAATAGGGGAGCCTCTTATCGAGTCATAAAGGAATACTCAGAATATGGAACATGTCTTAGAATGTGTCATGGATATGTTTCCCCCAACTAAAGGGGTTTTTTTTGTCCTCAAAAAAGTGACAAATAGAGAAGGACATATAAGAGCAACAAAAATGGAACTTTTCTAAGTACACTTGTTCTAGTATTGAATAAATTAGTGAATAAAAATTATAAATAAAAATAGCTTCACCTACCTAAGAGGTCCATGAAATAACATCTTGAGAGGAAAAAGAGCTAAGATGGTACACAATGGTGATCTCAATTGAATTCAATAAGAAAGAGCAATGCAAAACCTTGATCATGTGGTACTTTGTAGCTTGATATTTGGAAACTTTAGAACTTGTAACATAATGGGTGGTAGACCTGGAATATGAACATTTGGTGGAGTGGCAAGTTTAGAAATTTATGACATAAGGAACAATGGAAGTTAGCCTGAATTTTAATTTCTTTGTCATTTTTTGCAAATCTTGTCTACCAACAATGATTTTCAAACAAAATTCATATGATTGTGCCCAAAAGGTTTTTTACAAAAATAAATTATTATGCCTAAGGAATGTCTGCTAGAAAGTTGGTTTTCAATCACTCCAAGGTCTAATGGCATCTGAGACAGGTTTTCACCATCAAATTTTATTTAGTCAAAAAGATAGGATAGAGTGGTAACTCAACATGGTAAGTGAGTTGAGTTATATTATTTTACAAATTAAGGGGGAGGATGGTATTGAAATATCATGAAGGAAAAATATATTGAAGTTATAATCAGTAGTAATAGTAGTATCATGAAATCTATATGATTTGACAACACAAACAAATAAGAGTTTGGAGTTCATCATGCATGTATTTTTAAGCTTGGAAGAAGGAGATATAAATAGGCATACCATGGTGTAAGTAGGATGAAAAATGGATCTCTTGAGAAGACCTAATTTCTAGCAATGGTATGGTGGATGTAACAATGGGTATTGGATTCTCCTTAATAGTAGTCTTCACTTGGTATTCATATCATTTTTCATTTGCATTTATTTCTATCCATCTTGAAAACTTTTTAGGTTGTTGGTGTTGTTGGTCAACGGTTAGAACACTTTTTAGTAAGCTCAAAGAAACTAGTGCTTCAAACATAGCTTGTTCAACATCTCATGTCATCACACATTTTTAGCTTGGATGTTTGGATATCACACCCTCATTCACAAGTCTTCAAAATTTGATCTTTTAGAATCAGTCATTTATAATTTGATCTTTTGTATCCTTTCATGACCTACGAAAGCTTAGCCCTTGCCTACAATAAAATGTGAGATGGTGGATTGAGAGTGTTGTATGGTCTCTCTTCATCTAAGAATTATAAAAAAATTACAAGTATTGTATAGGAAACAAATCCAAGGTAAAACAAAGAAAAATACATGTTTACCTATTGAGGAATGGTGTCCAGCCTAGACCACCCAACAACAATGTTTTGTTGATAAAATATTTGTTTTATATCCAATTCAAGTGATTCCAAAGAAATATTGAGTAGTATTAGAGCTATATCTCCAATAGAAACATATTTTTAAAATATTTTGAATTTATTTCACATATAACTCATTATCAAATTTGGTAAAGAATAGTCTACAAGGCACCATTGTTTATGACATAGTTTAGACCTACACCAACTCTTTTTAGCATAAATTTCTCATATGAAATACAATTAGTATGTTCTAGTGGAATATTAAAATGTATTCAAGTGGATATATATCATAGAAACAGGTTTAAAAATACATTTATTTGATAGCTCAAAATTGTTAATGAATAGTGAGGGAGGAAGAGTTTTTATTATGTTGTTTCTAAGATAAACAAACACTAATTTAAGAATAATTTTTTCATATGATGTCCAAATGAAGTGATTCAATTTTTTTTTAACTAGAATAAAATATATATATCCATTATAAACATGTTTTCAATAGATAATGTTTTCATATGTCAAATATACTAATGAACTGTCAAAATGTATATTTTCCACAATGTTGATTTTATGATCAATAGTCAGTGGTTTGGGCATAAATTTTTTATATGATGTTGGATTGAGGTGATTCAAATTGGGTTATAAACTATATTACAAGTGTTATATCTCTTAAAAATATCTTTTTAAAACTCTCCATTTTAGTCCCTCAATTCTTGATTGCGCCAACTCTAATTTTAAGGGTTTTCCAAAGTCAATTTGCTACAAAAATCAAAAGTCATGTGATTTTTTTCTAAATTTATCCATTAAGCCTATGAAATACTTATGGAGATTTTTATTATGATGTAAATAATTCCTCTACCAAAATTCTTCAAATCCCATTTTGTGGATATTAAGACATGACTTTTAGAAAACTTGAAGTTGTTTGATGAATTTGTAGCAAAATTTTGACATTGTCACTACATTTGTTTAAGAAAAAATTTTAACTCATAACTTTGATTACTTACCTTAAAAATTTTTATTTTCTTTTGAAATAAATTCTTATATGTTCATTTGCTTCCTTCTTTATATACATTCATTCTTTTATAGATCTACCTACCAATGGGTTAATAAATGGAGTGGTTCTTGTTGAACCACAAATGGAAATTATTGAAACATGTTTATCAAAATTTCTATTTTGCTATCTTGGGATTTATTCATGCATATAGTACCAAAATAATTTTACCTTAAATTTTTCTATATCTACTTTACCAACATGATGAGGTCTTGGAGAAACTCACTTAAGTGAATTGCATGTTCTTACCTCTAGTCTTACTGCTTCTCCTCCTCCAAGTCGTAAATGTTGGTATAAAAGACTCAAATGTTTCTTAAAATACTACAAACTCTCTAATTCCTTTAGTTTTTCCCCGGAAATTATGCCAAAATTTTACGTTATTTATTTGCATAAATTGTCACATACTTATTATCAAACTGAAGTTTGTGAACTTGTGAAATGCAAACATTGTATGTGCATAATTAGATTGTTTGCAGTAAGATCTATATAGAATAATTTATGCTTATCCTACTTCATGAAATCAATTGCATAGAATAAAACAAATCACACTTCATCAATCAAAAATAATTTCAATACAAAAAGAAACTAATCTTACCAACCTAGACTACTGGAGCTTACAATGGAAAAGTATCAAGTTGTGAGGTGGAGTATGTCTTTTAATGGTGAAAATGGAAGGCCCACACAATGATGCTTCGTTTACTAATGTAGGTTATTATTTAGATAATAACTTGTAGCATACTTTTTGAAAATAAAATCAAGCGACACAACTTACATAAAATATTTTAAAATATCAAGCATGCACCGGCGTCTCGCAAGTTGTAGTTCCTTTCGGTTCAAAGGCGTACAATGATTGACTCCTGAGTCTTGTATTTATCTATCATAGTTGAAACTTGATGTCAAGTACTAAAATTAAATGACATATTCAAAAATGTAAAGAATTATTGAGTAAGTCTATTTTGGTGGATTTTTCATGCATTAGGGATTTTCCAAAAGGATGGACACCCCTAATCTTTTATCCAATCCATAAATAAGCTTGTTTCTCAATACATTTACTAATCTATGGAAGGAAAACTTAATTTTTTCATGAATACTACAATATTTGGACTATGGTAAAAACGTAACAAGGTTGTAACTTAAAGAAAGAGTTCATGAACAAAGAAAAATATAGCAATTTGTGTATAAACAAAGTGATTTATAACAAATAAGAACAAAGGTTAACGAAAATATATAAAAGCATTTACAAAGAAATAATGTAAAAGAAATGAGATTGCATGAAATAAATAAGATAATATAAAATGAAATAAAATGCCACCATGATCTTTTTAGAGTGAGCTCAATTCTCCCAAGAACAAAGTAGCAAACTATTCTTTAACATTATAAACTAAAATAAAACATCCTATATCTAAAACTACAGAATGGAAATCTATGTGAGAGGAAATATTAAGAAGTTTATTCTATTCCATCACAAATTGGACATATGCTCCAAGAGTGCTCCTTTTGGAATGGACGAGGCAATATTATTTATATGAATAATTGCTTTGAAACTATTACCAACCTAGATCCATCTTTACTTAATAACTATTTTTTTCATTTTCATTTTTATTTTTATGTAATTTGACTGGGTCAAAATGTTTAGATAACATAATATAATAGGACATTGCAACATCTATTTCATACTGGCATGGAGAGTGTCTCTTAGCCCAAAAATGCAATAAAATTATATATATATATATATATATATATATATATATATATATATATATATATATATATATATATATATATATATATCTATATATATATATATATATATATATATATATATGTATGTATATATATGTATGTATATGTATATATGTATATGTATATATGTATATGTATATATGTATATATGTATATATGTAGATGTATATGTATATATGTATATGTATATGTATATATATATATATATATATATATATATATATATATATATATATATATATATATATATATATATATTGAAATGAGAGATGGTTGTTCGGCGTATGTGGTATTGATGAGCCATGGTATTGGTCTGTGGTATGGTGTGGTTAATAATATCCATGGTAAAGGTGGGTGAGTATCCATGGTTAAAAATCTTGTTATATTGTAAGTACTATTTTGATTGTGAAATAAGAGATGGTTTTTGGGCATATGTTGTTGAAAAGTGTGCAACAAGAAATGCTTGTTGAGAGTGCAACAAGATGATGGAGCTTAGTGAAAAGAGTCGCCTTCACTAAGTGGGCCCGCAGGCTATTTTTGGCGCAAGTCTATTTTTAGACTATGTCTATTTTTAGACATATGGATCATGTCTATGGATGATTGATCAAGTTGGGAAAAATAGATGGACTTCTATTTTTGATGAAAGTGTGAGTGATCACAGTGTGAGTGATTACAGTGTGAGTGATCACAGTGTGAGTGATCAAAGTCAAAAATAGAAAAGTCAAATATTATTATCTCACAATAATATTTGGACTATAAACTTAATCTTATTCTCTTGGAGCACTTCAGTTTGAGCTACGGAAGTGGCACATGCAGCTGTCAGAAGGAAATTCGTTTTTCTTATGAGTCAGTTGAGTTGTTGCATGCATGACTTCAGTTAGAACTCAAGTGAGTTGAGTTTAGTGGACTGGAGGTACAGTTGATGGAGTTGTGTTCAGTTTAGCTTTGTTAAACTGGTTGTATTTAGTCTAACTGATCAATAGACTAAAGATGAGTTGGGTGAATTAGTTATTAATTAATTCACAAGTTATTAACTCATAATGAAACTATAGAATACATCAGTTAACTCAGTTGCATGTCAGTGCATGTTCAGTTCAGCAGGGACAGGTGTTAGAGGATCAGATTGCTATCAGTTGTGACTATAGTTGTGCATGATGATTTGCACAATCAAAGGATTGAGTATGCCAATGAGTTTGCTCACGTATCTTCATGATATTATAGCTGTTGCTCACGTCCAACATAGTGTGGGTGACTATTTTGCAGTGTAAAATTGAGTTTGGGAAGCTATTCTCATTAGTTCTCGAGCAGGTTTGAGCAGTGGAGGCAGGCAAGCAGCGGGGGAGATTTGGAGATCAAATCTGAGTTGTATTGTGTGTAACAGGTGGAGATACGTGTGAGAAGTATTATGCTTTGTATTGTTACATGATTCAATCAATATAATATACAGATAGTGTGGGGTTTTTAGCGAGATGCTTTCCCCGGGATACATACTGTGTTTATGAGTTTGATTGATGCTTCTATGTGTGCCTGTGGATGTTTCTGCTTCTGTAAATTGATGATCAACGTAGAGGAGATTATGTATTATACATGTTCCGTTTAAATTGTATGATCAGGATAATCTCTGTTGAATATGTGTCATATTATTCAAAATTTCTACATGGTATCGGAGCAGCTTGATTTGTAGAAGAGATTTTTACAGGATATCAAGCGAGGATTGATCATCAGATCTACTATTCAGGAAGTGTTTACATTCTATTTCTTCAGGCAGAGTCTGTAATCAGGCCAGGTAGCCTCTGGATTCATCCTTCCTTTGGAAGGTGAGATATCTGGTGAATGCCCATACAGTCAATCTCTGTACAAGAAATAATTTGTTCTCACGAATTCTAGATCGGAAGCAGTTGAGTTTTGTGCTGGTGGAATTCGAATTTAATTCCAAAGCAAGAGATAAAACTCGGAAACATTCAGTTCGAGAATGGAGATAGTATGCCCCAGTATCTCACGAGGTTCACTCAGTGTCGAGATGAGCTGGGAAGTGTGGGGGTTACTGTTGATGATGAGGATGGTGAGTCTAGGAAACCTTGACCTTCCTAAGAGTTGGCATAGCTACCAGGACTCGGTGAATGGAAGGGAGAAACTGCCAAATTGGGAACGACCATGGTCGGATTTGATGCAGGAGGAGATTAGACGGAGCACCAGAGACGGTTCTTCATCCATGCAGGATGAGGAGAACTGTGCCTTAGCGAGTAAGGCGAAGAAGGGGAAGGAGAAGGTTTCTCTTTTCGAATCCAGTTCTTCCAATGATGGGAAGAAGGTTGACAAGGCGAAGGTGAGATGCTTTCGTTGTCATGAGTTGGGTCATTATGCTACTAATTGCCCAAAGAAGAAGTCCAAGAAGGGATCCGGGGAAGGATCTGAAGGTGAGGCAGCCTCACTTGCTTCACAGTTTGAGTTGGACTTCACACTCTTCGCATGCATGGTTTCATCCATGATGGGAAGTGGTTGGTTTCTTGACAGTGGAGCTTCTTTCGACATGACCGGTGACAAAAGTTTGTTCAGTACTTTGGAGGAAAAGATCTCCAGATACTCATAGGGATGGGTAATGATGAGAAGTATAGTGTCTCAGGTGTAGGCACGGTTATTTTTCAGAGGGAGCATGGAGCTCACCTTACCTTGACCGATGTCAAGTATGTACCAGGACTGAAGAGAAACTTGGTGTCGATCGCGATGTTGGAAGACAGAGGATATGATGTGGTCTTTACTAAGGGAAAGGTTTTCCTTAGACACATCATCACTAGACAGGTGAAGAAGAGTGGTTCACAGGTCAAGAACCTGTATGCTCTTGAGGTTCAAGATGCATGCAAAGCCTTGAGCAGCAAGGCAACTGATGGAGACTTGGTGGTTGAGAGGGAGCGTATATTACCTCTCAACATGCAGAGCCAGAAGAAGTCTCAGACGATTGTGGAGGAGCCACGATTGGTGCAGCAGCTTCAGGAGATTGTGGAGGAGCCACAACAGGGGAAGCTGAGAGGAGATCAAGTAGAGACATCTACTCATCCAGAGACCTCTAGTAGGGGGAAACTTCAAGCCAAGTGGGCTGAGGGATCGCATGCAGCCATACCTCCAGGTAGGAGGTGGGGTGATGTGGATTGATTGTCCCAAGGAGGAGGGGCAAGATCCTTGAGGTACCCAACCTCTTGGATGAGACCTTGCTACGGGAGCCCCGATGTGTAGTAGCAGGAACTGACTGATTGGGTAGAGACAGATGCGGATGGAGCGGCAGAGAGAGCGACAGTGCAGGGAATCCCAGGACAGCGCATAGCTAGCAGGCTGTAGCAATACGAGAGGCACAAGTGTTTTGCACAGTGTTAGGTGGCACAGAGAGAGTGCAATGGTGCGAGATGCATGGAGATGTTGCAGTAGCGCAGATGTCAGAGAGGGAGCACTTGTCAGCAGCAGGTAGAGCTTCAGCATCAGAGGATGTTTCTATCCCAACAGGGAGGTCAGTTGGGAGGTGCAGTGCGGATGCAATGCTGGGAGATAGAACCAGCAGCAGCACGGATGCAGTCAGAGATCAAAGTGACAGAGGCTAGAGCAGTCAGATACTGAAGAGCACAGAGATGCAGAGTTTCAGTTGACAGAGGCAATAGCAGTCAGAGACTTTGATGACAGAGCAAGTGGACCGGCCAATGTGTTGCATGGAGAACATTCCAGAGTTACAGGATCGGGTTTGAGAGGAAGCCTTTCTTGTTGAGAGGGAGTGTTGAAAAGTGTGCAACAAGAAATGCTTGTTGAGAGTGCAACAAGATGATGGAGCTTAGTGAAAAGAGTCACCTTCACTAAGTGGGCCCGCAGGCTATTTTTGGCGCAAGTCTATTTTTAGACTATGTCTATTTTTAGACATATGGATCATGTCTATGGATGATTGATCAAGTTGGGAAAAATAGATGGACTTCTATTTTTGATGAAAGTGTGAGTGATCACAGTGTGAGTGATTACAGTGTGAGTGATCACAGTGTGAGTGATCAAAGTCAAAAATAGAAAAGTCAAATATTATTATCTCACAATAATATTTGGACTATAAACTTAATCTTATTCTCTTGGAGCACTTCAATTTGAGCTACGGAAGTGGCACATGCAGCTGTCAGAAGGAAATTCGTTTTTCTTATGAGTCAGTTGAGTTGTTGCATGCATGACTTCAGTTAGAACTCAAGTGAGTTGAGTTTAGTGGACTGGAGGTACAGTTGATGGAGTTGTGTTCAGTTAGCTTTGTTAAACTGGTTGTATTTAGTCTAACTGATCAATAGACTAAAGATGAGTTGGGTGAATTAGTTATTAATTAATTCACAAGTTATTAACTCATAATGCAACTATAGAATACATCAGTTAACTCAGTTGCATGTCAGTGCATGTTCAGTTCAGCAGGGACAGGTGTTAGAGGATCAGATTGCTATCAGTTGTGACTATAGCTGTGCATGATGATTTGCACAATCAAAGGATTGAGTATGCCAATGAGTTTGCTCACGTATCTTCATGATATTATAGCTGTTGCTCACGTCCAACATAGTGTGGGTGACTATTTTGCAGTGTAAAATCGAGTTTGGGAAGCTATTCTCATCAGTTCTCGAGCAGGTTTGAGCAGTGGAGGCAGGCAAGCAGCGGGGGAGATTTGGAGATCAAATCTGAGCTGTATTGTGTGTAACAGGTGGAGATACTTGTGAGAAGTATTATGCTTTGTATTTTTACATGATTCAATCAATATAATATACAGATAGTGTGGGGTTTTTAGCGAGATGCTTCCCCGGGATACATACTGTGTTTATGATTTTGATTGATGCTTCTATGTGTGCCTGTGGATGTTTCTGCTTCTGTAAATTGATGATCAACGTAGAGGAGATTATGTATTATACATGTTCCGCTTAAATTGTATGATCAGGATAATCTCTGTTGAATATGTGTCATATTATTCAAAATTTCTACATATATTATATATATATATGTATATGTATATATATATGTATTGAAATGAGAGATGGTTGTTCGGCGTATGTGGTATTGATGAGCCATGGTATTGGTCTGTGGTATGGTGTGGTTAATAATATCCATGGTAAAGGTGGGTGAGTATCCATGGTTAAAAATCTTGTTATATTGTAAGTACTATTTTGATTGTGAAATAAGAGATGGTTTTTGGGCATATGTTATTGATGAGCCATCTTATTAGCCCATGTTATGGTATGGTTAATAATATTCATGGTAAAGTGGGGTGAATACATGGTTAAATTTTTTGTTATATTGTAAGTATTAATTTTTTATGCGCTTATTAATGAAATTTAAATATAGTTAGAAAATCATTATTTTAATTTATATGGTAAAATGGATCTTAATTTATAGATACTATTTATATGTTATATATTTTAATGCGATAGAGGTGTAGACGTATCTCAAAACTAATTATAATTTATTTTCTTTGAGATTTAATAAAAAAATATTATAAAATTAAATTGAAATAAAATATCTATAAAATATTTTGATTCTGAAATGAGAGATGGTTTTTGGGCATATTGCATTGATGAGCCATGGTATTGGCCCATGGTATTGTAACAAAGTTTGTTTACAAGTCAATAATATTTATGGCTCTATATTACTTTTAACTCACATCTAAATGTTTCCCAATACTTTACATTTTAGAAATTGGACATATTAATATAAATTCAACATATTAAGAGGGTGTGTAAAATTGTTGACAAAATTTCTTACATTACACCTACACATCGTTCCTATACTGGGTTATAGAGCACCTCGACACAATGATGATTATTATAATGAACATGTTAAGCAAGTAATAAAGGGGTGGAGCACCTATATTGACCATGAGCCAAGAGAGGGAGATAGTAAGGGGAAATGGTGGAAAATATTTCCCTACTAAAATAACCCATTCCAAGACTTATTTTGTTGAAATGAAGAATAAAAATCCAATTCTCCAATTTCCAAGAAAATGGTTGAGGGGGGGAATTGGTAGTTGAACTACCAATTCCAATAATTATGGGAGGTATTTGGGCCTTGTACCCAACCATCCCATCAAGGTATGGGAAATGTAACCATCCAAAATATTTTGATATTAACCACAAAATTTGGAACCGACCCATGAAATTTAGGATTGCACCAACACAATCTTGAAGAGAGGAAAAGAATGCAGTATTCCCAAATTCAAAGAGTTTTGGATGCACATGAATGGGTTTGGGACCAAATCTATGTGAAATTGAGTGCCATAAATGTTGTTGGTTGGTGGAAAAATAATGGGGATCAACTGATCCTTTTTCTGGTTAAGAAAATTGAGCACAAGAGCCCAAAACCAAAGCTACATAAAAGAGTTATGTTTTTGGGCACCTATTGGGAACAAAACTAAAATATTGGAAAGGGAGGTTACTAAGAGAATGTTGGGATAGTGAAGTAGCTCCCTTGTGCTATGCAACCCAGTAGATAAATCAACCACAGATATGTGAAAACTCTTGTCTCAATGTAGTTTAAAGAAAACTTATTGATTCTCTATTGATGAAGGAGAATCAACTTCATGAATCCACATTTTTTTATTGAGTGAAAGAATTCCCCTCTTTGCATCATGGTATAGCTAAGGAGTGTCTAGTTGCAAAATAATTGGATAGATAGTTGATTTATGGTTGGGTGGAAAATGGGTCACCCTTCATTTGTTGCAGGTAGTTGTGTCATTCAATAAGTGTCTATGTGATTTGTATTATGCATTGTAAATTTTATTAAATGAAATGGAAATGTTCATTTTGTTTATGTAAAATCTATATTATTCCCTTTTGAAATTCAAATAAAATACCTGTTTTGCATATTTATGATTGTATATATAATTTATATGGTTATCATGAGCATAAAACTCATAAAAATCCCCAATCTCTGTAATGTCCCAAATATAGATTTAGTAGGAAATTACTTCAGAAATTTTACTCGTCAACTCCATAAATAATTTACACAAACTAAACCACAAAATTTATGGAAAATACTGGAAATAGAATATGCAATTCAAGAATAGACAATATAAATGTGCAGAAGAACTCGACCTTATTTTATTAACATGCAACAAATATCACATGCTAGTACAATAATATGGAAATGGCTAAAGCGATAGCCTCCCAAGAAGTCTGCAACAAATTATACCAAGCCTCTAAAATAGTTGAACTATTGAATACACCTTGTGAATTCTAAATGAATTCACCAAGGGGAGAGATGAATTCTCACCTACTCTCATTGAATCACCTGAGGGTTTCTGTCCTGGGGCTACAACTGAAGCTGGGAACTCTCAATTCTCCTAACCTCTACATAAGAAAATACTCAACTCCAAGATACCCCCAAATGATCTCCTCCCCCTCCTTTTAAAGAATCCATAGATAGAGCCCAAAGCCTCTAGGAACATCTTATTTTATTATTTTATTATTTTCTGGAAGCTCCTCCCTTGAATTTATCTTAATTGAATTTTATTTTATTGCACTTGAGTCACTTTTGGCCTTTTTCATCCAATTAATAATTTTCCCCCTTTTTAATTAAATGGCTAATTAAAGTCATTTTTAATTTGGGAAAATGGTAAATTAGCCACCATACTATCTCTAGCCACTGGAAGTCACCTCTCATCATCCCATCCTGTAGATATTCTTATTTTGATTCCAACGATGTATTACACTTAGGCGTTCCATCAAATGATCCTCCCAGAATGCCATCCCAATCATAATTAATTAAGTCAGGCCCAATAATAACCCTATTTTTTAAAGGTTGTCAGAATGCAATGGGACAAAACGAAAATTGCGTGGGTGATGGAATATGCCAAGCGAATATCATCTAATCCCATAAAAACTCCTCAAAACTCACCCGAGATTCCTGATGACATAATCCTACTCCCTTGACCTCGTCATCCCATGCCCTAGAAATCCAACATGATTGTAATGTAGAGGAAAATAAAAATGGGGATATGACAATGTCCTAGTTGTCTTTGATGTATGGTTGTAGAAAGACTTCTAAAAATAATTTTACGACTTACAAGGGAGGGGATGACAACCCCTAATCTTCTTTGATAATGATGATGGTTGGCGCAAAATAGAAGACTCTTAGGGAGTCTCAAATCAAAAGGTTGTGTAGAAACATCCATGTACACTATGTCCTTGATATGCCACTCGAGGAGAGATGTTCCACATAATTAGAAATTTGGTGCAAGAGTAAAACCATAATTTTATAGTGAAAACTCAGTCAAAGAATTTTTTATATAACATCTGAAATAATTTATTGAAAATTTTACCAACTAACTAATAAATTTATAAAATTTCACTTGAGAAATTGAGTGGAAATTCTCAAGGTTTCCCTCAATTAATGCTCTGAGATATTACCCTTGTTGGAGTAACCATGCTATTTATACAATTGTAGAACATTCATGAATTTGAAAACATGAGACCTAGAGGTCTTCTCTAAAATGTATCCTCAAGAGACCTAGGGATTGCATTTAATGGTGGAGTTGTTATGATGAAGAGCACCTGAATATTAGAGAAATCCTAAAATCTTCTATGGACTGTCATCATTTTGGAAAGAAAAATGTAGCAATTTTTTTAAATTGAGTTGTAATGGGCTTGAGGCCTTAAACTTTATCAATCTAAGATGAGTGATAAATATCAGTCAAAATTTTCCAACTAAGGGCATTTGGCCTTATTTCCTTAATTGGAATATGCTACGTGGTGAAGGATAAAATTTACTATGATCTTATGCAAATTTAAGACATTAGAGTAGCATTCATTTAAATATCCATTAAAAACACTATTTAAAGAGGATTTTGTATTCTCATCACGATAATAACAACGGCTACATAGTAGCTAGTACCTGTCATTTAGTTTAAATATAGGTTAATTAAACTAAATAATAATAAAGACACAAATTTCATCACAAAAATAAAATTACTAATAAAAAGTTGTATTGTTGAATGCCATTAACAAAAATTAAGAAATATGATTAACTAATAATTTTTATATTAACATATACACATTTTAATATACATATTTATTTTATATATATGTGTGTGTGTTATTTTGTGTGTGTGTGTGTTTTAGTATAATAATAAGTCATTTTAAATTGAGAATATGGAGAAGAAACTATAATTCATGAAAATAGAAATAATAAAAAAAGGAAAAATAAATAAAAATCAAAAGTTAACTAAAAGAAAATAAAACTAAAAACATAAAATTAACAACTAACATAAATGGAAGTTACTAAATAACTCATAATAAGACCTCAACCAATCACATTACAAATAAATAAATTTAAATAATCATAAAAAATAACAAAAAATGAATTCTCAATGTTAAACTATAAACAAGCGACATAATTTTTTGGTCAAAGACAAATTGATACATAGTTAAATCAAAACCAAATGCGTAATACCATACCTGTCGTAGGTATAATAAATGAAAAGAGATATATAAGTTTCTTCAATCTTAAAAAACTTAAAATAACTTATGATCACTTTAAAAATTAAACATAATTAACTATCCTATATTTATTAAGTTGAATTTAAAGATTTTATATAAATCTCTTTATGCCCATGAGTATGAATTTGACTTTAATTTTTTTATATAAATCTCTTTATGCACAATAGTATGAATTTGACTTTAAAGATATTATATAAATCTGTTATGCAACCAGCTCACAAAATAGAAGAAAAGATAGATAAATGACTTCAAAATCAACCTCTTCGAGGAAACCTCCTTTACATTACACAAATGAATAATTCTTGGATGATACAAATGGAAAAACCTCCTTTCTATATATAGGAGTCTACGGGGTCACAATATAATCAAAGACAACATAACAATAATAATATAAGGGCACAACAATAACATTAGTGGGCTTTTATGGGGCACAATAATAATAATATGGGGGCAATAGGGGCACAACAATAACAATAAGGGCTACAATGACAATAGTAATGGGGGAATCACTAGTATTATAGCAACCTAACATGCCCCTCTCCTTAAAAAAGTGTTGTCCTCAATGCTTGAGTAGTTTTAGATGCTTTTGTATAAAATTATCATCCTCCCATGTGGATTCTTTAGCAGGTAAGTTCTTCCACTTGATGAGATACTCTGAAATTGATCGATTTTATAGCTGTCGAGTTCTTGTTTCTGTGACTGCTTCAGGTTCCAAAATATTTTTTCCTTCCTTGTCAAGTTCTGGAAATATTGTTTGAAGTGGGATCTTGTCACCTATAACCTTCTTTAAGCATGAAACATGGAAAACTGGGTGCACTGGGGAAGCTGCAGGAAGCTCCAATTTGTATGCCATAGTACTAATATTTTGCAACACCTTGTATGGACCATAATACTTTGGTGATACTTTATTATCCTTCTTAGCTTTCTTGGGGGAAATTTCTTTACATGGTTATATTCGTCGAAATATCCAATCACCTACTTATTTCGTTGCGATCTTGATTAGCCTGTTGTTTCATTCTATTATGTGCCAAAGTGAGGTTATCCTTTAAGAGTTGGAGAACTTTTTGTCGATGCTCGATGTGATCTTCCACTATTTGAACCTTAGAATTTCATCTAAATATGATGTGATGGATGGTGGATGATATCCATAAAGTTCCATAAATGGGGTCATTTTTGCTGCAATATGGAAGGAAGTGTTATACAACCATTCACCTAGAGGCAGCCATTTGACCCATTGTGTCTGTTTATTAGTGTTGCGCATGGAATCCCCCCACAGCATGTTTTGGGGCTCAAAGCCCAAGTTTTGGTCAAAGGTTTTATAAGACTCTGCGAATTGCGGACGCGGAGCATGAAGTAGAGGTTAAGTCATAGGGTTGTCTGCCCTAAAGTAATTTAATGTAATGTAAAGTCATGTCGGCCTACCCATGGTCCGCAGACCATGGGATTGTATAAATAGAGCGAGGCTCTAAGTTGTAAAGAGAGTGAAGGAATAAAAGAGAAGAGTACGAATGGTTCAAGCTTAGAGTAGGATTCTAAGTGTATTGGGTCGTAGTAGTAGGAAGAGGCTCTGTCGCTGAGTGCGCAGAGGCCTAGTAGAGTCTGTAGTTGAGTGTGCGGACCCCTACAGCTGAGTGTGCAGGGTGGTGTCGAGTCTGTAATCAGGATTGAAGATTAATAGAGAGAAGTTGATTCTTATTTATGTGTATTTGTTGTACATTTCCTTCTTTACGTTTATATTGGTTTATTTATTGCATGCACTGATATGATTGTTGAATATGTTGTAATAACCATTAATCTTACACACACAAGTTAAGTAATTAGATAATAATAGATTAAATAGCAAGGAACTTGGGTATTAGATGGGTTGCGCAGAAGCTGTAGTACAAGTTGCGAAGGGATAGCAAGTGCACGTAGTGACGGTCAGACCGTGGACCTCCAAAAGCCCATCAAACATCCCCAGGGTGTGGAAATCTAGTTCTAGCACCCTCCCATACTACTTCGAGTGAGACCTCAGTCCGCGCTCTGCAGAATGTTGCCGAAAGGGCCAGTAGTACTAGGATTTTCTTGGCTAAATCACCTCTAAACCTGGGTTAGGCCCACACAAGCCAACAATTGGTTTCGTTGCCGGGACTGGGATCTATATAAAGGATGTCTGATGTCATGCTACCAAAATCCAATAAAGAAATAAATTAAAGAGTGGTTGGACAAGAAGATTCACGAGTTCATGGTGCAAAAGAATAGAAATCCGTGAGTGTATGAGGAACAGTGGTTGGAGTGCTACTTGTATACGGAAATCCACAAAATTTTCTTTACATCCTTTCCGTCTGAGCTATATGAGTGGATCGCGAAGTTAGTAGACATCTAGGGAAGGTGTAGGCTCAACAAACCATTAGTGTGGACTCCGGAATTAGTGTGTAGACTAGAAGCATCAGGAGATAAGATACCGCGAGCTATGGACCATTGGCTCGACCAAATAATAGGAGGATTTATCATTGTGTTCGCGGTTGACACGCCCGTCAGCTATAGTGAGGCATAATGACGGTTTCTCAAGGGACCGTGAGGTACGTATATTAAATCTTTGAACACTTGGATTAATATTCTATTGTGTGAAAAGCGGGTTATGCAAATAAATTAATGTTTGGAACTATACGAAGTAGGAAGATCTACAGAAGCGGAAGTAGTGAAGAGTTGGAAAACAGTCCCTTAATTTCACCCTCCTGCGAAAGCAAGGAAGAGCTTGCAAAATTTTCTCCGAGAAGCGCGGTCAGTCTGATAAGGCAGCGTATTCCGCGTTTACCACCTCCACCCACATTGCCACCCGTTTCACCCCCCTCACCTCCATCTCCACCCACTCCACCTCCGCCACCACCGTAGTTCAATATGGTGAGTGCGATCAAACTACCGGTATTCAGAGGAGTGGGGAATGAAGATCTGGACCAATTATGGTTCGTAGTAAGAGAAGTATGGGAAGAATAGGGCGTCATGGATGATAATATTAAAAAGGCTATGTTGGTGAGCGCGCTACAGGATCGCGCATTAATGTGGTATATCAAGAATGCTTATGACCACCTGAACGCAGGGATTGCAAAGATCCAAACCACGTTGAACAGGGAATTTAGCAGGCCAAAATAAAAAACACAATCAATCATCGGGTTTAAGGAGATCGCGATGCTCCCGGGCGAGACCCTGTGGGATTTGGACCAAAAGTTGAAGAGTACAATCCGCGAAGCCAATATGACGTTAACAGATGCACAACATCGCGCATGGTTTGTGGCCTCACTTACGCCACACTTAAGGACGACGTTGTCACAACAAAATCTTTCCACCTAGGCTGAAGCGTTGGAGATGGCAATGAGATTGCATGAAACCCCTATACAAGACCTGGGTTGGCAGTCCAACAAATCCACGTGCAACTACGAAATCTATGTCTAGAAATGAAAAGTTTGAAACAGGATAGGACGCCTCAGTCGGAGGTGCATGAGGAAGTATGGGGGCCAATTCCGTTAAGACCTGAGGCACAGACAAGGCCAAGCGCGACGTCTGAATTATGGTGCTCTATCTACTAGATAGGAGGAAAACACACCATGGATAATTGTCATCCATTGCAAAAGTATACACAAACGTCCCAGTAATTGTTTTGTAATTTATGCAAGATGGTAGGCCATGACGAACGCACCTACCGAATCTATGAACTAATGATGGACCAGATTCCTACCAATAGGGTGCAGACTGAAATGCGAGCCCTTGACCCAAATGCAGGGATGGATTGTGTTGGGCTTCAGGGGCACAGTCAGGGTTGATGCAGAATGGGACCAGGAAAGGGTCGCAAACAAATAATTTGTTACAATTGCGGAGGGCAGGGCATTATGCCCGCAATTGTACAAACCCAACAATAATATCATGTCGGTATTGTACCCATTTTGATCATGAGGCAGAAGACTGCCCTTCGCTGATAGCGAAGATGCGCGAAAAGGGGTACTCCAGCCCCCTCCGACCTAGAATTTACAAATGATGAGGTCTGAGCTGCACGAAGAAGACCCAAATGTAAACATGATGCTTAGGAGCAGTATGACCATGGGAGATGATAAAGGGAAGCAGCCAGAAGAAAGCACATGGTTTCACAAGGCTCCTACAAAGGAACCTGAATTTGATTTAGAACACATGAAGGAGACATTCTTGGAAGCTAAGAAGAGCTTCACAGAGGCCTCCACTTCAGGTAGTAAGGATCAACTAGAACCAAGGATGGATCCTTCAATGCTCACTACCTTTCTGGAGACATGCATGAAACCACTGTGCGACAACAAGGCGATCAAAGGACTATAGGAACTTATCACTAGGTGCATGGGGTCAGGAGAACTGCGCGTGGTCCGGAAACTTGGGAAGCATGCATTGCACATAGGAAGGGAAATGAGGTTGACTGCACAAATAGGTGAGTATGAAATGGATCAAGTAATCCTGGATCTGTGTTCAAACATGAATGTACTATGAAAGCAAACATGGGAACGCATGGGCAGACCCACGTTACAACGGTCCCCTATTCACTTAAGAATGGTGAACCAATAGAATATTTTTCCCATGGGAAGATTGCAAGGGGTAACAGTTGATATTGAAGGTGCGAGCGCAGGCAGATTTTGAAGTGATAGAGATTGTCGATGACAACAATCCCTATCTAGTGCTACTGGGAATAGACTGGGCTACTGATATGAATGGAGTCATAAATCTGAAGAAGCGCAAAATGATCTTTGATAAAAGATCACTGCGTGTGGTAGTAATACTAGATCCAGCTAAAGGAGCGTGATACATTGAACTGGTGTGTGACGACGATAGTGATGACAATCTCAATTGTATTTACAAGATAACTGCGCGAGAAGAAGACTGGGTGAATCCAACTGCAAATGGAAGGATTTCATGGGAGCATGAAAGATCCTGCACTTTAGATTCAGACGAAGAGATAGAGCGATGGCAGAATCAGTTACATGAAGTAACAACGCTGAACTGCAACATGATGATCAGATCATTGTGTTGCGTGACAATAGAGGAAAGGGAGCTGCTGACATATGATGAATTAACAATGGTGGATGAATTTATGAGAAAATTTGAAAGCGCAGTACCAGAACAATAGCGGTTTGATTCATTGAAGTGGGCATTGTGCGCAACACCTGCACGATGGTGGGGTACGCATCAAGGAAATTTTGAGGACTAGCACAGATGCAGAAGTATGATGCGCCTATGTTTTGGAAAACCCCAGCTTTGATTGCAAGTTAGTCATCATGGGTGGAACAACTTGCACGCCCACCTTTCTCGATGGGTATAGACATATGCTGTAAAGCCCGCACAAGTGCACACTAGCCCTAGGATAGAGAATTGGGACAAATTGCAGCAATAGGAAAGGCAACGTGCGCTACCAAGTAACCACGTTGAAGAATTTTATAGGGTGTGTAGAGTACTTAATAAGGTTGACTAGGCAAAACAGACTAATTGGGACCTGCGTGTGTCAACAGTTCAATGGGCCTACCAAGCCATGTGCAAAACCCTGAACATGGAGACGATTCCAAAGGTGTGGAACAGAGTGGAGACCATAATTACTGAAGAAAATACAAAAAGGAATCCGCACGTACTGGACCCTGTAGTGGTGATAGTGCGCGATGGCAAGGAGGAAGAAATCACACATCTATGTGAGGACGAACATCTAAGGATTCAGGAAGCCATCCGGCGAGGGAACCTTAGACTTCGCGAACTCAAAAATGACTGGGTACGGTTGAGGAAGAAAAGAATTTTGATGGACACTGAGATCAAGAGGTTGGAAAACGAGATCACACAGGCATGTCTTGTCAATAAACCAAGGAAGACAAGGCAAGATATAGATTATCGTACCACTGCATTAGAAGAGTGTCGTCTAGAATTTATGACTCTGTTGCCATGGCTACGACCGCACCTCACCAAACACAGTAACCAGGGGAGCACACTACATACAGTGGAACACATGGCGTCGACGGTCGTGCAGACAATTGAGGAGTTTCCATGGACTATGCTAGAAGGCGAGTTGAAGTCTCATGCAGGTGGTGCGACCACCTGACTAGCCGTAGAGAGTACAGTCTCAGTGCTCCACACAGTTGAAAGAGAGAGCGAGACTCTAAAAGAGTCAGTTTGGGAGCTGCGCGATGAGGGAGGTGCAGGCATAATCAGCATGGCACAAGGTTTGCGCCCGTGCATAGGGGGATGCGCTACCATGCGGGTAGGCTGGGAAGTAACCGTTGGTATCATTGTTCATGACGAGATGTCCAATTTAAGGCAAAAGGGAGCGGGTGACGGGCATTTAAGACACGAATTAAGGGCTAGATTTGGGGCAATCTTCTGCCAAGAAAGCATTGATGGCTCAGAATTGGGGGGAGTGGTCGAATTCAAATTCAAAAGGCACTATAAAACTCCAAGGGATAGCCATGAGACAACACTTATTCATTTGAGATTTGAGCAATTACTTAGAGCACAAAGTGTTGGACACCAAGTGATATTTGGGCCCCAAAGTTTGCAAACAACCATAGACAGTTCAAACAAGATGACGACTACCAAGAGAGGTGTGGGTTTTGTAGAAAGTACCGCTGACGAAGCCTTACAGAACCTCATGGTGCAAGATGTCCCTAAAGATGTTGGGGATGCGCCGGAAATTTCGAAATCGTCTCGGACGCTGAGGCCCAAGAAGGATAAGCAAGCAATGGGACCAGTCTACATGTCCCTACAGAATCTGTGGTTCGGTAAGCTCTCCATGGAAGAAAACGGCAAGGCTTTCACCATTGAGAGAGATGATGAGGAGTGGAACTACAGGCTCTCGTTGATGAGATAGAGGCAGCCGAAGACATGGAGGAAGACATCCAGCTAGTGTGCGCTGTAGCAAAATTGCCCGAGTACATCCCTCCGCAGAAATGAAAAGCTAAGATACCCAAGGATTTGGATGCTGCTAAGAGCGCACTCCAAACATGGAATTATGTTTGAGGGCTCGGCCCTGGGCCACATGCCCACAATGGAATTTGAAGATTGGGACCTCGCGGATAGTGATAAGTTCCCACATTTAGAGACTGAGAACCTCATGAAGCAGAGCATGGAGGGGTCAATTACAACACTAGAGCCACAAAAATGGCTGTGCGGTGTGGAGAAGGCTAGACTACTTCAACTACTATGGATTCCACACTTTCACCGTGTGCTTATCACAATTTTTGTCATCAGGCAGCTGCTTTGACTGGTGCACGATGGGTACTTATGGCTAGAGGAGCCTATTCCCATCACGGCAGGTCTTATCCACAAGATTCTTGACTCCCCTGTAAGGGAAAGGACCCCATGGAGATAGCCGGAAAAAGTAGATATTTGGCGCTTGCAAAGGCCATGAAGAAGCAATACAAATTGGAAAAGAAGAAGAGGGGTTACACAATCAGTAGCATTAAATATAAAGGGATGCACGTAGCCACCCAACTCCTGGCCGGGAAGGTAATGCGAAAATGTCACGGAGATGAGGTACCAGTGTTAGTAGTTGCACTGGTAGAACAATGCGCCGAGGGGGTCCAATTCAACTGAGCCAAGTTCCTCTGCGAGGAATTCCTAACTAATTGCAAGGAATCCCAGGAGTAGGGCAAGACCTTTCACTACGCATGGTTGCTCTTGTCTATTTTACTGGTAACAGGGGAACTACCTGAGGAAAGCTAGTTCCCTAATATTGAACATGACTTACCAGAGACCGCAAAGTACATGTCGCTCTAGGCTACTAAGGATGCCACGTGGATTTGCAAAACAAAGATCTTCTAGGTTCTCATGGAGGTGAGCGTTCAGATGTGGATCAACAAGAGGCCACGCCTATCCCCCACAGTGTACAACAGTCTGGGGAGCTTTGTAGACTTCAAGGTGGACATGCATAATGTGTATATCAAGGCGCGAAAGGATTCTGCGCAGACATGGACCAAGCTCCCCTTCATCACCATTGATGATGCGATATTCTCAGTACTAGAATCATGGCCTCTTGAGTGGCATGCCCCGGATCTGGAAAAGAAGGATAGAACAGCAACACAAAAGCAAAAGGCTGCAACCAAGTTGCATATCACCCAGTTGGCCCAGCAAAAGCGCAATGAACAAGTGGCCGTGGAGTTAAGGGTTGTCCATGAGGCAGCGAAAGTAGCCGCAGAGCAAGCAAAGGCCGTCGAAAAAGCAGCAGTAGTGCAGGCAACAAGGGCCACCACGACGTAGGAGGAAGGGGGCCATAACTTGTCTAAAGGACAGGGAGTAGAGGACACAGCAGAAGGCACGGACCCGAGCACAATGTCCACCTAGTTGAAATGGCTATGCATCATAGAGAGATCAGGTCCACAAAAAGAGGTCAAGGCATCCAAACTGGACATCAAACTGATTACACTGATAGAAGGCGACCTCTACAGTGACATGGTTCACGAGGTCACCAGGGAAGCACTCCAGGAATCCATGACAGAGCAACAGATTGTGTCGGGGGCCCTAAGGGCACAGTTGTAGGAACTTCAGGAGTGGCCCCCACAGGAACGAGCAGTAGCCACCTACAGCACCGCAAGTACATCAACAATGGAGAAGCTGCTACACACAAATATGACCAACACCATAGTGCTATCGGAAGGAGAGATAACAGTGGAGAATGAAGATGACAGAGCCGCGGTAAGTAGGATCAAGGGAATGGACCTTAATTTGGCTACCCTTTCGCAATACACATTGTATCAACTACAGGATGGCATCATAGCAAAACTCTGTGGCAGGGAGGGCCGCACGATCCAGGTATTGAATGAGTAGAAGATCAACATTGAACAGCTCAGCCTACAGTGTGATGAACTAGTGTCACAAATCAGCAGATCGTGCAAACAGTTGATGAAGCATGCCAATGCATTCTAGAATTGTCCATCGCTACAGACCTACCAACAGAGATACAGATCCACTGTCTGGCAAGTGGAGTCCGCAGCACATGTGAGGAAACAACACGAGTGCAGCTAGAGTTGAACCTCCAGATTGTTGAGTTGTGGATGAAGGCGTAGCCTTCCACTCCTCCAGAAGTTAAAGAATAGCATGTTAGCATGATTGAAACAGGACTGGAAGAAATTGAAAGGGAAATGCAGGACTGTACCGGTATGTTGGACCAAGCTTTTGACGTCCTCACATCCTTGTAGGAGGACCCCAACATACAGCACCTGGAAACAGAGGCGCGCGAACTACAGGAGCAGTATGACAGTGTAAGGGAAACTATGCAAACAATCGTCCTCACCCAATGGTTGGCAAAGATGAAACAAACAAGGGCACTGAAGGAACAAGTGGATGTTGCAAGATAGAAAGAGGCACTTCTCAAAGCGCGCGTCCAACCTTGGATTGATGATGCCTTCACCATTATGGTCGATATTGAGGGAAAGCTCACACAGATGCAGGAGATATATGAGCTAAGGCAGGTAGTGGATCCTCACAAAGAAGCATCAGAGGAACGCATGCAGCAGGTCCAACAAACCATAGAACACTGCGTCTCAAACCTTTGAGTAGTATAGACCAATTGGAGGGGCTCTGTTCCAAGATCGCCGCACCAGCAGAGTGACTTGGGATGAGTCATGATGATTATGTTAGGGGCTTGTTGGGCATGGAATCCCCCCACAGCATGTTTTGGGGCTCAAAGCCCAAGTTTTGGTCAAAGGTTTTGTAAGAATCTACAAATTGCAGACACAGAGTGCGAAGTAGAGGTTAAGTCATAGGGCTGTCTGCCCTAAAGTAATGTAATGTAATGTAAAGTCATGTCGGCCTACCCATGCTCTGCGGACCATGGGATTGTATAAATAGAGCAAGGCTCTAAGTTGTGAAGAGAGTGAAGGAATAAGAGAGAAGAGTACGAATGGTTCAAGATTAAAGTAGGATTCTAAGTGTATTGGGTCATAGTAGTAGGAAGAGGCTCTGTAGCTGAGTGCACAGAGGCCTAGTAGAGTCTGCAGCTGAGTACGTAGACCCCTGCAGCTGAGTGTGCAGGGCGGTGTTGAGTCTGTAATCGGGATTGAAGATTAATAAAGAGAAGTTGATTCTTATTTCTGTGTATTTGTTGTACATTGCCTTCTTTACGTTTATATTGGTTTATTTATCGCGCGCACTGATATGATTGTTGAATATGCTATAATAACCATTAATCTTACACACACAAGTTAAGTAATCAGATAATAACAGATTAAATAGCAAGGAACTTGGGTATTATATGGGTTGCGCCCTGACTAGGGCTGCGTGGAAGCAGCACCGCAAGTTGTGAAGGGATAGCAAGTGCGCGTAGCGACGGGTCAGACCGCGGACCTCCAGAAGCCCATCAGACATCCCCAAGGTGCGGAAATTTGGTTCTCCCGCCCTCCCATACTACTTCGAGTGAGACCTCAGTCTGCGCTCTGCAGAATGTTGCTGAAAGGGCTAGTAGTACTGGGATTTTCTTGGCTAAATCACCTCTGAACCTGGGTCAGGCCCACACAAGCCAACAATCAAATACAAAGCAACGAATATATCCTTCCAAACATTTGTTTACTATCTCAGTTTTCCCATCAAATTGAGGATGATAAGATGAGCTATGAGCTAATTGAGTACCAAGACAAGAAAATAATTATGTCCAGAAATTTCCAGTGAAAATGGGATCTCTGTCACTTACAATAATCTTTGGGTTTCCATGTAGATTTTGAATTGTTTCCATAAATGCAGTAAAATTGTATTGGATTTAAATGGATTAGATAATGAACAAAAGTGTGCATGCTTGGTAAGATGTCAACTACCACCATGATGACACTCTTTCCTTCGGACTTGGGTAAACCTGTGATAAAATCCATTGAAACCTCCTCCCAACATTGAGTTGGAATGGATAAAGGTTGTAATAGACCTGGGGTCTTAATTGTTTCAACTTTATTTTGTTGGGAAACCAAACATTCTGCCACAAACTTTTGAATTTTAGATTTAAGGCCATCCCAAAAAAATTCCTTCTTAACCTCATGGTAAGTTTTTAAAAATATTGAGTACCCTCCTAAGGGTGAGGTGTGCAATTCCATAAGAATATTTTGTTTGAGTTCGGAATTCTTACATAGGTATAAGTGATCTTTGTACCATAACGAATCATTTTTCCAACTAAATGTATTAGATGTTCTAGGATCTTGTTGTAACTTTTGAATGAGTGCCACACTTCTTTGTCATTCTTCCATTCATCCCTTGCTTCATTTATCCAATCTGGTTGGATAATAGAAATGGTGCAAAGAAATTCTTCCACATCCTCATCCTTTCTTGAGAGTGCATCTACCACAACATTTTTCTTCCCTTTTTTGTAGATGATTTCAAAGTCATAACCCAACATCTTTGTGACCCATTTTTTCTGCTCTTCGAAAGATAATCTTTGTTCTAAAAATTATTTAAGACTATCATGATCTGTTTTGACCTCGAAGTGTCTTCCCATTAGGTAGGGTCACCATTTCTTAAGTGCATGTAGTATTTCCAACATTTCCTTCTCATAAATAGCTTTGTGTAAATACTTTCCTTTGATTGGACAATTTTCAAAAGCAATGGGTCTTTATTCTTGCATTAAAATAACACCAATTCCATTTCTTGAGGCATCACATTCCACAATAAAAAAATTTGTGAAGTCTGGCATAGCTAGGACCGGTGTTAGGCACATTGCCTCTTTAAGATGTTTAAAGGCCTTCGTTGCTTATGGAGTCCATGAAAATGCATCTTTCTTCAATAATTTGTTAGAGGTGCCGCTACTCTCCCATAATTCTTAACAAACTTGCGATAATACCCTGTCAACCTGAGAAATCCTCGCAAATGCTTGGATGTGGGGATTTTACATTCCTTAATGGATTTAATTTTTCTAGAGTCTACCTTAACACCTTCATGAGATACAATATGACCCATATATTCCACCTCTTGTACTCCAAAGAAACATTTGGAGCTTTTTGCATATAAGTATTTCTCCTCCAATAGTTTGAGCACCATGTCAACATGTTGAACATGATCCTTCCAAGACTTGTTGTAGATTAGTATATCATCAAAAAATACTAACAAAAATTTTCTAAGGAATGGTTTGAAAATGGAATTCATTAAACCTTGAAATGTAGAAGGTGCATTGGTAAGGCCAAAAAGCATGACCAAAAAATCATAATGACCCTTATGAGTTTTAAATGATTTTTTCAAAATGTCTTCAGTCTTCATTCTGATTTGATGATATCTTGAACGAGGATCCAACTTGGTGAAGTAAATTGATCCATGCATTCATCCAATAATTCATCAATGACAGGAATGGGAAATTTACATAGAAAATTTTAGGGGCGAATGGTCGCCCTTTGGCGAAATTAAGGGGTTTTAAATTTTTAGTGGGCGAATACTTTGTATCATAGTACATTTTTACAAATCACCTCAAATAGCCCACCTTATTTTAAGGGAGAGGGTAAAAAAGGTAAATTTAGCCCTTGAAATTAGGAGTTAAAACCTTCCATTCGCCCATTTTCAAGAATAGATTTTATTTAAGTGAATCCATTCGCCCATTTTCAAGAATAGGTTTTATTTAAGTGAATCCTATGGGCCAAATACCATATTTATAAAAGAGGTATAGTAAATTAATAAAAATATAAATAAAAGAGAGATATGGTAAATAAATAAAACATTTTTTATATTTACTCCATAAGTCATCTTATATACATGCAAGGGTGTAAACAAATAAAAATATAAGTAAAGTGGAGGTATGGTAAATAAATAAAACGTCTTTTTATACCTACTCAAAATGTATGGTAAATAAATAAAAATATAAATAAACTAGACGTATGGTAAATAAATAAAAGCTCTTTTTATATTTAGTCCATAACCCTCATTCTATTTATGAAGGCTCAAGAAAGAGGTTTTATTTAAGTGAATCATATGGGCCAAATACCATATTTGTAAAAGAGGTATGGTAAATTAATAAAAATATAAATAAACGAGAGGTATGGTAAACAAATAAAACATTTTTTTATATTTACTCCATAAGTCACCTTATATTTTTGAACACTCAAAAAATGCGTTATATTTAGGTGAAATCTATGGGCAAAATACTATGGGACAAATACCATGGACTAGATTGTTATTAATACCATGCAAAAAAACATTATTAACCGTAATATTAGTATTAATAAAAATAAAAATAGCACATGGTATTGACCCATGGTATTCACCAAAATGGCACATGGTATTGACCCATGGTATTCACCTGGAATGTAGCCTATTTAAATGGGGGAATTAAACCAGCATAGATCCATCTTTACTCTAGATCTACTAACCCCCGAGAGGTATCAAATATCGTGATATGCAAACTAGCATAGAGTGAAAAAATATTTGATCCCTCTCGGAGTGGATCAAGAGTAAAAATGGATGTTGTAATTTAATGTATATTAAACATTTTAGCTTGGTTAAAATAAAAAACAACTATTAATTTTATTATTTTTTATAAATTACTAATAATAATTTTTAAGCTCCAGGTTTATGATAACCCATGGTATTGACCCATGGTAATACCAAGATCTTACAAGATTTTATAATTGAGTAAAATATTCGCCATGCCTGGTGAGAGATTCGCCAAAAAATTATATATACATATTATATTATTGATAAAATCGCCTTCCATTTTTCCTATATACCATGGAGATTCGCCCATTTATTATATATATAAATTTAGGGGGGTTCTTAAAATTTTCCCTGGAAATTTATCTTTAATAGTAAGCTTGTTGAGCTCCCTATAATCTGGACACATGCGCCATGATCCATCCTTCTTATGCACCAATACTACTGGAGTAGAGAGAGAACTTTGACTAGGTTGAATTATACCAGCCTCTAGCATTTCTGCAACCATACTTTCAATTTCACTCTTTTAGGCATAGGGATATTTGTAAGGCCTTATGTTTGGAGGAAAACTTCCTAGAATTAATTGAATATCATGATCATGATCACAAATAGGTGGGAGGCCTTTGGGAGTCTCAAATACCTTAGAATGATTGTCCAAGACTTTTTGGAGATCTAGAAAAATAGACGATTTCGATATGGGAACCTTTAGCGAACATAATTGTGCAACTACGCCTCGTTGTTCTTTCTTTAGAAGCTTTGAAATTTTGTTAGAGCTGATTATCTTTCTTGGTTTCCCTGTGATCCCCCTTAATTCAACTTCGTTTCCTTCTGAAGAAAATTTCAAGAAAAGTTATTGAAAATTAAAAGCTATCATACCTAAATATTGTAGCCATTGGACTCCTAGTACAACATCAACACCACCCATCGGAATGGAAAGCATTGGGCTATTCAATACATATTCTCTCATGGATAGCTTGATATTATGGTACTTTACAGAGCAATTTATGGTTCCTCCACTTGCAACCATCACTTGACACTCTAGTCTTGGATATAGGAAGCAATTCAATTCCTTGGCTATGTTACAATGAATAAAATTATGGGTACTGCCCGAATCAATCAACACTATTACCTTTTTCTTCTTGATATGTCCTTCTATCTTGATAGTTTGAGGAGTGGTAATTCTGGCCAATGCATTACAAGATATGGCTAGATCCATTTCTTCTTTCTCTAGGGTTTGTTCCTGGCGTATATCCTCTTCTTTTGACATTTCTTATTCATTTTCTTCCTCCTCTTCACAATATATGTAAAATAATTTCTTCTAAGCACACTTATGACCTTTATTGTATTTGCTATCACAACTGTAACAAAGCCCTTTTTCTCTTTTTTCTTCCATTTTTTGTGGTGTCAACCTTGTAGGTTGTGGAGGGCTAGGGGAAACAACACTTCCATATTTATAGTTGTAAGTGGTAGCCTTCCATGCCATAATTTTTCTTTCCATTTTTCTTGCCAACCTGAATGTCTTCTCCAATCAATCAGGTTCCCAAAGGTCAACCTCATGTTGGATGTTATCCTTTAAAGTCCCTATGAAAACATCAATCCTATGCTCCTCTGGAATATCTTTTACCCTTATATTCAATTTTTGGAAGTCCTCAATGTGCTCCATCATAGAACCCTTTTGTTTGAGATTTATCAATTGGCTAAAAAAGGTGTTGCTTTTTGTATCCTCATAATGTGCTGTCATTTCTTCCGTAAAAATTTCCCAAGTGACAATTTTTTTATGAGAGAAAAGCCATGGATACATTACAAACTAATTTGGTTCCAAATATAAAGTTTCAATGCATACCTTTTGTGTGTTTTGCACATCATGGAGATCAAAATATTGTTCCATCTGTAGTATCCATGTTACGGGATCCTTGCCATCACACTTCCTCATATCAATCTTTGGAACATGTTGGGTCTTAAATCCAATGCTATAGTCTATGAAATCATGATTAACATTACTTTTGTTCTCATCATGAGTTTCCTTTACTACCCTTTCGCCATTAGTAAGCATTTCTTGTAGCAACTTTGTCAAATCTATCTTCAAATCTTCCATGTTACCTTTCAATTTTTCTTCTATACCATCCATCTTAGCATCCATGCCATTCATCTTAGCTTCCATGTCATTCATCTTAGCTTCCACTCCTTTCTTTAAACCATCCATCTTAGCTTCTGTTACCTTTTGTGAGAGTGAAATTGTTGCTCTTGGTCTCGTAATTTTGATATATCATGTTGCATTTCTTCCTCTTCTTCATAATTCATGCTACATCTTTCAGGTTACTTACTAGGTGTTTCCATTTTCTTTCTTCGGGGAATCAATTAATGATAATTATGCTTCACTATTCCCTTTGAATCACTTCAAACTAATTTTTAAACCCAAACTTATGCAAAATTTTAAAAGACTACACACCTTTTTTCACTTTGTAGGAACTCGATATTGAATCTGTTGTATCTCTGTAATTACAAATCTCCAAGGTTTGAAATTTCATCCCGAAGTAGCCCTCTGAGTCCTATTTCCAATGCCACCATTCTAATCGAAATTGGATTCTCCAAGAAAGCGTTATGCCCAATATCCCAAGATGACCTGATTATATACATTTCCAGTAAAGAGAACTTGTACAAAGTTCCACGTGTCACTGTTTCAACCTTCGGATCTTAAAACGATACAATGAAAACTACAGTCCATCCTATTTTTGTAACTTCTTAAGAATTCAATCCGATTCTCAGAGAGAAAGTTATGATGATTTTCCCAAGGTCACATGTTTGGGATGTAATTTGGGATCCTGCAAACACCTAAATTCCTTGGATCATATCGCCGAAAATATAGAGAGAAAAGATCTGAAATTTGGACTTGAGGTTCATCGAGATTTTTGCTCAAAGGGGTTTTAATTTTAGCTTCTGAAATGTCATAGAAAAAAGTTACTACGAAAATTCCATGATGACCTGTTTGGAGCAGCGAAACCCTATAATCCAAACCTCTTATACCAAATGTTATGCAACCAACTCACAAAATAGAAGAAAAGATAGATAAACGACTTAAAAACAACGTCTTCGAGTGGGGAACCTCCTTTAGATCACACAAATTAATAATTCTTGGATGATACAAATGACAAAACCTCCTTTCTATATATAGGAGTCTAAGGGGGTCACAATATAATCAAAGTCGACATAACAATAATAATATAAGGGCACAACAATAACAATAGTGGGCTTTTATGGGGCACAATAATAACAATATGGGGACAATAGGGGCATAACAATAACAATAAGGGCTACAATGACAATAGTAATGGGGGAATCACTAGTATTATAGGGACTTAACAATCTCTTTATGACCAGTAGTATGAATTTTAAGGATATTATATAAATCTCTTTATGACCAGTAGTATGAATTTTATATAGTATTAAATTGTCCTTAAAGAGTTTATATGAATCTCCTTACGATCAACAGATGATTATTATGAATTCTACAAATTTTCTATAGGTACATTGTATGTTTGGGATGCTCAATAAAATTTTATTTAATATAGCCTTTAGATGCTTTCAAAAGGGGTTTCCCTAAGGAGATGGTATTCAAGATAGGAGTGGAATCCCGTAAATATACCCATGTGAATGTTCTCTTAAACACCCTTGTGCATGTCTTGAAAAGATAGTGGAATTTTTTAAAATTCCATAATAAAATATATCTATGCTTATAGATGGAATAATATACTTTGGTCAGTTAACATGGTGGGTTTGAAGAATCCACCACACTTAAAGATATCACTGTTTTGAACCACTCATTAACAAGGTAAGTAGCAACAACACTACAAAGTATATGCTTAAGGTAGTAAATCAAATAAACAATAATTACTTATATGTACTTTTTTCTTATCATTATAAAAGTCATGTTTTTACTTGTGATTATGTGTCATCATATTGATTCAAGTTCACCCTATTCTATATATGTTAGATTAACATGCGAGGGTGATCAAAAAACCATTTCGCATTTTAACAAAAGCTACATGGTGGTAATGTCACCACTCTTGTTTTTTGTTTTTGTGCATATTGTCACCACATGTTTTTTGTTTATTGTGAAGAATGACAATAGAGTCAGAATGTAAAGACAGAATGCAGAGTTTCTATCAAAGATAAAGTGGATGGAAGAGGAGTCATTAAGCACAAATGAAATGGGGAAGCCATGCTCTAATACCATGTCACGCTCCTCTAAATTAATTGTTTTTTATTAAAATGAAATCAATACATACATAAGAGAGACCCTAGAGATCCACATTCCAAGGTCTCTTCATATTCCCATTTTGTATTACATATTTATAATATATTACGTGTCAACAAAATTAATATATTATGTATGGTTTGAAATAATAAAATTATTTGAAAAAACTATGTCTATTATACCATTTCAATTTACATTTTCACCCCTTTTAAGAATTCATTTGTTAGAATTGCATTTCTAAGTTGTGTTGTTTGCACAATCCATGGATCAAAGAGATTATATATATATATATATATATATATATATAGAGAGAGAGAGAGAGAGAGAGAGAGAGAGAGAGAGAGGTTCATCTTTTTACATTGTAAAAAAAGTTTTCACCTCAATCCTTATTTAAGATGCATCTATATTGATTTTAGCAACATATATTATCAAAACATATTTTGATGTTTATTAAAAATTGATCTTTATCAATATTTACTAGTCTCATATTGAGGTGTTTGAATGAATAATATTAATATTTATTATTAATAATATATAATAAGTTTATTTATTTTCTAGAATGAGGATTTTTTTTTTTTTTTAATTGTGTATAAAATATAGTTATCATATAAGTAGAACATGATTTTTTATTTATTTATTAATATCTATAAAATATGTATATTGAAAGATGGAGTGGATTGAAGTTGAAGAAGATTAATTATATATATAGATATAGATATTTTAAAAACATTTTCGAAGAGTATTAATTTTTTTTAATATATTTTTGGGCTAATTTTATTTAAAATGTGATTGATTTTTTTTAAATAAAATTTTTATTATTAAAATGTATAATAACAATTAAAAATAAATAAAATTGATAAATCAATTTATATAAAATTAATTCCATTATGATTACTTTATCAAAATCATTAAAATTATAATTATAATTAAAAACGGTAGATGAAAACAACCCATTTGTAAACCTAACTATTATACTAGTGTTGAACTATCTAGCATACGATATTTGTCTAAATTTATGGAACATCGATGTACATGTTATTGTAAAATAGCATAGTGGAGATTCCACAATTCACATATCCGTCCTTGCATGAACAATGAGGAGTCACGACATTCATGCAGTGCACGCATATCGTTGTATCATTACAAAAATCTTCAACAACATCATACAACAAGGGTGTTAGGGTCCCACCCTAACCCCCTTATTTATGTCATGGGATCACGTCATAGTCAAGAGTCAATAAAGCCCATATTAATATTTGTAAGTGGTTAACCCGCAATTAATGACGGGACCACAATTAGTTGCAAATGGGCCGTAGTATTAGATAGATGGTATTAATAAAACCCACGGTATTGGCCCGTGGTATTGCATGTATGAGTCATATATAAAGGATAGAGACTCCCTGCGAGGAGTATCATGTCTTATTTTGTAATCGAGCTCTGCTCTATTGAAGGTTGCCCCCTCGAAGAGGCAAGTGAACATTACTCTTTGAATAATAAAATCATTGCTATTCTTTGTTCTGGGTATCTTTTCTTCGCATATTCTGTATTGGGTATCATTTTGCAGGTTAAGAGCATAACAAAGGGCTCCCCACAGATTGGACAACTAGTCTGGCAATACCTCTTTTCAAGAGCGGCGACATCAATAATCCCTCCAATTATAGGACCATCATGATAAACCCTTTGTTTGCAAAGCTATTTGGAAGCATGCTAGAAAACAAAATTAGCAAGTGGGTAGAAGAAAGAAATAAGCGTGCTAAAGGGCAAGCAGGTTTTAGACCTAAGCATTCCACAGTTGATCATTGCATAACTTTAAGGCACATCATTGAAAAAGTTTGGGAGAAGAAGGAAGAAGTCTTTTGTTGCTTTGTTGATTTCAGAAAAGCGTTTGACTCGGTTCCTAGGGATAAACTTTGGCAAAGAATGGAGGAACTTGGGGTTCCTAAACATTTGAGAGCAGCTGTGCATAGGCTGTATGAAGAGGTGAAAGTCAAAATTAGAACTTTAGCAGGCATTTCTGAAAGTTTTAGAAGCGATATCGAGGTCAAGCAAGGTTGCCCACTGTCTCCTACCCTTTTTGGTTTATATATCGACAAGCTTGAGGAGTGGTTAAATTCGCAAGGGGGTGATGGTATCTATTTGTGCAAGTTTGTTATAAGGCTTCTTTTGTATGCAGATGACCTTATTCTGATTGCTAAATCAGCTCTTGGTTTGCAAGAGCACTTACTATCCCTTGAGCATTTTTGTAGAAGTATGGGGATGCAAGTCAATATCCGCAAAACGAAAGTAGTGGTCTTCTCTAAGAAAAGAAAACATAACCAACATAAGTTCTACTTTGAAGGAAACATTCTGGAAGAAGATGCGGATTACAAATACCTCAGAGTTGACTTCAACAAAAATCTAAGCTGGAATGGTTGTAGAAAGAAAAGAACTTTGGGGGGTTGGAAAGCATTTTATGCTTTTCAAAATAGGTGTAGAGAGGCAGAGTTATGGGACTGGAAGACCACTCAAACTCTTTTTGGGCTTCTAGTGATTCCAATGATTCTATATGGTTGTGAACTGTGGGCTAGCAGTACTTCCGACATGCAGTGGAGACAAATTGAGAAAATTCAGAAGCGTTTGATTACAAACAAATTTAAGATTAAAATTGCAGTGCCTTATGATATCTTGTTAAGTGAAACAGGGACTGCTCCTATTGAAGCAATTGCTATGGTGCGAGTCATAAGGTATTTAAAAAAAATTGAGAAAATGGAAGAGGGTAGATGGCCTAAGGTTGTCTTTAATGATAGATTGTGCAAGAGCAAAAAAACTTGGATGCAACAAAATAACAAATGGTTTAGTAAATGGGATATTTGCTTGAACGCATGCCCCATAAACAACAAAGAGATAAAATATTTTGTTATGGAAAAGTTCCACAAATGTACTTGGGAGAAGGAGCTAGGAAGAAAGAAAAATTACTATATTGAAGTGTTTAATCCCACTCATAATCATCAACCAAAAGCATACATAGAGGCCAATATCTCTTGGAGAGCCAAAATTCTTATTGCTTAGTTAAGGACTAATTCTCATCAACTCTGTTGTGAAACAGAGCGCTGGAAAAGGCCAAAGGAAGTGTGGGAGGACAGGGTATGCATTTTTTGTTCTTCCGGAAAAGTGGAAACAGAAAAACATTTCATTTTAGAATGTGAGGCCTTCAAAGACAATAGGGAAAGTTATGCAAATACACTGGTAGCTAGCTCTTGGGATAATCTATTTAACGAGGGGTTTGTCGAGAAGACGGGAGCATTTATTGTGAAGCTTCACAAAAAAAGGGCCGAATACATCAAGCAGATGAAGAAGCAATTTGTCCCATAGGCTATCTTTAGCCTCGTGGATGTTAAAATAATTTCTTTCATTCTTTCTTTCTTTGTAAACAAAAATGACCCTCTCCCATGCTCTACCTTGAGGACCCTCTTTCGTGTAGCCTACCTAGAGTTTATGTTTCTGAGACTGTCGAGTCATTTATCTCTGACAAGCGCAGGGTGTCACGACGGTTATACATCAATAAAAATTTCTGGCATGGATGAACAAAACCTTAAAGTTAAAATTACAAACAGTAAGAATTTGTTGTGAAATTTCATGTATAGTGCAAACTAATACTACGGCAGTGATGCTATATGTCACTGCGTGAACGCAGTGACATAATAATTTAAGACACAAAAAGTGCCATATGAATCTCTAGTTTGATCATTTTGGTATATGTGTTGTTCAATTCTTGGAATTACTACGGAAAGGGATATGATATCATTTTGCTATTCAATTCTTGGAATACAGTACATGAGGGAATATGATTTCATTGTCTACTTTCTATAAACTATAGAGAGAGAAAAAATGGGTTGAATGCTTTGAAATGTGATAATTAAATTGTATAAAAGAAACAAAACAAAATTCCATAATTGTTTACAATAAAGTCTTTAAAGAGATGAGGAACTGGGATAAGGGTTATTAGTCTCTGCCTCTGGCATAGTAAGGATTATAGCGTTCGATACGGCATTGACTGAAAATTAAACACTTTTTTGACCAAACATTTCGCTTGTGTACGAATATTTAACCAAAGTTTTTGCTGGCAATTTGGTTGTACCAAAATTTTAAGAAAAGTTTTCAAATCGACCTCTTATTGGAAACTTCATGTTTCTCGAGGCAATTTTAGATGTACAAAGCATTTTTATCCAAATTTGGGATGAAAACTTCGTGTTTCCTGAGGAAACTTTAGATGTACAAAGAGTTTTTATCCAAAGTTGGGATTGCATTTCTTCTTGGTCTATTTTTGATATCCAAAGTAACTTTCGCTTCCTGTATGCTGCCACGACCATTTTCTTGGATGCCACTTGTTGTAGTTGCCCTGAATTCTGTGACAACTCTTTGATGCCATATGTTCTCAATGAGTTGAGGTAAACTGCGATCGTTTCTATGGATTTAATCGGTGAGTTGAGGTAAACTGCGGTCGTTTCTATTCTCTTTAGAGCCAGTAAATGTTTTTCGTTGTCAGCTGAAGTCTGCAATGGTAGTGGCAACAATGAAGGAGTGGCAGAAATGGAGACTCCTTTCATCTGCGCCTGCACCACAGAAGACACGGTAAACAAAACAAAATTATGAAAAAAACACTTACAACAGCTCTATATTTGTTAATCTACAACCTTTTTGTTAATGAAATGAATTGTATTCTATGTATTGTGTACCTCTATGAACTTCTAATAATGAATTAGAAAGCTTACCAAAAAAACTAACATAATTTCTAAGTTCGACACAGTCAAAAGAGATTTGAAATGTTTCAATTTCTCAACTTTTGAACAAAAATCAAGTTTCAGTTTGCAAAATTAGAGACCAACCAAGAGATTCCAATATGCATTAATTACAAAACACTTAAATAGGGTCAACTAGAAGATACAAACCTTCGCTCTCAAGTGACCAACTTGACTCCTAAACTCGGGAAAAACATGTTGCACTAGCATTTGCTCCAGTTGAGATTTATATGGTTCTGTCTGCTTCAGTTTATCACCTAAAGCCCCAACTGCCAAAAGCGCACCATCTTTCTGCCTATAGAGTTTGTAGCCTGGAGCTGCCTCATCATACCTAAAAAAAAAGGATTTGCTAGTACACACTTCTAGTAGCTATAAAAAAATCTAGTCTACTTTCATTTGTTAGTTGGCAGGCTTGATTTCTACATTTTTAAATGCAAAGAAAATAACAAATTTTTACCTCCTGAAAACTTCAACAATAAAAGAGGAATTTCTGGAGGTTTTCTTTTCCACGTTTGCACACTTCTAGTAGCTATATAAACTCTAATCTACTTCGTTTGTTAGTTGGCAGGCTTGATTTCTAAGATTTTGAAAGTGCAATGAAAATAACAATTTTTTTACCTCCTAAAAACCTCAACAATAAAAGTGAGGAATTTTTGGAGGTTTCTTTTCCACGTTTTTGAACCAGCTCAGTGATGAAATCAATGGATGTAATGTGGGGACTATATAGATCATCAATTATATCTAAGCAAGTGAATGCATTGTTAGAGATTTCGAAGAATAAGAATCACAAAAAAGGACTCCCATGACATACCACCCATTTCTTGAATTTTACATGCTAATTCAAAATGCCATGAGATGATCATTTCTTCTACACAGCAGTTGAGTAATATTAGCATTTCTAAAAAATATAAAAGATGGCCACTTACCATAACCTTTCCTAACGTATTCATGAGGATCTTCATGCCAAAGCTTCTCATCATTGTCATTGAAACACATGAGAGGGAATATGATCTCAAAAAGCACGATATCAAGTTCTAGCTTTAACAGCTGGTACGTATTGGACTTGGAAACATTGAAATCAAAGCACAGAAACATTAGGCACCTTCTTATCCTCGTCAAATGCTACATAAAATGTAGCCCATAACCATCAAACAACAGCTTATGTTATGTTGTCCATCTTGCAGTTTGAGTTATCGCATGCAAGACAAGTTGTAGGGTAGTGGGCCCAAAGAATTAGAAAAATGGTAAATTTGTGAGCCCACAACGTAAAACGTGGTGATTTATTACTACTTTGTATGTGACCGCATCGAGAGATATATTTCTCACAGAGTTTCTGATCCTAGCCCAACTGTCGACCTTTCCAAACATATCCGCATAATCCCTTTGTTTCTTCAAACTTGTTGAAGAAGATTTTTTGTCAAATACATAGTGCAAAAATGGGGCTTCCTAAATATGCTTGACAATCTACTCATCCAGGGAATAAAACAAAGAGAAAAAGTCAGAATTTCACTAGTGGAACATACACAAAAAGATGATATTCCTAACTTATAAAGATATGATCTTCCTAACTTCTACCAGAGAATTTGGAAACCAATTAATCAAATTTCATCAGATTCTAACCGCAAATAAAGACACATTAATACAATTGCATCAGAAAGGAAAAAGCTAACAAGAATCAAGAATATTGCAGCAAATACTTCCAAAAGGTACAAAATATTAGATTTTGATTTATGGTTACTAGCGTACCTCGATTAGTGAATCTCTCATCCATTCTTCGAGCTTCTCAGAGGTAACTAGGGGACAAGTTTTTATTTCCTTGGCGTAGGTTAGCCCATCTACACATATGGGCAACATGCTCATTTTGTTGTTTTCCTTTTTTCCCTGTTTGAAATCTAGTTGCATTGCTAGTTAACACATAGGGTTTGGCGCTTGAAATACTATTCTTACATGAAATTGCAGAACAGGGACAAAAGTCACAAATAGAACAAAACAGGGACAAAAGTCGCAAATAGAACAGGGAGATATTTATCTGACGGCTAAAGTTGGCAAACAAGATAACAATGAAACAGATAGCAACAGTGCACAGTTAAAAAAGCAGACTTGATCTTGTCTTCAAACCCTGGCAATGGTTGTCAGCATTAATGATGAGGATTTTCAAGCTTGATTATATTCAAGACCATAAAATCCATAAGTGGCGCTGACAATTAGGCGTACGGGCAATTACACGAGTTTCTCAACCCCGACAGGGACTACTGCTACGGCAGTGGCTCCCTTGTTTAAAGTAATATGAAAAAACTACAAAATAGTATCCATGAGTAGTGCTTTTACAAATATATTATTTTACATTGTTTCTAAAGAAAAGTTCACACATAAATTAACATTGAAACTTGTGTATTCATCATTAAGACAAGAGTCTCCACAAAAGAAAAAAAGAAAAAAAACTTATAATTTATAAAGATTAATTATAGCAAGTGTAGAATGAAGTCTGGTGAAAAATAAAGGCTACGTAATTTATTAGTCCTTGTTTCTGCTAGGGTCTATAGCAATCGCCTCACAGTCAGTGTTTTTTATTTTGGATTAGTTTGCTGTTTTTTTGTGAGTTTATTGTGACTTTAACCAAAGTTTTTAGAAAACGTTTAATATTTACATTTTTTCATATTTTAAAAACTATTCTTTTAAATTTTGAGAATCTTATTTCTAATTTTCCATTGGTTGAGTGAGCCTTGATGTGACATAATTCCCCTAGTGGAGGCTCATTTAATTTTGGTATTTGTTAGTGCCTGAAAAATCATTTTAAAATTAAAAAAAAGACTAATTTTGTAAATGGTTATTTCATCGGTGGTTTCTCTAACATTGACAATGACACTGACACTATTATTCTTGACATTAATAGTGCTATGCTTAAGTCTTTTACATAAGCAAAGGGGTGAGGGGTGTTTGTAATCATAGCCAGTTGCCCTTGGGTTATATTATTTGATTTTAAACTTTTTACCTCTTATTTCAATTTTAGCCTTGTACACATTCATTTGTGTGTAACAATGATTGCATGGAGTTGGGGATGTGTGCGAAATAAAGGATGTGTGGAAGAGGAGGTGTGTGTGGGAGAACATGTGCAAACACAAACTTTCCTTTGCACACATGAAACTATGTTAACTCTAAGCAGAAACTTCATATCATGGTTGCTTATGGTTGCTCTAGAAATTAATCTTCAATCTACGTCCTCCTTACAATATCTTGTTCATCCTTGTGATCTGATATCACTTTCATCGTATAAAAGAAATGGTTGTGAAATTAAAAAAATGCACAAATAATTGGGAAATTGAAAGTTGTTGTGACAATTAACATGATAAATAATTTTGTTCTTATATCATTTCTTCATAGGGCACCTCTGATCACATAATGGCATTAACTCTAGAAATTAACGGCATCCACCAAAGGTTCGGAAATTCACGAGAAACCTAAAAATCATGAAACGAAATCTAGTTTTAACATAGAAACATTGAGGTGAGTTACTTGATCAAGTTTGTGCATGTTTCCCATCTATTGGTCATTTCTTTATCAAAGTGTTGTAGTGAAAACTCAACCCCCCAATTTTCTACTTATTTATTTCAAATAATGGGACCTTTTCCATAATGTTTTGGCTAAATCACCTTTTTAATATTTTATTTTCATTGAGTGTCCTACAATTTTGACATCTATATATAATATATATATATATATATATATATATATATATATATATATATATATATTTGTTGGATTTCCATGTTGATTGTTTCATTAAGTTTGACTTTTCACTAGCTTTCCATTAGTACTTGTTTCATCTCATTTGGTTACATGGTTTGCAAATGGTGCTCATCCGAAGTTCGATAATTTTTATCATTTAGGTTAATAAAAAAATGTACAAAATGTATATTATTTTTATTTTTTTGTAGATCAATTAGTAGTTGATTGTAAATATTAATTCCTACTTAATTTTTATTAATTATTTCATTTTTCACTAACGGTCCTACAAAATCATCCAGCCAAATTGTAAAACAATTAAAATTATGTGTTTTCGGGATTGTGGTAATTTATTAAAATTCCCAATTTTAAAAAAAATTACAAGACCTGAAATCTCAAAATCGCAAAGTGATTGTAATTCATTTTGTCGGATTTTAAATTAGCTAGTGATTGTAGTTTGTAATAGATTAGTCCCACTCTAAATAGGTCCCACTACATCTCACCTTCTCTATTACCCTTAAATAAAAGTCCGATATAAAAAACCTTTGATAAAAATCCCGAGAAATACCTCCGATAAAAGTCATGATAAAAAGTTTCGATATAAAAAAACCAATAAAATAAATTCCCGATATTTTAAAAAGTTCTCATATATAAAAATTATTCTGATAAAAAATAAAATCGATACATTATATCGAACCTCGGCAATTTTATTTGGTGCTATAATGTCACATTTAAAAAAACTCCCATATCGATCATCCTCCGATATCTCATTTTATACAATGAGTTGTTTGTTTTAACGAAGGTCACTCGACAGATTGTTTGTTTTAACAAAGGTCACTCACCACCTCATCTTTATTTAAAAGGCCCCTCCTCTGTTTATTCGATCCATTTATAATGTATCCAAAGTCACTTGTGAATAGTTTTGAAATGGTTTTTAATTATAATTATATTATATATTAATTATAATTTTAATATATTAATTATAATTTTAATATAATTTAATTATAATTTTAATTCATTTAAATTTTTAATTAAAATTTTATTTTAATTTTATATAATTAGTTTGTAATTATATAAAAATGATCTATTTCTAAATGAATTAAAAATTAATTTGCTTCTTTTATTTAGTCTAAACAATATAGAAGACCTCTATCATAATTTTACTACAACCCTCTCATATTATATTAACAAGTTTTCAATTGAAGTTTCAAATAATAAAAGAAATAGCAAAACCAACTCATGGTATGACAAAGATTGTAAAAGTGTGAGGAGAGCAATTAAGGAAGTTGTTGATGAATCTCTTAAAATGGGCAAGATAAAAATATACAAAGCCCTAACTAAAAGGAAAAAGAGGCAGTACATTCGTAAAAGACAAGAGAGTCTCTTACACCTCTCTAAGGTAGATCCTAAGAAATTTTGGAGGCAGATTCGGACTAGGAAAACTAAATATAATAATAAAATTGCTTTACACGATTGGAATTCCTATCTTAAAAAACTTTATGAATCTCCAAATGTCATGGATAACTTTGAAACCCTGCTCACAACAAAAGAAGTTTTCTCATTAGAAGACATTGATTTTGGGGTTAAACGCCTGGCAAATGGGAAAGCTAAGGACATCGAAGGTTACCAGGCAGAAATCTTAAAAATTGGAGGTCTTGTCCTCATCCCCCACATCCACAAGCTTTTCAATCAAGCAGTCAAGCAAGGGTTCCCTAAACCATGGACTGAGAGCCTCATTATCCCTATTTTTAAAAGTGGGGATACAAATAACCCCTCTAATTATCAGACCATTATGATCAACCCTCTCTTAGCCAAGCTATATGGTATTATTTTGGAAAATAAGTTGAGCATATGGCTTGAAAGTGAAGGTAAGCGGGCTAAAGGCCAAGCGGGTTTTAGAAGGCATCACTCAACAATATACCACCTTGTTACGCTTAGGATCATTGTGGAGGAATGTCATAATGATAAATCCAATCTCTTTTGTTGCTTTGTGGACTTTACAAAGGCTTTCGATATGGTTCCTAGAAACAACCTTTGGAATAGATTAGAAGAGCTAGAGGTTCCTTTCGAGTTAAGAGCTTCCGCTATAAGATTATACGAGAATGTAATTGCCAAGCTAAAAAGCAATGAGGGGTGGTCAAAAGATATTAAATGTAATATTGGAGTTAAACAAGGTTGCCCCCTCTCCCCTACCCTATTTGGCATTTACATCGACAAGATTGAAGGTTATTTAGAGGAAGCAGGTTGTGCTGGCACGATCTTAGCTGGGATAGTCATCATCCTTCTTCTCTATGCTGACGATATTGTTCTTCTCACAAGGAGCCCATCTGATCCTGATAAACAACTTAGGATTCTTAAGGATTTATGCTCTACCATGGGTATGACTGTTAACACTGACAAAACAAAAGTTATGATTATAAAATCCAAGAAGGACACTTACGCTAATTTTATGTATGATAATAATAACTTGGAGGAAGTGTATTCTTACAAGTACCTAGGAATTGATATTCATCACAAGCTCAACTGGAACTATAGCATTGAGAAAAAGATTAATGGGGGGTGGAAAGCTTATTTTGGTCTTGAAAATAATTGTAAAACAACAAACCTCATAATGTGGGATAAAAAGAAGTTCCTCTTTGAAACTTTAGTCACTCTTGTTATCTTATATGGATGTGAGGTCTAGGGTTGCAGCATCTCTAGAGAATCATGGAGAAAGATTGAGCAAATCCAGAAGCGTTTTATAATGTATAACTTGAAAATTAAAAGAAATACACCCTATCCTATTCTCCTTATAGAAGTAGGTCTTTCCCCTATCGAGAGCCTAGCTATGACTAGGCTTCTATTGTACAAGAACAAACTCAATAACATAGGAGATCATAGACTTCCTAAGCTAGCTTTAAATTCCATCCAAAACCACCTAAGGCTCAAGCGAGGGTGGTATAAAGACACGAAGGCTTGGTTAAACCTTTGGGAGATCAACGAGAATGATGCTTTGCAAAACATTAATAACATTAAAAATATTGTTACTTCTAAGTTCAAAGAAAAATGTGGTGTGAAAAAGATTTAGCAGCTAAAATAAAATTAAGTTATTATAAGAAGGTCATCAACCCCACCCTAGAAGATCAAAAGTATTTCCCTGTTTTAACTAGCTCAAAGAAGAAAATTAATATAGCGAAGATTAGAACGAACTCTCATGAGCTCCATAGTGAAACAGGTCATTAGGAAGTTCCTAAAACACCATGGATGGAAAGGATCTGTCGTCTCTGTGAGAATAGGAACATCGAGGATGAAAACCACTTCCTCTTAGAGTGCCCCGCGTACAACCACATTAGATCTCGGTTTCATAATCTTTGTCGCAATACTAACCTTCCTAGCCTTTTACGATGTCAAAATTATAGTGAGCTCGAGAGGCTTCTCTCCAAGCTTTTTGAGCATAGGAGTAAAATCTTAAATCAAACTAAATAATTTGTTTCTTTAGGTCCGATAGACCAAAGTTTGGTCTCGGTGGACATTAACCATCATCATCATCATCATCATCATTAATTTAATTTTGTAATTATAATTATAATTAATATTAATTAAGTAATAATTGTTAATTTAATTTAGCATTAGATTTTAATTGAAATTTCTTATATTTGGCCTAAGCAGCAATTTTTCCAAAATTCTGACAATTTTGACACTTCAACTTTGGAATCTCATAAGTTGAGTTTTACTAGGCCAAATCAGGCATAGGATGGCTCGTTAAGTAGATAAAATCATGGATAATATTTATGAAGTGGTTACATGACCATAATTTGTCATTAAAGGGGTCTAAAATTGATCAGAAGATCAAGCTCCAGATTTGTAATCAAAAATAATTTTCTGAGCTTATTTTTTTGCATTTTCATTTGCTCATAGCCTTTGTTGACGGAAAATCCATTTGATTATGTTTTCTTTGACCAATAAGATATTTACAAGGATCAATGGAAATCTCAAATTTCCTTTTATTCATTTATTTAATTTTAATTTTAATTGGATATGTTTGTTTTCTAGATTTGGTATTTTTTATTTTATTTTAATTTTGATTGGTTTCTTGCGGGAGAACAGTTGAAGAGATGAGGAAGAAAGGATTTGAATCAATGGAATTGATACATCAAGGGAAGAAAAAGAATTTTGACCAATGAAAATTGTTGATGCAGATTTGTTCTTCAACAACTCTCCTATTTGGAATTCATTTTTGTAATTATAAATAGTGGTTTGTATAATGGAGAAATGACTCATCTCTTCTGCAATTTTGTAATTCTTAAAGCACTATTGTAATAGGGGTTTCATGTTGTAGATAGAGAGGATCAATCTCAGATTTAGGGATTATTGGGATTTGTCTCTTTTCATTATGAACTGTGTATGAGAAACAAAGCTTACACTATTGCATCTCTTGCTTTTAGCAGCAGAGTTTATGCTTTGGAGGAGATTGTAGGAGATCAGATTTAAATAAATAGAGTAAGAGACTAGGTTTCATTAGTTTTTAATTTGAATATTTTTATTTAATTGTAAATTTCATTTATGTAATGGTGGATATGTGTAAATTTTTCTCATGTTGTGCATTCATTTTTGATATGAGGAAAAATATATTGGATTAGCTATCTATTTCATAGTCACATAGATCTCTTATTAATTTCTCTTTGTTCAAATATTTAAATCAAATTCCTAAGTAACTATTTACTTAGAAATTTGTCATAAAATACAATTTGATTATGCTTGGAATTATGAGAACTATTTCTTGGTTTTGATAGTCAATTATTCATTGTTAAATGATCTACAAACAGAACATGTTTTGGTAATTATAATATCATCTAGTAGAACTATTTCATTAGCCAGATATTCATCATGAACCAGGCATGTTGAAATCTCAAACATTTAATTACTTTGCTCTCGGTTGAGTTAGATCTACATCTTCCTAATAGAGATAGGCTTAGAATTTTTCCTTTTGCTTGCATTTTAGGATTAATTTGTATTTAGATTTATTTCTGCATTTCTAAAATTCCTCTTATCAAAAAGGAAAACTTTAGCTATGGCTTGGTTGATCCCTAGATCGCCTTAAAGATCACTTTCTTTCCTGAGCTTAGAAAGAGGGTTGATCTGATGGCTCTTCTCTATTGGTAAGAAAAAGGTATACTTTAAGCTTGGAGAGATAAAGAGAAAGTAACTAGACCTTGTTTAACCAGTTGGAACCACCATTCCAAACAGAAAAGGAGTTGTTTTAAGTTCTCAACTGGGTGGTCTCCCTTATAATGTTGAGGCATACATTTCGAGCCTACAACATTTTTGGCACTAGAAGGAGGGCCTAGTAATATTGTGTCTCTATGATTTTGTGCTTTAAAATTGTATTTTTATTATTATGGCTCCATTTAAAAGACCTCCTTGGAGTTGATTTAGTAAAGAAATGACTACTATGATAAAGGCAATCAAGATCTTGTCTAAGGTAAAATATAATGGTAAGACTTCTGCTTTTAATAATCTCCTTCAATTTATTTTAAGTTGCAATAATTTCAATATTGATGAAGACAATATTTGGAGAATTTTTACTCTTGCTTTGATAGAAAAAGCTAAAGATTGGTGCTTATTACTTCCAATTTCCTTTGTACATAGTTGGAACGAATTTTCACAAATTTTCCTGCATGCTTTTCAACGATATGATAACAAAAAGGTGTGTACACAATAGCCAAATTGTGTAGGATGGAAGGTGAGTCATTGGATGATTTCATAATTAGATTTAAATTAATTACACTGCAATTTCAATCCAAATATTTTCCTCCTCAATTTCAAATAATGGGTTGATTTAAACATTTGATATCTCTCCCTTGTATTCCTTATCAAGATTCAGAAAATTCATTCATTTCTATTGAAAAATCAACTACTCAATCATCAAGAATGATCCTCTTCTAGAAACTAGAATTGCCAATGAAAAATTTTAGGAGAAAAAAGATTATTCCCAAATAAATAATGTTGTTGTGAATGAACAATTACAACTAGAAATAAGCAGCAATCAATATCTTCCTCCTAATATTCTTTTAAGAAATGGAAAAACCAATTCTTTCAGCAATGAGGACATGGATCAGCATCCCAAAGTTTACAATCATTTTAATCAAGAAGATTTTGAAACTCACATTTTGGGAAATGAGCAACATTTTTCTAATAGAGAAATTTACAGTTTTGTAAATTCAAATTCCCACTTTTCTCTATATCCCGATTTATTTGATAATTCATTAAATAATAATGCAATTTCTCCTTTCGATATTGATAACAATTCACAAGATAAAGGAGTTATCATTTACGAATTATCAGTAAGTTCTGATAGGGATAGAGAAAATTTAATTACTTACAATTCTACAAATTTTCTATTTGATTCTGATTTAGGAAAAGAAAATACTAATGAAATTGTTCATAATGATGAAAACATTGAACCTTGTTATTCTTCTTCTTCAAAAATTGTTAACTCTTTAAGTAAATCTATTTTTGAAGATGAAAAGAATGCTAATTTAAATGTTTCAATAAATTCTCAATCATTCAATCATCATAATGATTTCAGTAATCACGAATCTGCCTCAATTTATGATTCCTACAATGATGACTTACCTTTTTATGATCTTAATCTAGAAAGGTTCCCATCTATGCAAGTGAATGGAAACAAAAATGATTTTAATTTTGTAATCACTTGTGAGAGGAAAATATTTACAAATAGACTCCCACTATGTTGTATCATTATCTGTAATATAGATGTAAATTATAATTTGTTTTTACTCATTTTCTTCGATTTCAATTTGTTTATTGTTCAAATATCATTTTTTATTTTCTAAACACACTACGTTGGCACTACAAGCATCATAACCCTAATCTCTCATATAATACTTTAATTAGTATAAATGAAAAGAAATTTTATAATTTCAATCATGAACATTGAATAATTCTTATCTTGAAATTCTATTTGATGATTATGTGTGGCCAATTTGTTTCTGATTTTCAAATTAATTTTTCACAAATGTTGACATTCGAAAGCCCCCTATTGTATTCTCGCCAACCATGTAATACCTTTTAAAATATTCTACATTGTTATTCTCACTTCATCAAAAAAAAGATTTCTAATCATGCACTTTATGTTGTACATAAAATTATTTTCTTACAACAACCTATGATAGGTAAAGACATATCATTCAACATTGGCATGTTGTTTCCTCTTCCCCTAAACCTCTTTCAAGCATCGATTGAAATACATCCTGAATTTCATGATCTTGTAGGTAAATGTTTGAAGGAATTTCAAGGTAAGGCTTATGTAAATAATTTTATTTTGTTAAATTTATATGTAAATGGTAGGTTGAGTTTTTCCTTTAATGATTTAGCTGTAGTTTTATTTTTGTTGTTGATTTTCGACATTTTCATATGTACAGAATTAAAACTAAGAGAATGACTTCATTGTAAGTATGACTATACTTAGTCATATGCTCTTTCATTTAGTTACAATAGTAATATGATTAATTTTGTTTCTTATTTCATCTCTCTTTTATTTTTTTAGTTTAATTTGTTAATTTTAAATAAGAAAGTAATGAATCCAAGTTTTTCTTGGCATCCCCTTTCATTTTCTGACAAAGTGGCTTAGAACATGTCAATGTTCTTATATAGTCTAATCATACACACTTGTGAAGCACTTGATTATCTTTTTTTTGCAAAACTTCATCGCATTGTTAAAAAATGTTTTTGTAATAAAATCATATATGAAGAAATTCCAAGGAATTGCTATGGCTTGGCAATTTTTGATTCACAAGTATTTCTAAAGGCTCATTTTCACCACTCTTGTCCTCTGATGTAAACTTGAAGTGGATGCAATTTACTTGGCATTTTAGATTAAATAAGTAGATGATGTTGAACATATGCGAATTTTGATAAATGCATGGGAGAACTTGAAGATTCATGAGGTAAACTTACAATCAATATTCTTCCAGGTATGCATTAATAGGTTCATCTTCATTTGTTGTTAGTTTTCTCTTTTTCATAGTTTACTTCTTATTTCTATTTTTTTTCTTTTGTGGGTCTTCATTGGTTTGGTTTTGGAAACCTGAGATAAGCAAGAAGCCAACCCTTTCTAATTTACCGCACATGTCCAGGGAAGTATTTGTAGTTTCATCAAAATTTAGGTATTCTTTAGTTTTTCTTCTATTCATATTTTCCTTTCTTCACACATTTATAAATATGAGTCAATAATCATATTCTGCATCTCATCGATGTAGCTGAAATGAAATGCTTAGACTCTTTATTGCTCATATTTGCTACAAATAGAGGAAAATTTGCACAACTCTTGCAGAAAATGATCTTATCCATGATTTTATCTATGCATGTTCTGAATCTTACATTGGTCGGTTGATTTAAAACCTTGACCATTACACTCATTCATTTTATATCCACTTTAGTCACATTTATTCTTCCGAATTGATTCAAGGCCTCTATCTAGTCATTATTAGATCCTGATTTTTGTTGTTCACTTTCCAATATCAGATTCTTGGGTTTATGTTATATCAAAACCATTTGAAAACACTTTTAAGGCATTTCTCTGAGATCCATGAGTCTTATTTTATTTTATCTTATCAAAATCCTTGATCTCAGAATCTCGTAGAAGTCATGGTGAACTATTATCGTATCCGAGTTTCGATATTATATTTTATCCAATATTGATTTTGTGCTTCCTTTTATCAGAAATCTCATTTAAAAGATTTACAAGAAATATTTATATTGGGACTTCCGATATTAGAAGTAAAAAACAATTAAATCTCCAAAAATAAATTCTGTTGAAAACATTTAAATAACAAAAGCTTTATTTATCAGAATTTTATCTATCAGAGAATTGTTCCCATTTCGGAAGTCTTGTTTATCATAGCTATTATATTTCACTCTGATTCTCTCTGAACCTCGGAACTTCAAAATATTGGGTTAAGTATCCTCATAGATCTCTGATCAATTCATTATGGCCTTTCACTATGCTCACATGAAGTCCTATATATATATATATATATATATATATATATATATATATATATATATATATATATATATATATATCATGTTATCATGATGGTTAAAAGCTTGGATGTATTTTAATTATAATTTCATCAAATCCAAGTATTCATTCTTTGGTATGACTTTATGACTTTGGAGATATACATTCTTCATGGTGTGTGCACATGGGCCTCTTTTTACACTTATCGACAAACTTCTTGGCTAATGAGAAATTTCATCACCTGTGGTTTATTTACGTTTTTGTCTTTGTCTCACTATTGGATGCCTATTTTATTATCTCAATCATCTTTTAGTGTGCATCTTCATTTATTTTCCAAGGCACTCTTGAGCAAGCACTATGGTAATATAACGATTGGTAAGGTATTTGGAATAGGTAAAGGTAATGGATCATGGTTAAATCATGTTTGATTTCTCTTATATTTGAGTTTTGATATATCACTCTATATTTAGCATACAAGATTTCAAGACCTCTCCATTTACACATATGCATTACATTGTTTGGACTTGGTCTTGATTTTTGATAATTTATGAGAATCGTGGAGTGAATATGAAATTTGAAATATTAAGAGAATCGTTACAAAATCACATTATCATTATTCGCATTTCTAATGGATTTTATTTACTTCATATTCCTTGGACATGAAACATTGTTTTCTTATAGTTAACTATTTACCTTAGTTCAGATTTAATAAATGATGATTTTTGGTCAATAAGATTTCAGAAAATTTAACTTCTTCATACTTTTAATTCTAATTAAAAAAAGAGGTTACTTTTATTGGAGAAAATGATACCTCTCAAGTAAGATCAAACAAAATTTTCCAATGGTAAGTTTCATATGCCCACTTTCATTCATTTCCATTTCTTTACTTTTGGTTTTGATTTTGTTTTTAGTTTTTTTCTAATCTTAAACTTTGCTTTGCAGGACTTCAAGAATTATTGCACGCCTCATTTGGCACTCATTCTCCTTTGTTTTGTTTTCTTTCAAATTTTTGGGAGAAGTAGTAATGGTCCTCATCAAATCAACTAAACTAGGGAGTTTCAGAACCTTTAGTCTGTTTCTTAAGCATTATGTTTATCAAAAAATGGTTAAGATGCTTTTATGCATGATTTTGTTTGAAACAAGAAAATTTGCAGCAAGCATAGACTTCTTATTTAGCTTATTATCTCTCATCACTATTATTCACCCTTTAATTTCAGAAGCCTAATCACTTATAATTCCTCAGGATAAAATTTACTAGATTCTTAACAAAAGATTAACGTTCACATGATTATCTTCTTTTACTATTTTTTTGAGACATTGTTATAAGAAGTCATGTTGGGGTTTGTCTTTTAAATTTGGGATTTTTCTTTTCGCTTTTGCTTTCGTCATTTTTTCATTTTTTGGAGTTTGTTAATTTCTTTTTTACTTCAGTTTGGAGTTCTTTTCATTTTTCTTTTGGTTTTGGCTAGATTTTTGTGATTCCACCATGATTTATGTAGAAGGTTTTTTTCTCACCCAATAATGGATGGAATACATGGGACATTTTTACTCTGTTTATTTTAGTGAATTTTATTTATTATTAAAGGTATATCTTTATGGAATTATGAAGCCCTCTTGCTTTAAAATCTTTTTCATGGAGAAACACATATCCTTTCTAAGTTGTATGGTTCACCTTTTCAAGGAAAGAACTGACCTGAGTTTAACTCAATGGATCTCTCCCACCTCTCCACTTTATAAATTCTTCTAATTGATAGTCGTGGGAAAAGAATTTGGAGTCAACATTATGGAAGTATTATATCCATTAACATAAGTTTCTATTACCATCCCACCTCTTTCACTCATCTACATCATAAATTAAAAGATCGCAAAAGCATTTATCAAAAGGGTGAACAAAAGAGGAAGCATGGGAAATACAAGTAAACATGTCGGGTCTATGGATGCTTGCTCACAGCGGGGCGATGCATGTATGGCATAAAATACAACTTTGTTGGGGCATTGTTCAAGCTCATTGGTAGTGAAGCGATGTTAGAGACTATTCATAACAATGAATATATGATTTATAAAAAAAAACTCATATTTGTACCTTCTTTTATTAATTCTCATACGAGATCATTTTAAAATAAAAAATTTCCCACATTTTGGATTCATGATTTTTACTCAAGTCTGCTTTAAGTACTTATCTTTTCAAACTCATATTGCTTAATCTATTTATGTGGGACCCATGGAAATGTTTTATTGTTTGATGATTCAATGGACTCCATTATTTATAACCTTTAGGTAAATTCAAGTTAATTATATTTAATCAGAGATAACTGGTTCTTCCCTGTGTGTCGCCAGTGTTGTAGTAAAAACTCAAGCCTTCATTTTTGATTTATTTATTTCAAATAATGGGTACCCTTTCCATAAATTTTTGGCTAAGTCGCATTTTTTATATTTTATTTTGGTTAAGTGTCCTACAATTTTGATATTTTTTCATTTCCATCAGATTTCTATTTTGATTAATTCATTGAGTTCAACTTTTCACTAGATTTTCATCGGTGCTTGTTTCATCTCATTTGATTACACTATTTGCAAATGGTACTCATTCAAAGTTTGATAATTTTTACCGTTCGGGTTTAAAAAATGTACAGAATGTATATTATTTTAATTTTTGTAAATAAATTAGTAATTGATTATAAATATAAATTCCTAGTTAATTTTTACAATTATTTCATTTTTCACTAACGGTGCTACAAAATCACCCAACCAAATTGTATAACAATTAAAATCATGTGTTTTCAAGATCTCCGTAATTTACTTCAATTCACAATTTTAAAAGAAATTACAAGACCTGAAATCTCAAAATTGCAAAGTGGTTGTATGTCATTTTTTCGAATATTTAATTACAAAGTTGTATTAGTTTATAATGGATGAGTCCCATTCCAAGTGGGTCCCACTTCTCCTCACCTCCTCTCTTACTCTTAAATAAAAGTCCCAATAAAAAATAAAAATAAAAAAACAAAAAAACTTCTGATAACATCCCAATAAAAAGTCTTGATATAAAAGCCTCATAATATAAAATCCTTATATTTTAAAAAGTTTCGCTAGTTTAAAAAGTTCTCATAAAAAAATGATACATTATATCGGACATGGGCAATTTTATTTGGTGTCATATTGTCACATTTTAAAAACTCTGATATTGATCATCCTCTGATATCTAATTTTATATGACATATTGTTTGTTTTAACGAAGGTCGCTCCTTTTTATAAAAACTTCCACCTAATCTTTATTTAAAAGGCCCCTCCTCCTTTATTTATTCGATCCATTTATAATGGATCGAAAGCCACTTGTGAATAGTTTTGCAATGGTTTTTAATTATAATTATATTATATTTTAATTATAATTTTAACATATTTTAATTATAATTTTAATATAATTTAAAATTTTATTTTAATGGGATATAATTAGTTTGTAATTAATTCAATTAAATTTTGTTATTATAATTAAATTAATATTTATTAATTAATCATTTTTAATTTAATTTAGGATTAGATTTTAATTGAAATTTCTTATTTTTTGCCCAGACAACGATTTTTCCAGAATTCTGGCAATTTTGACACTTGAACTTTGGAAGCTCATAAGTTGAGTTTTACAAAGCAAAATGAGAACCAGAACTGCTCGTTAGATAGATAAAATCATGGAGAATATTTATGAAATTGTTGTGTAACTAAATTCGGTCATTAAATAAGTCCGAAATTTAGCGAAAAATCGAGTTCCGAATTTGTAACCAAAATTAATTCACTAAGTTTAATTTTTTGCATTTTCATTTCTCATAGTCTCTGTTGAGTGCAAATCCATTCGATTATGTTCTCTTTAACCAATAAAATATTTACAAGGATAAATGGGAAGCTCATATTTCCTTTTATTCATTTATTTAATTTTAGTTTTAATTGGAGATGTTTGTTTTCCAGATTTGGTAATTTTTATTTTTATTTTCATTTTAATTTAATTTTGATTGGCTTTTGGCAGGACAACAATTAAAGAGATGAGGAATAAATGATTTGAATAAATGGAATTGCTCCAGCAAGGGAAGAAAAATAATTTTGACCAAAGAAAATTGTTGGAGCAGATTAATTTGCATTTAGATATAATTCTGCATTTCTCAAAGTCCTCTTATCAAAGAGGCAAACTTTAGTTGTGGCTTGGTTAAGCCCTAGATCACCTTAAGGATCATTTTCTTTCCTAAGCTCAGCAAGAGAACTGATCTTATGGCTCTTCTCTATTGGTAAGAAAAAGGTATACTTTAAGCCAAGATAGATAGAGAGAAGGTAATTGGACCTAGTTTAACTAGTTGGAACCACCATTCCAAACGGAAAAAGGGCTACTTTAAGTTCCCGACTGGGTGGTCTCCCTTATAATGTTGAGGCAAACATTTTGAGCCTACAACACAAAGGTAAAATATGTTTATCTAAATTTCACAGTTCTTCCTAAACCGTTCTTTTGATACCATGACAATATACATGATTTCATCCACGATATTGGGCTTGGAGTAAGTAGTTTGGAGAAAACTCAAAAGAACCCAATGACTAATCAAGTGGCGCCACATAATCCAAGTAGTGGGTCCATATTGCACATCGGGTAAATTGATAGAGTTAAATCCCTTCTTACTTTATGGCCCAATGTGCCTTATCCATTATTTATCTCTTTGGGGTGCTTTGGACTCCACCACATGCTTTGGAATTGTATTACGTGAAAGGATTGGCACATGACCAATTGATTGAATCAATTATGGACAACGTATATTGGTTGCAAAATAGGGGGGCAATTAATTATGAGGAGAAACCCGATAGGGGGGATGGATGTGGTTTGGATATGATATCATTATGTTGATGTGGAATTGCATTATTTGATATTGGGTTTCAAAGGAGCTATGCCAAAATCAACTTACAAATGATCCAATATCTAGCCTTGAAAACTAGGTTGGATGATCCAAAATGGATTTTGAATAGACTCCTAAGTCTAACTGTTCCTCACAGAGGAAAAATGAAAGTCCAGGGAAGTCCCTAGAAATAGCCTCATTGCAAAGATCGTCTCGTTCTGAATCTGTTACAACTTGAATGGACAAAAATTGACTTAGGATGCAAAAGTTATGGCAGAAAGAAGATGCCCTTTGTTCCTTGGAAAAACAGGCAAATCTTCAAAAAAAATGGCCTAAAAGGCTTTATGAAGAAAAAATCGCATCGGAGGAGGTCAAAGGCATACTTCAGTGGAAAGGGGAAGCACCACCAATTGTCGATCCCCGACATATCAGGTCGGAGGTTGGCTTGTGTGTATATAACCTAAGGCGAGACCTGGGCCAATGTGATATCATGATCGCTGATATCGGCGGATCGCAATCGACGATGACATAAGGCAAAGGACAGACCCCTGGGTCGAGCGACGTTGTGATCGTTGAAATCGGCAGATCGGCATTGACAATGGCATAAGACTTAAGGCCGGACCCCAGGCCATGTGACTTGCGATAAAGCTGGACCTGATGGGTCTTATATGCACAAATATATATATTTTGAGATCCGAAAAAGGGGGTTTTCCCTATGTAAATTGGCATTTTCGTTAAATAAACGAAACACAAAGGAACACGCCCGATGTGATATATAACGGACTTGAAATGTTTTATACATGCAAATATATATATAATTTGAGTTCCGTAAAGGTGGGTTTCGGGCGAGCCTCAAGTGGAAAATAGTTTTGGGTTGGTTTCGCCTGATCCCACACACTGGTCGACACGTGGCTAGCGGAGGAGAGAGGAAAACTGCCTTTTTGGGCGGGTAACCTCCGTGCTCTTAAGCTGCCCGAAATGGGATATTGACCGTTGGATCAGGGATCCCACAGATAAATGGTGGAGATTGCAACAGCAACCAAAGGTGGACCTGATGCGATTTTAGGGGTAATTGCGATAATATTTTGCAGTCCGATAAAGCGGATTTTGTCGGGTTTTTGAAGGTTTTCCTGTGTATTTGGGATTTTGCCCAATACACTAATGCGATACGATATAACGCCTAATGGCAGAACTGATATGGATTTAGGGGCGATTGAAAGGGATTTCACATCCAAAAATCATGCTCGATAGTGTATTTTGTGGGCCTTCCCTGTGTAATGGGATTTTCTCCATTTTTCGATTTTCTCCTATGAAACGGTCATGATTCCTTTTGTAGCCGCTCTTGATCATCATGCCACACTACAGCAGGCGTTTTTACAGGCAATGATGCATTGTGAAGTGACAGAGCCACAGAGGGACGATGAATCGTAGAGAAATGGCCAGGGAAGCGAAAAAGCTGAGGAAGATGTCTCGAAAGAACTAGAGAGTATCGAGCGATAAAAGGGTGTCTTTTTAACTCCTAATTATCTTCACATTAATTGTCAACCCAGGGACGAATTTTTATTTCAAGAGTGTATTCAGTCTGAGGCAGCTATTTACTCAAGAGTAATGTTATGAAAGATGTAGTACAATGCTCAAAATACAAGAGCAAACAGATGCTCAAAATGAGATCTACTTACAACAAAGCACTTTAAGACTTAAATCATGCATTCAGAAAACTACAACAAATGATCAGTCAAGGGTACAGTAACAGTAACTCATCTCTTTGTAAACTGATGTAGCTGAAGATAATCAAGGAACAGATCATCAATTTGGGAACTAGAAAACAAATGTCAATGCCCACTACAGTTTCAGATTATTCTTCACATCAAAGCAAAGATAATGCGAATAACATGAAATGAAATAGCAACTAGGAAATGTAACGACAACTAATTCTTATAAACAACACCGCCTTAATCTACAAAAATAAGTGCAACAAGTGTATCCTACAGAAATCAGAGAGCAATCTTTACTCTAAGAAAAAATCGGACAGCACACAGAAATAGAACAGAAACTAATTAGCCACAGCACTCAGAGCCAAAAAACCAAGATGAATAACACACATGGCACGCCTTAGTATTGAGAGAAATAGTAATCTGACCTTGGTACCACAAATATCAATCTCAGTTGTAAACAAGAACGATTGTAATTCATAATGGAACAACAATGTCAGTTGAACAACAATCGCGCTTAAGTGTAAACCATAGACAAATATAGTAATACCAACTTATGAAGGTCACAACACGGTTACGCTGTAATTGAATAGCAATAACATTCTGTAAGAATCAACAATGATCAATGATTAAAAGAACAACAATGCGTTACCAAGTCTAGATGAATCAATATGACATTCCTGGCATCGAGAATGATATTAGTCAGTTGAACATAAATCAAATATAACATAACCGTGATGTAAAATAACAAAACACATCAGATTACTGAACAAAACTGATAATGAAAACCACGCATGAACTACAGATATAATATACAGCAGCAGCACAATCCACTAGAGGCTGGGCCCTTAGCTGCCAGCGGATGCTGCTGGGCTACTTCAGACGAGAAGAATGAACAGCAACTCCCAAATCATATATTAATCATCAAATTGTGAAATCATTACAGCAGCTGAAGCTTTGAGAATTACAACATGCAACAATCCCTTTTTCCTCCTATCCTCTCATGAATCATGAATCCTTAATTATGAATTTCTAATTCACAAATCATAATTCTGAATCCATCATTCCCAATTCCACATTCTCTCAGCCATCCTCAATTCTGAATCTCTAATCCTTGATCATTTTTCCATCCCCATCTCTGATCTCTGTTTTCATTTAAATAGAGAGATCAGAGAGCAGTTACAACAGAGATAATTACAACATGATTTCTATTACAAAATTGGATTGTTTCCAACCAATTGATCAACAAGAAAATATATTTCCATCTATCTTTCAACAAGAGTAAGGCGAATTTTGCTTTGCAACTGAGATTTGGGGAAACGGCCATACATCAAATCTGAGAAAGTCATGCTCAAAGAACCCTGCATTTCTCTCAATAGAAGCCAAATTTGGGCAAACCATTCCTCATTGAAGTTAATTTGGTCTGTTCTGGACAAAACCCATGTTCCAGATTTTCCATTTTCTTCTTCATTTGCTCAGAATCTCAACCGCAAAACTGTCACTTCTTATTCCAGCGAATTCCTGAGTTGGCACTTTTAATGATCAAATCTTCAATCTGAAAATTATCTTGGAGGCTAAAAATAGTGAATAATGTTACAACCAATTTATTAAAACTATCATTGATAAAATCATGCATAATCATCAATTTATTAGAAATAAAGGAGAATAAATAATATTCAATCATAAGAGCATAAATCATTATAAATTGGATTTATATAATAAATTATAATAAATTACATGATAAAGAAAAGTAAAAATGGATGAAATAAATGTTTAAAAAGTGATCGTATTCATGGCCCAACATACCCCCACACCGAATATATTGCATGTCGTTATGCAACAAAAAACTGAATATATTGCATGTCCTCATGCAACCCAAAGACAAAACCCATGTGTTAACCAAGCAATAAAAAATTTGTTCATCTCAGCTCATAGAACAAATGAATTCTTCCTCAATTAATAAATATTCAATTTTAGCAATCTTGATGAATGCATAACAATGAAGTTGCAGCAAAATATGATATAAGTGACAACAACCTTCATTAACCATTTTCCCAAAAACTACAAACCAACTTTTGTTGAAATGTTGCAAGTAAATTTGTAATATATGAATGCCTCTATGATCCAAAAATCATATCATTTTGATGCACGGATCATGAGATATAAACAAAATGGTTGTAGGTGAGAGTGCATGATTTCCGAAATATTTATGAACCAATCTATCTTGAAATTATCTGGGTTTGTGTATTTTAATGATACGTCTGTGTTTTCCAGAGATCACAAGAATTGAGTTCATAGTTTTTAAAAATATTATGGAAACCAATTTCTGCACTGAAATTGTATGCCTTAAATGAGAAAAAAATAGAAAACATCCATCATGCGTAGAAATTCCTCCCCCTCTCTGAAAAATTAGCATGCCCTCATGCAATGCTAGAAAACAAATAGAAGTAGTTGCTACCATCTGTTGAATTCTATGCTTGGTGTAAAACAACATGGAATAAGGGAGGTGTTGAGAATAAATAAGAATATTAATGGATGATAAAGACATGGTCATGAGAAAGAAATGAAAGTAACACTCCCCCAAACTGAAAGATGATATGTCGCTGAAAAATGGGAAGTGATAAAGATATGGAATGAAAGATGATAAATGATGCTCAAAATGGATTTTTATGAAGTTTTCCTAAATTTGTAATAAATCAGAAAATTATGCTATTTTACCTCAAGTTTTACCTCCAAAAAGAAAAATGTGGAATGACATATATGTACTGGAATTTGTTGAAACTGATGCAGGCAGAGTTGGCACTGAAAGTGATGCAAAAGGTGGAATCCAGGCAAGTACATCATGTCTGAACAATTGTTCATGTTCGTGAACCTCTTCTATTAGTTGAAATAGTGTGGTCATGCTGTGAATAGAGTTCTGCCTATATTTGTTGTTCTTCTATAAACAAAGTTTTATTTTGCATACAATGTTCTTGAATCCACAGTGTTAGTTTTGAATAGCAATAGATAAGATGTAAGCAAAAAATTTCAATCAGGAAAACTTTTGTATACATGCAATACTAATATTGTGTCAAATCAACAAGGTATGGTAGAGTGCATGTTATCTCATGATGCATACATCCCCCCCCCCCAATTAGAAAAGGGATTTCATGACCATAAAGCATATGAGAGGTGTTGTGTTGATGGCAAGGCAAGGGAATGAACAATACGGCAGTGAATGAAGCAGAGTACACATATCAATGATAGGACAGCGAGAGTTATGGTTATAATGAGAGTAGAGTATGTAAAGATAGTTATGAATAAGAGATAGAACGCTTTGGATTGATGATAAGTTATGAAAAAAGAGAAAAAGGATAGCAATATGCCAAAAAGATGCTTTACTGACGGTATTCTAGCTGAAAATGATGCGATTGATTATAAAACAATTTCTCATGCATAAAGGTTCAAAATAGGGAAAAAAAAATTAAGGAAATAACTTCTCTGATAAAAAGAAAAAATAAGAAAAGGGTATTATAGTAATAATTGATGATAAGATATAACTTCAATACCATAAGCAGAGCCTCTGCTGCCAGTAGGCGTCCATAGCCTCGGCAGGGTTGCTTTTTAACCCATATGAGCCAGGATCCTCAATTTATAAATGGAGAGTTCCAATGTTGTTCTACAGAAGAGATCAGTGTGCTGGCGTGGTAACCAGATAACCACACTGCCATTCACTGGGATGTAGCAAAATTGATCAGGTCGGCTCGTGATGAGACCTCCTGTTCCAAGGATAATTTGGCTATCCAATGGATCATAACCCTGGTGTGGTGGCCATAATGGGAATGTCACTTTGCTACAGCCTTATGAACATGGTAGGCTGGCTCGTAATGAGACCCCCTATCCTCTATCTGTGAACAAAATTTGTTGTTATTAGACATTTTTATGATAAAAAGAGGGAGGCTCAGTACTCCTTAAGAGCAGGGATGGTGGAAGAAGTTGAACATGTCAATAGAAAAAAAAATATACCCATAATCTTATGTATTACAGATAGAGAAGATTATAACCAGGAAGGGTGGAACCAGCTTGGTATTAAGATGATCAATCAGAATCATGTACATCAGAAAATAATGTAGTAAAGTAATATATAAATAATTGTGTCCCTTTTGAAAAGAATCTATCATCAAGGAGCTGTCCTGCTAAAGCTCATAACGTGAATGATATTAACTCGCTTCAATAGAATCCATAATTCTTGTTCTCATAAAAGTAGTGTACTTCATGCCATGAAAGGGAATCAGTAAAATGTGGTTAAGACGAATTAGGAATAATCCCACAAGAGGAAGGAATGGTTGCTCTCGAAAATACTCCCAAAGTGTTGTTTCTTTGAAGGAACAGCAAAAACACTCAAAAAGTAGTGTTCCGTGTAGGGAATAGCAAAGAAAATGCATGCCAAAAAGCAAAAATACACACGAAAAGGTGTTGTTCCCTGTAAGGAACAACAAAAAAATACATGTGAAAAAGTGTTGTTCCTTAAGAGGAACAATAAAAAATGCGAAAATGTTGTTCCTTTGAAAAGGAACAGAAAAAATGTGAAAGTGTTGTTCCTTTTTTGAAAAAGAAAAGTAAAGTGTAGAAGTGATGTTCCTTTAAAAAAGGAACAACAAAAATGTGAAAGTGCAAAAGAGCTGTTCTATTTCGAAAATGAACAGTAAAACGTGAAAGTGCAGAAGTGCTGTTCCATTTGAAAAGGAACAGCAAAACGTGAAAGTGAGGAAGTGTTGTTCCATTTCGAAAAGGAACAACAAAATGTGAAAGTGCAGAAGTGTTGTTCCATTCGAAAAGGAACAACAAAACGTGAAAGTGTAGAAGTGTTAATCCATTTTGAAAAGGAACAACAAAACGTGCAAGTGCAGAAGTGCTATTCCATTCGAAAAGGAATAGCAAAACGTGAAAGTGCAGAAGTGTTGTTCCATTTCGAAAAGGAACAACAACTGTTCCATTTCGAGAAGGAACAACAAAACGTGAAAAAGGAATAGCAAAATGAATCGTGAAAAAGGAACAGCAAAATGAACCATAAAAAAGGAACAGCAAAAAGAAAGTGAAAAAGGAACAGCTGACACAAAAGGTGTTTTTCTTTTGAAAAATGAACAACAAAATGAAAATGTTGTCCCTTTGGAAAAGGAACAGCAGAAACAACAAAAGTGCACACAAATTCTATCCCTTCAGAAAAGGAACAACAAAATGCACAAGCATAAAATGCAAGCACGCAAAGAATGAATTATTTGTTCACTGTATTGATGCTGAGGATGGGTTACAGTTTAAATAAAGCAATACCTGAAACACAAAATATAAGAGAAATCAGAAAAGAAACAACATTTTATTTAAAAAACAGTATGTAAATAAGTAAATTAAGTTACAACAGCTATGATATTATGTAAAAAAAATGATCTCTTTCAAAAATGTTTTAGCAGCAGTGATAAGACATGAATCTTCAAATTGAAACCAATTCTTCATTTGTTCTATTATGAATCTGTTGGGTAATGATTTGGATGAAATTCCTTTGTTTCATAAAATTGCTTTCAAAAATCTCTCGTCTATAAATTGACCTTCTTTATTTTCCTAGGACCTGCAAAAAAACGAGTGTCTACCTGCAATAAAACATTAAATCATGGAGAAAGAGAGGTGATCGGGCTCCCCTAATCTAAAAATTATGCAAAAAAATAACAAGTAGTTACTCTTTTTAACAAATCCACTGAGAAAATAACAAAGTAAGATTTATTTGTCACCTGCGACAGAGCAGTGGCCAATCATGCTAACCTGCAATGTTTTAATCATAACTTCTTTGTTTTTCATCCAAATTGAGTGATTCCAAAGTCATATGAAAGCTAATTCAAAGTTTTCAAAGGTGTATCTCCAATAGAAATAGGTTTTAAAAATTCAATGATATTATATGTCAATTTTAGTTAGAACAACCTGCATAACATAGTCGTTTTCGATTACCCAGCTTAGGCCAATAGTTGATATTTCAAGCATAAATTTTTCATTTGATGTCGGTTTCGAATGATTCAAATTGGAAATGAAAGTAGATTAATTTATTTATCTCCAATAGAAAAAGGTTTTTAAGAAAAGAAGAATTGATAGGTCAAATACTGTAAGGAACAGCTGGAAAAACAGAGTTTTAAGAGTGCTGATTTACGATAGACAATCAGTATTTTGATCATAACTTCCCCATACGATATCAAAATTGAGTGATTCCAATTGCCTTGTAAACTATATTCATAGGGGAATCTATCATAGAAACAGGTTTTAAAAATTCATTCATTTAGGCCTCCAAAAACTAACTGTCCGAATTCTGTTCCTGAGCTGCCCGCTAGACACCCTGTCAAAGTTTTGGTTCTAACTTTTTCGTTTCAAATCCAAATTGAGTGATTCAAATTGGATTGGAAAGTATACATAAGGAATACTTAGGATAGAAACATGTTTTAAAAATATTGCATTTTAGTCCCTCAAAACATGACTGTCCCGACTATATTTTCAGAAATTTCATCAAGCCCGCAAGCCAAAAAAAAAATATGATATTGAAGCATTTTTCAAATTGGTGATAAAAGTGAATATGAGTGTTTGTAGAACTATTATTTCTATTATAAATCATCTATATACACAAATGAATTGAAACATTTATTACCGATGTTGATTTCCACAGCATGTTGCAACAAAAAACAACTAGTTTTACATAAAAAAACAAAATGCATTTATTTATGCCCTTGTTTATTTTATTTTCTACAATAAGCTATTTTGATTTGAAAAATGAATATGACTATGTATATGAGTACTTCCAGTGGAGCCATCTTCGAAATAAGGCTTCATGTATGCACATATCCAAATTTGAAAGATGCATATTAATGGATATTAGGGTATGAGAAGCCAACTTCCCTTGAAAAGATGATGTCAAAAATTGTTGAAGTATGGAGTGACGTTGCAAACAAGTGATGGAGTGAAACCAATCTTCAATATATCCGTTACTTTCTTGATTTCCCATATCCATCATATCATGAAGTTCTTGAGCTTTTAAAATGGCTTGTTGATGCAGACTAAAGGAAACCTCATTTTTTTCCATAACTTCTACAATTTTTGAATTTGAAACATTCTGAATCTCATTGAAAGTTTTCTCTAATGGTGCATGTGAGATAGAATGGGTGGGAAGGGTTGGTAAATTTTGCAGTTCAACACTGTAAGCATGTTGTACTGGTTTATTGTGGTGAGGGTGTGGAATTAGTTGAGCAGAAAATTGTGTATAGAATGGAGCATTTTGATGATGTGGTTGATTGGGTTGTGTGAATGGTTTTGATGGGAAAGAAAGATGTTGTGAAAGAGCTGGTGAAGAATATGGAGAATGTGTTTGTGCTACAAGATGAGGGAGAGTAGTCATGTAATCATAAGGTGAACCATGCCAAACTTGTAGACAAGATTGATGGTTATATTGAAATTAACATGGCTGCCCTAACACATTAGTATTCCATAATGGATTATGCAAGTAAGAGAATGGAGAAGAAGTGTTTTGAACCATACCTGTAGGCCATGATTTCCATGGTTTTGACCTTGTTGCAGCTTCCTCATCTTTTTGATATGATACTTCCATCGTAGATAAGGAAGAGTGAGTATCTATAGGATGCTCCTTTTGGTCATGAGGGCAAAACACTTCATCAAATTCTTGGTTTTTATGAACCTGCAAAATATCCAATTTTGCATTTAGAGAGCTAATAAAATCAACTTTAAAATTTTCAAATAAAGCATTGATTTCAGCTCTTATGTCTCTTGTTCTTGTAGCATATTTGGAAAAGAAGGAACAAACATCTCTAGAATTCTTACCAGCCTTGGAGATTCCTCTTGAATACCTTATGCACAATTCACAAACATCATGATATGATAACTGAAAAACATCACCTTTTCCAATCAGATTTAAAAGTTCTAAAAATTCATCTTTGATTCCTTTAAAAATGAGTGTTTTTAAGATCTCTTTTTCCAAATGCTTATATTTTGATTTTTGAAGGTTGTAATGAAATCGATCTACATAGTCCTCCAAACATTCATCTTTCCCTTGTATCATATTGAAAATATCTTCATTGGCCTTGCAATAGTCTTGGTACCTTTTCAAGAATATGTTCTTCATGTCCTCCCATGTTTGGATGCAGTTCCCACCTAGGCTCACGAACCATCGAAGAGCTGCTCCTTTTAGAGTAAGAGGAAACACTTTCAACCTTTGATCATTAGTACAATAATCAAATCATCTACAAAGTATTTCGAACTCAAATAAGAATGTATCTGGATCTTCATTTTTCAAGCCATGAAAATTCAGTAGAGAAGATGGGGAATTATGTGCATTTGTGTCACTCCTCCTAGATCTTTGATAGGAAATTCAAGTAGAAATGTGAGCCATTCCTTACCATAGTAGAAGATGTTCTTCATGTGTTTCTTTAAGGCTCCTTCTTCAAATGTTCCTGTCAATTAATTAGTGAAATGGGTGGTGCTTACATCACCACTTGAGAGAAATTATGAGATTTGTTTTTCAAAATTTCTTTTTTTTTAGTCATTCACACAGAAATTCAAACATCTATTTCTACCCTAAGTTCTTTAACAGTTCTATTGGAAAGAGGGTCGGGGAGCAGGGCTTCTACATGCTCCTTACGTAGGTTCTTACCTTCCATTTTTAATATGCAATTATTTCCTAACAGGCACTCATCAGATGCACACTACTCTTTAAAAATGGCTACACTCTCCCTGGCAACGGTGCCAAAATGTCGAGCGATAAAAGGGTGTCTTTCTAACTCCTAATTATCTTCACATTAATTGTCAACCCAGGGACGACTTTTTATTTCAAGGGTGTACTCAGTCTGAGGCGGCTATTTACTCAAGAGTAATGTTATGAAATATGTATTACAATTCTCAAAATACAAGAGTAAACAGATGCTCAAAATGAGATCTACTTACAGCAAAGCACTTTAAGACTTAAATCATGCATTCAGAAAACTATAGCAAATGATCAGTCAAGGGTACAGTAATAGTAACTCATCCCTTTGTAAACTGATGTAGCTGAAGATAATCAAGGAACAGATCATCAATCTGGGAACTAGACAACAAATGTAAATGCCCACTACAGTTTCAGATCATTCTTCACACCAGAGCAAAGATAATGCAAATAACAGGAAATGAAACAGCAACTAGGAAATGTAACAACAACTAATTCTTATAAACAACACCACCTTAATCTACAAAAATAAGTGTAGCAAGTGTATCCTACATAAATCAAATAACAATCTTTACTCTAAGAATAAATTGGACATCACACGGAAATAGAACAGAGACTAATTAGCAACAACACTCAGAGCCAAAAAACCAAGATGAATAACACACACAGCACGCCTTAGTATTGAGAGAAATAGTAATCTGACCTTGGTACCACAAATATCAATCTCAGTTGTAAATAAGAATGTTAGGCCCCTATACTACCAGTGTAACCCCTTATTGTTATTAGTACAAACCACTTATTATATTGATGTACCCATGTAGTGCCCATATTGTTACTATTGTGCCCCATAGAAGCCCACTATTGTTATTATTGTGCCCTTACATTATTATTGTTATGTCGGCTCTAATTATGTTATGACCCCTTAGACACATATATATAGAAAGGAGGTCTTTTCATTTGTATCATCGAAGAATTTTTCATTTATGTAATGTAAAGGAGGTTTCCCCCTCGAAGAGGCTGAATTTTAAGGCGTTGATCTATCTTTTCTATCTTTTTCTTGAGCTGGTTTCATAACATTTGGTATCAGAGCTATGGATTCTAGGGTTTCGCTGCTCCAAACAGGGCATCGTGGCATTTTCACTATAACATTTTTTCTGCGACGTTTCAGAGGTTAAAAAAAAACCCATTTGAGAAGAAATCGCACTGAACCTTGGGTATGAATTTCAGAGCTTTTCGCGCTATATTTGCGGAGATATGATCTGAGGAAGTTGGTCTTTTTGCAGACTCCTGAATTACATTCCAAACAGGTGACCTGGGGAAAATCGTCATAACTTTCTCTCTGGGGATCGGATTGAAATTTCATAAGAAGTTACAGAAAGAGAACGGACTGTAGTTTCTTGTATGCATTTTTCAGATCCAAAGGTCGAAACAGTGACACATGGCACTTCATCCAATTCCGCTCTTCTAGAAAGGTCTATAATCAGGTCATCTTGGGAGATTGTACATAACTCTTTCTTAGAGAATCAAATTTGGATCAGACTGGTGGCATTGGAAAGAGGACACGGAGGGCTACTATAGGTCACAATTTCAGAACTTAAAGATCCGAAAGTACAGAGTTACAGTTGTTTCAAGGTCGAGCTCCTAAAATCAAGAAAAAACAAGATGAGGAAGTTTGATGGCAAGGATCCGGTAAATTGGATACTTCAGATGGAGCAATATTTTGATCTACATGGTGTACAACTGTTACAAAAGGTATGTATTGCATCTTCATAATTAGAGCCAGATCAATTTTTATGGTATGAAGGGCTTTGTTCTCATAAACAACTTGTTACGTGGTCAATTTTCACGGAGGAAATGATAGCACATTATGAGGATACAAAGAGCAACACCTTCTTTAGAGCAACACCACAACAATTGGAAAGAGTAAAAGGGCTTTATGACATAGTGGAAAGCAAAATTATGGAAACCAGGAAGCATACCCCCCACAACTATAAATATGGAAGTATTGTTTCTCCTAGCCTTTCACAACCTACAAGGGTTACACCACAGCAATTGGAAGAAAAAGGAGAAAAAGGGCATTGTTACAATTGTGATAGCAAATGCACTAAAGGTCATAAGTGTGCTGAGAAGAAATTATTTTACATAGAATATGAAGAGGAGGAAGAAAAGGATCAAGAAACATCAAAAGAAGAAGATATACGCTAGGACCCCACCCCAGAGAAGGAAGAAATGAATCAGACCATATCTTGTAAAGCATTGGCAAGAATTACCACTCCTCAAAATCTCAAGATAGAAGGACATATGAAGAAGAAAAAGGTGCAAGAAGTGAAAGATCACATCGAGCATCAAGAAATGAATCCGACCATATCTTGTAAAGGATTGGAAGAAATTACCACTCCTCAAACTCTAGAGATAGAAGGACATATCAAGAAGAAAAAGGTTCAAGTAGTGAAAGATCATATCGAGCATCAACAACAAGTTCTCCAACTTTTAAAGGATAACGCCACTTCAGTGAAAAATCAAATGAAACAACATGTAGATCAACATCGTAGTGAAAAATGTTTTGATGTAGGTGATTGGGTATTTTTATTGCTACATCTCAAGCAAGCTATTTATGAGAAGGAAATGTTGGCAATACTACATGCACTTAAAAAATGGCGACCTTACCAAATGGGAAGATTCTTCAAGGATGAGGATGTGTAGGAATTGTTTTGTGCTATTTCTATTATCCAACTAGATTGGATAAACGAAGCAAGGGATGAATGGAAGAAGGACGAAGAAGTATGGCCACCTATTCAAAAGTTGCAAAAGATCCCAATTCAAACAATATTGCTAGAAATTGAAGAGGAAGGAAAAATCATATTGGAACCTGGAGCAGTCACAGAAACAAGAACCCGACAACTACGAAATCGATCAATTTCAGAGTATCTCATCAAGTGGAAGAACTTACCCACTGAAGATTCCACATGGGAGGACAATAATTTTATACAGAAGCATCAAGAACTACTCAAGCGTTGAGGACAACGCTTTTTGAAGGAGAGGGGCATGTTAGGCCTCTATACTACCAGTGTAACCCCTTATTGTTATTAGTGCAAACCACTTATTATATTGATGTACCCATGTAGTTCCCATATTGTTACTATTGTGCCCCATAGAAGCCCACTATTGTTATTATTGTGCCCTTACATTATTATTGTTATGTCAGCTCTGATTATGTTATGACCACTTAGACACCTATATATAGAAAGGAGGTCTTTTCATTTGTATCATCGAAGAATTGTTCATTTATGTAATGTAAAGGAGGTTTCCCCCTCGAAGAGGCTGAATTTTAAGGCGTTGATCTATCTTTTCTATCTTTTTCTTGACCTGGTTTCATAACAAAGAACGACTATAATTCGTAATGGAACAACAATGTCAGTTGAACAACAATTGCGATTAAGTGTAAACCATAGACAAATATAGTAATACCAACTTATGAAGGTCACAACACGGTTACGCTGTAATTGAACAGCAATAACATTCTGTAAGGATCAACAACGTTATATCAATGATTAAAAGAACAACAATGCGTTACCAAGTCTAGATGAATCAATACGACATTCCTGGCATCGAGAACGATATTACTCAGTTGAACATAAATCGAATATAACAGAACCGTGATGTAAAATAACAAAACACATCAGATTACCGAACAAAACTGATAATGAAAACCACACATGAACTACAGATATAATATACAACAGCAGCACAATCCACTAGAGGCTAGGCCCTTAGCCGACAACGGATGCTGCTGGGCTACTTTAGACGAGAAGAATGAACAACAACTCCCAAATCATATATTAATCATCAAACTGTGAAATCATTACAGCAGCTGAAGCTTTGAGAATTACAACATGCAACAATCCCTTTTTCCTCCTATCCTATCATGAATCATGAATCCTTAATTCTAAATTTCTAATTCTCAAATCATAATTCTGAATCCATCATTCCCAATTCTACATTCTCTCAGCCATCCTCAATTCTGAATCTTTAATCCTTCATCATTTTTCCATCCCCATCTCTGATCTATGTTTTCATTTAAATATAGAGATCAGAGAGCAGTTACAACAGAGATAATTACAACATGATTTCTATAAAAAATTGGATTGTTTCCAACCAATTGATCAACAAGAAAATATATTTCCATCTATCTTTCAACAAGAGTAAGGCGAATTTGGCTTTGCAGCTGAGATTTGGGGAAATGTCCATACAGCAAATCTGAGAAAATTATGCTCAAAGAACCCTGCGCTTCTCTCAATACAAGCCGAATTTTGGCAAACCATTCTTCACTAAAGTTAATTTTGTCCGTTCTGGACAAAACCCATGTTCCGGATTTTCCATATTCTTTTTCATTTGCTCAAAATCTCAACTGCAAAACTGTCACTTCTTATTCTAGCGAATTTCTGAGTTGGCACTTTTAATGATCAAATCTTCAATCTGGAAATTATCTTGGAGGTTAAAAATGGTGAAGAATGTTACAACCAATTTATTAAAACTATCATTGATAAAATCATGCATAATCATCAATTTATTAGAAATAAAGGAGAATAAATAATATTCATTCATAAGATCATAAATCATTATAAATTGGATTTATATAATAAATTATAATAAATGACATGATAAAGAAAAGCAAAATTGGATGAAATAAGTGTTTAAAAAGTGGTCGTATTCATGGCCCAACAGAGAGCACAATTGAGTGCTGAGAGAGGAGCGCATAAGGTTAAGCCAAAGCAGGAAGCTAAAGTGAAAGAGAGCAGCGTAGAAAGGGAAGGCAAAGAGAATGCAGAGCTACTGTGTAGAGCAACCGAGTGGAGTCACTTGGAAGTCAAGTGAAAAGCCCAAGAGCTGTCATTTGTAGAGAGCTGAGGGCCAGAAAGCCGAGAGCTTCAGAGCCAGGGAGAGATGGTGTTTTGAGCCCATTGTTCCTGTGTAAAACAGTGGAGTTGAGCCAAGAGCTTGTAAAAGGATTTTGCCATAATCCCAGAGAGCCTAGCCGAGTTGACTAGAGCTCAAGGAGATGTAGCCCAAGAATTTTGGGTGAACTCCACATTAATTTGTTGTCTTATGTGTGATGCTGGTTGCTGCATTTTTCACTGTTACATGCTTTATATTAGTTTAAACAAAATCATTTACACCACATAAACATTTTAAACAAACATAAGCATACACCCATTATTTCCAAACACATATTGAATTCCGCATTGGTTAATCAATAAGACTTGGGAATATTTAAGCTTTGGGAGTGGGAGAGGTTCTTGCAAGTTAGACAAGAAGCCTAAGTGTCCCATTTTCAGATCATTGGAACATTATATCAGGTTTCTATAGACAAAGAGATTTCATTGCAAACTATGAAGACTTGGGTTGTAACCTTGACTATGACGATAATCAATTTTTTCAAGTGATGTGAATATTTTACCCTGGTTCTTTCTATGTACTTTATTTTAAAATGAAGGTAGGTGCTTATGTGACTATGGAACCATAGGCGAAATTTGGTAACAGTGGTCCTAAGATAAAAAAACCTAGAAAATTTAGGTTAGTGAGTATTATGGAAAGGAGAATCGATTCATCCAATTCTCGTTGTTCACAAAATCAAATTACCAATAGTTTAGGGTGGAATATAGTTCATATTTCTGGAGACAAAGGGATTTCATTGCAAACTAAAAATACTTGGGATGGAACTTTGACTATGACGGGAATCAATTTTTTCAAGTAGCATGAATCTTTTACCTTGGTTTTTTTCTATGTACTTTATTTTAAAACACAGGCAAGTGCTGATGTTGCTATGGAATGATAGGTGAAATTTGATAATAGTGGTGCTAATATTGGATAGCTTGGAAAAATCACGTTAATGAGTATTGCGGATAGAAGGATCAATTCGGCCAATTCTCGTCAGTTCACAAAATCAAAATGTCAATAGTTCAATGTGGAATTTCCATCATTGGAAAAAGTTTTGGGGAGAGGGCATAACCATGACTGTAGACCCCCCCTTCCCATTTGATGATGTCATGGGGGACCCCCCCACAATTCACGAGAAGTTTGGATCTTGACAAGTAAAGTGATCATCATTATATTGAGGGGGTGCAACGAGAAGTTTGGATCTTGACAAGTAAAGTGATCATCGTTATATTAAGGGGGTGCAACGAGAAGTTTTGATCTTGACAAGTAAAGTGATCATCGTTATATTGAGGGGGTGCAACTCTATGGTGTAGTCTTAAGTGAAAACCCCCACCTCCCCCTCCCTTGTTCTTGACATCACAGGGGGAAGGGCGGCCCCGAAATTGTTGTGAATAATTGATTTTGATGGGAAATCATAACCATTATATTAGTGGGGACCCAGACTGAAGTGGGGTATAGCTAGGAATTATATTTCAGTGGGCTTGGGTGCAAGTAGCTATTAAATAGGAAACAAGGTAAGTGGTTATGATTGTAGCTTTGAAACACTTAAATAGTAGCAGTCCAGTATTCAAATCTAGTAATCATAAAAACTAAGAAAAATCAATGATTTCCTTGCACGCTTTATTTGAAAAACAAATACATGCCAATGATATATGTTTTATTTTGGGCTCGACGGAATTTGAAAGGTGCAACATTAAAGTCTAATTTTGGTAGCTATATATAGGTTGTTAGAATAACATAAAGAGATGTTAACAATATTTTAAAAAGTAACACACATGTAGTTGCATTAGCCAGGTGTTTATCATGCACTTTTTGGCACCCATGTTTCCAACGCATATTCGATTAGTTCTCGATGGGGCTTGTTAAGAACATTTTTTTCCAACGATGCTTTGTTATGTGCTCTACTAGGTTATCATTCTACTAATTACATTACATGGGAAAATGTTTCTCCAAGTTACGTGATCGTTGTTTTGCTAGTTGCATTGTGTCAGTCATTTCCTTTGCAAATTGTGTAGTGGAATCTAGCATTTAAGAGCTTATTAGTGTAGTGAGTAGTTGTTGCACTTTGGTTGTTAGTGTAAGAGTATGCAAAGAAGTTGTTTTGAATGTAGGGGAAATTTCCATTGTATCTCTATTAGATACATTGTGGTTCCTTCATTTTGTATGCGATTATTAAAGAATTTACACAATATACATTACAGCCTTCCAGTACTCAAGTTTAGCAATTTTTAATTATGTGAGTACATTTTACTTTTTTCCCTTATGTCCATCATCCTTTTTACCAAATTTGGAAACATTTTATATAATGTATATGGCATTGAAAATCCATGTATTATTATGAATATGTGCAATTGTAGTGGGAAATTTACAAAACTATTAATTTAATCTAAATATGTAACTTTTCTAGTTATCGTATTTGTTTGCAACTCTTAGGCTTGGTTTTCGTGGCTTGTTCAAATATTATTAGTAATCCCTTTTAGTTGTTTTTTTAATTTCTCTTTGCAAGACTCATTTTCCTGTGTGATGTGAAAGTGACATTAAGAAGTAAGTAGGGTTAATGAAAGGTGTGACTTAATTTATTACAATTAACATCCAAAACTAGTTGTCGGTAATGTGAAGCCCAAAAGAAAAATTATACATGTACACAATGGATGGAAATATATTTTGAATAAATTGAAAAACTCCATTGATTTATGTAGGTTTATAGGGAAAATGAGTAATTGTAGTGATTGATGATTCATTTCCATGGTGAAAATATTGAGTCGGGTAACTTTAAAAGGATTAGAACAAAATAGCATAAGAATGTTTCCATCCTATTCAAGTAAAGTTGCATCATCGATCTATATATATGCATATGTTTTTAATGTATATATTATTTCTTATCTTATGGCTTTTCGTCTATAGATATATCGTATTTTTCATCTTTTTAATTGTCCTTATTATAAATTTGTTGTCTCAGAGATATTGGAGTTACATAGATGACTTGAAATACAAATAAACTAGTGAATTCAAGAAGCATTAAATCCTTTGAGACTGAGTACTAACTGAATAACAAAGTAATCAATAGTCACATGAGAACAAATCCAAAATGTTCACTTTCTAAGGAATAGTTGTGTTGTGCTTATCATGGAACGAGAGGTCATGGTAACTTTAGAACATATTTAAAATATGGTAGCTAAGGCATCAATGGAGAAGCATATGTTTGCTATAAGAATGAACGTACATATTCAACTCTATAGCAATGTAAATATTTCATTTAAACAATTTTGCATAGGTTGTAGGAGAATGCCTATTTGATGCTATACAAATTCTATTACATTTTAGATACATGTCATTAACATTACAAGAAGGACTGATACAACATTTCATAAATTGTTTAGAGAAATGAGGCATTGAAGCAATATTATCTTATCAATATGAATTGAACATATATGCACTGATAGAAATGTATGGTATAAATAGCCCAAATGATTATTTAGAAAATATGACAAAATCAACATCAACAAGTGATCTAGGTGGATATTGGTGGCCACCCGCCTATTCCACCTAGACCCCTTAGTCAGTTTCATCTGTTTCATTAATTGTAGCACAATTTACTATTTTTGGTAGTTTTTCGGGCCCTAAACTTCCGAACCATTTTGAGGCCCTAAACTACATTTTTGGGCAAAATTTCATTGATGATTGCTATAGAAATCATTGTTATAGACATTTTTGTGCCTTACATCTATAAGCATGAAATGTCCATAATTCAAGGGATCCAAAGTCCCTAAAGATGTTGTTACAACTCCTAAAGGAACAAGGTCAACCAATGACAGCTTCTCCCAGAAGTTCTCCACCAAAAACCACTCAAAAACAGTCAATTCAGGATCAATTCAGAGGCTCCACTAGCTGCCTGCGTTGAAATGCAGAAGTTACACTGGCTAGTTGCACTGCAACGCAGGTAGAAGCACTACCAGGGTGCGCTGAGCGGGAAATGACAAATGGCAAGCTCATTCAACGAGGTGGAAAGACCCTGGAAGCTTCCAGAATCTTCTCCAATGACACTTGCCTCAATGAATTCGACTAGTGATGAGTAAGAGGTTCTCAACCTCCAAGTGGAAGCAAGAACTGACAGAGAGAAGCCACAAGTCAAAACATAAGCTGACTCATCCTCTCTGCTTACATCTATATATGGATCTCTCACCCAGAGGTTCAAGAGGCTGGAATTTTGTACTTTGCAGAGAATTGTTGTTGGTTTGAGATTGAGATTAGTACATTGGGTGATTTATGCTTTGTTGGAGGAGAGGAAGGGATTCCTTTGCTGGGAGGTAGATGCTGGATCGGGCCTCACTTGGTTGTATCTCCTCTTGGACTTTATTACTCTATCAATAAACTATTTGAGTTTCTCCTACATGTTGTGTACCAATGATGTTTTGTTATGCTTACATGTTTAGCTTAATCTGATCTTGAGCTTTTTATGAATGTATATCTGTATCTTCTTGTAGTTTCTCTCTCTTGTGATCTTGCAGGAATTCGGTGAAGCTGGGCCAGTGAGGGAGCTGGGAGCTGGGAGCTACTGAAGAGAGGAGCAGTTGGATCAACAAACTAGCGAAAGACACAGGTTAGTTAGATCCTTTCTCCTCATTTACATTTCATAAAGAAGAATACTCAAATAAGTTTACCTGTTTGTTGCTAAGGCACTATCACCTCTTAGAGTGGGATAGGGGCATTCCGAATTGGATACTTTTCCCAACAACAAATTGGCGACTCCGCTGGGGAAAGTATCTTGTTAGTTTATTTGTGTTTCTATTGTTGTTCTTCTCATAAACTCAGGAGTGCCGAATCGAAATGCATTTGCCATTTTCAAATGCAAAGTAGAGATCTGCCACTCTAGTCCACTCACTGGGCCTGTTTTTATGATCTGAACAAACTGATCCACAAGTGCTCTAACAGCCCTTTGTGATAGATCTTAGTCCTCCTTTAAATCATCCTCCTAATTGTACCTAATTGATAGCTTTGATCCGGCCAAAAACTGTAGATTTAACTGCAAACCGTGACCCAGAACCCAGAAACAACTCTCGTTTCTGCTTCAGCGCAGACTCTGTGAAGAGGTTCTGCATTTCAATGCAGGTCCCGTGAAGGATACCTGCGCTGAAGTTCAGTTTCTCTGTGCTGAGGGTGCGCTGATCAGTCTTTGCCTTGTGCAGCTGTGGTTCCCTGCTTCCTTTTGCTCAGTTTCATCTCTGTTTTTGCAGCCTGTTATCAGTCAGTGTACCTATCTGAAACTCCTCTTCTCTGCCTCAATTCCACCTCAGTTGTATAAAGAAACTGTATTTGTTCTTTGTGTATTTGTTACATCATTTGCAGTTTCCCATTACAAAAGTAAACTAGTCATACTGTCGCCCTTAGATCTAAATCTGTCGTAAGTGTCGTTTTGATCTTAGGAGTGAGTTTGTTTGTTGTTCACAGTTGATTGAGCTTTTAATTTTGTCGTTTGGTTTGAATTTATGCATTTCTAGTGTCGAAACAAGTAAATCATAAAGTCTCGTAATCGTCTTTTTGATTTTGAAAAAGGAACTTGTTTATGTTTTCACTTGAAATCGAATTCAAATTTGTACAACAGCTTTCTTTTTAGGCATCAATATTAAGGAAGCGAAAACAAATACATGCATTTGTGCATTTGCATTTTGATAGTTTGCATGCTTTGATTTAGGAAAAGTGCATTACAGTGTGCTCTATGCTCTTTGAGAAAAGTTTGTGTCTTCCTTTTCCCCTTGTAGCTAGTATTTTCATTGTTGAAAATATATAAAAGCTTGCTTATCATCTTTAGACTGCATTTAGGAATTGTATCATACATCTCGTGGTGATCCAAAAAGGCAAACTTCTAAGAAAGATCAACCTAAAATAAATTGAATGAACTTAACAACACTTTGTAACTTAACGTACAACATAGAGGTCTAGGCTAGAGACGTGTTCCGGCATCGTAAAACCTGGTGACTGTCGATCTCGCTGATGGTTGGGTGATTCCTCCTGAGGGACGATAGCAGCAGTACGGATTGTGCTCCAACGTACCATCGAGTATATATTGGGAGACCCCTATAGGCATAAAACCTTTATCCTTAGGAAGCCGTGTCGGCCGCCCTACTGATCGCAATGCATTGAACACAGCATTCAGGAAGATTGACCGCCCGTACCTTAAAAAGTATTCTGCGCTTTTGTGAAAAGTTTGGCACACCCTCTACCTAGAACTCCAGAGCAGTTCCTTTTGGCCTTTTTCAGACTCTATAACGAAAAAAGTCCATCCGAGCATTTGTCACTTCGGGCTCGTTAAAACATCGAAGAAGACTAGAGTCATCTTTTGCTTTTTCTCGACTCTTTAAAATTGAAAAAGCAAGTTGTGTCTAAAGCGTCGTTAAAATTTATTTTAAACGGAACAATCACCCCTTTTTCCTGCGTTGATCTTTAGGTTGAGAAAATGGAACCCACCAACCAAGGGATTCCCCTTGGTGGAAATCCTAGTCCCTTCTCCTCTTGGGGAGATGTTGGTGCGCCCCATATGGCCACATTGTCGCTTCCAGGACTGACAATTGGCTTGCTGGTCTGGCTCTTCTCAACCAATGTCGTTCAGAACACCACTATTCCTGAACAGTCGAATCAACAGTTAGACCAGTCCAGAATTGCCCACCAACCTTCTACTTCCTCTAATTCTTCCTCTCCTCCTTCCTCTTCGCTTGACGGAACTGGTAAAACAAAAAACCAAGTTCCTAAGGAGAAGAAGGAAAAGAAGAAGAAAGAGAAGAAGAAGAAGGAGCCAAAAGCGACTGGGGGCAAACAAGTGTCGTCTGACAAAAATCCACACACAGCACTGACTAGGCCTAAATCGCCATGTGTCATATGCAAGGGAGACCACTTCCATAGAGATTGTCCCTGCATCCCTCGGATATTAAGGGACTGGTCTCCCCATTTGCACAATCCGGTGGCATCAACCTCTGATAGCCATGTTGAATGCATACCGTCAACTAGCGAAAGTGAAGTCCTTGGACAAAAAGGGAGAGCTAGATCTCCCTGTAGACTGTGCGAAGGCGATCACGCCATCCACCGTTGTCCCTTCTTAGACGAAGCGAAAAGATTTTTGGATGATCGTCCGGTTTCACCGATACGACTCCCTCTTGGATATAAAAAACTCTTGCCGAGTCCTTCGTTAGTTGAAAATCCAGCTGGCCCGCTCAAGTGGTCAGCTGAAGCGCCGGTCATTGAAGATGAACCAGCTGAATCCATACCCGACGAAAGTCAAAAGGTCAATGCGGCAGTTGACCCGGTCTTGCCTTCAGAGGATTTATCTTCGAATGATACAGTCACTGAAGAGGATAAAGATGACACCATCCAAATTCTCTTCATCAACACACACTCCGATGAGCATGGGGGCACTCCCCCCATTCCTTTATCGCAGGAAGGAAGTTCGTCAGAGCGATACCCGACCGTTTACTCGGTCCCACCACCAAGCAACCTAGTTGTCTCCTTCGACTGGAACCAACTAGGCAGACCCCGTTTGCCAGCAAGCATACCATTCAGAATTATCGTCCAAATATACAGAATGGTTATGGCTGGCACCATCATTGATGAGGGGGCATCTGTGAGTATCCTTTCCTCTATTGCTTGGAAAGCGCTTGGTTCGCCAACGCTTTTGCCTGAAATGAGAAATCTGACAGGCTTTGATAAAGGAACCAGTCGACCTTTAGGGATCCTCCCCAATGTGCATATCACATTGAAAGGGAAGACCGTTCAAATGAACGTGATGGTTGTTCAAGGACCCTTGGATTATAACCTACTCCTTGGAAGAGACTATATATATTGCATGGGAGCCATCGTCTCCTCACTCTTTAGAGTAATGTGTTTTCTGCATGAAGGAAGAATGGTCAAGCTCGTGGACCAACTTTCATTTCCCAGATCACGCATCGCAAATAGTCATATACCATCCCTAAATGGTCTCTTCACGCAAGAAATGTCTCAACCCATGGTCCGTCCTCCCGATGAGCGCGAGTGATTCGGAAGGATATGACTGGAACCCAGGGGGCATGCATCCTGGTCTGCTTCGGCAGGAAAACTTTGGGTATAGGGTAGGTTTCCACGGGAGAATATGACTAGTCTGTACCCTGTCCGTCTTGGAAGAGGGGTCATTCTAGAATAAGATTCTTTTGTCAAAGTTATGTGAGTTGACAGACGGAGTCTCTCACCTTTGTCTATTTTTGTAGACATTGCCGAAGAAGTGTTTTGTTTGAAAGATTAATGGAACAATCTTTGGGTAACCTGAAAGAGGTAGGCCTTTCCTGGTAGAACAAATGTTCTATCTGCAAATTGAGGGGTAACCTTGAAATCGTACTTTATGCCTGGGGGCATGCAAACCTTTTTGAGTGCAAGCAAGGGGCGGCTATTTATTTTTTAAATTTTTAGGACCTCTAACCCTTTAAACTCGTAGGATTAGTCGTTTCCGAACTTGCATAAAGAAAGGATTCTGGAGCAAAGCTTTGTAAGGCGCAAGCTCCATAAAAAATGGCATCTTACATGAGACATTCTTATCATATGACTGGATTAATCGAGCAGTTTTAGCACATAGTTCATGCTCGTTAAAAAATAAACATAAGATCGAGCAGTTTTAGCACATAGTTCATGCTCGTTAAAAAATAAACATAAGATTGAGCAGTGTTTTACCGCGTTTAAGCTCATTAAAAAATGAACTACCCTCCAGTAAATAACCACTGTGAATGTAACATTATCAGCCATTAAAGCCTTGGTTGTGTTTGCACCGTCACCTCCACTTTTCCATTGACCGATCGTTCACCTCCATATGATTGTTTACCCATTTTGAGGAACAGCTGCGAAGAGTGATTTCACTAGCCATCCTTGTGACACTGCCGTGATTGGAAAATTCCAACCCTTACCTGGAATTAGCTGCTAGCCCGTTTTATCACTCGTTCCTAAAAAGACGAGTCTTCTTTAAGCTCTTTTCATCTGACTCGTAAAATATGAAAAGATTGCCGAGTTTTGGCCTTCCAGCTCGTTAAAGCGACCGGAAGTGCTATCCCTCCTCTAGATTTTAATCTTTTTGGACCTGAGGGATTATTGCACAAAAAGATCGAGCGCTTGTTTTGTTCGGCTCGTTAAAACTATCGAAAACTCATCCCTTCTGTATTGTTTTATACTTTTTCGGACTTAAGGGATTAGATGACGAAAAAGAACTTTCGGAGTTGACTTTAAGTACCTTTTCAGACTCTCTAAAAATGAAAAGGACCGAGTTATCTTTGTCGTTAGACTCGTTAAAAACATTAAATAGCGACAAACTTGTCTTTAGACGAGAACAAGTTTCACTATCGCTAGGCTCGTTAAAACATAGCGATGGGTTTGCCCGAAGGGAAAATTATAGAACAAGCATATGTTATCCTCCTCAAGCTTGACAAAAATAAAGAGGTACTGGTCAGCAATGACTGGGGAAAAATTGGGAAGAAACTCAAAGAACTTTATTGGTAGCAAGTCGCTCTTGAACATGACACTTCCACTCCGTGCCTGAGTCGGGTTGGGTTGTTTCATTCACCAGTCACATCGCCATGGTCTTGCCATACCATCCACCTTTGGGGTAAATGCTACCAATCCATCACACAAGTGTCGCCGATATGTTCAAGAGAGGTCATCCAGAGAAGTCAACCGTGTTCCATCCACTACCATACATTATCCTTCATTCTTTCATGACCGCCACCCTGAACCATATATCATCAGATCGTTTTCACCTCCATCAAAATCATTTGCTCCGTTCCGTGTCACTGATGTGGGATACATTAAGGCCCTCCTTTGATGGTTCGCTTCTTGTTGACATCAGCTCATTATCCAAGAAGTTGATCTAGGAACAACCCTTTCAGTACTTTGAAGCTTGCATGCCTCAATGGAAAGTTTCTCACTTCCGACGACAGGTATACATCAATGACCTTCGACCGAAATATTTTGCGTGGTGTTCGACGCCAAGTCCTTTATTCACACCACATGAATTGTACTGCAGTACCTTGAGGGTCATTATCATTATCGGTGATTCCTCTCGCGCTTGTTAACGGTTTACCTCATTGACTGGTAATCAAGCGATGTCTTTCCATGTTCGACTTCAGAACATTTCTCACATGGATCGACTTGTACTTAGAGTGAAGATCGAATGAGTTTGAAGACCCCGGATCTAGTTTCATCCATCCGAGCTGCGATATATATTCAGGAAAAATAAAGACATTGACATGTACAGCATTGCATCACAGACAATCATCCTACCAAAGGATGATGATTTCAGCAGGATCATCAGTCTATCATCAGACAATTGTCTGTCCTATGTACACAAAAATGAATTTATAAAGCTGAGCATGGGAATGGCCGCCTCAGCTAGATCATGAAAACAGTATGAAAAATAATGTATTGTATTGTATCTTATTACAAGTCTCCTCCCAGCATTGAATGAACTTCGGATCCTCCTAATAAAGCATTTCACTCGATAAACGGCCTCATACTTTAGGGGGCAACTGTTATAGACATTTTTGTGCCTTACAGCTATAAGCATGAAATGTCCATAATTCAAGGGATCCAAAGTCCCTAAAGATGTTGTTACAGCTCCTAAAGGAACAAGGTCAACCAATGACAGCTTCTCCCAGAAGTTCTCCACCAAAAACCACTCAAAAACAGTCAATTTAGGATCAATTCAGAGGCTCCACTAGCTTCCTGCGTTGAAATGCAGAAGTTACACTGGCTAGTTGCACTGCAACACAGGTAGAAGCACTACCAGGGTGCGCTGAGCGGGAAATGACAAATGGAAAGCTCATTCAACGAGGTGGAAAGACCCTGGAAGCTTCCAGAATCTTCTCCAATGACACTTGCCTCAATGAATTCGACTAGTGATGAGTAAGAGGTTCTCAACCTCCAAGTGGAAGCAAGAACTGACAGAGAGAAGCCACAAGTCAAAACATAAGCTGACTCATCCTCTCTGCTTACATCTATATATGGATCTCTCACCCAGAGGTTCAAGAGACTGGAATTTTGTACTTTGCAGAGAATTGCTGTTGGTTTGAGATTGAGATTAGTACATTGGGTGATTTATGCTTTGTTGGAGGAGAGGAAGGGATTCCTTTGCTGGGAGGTAGATGCTGGATCGAGCCTCACTTGGTTGTATCTCCTCTTGGACTTTATTACTCTATCAATAAACTATTTGAGTTTCTCCTACATGTTGTGTACCAATGATGTTTTGTTATGCTTACATGTTTAGCTTAATCTGATCTTGAGCTTTTTATGAATGTATATCTGTATCTTCTTGTAGTTTCTCTCTCTTGTGATCTTGCAGGAATTCGGTGAAGCTAGGCCAGTGAGGGAGCTAGGAGCTGGGAGCTACTGAAGAGAGGAGCAGTTGGATCAACAAACTAGCGAAAGACACTGGTTAGTTAGATCCTTTCTCCTCATTTACATTTCATAAAGAAGAATACTCAAATAAGTTTACCTGTTTGTTGCTAAGGCACTATCACCTCTTAGAGTGGGATAGGGGCATTCCGAATTGGATACTTTTCCCAACAACAATCATGTCAAAAAGTCGTAGTCCTCGGAGAGATCTTTCCAATGATGTATCATATGTGTCAAACAGAGATAATATGACCAAGTTATGACCCCGGGAAGTTGGCTTCCCAACTAACCCTAACGAGAACCATAAACTCTTGGTGTTAATCTCCTCAAGTTAGGGTTTTGGTTGTTTAGGGTTTTCTATTATTGTTCAATAATAAAAAGGCCCTTGAACCTTATTTTAACTCAGTTCAGAGGCATGTAGCCACCACATCTATTTTCAGAAATAAGCTACCATCGCCTGAGCTATCTTATTTCCATTATGTTTGTAAGAATAGTTCAATACTTTACTATTAATGAAATGAAGTGTTTTTTTGTTGCATATCTATGTTTATGATTATATTTATAAGTTATTGCATTCTTGTTTAAGTTTGGATCAGTGGTATTAGAGGGATCTTCTCTATCTTTGTTTTTCTTTGCATGCCCCCAATGAAGTTAGGGTATAAGTAGTTAGGGCGCGATTTCGTCGAACCATTGCAGGATCAGCCTCGTAAAACCCAATGACCTCCAATGGTGAAAGAAGAGAAAGATGAGGGCGCAGGAGATCCTTTAAAAATGTTGTTTGAGGAAGCCCTTGAGTGACAGATGGATGCGATGATGGGTAAATTTGCTTAGATCCTTTGACAGCTACCCACAGGCGATGCATCTTCATCCAGCAGCCACTTTGGAGGCGCCACTCGTTTTAAGGTACAAGTTAACTTCAATATTCCCATATTCAAAGGCCTGATATATTCAGACATCGTAGATAAATGGTTAAATCTATTGGAAGTATATTTTCAGTTCATGAACTTTCCAATCGGGAAAAGATTACGGTTGCTCTTCTCAAAGTGCCCCACACATCAAGGAATGGTGGGAAACCTACTGTGAAAAAAAGGAAGACAATGAATCCTCGTTGTTTTCAGCTACACCCACTTGGAATTATTTCCAAGACGCCATCAAGGAAGATTGTTACCCTGTCGGGAGCTATGAAGATAAATACATAAAGTGGACCATGCTACGGCAAATAAGGGACCAAGATGTGCCAGAGTTCACAAATACTTTCCATACCCTTTGCACAAAGCTGGGTATCAAGGATACTAAGCAGAATTTGGTGCTCAAGTACCACAACTATTTACAAAAATACATCCAGGACAAGATGGAGTTCTTGGACATTTCCTCACTCGGCATATTGTATTGCTACGCTGTAAAGATTGAGCAGAAGTTTAAATAGAAGAAGCAGGACTTTAGATTTGCGAATCCAAAGCAAAGAAAAGGTGCACCCAAACCACAGAGCAAGGGACCAAGCCAAGGCAGGGCTACCTAGGACAGCTCATAGAAGCCGTGAGCAAAGAACAACACCACAAAGACAAAGAAGGACAAAGGAAAATGGTGTGAGTTCCATAAGAGCTCCACTCACAATACAAGTGAGTATCAGGCCAAGCAGTCACTAGTGGCCGAGTTGAAGACTTCTAAATCAGATGTAGGTTTCGAATTTGAATCAAAACCCAATAAGGGGACTGACAAAGGGAAGTAGATCATTGATTCAAAGCCCAGTGCCACCGTGGCCACCACAAAGATCCAAAAAATTGAGCCTGAAGATCCAGAGGAGGGGGAACGTCTCTTCCACTCACAAATGTGGGTGAAGGGTTCTCCGCTGCAGTTCATTGTCAACAACGGAAGCCAAAAGAACCTCATTTAAGCAAAATTCATAAAGTGGCTAGGCCTAAATACTATAGCACATCCACAGTCATACACCATTGGGTGTCTTCACCAAGGATGAGATCCTCACATCAGCCAACATTGTTGCCTTCCCTACAGCATCAAGCCCTTCACGGATGAGGTACTATGTGACGTTGCTCCTCTTGAAGTTTTTGATGCATTGTTAGGAAAACCATACTTATGGAAGTGACATGCTGTATATGAGTCGAGACCTCGCTCTGTGATTATTACTTTGGCTAATACGTTGTATAGGATACCAGAGGTAGCCCCGCTTACCACCATCTCTTTGATCACTACAAAACAATGCAGTAAGATCATTTCCCAGAATAGGAAATTTATTTTCCTTATTATTCACCCCCAAGGCAAGAAGAAGGTTGTGGCCATGACTTCCAAGTAGGGCTCCTCTACATAACAGTAGCAGATGGAAAAGGTCGTGGAGGAATACAGGGATATTTTAGCCTCACCCACAACGCTACCTCTGCACTATTAGGTCATGCACTCCATCGATCTGACCCTAGGTGAGCCACTGCCCAATGGACTGATATATCGACACTATGTTATGGAGAACGATGAGATCAAGAGGCAGATTCAGGAACTACTACAAAATGGGCACATTAGGTCAAGCTCATCACCCTGTGGGAGCCTGATTGTATTGGTACAGAAAAAGGATGGGACCTAGAGGCTCTGTATTGACTATTGGGTGCTAAACAAGATCACTATCCGAAATAGGTACCGAATCCCGCAGATTGATGACCTTTTAGACCAGCTCAAGGGGGCCAAATATTTCAGCAATATTGACTTGAAGTCAAGTTATCACCAGGTACCTATCAAACCCTCCAATGTGTGGAGGACTGCCTTCAAATCCAAGGAGGGCCTTTTTGAATGGTTTTTCATGCCATTCGGATTGACGAACGCCCCTGCAACCTTCATGAGACTGAGCGATGACATCTTGTGGCCCTTCACCAATGCATTCGTGGTGGTGTATTTAGATGACATATTGATATTGAGCTAAAGTTGGGAAGAGAACCTCCACCATATTCGACAAATCCTCCAAACCCTTCGACAACACAAGTTGTGTACTAACTTGGATAAATGCACCTTTGGCCTGACCCAAGTTCAATATCTGGGGTACATCATTGATGAGTAGGGTGTACATGTGGACCCATCCAAGATACAAGTCATTCGGGATTGGCTAGCCCCAACCACTCTAATAGATCTCCGCAACTTTTTTGGTCTTGTCAATTTCTACCATAGGTTTGTGTTGGGGTTCTCTCATATCACTTGGCATTTAAGTCAAGTCACCAAGGGCAGATCGAAAGAAAAGTTCTTTTGGTCATAAACTTCACAGTGAGCATTCTCCGAGTTGAAGAATCACCTATGTTCTACACTAGTGCTCACATTACCAGACCTACAACAACCATTTGAGATTGAGACAGATGCCTCCGCTATGCTATTAGTGTGGTTCTTACTCAACATGGGCATCCAGTGGCTTACCATAGTGAGACACTTTCAAACAAAAACTGAAAAGTACCCCATTTACGATAAAGAAATGTATTCCATTGTGAAGTCCTTCCATAAATGGAAGCATTACATTTTAGGGAAGGAAATAGTCATCCACATAGACCACCGACCTCTACAGTTCATATAGACACAAGGGAAGTTGCAGAACGATCGTCATCAGAAATGGTCCACCTATCTGCAACAGTTCCTTTTAAACATTAATTATAAGAAGGGCAACACCAATAATGTCGTTGATTGCCTTAGTCGACCACCGGTCATGGCGCTAATCATTGTGCTTGACTTCTGTGGGCATGATACATTGGGGTGGCCACATCTTTACAAGAGCGATCCAGAATTGTAGAAAATCTTGTAGATTCACAAGCTCATGCAATTTACTAATGCACAGGACAATAATCTACTTCTACTATCAACCAACAGAAGCCAATATATCAACGAAAACAATGATCGACAAGAGGAAGATAAATCAATGGCACATAACACAATAAATATCTGGGGCAAGCCATAGCTCAAAACCCCACTATCTGTATTGCATTAAATCATAAATCCAAGATGATAATACAATGTTTCTTCTCACAAGAACAATCTCAACACTCAGTATAATCAATCTCCAACTCACAAGCAAGCTCTTGGCCAACGCTTAGCCAATTCTCGAGCTCTCCAAGTCCCTATTTATTTGCGCAATTCCTATGGCTGATTAGCCCATATTAAAGGGAAACTAGTGCATCCAAAACTGTGCAATACCTTCTAGGTTCAGTTCCTGATTGCATGCACCATCTGTACAACTCAGAAAATTATACAATTGATAGGACATTTTCCCTTCACTCTAGTCTCAATTGGGTCTTTCTAAGAATCGACATGCATGAGTTTCTGATGAGGGAATGTTTAGTTAACTAGAGTAGCACTAGTTAATGCATTAGTGCACCAACTCACTATTAACTCACTATTAGTTCCTCAAACAATTTGGAACTAATTTAACTGAACTTAACTCAGTAAACTGAGTTATCTAATTACAAATCACAATTAACTCATCCTAGACCCCTATAATATACAGAGAACATATACATGACTTCAGAAAGACTTCCAACTTGAAATTCCTAAGCTAATTAAGTTAATTAAACTTAATTAACTATTTACAAGTTTCTATGAGAATAGAATTCGATTTTAATTCTCAGTTTAATTCAATGACAAATTAAACTGGAATTTTTGGATTCTATTTTTAACATTTCTTGTTTCTATTTTCAACACTCCCTCTCAGAAAGAAAGGAATTTAACTTGATCTTGATCCTGAACCTTTGGAATGTTCTGCATGCAACACTTCTCTCTAGTGTTGTTGCTCCAGCAAATCCAAAAACAAAAAAAAAACCATCCAACCTGAATCCGAATTATGCCTTTGTCATCAAAGTCTTTGACTGTTATTTCCTCTTTCGACTGAAAACTCTATGTTTTTGCTAACTCTGCCTTTCTACACTATTGTCAACCCTTCTCTACTCTCTGCGATATATGACTGCTCTAGCCTCTATCACTCTGATCTCTGACTGCATTAATCACCACTGATTCATCCCATTACTATATACTTTGGGCTCTCGTAGCAAGGTATGATCCATAAGATAAAACCTCTCAATGGAACGTGCCCAATTTCAACCCTCTTAGGACTATCACTTCACATCACCCCACCTCACACCTGGAGGTATGGTTGCATGTGATCCCTCTACCCACCTGGATCAAAATTCCCCCCTATAGGAGGTCTTTGCATGAGTAGATTCCTCCATCTAGTCTCCTCTCGACTTCTGCAATTATGGTTGCTCCACAATTGTCTGAGATTGCTTCTGAGACTACTTCTTCTCTACTTGAGTGGATCTCTCCACTCAGTCTCCTCTCAACTTCTCTAGTTGTGGCTGCTCCACAACTTCCTGAAGCTACTTCTTTTGGGGCTGCATGTTGATAGGTAATTTACTCTCCCTCTCAAACACCAAGTATCTAACCTTTGCCTTGCTCCTCAAGGCTTTGCATTGATCTTGTACCTTAAGTGCATACAAGTTCTTGGCTAGCACACCAATTTGTTTCATTTATCTTGCCATCATGAAATTTTCTAGAAAACGAGTTGATTTTAAATCAGTGATATCTCCCTCATCCGAACTCCGATTTAGCCGATTTTTTTTTTGAATTTGGGAATTTTTTCACAAGAAATCTAGATTTGCTATTTGTTTCTGAAAATTTTATAGAAAAAATTTCAGATCTGTAATGCAAACTCATGGCCCAATTTTTTTTTGGTTTTGACACCATGTAGAATCATTTCTACAAATCTAGCTCTGATACCATGTAGAAAATCCTGTAGATTCACAAGCTCATGCAATTTACTAAAGCATAGGAAAAGAATCTACTTCTACTATCAACTAGTGGAAGCCAATAAATCGATGAAAACAATAATCGACAAGAGGAAGATAAATCAATGGCACATAACACAATAAATATCTAGGGAAAGTCACAGCTCAAAACCCCACTATATGTATTACACTAAATCAGAAATCCAAGATGATAATACAATGCTTGTTCTCAAAATAACAATCCCAACACTCAGTATAATCAATCTCCAACTCCCAAGCAAGCTCTTGGTCAACACTTAGTCAATTCTCTAGCTCTCCAAGTCCATATTTCCTTGCGCAATTCCTATGGTTGATTAGCCCATATTAAAGGAAACCAGTGCATCCAAAACTACGCAGTCTCTTCTAGGTTCAGTTCCTCATTGAATGCACCATCTGTACAACTTAGAAAATTATACAACTAATAGTAAATTGTCCCTGCGCTCTAGTATCCACTAGGTCTTTCTGAGAATCAACATACATGAGTTTCTGATGAGAGAATCTTCAGTTAACTCGAGTAGCACTTGTTAATGCATTAGTGCACCAATTGGCTGTTAACTCACTATTAGTTCCTCAAACAATTTGGAACTAATTTAATTTAACTTAGCTCAGTAAACTGAGTTATCTAATTACAACTCACAATTAACTGATCCTGGACCCCTATAATATAGAAAGAACATATACATGACTTCAGAAAGACTTCCAACTCAAAATTCCTAAGCTAATTAAGTTAATTAAACTTAGTTAACTATTTACAAGTTGCTATGAGAATATAATTCAATTTTAATTCTCAGTTTAATTCAAGGAAAAATTAAACTGGAATTTTTGGATTCTATTTTTAACATTTCTTGTTGTTATTTTGAACAACAATTTAGAAGCATATACCAAACACTCTTGGAAGGGAAGCAAGTTTCAAATTTTCACCTTCAGGATGCACTATTATGCCACTTGGGACACATATGTGTTCCTTCAAGTGAGCATGCCAAGATGGTTTGGGATGCACACTACAGTAGGGTCGTTGGAAATTTCGGAGTAGAGAAAATAGTGGCGGTATTGCAGAAGCATTTTAATTGGTCGAAACTTCGTCATGATGTTGGGAAGTACATTAGATCCTGCACCACTTGCGCCATTTCCAAACCAACCATCAAGAAGCAAAACTTGTATACCCCTCTACCTACTCTTATTTGGCCTTGTGAATCTGTCTCCATGGATTATATGTCGGGCCTTCCTTCTACTAAGCATGACAATGATTTCATTTTCGTGGTCGTTGATAGATTCTCTAAGATGGACATCATGGCAGCCTACAAGAAGAGTATCACAACAAATGCCACTGCTAAGCTCTTCTTTGAGTGAGTGTGGGTACACTTTGGGATCCCACAGGCCATTATCTCATATCAAGACAACAAATTCTTGAGTGCATTTTGGTCAAGTCTCTGGTTGACGCTGGATACAAAACTTACTAAGTCCATGACTTTCCATCCCAAAACTGATGGCCAAACAGAGGTTGTCAACAGGATGATCATACAAATTCTGCGCATGTACAGCTCGAAGCGTCCATGCACATGGGATGAAATTATCCCCTATGTCCAACACAGCTACAACAGAGCTCTCCACAACTCAACAGGCCACTACCCCTTTCAGGTAGGGTTGGGATTTCATCCATTATGCCACATTGGTGTGGCCATACCATTTGTAGCCACTCAGGTAGATTCGGCTCATGTGCAGTCTGAAGTTAAAAGGGATAATAGCTTCATTGATCACATTCAACACATCTACCAACAGGTCCATGATATATTGGACAGAGCCAATGCTAAGTACAATCACCACTACGATCAACATCATGTGTCGCACGAGTTCCAGGTGGGTGACAGAGTTTGGCTTCATTTACAGAAGGAGCGCCTTGCTAGACCCCACCGCAAGCTTCACCCACTCTGATATAGGCCATACACCATGACCAAGGCCGTCAATGATAATGCCTTCGAGCTCAGCATCCCATCGTTCCTTGGTATAAGCCTAGTTTTCATTGTAGATCACCTTCGGTGATACTTTCCACCATTGTTGGACACATCTGACATTGCAGAACAACTCACACCAACAGAGCTCAACCTGGACTGCATGGAATATGCCAAAACTGATCAGATCATGAAAACACAGATCAAGAACTCTCAACAATAGAGGATACATCTATATCGAGTTATCAAACTAGGCCAACTACTTCACGAGGGCAAGTGGTTCGTCAAGGACCAAGTTCAACAGAAATTTCCTCACCTCATAGAGGCTCTGCACGCAATGGGGACCATTGCTTCCTAAGTGGGGAGGAATAATCTAGGTGGATATTGGTGGCCACCCCCCTATTCCACCTATAACCCCAATCAGTTTCATCTGTTTCCTTAATTGTAGCACAATTTACTATATTTGGCAGTTTTTCAGGTCCTGAACTTCCGGAGCTGTTTTGAGGCCCTAAACGATGTTTTTTTGGCAAAATTTCTCTCGTGCTTGGTATGGAAATTTCATCATTAGTTGTAGTCCTTGGAGAGATCTTTCCAAAAAGGTATCATACACGTCAAACGAAGATAATAAGACCAAGTTACGATGCCGGGAAGTTGGCTGCCCAACGGGGCCCATAAACTCTTGGTGTTACATCTCCTCGGGTTAGGGTTTTGGTTGTTTAGGGTTTTCTGTTATTGTTCAACAATAAAAAGGCCCTTGAGACTCATTGTAACTTAGTTTAGAGACATGTAGCCGCCACATCTCTTCTTAGAGATAAGCTACCATCGTCGGAACTATCTTATTTGCATTTTGTTTGTAAGCATAGTTCAATATTTTTCTATTGAAATGAAGTGTTTTTATGTTGCATCTTCGTGTTTATGATTATATTTGTAAGTTGTTGCATTCTTGTTTAAGTTCGGATCAACAAGTTTTATAGTTCTTGAACAACGAGGACTATGGGGGACATCTTTTGTGTACACTAGTTATCGAATTGTTTAAAACTTCCAATAGAACTCTAGTCAAAGATAAGAATGAAAATCTATTTGTATTTTAATTCAAATTTATGAAAATATAGTTACGACATATTGCTCCATGATGAAAATCTAGTTGTTGGACATTTTGAGCCACTTTTGTGCAAGAAAAGAAGTTTAACATTAATTGATCATGAACATATGATACATATAGCATAATAAGAAGAAACATAACATAAATGGATGAAAATAGAGGAAATCATGAGGAGATGTGGATTTAAGAGAGTGTATGGGTTCAAGAGTATTTATGGTGAAAGTTGTTTTGAAATAATATGCCAATTGACACAAGAAGAATATGATGTACCCTATCTAGGATGCATAATTGCATAGAATTTTTGCAATGCAACTATGCATAATGATTCATTCGCATCAAGGTGCATACAAAAATACATGAACAAGAATGAAATCATGTAATTCCCTCAAATAGTAAATTGGTAAGGATACATTATACATTTGGCAATGTCATATGGAAAAGGGAATATAGAAGGTGGATTTTTTGTTTATGATTGGCGACGCTATATCTTGAATGTAACTATGTACATATGGTGTGTTGATACATTGACTGTTGTAGCTAAATTTTTCTCATTCAAGGAAGGCGCAACGATGTTGCATGTTATCCAATATCAAACAAATATAAATCATTTTCATTTTTAACCTTTGGAAGAAATAAGAAGAGATAGAAACATTTTATGTGATATTGAAGCAGTTAATGAAGAGAAATATATAGAATAACCCTATATAAAACATAATGGGAAAAATGGGATAGCTTTAAAAATATGGACACAGATGAAGATACCATGGAACTTAATACATAGCTTATCAATAGAAACAAGAAATCATGTTTATCATTGCATCAACTCAAAAAACATATAAGAAACAAGGATGTTGTCCAAACAAATCTAATTAAAAAAGCATCAAAACAATCAAGATCAAGATAGAATGTGATGTATTCCAATAAACATAAGGAAAATTTAGGAAGAGAGAAAAACATTTTACACAATATTGAAGTAGTTAACAAAGAGAAATATACAGAAGAAGATACCATGGAACTTAATCAAAATATTATCAATAGAAACAAGAAATCATGTTTACCATTGCATCAAAAATAAAAAATAAACATATAAGAAACAAGGATGTTGTCCAATCAAATCTAATTAAAAAAACATTGAAACAATCAAGATCAAGACATAATATGATGTCTTCCAATAAACATAAGGAATATTTATAAATGCTCGATTATATGTTTGAAATCTAGTAACCGAACAACAATTTAAAAAAAATACATGTACCAATTTATGATTGTGCGATATGCAGTGAAACTTCCTTTAAAAATGATGTCATAGAAAGAAAATCAACCAATGTTTCCAAAGTAGTTGTGTATGCAAAAAATGCAAAAAAAAACATTATACGATGAAAAGACTATAAAACTTACAGTTCCAAAGTAGATTAGGTGGAATAAACAAACATCCATAATGAAAGAGTTGTATGAACTGGAAGAAATACTAATAGAACCAAGATTTTCATTTTTGTAAATATGGGAACTTGAGAAATTTTTTAGAAAACCACAGTTGGCATTGGCTAGTAGACTAATCAATGTACTTTTTGACACATACCAAATTTAATTTGCACTTCCTCGTGACATAAAATGAATCTAGTATAGTGGCTATGGAAATTAAAATACATTTAGTGTTTAAAAGTTCATATACAATTGGGATAATTCACGTTCATAAATTGGTCAAGGTAATGAAACAATTGTGTAAAACTCAGCTTTACAAAATCGAGAATGCCAAAATAAATGAAAACTGGTAACAAGTCTTTAATCAAAACAATGAGGCATATGCATATGAAACATATAGAGAGCAATCATGATAATGATGACTATGATGAAGAAATGGTGACAAAAACAATACTACATGGATTTAGTGATTCGTATAGTATTTATGATCTTCATAATAGTCAAATAAACATTGCCCTTGGTCAAGGATATAGGTCTTTGGGAATATTAAGAGATAAATATTGGAAAGAGATCAATTTTCCAACATTTTTCTACAGTAAAAAATGACCAAAAAATGTTACAAAAAACTTTACATACCATGATATTGCTTGATGGGAAGTTTTGCATCAAGATCATGATTTTGTGTATCATATAACGAATATGTTTTACAAAGCAATGTCAATTTTCCTTTCCCAATTATTTAATTGCATTTGGATTCTAATATGGAAAGGAAAGTTAAAAGGAAAAACCTAACTACTAAGGATGTTGGGAAAAAATAAAATTTGAAATGCACTTTGAAATAAAACATTAGGCATATGGATCTTAAATGAAAACGAACATTACCATACTATTTTTTGTATTTTCAAAAGAACTTACATGAAATGATTCAACAATTAGGTCCAATGACTTTATTTGTTTCGTTTAGCAGTGTTGAGCATCTTTGGGAGCCTTTGGTAAAGGATTTATAAAAAATAAAGCAAAAGAAAAAATTCTCCACTGAAAACCAAGTAGAAGAATATGATATTAATATTTTGATTAGAAATGGTCCTATCAATTGCATAAGATATTATAGAAATAGGATGAATTCTCTACACCAATTAATTTTAAATTAATCCAAGTACTTTGGTGAGGTCATTGATTATTTATTTGTAACAAAATTCCAAAATCAAGGAAGCCAACATGAACATGGATTGCTATGAATAAAAAATGATATTATCTATGGAACAAGTACAAATATTGAAATTGAAAATTTCATTGACAAGTACTTGTCTTGCAATTCAATTATACTTCCTACAAATTTTAAAAGTAGCGAACACCATTACCATATAAAAACTTATAGGAAAAAAATAGATGCATTACAGGTTCAATTTTCTGATTCCACCAATGCAAGTAACATAAATACTTGAGCCTATGGAATTCAACAATGCAAGTACAAAATCAAATGTCAGGACGATATTTGATGCACTAGAAAATGTTGAACATGATGAAATAGATACATTTGATGGTTTTCTTAAGAAATTAGGTATAAGAAAAAGTGACTACATCCACGCAGTTCAATGTACCCTGAAGTGAAGAATAATTCTATTGAAATGGGAGCCAAGATTCATATGGACTAATAGCTTTTCTCGGCATATTCCATTAATCTAGAGTGAAAATATAGATATAGAATTTGTGCTTGCCTCATACATTATAAATACTTATTTCAGTTCATACATGAAAAAACTAGATAAAACTATAGCGTCAATGCTTAAACATATATGAAATTATCATTAAAAACTTGATGGTGATGTCATAGAAACAATTTCAAGACTTGGAAAGGCTTTATTGAAATTGTAGCATCTGCACAAGTTGTATATATAGTATTGTCATTTCCACTGAATAATAGCTCAAGAAAATGTATATTTATTAATACTTCAGTGATATATGATCAAACATTTGTACTAAAAAGACCAAAAAAGTTGAAACATGAACTAGGTGATTAAGAAAGAAATAGCATGTTTATCAATTATCTATCACTATCTACAATGACTAGAAAACATTGAACATATATGCTTAGCATAATTTGCATCACATTATACACTACAAGGCAAGAAGAGAGGAGGTGTTGAGAAACCATACATTATAAGATATATTAAATACAATAAGCATATTGGCCTTGATAACTATTACAAAGAGTGATTGATGTTTTATGTCCCATATCGTATTGATAAGAACACTTTTAAAGAACAATATTTGACTTGGAAAAATGCATATCTATTATTTAAAGAAGTCATAAAATGCAATGAACAAAATTTCACGAACAAAACTATAACATCATGGACTGATATTGATAACATAGCAACTAAACTTGAAAACAAAGAGAGTGAATTGTTTCAAAGAGATATACCTACATATTAAGAAATAGATATTGAAAGACATTATCAAGAATACAATATCGAATCATATTTTGAATATTTGCAAAAGGTCATAAATGAAAAATCAATAGTTGAGAGACCTTACCAAATCATAAAATAACCACATATATTAGAAGAAACAAAATTCTATCAAATCATGAGAATGTTAAATAAATAGAAAGAAAAAATAGTAAAAGAAATATTGACAACAAAGAAAACAAATCCAGATCAACCAATATATGTATTTGTAACAGGTGGTGCGGGTATTGGAAAAACATTTACTACAATAGCAATATTCCAATATCTAATTCACATGTACAACAACATATTGGAATATGACCCAACTCAACTAAAAGGAATCGTGGTAGCATATGCAGGGAAGGAAACATTCAATGCAGGTGGTATAACATTGCATTCTACATTCCATTTTCCATTTAACAAATCAAAATATCTTTCGCTTAAAAGTGAAAAATTAGACACATTAACAAAACATTGTGAACAACTTCATGTGGTGCTTATTGATGAAGCATCCTTGATAAGTGAAACATTATTATACCAAGTTGATAAACGTTTATGAGAAATAAAGCATAGTCCATTAGCTTATTTTGGAAATATTGATATAATATTTTTAGGTGACTTATTTCAAGCGAAACCTATTAAATATTCTTTAATATTGTAGCATCCAATCTTGGAAAAGGAGGAAACAACATACGGTTTTGGAAGGAAAAAAGTAAAATGCTATGAATTACATTTGACATTGCATCAAAAATACAAAAAAATAATTGAAATCCTTAAAAAAATGTGAGTGAATCAACAATTTGATGAAGACATAAAATATATAAACAATAATTGTTATATACCTACTCCATTAGATCCATTATTTCCATACCTATTTTATAGGAACAAGGATGTACATAAGCACAACGAGAAAATGTTGTTACATGTAAAGGAAGAACTAATAGTTCTTGATGTGATTGACGAAGATGAGAGTAAGGAAATAGGTTATGTACCATATGAGAAAACAATGAGGTTGCCACCAAAATTTCTTATCAAATGCATGTTCTCATTGAGATTTATGCAAGAAACTATAATACAGAGGATGGCCTTCTTAATGGCATGGATGGAATATGAAAAAAACATACAAAATATAGGAAAATGTTAACATAATCTGGATAGATTTTGCAAATCCAGACATTAGTAAATTTCAAAGAAACAAGTATCATGAACTATACGATGAAGAGTACATCTCTCTGAATTGAACTCCAATATTATGTATTTCAAAACCATTGGCATATCATAGCAAGAGCTCTAAAACTATAGTGCAGAAACAATTTCCAATCTAGTTAGCTTGTATTAGAAAAATACATCGATCATAGGGCTTAACATTAAATTGGCTTGCATTTGATCTGAGTGGTATATCGACATTGGACTATGGTACTACACACAATTGTTATGTGTTAGAACAATGGAATTGTTGTATTTTCTTGAGAAACTAAAAAAAAAAAATTGTTGTGAATAAGAAAATATTAGAAGAAATGAAATGCTTAAGAACTCATGCATCGTGGAAACTAGAATATATACATAAGCCAATAGCAAATGAAATTACTTTAATGATTGCAAGTTTGACTACACAAAGTCTATATGCTCATGTCAATGACATTGTAAGTTATGAAGATATTAGAACTGTTATGATTCTTTGTATCTGAGAAATGCATGTGAACTTTCCACCATCAAATAATGAATTTTACAAATTCAGTTTCTACATATTAAATTGTCTTCATGGAGTACTTGCATAGAAAAACATAGAGATCATATCAACCAAGAACATTTGCAATAACAAAATTAAACTTGTTATATATATCCACTACCGAATATTCATAATAAATGTATATGTTGTGCCACTTGAATATATTTCAGCATTTATTGAAGCAATTGCAATAGCAAAGGAAAAATTCATGCATAATGATTGTATTTTTATAATTATTGGAGATTTCAATATTGACATCAATTCAGATAGCAAACAAAGTAGACAATTATTTGGGTGCATTCACTCAGAATGATTACAAGAAGTAACAAGTAATTTTATTCCAAAAAAAACTATTATTAATCACATTTTGACAAATTTCCTTGTTAAACAATGTCATGTCAATATTTCACATTCATACCAAAGTGATCATGATGCAATTCATGCTTTACTACATTTTTTGTGATTCTAATGGTTCATAAGCTATGCATTTTGTTTTAAATTCATAAACTTCATTCGTTACTATCAATGTAGTACAACAAGTCTTTGGAAAGCTAACATGTTTCATATAGGTTGGAATGGTACACTTGTTTATTCATTCTGAGCTCAAGTCTGAAATGGAGAAGTAATTAATTTAACCAGGATAATGCAATGAGTGTAGATTGTACGAAAACGATAATTAATAACCTAATAAGTTCAATTATCATGAATACTTGTTGTTCTTTCATAGAGCATGTGACGTTTACTACAAGTTGTGGGTTTTAGTATTAAGTTAATTTCGTCATATTACTGAGTGAGCACAATATGCTAAGACGACTTTCCATATTTTATTACAGTGGCACTTATTTCATATCCAACAACATAAGTCTTCTTGATGGGATAATTTTGATGCACATTAGGCTCTAACTAGCACGTGGTTTTAAAATGAAGTTGTGTTCCAATGATATTTGATGATCAAGATCCATTTGATTAGATGATTCATTAATTATTATACCCCAGCTAGTGCAAATGTTAAAACAAATTTGTGTTTCTTATGAAATCCAGTGGCTATTACTGGTAAATTCATTGTTAATTGTCATAATGCAGAGGCCACACCGGGGATCTGTGAAACATATTTTACATACATAAGACTTTTCTGCCTCCCACTTAAAGCCTTCCTTGGCTCCAACTTTATAATGTAAAAATGGTTTGTGTCACTCATTGGTCAACTTATTTAATCCCCATCATCGTGATAATAAATTCTTTGTTACTTGACATAGGACTTTTATGTCTCTCTCTTCTCGTTAAACGCTTTTCACATTTTACCCATTTTCATGCTAGGAGGGTGGGAGTGGAATCTATTTCAAGCTCCCATCATGCTCCCACCATCTATTGCATGCCACTACTATAGCTAGCTTATTACTATGTTGATAAAAAAATTTTGACTGGATGCTTATCCTTGTTTTGTTTAACATTTTTTGTTAATATTGGAGTATTTTTCATACAAGGAGCTAAAATTTTTCCTTAAAATAATTGGCATTTTAGAGTAGAGGATTGAAAAAAGCTAAGATAATAATGAAAAAATGCAGATGCAATTGTTCTGACATGTTACGAGAACTTGGTTTCTTGGAAGTAAGTCTCTTGCTTATAATCTATCTTATTTTGTATCTGTTATGGTGTCATGGCTTTTAAAATCTCTTTACAAAAAAACAGGGATAATTCTATTAAGCTTTCATCGGTTACATGTAGTTGAAAGTGTCAGTCATTGTGGTTGATTATAAATTAGATATATGAGATTGCCAACAACTAAGTTTGGACCAAGTAATGATGTGGATCGCGCATAAGTTTTGAGAGATTAAGACGTATACAATATTCAACATTGAAGCATCTGTAGGTGCAAAATGCAATACACATCTATTCAATATGAAGAATAGTTTGTAAAAGTAAAGAAATTAATTTTTAAGGTGGTTTTTAATGATAAATGGTTGTTTGAAATAATATGTAGTTTTTTCTTTCAATAGTCTAAACATATGCACAATAAACCGAATTTATTGCTTTCGACTCTATGTTTTTGTTGCAAGTATGCAAGTCAGAATATGCATTAAGTTTTTGCAATATATAAAATATTATGAGTTCTCAACGCTTATGAAATATACAGAAGCATTCAAATGGTACTTACTCTTTTACTTCTACACATGCTTTACTTTTTCATATAGTTTATTTTATCATATACTTTTCCATTGCATATTGCAAACCTAGGTACAGAGAAGAAAGTAAACAAACTCATAAAATTGTTCTCTTCCAAGATATATCTTACATATGGTCTTTATATTAACTCCCCACACTCTCACCCTAGTGATTTTCATTGATCTAGAAGAATCACAGATCATTGGATGTGATCAGTTGCTAAAGGAACTATTATGTTAGGAAACGTTAACCCTTGAGTAGGTTGGAGTGCGATGGGAAATGGTGGCCATTGTTGGTAGTGAGTAGATATTGCTTTAGTATACTATAACAACCTACTATGAGTGGAGGTGCCTTTATTTATAGAGTATGGAAAAAATTCATAGGTAATCATTGAATATGATTTTATTTATGGGGCATTGCAAGAAGTCATATGTAATTATTCATTATGTGATTATTTATAGGTTCTACAATATTGAAACTAAAATGTATGTATAGTTAGTAGTGATAGTGTATCATAATAATAAACATGAACTATATTTTAAGTGAAATTGGCTTGTTATTGGATGTGGTAACTATATTCCATGTGACACCACATGGTACTATCATTTGTCATTTAGTTTAGCCAAATTAGGATGAAACTTTCATATATTGCCTTGGCACATATGCCATTCGTTATGTTTTATCAACGATGGAATTTTCCAACTATGCATATATAATAGTTTCATAGTAACAATTTCAATGTTCATTGTCAAATATAATTCATGTCCTGTTGTGGCATTTTCAAAAAATGTCACATAAGAATTGCCAATAACGTGCGACACACATTAAAGTTAATTAATAGATTAATATATAATAAGCATGAATAAAAGTCTACTCATATGATTAACAAAAAACACTTTTGTAAGTAAATGTCAGTCTTTTCAACATTTAATTAGGTGAATTCATGCATGATCAAGTCATTAGTCTACACGTTGTTCACATCACTTGAGTGTTAAATTTCATTTACTGTGTAACATTATGAAATCATGGCTAGTTTTCAAAATTATCAATAAGCATTGTAGCTGCAAACTAGATTCATATAATTTTGTTCTTTTCTTCTTTATGTACTCAGGCTCCAAGCTCTTCAAGATTTTTAGAGGCTCAAGTCATGGGGAAATGATTCAAGAAACTATAGAGATCTCATCAGTTGGCAGCAAAATATCCAGATGATAAAAATCCAAATGTGAATCTATTCTCTAATGCCATTACTACAATTGCAGACACAGACAAACATTCCTAGTATTGCATGTATAATTTGCTTAAGGAAGAAGCGAAGGGATGTTCAGAAGAAATAAAGCTAGTTCATCCCATCCATGAGACCCTCTTACTCAATGTTGTGAGGTCAAATTTGCATAGGTATTTTGTACATCCCGAGATTATTCCATATATAGATATGATTCGATGGGTTGTAGATCATGTAAACATGCTTATGCTTTCCATATGTAGTTTTGAAGGCGACATTGCTGGTTTGTTTCGAACATATAATCTTCAAGTTGTGTATAAACTTATCGAACCCCAATTGCAGTACAATGCTGAAGTCATTAAGTGTTTTTACCAAAAAGGAAGGTGGTGTATTTAGAGAAAGGATGCATGGATTAACTAAAACGTGGAGAATGAGTGTCGAGAAATTTAAAGAGGAAGCTTTTGGAGAATATGTGATTGTTGCACTAAGTTCCTATGTATATTTTATGGTTGAAATTATATATAGGATTTTTAGCAAAAAGATTCTTACACATTCTCATTTAGACTCAAATCCCCTTATTTAGAGAGTTTCTAAAGGATTTTCTTTGAATTTGGCTAAAATCTTATCTGAAAACATATGCAAGAAAGTTCAAATTTTTATAGCTTTCAAAACTTGCAAATATAATCCTCCTTTTTACATGTCAATGGAAATTATGGATGCCATTTGTTTTTCAATTTCATTCCATGCTATGGGTTGGAAATGGACCCCCTTTACCCCATTCCTATTCATATTTACCATTCAAAACTTTGGGGAGAAAACTATGGTGACCATTTATACTCAATTTGTCATTTTTTCATCATTCCTATTCATAAGAAGTTGTTCCACTTAAAACCCCCATGAATTTTGAGAAATTATAGGCTTTCCATTACTCCAATCAGTGACTGGTACTTTGAGAAAAAAAAATTGCTGCCTAGGAATTCATGGTTGTTAAGGACCATTACATGCTTTTCCCTTGTTTGTTCCCGATAGGTTAATTTGTAGAGAAGTAGCTTACCAGATAGTTGAAATTGGCACCGCTTATGATTTTCACAAAAATTCAAAAGGAATTTGGCCTAGTTTTCCCATACATTTTGGCATATATAGCCTTGAAAACTTCAGACATGCCAGGAAAGAATTACTCACTTTCAATGTTATCAAATTAGCCCAAATTCATTTAAAGTATCATGATCCTTTAAGGATTGTAGCATATCATTGTTTTGTAGTTTCTCATAGAAAAATATGTCCATGAAATTTGTCCCTATGATAACATGTTTTGTAGAGTTCAGTTCTATGAGGAAGCTTGTAAAAAAACCTGAGAACTTCCTTATGTTCAATGTGAGAATTTACTGACATTTAGAGAAGAAATAAAAGTGCATTTTCCTTTTATTTTACAACAATCAATTGGTACGGACCATGTTACAAGGGCCTCCATTAGGGGAGTTTTGAGGTCTAAAATGGGCCTCCTAAGGAAATTATAAAATAATAGTGGAAATAATAAAATAAGATTAGATTACTTCATCAAATTTTAGAGGGAAAAAAGAAAAAACTATTTTTTCAACTCGTATTTTCAACTTATCTCCCTATGGGTATACTCAAATTTCGAGCAACAACACTCGTTGGATGAAAATTTTGATTCCTCATCCAAGGAGTACCCATTTTGCATACTTTTTGTGGACCCTATTATACAAAAATTGAGAAATACATGAAAAATGTGATTGCAATCACGTTTTTCATGTATTTCTCATTTTTCATGTTGCAGGGTCCTTTGAAAGTATGCAACATGGGTACTCCTTGAATGAGGAATTAGATTTTGCATCCAATGAGTACTCCCACTCAAAATTTGAGTAAACCCTTAGTGAGATAAGTTGAAAATAAGAGTTGAAAAAGTAGTTTTATTATTTTATTATTTTTTAATCTTTTTACTTTTTCACTCCAAAAATGGTGAATCATCCCACATGGTTGACATCATCATCTTGAATCCTATTGGTTCTTATAAATTTTATTTTGATTGTACATTTTCTTAGGATTCCATTTTAGACCTCAAAGTTCCCCTAATGGTTATCTGGGGTTGATGTAGTAATTCTAGATGATGATTTAGAGGATATTGAGCAGGCATTTGCAAAAGTTGTAGAAGAACTGTCAAACGAAGATGTTACTGAAATAGATGTTAACTCAAACTGAATGGATCAACAATGGGAAATTTTCTTAATAACCACAACAAGTATTTCATAGCAACATAAAGCAGTTGAAGCATCTACAAGTATTTCAAAAGCACAAAAGGAGGTACCTAAGGCTTCTATTGGTGCATCAAATCTTGTTCAACAGTTGTTCCTTACTACTACAAATGTCAAGAATCATACAACAATTATTTTTCCCTTCTCTGAAGAGATAATGAAAACCCCCATTAGTACCATTCTTGGTAATAGCTCACCAAACATCTCCTTGCTACCTATTGAAATGGAGTATATTTCTCCATTAGATTTTTGCTTCAGCTATCAAAAGAAGGTTGTGATTAAGAGAATATATAAAAAAAAGAAGAGAAAAATTGATAGCAAAAATGAAATAATGGAAGTTCTTTCCCAAGTGGTTTGGTATTTCTCTCAATTAGACGAAAAGTAAGCAGTTTAGGAATTAGCTCATTACATAGGAGCATATGCAAATGCCAATGTTTTTCATGTTAGTAGGTTGATGTGGATTTTTAAGCAAAAAGAGGCTAAAATAGAACAACTAGAGAAACAATTATCAAAATAAGGGAATCAATTTCAAGCTCAATTGAAACTATGAGAACATTAATCTCAACAACACTCCACTCAAAAGATAAAAGAGTTACAATAGAGATTGAATAGTGATATCGGTAAACTGGAATGTGAGTTACAACTAACAAATGAACAAAAGAATGTTCAATTGATGAAACTTCAATAAAAAATCTAGGAAGTGGCAAACAATGTAGTTGACCTTGAGAAGTTAAAAAAAGAGGCCATTGGCATTAATGTACAACTCATCTATACACAGGAACAATTATGTAACAATTTGATCCTTGTTCAAGGCCATAATATTCTAGAAGATTTGTTATTCAATGATATGATTGACGAAGAATTTGAATATGAAGACACATATTGGAAACTAAATAAGTTTCTTATGTGGAAGAATGTTGAGAAAGGAACCACCCTTGATCTACCCTGAATGAGTGTGTTGCAAAAGAAAACATTTTTAAAAGGTTGGAAAGATGACTTGCTTAAGTCACAAAATCGAATTAAAATCACATGACCAATTTGTTCTTCGTTGATGAAATCTATATTGTAGGTATTCATAGATACAAGGTTTGGATCAGAGATTTTAGAAGACAAGTTACCACAAGCTAATTCGTTGAGAATGCATATGCAATAAAGAAACAAGAAGAGTGAAAAAATATTGAATGAATCTGAAATATTAACCTAGATGTTATCTAAATATTTTTAATAAAACCACAAAGTTTCTTGGTCATGACTAAACTAGCCACTAATCGAATAGTAGAAAAAATATCAATCATTGAACTGTGTATATTCTAGTACTAGGTCAATATGTAGCTTGAACCTCTAACACAGTTTGCACAACTCCCAGATATTTTCTCATGGTGGCAATTCTTTAATGAAGCTTCTTCGGGAATTATGCGAACAAGATGAAGGTTTTTTTTGTCAAAATCAATAAAAAAAATTACTTTCATACTTTTTTATTGTTAGGTTATTAATTCAAAAAAAACTTGCAAAGGATATAAACAATAACACAATTTCGAGATAGGGGTTTTGATTTTGTTAAGGAAGTGTATTGTGCACTACTCTAAAGTTATAATTTCTTAATATGATTTTGGCCTGCTATGATTTTTCGGTTTTTTGAGATTGCATGATTATGGAACTTTTATTTTAATGTGCTTTCTCATTTTCATTGAAATCGAAATATTTTTCTGTTTATTTCTTTGATAGTGACTGATTGGAATTGGTTACTCTTAACTAATTACTTTAATAATTATTGAGATATCAGTGCAAGGATCTACGTATGACAAGTGTGAATAAAACAAGTTTGTTTAACTACTTAGATGAACTATTTTCTTGTTTACAATTGATCTATTAAAGCTAATGAACTTGTAGATCTATATCTCATATTTGATGTTGTTCGCATATAAGTAATTCATAGAATTGAGTAGGAAAGTGTGCCAAGAAGTACAAATGTGGGAAAGAAATTCTCTAGAGTGGTGCATATATACTATGTCAATGTCTCTTCTAAATAATGAAACTAAATCATTATGTGAATGCATCAAAACTCTTGTACAAGGTGGTAGCATTATGTTTTCTTCATAAAAAAAATCATTGCATGAACACATAGTCATTCAAAAAGTGTTGCAAAGTCCGTAGTATAGGGATTATTTCCTTTGAATGAAAAGTTATTGGAAATGTGTCTGATGTTGTAGAGAATGTTTTTTTTGTGGATTTCAACTATCAGCAACTACCACTAAAAAGAAGGGCACCTGATACATATTTCAATGAACAAGGTCACATGGTTAAGAGAAAACAAGAAGATGATGAAGATACTCTTTTCCAAAATACTAATGAAGAATTATCAGAGCAGGAACGAGGTTTATTAAAAATATGCAACCTAAAGAGTTTGCAGGTCCATTTGTGCTCATTGCCACAAATGTAAATAAGGAAATATTCTTACAAAGGCTGGTAACTTGTTTTGGCGAGATGCACTTATTTGCATGAGAATAATGCAAAAGTAGTAGTGATAATAAGAATATTTTCTTTCAATTTTTTACTATATCCGAGAGTCGCTTAGAAAACTTTGAGACAAAAAAAAGGATATTGATTCAACCACTCACCAATATCTCTTCTTGCCTAGAATCAAGATTTATAATTTCCTTCTAAGTAGATTTGGGCATATCATAAGACTTGATGGAAATTCCAAGCTTTCTAGAACATTTTTCAAGCTACGTTATGTGTGACTTCTACAAAATATAAATTTTGGTGTGGACAATAGCATTTGACACACTTTCCAAATATGTATTGTTGTAGGAACTTAGATACTTCAACAAAGGTATGCCTTGGAGGTAACTTGAAAGTCCCTTCGAATTTTTAGCAATAAATCGAAGCAGTGCAACAAACAAATCTTCATAATATCCTTTCAACCAACAACATGAATGAATACAAGGAGAATACCAATTATTAGACTTGTGAATTACGGCCAATAACTTTAATATATTATAGAATTATTTTATATTAAGGAAAGGATATACAATGTGTACATTATGATAAAATAGATGGGCTTGTTCAGTTCATTGACCATGTTCACTTTCTCTCTACACAATGCATTTAAAAATTGGGGGTATTGTCTGAGATTTTGTTGTCTTACATAAACTTTTACCTACAAAAATCACATCGCATAATATCACATCCTCAGTTTCAATTGGGATTGAATGGTATCTCTAACTATCACATAGAAGGTACCCAAAAAACAAATTTTTGAAGATAGAGGTAAATTAGCACTTATCAGAGTACGCAATTTCAAACATAAAACTACCAACATACACTATTAATTCACTATTGTTGGCAAGTCATTATGTTGGTACAAGTAGGTATAGACAAATTAGGGTTCAAGAGGTTATGGAAGGTAGAAATTGGGTGACTATGTGTCACAGACACATAATAAACATATGGTTATCTCACAACAATGTAATACTAAGCAATGCAATACTACGTATTTACGTGAAGATTTCCAAAAAAAGAAGTTAGAAAATTAGGTATAGATAAGACTGTGGCATCCCCTACAAGTAGTTGGGCTCAAAGTTGCGTGGGATGTTGCATTTGTTTTCCATCAAGAGAGGGAATGATTTTCAATAACAAATGTATTCATGGAATCCTTCAGTGTGTCATGGTAACTTTATGTTTTGCATTTCGTATTTTGGTGAGTGCCAATTCACCTCTATCTTCAAAAAATATGGGTTTTGGGTACCTTCCATGTGATGTTCCTTGTTATCCATAGATAACATACTTTTGAGATGTCATTCAGGCCTAATTGAAATCCAATAATGTACCTTCCAAGAAATCATGAATCTGAAACATAGTCAACACTTCAACAATCCTAATCCATTCTTTCATATGCTGTGAGAATTCTTAATATTGAAGAATCTTCTCTTTTCCTTTCTAGTGTTTGATGATTTAGGTTTTTTGACTATGTTATCATGACTTAAACCAATTTTTGGCTGCAATTTCTTGTTTTTTCTTACAGGTTCCTTCTTCAGATTATGGTTCATGGGATCCTAATCCTAGTTTCTGTTGGGATGAATGCATTTAATTTTTTTATTAAGTATGAGGATTTTGATGAGTGCTTTAGGAACTAAACACTATTACCAATATTAAAAACATTGGACAAAATTTTATATATAAATATAAGTTCACTTTGATTGTGCTTCCATCTGCATATGCCTTCCCTTTCGAAGATGCCTTTTCTATGAAGATAAAGAATCATCTATTGCCTCTACTTAGTTTATTGACTACAACTTTATTATTTATCATTTACATGCAATTTCATCATTTACTTTGATCTTGGGAATAATAGAATATTAGAAACTTAGTCTTATGGATTTCGCTTTGTAGCAATTTTTTTCATTATTCCTTCGGAAAATTTAAGTTGTTTTTCCATTTGATGTTTCAAAATTTTTTCTTAATGGTGGAAATATGTTGTCATTGATGTCAAAGGAAAAGAAGAAAAATGGAGATTGTTAAATATTTTTTCCAAGGAGGTGTTCATTGATGTCAAGTATTGATATGTTTTCATTTTCAAAGGTGTTATTGGCATAAGGAGAATGTTTGATAAGTATTGTTAAAGGTGTTGTCATTAGTTGATTGATGTCACAGGTGTCAATGATGTTGTATCCAAATCAAAGGTGATGGAAAAATAAGAGATGATTTCAAGAAGTATGAAGATCAGCTTAAGGTATGTAAAAGGAAATGGTGGAAATAATACAAAGAATTTGAAACCATTTTGAGTCAAGAATATCACTTCAAATATAGTTGTGGCCCACTCAAAAGGATATAGCTCTCAGAGAGCTTTTTGGTGATATATAGAAGTACCGTAATGGCCTCCTGGATCACAAGTTATTTATAGTCAAATTTTAATACCCCCAAGGTCAAAGTTAAAAAGTTAAATTGGTAGAGGACCCATTGGAGCAAGTTGTGTTTGGAAACATTGCCAAATGTGGTGGAACTAGTTAGCAGAGAAACTATCCAAACAACCAAGAAAATGTGGTGGACAGCAGCAAAATAGAAATCATTTTGATTGGCCAATAGTAGATCCCCCATGACACATCATTCTGGCAGAAGGATTCTTCGAAAAAATCATAAAATGTGCAAATGAAGAGCAAATGGGATGACATAAACCCAAGACAAGATGGCAGATTGCAAAACAATGGGAAGTATTTGTAGTTGGTGGAGCCCATACAACACAACTCATTTCGAAGATCTTACCCCATATGATGCAATGTTGAGTGCAAAGGTAACAAGAAGGATGATGTAACTATGATTGTAGTTAGCAGTAGTAGTAGGCACTTTAATTGGCTAAGGTTCAATGTGGTAGGTCCCCACTACACATCTCAACCCAGGAAGAATATCCTGGAAGAAACAAAATGCACACAGAAGTTTAGGCCAAGGATGATGTCAGGTCAGGCTGACATGGTAGAATGGAAACTTTGGCCCAACAGAAAGGTAGTCGAGCTAGCATGGCAAAGAGGAGAAGAAACAAAGATCAATGGAGAGGCAGTCGGGCAATTGACAGTGAGAAAAACTTGAATACAACAGTTTTTGCTTGAAAATTTAACAAATGAAATTGTCACAAAACATAAAGGCCTGGACCCCTTTCTCTCTCCTCACTAGAAGACGATGGTGCAATATGATTGGCTTGCATAGAAAACTTGACATACACGGTGGACGATCCTGTCAACATGAAAGTAGTACGGAGCACATGAGGCATACATTTTTGGCATTTTTAGGTGGTCGAAGGGGCTAAATTTGAGAGACATGTGTCACCACTCAAATGGCACCAAATGCTATTTGTGACATAAACATGACAACATCCCAAAGGTCCATCCCCAGAAGAACTAGAGGCATGCACAGTGAGTTGCTTCGGGCTAACTAGGTGTTGGGCAGGCGCAGTAATTATCAAGGTCAACTCACCCCAGAAAGCATGCAATTGGTCCATGAGCATAGGCGATGGTTCCCACAGGACACATCACCCTGGTCCCCTAAACCCAAAAGGTTTTTTATTTTCATAAAGGAGGAATGTAGGGCCAACAAAGCACTGGGACATGATGGCATAACAATCGGATAGTGGTAACTAATGGAGAAGAGGAAAGGTAGACTCACGTTTACACATCACCCCAAAAGCTTTGTCAAAGGCATGTTGGAGGATCAAATCCTTTAGGCCTAAGAGTGACAAGATGTGGTTTTGTGTGGCATAGCGACTAAGGGAGTGGAGATATTGTAAAAGAAAATAATCCCTCCGGGCTTAAACAACAACGGGACGATGGAGGTATATTTGGTAGTGCCTTTGTGTTAAAGCCATCGGGGCTAAAGAAATTTATTATGGGTTGGTTACAAGAGTTAAAGTGCTTGGGCCTATGTTGAATACTTTTGGATGAATGATTTAGTAGCCTAGTGTTTGGGATTATAACAAAGGCTTAGGGCCTAACACATGGATTGGTTGATGGATTTGGAATTTGGCATTTATGCCAAATATAATAGTGCAACACTAAAAGCTTTAAAGCAGACATGAACGAGTTGGAAATGACACTAGAAGCAAGGACATATTTGAAGGCATATTTAGTAGTTAAGCTAAACTTCGAGATCAACTAAATTTAGAAAATCTCAGCTAAAACCTGTAAAATTATAGAACAACAAATTTAAGTAGTCAAAATCAAAATTTATTGCACTAATAGGTAAGTAGAAGTAGATGAATTGGAGAGAAATTTTATAAGACATATTTTGAGTAGGACAAAGGAAAAAATAAATATTCATGCAAGCATTAAAGAACAACTAATTCCATAATTCTTTATAAGAAAAATCAAATTTGCAAGGTGCAAGTGTGCAACCATGTTGGTTGTGACCATGACTGAGAGGTTGTTGGTGCAACAAGATACATAGCGTGAGTATGCATTAGAGGTGAATCATATATCAATTTTGGTGTCTCAAAGGTGTTTGAGAAAACAAAGAATGACTTGGTGAATGGTGTTGTGGTGTATTCAACAAATTGTTTTAATGGTGAAAATAGTAATTGCTAATAATTGATATTGCTGGTGTGTTTAGTGACTTATTCAGTAATCGAAGATGGTTGAAGTAACTTTAATGGTGGTTTTAGTGAGTATTTGAGGTGAGAAAGCTTATTTTTCATTAAATAAGTGACCTATTGATTTGAGTTTGAAAATGGATGAAATATGGATCAACAGGACTAGAAAGTGGTAGTTTGCATTCCAAGGCAGTAGTCCCTTTCAGTAGTGGTTGATAAAAAAGTAGGGGAAATAGTACCTTTCAATAGTGGTTGATAAATGAGTAGGGGTAGGAGTCCCTTTTAGCGAAAATGGATAAATGAGCAGGGGCAATGGTCCCTTCCAAAAGTGGTTGATAAATGAGCAGGGGCAGCAATCCCTTTCAATTAAAAATGATAAATGAGCAAGGGAAATAGTCCCTTTCAATAGTGGTTGATAAACAAGCATGGGTAGTAATTCCTTTCAGTAAAAATTGATAAATAAGTAGGGATAGAAGTTTCTTTAAATAGAATTTGATAAACTTATAAGTAGTAGCTTATGGGGCAATGATGTAATAAAACGTTGAAGCATGTTTTGTTAAATAAATAAAGGAATATTGATGTCTTATATCTATATTTCACATGTGTACGACAATGGTTATGATGTTATGTTTTACATGATTGAGTTATGTTATTAATTACATGAGTAGTTTCTAAAATGATTTAAAAGTATAAATTTTCAAGAGTTGTATAATTTGGTCACATCATTAATTCACCCCCCCCCCCCCCCCCAATCAATAGTGTCTTGGTTTCCATTGTTTCTTAGAACAATTGGTATCATAGCAACCAACTTCCTACATGATCATTTTAACAGTTGGAAGGAAGATTAGGGATCATGGAGAACCAGGAATGGATTACCTCAGATGGAGTTCCATTTTTTAATATATCAAATTATACAACTTGGAAGGTAAGAATGAGAATCTTCTTGCAAGATCTTGATTTGGACATATGGCTAGCTATAGAGAATGGATTAACCAATAATGAGGTTGATGAACAAGCCAAGGAGGAAATCATGAAAGGACTAAGTCATATTCAAGAAATTAGTTTGTTGTGAGATTGTCAAATAGATATGGAATGATTTGCAGTCCATCTATGATATAGACACACAAGCTACATGTGATGTCAAGAACCTTTCTCTGAAGAATGGAGCAGTCCAAAGTTTAAAGAGTATTGAAGATCTTGAATCAGAGGATGATTCACCTATATCAAGAGACCAAGTTTTTGAACAACACATAGAGGATTCAGAAGAGATGTAATCTACAAGTTGCTATTTTTTTGTTATTTTAGAACAATAAACCATTTATCTTCAAGTTGCTCGATTGAAGGTACTAGTGAAAGTGAAAAGTTCTCATCTAGTTGTACTGAAGAAGGATCTACTTTAATATAAATAGAAAATCTAGGTATTGGTGAAGCATTTGATGGGTGAACCTCTAGTAGAAATGTAGATAGAACATCTCATGTGTCAATAGAAGAATCCCTAGAGTCAGAAAGGGAACAAATTTTTGAACAACATGAAATTGAAATAGACACTAGTGATGAATCTAGCAGCTCCTATATTTAGTTGGAAGATCTTGAAGAAAATATTTATTTGAAAATGAAACTGATATCATCTATTGAGGAGATCAAGAATCTTAGATCCATCAATCTCGAGCTTGAAATAGAGAATAGAACATTAAAAGAGAAATTGTTGAATCTTTAGAAACATGCAAAGAATTTTGAAGTTTTGGAAGAGATTTGAACCAACCCTAGTTTCTCTCAAGTCGAGACAATATTGAAAGGTGGAATTCAATTAGAAATAACATTAAAGGGACCACCAGCTTTGTTAAAGAAAGACCTGATAGCACTGTAGTAGTAGATATTTAATAGAGAACCAAGGAGACAAATAGACTTCCATATATAAAGGCAAAGGTATGCACCCCCTCATATGTTTTTATTGTGGTAATGCAAGACACTTTGCTTCTAAGTTCCCAAAGAGGAAAAAGAAGGTGCAACAGTGTAGGAGGAATTCTCTATTTTAGCCACAACCACGAATTTATCATAATACATTCAAATAATCATGCACAAAGCGCTCCTTCCCCTCAAAGGAAAAGTTTTCAATGGCTCAAGAGCACTAGGAGAGTAAGTATTAGTTTAAGAAATTGGAAATTGGGCAAAATATTTCATGAGAATATTTCATTTTCTCCCTTCTTGAATAACGTTGAATGCTCCAGGTGTGGAAATTTTGGGTACTAAGAAGTTGTATGTAAACTTGGAAAGAATTCACCTCCTTTTTAGAACAAGTCAAACAAAGGTATGGATCATGTTGGGAGCCAGCAAGGACAATGATGTAGGAGTTATTACAACAATAATGAGGCAAGTCGAATGGTGCAAGGAGGTAGCAAAAACCATTGTTTGGATTTGAATATTAGTAGAGCAAAGCCTAAAAATCCTGTGGTAGATCTCTCTTATATTACCTACAATAGGCAAACACTTCAATTAGATAAAAGAAGCGATAACAACCTAGATAGTTCTCTAGCCCTGTACAGGCAAAAATTAGGCACAATGAGTGAGAAAGAAGAACAATGGGTAATCTGAAAATTGGGTTTAATTGGTGCTAAGAGGAATGGCAAGTGGTTTTTATGCTCAGACAATGGCATGAAGTCACTTAGTAAGGAAATAGTACCAGATCAGCATAGGCAATCTATTCATGGTGTTTCCATAGTAAAAAATCAATATACCCATGTGTGGAAGAAAAAGGGAAATAAACTGCTCAAGGGGAGTAGATCCCTTGCTCCTCTTCATTGAAAAGAAGAGGTTGGCTTCAAGAGAATCCATAAAGGACAAATGCAAGGAGTAGAAAGGAACATGCCAAGTAATGCATTTGAAGGATAAGGGAAGTATGTCACTTTTTTTTTCCTTTTTTTTTTTATATAGTTGAATGAAACTGGTGTTGTTGAGTGTTATGGTTGATTTAATGTTGTTTCCAAATCATATTAACAGATTGAGTATAGATGGTAATGATAGAATCGAGATGATGATATGTTTACTGTTGAAGTTATCTTGTCTCTTACAAGTATGTTAACAGATTCCTAATGCCAAAGGGATAACATAACCATAAGGGGAATATACTTAAGTTAATATTTGGGTATCATATTATTCTATTAACAATTGGTATCATAAATTGACACCATTTTTTTTGGTTAGGGACAATCATGGAAGACAGAGGTCGATGGTGTTTGCTACAGTGTAATATCGTCTGAGTGATCAAATTTTAAGATGAAGATATGATTAATGGTATGACCTTTGTGATGCTTCCAGAATATTATATTAGTAATTAGTATCAGACAACGGATTTGTGGTGAAAAGGGCATGATCACAGGGGGGAACACTCAGTTATCAAGTGCTAAACAATTGGTATCATTGGCATCAATCAAACTATTGGTATCTCAAAGGTATTATCAATTACTATTAACTGTCATTAGATTTTTATCAGAGTATTGTATTCATATTGTTAATATGATATTGTTAGTCCAAGTGTTGGTGAAATAGTCCTTATTTATGTTGTTAATGTTCATGTTGAGTCAAATTTAACATGGTGGGACTAATAGCATTAGAATTTTTTCAAATGGATTATATGTCGAGTTATTGGTCTAGGCATGCATTGGTGAGAGTCCCTCTATGTTTTTCACATAAGTACTTCTAAGTGTTGTACTTTGTTCATAAATTGACAAGTTGGTGGTGTTAGTCATGCATAGGATAGGTCGTTTTTGTTACTAGAGTTCAAGTGTATGTGTACAAGAAGAGGCACCAATATGAATGTAAGCCTAGCTCATACTTATACTAGTAGGCATGATTTTTTTTATGACTCAGTTATACAAGCATGTGTTTCTTTAGGAAGAGATCCCTCTTGGATACTTGAGGAAAATATTGTGAAAAAATATTTCTCTCAACTCAATCTTCTTCATAGGACATAAAGTAAGTTTCTTGGATTACATCAAAGATACCTAAAGTTTTTGGCACAAGAAGAAGCAATTGATAGGTCCACAGGATCAGCAAGATAGAGGAAGATTGTTGACAGTGAGAGCATGCTGGTATCTTTGCCATTAATGTCAAAAGGGGGGGGGAGATGTATCTCAAATAAAAACAAAAACAAAAGGGGGTATAATTACTGGTGATCAATAAAAAGGAGAAGACCATCAGTAGAATTACACCAGAGCAGCAAAACACAAAGGATAAGTGCATCATAAGGGGAGAAGCATCCAAAGAAGAGAAGTACACTTATCTTTGCTTAATTATTGGAGATTTTGTTTTGTTTGATCATGGTGTTTCCATCATTCCAAAGAGGTGTATTGTTAGAAATATGTTGTCATTGTTGGCAAAGGAAAAGAAGAAAATGGGAGATTGTTAAATATTTTTTCCAAGGACATGTTCATTTATGTCAAGTAATTGATGTAAAGAATTGATATTTTGTCACTGTCAAAGGTGTTCTTGGCATAAGGAGGATGTTGGATAAGTATTGAAAAAGGTTTTTTCATTAGTTCATTGATGTCACGGGTGTTAATGAAGTTTTATCCAAATCAAAGGTGATGGAAAAAGCATAGATGATTGCAAGAAGTATGAAGATCAACTCAAGGTATGTAAAAGGAAATGGTGGAAATGGTGTAGATACTTTGAATCCATTTTCAGTTAAGAATATCACTTCAAATATATTCAGGACCCACTGAAATAGATAGAGCTCTAAAATATCTTTCTAGTGATATATAGAAGTACTAGAATGGCCTCATGTTTCGCAAGTTATCCCCAATCAAAGTTTAGTATCCCCAAGTTCAAAGTTGTAGAGTTAAATAGGTAGAGGACCCATTGGAGTAAGATATTTTTGGTGGAATTTACAAATGTGGTGGAAGTGGTTGGCAGAAAAAGTATCCATATGGTCGGGAAAATGTGGTGGACAACAGCGTAGTGCAAATAATTTTGATTGGCCAATGATGGAGCCCTTATGACACATCATCCTAGTGGAAGGCTTCCTTGAAAGAATCATAAAACCTGTAAAGGAAGAGAGGTCGGGATGACGTAAGGCTCGAACAAGATGACAGAAAACAAAGTAGTGGGAAGTATTGGTAGTTGGTGGAGCCCATACAACACAGCTCATCCCAATAGTCTTACCCTGAACGATTCAAATTAGTTGAGCGCAAAGGTAACAAGCATGATGAAGTAACTTTAGGTTGATTCAATAGTAGTGACAGAAATTTTAATTGGATAAGGTTCAATGCGGGAGGTCTCCAAAATATAACTCAACCTGGGAAGGATAGCCTGGAAGAAACAAAGTGCGCAAAAAAGTTTAGGCCTGAGATGATGTTAGGTGAGGAGGACATGGTAGAATGGAAATTTTGGCCAATAGAAAGGAAATCGGGTTAGCGTGTTGAAGCAGAGTAGTGACAGAGAGCAATAGAGAGGCAATTAGAGAGTCGACAGTGTAAAAATCTTGAATCTTGTGTTTTTGTTTAAAAATTTAACAAAGGAAATGGTCGTTAAACACAAAGGCCTAGACCCCTTTCTCTCACCTCACCAGAAGATAGATGGTGCAATAGGATTGGCCCATACAGATAGATTGAAATACATAATTGGATGATGATGTCAGTACAAAGGACACGAGGCATGCATTTTCAACATTTTTAGGTGGTCGAAGGGGCCAAATTGGAGTGACACATGTCACCACTCAAATAGAACCACGTGGTATTGGTGACGTAATTATGATTTCATTCGTCAGGTCCACCCTGGAAGAACCAATGGCACGCATAGTGAAGTGCTCCGGGATAACTAGGTGTTAGGTAGACACAACAGTTATGAGGGACAACTCACCTCGACGGGCATGCAATTCTTCCACGAGCACAAGTAGTGGTTCTCGCAGGACACACTAGCTTAGTCCCCTAAACTTGGAAGGTTTTGGATTTTCATAAAGGAGGAACATTGGGCCGACGAAACATAGATACATGGCGACAGAATAGTTGGGTAGCAGAAATCAATGGAGAAGAGGAAAGGTGGACCCACGTTTACACATCATCTTTCAAGAATTGTGAAAGGTGGAATGGAGGATTAAACCCTTTAGTTCTACAAGTGCCAGGACGTGGTCTTGTATGGCATAGTGATCGACGATATTGAGACATTATAAAAGAAATTAATCCCTCTGGCCTTAAAGAGCAATGGGATGATAAAGTTATATTTGGTAGTGCATTTGTGTTAAAGCCCTCGAGGCTAAAGAAAGTGATTATGGGTCGGTTACAAGAGTTAAATCACTTGGGCTTATGTTGAAGGATTTTAGATGAATGAGTCGAAAACTTGTTGTTTGGGCTTATAAAAAAGTCTTAGATCCTCGCATGCATGAGTCAGTGGCTTTGGAATTTGGCATTTGTGCCAAATATAACAGTGCAACGCTAAAAGATTTGAAGTGGGCATGAATGAGTTGGAAGAACCGCTAAAAACATGGACATCTGAAGGAATATTTAACAGTTAAGCTAAACTTGGAGTTCAACCAAATTTAGAAAAACTTAGCTAAAACCTGTAAAATCCATAATAACAGATTTAATCAGTGAAACTTAGAATTTCTTGCAAGCATTAAAGGAAAAGTTGAAGATAACAAAAGTTTCAATCCAAAAATATCAGTCCATAATTATTTATAAGTAGATTTGAATTTGCAAGGTGCAAGTGTGCAACCATGTTGGTTGTGACCATGTGTGAGAGGTTATTTGTGAAACAAGATGCATAGTGTGAGTATGCATCAAAGGTTAATCATAGATAAATTTTGTTGTCTCAAAGGTGTTTGAGAAAGAAAAGAATAAATTGGTGAATGGTATTGTGGTGTATTAAGTAAATAGTTTCAATGGTGAAACTAGTAATTGCTAAGGATTGATGTTGTTGGTGTGTTTGGTGATTTATTTAGTAATCAGATATTGTTGAAGGAGTTTTAATAGTGAGTATTGAGGTGAGAAATTTTATTTGTTTATGAAATAAGTGGCCTATTGATTCGAGTTTGAAAATGGCTGAAAGATAGATCAGTAGGGATATCAATTGGTAGCTTACATTCCAGTGGCAGTGGTCCCTTTCATAAGTTGCTAATAAATGAGCAGAGGAAATATTCCCTTTCAACAGTGGTTGATAAATGAGTAGAGGTAATAGTCCCTTTTAGTGAGAACTGATAAATGAGCAGGGGAAATAGTCTCTTTCAAAATTGATTGATAAACGAGCAGGGGCAACAGTCCCTTTTAGTGAAAATTGATAAACGAGTGGAGGAAATAGTCCCTTTCAGCAGTGGTTGATAAACAAGCAACGACAAAATTACCTTTCAATGAAAACTGATAAATGAGAATGGATAGAAGTTCCTTTCAGTAGCAGTTGATAAACCTATAAGATGTAGATTATGGGGAAATGATGTAATAGCATAATAGAAAAGTTGAAGCATTTCTTTATCAAAAGAAATAAAAGAAGATTGATGTCATATATCTATGTTTCCCATGTGTATAACAATGGTTATGATGTTATGTTTTACATGATTGAGTTATGTTTTTTATTACATGAGTAGTTTCTAAAGTGATTGAAAAGTATAAATTGTCAAGAGTTGTATAATTTGGTCACACTACTAATGCACCCCCCTCTATATAGTGTCACGGTTTCCATTGTTTCTAACACTTAAGTCTTCCTCTCCCAACTCAAAGTTGGTCTGGTCACCCTTAACAAAAATGTTGTGCAAAATCAAGATGGGAATGTTCTACTTTTGATGAGGTAGATATGCATAGACATACATCTCATGTTAAATACTTAAATTTTGTCATTAATGGTGGCTCTTGGCCTGATAAATATAGTTTGTTGGGTTTGAAAATCAATTGAAATTAAATATTGGAGAACAAATATTAATTTTCACTTAAAGATATATATTGATACAAGTGATAATGCTTTGATTTAAAGTGTGCAATCATTTTTATCAAGAAAATGCTAGAATCTTTTTCTCACACCATCAAAATATTTTATTCTAGAAATGGCAAATGATATCATTCATAACAAAAAGGAGAAACTCAATTAGAGATGTAGCTCTGCACCTTTTTTGCTCATAAACGTCCAGCTGAACAAGTGACATGTCCACATTTTTATTTCATGTTGGGCTTGATTTCATGTTAGGCGAAGGTAACACAAAGGAAAAAACATGATCCTACACATGGTGCAATCTAAAGCACCACAAAGCAATCTATGGTGGATGAAGCCCCTATTTTTTTCTTTGACAACCATATTATGTTCATGCTTATAAATATGCAATGTATTATTTACCTACTTAATGCCACTTATCCTCTTACCCCACTATTAAATATAAGTCGGGGTTCAATGCATGTAACAACTAAAAACTATTCTAGGAAAAAACAAAAACACAAACTAAATAAGAGTACAAAGTCATCATCAATGATGGTATTTATTTAGAGTGACATTGAAATAACAAAATATTATGGATGCACCCATATTTAATAAAATTCATATCAATATCACAAATTGAACAGTAATCATCCAAATTCATTGAAATGTTTATTTTTCTTATTTTCCAACACATGAGAAGACCAAAATACTTGGGCATTCCATACAATGGATTTAATATATGTTTGGAAGAATTTTTTGGTTTAAATGTCATTAGTAGTGGGTTAGATAGTGAACTTATTGCTTTCCAAGAAGTGTTGTGCGAGAGGTGCGGAAGTTGTTGAAGTGCAAATGCCTCTTTTGCATCTTCCACTCTTTGCACATTTTCCTTGCTCTGCATCTTCTGCAGGATCCCATCCTGCACAACACTTATTCTGCACACGTGTGAACTCTTTTTAATGGGATTGATTTTTAAACTAAACTTTATTTCGGGGTAAGTAGGGTTGAGTATGATGGTAGTACATCACATATTTCTAAGCAGAACATAATATGGTTGACAAAGAAGAGAGCGAAAAAATTTGCAATGATTGGTTAATGTTTCATGTATCTCTGAGGTTTTTTTATTTCAAGGAAATTGTCATGATCATTTATCTTTGCATTGGTACTTCCAAATTTTCCAGTGTATGTGATCTTGACACTTTTGATACCAAAATTTGATAGTCATTCCAGTTCTACAAAGCTCCACCCCAACTCTATGTTTTGCAACTAAATCCCTATATGTCCAGAAATTTTTTATCGGGTATATAGCACATCTAGTGAAATAAGACAAAATAATGTCAACCGGCTTGGACGCATTATGACACCCAGCTTTCCACCCTAGTTTTCAAAATTGTTCACAATTTTTCTTGCACACTTTTCGAATTAAAGTTATTATTAACATATTGTATTCCAACTTTCATGATCATAAAATTTTGTGTTTAGTTCACTTCGTAAATTTATGCCACATAGGGTACGTATATCTAAGATATTAAGGAAGGAACAAAGTGCAAAGTAAATGGACGAGATGGTTTTGGAATGTCAAGATTTATTTCCACTATCTCTCATAAACGTCGGCTTTATAATCTTAAGTTGTTTTTTTATTAAGGGTGTCTTGTATAACATACTTCACACACAAAATATTCATAGTTGGTGATTATATCGGGAAATGAGAAATCTACAGTTAAACGACATTAAGAATGTTGTTGATTAAGCAGGTATTTTTAAGTACAAAGTGAAAATGGATAACAAAGGAAAGAAGTTATTTTCACTTATACAATTAAGTCACTTACTTGTATCAATAACAACTTTCACTGGTTGAATGTTTATTAGTGGTATGTGAGCCTTCCAACAAAGGAGAAGAACAACGACAATATTTGGATGAGCAGATTGGCAAATGTTGCATGTTCCATAAGCTTTTTTTATTTCAGAGAATTTTTTTATTTTTGTGCAAAGAATTTTGATTCACGAATAAGAAAAATCATGCTAACAGTGAAGAAGATCACAATTCCTATAACTCTAAAGGCATACAGAAGGATATTCAAGCTACTAGAGTTGAATAAGTGCTTGAAATTCTCAGAAGCAAACAGTTTCCTAGATTCACAAGCAGACGAGATGAACATTATTCAAGAATTCATTTTGCCAACTTCTCAGGTTCCTTTTGATATTTCCCTTCTACATATTTCTTTGTTTATACAATAGTTTAGGGAATTATGTTGGATTTTTTCCCATGTGACCAAGAAAGAAACTACAGGGAATGTCCCAAAATCCATACTCTATGTGCTCTAGCACTCATACAATAATATTGTTTATTCGATTGGGTTGACCTCATTTCCAATGAATTATATTTTCAGTTACTCAATTTGTCCAAGATTAATAGATTCCTTATGATGGTGTAACTAATAACAACCCTAGTGTCCAAACATGTCTTTCAGAACTTACCCTATAAACTTATTTTCAATCCCAATTAAGAACCAATGTAGTTTTGATATCCCATATTGTGGAATCATAAAGCTTCTTTAATTTTTTGTCAAATCCAAGATTCCTTTGTAAAAGAAGTCAATTACATGATTACTGTAACAAACCCCCCCAAATAAAGGGGTCCATGAAGAAATAGAAAGTAATATCATGATTCGACTTTATGGATTTGAAGGTAAGCCACTACTACTGCCAAAATTTGTTATAGATAGGTATTTTGTTGTTGAAGTATGTAGGAAATACAATGATTAGCTACTTTTATTTGAACCCAAAAAGAAAAGAAGAAATTATTTATTTGTCATTTACTATTGGATAAGTCACTACGAAGAATAGGGGTCATGTTGGAGAGTTTGCAGAGTCTTTAGATTATTTTAACTTAAATGAAGTTGAATTCGTTGAAGGCTTTGATCCAGAAGTGTATTTACCTTACACCTAGTTACTATTAGGTACATAAACAGAGAAAACTAAGGAAAGCTAGAGTGTGCCAACTAGAAATCAATATTTGTAAATGGATACTGAAGAAGTTGCTAAAGAATCCAGCGTTAACACTAAAGGAAGATACAAGCATAGACGAAAAAATCCTAACAATCTCCATCTTACACACCTGGTATTGGTTCGAGTTCATCTTCCAATCAAAGGAAGAGAAAGGATATCTCAAGTGGAAGACTAATTCATGATGGGTTATCAAGCAGTAGAGATGACGAAGAGCCGCCTTAGAGATTCACTCCAGAGAGAGCTCACATAATTGAATCATATAAAGCCAAAAGTGCTCCAAAAACAACAAGCATCTAACAAGTTGTGGATGTGGAAGTTTATAGCACCACACCACTCGATTGAGTTAGTACTTATTTAGCAAAAAACTAGAAAATAATGGAACAAATTTCCAAGGGAGTCATCACTTTTTATGACCTCCCTATTATATTTCAAAATGAAAAATATGATAGAGGTAGTAAAAATTTGAGAATTGAAAAAGTAAAGGTTCATAATAAAAAAGTTATTGATCAAGTAGAAATGGATGTTGATGTTTCTAGTGTTAGAGCCACGAGGCTTACAAAGTTGCATCAAGCTACAAGTGAGGCACTTGCATAGTCTATTAGTGAACATGAAGTGGAAACCCTAAGACTAAAAACAATGATAAAAAATCTAGAAGAAGCTCTAAACCTGTTTCCTTTGTTAATAACTCCATTGGAAAGGCAGACACCATCATTAGCAATTCCACCCCCGATACACCCCATAGATTTAATAAAAAAGTCAACCTCCTTAATGTAGTAAAACTATATATTATCAATAATATAAAAAAAATATTGAAAATTATTGAAAATATGTAGCAAGAATATTCCAATTTGCAACATTTAGTATAAGTGATCTCCATCTAGACAAAAATTTCGTAGATAATGACTTAGCTACTTTTAGTCAGAGGCTTGATTTACTCTTTGATCTAGAGAGAACACACCAAGGCCTCCCAACAGTTAGTCGAATGAAGTAGGTCAAAGATGGATTATCTAAGATAACCAAGACACTAGAGGACATCATTTATGCATGTGAAAACATTGATAATAGAAGAGGTGAGGCCTTTCTCAAGGCGTTAAAAATTGTTGAAGATATGAATAGTTCGCGCATTGCACGTGACTCTAGATTAATTCTGAAATAGATCCTAATGGTTGAATTACAGAAGCTAAAATGGTCAAAGGAAGAAGAGTTTGCTAATATAACTGATTTTACTAGAGAGGAAATTAGAAAAAGGTTAATTACTTTTGTTAGTGTGAACGAACATAATTTTGTCTTATATGCACGATTGCAAGAAGAGGCACAGAAAATTGAGGAGATATTCAATGAACGTGTCAAAATGGAGATTATAGGCCAGATAAATCCCTCCAATAAATCATGAATTCAAAAGACAGTTGACAATTCAACAGTTAAGGTATATGCTTTCACATGTTGTGAATGTTCTTAAATCTTCAAATGCTCACTTTCATTCTTTATAATGTTTAATTTTGCAAGTTTGTTGATTGTGTTATCATGACTTAAGCCAATTCATGGATGCAGTTTCTTGTTCTTTTCTTGCAAGTATCTTTTTCACATTACAGTTCACGGGAGCCCAATCCTAGTCCCCATTAGGAGGAATGAACTTACTTTCAAAATTAAGTATCAATATTTTGATAAGTGATTTAGGAACCAAACATTACTATCCGCACCAAAATCATTTGAAATATTTTAATATCTAAATGTAAGTTTAGTTATGTTATGCTTTCCATGGACACATGCCTTCCTTTCCCTAGATACTTTTCTTTCAGACGTAAATAGTCATTTATTACGTGTACTTAATTTATTACAGAATAATTACATCTATTTTTCATAAATAAAACATGGAAAGTTAAAGAGGGAACATTCTAGAATGACATAGTGAATGAGTTGTTAGGATTAGATGGCTAAAGATTCTCTTTACCGGTGTAAGGAACCTCTAGTATAAGAAATGTTGACCATCGTAAATCAAGGGCTGTGAAGTCTATATTCAATTCTGGTTTTGGTGCTTTGGTGGAAATCCCTTTTTGTTCTTTTATTATATGATTACTTTGTTCAATTTCTGAGTCTATTAACCAATTTTTTGGATAACTCTGAGATAATTTGTTGCATAAGATCTTTTATAGGTCTGAATTTTGTAGCATAGTCCAACAACATTAATTGAACATAAGTTTTCAAGGATATGATTTTAGCTTGCATATTATATCTAAAAAAAATTATTGATGAGAATGAAGATGAAGTTTCAACAGTAGTTTTGGATCTTAGATATATGTTCCATCTGTAGTATTTATTTAATCATGGATATGATGAATGGCATTTGAATTTAGATAGGGTTCTTGTTAACTGTAAATGTGGTGGTTAGTGTCCAGAAATTTTCAAGAAGGAAGACTTATAGCAAAGATCAGTAGACATTATGAAATGAGTGAAACAATGATTATGTACTTTATGCTTAGATTTTATTAAAATAATCAAATTTAGCAAATTTTTGTAATTAAATGATTAATGTCAATTGAATCTAAATGTATTTACTACATTCATATCTATGTTTTTTCTACATGAATTAATTAGGTGTAAGACAAAATTCCTCTATACTTCTACAATTTTAGAAGGAGCCAAATGATAATTACTCCTTTACCTCTACACATGCTTTACCTAAGTACATGGTTCAACACATTCTTGTGTGGTAGACCTCTTTCCCTTCGACACATGCCCTCACTTTTTCATATCTACACACATTCTTGTCTCTACACACTTTGGTGCACTTATATCTCGCACAACACTTGTTCCGCATACGCACAACTCCACATAATTCCTTTCTCACATGCTTTGCTACTTAATGCCATTAACTGATTTTACATTGTTTGTTCTGACTATACATATTTCCTGCTATAATATTCGTCATTAATTGATGGCTTTTTACATCAAATAATTTAGTATTTGATGCCTTTCATACATATGTTATGTTTTCATTCCTCATATCAAGTTTGAAAACAAAACACAATATGAATAGAAAGCTTCAACAACAATTTTGGATCTCAGATGTATGTTCCATGTGTACTATATTTTTTAATGATGATTATCATGATTGGAATTTAAATTTGGATTGTGTGAGAACCTAGATACCAAATGAGGTCTCACACAAGATCTTTGTCCACCAAGAAAAGAAGCAACATGACTTGATCATTTTCACTGTTAGTCTGTATGGATTTAAAGATGGTGGAGAACTTTTCAAGTTTTGCATCAATTTGAGTAAAACTCATGTTTTCTACCTTATTTGAAGTGTCACCTCAACAACAATTAGAATCTTAGTTTCTCAAATATATACAATAATATTTTCAATTTGGAGGGTAGAGGAGACTCTTTAAGTAGGTCAAACAATAATCAAAGAAAAAAAAAAGATAAAATTGGCTCTATAAAACATTTAATTGAACTCGAAAAGAAGTTATGGGAGGTGCGAAAGGTGTGGAAGGTGCAGAAATGTGAATGTCTCTTTTGCATGTTCCTCTTTTCGAAACATCCCCATTTTCACACCCCTGCACACATTCTCCCCTTATCACATTTCTTTCGCACATTTTCATCACACATAAAATTTCTATGGAGCTCAATTATAAATTATTTGTTTCCATATTGATTCCAACTTTTGCATAGCATTGGAACTTACCTTTTTACCCTTACACACGCAGTATGCATTGTTCGCATATGCACTTTAGCTTTGAACATATCTTGGTTCAACAATATTTAACTCATATATTCCATACATTTTCACATTCCTTATTCTACACATCCTTTACCTTAGAAAAGACTACAATACTATTTTCACTTTGTAGGGCAGAAGAGACTCTCTAGACAGTTGGGTCAATAATCAAAGACATATCTATAAAATATTTAGTCAAATTTGAAAAAAATCTTTCCAAAGGTGTGAAAGGTGTGAAATTGTCCTCCACTTCGACACATCCATACACATTCAACCCTCCACACATTTCCATCTCGAACAACACAATTTTCGAACATGATTATAAATTAATTATTTGGTTCCACTTTCTCACGGAGTAGTGTAACTTACCTTTTCAACTTATGTGTTGTTTCCAATGCATTTTATCTCTACACATATCCTAGTTTCATAATATTTCATTCATACATGCCTTAGCTCCACACATGTCAAATGAACATTAATGAAACATGTCGCACAAATTGCATTGATTTCAGGATTCGTTTATTTTATAAAAATGAAACCTAAAATCATAGCATTATTCAAAATTGTATCACCCAATTCTAACTTTTAAAAAAAGGCCATTTCTATTATAATAAATTTTCCCATTTGTATTTGTAATTTTCTACCTATTTTTTTCTCAAGGTTCTACCCTATTCTATTTTCACTAGATTCAATTGAGTTTTGAATTATCTAGAAACCCTGGGATTTATGGGTAGTTGTAATATGATAGCTTGCTTTTTTGCTAGCTAATGTTTTACTTTACTATATTTGTATTCAATTTTTACATGTTTATTTCGATGTTTAATCTAAATTCCAATTAACAAGTTGTGAATTCATTAAATTCTAAGCTCTGCCTACATTAAATAGTTTTTTCTTCAATTGGTATTGGAAATTATTTCCAAATTCATGACATTCAGAAATATTGTGCATTTGTTTGCGTTTTTTATTCAAATGGTTAATGTTTTTTTAAGAAAATAGAATTAACTTTGTTGCTTAAAAAAAGAAAAACAACATTTCCATATATAAAACGCAAATACTTACTAGTTAAGCATAATAGCCAATTCTAGATATGGAACAAATGGAACCTGACTTCAGTTAGTATATTCATTATTATAATTACATATATCATAATCATATAATCATATTCTTTCTATATTGTAAAACAAATTTCCCTTTTGTATAAATGGTAACATTGTATTATTTGATGTAAATACAAACATATGTCTTTCATACATATGTTATGTTTCTTCTTGCATGGTTTAAGGTGCATGAGGTCTATAAGAAAATTCCCAATGAGCTTATTATGTTATGTCGTATTTGATTGTGCAATATATTTTTTTGCATTGTGTTTTCCTTCTATAAAATTTCCAAATTCTATGAAAATGTAACATGATTTTCTTTCCTCATATCGAGCTTGAAAACAAAATATAGTATGAATATAAAGGTTCAGCAACAATTTTGGATCTCAGATGTATGTTCCATGTGTACTATATTTTTAGCTGATTATTATCATTATTGGAATTTAAATTTGGATTGTGTGATAACCTGGATACCAGTTGAAGCTTGAAATGGGATCTTTGTCTACAAAGAAAAGAAGCAACATGACTTGATCCTTGTCATTGTTATTCACGATGGATTCAAATGCAGTGGAGAAATTTTCATAGGTTGCATCACTCTGAGTAAAACCCATGGTTTCTACCTTATCTGCAATGTCGCCTAACCTTACAATTAGAATCTTAGTTCCCCAAACATTTGTAATAATATTTTTACTTTGGAGGGTGGAAGGTGGGTGAATTATCAAAGACAAACTAAAGATAAAATTGGCTCTATAAAATATTAATCAAAACCTAAAAAATGTAATAGGAGGTGTAGAAGGTGTGGAAGTGCAGATGTCACTTCTACATGTTCCTCTTTTTGCAACATCCCCATTTCCGCACCCCTGCACACATTCTCCCCTTCACACATTTCTTTCACACATTTTCATCACATGTAACACTTTTATGGAACGTGGTATAAATCAATTATTTCCATATTGGTAATAGTTTCTGCAAAAACTCCATTTTTACCTTTGCACATGTAATATGCATTGTTCACATATGCACTTTAGCTCTGCACATATATTGGTTTAACATATTTGACTCATATGTGCCTTACCTTCACACATGTCTTATTCCACACATCCCTTACTCGACAAACCACTGTAATAATATTTTCACTTTTTAGGGCTGAGGAGAATCTCTATGTGGTTGGGTCAATAATCAAATAAAATACATCTTTATAAAATATCTAGTCGAATTCCAAAAATCTTGTCAGATATGTGAAAGGTGTGAACATTCCTTCCACTTCCACTTTTTCACATCTGTACACATTTAACCCTCCCCACATTTCTTTCACACATTTCCATCACGCACAACACTACTTTTGAATTATTATAAATTAGTTTTTTGGTCCCATTTTCTACAGAGTAGTGCAACTTACATGTTTTTACTTATGTTTTATTTGCATATGCATTTTAGCTCTGCATATATTATGGTTTCACAATATTTAACGCATACATGCCTTAGCTCCACTCATCATGAAAATTCCTTGAAATGTAGAAAATAGAAGTAATTCTCCTAAATGATTATCCAAATTATTAATTTTCTAATTAATATCGAATTAATCACATTGCAATTTCTTCAGAAATTAAAATAAACACTGTGGAAATAAAATAAAAATAAAAAAATAGGAATTGAGAAATGCTAGCACACACAAAAATTATGACATCATTATTTTTGGACAATCGTCCCCAACAAAACCCAATGTGGGAAAACCAGCACAACATATGAGGGTTTTATTATTACATAGTAGTGAGAAATTCTATGTATAAATGAATGCCCAAAAAAACTAGCAATCCCCGATAAGAGAAACTAGCCACAAAAATTAGTGAGACAAATTTTGTCTCACTCGGCATTGATCTAGCTCTAAAACTGGCACTTACAGGGCTCCACAAAACCCTTGTGTCATCCCATATGTCACACCTGCATAGGATCTAGTACACTCTACCTGGAAATTGCAACTGATCAAGTCATCAACCCAACTCATCTAATGAGAATGACTCACTCGTTGATCAAGTGCTCAAAATTAGGCTCAAAACTCAAAGTGTCAGAATCTCTACAAACTTAGCTTCAGATTGAAGAGATCATCATCCTAATTCCAATGATGCGAACAAAACTCGAATCAAATGGCAGGAAAAGATGATGTGGCAAGGCTCTTCAGCGAATGGGGAAGCGCCAAGTGGCAAGCTTCCACTGGCCCCCGTATTTCAAAAATTGCATGTCGTAGGTGGGTCGGCGTTAAAAATTGGCCCTGGAACAAGCCTGGGTGCGACGCAATAATCACAATCGCACATCGCACCAGGATAGGTGGAAAGGCATTGAAGAATCGACCCCCGAGCAGGGAAGGGTTGCGATGTGATAATCACAATTGGAGATCATAAACCACAAAAAAAAGAGTCCCACATATATAAGACCGTTGATACTCTACCGATTGTGAGCGAAAGGATCCCGGATGCAATAAGTTTATGAGTTTCAGTTAATATTTTCGTTGGGTCTGCCATATCACAATCCCACCCCGCCTCACCGCGTTCACAAACCATAAGCCCATTGGTTCTTGCCAATTACGATTTGTGATGGGACAGTCAGTGCCGACAAATTATGGACTGCCACACGGCAAAATTTTCCCTTAGTTAGCACTTTTTGGAGCTAATTTGTAGGATCATGCCGGATTTGGAGAAATTTGTGGAGTGAATAGTGGGAAAACTAGGAGAGGTCATAACTTCTTCAGTTTTCCACAAAATTGGATGCAAAAAGAGGCTAGATAACCATTTTTCGAAATTCTGGAATCATTGGAGCAGGTTTTAGAAGCATTTGAGCATTGTAAACACACATTTTTACACTTTTGAGCATAATAGAGAGGCTAAAGACATTGGAAGCTGGACCAAGGAGACGTAGCCCAAGAGGGGTGAAATCATTTATCATGTTCCTGTTGTAATATGTTTTTGAAGTTATTTTGTACATATTTATGTTGTTGTTTAGTCTACATTTATGTTAAATTTCTCATAAAATTAACATAAAAACTCATCATTTCACCTGCAAAAATTCATGAATCCTTAAGCACAATGAAAGCATTTTGTTTTTAATCTGAGAAGGATCTTAGCATAGCAATCTAATATTCTAGATCAGATCATTTTTGGTATCAGAGATCTAGGTTTTCTTTGTGAAATAAGGATCTAACTATTTGCAAGTTTATGTCATGCTTACAAGGTTAAAACTCAAAAGAGGAGAAGGGAAGCTGGTTGGAAGCCCTGAAGTTGGGTCAAGGGGAAGGAGAGAAAGGTTTCCAAAATCTCCAACACCAGTTCAACCTCGAGTTGTAGTTGAGATTCTGGAGATCATATCTCATGAAGGAGAACCTACAAACATGACAGAAGATGAGAAGACCTTCAGAAATGCTTTTTTTGATATGACAGTGTTAGGCGCCTGTGGAGCGATAAAAAGGTGTCTTTTAAACTCCTAATTACCTCACATTAATTGTCAACCCAGGGACGAATTTTTATTTCAAGAGTGTACTCAGTCTGTGGCGGCTATTTACTCAAGAGTAATGTTTAGTAGTACAACGTTCAGAGAACACAAGAGTAGACGGATGCCAAACTATGACTAAATTACTTCAAAAGGACAAAATCACACAAGACAACTTATCAGTCAAGGGTGCGGAAGCGATAACCCATCCCTCTAGAAACTGATGGAAGAGAAATTAGAGCATGGACCAAAGTTCTGGGAGCTAGGCAGCGATTGCTGAGGCTCACGACAGCCTTAGACCTTCTCTCACACCAAAACAGCAAATGCAAGTAAATGGAATAGCAGAAAGTAAATGGAACAACAATCCAATAAACTAAATCATTCACTCAAACAACCATCAATTGAGGATACAGTAGCAATAACTCATTCCTCTGGATATTGATGCAATTGAAATCAAACACACAACATTAAATAACCAATTGGAAAGTGCAAAGAATTAAATCAATCGTATTACTACAACTCGATGAAAATGAAACAATTGTGCTAATTAAAAGAATGCTGAAAGGTAAGCTTAAATAATTGCAGAAAGTAAATAAATAACAACGCTAAGTATTAGAACTGAATAGCCAAACTTATATAACTGTAATGAACAGAAAATTGTTAAATTACTGGAGTGATCAGCGCAGCTTTGAAGATGAAATGAACAGCGCAACAACATGCTGACAAAAAGCAGTGAGCTCTGTTAAGAAGGAAATGAACAACAACGCAATTTAAGTACAGTATATAAAACATATCAGTTCATTCAGTCTGGAAATACCAATCAGTAAAATTACATGATTACGATAAGTAGAAATAAAATCAAACCATCACACAATAAAGATCATGAAATAATGGTACAAGAACGGCAAGTGAATCCACTGGGGTTGGGCCCGTAACCACCAGCGATCACTGCCGGTAGTGCTTCAGAAGATGCGAAGGAATAATAACTCTGCTTATATATTGATCATCAAATTGAACAGCGTGATATTGAGTGGTGCCTTCTCAGCAGTGAGAGTCTGCAAATAAAATTACAGTTCAACATAACACTCGTTCCATCTCTCCCCCTATCCTATCACTCTTGAATCTCTAATTCTACATCCTCAATTCCATCATTCGAATCCCAAAAGTCCTTCTGAAGTCATCCTGAAGCCCCCCTCTCTCTGATCTTTGTTTTCATTTAAATAGAGAAAGATCAGAGAGCAGTTACAACATAGATAAGTACAACATGATTTCTTTTACAAAATTGGGTTGATTCTAACCATTTGATCAACAAGAACAAGGCGAATTTGGCTTTGCAGCTGAGATTTGGAGGACGGCCGCAACTGCAAATCTGAGAAAATTGTGCTCAAAGAACCCTGCGTTTCTCCCTGTACAAGCCGAATTTGGGCAAACCGTTCTTTAACAAAGTTAATTGGGCCCGTTCTAGACAAAACCCATGTTCCGGATTTCTCAAATTCGTCTTCATTTGCTCAGAATATCAACCGCAAAACTGTCACTCCTTAAACCAGCGAATTTCTGAGTTGGCAGATTTAAAAATCAAATCTTCAATCTGGAAGTTACCTTGGAGGCTAAAAATGGTGAATAATGTTATAACCAACTTATTAGAACTATCATTGATAAAATAATGCATAATCATCAATTTATTAGAAATAAAGGAGAATAGGTAATATTCATTCATAAGAGCATAAATCATTTATAAAATGGATTTAAATGATAAATTATAACAGATGATATAATAGAGAAGAGTAAAAATGGATGAAATAAGTGTTACAAAGTGGTCATATTCATGGCCCAACAGCCCCTATACTACTAGTGTAACCCCTTATTGTTATTAGTACAACCGCCTTATTATATTGTTGTACCCATGTAGTCCCCATATTGTTATTATTGTGCCCCATAGAAGCCCACTATTGTTATTATTGTGCCCTTACATTATTATTGTTATTTCAACTCTGATTATATTATGACCCCTTAAACTCCTATATATAGAAAGGAGGTCTTGTCATTTGTATCATCAAAGAATTGCTCATTTGTGTAATTTAAAGGAGGTTGCCCCCTCGAAGAGGCTGAATTCTAAGGCGTTGATCTACCTTTTCTATCTTTTTGGGAGCTAGTTTCATAACATTTGGTTTCAAAGCTTTAGATTCTAGGGTTTCGCTGCTCCAAATAAGTCATTGTGGCATTTTCACTATAACTTTTTTCTGTGATGTTTCAAAAGTGAAAAAAAAAACCAATTGAGATGAAATCGTGCTAAACCTTGGGTCCAAATTTTAGAGCTTGTCACGCTATATTTGTGGAGATATGATCTGAGGAAGTTGGCCTTTTTCCAGACTCCCAAATTACATTCCAAACAAGTGACCTGGGGCAAATCGTCATAACTTTCTCTCTGAGCATCAGATTGAAATTTCGTAAGAAGTTAAAGGAAGAGAACAGACTGGAGTTTCTTATGTATATTTTTCACATCCAAAGGTCGAAACAGTGACACGCAGAATGTTGTACAAGTTTGCTCTACTGAACTAGTCTATAATCAGGTCACCATGGGAGATTTGGCATAACTCTTCCTTCGAGAATCCAATTTGGATCAGACTGGTGGCATTGGAAAGAGGACGTAGAGGACTATTGCAGGTTGCGATTTCAGAACTGGAAGATTTGAAATTACAGAGTTACAGTCATTTCAAGATCGAGCTCCTAAATTCAATAAAAAGAGAGATGAGGAAGTTTGATGGCAAAGATCTGGTAAATTGGATACTACAGATGGAGAAATATTTTGATCTACATGGTGTACCACTATTACAAAAGGTATGCATTGCATCTAATTATTTAGAACCGAATCAATTTTTATGGTATAAAGGGCTTTGTTCTAGTAAACCACTTGTCATGTGGTCAATTTTCACAGAGGAAATGATAGCACATTATGAGGATACAAAGAGAAACTCCTTCTTTAGCCAATTGATAAATCTCAAACAAAAGGGTTCAATGGAAGAGCACATTGAGGACTTTCAAAAATTGAATAGAAGGGTAAATTATATTCCAGAGAAGCAAATGATTGATGTCTTCATAGGGACTTTAAAGGATAACATTCAACATGAGGTTTGTTTTTGGGAACCTGATTCATTGGAGGAGGCATTCGAGTTGGCAAGAAAAATTGAAAGCGAAATTATGGAAACAAGGAATCCCACCACTCATGACTATAATTATGGAAGTGTTTCTTCTCCTAGCCTTCCACAACCTACAAGGCTTACACCACAACAATTGGAAGAAAAAAAGAGAAAAAGGGCTTTGTTACAATTGTGATAGAAAATGCACTAAAGGTCATAAGTGTGCTGAGAAGAAATTATTTTACATAGAGTATGAAGAGGAGGAAGAAAATGATCAAGAAACATCGAAAGAATGGGATATATGCCAGTACCCAACCCCAGAGAAAGAAGAAATGAATCCGACCATATCTTGTAAAGAATTGGCAAGAATTACCACTCAAACTCTCAAGATAGAAGGACATATCAAGAAGAAAAAGGTTCAAGAAGTGAAAGATCACATCGGGAAAGAAGAAATGAATCCAACCATAAATTGTAATGCATTGGCCAGAATTACTACTCCTCAAACTATCAAGATAGAAGGACATATCAAGAAGAAAAATGTTCAAGAAGTGAAATATCACATCGAGCATCAAGAAATGAATCTGACCATATCTTGTAAATCATTGGAAGAAATTACCACTCCTCGAACTCTCAAGATAGAAGGAAATATCAAGAAGAAAAAGGTTCAAGCAGTGAAAGATCACATTGAGCATCAACAACAAGTTCTCAAACTTTTAAAGGATAAAGCCACTTTGGTGCATAATCGAATAAAATAACAAGTAGATCAACATCACAGTGAAAGATGTTTTGATGTAGGTGATTGGGTATTTTTACGTTTACATCTCAAGCAAGCTATTTATGAGAAGGAAATGTTGGCAATACTACATGCACTTAGGAAATGGCAACCTTACCCAATAGGAAGACACTTCAAGGTAAAAATGGATCATGATAGTCTTAAATACATTTTAGAGCATATATTATCTTTAGAAGAACATAAAAAATGGGTCACAAATATGTTAGGTTATGACTTTGACATCATCTATAGAAAAGGGAAGAAATTTTTTGTTGCAGAAGCACTCTCAAGAAAGGACAAGAATGTGGAAGCATTGTTTTGTGCTATTTCTATTATCCAACCAAATTGGATAAATGAAGCAAGGGATGAATGGAAGAAGGACAAAGAAGTGTGGCCACTCATTCAAAAGCTGCATAATATCCCAATTCAAGCAATATTGCCAGAACTTGAAGAGGAAGGAAAAATCATATTGGAACCTGGAGTAGTCACAGAAACAAGAACCCGACAGCTATGAAATCGATCAATTTTAGAGTATCTCATCAAGTGGAAGAACTTACCCGCTAAAAATTCCACATGGGAGGACAAGAATTTTATACAGAAGCATCAAGAACTACTCAAGCGTTGAGGACAACTCTTTTTGAAGGAGAGGGGCATGTTAGGCCCCTATACTACTAGTGTAACCCCTTATTGTTATTAGTACAACCCCATTATTATATTGTTGTACCCATTTAGTCCCCATATTGTTATTATTGTGCCCCATAGAAGCCCACTATTGTTATTATTGTGCCCTTACATTATTATTGTTATGTCGACTCTGACTATATTATGACCCCTTAGACTCCTATATATAGAAAGGAGGTCTTGTCATTTGTATCATTGAAGAATTGTTCATTTGTGTAATGTAAAGGAGGTTGCCCCCTCGAAGAGGCTGAATTCTAAGGCGTTGATCTACCTTTTCTATCTTTTTGTGAGCTAGTTTCATAATAGACAAAGATGGTGAAGGTCCTCTATGAAGAGAGGAATACTAGGTTGCAAGGGGGAAGTTCCAAACCTCCCATAGGAGAAGGCTCTTCAGGAGGAGTTAATGGAAATGGAGACAAACCTCCACCCTATCCACCATCTTATTCATCTTCTTCTTCACAAGCATCTTCACCCTCTTCCACTAACACAACCCTTCCACATACTCATCATCATACTTCAAAAGGAACTGGTAAATCACCTTTTTTAAAACTTGATGTTAAATTTGAGTTGCCCATGTATAATGGTGAAGTGAATGCAGAGAATCTTGATAATTTTATTCATCAGTTGGAGGTCCATTTCAGGGTTTAAAACCTTCAAGAGGATGGCATAAAGATTCAATTAGCTTCCTTGAGAATGGAGGGTGCAACACTAGTATGGTGTGAATCAAAGACCCAAGAGGAGATTAAAAAACATAGTAAGATCTCAATTTCTTGGAATGATTTCATTGCTGCAATCAAAGACAATTCCACCCTCTAACTTATATACAAAAAGCCATCATGAATTGGAAAAACTTTAGACATCTTAAATGTCAAAATGTGCAAGATTACACCTGAGAATTTAGAAAAAGGTCTCTAATGTTAGGTGTAGATTTAAAATCATAGGACACATTGTTGAAGTACATAGGGGGTTTACATAGTTACCTTAGGCATACTATCTTAGTGTTTAATCCCAATAATCTAGACGATGTGTGTGTGAAAGCCACGGAAAATTTTAAGAACCCCCCCTAAATTTATAAATATAATAAATGGGCGAATCTCCATGGTATATAGGAAAAATGGAAGGCGATTTTATCAATAATATAATATGTATATATAATTTTTTGGCGAATATTTTACTCAATTATAAAAACTTGTAAGATCTTGGCGAGTCTTTCACTAAATAATAAAACTTTGTAAAGTCCTAGTGAATCTTAGCATAGGCTACATGCTGGTTTAATTCCCCCATTTAAATAGGCGTGAATACCATGGGTCAATACCATGTGCCATTTTTATTTTTATTAATTCTAATATTAGGGTTAATAATGGTTTTTTGCATGGTATTAATAACAATCAAGTCCATGGTATTTGTCCCATAGTATTTTGGCCATAGGTTTCACCTAAATATAACCCATTTTTTGATTGTTCGTAAATATAAGGTGACTTATGGAGTAAATATAAAAAAATGTTTTATTTGTTTACCATACCTCTCGTTTATTTACATTTTTATTAATTTACCATACCTCTTTTACAAATATGGTATTTGGCCCATAGGATTCACTTAAATAAAACCTCTTTCTTGAGCCTTCATAAATAGAACGAGGGTTATGGACTAAATATAAAAAGAGGTTTTATTTATTTACGATACGTCTAGTTTATTTATATTTTTATTTATTTACCATACCTTTTGAGTAAGTATAAAAAGACGTTTTATTTATTTACCATACCTCCACTTTACTTATATTTTTATTTGTTTACACCCTTACATGTATATAAGGTGACTTATGGAGTAAATACAAAAAAATGTTTTATTTATTTACCATACCTCTCATTTATTTATATTTTTATTAATTTACCATACCTCTTTTATAAATATGGTATTTGGCCCATAGGATTCACTTAAATAAAACCTATTCTTGAAAATGGGCAAATGGATTCACTTAAATAAAACCTATTCTTGAAAATGGGCGAATGGAAGGTTGTAAGTCCTAATTTCAAGGGCTAAATTTACCTTTTTTACCCTCTCCCTTAAAATAAGGTGTGCTATTTGAGGTGATTTGTAAAAATGTACTATGATACAAAATATTCGCCCACTAAAAATTTAAAACCCCTTAATTTCGCCAAAGGGCGAACATTCGCCCCTAAAATTATCCTTGGTGAAAGCCACTCATCTTGAGGCAAGAGGGAAAAATACCCCAAAAGAAGGTAGTAAAAAGCCATTTAAGGGTAAAGAGAAAGAAAAGGTTTTCAAGAGAAAGAAAAATGCATCCATCCAAAAAAAAGAAGACAAATTTACATGCAAACATTGTTCCAAAGAGGGTCACGATGAAGCTCATTGTTGGAAGCTTCATCCCAAAATGAAACCATAGAAATTCAACAACAAAGGAAAAGAAAAGACTTTTTCATCATTCAAGATGATTTGGGATCAGATTCGGGTGATGAAACTAAAATCATAGCCATGGGGTTAAAAGGAAAAGAATACATTGCTATCACTAGTTCTTCAAACTCACAAAATGAAACTCCAAACGAAAAGAGGACAACAGAACTTTTTCACATAAGGGTGACATCAAAACACAACAAGATTGATACGTTGTTCAACAACGTCTCTCAAGCCAATCTTATCTTTGAAAACATCGTCATAATTTTACATTTGGAAATTGTTCCACATCATAAACCATATCCACTTTGATGGGTGTGTGACAATGCGCAATTATAGGTTACAATAAAGTGTAAACTGAAATTTTCCATTATTGCAAATTTCATAGATGAAGTGGAGCTTGACGTTGTGCCGTTAGATATCTATGGCACAGTTTTGGGCAGCCTATACCTTTATGACAGAAAAGATATCTTCCATAGACATGAAAACAAATATCATTTATTTATTCAAAGGTGGACTAGAATATATTGTGAGAGCTCATAGCAAGAAAATAAATATTTCGCTTGTTAATGTAGGGCAGATGAAAAGACTAGTGAATTCGAGCAAGAATTGTGTGCTTCTCATGATCAAACCTAAGAATGATGTTGATAATGAAGCTTTTAAAGGTTGTGACTCAAATTTGAAATCTGAATTGGTTGACATAGTTAACCAATATGATGAGATGTTTCAGGAACCAAAGGGATTACCTCCCAAGAGGAGAATCCAACATGAAATATAGTTGCAACAAAAGTGTCTTCTTCCTAACATTGGCATGTACAGGATGTCAGTAATGGAAAGTGTGGAAATTAAGATGCAAATCTAAGGATTGTTTAATAAAAGGATCATTTGGCCTTCTCCTTTACCATGTGGTGCACCTCTTGTTTTGGCACTCAAGAAGAATGGTAAGCATTTCATTGAATGGGATTCAAGAAGCGATTTTCATCAAAGTAGAGTTGTTGAAGGAGATATATGGAAGACAACAATCAAAACCAAGCAAGGTTTTTTTGAGTGGCTTATTATGATTTTTGGTCTGAGTCATGCTCCTACTACTTTCCTACATATGAAGCTGGATGTATTGAAGCCATTTCTAGACATGATATTTTACTTGGATGAAATTTTCATTTTCAGAAAATTTCACTATGAACATGTCATGTGTGAGAAAAAAATACTTGATGTCATATTTCAATAACATTTGTTTATGAAGATGTCAAAGTATATGTTGGATAAAACTTCTTTGATGTACTTGAGCTGTCAAATTGGTTCTTCCAAGCACGCTACTATAATTCCAGCAAGTGGGATCTGTGGAAGCTACAGATCTGTCACTCTTGGCTCCTTTCTAGTAGTCCTCTTGGCAGTAATAGTATGTGGTGGTATTGAATCCATTCTTGCTGACACATGTGAAAGAATTATACATCCTTGTGAAGTCGTAGACGCCTTTTCTCTGCTCGCAATTTATACAGGCAGGCTCAAGATAGTCATTTGGATAAGAGGTCTTTTTGGAGCAGCCCAATGTTGGAGGAGAGATTTTGTTAACTTTTCTTCTATTGTAGCTCATTTGCATTCATTGGAAGTTGTGTAAAAGGTCTTCGAGTGGGGAGGCAAACAATGAGAGGCATTTGATGCTTTAAAACAAAATATCAATTCAGCCTTTATATGTACCCTTCTAAACTTGAAAAATTCATTTAAGTTTCAAGTTGATGTATGCGACTATGCTGTGGGCGCAGTCTTTATGCAATGTAGTAAGCCTATTTCTTTTCATTCAGAAATTTTCAATGGTGAAGTGTTTAAGTTGCAGCGACAAAGGCACTTCCATTGAATGGGTTTTATTCTACTATTCCACTCGGTCAAAAGGTATAAGAGACAAGTTTTTTGATGTACTTTCTAGGCCTATAGTTTGTATAACTACTTTCCTCAAGCATCATTTTGTTTTACATGAAAGTTATGTTCAGAAGAATACATACTTTTAAGATGTACAGTCAAGCTTGAGTCAGAGTAATCAAGTGGAGGAATTTTTTTACCATTTGCATCATAATGTATTGTATCATCTTCGTAAGAAGGATGTTGCTACTAATAGTAACATGGAAAAAGCGAAAGAGATCATTGAACGACTCCAAATGGTACATCAAACAGTGCAAGAAAAATTTGAAAATGGAAAAGGCTAGTGCACAGCAAGGCACAATAAGCATCGTGTATATCACAAGTTCCAGCTCAATGATAAATGGATCGAGATTGGAAAGGTGAGGGAACTATACCCTCACCTACTAGACAATTGAAAGTGACCCTTTTGGGGTCCAAAAGGCTTCCAGTGGGGAGGAGTGATCATGTGCTAAAAATTAGGCTCAAAACTCAAAGTGTCTGAATCTCTATAAACTTAGCTTCAAATTGAAGAGCTCATCAACCTAATTCCAACAGTGTGAACGAAACTGGAATCTAAGATCATATGAAGAAGTTGGAGCAAGTCAAATTTCAGGCTTGACTTGGACAGATAGCAGGAAAAGATGATATGGCAGGGCTCTTCAGCGAATGGGGAAGTGCCAAGTGGCAGGCTACCATTAGCCCCTGCATTTCGAAAATTTCATGTCATAGGTGGGTCGACATTAAAAATCGGCCCCAGAACAAGCTAGGGTGTGATGCAATAATAAAAATCACACATTGGAATAGGCCAGGCATAAAGGCATTAAAGAATTGGCCGCCGAGCAAGGAAGGGTTGCGATGTGATAATCACAATCGCAAATCGTAATCGCACAACGTAAAAAATAGGGTCCTGCATATATAATACCACCGATACTCCAATTTCGAATTAAAAAAGGATCTTGGAGGCGATAAGTTTATGAGTTCCATTTAATAGTTCTGTTGGGTCCGCCATATCGCAATCACACATTGCCCCGACGCATTCAGAAAACATAAGCCCGCTAGTTCTCAGTGATTGCGATTTGTGATGGGATAGTTGGCACCAATAGATTATGGACCTTTGCATGGTGAAATTTTCGCTCAATTAGCACTTTTTGGAGCTAATTTGTAGGATCATGCCAGATTTGGAGCAATTTGTGGAGCGAATAGTGGGAAAATTAGGAGAGGTCATAACTTCTTCAATTTTCCACCAAATTGGATGCAAAAAAAGGATAGATAGCCATTTTTGGACATTTTGGACTCACTGGAGTAGGTTTCAGAAGAATTTGAGCATTGTAAACACATTTTTTAAAACATTTGAGCATAATAGAGAGGCCTAAGCCATTGGAATTTGGACCAAGGAGACATAGCCCAGGAGGGGTGAACTCCTTTATCGTTTTCCTATTGTAATTTGTTTTTGATGTTGTTCTGTACATATTTATGTTGCTTTCAGTCTCTTATTTATGTTAAATTTCTCATAAAATTAACATAAAAACTCATCATTTCACTTGCAAAAATTCATGAATCCTTAAGCACAATGAAAGCATTTTGTTTCTAATCTGAGAAGGATCTTAGAACAACAATCTAATATTCTAAATCAGATCATTCACCCCTTCTGGAAATTCTCACAGCCTCTAGCTACTAAATTGACCCTTTGACTATCCAAATCAAACTTTGTCTCTAAAGCTTCTGTGAAAAACCTGTGCATCCCCACTGAAGAAATTCATCTCTCTTGTCATTGACTCTCCAGAACTGGAAGACTTCCTTTGAACTCACTGTCTTTGGCCATCTATGCCTCTATTTCCTTCCAACATAATCCTAGTCTCTATAATATCGAACTACCTAAGGAAACTCGCTCTCCAAGTGTGTTTCTCCATCTACCCATCGACCTCTTCTTATAATATCTAGTTGGGACTCTAATGGCCATGATTAAAACTTAATTGATGGTTGAGACCATCTCTAATTTGATCCATGTGATTTTCTAGAGAATTATCACCTTTCTCAATTAATTACTATTAATTGACCATTTTTCCTAAGTTAGACTTATGAAATTTTTAATTATGGTAAATCAATTTAATTGAGCCATCTTTAAGTGGAATTTCCATAAACGATTTTTGTGTTTTGGAGATTTATTTTGTTTTAGCCTCTCCACAAAGTTTCAATATTATAACACCATCATATACTATAAGAAATAACACTCCCTCTTAGCGAGGAAGTTTCTCTCTCTCTCTAGTGTCGCACAATCTTCCACAACACCCTATTTTTGCAACATCCTCCATGCACACTGTTGATGTCTAAAAATTGTATTTTCTTGCCACTGTCTACCAACCACTTATGCTAACTATGATTCATTTGCTACTGACTATAGCTAAACCATGTTGTTGCATATATGTTTTTGCTGACACTACATTGTACAACCTGTACTACTGCCAATTCTGCATCTGCACTCCAACTCCCTCTCAATGTTATTGTTGCTACTGCAACTGAGAAGCATCTAAAATCATGAAGTTGCTACAATTTTCTCTTGATCATCTGACTATTACTAGCCTCTACACTATCCACTGAGAAATATATGTTATTGTTTACTCTACTACAGAGCCTCTTACTCTGCTATCAACACTGCTTTACACTTCTCAACATTTAGCTGCCACTTTTTTGCAGTTGTCACTCTGGAACTGACCGCATCATCTAACATTAATCCTCTGTCTATTCAATTTGTGGGACCTTGTAGAAAGGGTAATGGTCCATGAGGAAACATATCTGATGCAAGCACCATCTGATGTTAACCTCAATGGACCTTGCCCAAATCTTTGCGCAACTTTGGGACTAAAGTTCCATATCGCCCCACCTCACTCCTAGGGGTATAACTGCAAACATGGTGAAATCTTCCTCCAACCTAGAGGATAACTTATCTATCTCTATGGACATTGTTGCCTAATTTTTCTTCTCTTACTTTTCCTTATTCCTTTGAGGACACAGAGTACTATAGTGGCCAAATCACCACACCTAAAGCACTTGATCTTAGATAGATCCTTTTATTTTTCTTTTCTCCCTACGAGCCTTATCTCTAACTGGGACCTTTTTCTTTCCCCTTTGATGCAAGGGCTACATTATCTTCCTCATTCACACCCTTCGATCCCTTGTTGTTGTTGTCATTGATGGAGCTCTTTACTAGAGATTTCCTCATCTTTACCTGTTGCATGTCCAACTACATCTTATCCCACCCTAGTAATGTATCTCCTCCCAAAATGACTTGGATTAAGATTTCCCATTCCTCTAAGACATTTTTTAGGGCCAAATTCATAAGCTTTGTAGTTGGAGGTGTTTCTCCTATGGCTGTAAGTTGATCTTGAATATCCTAAATTCTAGTGAGAAAGGGATCAATGTCCTCATCCTTCTACATGCTTCTGTTCCTCATCTTTTTTTTTTCAGAAACATCTTCTGTTGTTTGAAATGATTCTGATATAGCCTTGAGAGAGCATCTGATATATCTTTGGCAATGTTCTTACTAGATATATGTGAGACTATGTGGTCCTGAACTCATCTAAGATCATCTGCTTCGCCTTGGTCATTTTTTCTATATTCTTTTAGCTAATTTTCATCGGTAGGTACTACCAAAACATTCTCTGCATAGGTTTTCAGGCCATGCTCATCTAATAGGAAGGACATATTAGCCTTCTGGGTGACATATTTGGAAGATCCTTCCACGCCATCTTTGCAAAAACTCGAACTGGTATGGAAATTTCCCTCCTTCTCCTGTTAGCTCTTCTATTCGCACTCCCTTCCAAAGTAAGAAAATCTATCAGCTGCTACTACGTAATGCAACTAGAAATATTATGTTTTTGGACTAGAAACCCTCTAAGATAAGTTCCCTCTATCTATGCACTTTCTCTTCCACTCGACACCAAATATACTCTAGTAAATTGTTGCAAACCCTTTGTGCCCAAACAAGAAATATACTCTGCGAAAATACTGATATAATGCTCCCTTTGCCTACTGGAATTGCTTCCCCAGAAAAATTGAATTTTCCTACACCCTGCAACTGGAAAATAGACCCTCTGTCCAGCAATTCGCATTGCCTAGCTAGGAACTACGCAGTCCCTAAAAATTGTAGTCTGCTACTCTTTCTGAACAACATAATTTTCCACTTCTAACTCTAATCTTCTCATATGTTAAATATGTTTTGATACCATTTCGTTGAAAATTCCTTGAAATGCAGCAAATGGAATTAGTTCTCCTAACTGATTATCTAGTTTATTAATTTTTTTATTAATATCAAATTAATCACACTCTAATTTATTCACAAATTAAAATAAGCACTACGGAAATAAAAAATAGGAACTGAAAAATGCTAACACTCACACGAAAATTATGACACTGTTATTTTTGGACAATTGTCCAGAGAAAAACCCAATGTGGGAAAACTAGTGCAGCACCTGAGGGATTTATTATTATGCAGCAATGAGAAATTTTGAGTACAAATGGATGCCCAAAGAATTGGAAATCCTCTACAAGAGAAATTTGCCACAAAAAATAGTGTGACAAATTTTGTCTCACCGGGCACTGATCTGGTTCCAAAACTGGCACTTACTAGGCTCCACAAAACCCTTGCATCAGCCTTTGCGTCACACCTGCGTAGGCTCTTTTATGTTTTTCCTAGAAAATGCAACTGATTAAGCCACCAACCCAACTCAACCTATGAGAATGACTCGTTGGCTCCTTCTGAAAACTTTCTCAACCTCCAACAACTAAATCGACCCTTTGATTGGCAAAATCGAACTTTGCCTCTAAAGCTTCTATGTAGACTTTGTGCAACCCCACTAAGGAAATTTGACCCTTCTGTAGTTGAGTCTCTAGAACTGGAAGACTACCTCCAAACTTGGTGTCTCTACCCCTCTCTTTCTTTGGGCCCCCTCTTTGGGTCAAATTCATCTGGCAAAATGGTTCTTTGTGGAAGATTGGAATGCCCAAGAAAGTTGCTCTCCAAGTGTGTTTCTCCATTTAACCATCAACCTCTTCTTATAATATCTATTTGGGACTCCAACGACCATAATTAAAACTTACTCGATGGTTTAGATCATCTCCAAGTTGATCTATGTGAGTTTATAGATAAGCCTCACCTTTCTTACTTAATTACTATTAATTAACCATTTTTCCTAAGTTAGACTTAGTAAATTTTTAGTTATGGTCAATTAATTTAATTGATCCATCTCTAGGTGGAATTTCCAAAAACAAGATTTGTGTTTTGGATAACTCTTGTGTTTTAACCTCCCTACAAAGTTTCGAGACTAGAGAACCATCTGATGCTACAAAAACTAACACACATGTCTTATTGTACACATCCCTTACTTTCACTAATGTTAGTGTTGGTAAGATTTTTTCAAGTGGAGACATTTGCAACATAGGCCTCTAGAAATTACCAAATGAGAAATACTATCATCGTTCACTTTGTTTATATATAAATAGCATTGGAAATCTAAATATCACCTTCCGCACATTCTTTACTTTTGTGCATAGTTCAGTCCTACATCGACTTTTTCTTTGCACATGCATGGCTTCCATACAACCTTCAAGTCACACATCCTATTGCCACACAACACTTCCCCTTCTGTATATATTCCCACTTTATCACATTTGCAAGAATTTATGCCTCCACGTACTTGTTCCATATATCTCTATCCTGCACAACTCTTCTTCCAGATACACACTATTTCAAACGATTGCTTTGTCACACTTGTCCTCTTTTGTATGCTTTGGAAATTCATGCTTTTCATTCATACAATATGCTTCTTTTCCTATGTTTTAAACTAAAATGCATGCAATCTATTAAAAAGTTGTGTAGTAAAGAAAAGTTAGAAATCACTTTACCTCTGCACATAGTTAATTTTTGCATGAAATGTACCTTTGAACATGCCTAGGTCCTTCTGTCAAACAAATAATAAGTTCTTGCAATCAAACAATTAATGTAAAATTAAAATTATTTTATTACTTTCGGCTCTATGTTTCCATTATATGCATGAAAGTCACAATATGCATTATTGTTTTCCAATATATAAAATGTTGTGAGTTCTAAATGGCCACAGATATCATAAAATGGGAATTGATTCTTGATCTTTTGATCGAGATATAGCCCAAATCGCTTGGTTTGTAAGTGTGGATGTCCTTTCTACATGTTACTCCTTCCGAACACATCCTCACTTCCACACCTCTGCACACTTTCATCCTCCGTACACTTTCTTCACATACTTCCATCCTGCGCAACAAAAAAATCTCTTATGATTGAAGGTTCCAATTAGTATAACATAGAGGCATTGTTGCAAAGACTTGGTTACATATGGCCTTCAACTAAGTCTAATATATTTAATGATTAGGTGTTCCAGCAGTATGAATATATTACTTTTAAGAGTTTTAAGATTATCTGAGGTAACAATTTCTCACTACATAAATTACCTATTAGATTTGATTATCCTCACCACAAAGAAATTGTATAAGTGAGGTCATTGGATAAGAAACTTACTATTTTCAGCCTCAAAACATATAGTATCAAGAATATTAACAATATTTTTACTATTGTTTTCTTTAGAGGGGAATCTACTCCCTTCTCACATTTAAGAGCTCTAAGAAAGTTACTCACATTTGATTTTTGGTCATCATGAAATAAATTGTTTTCCATCAAATAAAACTAAGCCATGGACTATAGAAACATAAAATGCATCCACATGGTCATATTATGGAATTAAAATGATTGTTTCATGTGAAGGAAGAGGATTTAGCTCAGAATAGTTATCAATATGAACTTAAAAGATTTATTTCTTCCAAAGTATTGGTCACACATATTCATAGAACTTTGATAAGCATATCCTTAATTGGTTACTCTAGCAGACCCATGGATAAAAAGTGAAAATCTAATTGTGGTTATATACATCAATATCCAATCCAAGCCAAAGAAATGTGTCATGAAGTTACATTGCAAAATAGTAATTCAAGGGATGCCCCTTCATGCAAACAAAATACCCTTTTAATTTTTTATATTGTAATATGTTTATGAAAATTCAAATGATTTAAAATATTTGTATTTCATTGAAGTCTAAATTTAGATAAATGTAATGAATTTTTCTATATAGAGAGAAAGTGTGTTTAAGTGAGTTTAATGGTTCAAAACATTTGTTTTCTTATCAAAGGTCAAAGGTCACAGGTTTAAATTTAGAGAAATAGAATCTTGACCATTATTTAAAGAAAAGATGCAAGTGCCGAAGTATCTGTGTGAAAGAGGGATATGTGATGGAGAACATTTATTTCACACACATCCATGCCTTTATACACTTGTTATGTAGAAAAAATTAAGGGAGAAGAATTTATTTGTTTTTCCATTATGTTCATGATATTCTCATCATACCCTCTTCATTCATATCTTTCATTCTTGGTTAGTCATTATAAAAGGGAAAATCTACATGAATGTATCCCTGACCCTGAGTATAATTGACACTTGTGTTTGAGTAGCAGATAAGTATATGCTCAAGTTTGTTTTGTTGACTTCATAATATTTAATGATTTTATTGTTGTGTTCTTAATATTTCCACCTTTTTCAGGCATACCCTAAATCTAATTGGTGTTAATGAGGATGGTACCTCTTTCCTAGAATATTTAGATGGATGAAGCTTTTAGCTACTAGTTGCAAGCACACCTGGTAATCTTAAGGATTACCAGTACATTGGGTTACAATATTTTGAGTTGCCAATCATCATCATCATATTAATCATTATATTGATGTTAATTTACAATTGTGAGAACATTGACTTTATATCATTGAGAAAAGAAATATAAAACTAATTAATTTAAATTATTTAATAATGACCATTTAATATCTTTTGAATCACATAATAAAATTGACATATCAAAGACAGTTTCTCCAATTTTGAATCACATAACAAAATTTAGATCTCAAAGAACATTTCTCCAATTCTGCAAAGCTAAGAATGTTTAAAAATATTAATTGATTTATTTTAGGCTAGAATCCTTTTCTTCCTTTTTGACTCTTTGGCGCAACATGTTAAATATTTATCTAGTGTTAGATATCACATTGTTTGAGGAAGGCTAGAGAAATTATGATATTTTTATTTCAATATTTGGGCCAACATATTAATCAAAACGTCATTCTAGTGTTTAGTAACTATTATAAACCCATAAAATATGCTAGTTACTATTAATTTACTACAGTAAAGCCTCAGAAATCTTACATCGGGGTTCTACTACCACGATGGTTTAAAATGGAGTTGTAGACCTATGACAACAAATGCCAATGATCTCTTTGATCAGATGGTCCAACGACCTCCCAACTAGCATTGATGCCAAAACAAATTTGCATCCCCAATGAAATCCAATTCCCCTGGTTAATCGTGATCAATGGTCCTCACCCATCACACACACACACACACATATATGTGTATGTGTGTGTATATATATATATAGAACAGGAAAATAGCTCCTAATATAGCACTACATTTTAGTGTTTTTTATTTCATGAATTAGACACCTTTCCTAGTGCAAAAATGGGTGCGAATAGGTATGTTTATCATATCATTGGTTTTTGTGACGTAAATTGCTCTAGAAATAACATGGTAAATAGTGCTTGGAATAATGCTGGAAAAATGACGCCTGAAATAGCGCCCAAAATCTTGACTGGATTTTCATCGTAAATAACACCATAAGTAGTACCAAGAATAGCATCGTAAATAGCGCCGGGAATAGAGCAGAGAATAGTGCCATTTTACACCAGAAATAGTGCCAATATTTTCTTTCAATTTGGCTCCAAGTTTGGATTCCAGTTTAACATCCAATTTTTCTTCTCGCTTTGCTTCCAGTTTTGCTTCTAGTGTGGCTTCCAATTTTACTTCCATTTTTGCTTCTAGTATGGCTTCCAATTTTTCTTCCAATTTGGCTTCCATTGTTGCTTCCTTTTTTGCTTCCAAGCATCGAAAATAGCATCAGGGGATACATCCAGTTTGGCTTCTGATTTGGCTTTCATATTTGCTTCCCATTTTTCTTCTAGTGTGGCTTCCAATTTTGCTTCCAATTTGGCTTCAATTGTTGCTTCAAAAATGATTATTGTTTTGCATAAATTTAAATTAATATGTTTTAATCCAATTTAATTATTTAATTATATCATGTCTCTTAAATCATTTATGTTGAAGTCTGAAATTGTTTCCTTTTTTACTACCCCTTTCCCTCTATCCTTTATCTTTTTGTGGCCATTTTTATAGCAGTCTCAGCATACTCAAGGTTATTTTAGCTTATAAAAGGTACTAATCATCCATGTTTTAGAATCTATGTTTCTTTATTAATTAGAATGAAAACATCTCTACAATTACATAATCTTGATCATGCTGCAGCTAATGTTGAATTTCACAGCCATATCCATGATTAGATAGTTTGCAATGCATCAACAAAGGGATGAAGGGTATCTGAAGATGAAAAATTTTCACCACATGGACGGCCACCTATCAACATGACTTGGAAAGCTATAGAGATTAAGAGATCTAAGAGTCAAACTCAAAGTCAAACAAGCATGCAAAAGACCCGTTCAATCATGAGGATATGATTCTAGAAGAATTCCTATGATTTTCTCTTTTAGTAACAAATCATGAGGAGATAAAGTTCTAATTTAAATCTATTTCCTAGATGGCAAAACAATTTCATTTCTTATTTCTATAAAACTCTCGAATTAGTTTTAATGAAAATTATATAAAAGCCATAAGAAGAAACCCAAAAGACAGTTTGAAAATTAAGTACATTGTGGTTTATTTTCAGTATTGTGAAACTATGTTTTGAATTAGTAGAATCCTTTGTTTTCAATGCACGGTTGAGTAATTAGTTGATCAGTAATAGACTTAAACTCATGGGAAGGCCCCCCAGCGAGTTGTAAGGATAGTTAATTTTGTTCCTATTTTGATTTACTCCTAGTGTAGTAGTTTCATTACTCGGTTATGTTTTAATTCGCTCATAGCATGATATTTTAATGATTTTTTTCTCCTTGAATAGTTTTGGTTTAATCCTTTGTTTTCTTAATTTTAGAGCGCTCATAAAAGAGAAACACAAAAATATTTGATTTTCATATGCATTTTCTTTCCAACAATTTGTTTCATTACTTGGTTAATTTCATAGTTGGTGAAAGAAATGTATTTTAGAGTTAATTGCACACATCAGTAATCATTTAGAGTTACAAGTTATTATTTTATTCTTGCTTATGCAAGTAGTTTCATTAGCATTCCTTTTTGAGGTTGTGGTTAATTTCTTTTCTTTATGCATTTATGAATTAAGTTTTCTTTATGAAATTAGTCTAGAGGTTCCTTTCCGCAAAGTTGTGTTGTAGTGTTTTCAATTCTCCAAGTAGCATTAAAATATTTTTCCTGCAATCTAATGTTAGCATTTCCTTTTATGCAATTAGAAATAGGTTTTGAATTCTACAATTAAAATAGATTTTCAAGTATGCAAGCAATATATTTCAATCTAGTTAAGTTATTGGGTTTTGATGTAACTTTGAATAGAGAGAACTTGTGTGTGATTACTCTCTAAATCTCATTCAAACATTTTTCCATAGTTAGGATAATTTCATACTTAGAATAATTCAATCCATAGATAGAATTCCTATCATATATGGTGAACATACATCTCACAAGTACATGAACCTTGGTTGACAATTAATGAAGTAATTTAAGAATAATTAAAATACCTAGCATTTTGGCGCCATTGTCAGGGAGGTGTATATAGGATTCCATTCTTGGTTTGCATATCATTTAGGTAGATTCAATGTTGTAGATGCATAATTAAAGCATGGTAAAAATCATTTATTCATAGCAAGGGAATTTTAGGGGCTAATATTCGTAGGTGGGCTAATTTTCCATACTTTTTCCAAAAAACAAATTCTCCAATTTCCATTTTTTCTTAACATTCACCCAATTTTTATAGTATAAAATTATTTTACCTTAAAAATCACCAAGATCTTATATAGACTGATATAAAATAATTAGAAATCTAGATATTTTTAGAAAATATCATCAAACATTTTATTATTTGTTTACCAGAGACTAGTAAGATTCGCCAAAGTTTCTAAACTTTAAGATAAAATTTCATTCTTAAAATATTCCCTGATTCATAAAGAAAAGGATAATAGGGGTGTATTTATAAGTAGAGGTAGAAGTTCAATTCCAACATCACCACTCACCCCCGCAAGACCTTGTAGTTCCACACCATCCACTCATACTCGTATTCCATCATTTGTAGGTAGACATAGACTTCCTGAGGTGCATAGATTTGAAATCCAACCAAAAGTTGTAGTTCAAGAACCTACATCCCCAATAGAAGTGCTAATTTTCCTCTCTCTGACAAGAGAGAAACTTCTAGGACAAGAACTAGAGGTTCCTAATGAAGAAGAAGAAGAAGAAACTTATTATAATATACCATTAGTAGAGGAACTGGAAGAAGAACTAGACAATCCTATTATAGAACCTTATATTAGCTTTGAGGAATCTACAATGTCAGGGGAAGGAGAAGGAGAAGTACACAATGTAAATGGTGAACTTAGGATTGGAGGTGGAAGAGCTAGAGGAGGAAATAGAGGATGAGGTGGAGTTCGAGGTGGTAGAGGTGGTAGGGGAGAATCAAATCCTTATGGATTTCTCATTTTTTATGAAGATATCACAGCCACAATGAAAAATATCTCACATTTCATCCTTCCTAATTTCCATGGTTTGAGAAATGAGGACCCTTAAACATTTCTCTTTGAGTTTGAAGTTTTATGTAGATTTTATGACTACTTACTTGATCCTCAAAAATTGAAATTATTTCCAGCTACTCTTAAAGATGGAGCAGTTAAATGGTTTATAGGATTAGGAACACATACTATTAGAACATGGGAAGAAATGAAAGATGTGTTTTAGAAAATATAAGGATTATTGCATGCCCCATAAGCTTAAGGATGAAGTCTTTAAGATGATGCAGGAAGAGGATGAAATCCTTGAAGACCTAGTTGAAATATTTGCTTACAATATTAAAAGGGATAAGATGCATAATTCAGATGATGAAACATTAAAATCTCTTTCGCTAAAATCCATCAGAGATTAATAGATTGACCTTCTCAATTTAATGGGCAAGGGAGATGTATCATAACTTTCATTTGGATAAATTTGTCATTTGTGTAAGCATATTTCAAGGGGTAAGGCTAGAATCGGTAAAAATCCAAGAGATCTTGTGATGTCCATAATTAGTAAATCTGCAACTAGAATAGTAAATAGAGATGAAATAGGCAATTTTCTTGACAATTTCAAAACACATATTCTTGGGAGTCTTAGTGAACAACTAGATACTTTTAAGATACAAAACAAGGAAAAAGTTGAGAATGTTGCATTGTCTATTTTTTTTCCTGAATGTACGAAGAAACATACCTTAAGAGAATGTCCCCTTGATAGTATATAAATTTGTGTCATATGTGCTTAAAATCGTAATACAAAGGAATTTCCTTCGATGCCTGGTCTTAAAGCTATTTTTCAAAATGAGGCTTATATAAGCCAACTTGAATCACTCTATTTTATCACTAAAATACCATGGAAAAATCAACAATCAAATATGACTCAAAAATCATATGCACAACCATAGAACAATTGGACTACACCCATTCCTTGGCAACCTCCCTAGAAATGGCACCAAAATTGATAAAGGAATAGAAAGGGAAAAAAAAAATACCGGACTATGATATGCTAGATGAACTTAAGAACGTTTTCGTCAAAATTCCTTTACTCCAAGCTATAAAGGAAATACCAATATTTGCAAAAACTATTAAGGATCTATGCATTAGAAAACCGGGAAAAAAGAAATATGTTAAAAATATCTAATTGGTAGGAAAAATTGTTGGTATTATGATGGGGAAACCGATTGTTCAAAAATATCTAGATCCTGGTAGTCCCATTGTGAAAATTAATATCAATGGTACTGAAATTCCAAACACTTTGATTGGTCTAGGAGAAATCATCAATATTATGAGTAAAAAGACAATGGAGCAACTTAATCTTCCTAATCTTCAATATACTCCTACATTATTACAATTAGCAGATAGATCTGTTATCAAACCAGATGGAGTATTAGAAGATGTGTTTGTTTCTCTATATTCTTGTTAATATCCTGTACATTTCATGATTTTAACTCCCAATAATAATTTAGGAGGCCATCCATTGATCCTTAGAGAATAATTTAGTGGTGATGTTGGAATTGAAATTCTACCTCTACTTACAAATCTACCCCTATAATCCCTTTCTCTATGCATAAATGATTTTTACCATGCTTTAATTATGCATCTACAAAATTGAATGCAACTAAAATGATATGCAAACCAAGAATGGAATCCTATATACACCTCCAAGGAAATGGTGCCAAAATTAATAAAGGAATAGAAAGTAAAAAAAATTACCGGACTATGATATGCTAGATGAACTTAAGAATGTTTTCATCAAAAATCCTTTACTCCAAGTTATAAAGGAAATACCAATATTTGCAAAAACTATTAAGGATCTATGCATTAGAAAACTGGGAAGAAAAAAAAAATATGTTAAAAATATTCAATTGGTAAGAAAAAATGTTGATATCATGATGGGGAAACCAATTGGTCAAAATATCTAGATCCTGGTACTCCCATTGCGAAAAATTGTATCAATGGTATTGAAATTCCAAACACTCTTATTGATCTAGGAGCAACTATCAATATTATGAGTAAGCAAAAAATGGAGCAACTTACGCTTCCTAATCTTCAATATACCCCTACATTATTACAATTAGCAGATAGATTTGTTATCAAACCAGATGGAATATTAGAAGATGTGTTTGTTTCTCTAGATTCTTGGGAATATTCTATAGATTTCATGATTTTAACTCCCAATAATAATTTAGGAGGTCATCCATTGATCCTTGGAACACCTTGGCTAGCTACAGTTGATGCATCCATAAGTTGTAGATCTCATGATATGTATATCTTTGATGGGAATTCGACTAAGAAATTTATATTGTATCCTCCTGCAAAAATAATAACTGAAGTAGAAAGTTAAATTTAGATAGATGATGATAATGAAGACTTCGATGATATGCAACCAATTTATACTCTTTCACAATTAGATGAATAAAATCAATTGATAAACTAAATGAATAATCATGATTCTTCTTCATACTGTAAGCGAGATAAAATTTTTCAAGAGCAATGCAATATTGAATATCTATAATCTCACCAAATGGCTTTACATTCTATAGAAAAGTTTAGCAATTCTCAAGTAGAAATTTTTCCAGATGAAATAATGAATATTTGGAATAATTTCAAAAGAGGAAATTGATATAGATGTTACATAAACATTCTTTTGCCTATGCATGGGAGTATACTGATATGAAAGGAATTGATCCTAAAACTTGTATGCATCATATTATATTTAGGAAAATGCCAAACCAATTAGACAACCTCAGAGAAGGATGAATCAAAATCTAAGAGAAATTGTTAAGGAGGAATTACAAACATTACTTAATGTGAATTTGATCTATCCAATATCAGATAGTCATTGGGTCTCACCTTTAGTGATTGTTCCAAAGAAAAATGGAAAATGGAGAGTGTGTATTGACTATAGGGAATTAAACAAAGCTACATTGAAAAATCATTTTCCATTACCCTTTATAGATCAAGTATTAGATACCTTGGCAGGGAAGAAGTACTTTTCATTTTTACATGGTTTTCATGGATATAACCAAATCCATCTAGCACCAAAGGATAGAGATAAAACTACTTTTGCATGTCCATGGGGAACATATTCCTAAAGAGTACTTCCATTTGGATTATGTAATGCACCTGCCACATTTCAAAGAGAACTTTTAAGCATCTTTACTGATCTAATTCATGATTGTGTGGAAGTATACATGGATGAATTTACTGTGTATGGTGATACTTTTGAGGAAGCTATTGAAATTTTGGAAAAAATTCTTATTAGATGTAAAGAGGCAAACCATTCGTTAAGGCATGAGAAATGTTTTATGATTTTCAAAGAAGGGATTGTTTTAGGCCACCATATTTCAAGTGATGGAATTAAAGTGGATACATCTAAAGTAGAAATAATTTCCAAAATTTCAATTCATGTTTTTCAAAGAGATGTTAGAAGTTTCCTCGGATTTACTGGATATTATTGAAGATTCATAGAAGATTTCACAAAAATAGCCTCTCCACTTTTTAAACTACTTGCAAAATATTTTGAATTTGTTTGGAATTTTGATTGTCAAAAAACATTTGAAACATTGAAACAAAATATTACTAAAGCACCAATTCTAAGAGGACCTAATTGGTCTCTTCCTTCCCACATTTCTACTGATGCTTCAGATACAGGTTTAGGATTTGTGTTGGGACAAAAATATTTAACTCCTTTTGTTATCTATTATACGAGAAAAAATTTGACTCCAACAGAGTTAAATTACATTGTAACATAAAAGGAGTTTTTAGTTGTTATGTATGCCATTAATAAGTTTCATCATTATATCATTGCTTATGAAACTTTCATTCATACAGATCATTATGCCATTAGATATCTAATTAACAAACCACTTACTAATGATAGAATTACAAGATGGTTGATATTGTTACAGGAATTCAACATTACTACTCTTGATAGACTAGGAAAAGAAAATACAGTTGCTCGTTTTCTTTCTAGAATGCAGAATAATAATGATGATGCTCCTATAAAAGATAACTTTCTTGATGAATATATTTTTCTTATATCTATTAAAACACCTTGGTTTGCAGATATTGCTAATTATTTGGCTACAGGAAAGTTACCTCCACAACTATCAGCTAGAGAAAATAAAAAAGTGATCAAAACAAGTGCACTTTATTCTTGGATAGATGGAGAATTATACAAAACTGGACCTAATTTGATCATTTGAAGATGTGTTCGAGAAGATGAAGTACCTGAAATCTTGAAATCTTGTCATGATGAGCCATATGGAGGAAACATTTTTGACAAAAGAACTACTTACAAGATCCTTCTTTTGGGATATTATTGGCCATCTATTTTCAAGGATGCCAAAGAATATGTCAAAAGATGTGATAGTTGTCAAAGAATGGGGAAGCTTATTCCATTAGATGAAATGCCTCTATAGCCATAGGTACTTGTAGATCCTTTCGAAAAATGGGCTCTAGATTTTGTTGGACCAATAAATCCTCCATATAAACGGAAAAGGTACATACTTTTTTGCAAATATTATGTTACAAAATTGGTAGAAGCTAAACCTCCTTTATTTTCAACTGAAAATGTTGTAGTTACATTTCTTTTTGAGGATATTTTTACTCATTTTGGTGTTCCAAGAGAAATTGTGACAAATCAAGGTACTGAATTCACATCCAATTTGGTACAAAATATCATGGATCAATATAAGATCAAGCATCAAAATTATACTCCATATCATCCAATAAGCCAATGGACAAGTGGAATCCACCAACAAAGTACTTGAAGTGATTCTAACTAAGATTTTGCATTTGCATAAGAAGGATTGGGAAGAAAAGCTTCCAGAATCACTTTGAGCATATCGAACCACATTGAGGAACACAACTGGACATACTCCTTATGAGCTTGTCTATTGGAAGAAAGTTTTGCTTCCAATTGAATTCCAAGTGGATACCTTCAAAACAACAACTAAATTGGGCCTTAATCTATCAGAACCTCAAAAACAAATACTAGCACAATTGAATGAGCTAGATGAGATATGACAAGATGTTATCCAAAGAACCATCATAGTTCAGCAGTAAAGATCAAAATGGCATGAAAAATTTATCAAAGCTAAAAAGTTCAAGCAAGGTGACTGGGCTCTTCTTTTTTATTCCAAATTTAAAGATTTTCAAGGGAAATTTCAAACTCATTGGCTTGGTCCTTATGAGATTGATACTATTTTTTATAATGGAGCAGTCAAAATCAAAACTATTGATGATGAACAAGTTACTTTCCTTGTTAATGGTCATAGATTAAGGTTGTATCATAAACCACTAACAAAGGAAGAGTTTTTCAAATATTTGCAAGAGAATTCTGAATTCAAGTTGGTCAAGAAAGGAGATTCTTCTCCTCATTCTCCAACTTCATTGTAATTTTTCTTATTAAATATAAATAAATAAAAGTATAAACATGAAAACCAACTATGTTGGCATGTTTATACAGAAAATATTGACTGAAAACTAAGATTTCTTGGTGGTTTATATTTTCATAATTCCATTTTATTGTCCCAATTTCTTTATATCCTGCTTTTTCTAATAAATTTCAGGTGATAAGAAATACTTCTGAAGACCATATATCTTCAGTGATGACCAAATAAGTAGCAACAATAAAGAATCTTTCCTCTGATCAGAGCAACAAAATTTCAAAATAAGCAGCAACAGAATTTATGACATTCCGCAACTGATCTTCAATTATGCAGCCAAGTCTGAATTCTACGTCTACATCATGATTAGAAAATACATTGCAAAGGAATAGCAAAGGAACTCAAAAGAAAAGGTATGTAGGATGTTGAATTATTTTTCATGTACAAACACTAGGTTTTAACTCATGGGATGATTTCATTAAAGAAAAGCTTGAATTATTAAACCTTATAAGACTGCCCAAAATTATGATCGTTACACCCTGCCATCATAATTACTCATTTAATTACATCAATTCTTCTCAAAAATCGCATACATCTCACCAATCCTATGAAATCGGATCTAAGAATTGTGGGAGATCATGTGAAAAAAGTGAAGTCCTATCATGGAACAAATACCATGTAAGCACCTTACTCTGCTATCATTTTACTCAACCTCATCCCATTTCTAAAACCCTCACCGTTCAACTCTTCTCATTTCATATCAACCTTCCATCATCCTTATTGAAAGGAAATAATCAAAGAATTAGACTTCCTTCTACCATGGGCATCATCGTCTAATATGAACCAAATGGAATCAAGTTTCTTCAAGCATACCCGTGAGTTAGAGACCACTTGCAGCATGTAGGGTGGCTTAATTTCTTTTAAAAAATCGATGGACATGAGACAAAGTCACCAAAGCTTTCACTTGGGATTTTGATGGAGTCAAGGTAGAAATTGGAGACATCAAGCTTATCTTGACAGAGTTTATCGAGGTAGAAGCTATAGAATTTCGCAGAAACAGATAAAGTTAGTTCAAAAATAGGAAAATCAAGGAGAATGACTGGGTAAACTTCCTCAGAGAACCAAGTATGGATATATCCATCTTTAAAAATGGAATTACATTTACAAAATTAAAAGGGAAATGGAGAAATTTATTGTTGGTTATCCATAAACTTTTAACTTGTGAAGGAAGGTTTGAAACTATGTTTTTCTACCATGCTCGACTTTTGATGCATTTTGTTGATGGTAATTAAATAAATTTGCCTTAATTTTTGCTTCAAATCCTTAGAAAGATGGCATCTAGTTTACAAATAGAGTCTAAATCTACTGATAATACCCTCTACCATCATTGACTAATCAAAATTCTCATATGAGAACATTTAGAAGCTAAGGGAGACAATTGGTAGGAATTTCTGGTACGTAACTACTTTATAGAAGTTCAAGAAGAAGAAACAAGTAGAAGGGTTAAAATAAGTTGACAAAGTTTAGCATCAAACCCTAACCATGAAGAAAAAATTGAAGAAGAAAGTCGAGAACAGAATGAAACAGGGGCACCAGGGGACCCATTTGAAGATGACACCCCACTCTCTCACTAATTTTAAAAATGTAAGAAGAAAAATGAAAGCAAAGTTTTAGAATAAATAAATCCATCCTAGATCCCAAACTCCTAAAGAACCTGAACAACTAGAGAAAATGAAGCAGGAACAATTTGGTAAAAAGGGGAAAAGTCAGAACATTTCATAGACAGAAGTAAAGCTAAGAAGAAGCAAAAGAATTTAAAAACTCTCAAATACACAGTCTCCATATATGATTGATCTTGAATAAGAGTGATATAAGGCACCACCTCACACAGTGAGCCCGATAAGGAGAACACTAGACATTGATCTAGTTCAACAAGAAATTTATGACTATGTGGAATCCCTGGAATGGAGAGTGCAACAGAAGGTAAATTCTTCTCAGAATCAAGAAAATGCATTCAATGAAACTCCTTTGTCAGACCATAGACTTGAGGATACTCTGAAGTAGAACATATATGAGCTAGAAGTTCTTAATAAACATCTCACATAGGAAAGGGAAGTATCAAAGGTACAAAATAAGATATTAAGAACTCAAGATGATAACATACTTTTACATTTGTGCCACTGGTATAAGAAAAATAAGAAACTGAAAGAAAACAATAAGTTCCTTAAGAATAAGATCAAGGGTTTGTAGAGTAAGCTTCTGATGAAGAGACCAAGGGATACTTCAGCATTAGAAAAATAAAGGAAAGCATTAGTCTAGATGTTCTTGGACAAGCTTAAAAAATCATACATTGAAGAAGAAAGAAGAACCAATTTTGAATTTTTGGTGCGTGAGTACATTCAAGACATTTGGTGTGGGGAATTTTGAAGTCTAAAATTGTTTCCTTTTTTACTACCTCTTTCCCTCTCCTTTATCTTTTTGTATCAATTTTTGTAGCAATCTCAGCATACTCAAGATTATTTTAGCCTATAAAAGGTACTAATCATCCATGTTTTATAATCTATGTTTCTTTATGAATTATAATGAAAACATCTCTACAATTATAGAATCTTAATCATTTCATAGCTAATGTTAAATTCTGCAACCATATCCATGATTAGATAGGTTGCAATGCATCAAACAAGTGATAAACGGTATATGAAGATGAAAATGTTCACCACATGGTCAACAACCTATCAACATGACTTGGTAGGATATAGATATTAGTAGATCTAAGATTCAAACTCAAAGTCAAACTTTGAGTATGACAGTGTAGCGGTCAAGCAAAGATAATGTTAGGTCCCTATAATACTAGTGATTCCCCCATTATTATTGTCATTGTAGCCCTTATGTTTATTGTTGTGCCCATATTATCCCCCATAGAAGCCCACTATTGTTATTGTTGTGCTCTTATATTAATATTGTTATGTCAACTTTGATTATATTGTGACCCCTTAGACTCCTATATATAGAAAGGAGGTTTTTTCATTTGTATCATCCAAAAATTATTCATTTGTGTAATGTAAAGGAGGTTTCCCCCTCAAAGAGGCTGAATTCTAAGGCATTGATCTTTGTTTTCTATCTTTTTGTGAGATTGTTTCATAACATTTGGTATCAAAGATTTGGATTCTAGGGTTTCGCTGCTCCAAGTAGCTCATCGTGGAATTTTCAATATAACGTTTTTGTTGCAATGTTTCAAAAGAAAAAACAAAAACCCATTTGAGCTGAAATTATTCTGAAACCTGGGTCCAAATTTCAAATCTTGTCTCACTATATTTTCGGAGATATGATCTAAGGAATTTAGGGTTTTTAGAGACTCCCGAATTACATTCCAAACATGTAGCCTTGGGACAATCGTCATAACTTTTTCTCTGAGAATTGGATTGAAATTTTGTAAGAAGTTATAGAAATAAGACGGGCTGTAGTTCTGCATATCTCTTCCAGATTTGAAGATCGAAACTGTGACATGTGGCACATCGTAAAAGTTCGCTCTACTAAAAAATTATATAATCAGGTCATATTGGGAGATCGGAAATAAATTTTCACTGGAGAATCCAATTTTGATAAGACTGGTGGAATTGGAGAGAAGACTCAGAGGGCTAACAAAAGAAGAAATTTCATACCTTGGAGATCTACAATTACAAAGATACAACTGATTCAATATCGAGCTTCTACAAAGCGAAAAAAGGTGTGTAGTCCTTTTTAAATTTTGCATAAGTTTGGGTTGAAAATTAGGTTGAAGTTCAAAGGGCATAGTGAAGCATAATTATCATTAATTTATGCCCTGAAGAAAGGAAATGGAAACACCTATTAAGCAACCTGAAACCTCTAGCATGACTCATGAAGAAGAGGAAGAAATGCAACATGATATAACAAAATTACGAGACCAAGTGCAACAAATTTCACTCTCACAAAAGGTAACCGAAGCTAAGATGAATGACATGGAAGCTAATATGAATGGAGTGCAAGATAATATGGATGGCATGGAAGCTAAGATGGATTGCATGGAAGATAAGATGAATGGAATGGATGCTAATATGGAAGATTTGAAGATAGATTTGAATAAATTGCTACAAGAAATGCTTACTAATGGTGAAAGGTTAGTAAAGGAAACTCATGATGAGAACAAAAGAAATTTTAATCATTATTTCATATACTCTAATGTTGGATTAAAGACCCACCATGTTCCAAAGATCAATATGAGGAAGTTTGATGGAAAGGATCTCGTAACATGGATATTACAAACGAAGCAATATTTCGATCTCCATAATGTGTAAAACACACAAAAGGTACACATTGCAACTTTATAATTGGAACTAAATTAGTTTGTATGGTATCGATGGATTTTCTCTCATAAAAAAATTGTCACTTGGGAAATTTTTACAGAATAAATGATAGCACATTATGAGGATACAAAAAGCAACACATTTTTAGCCAATTGATCAACCTCAAAAAAAGGGTTCAATGATGGAGCACATTGAGGACTTCCAAAAACTGGATATAAGGGTAAATATATTCCAGAGGAGTAGAGGATTGATGTGGTCATAGGGACCTTAAAGGATAACATCGAACATGAGGTTTGCCTTTGGGAACCTGACTCATTGGAGAAGGCATTCAGGTTGGCAAGAAAAATGGAAAGCAAAATTATGGCAACAAGGAAGCCTACCACTCACAACTATAAGGATGGAAGTGTTGTTTCCCCTAGTCTTCCACAACCTACAAGGTTGACACCCCAACAATTGGAAGAAAAAAGAGCAAAAGGGCTTTGTTACAGTTGTGATAGAAAATACTCTAAAGGTCATAAGTGTGTTGAGAAGGAATTATTTTACATAGATTGTGAAGAGGAGGAAGGAAAGGAACAAGAAACATCAAAAGAAGAGGATATACACCAGGAATAAACCCTAGAGAAAGGATAAATGAATCTAACCATATCTTGTAATGCATTGGCTGGAATTACCACTCCTCAAACTATCAAGATAGAAGGACATATCAAGAAGAAAAAGGTAATAGTGTTGATTGATTCGGGCAGTACCCATAATTTATTCATTGTAAGATAGCCAAGGAATTGAATTGCTTGCTATATCCAACACCAGAGTGTCAAGTGATGGTCGCAAGTGGAGGAACCATAAATTTCTCTGGAAAGTGACATAATATCAAGCTATCCATGGGAGACTATGTATTGAATAGCCCAATGCTTTCAATTCCAATGGGTGGTGTTGATGTTGTACTAGGAATCCAATGGCTACAATCCTTGGGTACAATATCTTTTAATTTTCAAGAACTTTTCATGAAATTTTCTTCAGAAGGAAAGGAAGTTGAATTAAGAGGTATCACAGGGAAACCAGGAAATATAATCAGCTCTAATGGAATGACAAATCTTCCAAAGAAAGAACAATGAGGCATAATTTCACAATTATGTTCGCTAGAGTTTCCCACATCAAAATCATCTATTTCTCCATATCTCCAAAAAGTCTTAGACAATCATTCCAAGGTATTTGAGACTCCCAAAGGTATCCCACCTATTCATGATCATGATAATGTTATTCATTTGAATCCAGGAAGTGTTCCTCTAAACATCAGGCCTTACAGATATCCCTATACCCAAAAGAGTGAAATTGAGTGTATGGTTGCAGAAATGCTAGAGGCTAGTATAATTCAACCTAGTCAAAGTTCTCTCTCTGCTCCAGTATTATTGGTGCACAAGAAGGATGGATCATGGCTCATGTGTCCAGATTATAGGGAGCTCAACAAGCTCACTATTAAAGATAAATTCCACATTCCTGTCATTGATGAACTATTGGATGAATTGCATGGATCAATTTACTTCACCATGTTGGATCTTCATTCAGGATATCATCAAATCAGAATGAAGACTGAAGACATTCCGAACACGACATTTAGAACTCGTGAGGGTCATTATGAATTTTTGGTCATGTCGTTTGGCCTTACCAATGCACCTTCTACATTTCAAGGTTTGATGAATTCCATTTTCAAACCCTTCCTTAGAAAATTTGTGTTAGTATTTTTTGATGATATACTAATCTATAGCAAGCTTGGAAGGATCATATTCAACATTTTGCCAAGGTACTCAAACTATTGGAGGAGAAACAATTGTATGCAAAAAGCTCCAAATCTTTCTTTGGAGTACAAGAGGTGGAATATCTGGGTCATATTGTATCTCATGAAGGTGTTAAGGTAGACCCTAGAAAAATTAAAACCATTAAGGAATGGAAAATCCCAAAATCCATAAAGCATCTGCGAGGATTTCTCGGGTTGACAGGATATTATCACAAGTTTGTTAAGAGTTATGGGAGAATAGCAGCAACTCTAACAACATTATTGAAGAAAGATGCATTTTCATGGACTCCAGAAGCAACGAAGGCCTTTGAACATCTTAAAGAGGGAATGTGCCAAATACCGGTCTTAGCTACAACAAACATCACAAAAACCTTTATTGTGGAATGTGATGCCTCAAGAAATGGAATTGTTGTTGTGCTTAATGCAAGAAGAAAGACCCATTGCTTTCAAAATTCATCCAATCAAAGGAAAGTATTTGCATAAAGCTATTTATGAGAAGGAAATGTCAGCAATACTACATTCACATAATAAATGGCGACCCTACCTAATGGGAAGACACTTCAAGGTAAAAACGGATCATGATAGCCTTAAATACTTTTTAGAACAAAGATTATCTTCAGAAGAGCAGCAAAAATGGATCACAAAGATGTTGGGTTATGAATTTGAAATCATCTACAAAAAAGCGAAGCAAAATGTTGTGGCTGATGCACTCTCAAGAAATGATGAGGATGTGGAATCATTTCTTTGCGTCATTTCTATTATCCAACCAGATTGGATAAACAAAGCAAGGGATGAATGGAAGAATGACGAAGAAGTGTGGGCACTCATTCAAAAATTACAACAAGATCCTAGTACATCTGATACATTTAGCTGGAAAAATGATTTGTTATGGTACAAAGATCACTTATACCTATGTCAAAATTCCCAACTCAAACAAAATATTCTTATGGAATTGCACGCCTCTCCCTTAGGAGGGAACTCGAGATTTTTAAAAACTTACCACAGGGTTAAGAAGGATTTTTTTTTGGGATGGCCTTAAATCTAATATTCAAAAGTTTGTGGTGGAATGTTTGGTTTACCAAAAAAAATAAGTTGAAACAATTAATACCCAGGGTCTATTACAACCTTTCCCCATTCCAAGTCAATGTTGGGAGGAGGTTTCTATGGATTTCATCACAAGTTTACCCAAGTCCAAAGGAAAGAGTGTCATCATCGTGGTAGTTGACAGACTTACCAAGTATGCACACTTTTGTGCATTATCTCATCCATTTAAAACCAGTACAGTTTCTACTGCATTTATGGAAACAATTTAAAAGCTACATGGAAACTATTGGGCAGCAGATCCCCCTCGTAATGATTTTGGGGCTTAAAGACCACAATTTTGGGTATTAGTATTATAAAGGCTCCGCAAAGTGCATGGAGCGCGAATTGTAATAAGTCAAGTCAAAGGGTTGTCCACCCGAAAATAATGTAAGATAATAGGAAGCGAGTCAGCCTACCCATGGTCTGCAGACCATGGGAATTTATAAATAGAGCAAGGCTTTAGGTTTAGAAGTCGGTTCTTAGTAGTTTTGATTAGATCTGAAGTGTTATGGGTTGTTAACAACAATATTCGCTCTGAGCCTGTAAGTCTGAGTCGTGGTTGGTAGTAGTAGACTAGGCTTTGCAGCTGTGTGCACAGAGGCCTGGTAGAGTCCGCAGTTGTGTGCGCGGACTCCTGCGGCTGAGTGCGCAGGGTGGAATTGGGTTGTACTGGAATAAAAGATTAATAAAAGATAAGTGTTTCTGAATTATTGTCCATCTGGTCGCAGATTTGAGTGTTCATTCTTATGTTATGGTTTTATCCATATCTTTAAAGTTTATGTTGTGCGCACTGGTTATAAATATTGAATGTTGATTAATACCATTAAATAAAGTCAGATCTATAATAATAACATACTAGGGGTAAGTGATCTAGAAAGTGCCTCCTCACATAGTTATGCGAAGGCCAAACAGCTACGCAGAGCAATGCAACTGCATAGATCGGATCACGACCCCATTAGACCTCATCAAGACATCCCTAGGGTGTAGAAACCTGGTTCCAGCACCCTCCTGTACTACCTTGGGTGAGACTTCAGTCCGCGCTCCGTGAACTGTTGCCGAAAGGGCCAGTAGTATGGGATTTGTTTAGCTAAAATACTTCTGAACCTGGGTCAGGCCGCAATAAGCCAACAAATGGATCCGTTGAGGAGACTAGGATATTCCTAAGGGATGTCTAATGTCGGAACACTGGAACCCTACTAAGAAGGAAATTGAAGAGTGGTTAGATTAGAAGCTTCACGAGTTTGTATTACAGGAAAACAAAACCCCACAGATACTCAAGAAGAGGTGGCTGGATTGCTACATATATACAGAAATCCATGAGATCTTCTTCACGACCTTTTCATCAGAGCTATATGATTGGATAGCGAGGCTAGCCGACGGCCAGGGAAGGTGCAAACTCGATCAACCAATAATGTGGACTCCAGAATTGGTGTGCAAGCTAGAGGCATCTCAAGATAAGATCACGCGGGTCATAGACCATTGGCTTGATCGGATAATAGGAGGGTTTATCACTGAATTTGCGATAGACACGACTATAAGCTACAACGAAGAAAAAAGGCATTTTCTCAAGGGACCACGAGGTAAGTACATCAAATCTTTGAATACCTAGATTAAGATGTTGTTATGTGAAAAACGGGTGATGTGAATACATTAATGAGTGGAACAATGCGGAGCAGAAAGGTATACAAAGGTATCGAAGGGTTAGGAAACAGTCCTTTAATTTCACCTCCGTGAGCAAGTGAGGAAGAGCACGCTTAGGTTTCTCCGAGGAGTGTGGTCAATTTGGTAAGGCAGCGCATTCCACAATTGTCATCTCCACTTATGCCATCACCCACTTCACCGTCTTCACCTCCATCTTCAACCACCCCACCTCCACCCAACCCATCATTCAGCATGGAAAGTGCAATCAAGCTACCCGTATTCAAAGGTGTAGGGAATGAGGATCCAGATCACTTATGGTTCGTAGTAAGAGCGGTATAGGAAGTCCACAGGGTTACGGATGACAACATCAAGAAGCCACATTTGTGAGCGCACTGCAGGATCGCGCGCTAACCTGGTATATCAAGCACGCAAATGATTACCCAAATGCAAGAATAGTTGAAATCCAGACTGTGCTGAATAGAGAGTTTAGCCGACCGAAGTCAAAGACTCAGTCAATCATTGGGTTTAAAGAGATCACGATGCTTTCGGGCAAAACCCCCTAGGATCTGGATCAGAGATTGAAGAGCACAATCCACAAGGCTAATATGACACTAACGGATGCACAGCATCACATGTGGTTTTTGGCGTCTTTAACACCACACCTGAGGATAGTGCTATCACAGCAGAAGCTTTCAACCCAGGAAAAAACATTGGAGATAGCAATGAGGTTGCATGAAACTCCGATACAGGATCCTGGGTTGGGAGTCCAGCAGATCTATGCGCAACTACAAAACCTATGCTTGGAGATGTAGAGTTTGAAACAGGCTAGGGTGCCCCAGCCAGAAGCACACGAAGAATTGTGGTGCATAAAATGTATAGGCCAAGGCCACGATAAGGATCATTGCCTGATATTCATGAACTATCTGGCGAGGGGGACCAATGTTTTTGAGACCAGAGGTACAGGCAGGGCCAAGTGCGGCGCCCGTGCTCTAGTGCGTGATCTGTCAAGTGGGAGGAAAGCACATGACGGACAACTATCACCTATTGTAGAAGTTTACACAGAACCCTCAGCAACTGTTTTGCAATTTTTGTAGATCAGTAGGCCACGATGAGTGAAACTATCGAAGTTATGAATTGTTGATGGATCGAACACCTACCTATAGGATGCAAACCAAGGTGTGAGGTTAGGATCCAACCGCAGCAATAGCACGTGGTGGATTCCAGGGACGTGGAGGAGGACGAGGAGGAATGGGACTCAGATGAGGACATGGATAGTTAATCTGCTACAATTGTGGAGGACCTAGGCACTACGTGCGTGACTGCACAAACCCAACCAAAACATGTTGCTCATATTTTTATCAGTTTGATCATGAAGCGATAGATTGTCCCACACTGATCGTACAGATGCACGAAAAAGGGGTACTTCAGTCTACTCCAACACAGAATATCCAAATGATGAGGTCTGAACTGCACGAAGAAGACCCCAACGTGAACATGGTACTCAAAAGCGGTGTAACCACAAGGGAAGATAAGGGAATCAACTTGAGTAAAATACATTGGTTCGCAAGGCCCCTACAAAGCAACCTAAGTTTGACCTAGAATGCGCAAAGGAAACATTTATGGAAGCTAAGAAGAGCTTCACGGAGGCCTCTACTTCAGGTAGTAAGGATCAACCCGAGCCGAAAATGGATCCTTCTATGCTAACTACCTTTTTAGAGACATGCATGAAGTTGCTACGCGACAATAAGGTAGTTAAGGGACTACAAGAGCTGATGACTAGGTGGGTCGAGTGAACCATGCGTGCTCCAGAAACTAGGAAAGCATGCTTTGTGCACCAGGCGAGAAATGTGATTGATGGCGCAGATTGGTGAATATGAGATGGATCAGGTCATCCTGGACTTAGGGTCAGATGCGAATGTGCTACCTAAATAGACATGGGAGCGCATGGGTAGGCCCACATTATAGTGGTCTCCTATTCAATTATGGATGGCAAACCAACAAAAGATCTTTCCCATGGGGAGATTGCAAGGAGTAACCATGGATATCGAAGGCACGAGCACACAAACGGATTTTGAGATATTAGAGATTGTGGATGACAGTAACCCTTACCTCGCGTTTCTAGGAATAGATTAGGCCACTGATATGAATGGAGTCATTAACTTGAAGAAGTGAAAGATGAATTTCGAGAAAAACTCCCTACGCATGGTAGTTTTGTTAGATCCAGCCGAAGGAGTGTGCTACACTGAACTTGTGCACGACGAGGACATTGATGATGAACTGGACTGCATTTACTAGATAACGGCACAAGGCCAGGATCAGGTGAATCCAACCACGGACGACATAATTTGATGGGAGTGCGATAGTTCCTGCACTTCAGTTTCAGATGAAGAAATAGAGTGATGGTAGAACCGATTGCATGAAGTAACAACGTTGAATTGTAATATGATGGTTAGATCACTGTGATGCGTGATGACTAAAGCAAGGGAACTGCCAACAAACAATGGTGCAACAAACATGGAGGAATTCTTAGACCACTGTGAAAATTCAATATAGGAATAGCAACAACATGATGCGCAAAAAGGGATGTTGTGCACGACAACTGCACAATGGTGGAGTACATGTAAGAAGACTAGGTGGAACTGGCGCAAATGTAGAAGGCGGATGTGTGTATGGGTTGGAAGTCCGCAGCGTCGAAAGCGATCTGGGCAACAAGGGCGAAGTGGTTTGAGTGGCCGCCTGCGTCAAGGGATGCAGACGTATGGTGTGCAACCCCTTCCCAAAATAAGGATCAAAATCAGAACCTGACACAGTAGCAGGGAAGGCGATGACCCCCACAAGTAGTCCATGACGAAACATTCAAAAAGACATGCGGAATCATGAACAAAGTTCACCAGAAAAAATGAACCAATTGGGATCTGTGCATACCAGTGGTTCGATGGGCCTGTAGGACCATAAGCAAGAAGAGGAGTGCAAAGATGACCCCATCATGGACAAGAAGGGATGAAACCAGGAATCCCCAGACCATAGCTCCCGTAGTTCGGACAGGATGCGAGGACGTGGGTAAAAGAATTCGGCAGTTACAGGAAGCCATTCGGTGAGGGAGCTTGGAACTTCACAAACTCGATGAAGAATGGGCACGGCTGAGGAGGAAAAGCGTGATATTAGGCAAAGAACTCAACAAACTAGAAATCGGAGTCGCACAAGTGGGCCACGAGAAACTAACCATGATGGGACCAGGCCTAGCTAAACCTACTACTTCATTAGAAAGAGTTGTGACCCTGCTATCATGGTTGCGGCCACACCTTACTAAACAGAGGGGTGTACCATACAAAGAAGAATGCGATGCACTACTAAACATAAGAGTCTTTGAAGGATGCCTACAGCTCGGGCTAGCAGGAAAGTTGAAGCCTCGCACCTGGGGTGCGACCACCTGACTATTTGTAGAACACACAGTCTCAGCGCTCCAAGCAGTTGAAAGAAGGCATGGGACTATAAACAAGTATGTAGGAGAGCTGCATGGAAAGGGGTTCCGTGCAGGGCTAGTAGGTGACCAGGATCGCAGTCGTGCATAAGAGGTTGCACTGCTACGCAGGTAGGCTAGGAGGTGACCGTTGATGTCACTGTTCATGACAAGAGGTCCGAGTTAAGGTAGAAAGGATAGGGCGGCAACCCATTAAGACAGAAATTAAGTGCTAGATTCAGGATGATCTGCCGCTAAGAAGATATTAACGACTCAGAAGTGGAGGGAATGGTCGAATTCAAATTCAAGTGTTACTATAAAATCCCTTGGGGTAATCTCGAAATAACACTTGGATATTTGATATTTGAGCTAGTACAAAGCAGCGAGCGCCAAGCTACCTAGCCACCAACGAGTAAGTGGCCGAACGAATCTAGGGTAGAAACAATGTCAGCTGCAAGAACCAAAGTGAGATTCACGGAAGAGCCCCATCTGACCTACAAGGAGCCTGGAGAGGCAGTAGTTGCACCAGAGGTTCCAAAGTCCCCACACATGGTGCGGCCCCAGAAAGACAAGTACGCAATGGGGCCAGTCCAGGTATCACCACGATTCAGTAAATTGTCAATGGCAAAGAAGGGCAAAGTTGTCACCACTTAAACTGAGGAGGAAGAGGAAAATTTACAAGCCCTGATCGCTCAAATTGAGGCATAAGACAATGAGGCAAAAAAAATTTCCCAAGTACCTTCGATGATAATGCTACCACCATACATCTCCCCATGGAAAGGGATGGCCAAGATACCGAAGGACCTGGAGGCCACGAAGAGTGCGCTCCAGGCCCTGCTTCTCCCGAATGAAATAAGATTTGATGGTCCGCTGCTGGGACGGGTACCGAATATCAAGTTCGAATACTGGGACCTCACGGACAGTGAGAAGTTCCCCCACTTGGCCGCAGAGAAATTACTACAGCAGAAGTGGTTAAGGGGTGTGGAGAAAGCGGGATTACTCCATCTGAGGTGGATACCCCACTACCACCGTGCGCCCATCACAATTTTTGTTATTCGACAGCTACTATGTCTAGTACATGATGAGTATCTCTGGTTGGAGGAGCCAATTCCCATCATGGCTGATTTAATACACCGGATTTCCCAACTGCCTACCAAAGGAAACAATCCCGCAGCCATAGCAGGAATGAGCAGTGACATGGGCCTTGCAAAAGCTATGAAGGCCAAATATAAGCTGGAGAAGCAGAAGTGAGGGTATGTAATAGCAAGTATCAAAGACTGAGGGGTGCGCCTCACCACCTAGTTACTGGCTGGCATGCTCATGAGGAAATGCCACGCAGACGAGGTGCCAACATCTGTCATTGCACTAGCAGAGTAGTGTGCAGAGGGGGTTCAGTTCAACTGGGCACAGTTCCTCTGTGATGAATTTTTGATGAATTGTAGGGAAGCCCAGGAGCAGGGTAAGACCTTCCACTACGCGTGGTTTCTCTTATCCATCCTGCTGGTTGTAGGGGAGTTGCCGAAGGATATCCAATTTCCCACCATTGAGAGGAACCTACCTGAAGCTGTGAGGTATAACTCGCTTTGGGCAACAAAAGATGCCACAAGGATTTGTGAGATCAAGGTGTTTTGGGTATTCATGGAGGCAAGCATCCAAACATGGATCGACTGTAGGCCGCGATTATCCCTGACAGTATACAACAGTTTGCAAAGCGCGGCCAAGTTGAAGGCGGATATGCATAATATGTATATCCGGGCGTGAAATGATCCAACCTGAACATGGGTAAAGCTTTTGTTCATTGCAATAGATGATGAAATCTTCGAGGTAATGGCAGCATGGCCTTCAGAGTGGTGCACCCCCGACTTGGCTGCATTAGAAAAGATTGTTGCACAGTAGCGAAAGAAGGAAATCAAGCTGTGCATCACAAAGTTGGCGGAAAGGATGCACCAGGAACAGAAAGCAGCCACGTAGTGGGAGGCGACTGAGGCAGTAGCGACAACGACGGCAGAAACCCCGACCGCGCCCACCAACGAGACCATGGAAGATTAGGAAATGTCCACGGATTAGGACATCCAGGGGGAAGTGGAGACACAGGAACGCACGAAACTTACCACAAAATCGACCCCACTCAAGAGGCTGCGTGTCTAGGGGCAGCCACGTACCCGTAAAAAGACAAAGACAACAAAGACCTTGGAGGGAGATCTGCTTGCCAGTAGTGAACCAGTTTGTGATGTCACTAAGGGTGCTCTAGAAGAATTGCTGATGGAGTAGACAAATGTGTTGGGGGTGCTCAGAGCGCAGTTGGAGGCATTACAAGTGCGACCCCCAGGGGTGATGACACCGAACCTTACGAAAGGTGCATTCGCAGCTGAGTAGATGGTGCGTGCCCACACAATGAACACTTTGGTGTTACCAGCAGGTGTCATTCTAGCAGAGGTTGAAGGTGACATGAGGGGTTGGGGGTTGAATTTGGCCGCCCTTCCTAATGAGACCCTATACTAGCTGCAGGATGGGGTAACCACTGAGCTCCATGCTCAGGAAGGCGCACCCTCTAGGTCTTAATGGAGCAAAAGGGAAATCTGGAGTAGATCAGTCTACAGTGTGATGACTTGGTTGCACACAAACAAGGATTGGAACAGGCCATGGAGGAGGTCTGTAGCAGTGTACCAGAACTAGCTGTGCCAGTGGAACTTCCAGCAGCCGAAAATATTCATCACATGGTGGAAGGATTGCCTAGGGCCCAAGAGGAGGCCGCAAAATTCCAGTTGGAGTTGACATTACAGATTGTGGAGATGAGGCTGAAGGCACAACCCTCTACACCCCGGAAGTCAGAGAGCAGTGCCACCGTGCAATTCAAGCAGGGTGGGAAGTGATAGAGCGCGTTGTACATGACTACACGAGATTGTTGGATCAGTCCCTTCTTACACTCACATCACTACAAGAAGACCCAACGCTATAGCAGGTAGAGACAGAAGCATGTTGCAGTAGGATTATGACAATGTCTGGGGGGCCGTGCAAACGGTCACCCTCACTTAGCACTTGGCCAAGATGAGGGAGGCCTAGGCTCTGAAGGAACAGGTCAATGCCACATGATAAAAATAAGTCAAGCTTAAAGCATGCATCTAGCCTTGGCTCAAGGAAGCCTTCATGATCATCACTACGATTGAGGGGAAGCTGACCCAGATGTAGGACACATATGCGCTAAGCAAAGAAGGTGCCTTCGATAATTCATCAAAAAATCGCGCACAATTGATACAGTGGACAGAAGAAGAATGTGTGGCAGATGTCAGCGCAGCACAGAGGTTGCTGGATGGACTCCGAGTGAAGATCATTGCACCAGTCGAGTGACTCGGGATGAGTTGCGATGATTGTGTTAGGGGCCTGATGGGCAGCAGATCCTGCGCGTAACGGTTTTAGGGCTTAAAGCCCACAATTTTGGGTATTGGTATTGTAAAGGCTCCGCGAAGTGCGCGAAGCAAAAATTGTAATAAGTCAAGTCAAAGGGTTGTCTGCCCGAAAATAATGTAAGATAATAGGAAGCGAGTCGGCTTGCCCATGGTCTGCGGACCATGGGAATGTATAAATAGAGCAAGGCTCTAGGTTTAGAAGTCAGTTCTTAGTAGTTTTGATCAGATCTGAAGTGTTATGGGTTGTTAACGACGATATTCGCTCTGAGTTTGTAAGTCTGAGTCATGGTTGGTAGTAGTAGAGTAGGCTCTGTAGCTGTGTGCGCAGAGGCCTGGTAGAGTTTGCAACTATGTGCACAGACCCCTACAGCTGATTGCGTAGGGCGAAATTGGGTTGTACTAGAACAGAAGATTAATAAAACATAAGTGTTTCTGTATTATTTTGCATTTGGTCGCAGATCTGAGTGTTCGTTCTTATGTTATGATTTTATGTATATCTTTAAAGTTTATGTTGTGCACACTGGTTATAAATATTGAATATTGATTAAGACCGTTGAATAAAGCTAGATATACAATAATAACATACTAGAGGTAAGGGATCTAGAAAGTGCCTCCTTACATAGCTACGTGAAGGCCAGACAGTTTCGCAGAGCAGCGCGAGTGCGCAGATCGGATCGCGACCCCACTAGACCTCATCATGACATCCCTAAGGTGTGGAAACCTGGTTCCAACACCCTCCCATACTACCTCGGGTGAGACTTCACTATGTTCTTAGCGGATTGTTGCCGAAAGGGCCGGTAGTGCTAGATTTGTTTGGCTAAAATACTTCTGAACCTAGGTCAGGCCCCAATAAGCCAACAGAAACCCAAAGATTATTGTAAGTGACAGAGATCCCATTTTCACTAGAAATTTTTGGAAAGGATTATTTTCTTCTCTTGGTACCCAAGTAGCTCATAGCTCATCTTATCATCCTCAATCTGATGGGAAAACTGAGATAGTAAACAAATGTTTGGAAGGATATCTTCGTTTCTTTGTATCTGATAAATGGACACAATGGGTCAAATGGTTGCCTTTGGCTAAATCGTGGTATAACACTTCCTTCCATACTGCAGCAAAAATGACCCCATTTATGGCACTTTATGGATATCATCACATCATATTTAAGGGAAAATTCTAAGGTTCAAGCAGTGAAAGATCACATCGAGCATCAACAACAAGTTCTCCAACTCTTAAAGGATAACCTAACTTTGGCACATAATAGAATGAAACAACTGCCAGATCAACATCGCAACGAAAGAAGTTTTGATATAGGTGACTGGGTATTGGTTACAACCAAATAAACAAATGTCCCTCAAGCAAGCTAAGAAGGATAATAAAATATCACCAAAGAATTATGGTCTGTACAAGGTGTTGCAAAAGATTGATACTATGGCATACAAATTGGAGCTTCCTACAGCTTCCGAGTGCACCTAGTTTTCCATGTTTCATGATTAAATAAGGTTATTGGTGACAAGCTCCCAGTTCAAACAATATTTCCAGAACTTAACAATGAAGGAAAAATCATATTGGAACCTGAAGCAGTCACAAAAACAAGAACTTGACAGCTGTGAAATCGATCAATTTCGGAGTATCTTGTCAAGTGGAAGAACTTACCCGTTGAATATTCCACATGGGAGGATGAGAATTTTATACAAAAGCATCTAGAACTACTCAAGCATTGAGGAAAACACTTTTTTGAAGGAGAGGGGCATAGGTCCCTATAATACTAGTGATTCCCCCATTACCATTGTCATTGTAGCCCTTATTTTTATTGTTGTGCCTGTTACAGGGAAAAGTGTCTATATAGAACTGCTCTATCCCACTAAGGTGTGACAGCTGCATTAGAAACAAACAGAGAAAAGCTACTCTTGTTTTTCCTTTATGAATTATAGATAGAGAGGAACAGAAAGACCAACCTCTGTCTTGCGCTAATCCTTTGATTCGATCCCTCTCTTCTTTGATAGTCCTCAGCTACCTGCTCCCTTACACGCCCAGCTTCACAAAGTACCTGTAAGATCACAGAAGCATAGCACTATACAAAGACATGGATCTATAATCATAAACAATCTAGGATCAGATGTAAATTGACCATACAAATGTAACAAGCATCAATGATACAAAAGCATAGAGGAAAACTCAAATAGCTTTTATTGATAAACAAGAAAAGATCCAGGAGGAGTTACAACCAGTGGTTCCTGACCCAGCATCAACCTCCCAGAAAAGAAGCCCCTCTTCACCTCAAACAAAGCATAGATCACCCAACAATCTGATGTTTGTCTCAAAAAACCAACAGCAATTCCTTACAATATGCAAAATTCCACCCTCTGGATCTCTGGGATGAGGGATCCATATATAGATATCTGTAAGGGGGATGAGTCAGCTTGTGATTTGATTGGTGCCTTCTCTCTGATAGTTCTTGCTTCCACTTGGAGCCTGAAGGCCTCTTACTCATCCTCGGTCGAATTCAGTGAGGCAAGTGTCACAGGAGAAGATTCTGGAAGCTTCCATTGTCTCTCCACCTCGCGGAATGACACTGCCATTTGTCATTTCTCGCCCATCGCACCCCACAGAAGGGACTTTTGAAATGCAACGCACCCTCATAGTGTATTTAGGTGCAATTCAACACACCTAGCCAGTGGAGCAGCTGAAATGATCCTATTTTGACCAATTCTGAGCAGTTTCTCATGGAGAACTTCTGGGAGAAGCTGTAATCTGTTGACCTTGTTCCTTTAGGAGTTAGAACAACACTTTTAGGGACTTAGGAGCCCTTGATTTATGGACATTTCATGCTTGCGGTTGCAGGGCACAAAAATGTCTATAACAGTTGCCCCCTAAAGTATGAGGCCGTTAACCTTTTGGTGTCGGGTGAAATGCTTTATTATGAGGATCCGAAGTTCTTTCAATGCTGGGAGGAGACCTGTAATAAGATACAATACAATACATTATCTTCATACTATTTTCATGATCTAGCTGAGGCGGGCATTCCCATGCTCAGCTTTATAAATTCATTTTCATGTACATAGGATAGACAACCGTCTGAGTGTAGACTGATGATTCTGATAGAGCCATCATCCTTTTGAGTGGATGATTATCTGTGCAGCAATGATGTACATTTAATGCTTTTATTTCCCTGAATATATATCGCAGCCCGGATGGATGAAACTAGATCCGGGGTCTTCAATCTCGTCTGATCTTCACTCGGAGTACAAGTCGATCCATGTGAGAAATGTTCTGAAGTCGAACATGGAAAGACATCGCTTGATTACCAGTCAATGATGTAAACCGTTAACAAGCGCGAGAGGAATCACCGATAATGATAATGACCCTCAAGGTACTGCAGTACAATTCACGTGGTGTGAATCAAGGACTTGGCATCGAACACCACGCAAAATCTTTCGGTCGAAGGCCATTGATGTAAACCTATCGCCGGAAGTGAGAAACTTGCCATTGAGGCATGCAAGCTTCAAAGTACTGAATGGGGTGTTCCTAGATCAACTTCTTGGATAATGAGCTGATGTCGAACAAAGTGATCCGTCACAGGAGGGCCTTAATGAATCCCACATCAATGACACGGAACGGAGCAAATGATTTTGATGGAGGTGAAAACGATCTAGTGATATAAGGTTCAGGGTGGCGGTCATGAAAGAATGGAGTATAATGTATGGTAGTGGGTGAGACACAGGTGAATTCTCTGAATGACTTCTCTTGAACATATCAGCGACACTGATGTGATGGATTGGTAGCATTAACCCCAAATGTGGATGGTATGGCGTGACCATGGTGATGTGACCGATGAATGAAACAACCCAACCCGAATCGGACACGGAGTGGAAGTGTCATGTTCAAGAGCGACTTGCTACCAATAAAGTTTCTTTGAGTTTTCTTCCCAATTTTCCCCAGTCATTGCTGACCAGTACCTCTTTATTTTTGTCAAGCTTGAGGAGGATAACATATGCTTTTTCTATAATTTTCCCTTCGGGCAAACCCATCGCTATGTTTTAACGAGCCTAGCGATAGTGAAACTCATTCTCGTCTATAGACAAGTTTGTCGCTATTAATATTTTTAACGAGTTTAACGACAAAGATAACTCGGTCCTTTTCAATTTTAGAGAGTCTGAAAAGGAACGTAAAGGAAACTCCAAAATTCCTTTTTCGTCATCTAATCCCTTAAGTCCAAAAAATTATAGAACAATACAGAAGGGATGAATTTTCGATACTTTTAACGAGCCGAACAAAACAAGCGCTCAATCTTTTTGTGTAATAATCCCTCAGGTCCAAAAAGATTAAAATCTAGAGGAGGGATAGCACTTCCTGTCCCTTTAACGAGCTGGAAAGGCCAAGGACTCGGCAATCTTTTCATATTTTACGAGTCAGTTGAAAAGAGCTTAAAGGAGACTCGTCTTTTGAGCAACGAGTGATAAAACGGGTAGCAGCTAATTCCAGGTAAGGTTTGGAATTTTCCAATCACGGCAGTGTCACAAGGATGGCTAGCGAAATCACTCTTCGCAGCTGTTCCTCAAAATGGGTAAACAATCAAATGGAGGTGAATGATCGGCCAACGAAAAAGTGGAGGTGACGGTGCGAACACGACCAAGGCTTTAATGGCTGAAGTACTACATTCACGATGGTTATTTACCGGAGAATAGTTCATTTTCTAACGAGCTTAAACGAGGGTGGAAACATTTGCTCATGTCTTATGTTTATTTTTCAACGAGCTTGAACTATGTGCTAAAACTGCTCGATTAATCCAGTCGTATGATAAGAATGTCTCATATAAAAACGGCAACTTTTATAGTTTTGCCCAACGTCCTTTCTTTATGCAAGTTAGGAGACGACCAATCCTATGAGTTTAAAGGGTTAGAGGTCCTATAAATTTAAAAAATAAATAGTCGCTCTTCGCTTGCACTCCAAAAGGTTTTCATGCCCCCAGGTATAAAACAGAGTTTCAAGGTTACCCCTTCTTCAGTCCGTTAAAACATTTGTTTTACCGAGAGAGGCCTACCTCTTACAGGTTACCCAAAGATTGTTCTATTCACTGCGCAAACAAAACACTTCTTCGGCGATGTCTACCGAAATAAACAAAGGTGAGCGGATGGTATGGCGTGATCGTCCCTGACATAACTTTGACAAGAGGATCTTGTTCCAGTCCAACTCCCCCTTCCAATCACGGACGGGAGTACGGAGGTCATATTCTCTCGTGGAAACCTACCTTATACCCGAAGTTTTCCTGCCGAAGCAGACCAGGATGCATGCCCCCTAGGTTTCAGTCATGTCCCCCTGAATCACTCGTGCTCATCGGGTGGACGGACAGGAGATTGAGACATTTCTTGCATGAAAAGACCATTCAGGGATGGTATATGACTATTTGCTATGTGTGATCCGGAAAATGAAAGCTGGTCTACGAGCTTGACCACTCTTCCTTCGTGCGGAAAACACATTACTCTAAAGAGTGAGGAGACAATTGCTCCCATGCAATAAATATAGTCTCGTCCAAGGAGTAGATTGTAATCTAGGGGTCCTTGAACTACCATCACGTTCATGTGAACGGTTTTCCCTCTCAATGTTATGGGCACATTGGGAAGGATCCCTAACGGTCGACTGGTTCCTTTATCAAAGCCTGTCAGATTTCTCATCTCAGGCAAAAGCAATGGAAAACCAAGCGCTTTCCAAGCAGTTGAGGAAAGGATACTCATAGAAGCCCCCTCATCTATGATGGTACCAGCCATAACCATTCTATATATTTGAACAATAATTCGGAATGGTACACTAGCTGGTAAATGGGGTCTGCCTAGTTGATTCCAGTCGAAGGAGACAACTAGGTTGCTTGGAGGTGGGACCGAATAGACGACCGGGTACGACTCTGAAGAACTTCCTTCCTGTCGTAAAGGAATGGGTAAATTGCCCCCATGTTCGTTGGAGTCTGTGCTTATGAAGAGAATTTGGATGGTGTCATCCTTGTTCTCTTCAGTGACTGTATCATCTGAAGATGAAACCTCTGAAGGCAAGACCGGGTCAACTGCCACCTCGACCTTTTGACTTTCGTCTGGTATGGATTCAGATGGTTTATCTTCAATGATAGGTGCTTCAGCCGACCACCTGAGCGGGCCAGCCAGATTTTCAACTGGTGACGGACTCGGCAAGAGTTTTTTATATCCAGGAGGAAGTCGTGACGGTGAAACCGGACGATCGTCCAAAACTCTTTTAGCCTCGTCTAAGAAGGGACAACGGTGGACAGCATGATCGCCTTCGCACAGTTTACAAGGAAATCTATATTTTCCTTTTTGTCCTGGGGCTTCACTTTCACTAGTTGACGGTGTGTTTTCAACATGATCATCAGAGGTTGACGACACCGGGTTGTGCAAACGGGAGACCAGTCCCTTAAGATCCGAGGGATGCAAGGACAATCTCTGTGATAGTGGTCTCCCTTGCAAATGACACATGGCGATTTAGGCCTGGTCGGTGCAGTGTGTTGATTTTCGTTAGATGACACTCGTTTGCCCCCATTCTCTTTTGGCTCCTTCTTCTTCTTCTCTTTCTTCTTCTTTTCCTTCTTCTCCTTAGATACTTGACTTTTGGCTTTAGTAGCCCCATCAAGCGAAGAGGAAGGAGGAGAGGAAGAATTAGAGGAAGTAGAAGGTTGGTGGGTAACTCTGGACTCGTCTAATTGCTGATTCGATTGTTCAGGAATAGTGGTGTTCTGAACGACAAAGGTTGAGAAGAGCCATACAGGCAAACCAATTGTCAGTCCTGGAAGCGACAATGTGGCCATATGGGGTGCACCAACATCTCCCCAAGAGGAGAAGGGACTAGGATTTCCTCCAAGGGGAATTCCTTGGTTGGTGGACTCCATTTTTCTCAACCCAAGATCAACGTAGGAAAGGGGTAATGAATATTCCGTTTAAAATAAATTTTAGACGCTTTGACACAACTTGTTTTTTCAGTTTTTAAGAGTTGAGAAAAAACAAAAGATGACTCTAGTCTCCTTAGATTTTTAATGAGCCTGAAGTGACAAGTGCTCAGATGGACCTTTTCCGTTAAGGAGTCTGAAAAGGAACGAAAGGGACTGCTCTGGAAGTCTAGGTAGAGGGAGTACCAAACCAATCACAAAACTGCAGAATACTTTTTACGGTACGGCAGTCAATCTTCCCGAATGCTGTGTTCAATGCATTGCGATCGATAGGGCGGCAGACACGGCTTCCTATGGATAAAGGATTTAAGCCTATAGGGGTCTCCCAAAATATACTCGACGGTACGTGGGAGCACAAGTCCGTACTGGCACTTATCGTCTCAAAGTGGAGGAATCACCCAACCATCAGTGAGAACAACAGTTACCAGGCTTTACGATGTCGGAATACGTCTCTAGCCTAGACCTCTAAATGTTGTGCGTTAAGTTCCAAAGCGTTGTTAGATTCATTGAATTTATTTTAAGTTGATCTTGCTTATGAAGTTTTCCTTTTGGGTTCACCGTGAGATGTAGATGTAATTCCTAAAATGCAATCTAAAGATGACAAACAAACTTTTTATCTCTTTTATGCAATGAAAATCCTAGCTACTAGGGAAAAGAAAGACAAAATCTTTTCACAAAGAGCAAAGAGCACATTGTAAATGCACTTTCCTAAATCAAGCCAAACAGACTGTCTATATGCAAATGCACATGCATGTATTTGTTTTCGACTTTCTTAGTATATGGATGCTAAAAAGAAAGTTGATGCACAAATCTGAATTTCTTTTCAAGCGACAAACATAAACAAGCTTCTTTTTGAAATCAAAAATAGAGATGATTACGACGCCTTACGATTTTGAAATGAATACTCGTTTTTGACACTAGAAAATCACAAATTCAGACCAAAAGCAATAGTAACAGGATAATCAACCATCAACAGCAATCAAACTCTTTCCTACGATTGAAATCGACACTTACGACAGATTCAAATCAAAGGACAACAGTACGATTACGCTACTTTTGCTAAGGAGAACTGTAAATGACTCAACAAACACACAAAAACATCTACAGTTCTTTTGTACAAAGGAGGCAGAATAACAACAAGGAAAAGGGGTTTCAAACAGACATATACTGATCATAGGTAGCAAAATTCAAGAATAGGACTGGAAAGAATGAACCACAGAATCCACAACCGCACAGAGCTAGTCTGATCAGCGCACCTGTAACACAGAGAATCTGAAATGCAGCATAGGTTGTCCACTCGGGAAGTGCGCTGAAATTTAGAATCTCTTAACAGTACCTGCGCTGGGCCAGAAACGAGACTCTGTTCGGGTTCCGGGTCACAGTTTGCAGTTCAGTTCTTGGTTTTTGGCCGAGTAAAAAGCAATCAGTAATTCAACAATCAGGGGTAGATCTAAGGAGGATCTAAGAGCTATCACAAGGGCAATCAGATAGTTTGTGAATAAGTTTTTTAAATCATAAACAGATCCAGTGAATGGATTGAAGTAGCAGTTGTCTACTTTGCATTTGTTATGGCAAATGCAGTTCGAATGCTACTTATAAGTTTATGAAACAAACAAACAAAGAATGATAAACAAACAAACTAATTAGCTCCCCAGCGGAGTCGCCATTTTGTTACAGGGAAAAGTGTCTATATAGAACTGCTCTATCCCACTAAGGTGTGACAGATGCCTTAGAAACAAACAGAGAAAAGCTACTCTTCTTTTTCCTTTATGAATTATAGATAGAGAGGAACAGAAAGACCAACCTCTGTCTTGCGCTAATCCTTTGATTCGATCCCTCTCTTCTTTGATAGTCCTCAGCTACCTACTCCCTTGCACGCCCAGCTTCACAAAGTACCTGTAAGATCACAGAAGCATAGCACTATACAAATACATGGATCTATAATCATAAACAATCTAGGATCAGATGTAAATTGACCATACAAATGTAACAAGCATCAATGATACAAAAGCATGGAGGAAAACTCAAATAGCTTTTATTGATAAACAAGAAAAGATCCAGGAGGAGTTGCAACCAGTGGTTCCTGACCCAGCATCAACCTCCCAGCAAAGAAGCCCCTATTCACCTCAAACAAAGCATAGATCACCCAACAATCTGATGTTTGTCTCAAAAAACCAACAACAATTCCTTACAATATGCAAAATTCCACCCTCTGGATCTCTGGGATGAGGGATCCATATATAGATATCTGTAAGGGGGATGAGTCAGCTTGTGATTTCATTAGTGTCTTCTCTCTGATAGTTCTTGCTTCCACTTGGAGCCTAAAGGCCTCTTACTCATCCTCGGTCGAATTCAGTGAGGAAAGTGTCACAGGAGAAGATTCTGGAAGCTTCCATTGTCTCTCCACCTCGCGGAATGACACTGCCATTTGTCATTTCTCGCCCATCGCACCCAACAGAAGGGACTTTTGAAATGCAACGCACCCTCACAGTGTATTTAGGTGAAATGCAACGCACCTAGCCAGTGGAGCAGCTGAAATGATCCTTTTTTGACCAATTCTGAGCAGTTTCTCATGGAGAACTTCTGGGAGAAGCTGTAATCTGTTGACCTTGTTCCTTTAGGAGTTATAACAACACTTTTAGGGACTTAGGAGCCCTTTATTTATGGACATTTCATGCTTGTGGTTGCAGGGCACAAAAATGTCTATAACAGTGCCCCTATTGTCCCCATATGTTTATTATTGTTCCCCATAGAAGCCCACTATTGCTATTGTTGGGCCCTTATATTATTATTATTATGTCAACTTTGATTATATTGTGACCCCTTAGACTCCTATATATAGAAAGGAGGTTTTGTCATTTGTATCATCCAAGAATGGTTCATTTGTGTAATGTAAAGGAGGTTTCCACCTCGAAGAGGCTACATTCTATGGCATTGACATTTCTTTTCTATATTTTTGTGAGTTGGTTTCATAACAGATAAGAAGGAGATTGTGACGACATTAGGTCAGTGTGCAAAAGACCCATTCAATCATGAGGATATGATTCAAGAAGAATCCCTCGTGATTTTCACTTTTAGTAGCAAATCATGAGGAGATAAAGTTCTAATTTAAATCTATTTCCTAGATGGTAGAACAATTTCATTTCTTATTAGCATAGAACTCGAATTAGTTTTAATGAAAATTATATAAAAGCCAATAAGGCAAAACCCAAAAGACAGTTTAAAAATTAAGTATGTTTTAGTCTATTTTTAGTATTGTGAAACTGTATTTCAAATTAATAGAATCCTTTGTTTTCAATGCACAGTTGAGGAATCAGTTGATCAGTGATAGAATTACACTCAGGGGAGAGCCCCCTAGCGAGTTGTAAGGATAATTAGTTTTGTTCCTATTTTAATTTACTCATAGTGTAGTAGTTTCATTACTCAATTATGTTTTAATTCACTCATAGCATGGTAGTTTTATGAAGTTTATCTCCTTTAATAGTTTTGGTTTAATACTTTGTTGTTTTAATTTCAGAGCGCTCATACAATAGGAATATCAAAAAGATTTGATTTTCATATGCATTTTCTTTCCAACAATTTTGTTTCATTACTGAGTTAATTTCATAGATGGTGAAAGAAATGAATTTTAGAGTTAATTTCAGACATCAATAATCATTTAGAGTTACAAGCTCTCATTTGATTCTTGCTTCTGCAAGTAGTTTCATTAGCATTCCTTTCTGAAATTGTGGTTAACTTCCTTTCTTTTTGCAATTAGAAATTAAGTTTTCTTTATGCAATTAGTGTAGAGGTTCCTTTCTGAAAATTAGTGTTTTAGTGTTTTCAATTATGCAAGTAGCATTAAAATCTTTTCCCTGCAAGCTAATTTTAGCATTTCCCTTTTATGCATGTATAAATAGGTTTTGAATTCTACAATTAAAATAGATTTCCAATTTTGCAAGCAGTATATTTAAATGCATCTAAGTAATTGGGTTTTTATGTAACTTTGAATAGAAAGAACTTGTGCGTGATTACTCTCTAAATATCATTCAAACATTTTTCCATACTTAGGTTAATTTCATACTTAGAATAATCCAATCTATAGATAGAATTCGTAGCATATATGGTGGACATACATCTCACAACTACACAACCTTGGTTGTCAGTTAATAAAGTAATTTAAGAACAATTAAATTACTCGACAAGTTATATGATTATACGTCATATGAATGCATTTGAAATATTTAATAGGATAACATTTATAAAAAAAATAGGGAAATATACATCCATACAAATTAACATCATTATACTTATTACATATCGATCAAAACAGAATCTACAACATCCAATATACATCAAATAATAAGATAATTTTTGTAACATGGTCATCATCTATAATTAAAACAAGTGAGTCAAGTATCTATAATTTAAGTGAATTTGACAACATCCATCATGAGCAGTAAATTAAAACCATCATACCTAATAAACATGCATCCAAATCATCAACCACTTTCAACATATACAAATTGATGAATCAATACTGACATTATCATTATCATATATAACTAAAACAAGTGAAATTCGCATATACTAGTAGATCAATAACATGTGAACATGATCTATGGGGGGAGGCAGGAGCGGGAGGGGTTATCTTTTGCCCTAATAGAAAATTTGAAAAAAAATGTGTGGGGTCTGGGATTTTCCTCAAACAATTGGGCAGAAGAATTAGGGCTGGAAAAGTCTCAATCTAGTAGTAGCTGAAGGAATCCTCCAATTAAGTGTCTTTGGAGACTCCCTCATTACAATTCAAAAATGTATCAAATTGAATCATTGCAAGGACCCAAATACAAGACCAAATCTACGAAGAATCCAATTGATCACAGATAAATTTGAAATTTTGGAGTTCTATCATATCAAGGAAGAGAACAACACTTTGGTGGATGATCAAACCAACAAAGGTGTCAATTTGGTTCAAGGAGAGTTGATGGAGGAGGGCAGAAGAAAAAAATATATGTCACATACCATGATTTCTCATAACTTGAGGATCTTGAGATGCTTAAGGGTAATTATGGAGGATAATCTAAATGACAGGTTGCATAAATTTAGGATTCATTTCAGGATACAAAAGCTCGTCGATGACAGCTCCAACAGATGGTTAAACACGAGGATTAATGCTAAGCATGTGGACATATTGGATGTCATTGGTAAAGAATTAAGGTAGTTTAGAAGTGAAGGATTTGATATTTTTGTGGTTGAGAAAGAACCTCTCAGTTCAGCCATGTGTGTTTATGGTCCAGACCTAGAAGTAATGAATTCACAATTGTTTGCATGGTGTGAAAAGGATGCGAACAACATTAAACTCGAAGGGACTCCCCTCATCGTCATTTTGGATTTAAGTCTGGCTATAATAGGATGGTTGTATATAATTCACGTATAGTGGATCTCCATACATTCTTTCCAAGCCGAAGAGATGGCCTCCTCATTAGGAAATGGCACGGTTGGCTCCCCAGATGATATTGACCAGGTATTCAAGCAGGAAATGAAGGAGATGATCTCAAGGATAGGTGGGAAAATAATTTTTGAGGGTAGCTTTCATTTCACTATGGTAACGGGTCAGTTGGAAAGTTTGAAAAAATATGTTGAAATTGTGCAAGATGCGATGGAGGTAATCATATCCAAGATAAAATATTTTGATTACAAAGTGAAGAACTATGAGGTCAATGTGGAGACTGCATTTGTTTTAGTGCTAAAAGAAATATTTGGCTTCAACAACAGTGGTGAACAGGATATGGTGATTGGTGAGGGAGGGGATCTCCCTTTGGTGTTTCTGAATCAACAGGAGTTGCAGCAAGAGCAGGGGAAACAAGGAATAGCATAATTGTTCTAGTAGGAGGAAGCAGACAAGGCTGCTACAAAGGAAATCGGATAGAACAATCTGGAGGGAACCAAGCAGTTAATTTCATAGTAATAGGTAGGATTGTGATGTAGGTATGTAAGTATTAATGGGGTATTTTGAAGGTACTACAAGAAGAATGATGTAGTAAATCTATAAAAACATTACGACATACCCACAGATACTAGTCAAAGAAATTTTTGACTCTGGAAGTTTCGATGTTTTTGAATGTAATGGCATTGGCTAGATTCTAGTTTGATTAATAGAAATATACCCATTCCTTTTAAAAAGAAAATTAACATGTGAAAATTATGCATGTCCAATAGTTGACATCAGTCAAAATGATACATGATGTATAAATGATATAAATAAAAATGATGAATTATGTAAGACAAAATGATACAAGTCAATATGATACATCATGTCCAAATGATATAAGTCAAAATGACACATGTAAAAATATACAACTGAATAATATGGTACATGAGGCCATGAAAACGATACATATTATAGTGAGCATGAAAATCGGCATCATAACAATATATCAAAAATGATCCATGATGTAGTCTTTATGATCATAAATGTCACTAGCGGCTACCAACAACTGCCTCATGATCATCATCACCATCGTGATCATGATCATCAACATCAACCTTGTTGTCATCTATATATGTGTCATCATGAGCATCATTTTCCATCTCAGCATCGGACCCAACGTAATCTAGATCTATGTGATGAGGATCATTCAAATATTTTGGAAGATCCTTGTTATACAAAAAAAAAAAAAAAAAAAAAAATTAGAATGAAAATTTATTATTTATTTCATGCAATAATTAATTTATCAGTTATGTATCTAATATTACAACATATGAAATGAAAAAATAATCATATTACATCATATCAAAGTGCACATATGATAATAAAATTTCAAATAAGTTTCAACTAAGATGTTGTAACAATGGATGTTGTAACAGTGGATGTTATAACAACAACCCATTTCATCTTGCTTGTTAGAGCTTGAACGTAGGTAGCCAAAGAGGTGTTTATTCCACCAAACACTATACCAACACTTGGGGGATCAAGAAAAAAAATTGAGAAGCACAAATATAGGTAACAACAGATTGAGAAGTAGATGATGTAACAATGGATGTTGTAACAGTAGATTTTTTAACATCAGATGCCATAACAACATGTCAATGTTAATTTGTTGAAAGTGTTGTAACAACTGATGTTGTAACACCCATTACTATTTAAAATGTTGAAACTATTGTAAAATTTGATGCTAGAACAACTACTACTATTGAAACTACTGCAACTACTGAAACAATGACCATTACAGTGGATGTTGTAACAGCAGATGCTAGAACAATGGATGTTGTAATAATAGAGGGGGTATAAATCCATTTCATCTTGCTTTTCAAAGCTTGAAAGTGGGAAACCAAAGAGGTGTTTTTACAACCCAACACTACAATAGCACTTGGGGGATGAAGAAAACAAATTGAGAAGAACAAACATAAGTAACAACAGATTGAGAAGCAGATGTTGTAACAAGATATGTTGTAACAACAGAAGCCATAACAACATGTCAGTGTTAAATATGTTGGAAAAGTTGTATCAATCGATTTTGTAACACCCATTATTGTTGAAAATGATGATATCATTGTAAAATTTGATGCTATAACAATTGAAACAACTACTAATACAACAGATGTTGTAACAATATAGGGGGTCGAAATCCATTTCATCTTGCTTGTCAAAGCTTGAAAGTGGGAAACCAAAGAGGTGTTTCTGCCACCCAACACTACACCAGCACTTATGGGGTCAAGAAAACAAATTTAGAAGCACAAATGTAGGTAACAACGAATGTGTAACATCACCCAACCCCTCATACTGTTAGAGGAATAGGGTAAAACATATTTATTTATTTTTTTCCTCTGAACTCTACTTGACTTCCTAACTCATTATAAGGGCCTCATAGCTAGATTTGGTACTCTCTCTCTCTCTCTCTCTCTCTCTCTCTCTCTCTCTCCTCTCTCTCTCTCTCTCTCTATCTATATATATATATTATATATATATATATATATATATATATATATATATATATATATATATATATATATTAGGCCCTACCAAATGCAATAGATTCCACTCACCACATGAGCATGGCGTCGACCTGTCAAGAGGGTCCATCTTTGACCAATCGTAGGACTTCTTGGATGGCATGTCAATGAGCACATCCTAGCTGACATCATCTCGGTCGATCCCATAGTTGCACCACACAATCCTCTGGGGTAATATTTCGAGTTTGTACCTTTGGGTGACATCATTACTTCCTCATCCAATTATGTTAAAGGAAAAATCAAGTTGCTCTAATGAAGAGTCTCCATTGCTAGGGTTTGGATCTGTGCAAATTTTTTCCAAATTTTTGTTAATATAAGTTTAAGGCTTACCCTCCTGCTCTGCATCAACCTTGCCTTCAATCTCTGTCGTGGTTGGACTAAGGGATCTTGACATTGCCTTAAGCAATGCATCATATGGGGATATTTATGATCATCATAAGAGAATGTCTCGACCCGGTCATAATTTCCCTGAGCTATTTATTTCGACCATGGCTCTATCTCAGAGATCTTGTAAACCTTCATACCAATGCTAGTACTCAGTGTCGACATCGATGGTTTATTAAGGTGCCCTATGGTGCCACCCCTACTGAGATTGTACTAATCCAACTCCAAGGAGTTCATGGCCCTTCTGCATTCCCTATTCTTGGATAGGGAATCCCATGCATGTTATCATAAGTGTTTCTACAACCCTTACCTACCACCAGTTGCATGAGAACTCTTGAAAGGTATCCACCTTGCCTACCACACGTCAAAGGTTTCAAGCTTCAAAGTAGGCCTGTAAGTGGCCACATGGTGATATGTAAATACTTTCCAGGTCAAGCTATCAACACCTTGATGCAAGCAAAATATATCCAAATTACTTGTAATGCAAGGCTAGTGAAGCATTCCTATATGAGTTTCGGATATTCATAAACTTAAAGATAGGATAACCCTTCCAATGTTGACTCAACGCCTTTTGCATAGGTTCAAGGGATTATATCCTAGTGAAGGAAAATCCATGTATATGTACAGACCCTCCCAATCAGGTGGTATCTTATGTACTTATTTTATGTTAATAAAAAAGGTCTTTGTGCCCAATGTTCCAAGTTTTGATTCTAGATACTTATGGATCCTTCTGTTGCCTATGTCGTCTCATGAAATATTTGTATTACTTACATATGTGTTGTTAATCAGTATGAATGAGCATTTACCCCAAGACAGGATTCTAGTTTAGGAACATGACTCAAGTTAGTTTATTGTATACAACATTATGCATTTTGTTGTAGAGTATATGTTATTAACAGTGGTAATGATAATTAACACAACAAATTTAACACAACACTTCATTCCATTGCAAATGCATACACTAGTTTAACTTGTGTATCAACATTGTTCATTTTAGAGGTGTTACATACGTGTTTATGTATGCATTTATGTATCATAACTATAAATATATCTCTGCATAGAGAGGAATCCACATGCTCATCACATTAACAATGTTGTTATAGTCAAAAAAGAATCCAAAACATTTCAATTAGAAATGAATTATAAGTTCATTAATATTTAAGCAACACAAACAGATACTTAGATTTAAAATTGCATGGCAACTGAGTGTGGGACAAGGAAGGATTTTCCACCCAACAATAGACAATTGCAACCACACTTAATTGTAGTTGTCACCCCCGAGCTAGATTCCATATTCTAAGGAGGCTTCTTTCTTAAGGGATTAGAACACCAACTGCCAATAGAAACATGAAATACATAGGGTCTCTCCCTCAATCCCACCAGTTGACGATCTCATATTCTCAGCATAGGGAGTCTAGAGGTTCTTTCCTCACCCAAAGTGCATACACAGTGATTCACTCCCTTCCACGGAGTCCAAGATCCACTCTAATAGTAATGCAGTAATCAAGGTCTTTTATCAAGTCTTCTTTTGATTATGTTGCAATATTAGCCTCTTCCCAAGTTGTTCTGGGCTCCAAAGCCTGTTATCTCAATCCATAGCCTCTAGGGGACCCAAGTTGTTGCAAGGATCCACAGATTACATCCCAACCCACAATCTCCAAGGATCCAAACTCTCTGTCTCAACCCATAGCCTCCAAGGACCCAAGTTGTTATAGGGCTCAAGGGATCCTATCTCAACCCACAACCTCTAGGGAACCCCAAACTGTTACTAGGCTCCATATACTAGCATCTCAACCCATAGCCTCTAGGGAAACTAAGAGCCAATCCCCTTCTCTTCTCTCTTGTTTTGCATTGTCTATTGATCGAACTATATTTCTTTATTTTTTTTGTTGCTCGAATTGTGTCTCTTCTCTCCTTCAGTATGAATTTATATACCATGTCTTGCCTTCTTTTCCTAGCTCGCATTTACTTCTTATTCCTTTCTTTATTGCACTTTGTAGTTCCCCTCTTGATTTCATGTCCCTTTTCCTTGTGAAGGTTCCTAAGTGCATGGGCTTATATACATTCCTTGGATTTCATTCAATTTTAAGAACCAATTCATTATTTCATGCACCAGCCAGCTTTTAATGGTTCTCCCAAACATTTAATATTTTCTCCACATGAAAACCTAAACCTCCCAAGTAAGAAATCCTCTTCCCTAACTCTGGAATCTATGTCTCTTTGACTCAGTTCCTTTTTCTTAATTTCACATATTTGTAAAACATATTTATAATGCATTTTATGATAGAACGATGGGTCACGGGGTTGTCACTAGTTGTTGTAATAGCAGATGTTGTAACAACAAATGCCATAATAGTTGTCAATGTTAAATCTACTAAAAATGTTGTAACAGTTGATGCTCTAACACCCATTACTATTGTAAAAGTTGATGATATAACAATTGCTACTATTGAAACTATAGAAAAAGTGACCATTACAGTGGATGTTGTAACAATAGATGCCATAACAACTATCAATGTTAAATATGTTGAAAATGTTGTAACAGTTGATGTTGTAATACCCATTCAGATCCCTTCAAACTAGTAGTATCACCATTTTTTAGAAATTTGAAGAAGTGTTTCTTAAAATATGGTGTTGTAGCTATTTTATCATTGTCTTTCGAAAAAAAATCAAATAGATATACACACACACACACACAAAAACAAAAAGGAGATATAAGGACTCTTTGAGCCAAGATTCTGTAAAATTTTGTGCTATATATATACTACATTTCCACACTCAAGTGAAGGGATGGTAAATGTTTCCTTTTAATTTTGAGTACCTAAATGTAGTAAAGGTGTTGAAGATGAAATGGTTATGGGGAATGAGACTAGAGTCAACTCTAGGTGGAGCAGAAGGATCAACAAGAATAGTACAAGTGCAATTGAAATTGGTAGCATTGACTCTCTAGTTGCAAGAAGTGATGGAAGGGAGCTTCCCTTTGTGTATGTCACTTCCTGGATAAATGGTTGTGTTTGAAGCTCACATGTAGAATAGATAGGAGATAGAGGGGTCGTTCCACCCTAGGCTTCAGCTTAGAGGTCAAAACAGGTAAACACATTGTGGGACGACGAAGGAACTTGTCTTTAGTTTAAGAATGAAGGCAAGGAAGGTGACTTAGAGGCTCCTCCTCAACCCACAGCCTCTAAGGACCCAAGTTTTTACAGCGCTCAAGGGATCCTATCTCAACCCACAACCTCTAGGGAACCCCAAACTGTTACTGGGCTCCATATACTAGCATCTCAACCCACAGCCTCTATGGAAACTAAGAGCCAATCCCCTTCTCTTCTCTCCTGTTTTGCATTGTCTATTGATCAAACTAGATTTCTTTATTTTTTTGTTGCTTGAATTGTGTCTCTTCTCTCCTTCAGTATCAATTTATATACCATGTCTTGCCTTCTTTTCCGAGCTCGTATTTACTTCTTATTTCTTTCTTTATTGCACTGTGTAGTTCCCCTCTTGATTTCGTGTCCCTTTTCCTTGTGAAGGTTCCTAAGTGCATGGGCTTATATACATTCCTTGGATTTCATTCAATTTTAAGAACCAATTCATTAATTCATGCACCATCCAGCTTTTAATGGTTCTCCCAAACATTTAATATTTTCTCCACATGAAAACCTCAACCTCCCAAGCAAGAAATCCTCTTCCTGAACTCTGGAATCTATGTCTCTTTGACTCAATTCCTTTTTCTTCATTTCAGACATTTGTAAAAAATATTTATAATTCATTTTGTGATAGAACGATGGGTGGGGTTGTCACAGGTTGTTGTAATAGCAGATGTTGTAACAAAAAATTCCATAATAGTTGTCAATGTTAAATCTACTAAAAATGTTGTAACATTTGATGCTCTAACATCCATTACTATTGTAAAAGTTGATGATATAACAATTGCTACTATTGAAACTACAGAAAAACTGACCATTACAGTGGATGTTGTAACAATATATGCCATAACAGCTATCAATGTTAAATATGTTGAAAATGTTGTAACAGTTGATGTTGTAATACCCATTCAGATCCCTTCAAGCTAGTAGTATCACCATTTTTTAGAAATTTGAAGAAGTGTTTTTTAAAATATGGTGTTGTAGCTATTTTATCATTGTCTTTCGAAAAAAAATCAAATAGATACACACACACGCACACAAAAATAAAAAGGAAATATAAGGACTCTTTGAGCCAAGCTTTAATAAAATCTTGTACTATATATATACTACATTTCCACACTCAAGTGAAGGGATGGTAAATGTTTCCTTTTAATTTTGAGTACCTAAATGTAGTAAACTTGTTGAAGATGAAATGGTTATGGAGAATGAGACTAGAGTCAACTCTAGGTGGAGAAGAAGGATCAACAAGAATACTACAAGTGTAATTGAAACTGGTAACGTTGACTCTCTAGTTGCAAGAGGTGGTGGAAGGGAGCTTCCCTTTGTGTATGTCACTTCCTGGATAAATGGTTGTGTTTGAAGCTCACATGTAGAATAGATAGGAGATAGAGGGGTCATTCCACCCTAGGCTTCAGCTTAGACGTCAAAACAAGTAAACGAATTGTGGGACGACAAAGGAATTTGACTTTAGTCTAAGAATGAAGGCAAGGAAGGTGACTTAGAGGTGACCTAGGAATGTCCTAAAGGGCTGCTATAGGTCTACACTAAAATTATAAGTTGATTGTTCATTACAACTTCTACAGGGTAAACACTTTCCATATAGATGATTGTTACAAATTATTTGTGCTTTCCTGACAGTTTAAGAACATATTCAAGGTAGAGTTTTCTAGGGCTATTAATTAGGGGTCAAATTTAAAATCAAGATACTCCATGGAATCTATGAATTGGAATCAGGCACTTCATAAATTGGGCATGATGAGCCTCTATTCACTGGTGAACCTATGAATTTTAGATGTTGTAGCAATTTTCAACTAAATAAATTGAACTTCCTTATATAATAACCTCTTATTGATGAATTATAATGTTCGAATCCATTTGGAATTAGGCTTGAAACCTAATGCAAACATAGTCGATTATTCACTTTGTTTATTAAGAGCATTGATCCCAACAAATGTTTCTTTTGTTCAATTGTATACGAGTATAGATCCATCTTAACCATAGTTCTAGCACGTAGACAGATTTGATCCTCAGAGATAGAGAGAGAACTTGTAATTTTTCATTGTTTATGTTGCATTTTGAATGTATAAAATGAATCAAATTTACTTGGGCATAAAATAGTGAGACTGTTTAAAATGTTTTAACTATTAAATTATATATATATTATAATATATATATATATATATATATATATATATATATATATATATATATATAGATATAGATATAATGTATATATAGTTCCTTTTTAACTTTTTAACTACTTTATTTCTCTATAAAGTTGATATAAGATTATGTTGTTTCATATGGACATTGAAATATTTTATTTATGGTTGAGAGTGGGAGTGAAATATTTTTACCACTTCTCCTTAGTATGGACATTGAGAGTGAGATTATTGATGTTTTATTATACTTTTAATTAAACAAATCAAACATGTATATTCATTTTTGTTTTTTATTATATATTTTATTTATGGTTGAGAGTGAGTGAAATATTTTTACCACTTCTCCTTAGTATGGCCACTAAGAGTGAGAATATTGGAATTGGGCTTGAGGAATTTCCAATTTTTAAATTATGAATGGCCAATATTTGATAATCTCGGAATATTATTCATCTAATACATGATCTAACAGTTAATATAGAAATTATGTGAATCACTTTTCTGTTTCTTTGATCTCCTTCTATGTTTAATTTATTAAAAAATAATTCATGAAACGCTCATGTTTTAATTTATTAAAAAAATGATCAAACATTGCTTTCGCACTTCAGCGTATTTAGAAAACATTTTATTTTAGGTTCTATTTTTATATTGTTGATTGGCCTCATTTAAAAATGATGCAAAATTATTCCTTCAGCTTATATCAACCACATTTACTAATACTTTAATTAACGTGTATTCATTTTTGTTTTTTATTATATCGAATGTTTTTTTAAATAACTTTTTTTATTTTAAAAGGGGCATGTGTCAACTCCAAGCTGAACATGGACATGCTTACACATCTCTCTCATATTGGGCTATAGAATGAGCCTCTCAATTCAACAAGTTAAGGGTTGAGAATTAGTTATGTGAATTACAACAATGCATCATGGATAGGATTCTTTAACTCATTTAGACTAACAAAGGATCCTTGAACTTGACTTGACAAAGTTTTGGTTTTGTAAATGAATTGCATTGGAAACAATCGTTGAGTTTTAGAGACATCATTATTATATTTTATATTTATTTTCACAATGATCCATGTTGGTGAGATAAACAGGCCATAGAACCACTATTTATGGATCATATGTTATCAAAGTAGTTTAATTTGTAGACTTGAAGGAGATGTAGCACCTTGAGGAGAAAATTGAGGGGGTAGAAATCCATTTCAACTTGCTTGTCAAAGCTTAAATTTGGGAATTCAAAGAGGTGTTTCTTCCACCCAACACTACACCAACACTTGGGGGATCAAGAAAAAAAATTGAGAAGCATAAACATAGGTAACAACGGATTGAGAAGCAGATGTTGTAACAACAAGCCATTTCATATTATTTGTCAGAGCTTGAAAGTAGGGAACCAAAGAGGTGTTTTTTCCACTAAACGCTACACCATCACTTAGGGGATCAATAAAACAAATTAAGAAGCACAAACATAGTTAACATATGATTGAAAAATAGATGTTGTAACAGTGAATGTTGTAACAATAGATGCCATAACAACATGTCAATGTTAAATATTTATTGCTACTCTTTCTCTTCTTTGTAAATCAGTCCTAATGATGAGTCTTGGTCTAGACTCAAAACATTGACAAATTAAAGATGAAAACTGTGGAATTTTCTGAATTCAGTTTCTCAAAAACCACACCACAAAAATCTACAAACCATTAATGTTAAATTTGCTGAAAATGTTGTACAAGTTGATGTTGTAACACCCATTACTATTGAAAATGTTAAAATTGTTGTACACTTTCATGTTATAACAATTGCTACTATTGAAACTACTGAAACAGTGACCATTATAGCAGATGTTGTAATAGCAAATGTTGTAACAATTGAGGGGTAGAAATCCATTTCATCTTTCTTATCAAAGCTTGAAAGTGGGCAGTCAAAGAGGTGGTTCTTTCTATAACAACGGATGTTGTAATAATTGAGGGGGTAGAAAGCCATTTCATATTGATTGTCAAAGCTTGAAAGTGGGAAAACAAAGAGGTGTTTTTGTCACCCACCACTACACCAACACTTGGGGTGTTGTAACATTTTCTTGTTACATTGAAAATTTCAAAAATTTGGTTAAAATTTCAAAAAAGTTTGTTTTTATTGCACTTTGTAATAGTTTGTGCACAAATATATAATGTCACAATATATTATTTTGTTTTATTTTATTAAAAAAATTCAAGTCACTGCACACTAACTATCATGCATTTTCTATTGGCGGCAATTGACACTTTGGTGATCAATGACTCTTGTTCTATTGCACGAACCCCTTCGCTTGCTCAACATTTAACAAAGGGTGGGGGGAAAAAGTTATTTTTCCAAAACAAATTTTACAACATGGCAGTGACATATGAATTGTGCACCCCCCCTCCCTTCACTCATTACCACTTACTACCTAGCCCCCCATGCAAAAACCCATTCCCAGTTTTTGGTAATAAATATCTCCCGCCGCCATTTTCTTATTTGTTTTCCATTTAATTCTGAATATCATTTGCCATTTAATTTTAAATATTCCCCTTTTCCAAACATTCATTCCACTGCATTCTCACTCTCGTTCATGGTTTAATCACTCTCGCCTTTGTTTGTCCATCTCGCCTTTCCTTCAGTCACCAAACATGATAGAGAATCAAAGTGTAGAATTACAAAAAGCCCTCAACGACAACTGAGAAATACAATTCACGGTACATTTTACAGGTAATTATGCTCCTTGCTACAAGTTGATAATCCAAAATGAGTTCAACTAAAGGAAAAGAGTCTCAAGTTCAATCTGAAGCCCTCCCAAAAAATGATTAATTTCCCTTAGTTGATAGGGAAATCATAATAGAAGATACAAACTCAAAGATTGACCTATATCAATTGCAGAATTTAGCTTCCCAAAGGTTTCAAGATAATAGCGACGATTTTTCTCTATGGGATTCCATTTTACCCCATTTTATATTTCCTTAAACTCATCCTTTTCTGGAATTTGTAGTATGGTGTATAGACAAGTACTTACCTAGTGAGAAAACCATAATTGCTCAAAACAATGAAACCCTGTTTTCTGTAACTTTTGAGTCCATTTTAAAAGCCATGTGCATATATTTGCCCAACTCTTTGCACCCACTCTCTAGTGAAATTCTCTTGGAAATATATCAGAAGTTAACTTTTGAAAAAAGATTAGCTATTTTTTAATTATTCATGCCTGAAGGTGTTGGAATTATGACACAAGTTTGGTGCTATGACACAGGTGTTGTCCTTGATGGCAACTCACTTAGATGATAGATCACAATTCAGGCTCACAGAATGAAATAAAAAGAAGTATACGCAGGTTCCCCTTGACCAAGAAACATATACACGCGAGCTAGCAGATCAAAAGGCGCGTATGCGTATACATGCTCTTTCACGCAGGGAAAAGCATGTAGATGTTGGAAAACTTGGTTTTGGTCCGTGGTATTTGGTCCCTAGTATTTTGACCCATGGTATTGATCCAAGGTATCTTGACCGAAGTGTTGACCCCATGTATTTAGTCCTAGGTATTAATTCTAAGTGGTTTTGGACCATGGTATTGAGTAAGGCCTAAGACTATAAAAGGAGAAGGAAATCATTAGGCAAAAGCACTCAAGCACTGAATACCTAATGAAGAGCAAGATCTAGACTACTGGTTATTAGGTTATGCTGGATCTGAATCAAGGAGGAACCTGAGCGCTTGAAGAAGGATAAAGTTCTATTGATGGGTCAAGATCTTTAGGCTTGAAGAGAAGTATCTTTGTGTGGTTTTGATATTTTATTGGCGCATGTCGTAATCTATAAATCTAATGATCTGGGTATAACTGATGTCTGAATAGTTGTAAAGGTTAAATCATCTTTTGCAGATCTATACACAGGTTCAGTATAGCAAAGGCACGTATACATGCTAGTTCGACATTTCAAAACAGTTTATACGTAGGTTTGCCTTCAGATAACAGTGTATGAATGCAGGTTCGACACATTGAAGTAGTGTACGTCTCATAAAATATGTTTTAGCTACTTTTGTTTGTTGTTGCAATGTTATGGGTTCTGCATTGGGTTCTAGTTACTGTTATTGTATTTTAGTTACAACTTTCAGAAAAGTGATTGTTTGATTCAGTTTTGGTTGGTGCAAAGGAGATTGATTGATGCAGATATATTTGATGTTTGATTGATGTTATTGATGGATCCAGTCTAAAAATTTATGAAACGTGGTCCCTGGAAGAAAAGAGAAGGTTGTAGCCTTTTGTAGGTCAGCACCTATGTACTAGTACATTAGCCAGTACAAGAGTTAAGGGGGTTGTAGCTCCCTTCCAGGAGAAGCTAGAGAATGAGGGAAGGTTGTAGCCTTCTGTAGGTATAAGCCTACGTACTGGTATAAGACTGCACCAGTACAAAAATATTGTAAAAAGAAGTTTCTTATTAAAAGAAGATAGAGACAAATTGCAGTAGGTGGTCTTCACCCACATTGGGTTTCCACCTTATATCTTGTGTTCTTGTGTGTGATTGTCTGCACTTTTTTTACTATACCTGTTACTACTTATATGGTTCTGATACACAGATTAAAGATAAACTAACTAAATAATAAGTTTACAAGTTATACGCTGGTTTCTCTAAACACAATTGCGTATATATGCAAGTTGCATTAACAGAAGTAGCGTATACAAATTTGTTTATGGAAATGAAATATCGTTAAGTTGCTAATACTGATTCACCCCCCCCCCCTCTTAGTATTATTTCCAACAATTGGTATCAGAGCAAGTCCTTCATAAGAAGCTTGATCGCTTGAAGGAAGAACTATCATCATGAGCAACTACAAAAGAGAGGCATCCATCAAGCCACCAATATTTGATGGGAGAAACTTCGTCTATTGGAAGGTAAGAACCACAGCGTACCTTCAATCTCTTGGAATAGAAGTTTGGGATATTGTGGAAGGAGGACACATTTCCATCAGCAACTCCTACAGATACAGTAGGTAAAAAGCAGTATGAAACAAATGCAAAGGTTGTCAATACTCTATTGGGGTGTCTATCACAATCAAAATTCGTCAAGGTTATGTAGCTCAAAACCACCAAAGAAATATGAGACAAGATCATTTTAAGCTATGAAGGAGACGATCAAGTAAAACGTGCAAAACTACAATCTCTCGGAATTCAATATGAAACTCTCAGAATGCACAATGATGAAACTGTAGCTAATTATTTCTTACGTATAGATGAGATTGTTAATCGCATGAAAAACTTAGGTGAAGAGATAAAAGAAGTTACTTTAGTTGAAAAGGTTCTAAGATCCTTGTCTTCTAAGTTTGAATCAAAAGTTTCTGCCATAAAAGAAAAGTAGGATCTTCGGAGTATTACTATGTCACAACTACATGAAATCCTAATTGCTCTCGAAATGAGAAAAGGGGGTCCATCAGATATGAGAGAAGCCGCATTCAAAGCTTCAGGAAAAGGAGAACTCAATGAGTCAAGACATTCATCCGAAGGAGAGGAAGAATCAAACTTTGTCAAGAACTTTCAACGGGGTTCTAGAAGATTCAAAGGTAAACTACCTTTCAAATGTTTTTCTTGTGAAAGAGTAGGTCATTATGCTACCAAATGTCCTCACAAAGATAAGCTTAATAAAGGTAATGAATCAGCAAAATGGAATAGAAAACAAAGTGTAAATAAGAAGAGCTACTATACGCATGAAGATAGTGATGGTTTATCAAATAGTGATGAAGATGAAAATAGTAATTATTATAGACTTCTGATGGCTTTTGAAGATGATGATTTCTTGGATGCTTTAGATGAAAATGGTCTCTATGAAGAAATTTCTAAACTTAAAATATATTTAGAAGAAAAGAGTATGATTATAGATACTCTTACATTCCAACTTGTTGAAAGGGAAAAAAACAATGAAAAGTTAGAATGTGAAATTGTGGGTCTAGGAAAAGAAATTGAGAAAACAAAAGCTCTCAATCTTAAGTTTGCTAAAGGATTAGAAACTTTAGATGAAATTATCAAAGTGCAGCGTTCTCCTCTAATAAAGACAAGTCTTGGATATACTGAAGAACCATCTCAAGCACAGAAGCCATCAACCTCCAAAAGCTATCTTGATGCAGCAAGAAGAAATGAACAGGTTAATGATCGTCAGCAGAGGCTTAAAGCAGATCACCAGGTAAATCAAGTTCAATCTACTACAAGGATGAACGGAAGCTATAACCAACCATAGGTAAATCATTCTCAATTTTCTATCGCAGGAATTTCTTTAATGGCCAATGTTTTTCATGTCATAACTTTGGACACAAAGCTGCTCAATGTGTTGCTTACAAGACCATCATGACTAGAGAAGTACAAAATCAAAGGAATGTGACTGGGATCATGAAAAGGACCTACAATAACTTTTCTGCTCTTGAAAATGAAATAGAATGCTCTATCTGTAACAACTTCGGTCATGAAGACTCTGAATGCAGAAGTAAATTTCGGCAAACATCTCAGAAGGAGCAAGCTTCATTGGGTCCCAAAACATGGAAAAAGAAAGAACCGCAAACCGAAAGATGTGGTATAGCCTTATATGCATAAGGACAAGAAAATCAATGGTACATCAACAGTGGATGCTCGAAACAAATGACATGTGATAAAGAAAAACTTTAGTCATATAGTGCCTTAGAAAAGGAAAGGAAGTTCTCATTTGGAAATGACACCCCTGCAATCATAAAACGTAAAGGCTCTATTCTATTAAAAGAAAAGGTCAAAGATGGGAATGTTATGTATGTTGATGGTTTAAAGCATAATCTATTGAGTGTTAGTCAAATGTGTGATCAAGGAAATGAAGTAGTATTTCGATCAAATGGATGTTTTTTTCATGAGCTTGATACAGGAGAAACAGTGATCAAAGGCATAAGAAATCCAAATAATTTATACATACTTAAGGGAGGATAGCAACAATGCTATCTAAGCAAAAATGATGAACACTGGCTATGGCATAGAAGATTGGGGCATCTAAGCTTCCCTCAGATAAGGAAAGCATGCAAATTCTAGGCTGTTTGTGATCTTCCTGACATCAGAATTCTAGAAAATACATTATGCAAATCATGTCAATTTGGTAATCAAACCATAATACAGTTTCCTGAGAAGGAAGGATCAGTTAGTAAGCCGCTTGAACTTGTCCATACTGATTTATGTTGTCCATCAAGGAAAAAGTCACCTTGTGGAGAAGAATACTTTATATTGTTCATTGACGACTTTTCCAGAATGTGTTGGATAGGACTTATAAAGCATAAAGACGAAGCATTTGAAAAGTTAAAAGCATTCAAAGCCTTGGTTGAAAATGAATTAGATCGCAAAATCAAATGCCTCAGGTCTGATCGAGGAGGAGAATTTACCTCGGATGAATTCTTCGACTTCTATGAAGAACATGGAATAAGAAGGGAATTATCTACCACAAGGACTCCTCAACAAAATGGAGTGGTAGAAAGGATGAACAAAATTGTTCAACAAATGGCTTGTGCTATGCTAGATGAGTCTGTAACTCTTGCAACCTTCTGGGGTGAAGCTGCATTTGTTGTCGTCACTATTCTCAACAAAACGAATGTTCGGGTAAACAACACTCAAACTCTTCATGAACTTTGGTATGGTAAGACTCCTACTGTAAAATACTTCAAAGTTTTTAGAAGCAAATGTTACATCAAAAGGACTGATGAAAAACTTGGCAAGTTTGAACCTAGAGCAGATGAAGGCATTCTCCTTACTTACTCTTCCTGAAGGAAAGGATACAAGTGTTATAATAAAAGACTAGGAAAAATTGTTGAAAGTATTGATGTTGTGGTTGATGAAGCAAGAAAAAATACAAAGCAGGTAAAAACTGAAGAGTGCGAAGATGATGAGGATCATCCTTCCACATAAAATCAGACTAATGTTGAAGAAGAAGAAACCAATGAAGCACTAGAAGAGCAGATAACTGCAGAAGAAAAGACTCCATCCAGATATGTTCAGAAAAATCATCTAGAGACTCAAATTTTGGGACAGAAAGTGGCAGGTGTGTAGACAAGAAGAACTATTACAGAAGCTTCAAGCTATCTAGCATTTCTTTCTTCCATCGAACCGCAAAATGTACATGAAGCATGCAAAGATGAATGTTGGGTCAAGGCCATGAATACGCTGGTTGCTCTAAACACAATTGCATATATATGCAAGTTGCATTAACAGAAGTAGCGTATACAAATGTGTTTATGGAAATGAAATATTGTTAAGTTGCTAATAATGATTCACCCCGCGCCCCCCCCCCCCCTCAGTATTATTTCCAATAGAAGGGATTGGTATTCCCACTCACAGTCTGCCTTACCCTTCATCAATGTTTCTAGAATTTTCAAGACAAATCAATCCACTTTATGTTTTATTTTAGGGTATTAGAGTGATGAGAAAGTGGATTAAGTAGTTATAGCTTTTATGTCAACTTTTTGTTGAGATAAGAAGCCACAAATATTATTCAATTTTAGCCAATTTTTATTTGAGGCCATTCATGACCAGTTTCTTAAATTTGGAGTTGAAAAAACTTTTAAATATCAATCATTCCTGGTGTATTTATTTTTGTACTATCAGTTAGATAGCTTCCTAATGCAATTGCAAAAGCGGGATCTTCATGGGAATCAATGGTCTATGATTCACTAGACGTCCTTGGTTAGAAGGAATTCTAAGGAATTGTCCTTCACTATTTTTGTGAACAAATTTCTTCACATATGCTACAGTCTATTGAGTAGTGACAGTCCTCCAAGAATTTCACCTGAAATCAAAATGATTATACATCTTAGTGAACAAATAAGGCTTGGTGATTTGTATTTCTACCAACATTTTACATAAATTAGATTATATGGGTGTGAACTTCCACCCTATTAGTTGCTATCTTTTTTTACTATGCGTATTTTTGCACTTGAATTCATCAGACAAAGCCTCATTGTAGATCAAGTGCATTTTTTACCTAGAAGGAAACAAACCTTGTTTAAACTGAAGGCACAGGTAGGGTCATTTATAGTGAATCAGAGGTAAGCAAACAAAGAGGTGGAGCACTTACTGGCACAAATAAAGTTTACATTGGGGGCTATTTGGCCATATGAGCTCATTGGGAGAATTTTAGACATCAAAGTTCAAGAGAAATCCCCACCTTGTTTCCATGTGTCCAAGCTTGAGATAGTGAAGTTTGCTAATAAGGACACCTATGAGGAGAAAACTTTACATGAAGTGACAGAAGAATAAACATTGGAGCAGTCAATAGGACAGAGAATTTTGGTTACACCTCTAATGAAACAAAAATAACTTAAGAGGACATATCAAAGCTTATCAGAGTAAAAAATGGAACAATTCGGAGTATACAAGATAAATAAGACAAACAATATGGAGGGAGTGGTATCAGAAACTGTCTCATCTAACATTTCTTCACAAATTACTATTGTTGTTTCAAGTGATCATGTTTTCAAAATGCAAGAATTGGATCCAAGGACAGAACAATCTTCTCTTTCTTCTTCTTCTAACAAAAACATATGTTCTGAGTTTTTGGAAATGAAGAAAAAGAATGAGGCTTTGAAGGCATTACCTTACATTGAGTTCTGGAAGAAAACTTTTTCCACTAAAAACATGTTGCTTTAAGCTCTTGATACTAAGAAAGGTGAATTTAAGTTAGCATTTCCTGAACCTAAATTTTCTGCTCCTAAAGCTACTAGAGATTACAAGACTTCTGTTTTATATTTCAATACTAAACACATCCATCCTATAGATTGAATTGATATCCATAGATAGATTGGTGAGATGACCTATTCCTCTCTCACTAGTTTTGCTTCAAATGTATCAAAATTGCATAATTCTTTGAATAATATTATTGCAGAACTTAAAATGGAAAAGACTTTTTCTCTAGCGAAGGATGCCAGGATCAAATCACTGGAAGACCTTGTAATTAAATTAGATTTGGACCCCAAAAATGTGGATGCATCTCAAGATCTTGTTAAGGATAAAAATGAAGATATTCAAGCACTTATAAGACAGTTGAAGATGCCCACAATAGAGCATCCCAAAACACAAGAAATTAGGGAATTAGAGAAGTACAAGGAAACTCTATTATCCTATCTAATTGAATAGAACCTGCAGATTAAGAAAATCCAAGAAAGGTTTGAATATTTTTTAAAAAGAGAAGTACCAAAATGACAGTGTAGTAACTCCAGCGAAAAAACAAGTTCCACAGAAGATATTACTACAAAAATTATATCACTGGAATTATCTTCTCTTAAACTAAAGGATGTTGAGATTGGAAGATTGAAAGAAAAATTGGATAGAGTTGAGATGAACAAAAATGAATCAAACAGTGGCTTAGTCAAGGAAATAAAGAAAAATGCAAAATTACAAAAGAAAACATAATAATATTTGAGCAGTTCTAACAATATTCAATGTTTATCACAAGCCAAAGAAAAAAATTGGAAAGAAATTATGTCATTTGTGTCTAATATTTGGCAGTCTATGGAGATTATTGTAAAACATGAGGAGTTGATTAAAAGAGCCAAAGAAGTTATTAATGACATCAAAATACAATTGGGAAATAAACTTGGATAAGCAAGTCAGATAATAAAAGATTTAAACACAAGGTCTAGAGAAGAACTTGAAGAACTAGGAATTGTAAATAGAACATAATCAATTATTCAGACTAAAAAAAAAATCATGAAGAAAAATCTTATGTTGAAGACAAAGGAAAAGTGTGAAAATATTCAAGTGCAAATCAATAAATTCTATAGAAAATTTTCTATTCTACAAGAGAGAGGTCTTCCATCTTTTAAGAATTCATATGGCTAGATGGTAACAGAAGACCAATATGAAATATTGTTGAACAAAGAGGTAGGGGATAGGAAAAAGTTTGTTGGAATCAAGGGAGAGATTAGCGGTCAGAATCTACTTCAAATGTTAGTTGATGACCTTTTCATCTGCTACAAAATCAAACACTTGTTCATAGTAAAACCTTCTTTTGAGAAGTATATTGATGCAGATGAATCATATAGATAGATGAATAATGGATCTTAGTTACCCAACATATGAAGAATTGGAGCATTTGGTCAAATTTGTTCAATAAATTAAGCTTATCAATGTACCATATTAGCAATAGATCACAACTATTAAGCATTCTAAACAACAAGAAAAATGCAGTTTCAAATACATTGAACCTGAATGTAGAAATCAAGTGCATTTACAAACATTTTTGGAGCAGTTTTCTGAGCATTTTTTTGTTTTTAGTTAAAACAATGTTGTGAACATCTCGATAACATCCTAATTTTATCTTGAAATCATGAATTTTTGGCCTAGACAATGTTTTCTTATTTTTAATGATACTTTTATGGTATCTTGATTTTGTCGATGTTTGCTCATTTTTACCGATATTTTCATGATCTTTACGATTTTTTGGTTTTCTAGACCCTTGTCGATTTTATCCCGATTTCAATGTTCGCAACATTGGTTAAAAGGTGTTTAAACATTATCCAAAGCATTGAATAAAGAATACTTTGAATGTAAATATTTTAAGAGACGGGATATTTTGTAAAGATCTCCATCTATACCTTATTTTTTAATAAGAAAGGGTTGATACCTGGAGCAATTTTTTGTAATATTGTTGTAATACTTTCTCAAGGCTTTCTCAAAAGTCCCACCTTCTACCAAAATCCAACCCCTACACTATGAAGCTCATAAAATATATACATTTTCTCATCCTTGTACTAAGGGATTGAGCTCAACCATTTTCTTCAAAACAGAATCAGTTACATTAAACTTGGGCCGAATTTCTGAAAATAGGTGTTGAAGATGAACTCGTATCTCCTAAACCATAGCACCTGTTACAAAATGAAAAGAGGTTTTTGTAGATAAGGTCATGTTGGAGAAAAAACTCTCTCAAATTTGGGAAATTAATTTCCATTTGCTTGAAATCTATTTCACAAAATCATCTCTAAAACAGAAAATAATTAAAAATTTAAATATGTGAAAATGAGCTGTAAAGATCTAGTCACATATCCCAATTCATGACACCTGTGAATAAAATGAAAGAGGTTTTTGTTATATAGCTCGTGGTTAACAAAAAAATCCTTGGGTTTGCAAAATTGCTTTCCATCTGTTGTAAAATAGCCCCACACTAAAATGACTAAAACAGTAAAAAATATGAAAAATTTGCTTTGTTTTAATGTAGGCTCCAAATATCACTGTATATCTCCCACATAGTAGCACCTGTGCATAAACTAAAGGAGGTTTTTGTTATTTGGTATGTGATGAACAAACACTTTTGAAAAATTCCTTACCATTATTTTGGAAACTGATTTTGTACTAGACTTGTCATTGTGTGCAGCAACTGACCTCAAAACATGCATAACCAAGAATCGCTCATCTAATCAGGGAGCCGGTTACGGGAGTGTGATATACTGTTGGAAATATTTTTCCAAGATTCTTATGATGGACACACTTGTGACATGTTTTGTGTTGAACATCATGTGCAAAACATCTAACAAAACCAGACATAGTAAGAGCTCATGTTGATCCCTGGTGACAGGCTGATGAAGACTGGAACTAACAGAACTAGTGAAACAATGACCATTACAGTGGATGTTGTAACAATTAAGGGGGTAGAAATCCATTTCATCTTTCTTGTCAAAGCTTGAATGTGGGAATTCAAAGAGGTTTTTATGCCTCCCAACACTCACAAACACTTGGGGGGTCAAGAAAACAAATTGAGAAGCACAAACATAGGTAACAACGTATTAAGAAGAAAATGTTATAACAACAGATTTTGTAATAGTAAATGTTGTAACAACAAATGACATAACAAATGATGTAATAGTGGATGTTGTAACAGCAAGCCATTTCATCTTGCTTGTCAAATCTTGAAAGTGGGCAGCAAAAGAGGTGTTTCTTAGTAACTTTGCATTTGTGTTATTCTTCTTTTGAGACTTGTGTAATAAATCTAACGGTTTCTTTCATTAACAGATTTACCATTGTTATGTGAATACTTGAGATACCTGTGAATTTTATCTGAGAAACCTTAATGAAGCAATCTGCAGTCTCTGCATCTTATTTTCTTTCATTTCATGTTCTCCGTTGTAGATCTAATGCATAGGATTTTTTTTAGCCCTATTCTTTAAAACTTAAATGTCTTTATGTTATTCTCTCCATACTACAATGTCAATTTTAAAGGTTGTAATCATAGATAAGTAGGCTAGTTGAATTTATTCATTAATTTCTCCAAAAACTAGTTCACATTGCATCTAAAGGTCTATCGTCACCTTCCCCACTTGTCCAATTGTTTTAGGATTAATAAGGGTCTGGTAGAGCTAGAATAGTGAGTAGACTTGTATTGTAGTCTAGAATGTAGGATGAATTCTATTTTGAGAAATCACCAAATTGCGTGCTAACCATACCCCCATAGGACTAGAAAGGGAGTTTTCCTATAGAGTTTCATGTCCTTTCTTTCAAACCAAGCCTTCAAAGTTCAAATAGGCTCCAACACAAGCCTACATCGTAAATGTTTCTATTCCAATAATCATGTCCCTAAATATCTGCTTAATTCATTCAATATATATCAGTAGAAAAAAATGATTTAGACCTCAATACACCCTTCATCCTACCATATTAAAAATAATTGCTAAGAAAAGTGCTAAGACTCAAGATCATCCCTAGTGCTAGCATTCATCTTCATTTCTTCTCTAGGGTTTACGTCACAAACTCTAGATATTCTTCTATAGCATCTCACAAGCACCAAGAACTCTCCATGACAATTATATAAATCGAATAATGAGTATATTGTAGACAAAGATATTATCTTCCCTCTATATAAAGTAGTTGAGGGATTCCAACATTGTTAAAGTTGTCAATTACACAAGAAATTGAATTTAGTGCACAAGATAAGGTCTCCAAGGATACACGTCAAGAGACCAATCCTCGGGCAGTTCACTCTCTAAGTATGGGTTTCAAGTGTCAAGTGCTCTTCATCACAAGGCTTCTTGCTTTCCAAGACAATCATCCCATGCTCCTCAACACATGTATCTTAGGTCCATAATTAATCCCATGTAATGTGCTCTCAACCCAAGCATCTATAATCAATCCCATGTAATCTATTTTGTTGTCTATGGGTTATGTATTACATGGTCTTTCATCCCTCCTTTGGCTTAGGGTTTTTGGAGACTTGATAAAGCCATGTTTGGATATTTATTTCTATGGACTTGATCATACTGAAAGGTTAGTGATTTATAAGGGTGCTATGACCGATGGGAGCACAAAAGAACTCAAGCTACACATAAATAAACAACTCAACACAAGAAATGAAAATTGACATATTAACATAACAATATCCAACTAAGTTATTGAAATTCAACTAATGATACCTTATTCTCCATTTAGGTAACAAAGTTGGACCACTTTCTATCTTATATCATATCGAATTCCAATTGTGATGGATAATGGCCATATTGTTGCTCCTATCAAAACATGGCAGATGGACAAGTTAAAGTAATTAATATCCAATCATTTACTTTTTTGTACAAAATTTAAAAATAATATATATATATATATATATATAGATATAATTTTAGATATTAAATATACTTTTGCAAATTTGCATGCTAAGGCTTCTAAAATTTTTGGACACTGTGATGTGTGGAACGATATTTGGAAAGCCTAGACTTTGAGGCCTTGTCCTCAAACATACACTAATTCAATTTAATTATGCACCAGTAAAATATAAAAATCATTTAATGAATTTGAAATAATATTATGAACAAATTTAAATACTTGTATGCTCTCCTCGTTGGACTTCCTTTGTGCATCTGCTCTATCATATGCTTTCACGAGCTATTTCCATACTTTCACGCTTACATCAATTGGCCTTATTTTGGCCCTTAGCTCAGGAGGAATTTGTTTTATCTTTTTCATTTGGTTGCAATGGAATATCTTGCAGTTTTGAGTCATTTGTTTTTTTACTTGCTTTATTGACCAACATGTCCCAAATTTAGTTTGCATGTCATGTATGACTACCTTTTAAAGGTGCATGGGTATCTTTGATAATGGAAGATGTAGATTCTCTTTGAAGTGTTGAAGGCATGATTCCTTCAACCTACAATTGAACACTTTCCTGGCATTTGTCATTCTGATTTCGCTAAAGACAACATCATATTCTAGCTTGATTTCATATGTACCAATGTAAGATAAATAAGTACAAGTACTGGTGGCAGAAGAAATATGTGTCCCAAGCGTGGGTGGGACATTGGACGTCCCTATTCCTTGTTCCACATTATTAAAGTTTATTGTGATTGATTTTTTCCTATATATTTTGCTTGATCCGGGATTTGATGGGAAATCAATCGATTCCCTTTGACAAGGTTGCTTTGGTTGGTCTATTTCAGTGCCTTTAATGTGTACTTCAACGTATTTGGCAAGCATGGATAAGTCCATACCTTCTACTTTATTACTTGCTTCTACCCCCAATATAGAAGTCATTTCCTCTTTTAGTTTCTCACTGCCATGTCCCTATATATGTACAATAAAATTCTATTTTAAAAATAGGAATAAAAAAATAAACCCTAATTGCTTCTTTTATAATTTTGAAACTAAAAACTAAAAAACATAATTCAAACAAGCAATGGAATCATGTCAAAGTCTATAAATTGAGTCTAAAATACGTTATTCTCGCAAGAATCAGATCACTTTGCTTGTTTCCCCTACTGCTTCTTGACATTTTTTGGCATCCTAGGATGATTTTTTTTCCTCCACACTGTGGAAAATCCCTTCTCTTTTCCCCTACATTTCTCTCCCTTCCTCTAACTGTTTTAAACAGCAGTAGTGCAAAATGGATGGGCAGGGATTTGATGTTCGTCTTTGGTAGCGGGTGAATCAGGTGCACAAATCGATTTTGTGATTGTTAGAGGCCGAATCACACCCACAAATCATTTTTTTATTGAAATACACAACAAGGGAGGAGAGGTCTGTTAATATCTTTGCCCACCATCAACAGAGATCCAATCAATTAGTTATTTTCTTTCATAGCCTCAATGCATTGCTCCAACCGTGGTCTGCTCCAACTCCACATAGAACTTCAAAGCTCCCTCGATTTGCAATTGGTGAGTATGAGAATGGAAATATGGTGAATTTATTACATTATTTTGGTTGAATAGCAAGGGTACAAAATAGGTTTATCCATTATGTGTGTCAATTATAGATTGGAGAGGTTTTTATTTTAATTTTTCAATTTCGTATAATTTGTATTCATTGTCATCTTTTCACTTTGTGATGTTGATGTGGGAGGCTTCCATGTTATTGTCATTTTTTATGAGGTTTAATTGAATACCAATATTGGATGTGCAATGTGCATAGGCACATGGGAAAAGCTGAAATGTTGGTTGATGTAAATCCCTACAAATGGTGTGTTGACCTACAATGAAGGGTGTTTTATGTCATGTTTTCCTAGCCCACTAATGAATTTGGTGTGATTTCAAACTTTATAATTTAATTTAATAGCCAATGACTCATAATATAACAATCCACTAGTTATAGTCACATACATGTTGGAAATAATACTGAGAGGGGGGGTGAATCAATATTATCAGATCAATAAAACTTTTCAATTTCATACTCAGATTCATATACGCGACTTCAGTTCAGTATATCAGCGTATATACGCGACTGTGTTAATTGCAACTAGCGTATATTCAGTAATCTTATGATTCAGTTGGTTTAGCCTCAGTGAATGCATTAGAACATTATTAACCATATTAACAGAGCAGTATAACAGAACAGATCATCACACATAAGCCACACACACATGAACACCATGATATAAGGTGGAAACCCAATGTGGGTGAAAACCACCTGCTGCAATTTGTTTCTATCTTCCTTTAATAAGAAACTTCTTTTACAATGTACTGGTGCAGTCCTTTACCAGTACGCAGGCTGCAACCTGCAGAGGGCTACAACCCTCTTAGCTCTTGTACTAGCCGATCCATTTACTAGTACGTAGGCGCCAGCCTACAGAAGGCTCCAACCTTCACTCGTTTTCCAGCTGCTCCTGGAAGGGAGCTACAACCCCCTGGCTCTTGTACTGGCTGATATGTTTACCAGTACGTAGGCGCCGACCTACTGAACTCTACGATCTTCCCGGGACCACGTTTCATACATTTTCATACTGGATCCATAAAACAATCATCATTGCAATACAACCTGAATCATCAATTTCTGAATCACCCAATACTGAATCACTGAAACCCTGTCATCAAAACACAGAACACAAACCAGAGCCCAGAACTCTGCAACAACCACTAGATCTAACTCCACATTCAAATATCATACTTCATACTGTATACGCTACTCTAACGAACCCAACCTGTGTGTATACGTGCTTTTACCAAATACAACCCGCGTACAGATCTGCAAATTCTAACTTATAACTTTGCAGCTATTTCAAACATCAAAGCATACCCAGAACATAACATTCATAAACATGCGTCAATAGATCTAGTCTATCCATACACAAACCATATAATCATTCCAAGCCTTGAGATCCCGTTCCATCGTTCATCATCCTTGACATGAGTACTACCTTGGTTCAGATCAAGCATGGCATCACCAACCCATAATCAGCATCTGGATCTCACCCTTCATCAGATATTCATCACTTGCACACATTCACCTTGGCCTAATGATCTTCTCCTTATATAGGTTTATGCTTTTCTCAATACCACGGTCCAAAACCATAATAAATCAATACCAAGAGCCCAATACTTGGGATCAACACACTTGTCGAGATACCATGGTCCAAAACCATAGGTTCAAATACCGAGGACTAACTACCACGGACCAAAGGTAAGCTTTCCGACATGTACGCGCTTTTCCATGCATAAAACTGCGTGTATACGCATACGCGACTTCGGCACGTCCAACCCGCGTGTATACGCTGATTTGTTACAATGAGCCTGCGTATATATCTTTCTTGACCTGCTGCACTAGATCTGCCATCTGATTAAGTTGCCATCACCTGTATCATGCCTCTGAGTGAGTTGCCATCAAGGACAACACCTGTATCATAATGCCAACAATCTCCCCCTTTGGACTTGATGGCAACCACCATACCAAGTCACTCTCCCCCTTTGACATCAAGGGCAAAGGGCGGACCAAGATATTCTCTTCTTGATCTCCATCTGCTGTCCATACTCCCCCTGAGTACCTGCTGGAATCTCTGATTGAGCTCCCCCTTTGTATATGCCAAGATGTACCAATCCAACCATGCTCCCTCTGAGCACATGCAAGGTCTGCAAAAGCATAACATGACTCTATACATACATCAATCTCCCAATCAAGTGGGAATACACCATTTTTGACTCATCCACCCAACCAAGTGGGGATATACCAAATGTTTATACATGACTCATTACATCATCCATCCCATGCATAGTGGGGTAATAAAATACATCATATGACTCACAAAGACCAAGGACTTAAACAAGACCATGATACACCATATGATAAGCATCTAACATCCAGACCTGTAACCTGAAATCCATTCTTTTGGTCAAGCAAGATATGTCAATAAGCATTATCACCAAGGACTTCTAACCATAATGCCAACAATGCATTATTTGAAGTATATGCTCCCCCTGAACCTGTGCCATGCCATCATCATCATAGTGACTGAACCGTATCAAACTTCTGAACTGCTGCTTTTCTTCATAACATCATATACGCGACTGTCCAGCATATAACTCGCGTATATACGCGACTTGTCTTCATGAAACCTGTGTATGAGATTTGGAACGCAGATGTTCCACACTTCCAGCTTCCTCTGAATCGGTCATGTCTGTATATTCTGCTATTCCACATCTTTCTGGCTGTACTTTCTTCCATATTTTCAACTATGATGATGTTTTCTTCTTTTGGTTTGGTGTCCACAATCTTCTCCTGCATTCTTTCGCTATGTGTCCCAGCTTGTTGCATACATAACATCTTACATGTTTTATATTCCTTCTGTAGCAATCAGCAGCTTTGTGACCAAACATATTGCAAGCAAAACGATATCCCTTAAAGTACCTTGAATGTGATGATCTTTCTACATGATGGTCTTGAACCCTTCTTCTTCCACATCTAGCTGCAACGTGTCCAAGATTATGACATACATAACACTCAATATTATTCATCGGAGGAGTACAAGATTTCCTTTGAAGAATTTCTTTCCTTGGCTGTTGATCCTTGTTGATTATTTTAGATTTTTCATTACAGTTCCTTGCCTTTCCTTGTGAGCTAGATTCATCTTCAACAGATTCATAAAAACCAAGGCCAGTTTTGATAGCAGGAGATCGTTGACTACTAAGAATATCATCCAAAATCTTAGTACTATCTTGAAATCGCAATAGTTTATCCTTTTCTTCTAATTTATCTTTCAAGATATTTACCTCAACTTGATGTTGTTCTTCCTTTTCCAGACATTGCTTCGTCAAAGTTTCTTCAGACTTTCTTCCTTCTTCCACTTGTTGCCTTAGTTTGAGAATCTCAGTTTCTTGCTCTTCATTCAGCACCTGCAGCATTTGTCATATTCTGGAGGCATATTCCAACTGAGCCTTTAAGCTGATAATTTCTTCTTTGAGGGCACTCTCTCGTTTGCTAGGTAGATCTTGTTGATCTATGATTTTATCTGATGCTTCATTTGCTTGTCCATCTTCAATCTGAGGTGATTCAGGATCTAAATGCTTGCTTCCACTCAATAGCAGGCTGTCATTGTTCCTTTGAGCTGTCTTCTTCTTTTGACGCGCTTTCTTTCCCATTGTTCTACGGATCTCCTTCAAGCGATCAAGCTTCTACCGAAGGACCTGCTCTGATACCAATTGTTGGAAATAATACTGAGAGGGGGGGTGAATCAGTATTATCAGATCAATAAAACTTTTCAATTTCATACTCAGATTCATATACGCGACTTCAGTTCAGTATATCAGCGTATATACGCGACTGTGTTAATTGCAACTAGCGTATATTCAGTAATCTTATGATTCAGTTGGTTTAGCCTCAGTGAATGCATTAGAACATTATTAACCATATTAACAGAGCAGTATAACAGAACATATCATCACACATAAGCCACACACACATGAACACCATGATATAAGGTGGAAACCCAATGTGGGTGAAAACCACCTGCTGCAATTTGTTTCTATCTTCCTTTAATAAGAAACTTCTTTTACAATGTACTGGTGCAGTCCTTTACTAGCACGCAGGCTGCAACCTGCAGAGGGCTACAACCCTCTTAGCTCTTGTACTAGCCGATCCATTTACTAGTACGTAGGCGCCAGCCTACAGAAGGCTCCAACCTTCACTCGTTTTCCAGCTGCTCCTGGAAGGGAGCTACAACCCCCTGGCTCTTGTACTGGCTGATATGTTTACCAGTACGTAGGCGCCGACCTACTGAACTCTACGATCTTCCCGGGACCACGTTTCATACATTTTCATACTGGATCCATAAAACAATCATCATTGCAATACAACCTGAATCATCAATTTCTGAATCACCCAATACTGAATCACTGAAACCCTGTCATCAAAACACAGAACACAAACCAGAGCCCAGAACTCTGCAACAACCACTAGATCCAACTCCACATTCAAATATCATACTTCATACTGTATACGCTACTCTGACGAACCCAACCTGCGTGTATACGCGCTTTTACCAAATACAACCCGCGTACAGATCTGCAAATTCTAACTTATAACTTTGCAGCTATTTCAGACATCAAAGCATACCCAGAACATAACATTCATAAACATGCGTCAATAGATCTAGTCTATCCATACACAAACCATATAATCATTCTAAGCCTTGAGATCCCGTTCCATTGTTCATCATCCTTGACATGAGTACTACCTTGGTTCAGATCAAGCATGGCATCACCAACCCATAATCAGCATCTGGATCTCACCCTTCATCAGATATTCATCACTTGCACACATTCACCTTGGCCTAATGATCTTCTCCTTATATAGGTTTATGCTTTTCTCAATACCACGGTCCAAAACCATAATAAATCAATACCAAGAGCCCAATACTTGGGATCAACACACTTGTCGAGATACCATGGTCCAAAACCATAGGTTCAAATACCGAGGACTAACTACCACGGACCAAAGGTAAGCTTTCCGACATGTACGCACTTTTCCATGCATAAAACTGCGTGTATACGCATATGCGACTTCGGCACGTCCAACCCGCGTGTATACGTTGATTTTGTTACAATGAGCCTGCGTATATATCTTTCTTGACCTGCTGCACTAGATCTGCCATCTGATTAAGTTGCCATCACCTGTATCATGCCTCTGAGTGAGTTGCCATCAAGGACAACAACTGTATCATAATGCCAACAATACACACATTTTCACCTTTAAAGGTTGTGTTGCTTAGTGATTATGTATACATGTGACACAAACATTTTCAATCCCACCACTCACTCTTTACTCCTTTATAGGGTGGATGGTGGCGTTGAAAATATATCTCATCCACAAGTTAACTTATACTAATTATTATATTATATATTGAGTTCATTTAGAAGACTTAAAAATCAAAATTTGAAAATAATATATTCTCTAACATATAGGGTCAAAGGATTTTTTTTTTTAAATATACAAAAATACATATATTTGGTGGTTTAAAATTATGAATGAAGGGTTTGAATTAAGTTAAATGAAAATATGAAAAAAAAGAAGAAGTAGTCCATTATTTTCCATAATCCTCGTCTAATATTTATACAAGTTGTGTCATGTCACCATATTGGGAGTAGAAATTAACAAAAAGGGTATATATTGAAAATAGGGGAATTTTAGTTAGAAAGGTGTAGTGAAAACTAGTTGAGATTAAATCAATTGTGCGTTTAGAAAATTGGATAGAGTGACAATGAAGTGCATAGATTTTATGTGACTAATGTCATTGTTGTGTATTACAAGATCTAGAGGAGGCTATGGATAGAGGACTTGGACAATATAGACCTACTAAATCAACAAGAGGAAAGTGGGTGGCCACAAAAGGAATTTGTAGATACAATAAAGGTAAGAAGACAAAGAAACATCAACCAAAGGAGGATGGTTTTTATGAATTCACAAATGCTACAACATAGATGAGATAAAGTTATATAAAATATGTTGTTGTTTTTTTCAAATCCAAAACATGATATCAATATGTCAAATATATGAGTAAAGTGAGTTTTTGTGTTGGATAACATATTGGTTGAAATGATATAATTTATGTACTAAACATCATTGACTATGTTATGTATTATAGGGGCAAAAGGAGACCATGGCCACAAGTTGTGGCATATCAAATAAGCACACAAAGGATGTCGCAAGACATCAAGTAATCAAATTTTGACTTAACTTTGGAAGAATTTTATGATACGTCCATACTTTTTCATAGCATTATTAGAATTTATAGTGTATTATCCAATCTTGAAATAAATTAATGCATGTCGTTGATATTTCAAATGGGGACTAGAACAAGTGCACAACCTAAGAATTCAACTAGCAAAAGAAAAAAACATATGTACGTGGGCATGGACCTAAAACTATTAAATCACGAAGAACACAATGGATGGAAGAGGATACAACAATGGATACTTCAGACACAACAAATAATTGCACTGAAGAAGAGGTTGGTCAAGACTATAGTACATGGGATGGGATTTTTTAAGTGATATTTGATTATATTTATTTGAAATTGATACATTTATGATTTATCCAATTCTTTCCAAACATTAAATAATGGTTATGTTTGTCGATAGGTAGAAGATGATGATGAAATAACGACTACTAATGCCCAAGCTAATACAACTAGGCTATTAAGATTTGGATGAGATGATCCAAACCATCCTTTAGACCATACCAGGGCGGAAAGAGCATATTTAAAGAGAAGTCTACCACCTGAGAAATTTGAACAGATGATGAGATTTGCATACACAGATGCCATGCTACCTAGTGGCCTTAATGAAGATGATCATGACAATGAAAATGCAGTGCATGAAGAAGGATTCAATGAAATTCTTACAAGTTTATTTGGGGATGGAAACAATGATGGCAATAATCATGATCACATGGTTTACAGTAATGATTACAACAGGGGTAATTACCACCAACGTAATATTGATGATAACAACTCGTTGAAAGACTCCATTAAGAAAGAAACAAAGACACCCGTGTTCAAATCGAGTGCAATTAGAACCTCAAAAAAATATTATTAGAAATCAAGTCACTATTTGGTTGGTCAGACAAAGGATTCACCACCCAATTAAAATGAGTTGAAATCTATTTCATACAATGCATTGTCAATTGGCGTACATCATTCGTAAGCATTCATCAACTTCGTTTATATTTATTTAAGGAGATTTTAAAACCATATATTGTATATGAATAATCATAATATAGATTGACATCTCAAACATGTTCATCATAAGTCAAACATTCAATTGATATAATCTTTGGCAATCTTACGGGGCACTAAAAAATAAAATATTTCCTGAAGAGAATGTGTTTCCGTCAACCTGTAGAGAGGCACCGCAAATGTTGGTTGATTTGGGGATTGAATATAAGAAAATTAATTCATGTAAAAATTATTGAATTTTATATAAATATGAATATAAATACAAGGTATAATGTCATGTATTCAAAGAGAAGAGATATCGTACAAATGTGCAAGGTCCTACAGTTCCAAAGAAGGTTTTACGTCACATGCCAATTATACCTATACTTCAACGAATGTTTTTTTGCAAGTAACTTTAAAAATTCATCAATTGGCATGCAAATAATAGGATTAAATATGGATTCATGTGAATTCCAGCTAACTTCAAAGCATTGAAACACATAGAGGAAAATGGCCAATGAAATTCAAAGATGAACCTTATAGTATTAGGTTTGGTCTTGAAATTGATGGAGTGTGCCCATTCACTTTCATGAGCTCAAACTATAGTGTTTTTCCAGTCATATTGATAGTATACAATATTCCCCCATGGATGAGTGGTAGAAAGGAGCACCTTATGCTAACTCTCATTGTTCCAGGAAAACATCAAGTTAAAAACATGGATGTTTATCTTGTGACTTTTATTGATGAGATGCAACTGTTGTGGAAAGGAATAATAATGTAAGACATATCACGTCCTCCATAAAATAGGTCCTTCATGTTGTATGGTGTTCTATGTTGGAATATTCATGATTTCCCAGGACTTGGTTTTTGTTCCGATAAGATAAAAATATTTACCTATTTACACTCATATCCCAACTTTCATACTTAGTTTTATACTATTATTTTGATGTTATTAACCTTATTTAATTGCAAGGCTTCAAACAAAGGGGATATTTGCATGTCCAAGATATGTAGAACAATTTCAAGGGTGGTATTCTAAAGATCCTCATAAAGTTATTTATGCAAACAATAAGGTTTTTCTACCAAGAGATCATAGGTTTAGAAATCGCCATAAGAATAAATTTAATGGAAAATTTGAAAATACATGCCCTCCCATGATTATTTGTCTAGCTGATTGGCCTAAGAAGTATCAAGATGCTGAACTAAAATCTTTGCAAATTTTTTTTGATGAGGATTATTGTATTGAACAACTAAAACAAGTTGTAATTAAGATGTGATAAGGGATGAAAATGAAATCCATATTTTATGAGCTCCCATATTGGAAGGATCTATTAATATCTCACCTATTAGATCCCATGCACATCTTCAAAAATGTCCCAGATTCATTTTTTCAACATATAATAGGAAAAGAGAAGGACACCTTGTCTTCGAGGAGACATATTGCTCTTTTGCGTACCAAATTTGATAGAAAAAATGTCTGGTTGAGCAGGGAAAATGAAAAACATATAGAAGCTCCATGGATTTTGAAAAACAAAGAACTAGACCAAGTAAAAAATGTCATATATTCAATAAGGACACCTATTGTCTATGGGTCATCATGAAATAAAGCTTTTATAGTTGATGGACATATCATAGGATTTACAACACGTGATTTTCATAATTTTATGAAGGTATTATATATCATCAATTTTCAATATTTATTGATAAAATTGATTAGGTACTAAATATATTATGATATTCTATTGTGTGACAAAAATAACTAATAACAATCTTTGATAAATGTGTTTGAAAACATATCATGCCATTAGCAACTAGGGGGGTTCCATGTCTTACCGTTGACTTGAGGAATGCCATAAGTTGATTGTCAGCATTTGCAAGGTATGTGGTAAGGAGTGTTAATGTGTGAGAGACATAGAGATATTGTATTGCATTTTAATTTTTTCCTAAAGGTTCATACTAATTTAGTATTCTTATATTAGGTGGGTGACATCCAAGGATATCCATGAATGTGAAGTGCCAAAATGGAAGAAGGAAATTAAAAAAATTATGTGTATTTGAGAAGGACCTATCTACAAGTTTCATGGACCTACAAGTCCATTTACTTATACACCTATTCGATGACATTGAATTGGTGGGTGTCGTATCGATGAGGTGGATGTTTTTCTTTGAGAGGTATATGAAAACTCTAAAAAGATATGTCTGACAAAAGGCACATCCAAAGGGTTGCATGGTTGAAGGGTATGTATTGAATGAAGCATTTTTCTTCCTATGTGAATTCCTTAGTAAGGATTTTGAAGATGGGCCATGCTTCTGGGATGAAGAACGAGCATTAGTTATTATTGATGGAGAAAAACCACAATTTAATGGTGTTAAAGGATAAATTAGAAAGTAAACTCATGATCATTGTGGTTGTTTTTATTGTGATCATTAATTTACTCTGTAATTTATTTGTCAAGTTAACAACATCACATTTGGAGTTGTAAATAAGCATGTTGACATGTAATAGGTGTAGACGAAAGTGTTATACTCAACAAGTTCATTCTGTACCACATGGACTTTATGATCGAATGGATTGATTTGCATGATAAAAAAAGAGAAGAAGTGTTAGAAGAAAGGAGGCAATTTAAGAGATTGAACCCAAGGAATACCCCATTTCATATTGATCTACAAGGGGAATGGGGCAAAGATTGCACACTAGAATGGGTTACTAAACAAATTCAAAATCAAATAGAAAATGCAAGTATAAATTCAAACATAATAGAAGATGAAATGAACATGTCTATAGGATTTGAAAGAAAGGTATAGTTGGAATTTTATATAATATTGTTTCCTTACAGTTTTGACACTATTAACTATTTTAATATTCGTTATTATATTTGTTCTAACCAAAATAAATGGTCTTTCACATGAAAGGAAATATCCAACAATGTGGGCATATGGTCGACGTTATCATGTAGAACGTGTATATGTAAAGATACAATCGTATGATTGTGGAACCATGGTTGAAGTTAAGCAACCTAGACGATCAAGCTCAAAAGATAAGAATATTATTGAAGGGAATCTATAATATGTTGGGAAAATACAAGAAATTATTGAGTTGGATTACCGCTCTTTTAAATGTTGTATTTTTAAGTGTAGATGGTATGAAGCATTTGAGAGGACACGAAGACATGATACCCATAGTGGATTGTTTTCTATAGATTCCTCAAAGTTCCTACCAGAGGATAAGGAGCCTTATGTTCTACCAATTCATTATGAGTAGGTATTTCTTTAACTCAAAGAATTAGAAGCAGTAGTGATCAATAATCTATTAATACATTGTTTATTGTGAATATATACATGTGTTTATTAATTAATAAAAATTTTATAACATATGTCTAATATATGTATGTACTTGTTCATGTGCAGGTATTTTTCTAAGATATTCTGGACCCGAAATGGATATTTTTCATACATTATGATCCAATATTAAGGCATGTATTTGATGATGCATTAGTGGATACTGAGCAAAACAATGATGGCCAAAAAATGAGAGAGAGGGATTAGAGAACATCAAATAAATTGACATCCACGATGATGTTGAAGATGGTTATGTGCAGGCACAAGAAGACAACAATATAGAGTTACATGATGTTACAGAAGACAACAATATGGATGGTATAGAAAATGATGATCCAAATACATCTGGTAACAATATGGATATTCTACAATCAGATTTCAATGATGATGAAGATGATTCAAGTCAAGACGAGGATTATGATAATATTAACTACTTGAAATATCATATGAACATTGGCAATGATACACTGGATGACATTGTTGCAGACAATGATGTTAATGACCAAGACCTCTAAATTTTCATAATTGTTTGTAATCCATGTTTAAAAATTGATGATTCTTATAGCCTAAACTTTTAAATGCTTCAATATTATTTATGTCAATACAAATTACCTATTACAATATCTTTAAAGTGTTAAAGATATGGTATGAATTGTTGGCAGGAAAAATTAGGATTACTTGAATGCTTCTTCCATTCATTTTGTATCAACATATAAGTGTTCAAAATATGGTATGAATTATTGGCAGAAAAAGCTAGGATTACTTGAATGCTTCTTCCGCTTATTTTGTATCAACATATGTTCGTGAAGACATAAAAGTTAACAAAATATTAATGTCTATATCTCACAATGATTTGAATAAGAAACTATGTTAACTTCATTATTTTTATATTATTTTCATTTTAATGTTGGTCATCCTGCTCTTGTATTTAATTATCGATCTGTGAGGATTTAATTTTTACAAGAGTGTTGCACAAAGTCTATGCTAAGGAAGGTGATGACTAGTATAAAATAATCTCAACCCAAATTCATTGCACACACACACTCAATAATCAACAACGTTGTTACAAACTCCACACAGATTCAATGTGAAGAAATATTGTAGAATAAGGTACTTTGACATTCAACCACTTTCACCTCACTCCTTATAACCATCACTCGTTCAATCTGGACACATAAAAGGATGTGCAATCCAAATTGTAACAACAAAGAAAATAATTCATTGCCACACCAAACTAAGGGACTGGTTCAGGACTTAAGTTGTCACACCATCCAAAGCTTAATACAATTAATTAAATTACACACGGAATTAACTGTAACAACAGTAATAGTAATAATCACATAACTGAGAATTATTTATGCAATTATGTATTCCACTCTAACTAACAAGTGATCCCTACTAAGAAGGAGGGCCCTTCCTCTTCATCAGGGGTTGGCGCACTCAGAGGAAAGTATTGAACCACAAAGTTAGGATTTGCATTAATAAAGGTATCAGGATTACAAAGCTCTCGCATTTCCCCTTTCCAATCCTATTCTCCAATTCTTCACTCTAGCCCTCACGGAAAAACAATATTCTCTTTTATAGATCTTAATTACAATGATAATAACATCATGAGAATCTTTCGATTCTCATGTGATCTAAAAATAAAATGATATCTTAACAATTACACAATGATTTCCATGGAAGTGGTAAAACTATAACAGTTTACTTTAATTACGAATAGAGTTACAAAATATCTCAACCAAATGATATGGATTCTCCACAAATATCTCCAAGTGATGAGTTGTTTCTTTTGAATTTGATGCACTCCAAGATCCAGTCTAATTAGGAAGGCAACATATGCTTTAGCAACTGTCTGTGTAAAGAAACAACTCCCAGAACCTTAATTAATCAAAATCAGTAAAGGAACTGAAATGTAATCCTGTAATAGCAAGCTTTGATAGAACATCCAAACTTGAACAACACATACTTTAGTTTTATGATAAAAAACAGCCTGAGAAAGTAGTTCAGGTGTCAAATTATAAGTAGAATTGGACTAAGAAATCGACAAATGAAAAAGGACCCACTTAGGTGAATAAGGGTTGTTACAATAATAAGATATGGTCATGTTGGTCAAAAAGGGATAAAAGAAATAGGAAAACAAGTATGAAAAATATGACTATTATGTGACCCAACATCTCCCCCCAGCTTAAGCTTTTGCATGTCCTCATGGAGACTCATGTCACTAATTCCCAACATGCTAGGAGTGCAGTTATGTGAGGTTTTATTTTCCTGCCATGTCTTCACATTTAACCCTATATAATTGAGAAATATCCAATTTGGCTCCCAAAATTTATTAGTGATACTATATGGATGTTTATACAAATAGATGGGTAACCAAACAAGAGGAAACTTGAATCTAAGTCCTATCCAGCTTGCACCACTCCTAATATAGTCAACATATTGATGAACTTTGGAAAGTTCTTCCTCAAAATTTTCATAACAATAGGCGTCTCCCTTCTTCAATTATTATAGGGAAAGATCTTGTTATCACTTGGATTGAACCTCAGGCTGAAGGAAGGCAATGCCAGGGTAACCACAAACCACACTTAGCCAAATAGCTAGCCCTACTAGGTCGGGAGACGGCTCTCTCCGTAAGGATCTCAGCCAAGATGACTGGATCAGGAAAAGGATTTTAGGCTAGGTATACTAGCATGAGGTTTTGATTGGATTTTTGAAAGGGGTTCTGCTAGATCAAGAGGAGTCGGACAGTTTAGGTCTAGGGAATTAGGTCAAAACTGCAGGGTGTTCAATGAGGCAAGGTAGGCATAAGGTTTAGCACTTTAGGGCTTGATGGGGTGAGATGTTTAAGACTGGTGAGAAGCTAAGAATAGCATGTGAAAACCATGGATCCTTCCTAGACAGTATAAAACATGAAATGATGAATGTTTTCCCAAAGCAGAGCACTGATGTAATGAATTCTGCCTATCAACTTGAAAGCATTCACTCAGAAGCAATGAAATGATTAACGAAGTATAAAAAACACATTAACATATGATCACAAAAGAAGAAACTATACTAAAACTCCATACCACATGGATCCCATAAAAATAGCTACAATTCTTATTAATCTCCTGCTAAATTGTGACAAAATGATGTACAATCAAGGTCTGAGCATCCAGTTGAGTCCAACCCTTTACAATGAGAAAGAAGAAGAAGATATAGACTTGAATTCAACCTCTTCCCATCCTCAGGGGTCGAATCCCTAAGATGAGGAGCTAATCTAACCAACATTGAACAAGAAAACAGGAATATAGGCATCTTAACAACTTGCCTCTAAAAGTGAAAAATCGATTCATTTGAGCTCAAATTGAATTATAAAGCAATGAATCTACCCTCTATCACTATTTATCTATCATATTTACATGCCAAGTCATAATTTACAATGGTTAAACAACCTCCATGAGAGATAATCCAAGAACACAGTCAAAAACTGGAAAAATAGGCATCTTGTGCAAAACCTACCCTATGCACAGTGCCACTGGCCCAACGCATAGTGCCACTTTCAGGTCCCTTTTGGAGGCTTTCCTGGCATCCAAATTGAGCTCATGATAGCACATTGGAAATGTCTTCAAGTATAATTTTCAAAACACCTAGAATTTCTGTATTTGAAGCTCATTTGTCGCCTCAAAACTTGATTCTCCCAAGACTAATTCTGTGTGTCCAAAAAGTGGCAGAAAGGTCATCTTTAGGGTGTTTTTTGACCTTTTGGTGGACCAGTTCTGCCCCAAAAACTTTGAAAATATCTAGGGTGCATTTCCTCATCACTCTGAATCCAAAAATGCAAACCATTTCTTCATTGGCTGCTACTAGGAAAAGTCGGCGTTGCGCATTTAGGCAGTTTTCCTGTGTGTAGAATTTTAAAATTTTCAAGTGACAAAAATTCTTCCAAACTTACCCAAAATTGGTGAGAAGCACCCTCATCAAGTGTCCTAATGAGACAAGGAAGCTTCAGCAAGCAACCTAAGCCTATCCTCCTCCTTTTTTCCTTTCAAATCCCACCTAAGCCTAGTTTTCATCCTTTTGACCCTTATGTTGCAAATTTTGTTTCAGGTCCTGTAATGATAGGCCATGTGTCTAATCATCTGATTACCTCTATTGTCCTTCTGTAGCAGCTTCTCAAGGTGAAAGTTGACTCTCTCAAGCCAAGTCTCTCTATCATCTTCAATCTCCTTCTTAATAGGAGTCAAAGTGACTTGTGCCTCTTTGTCACTTTGTCGTTTTACCTTGAGCATTTCCAGCTCCATGAGGACTTTTTTGTCACTCAATTACTTGTTTTCTTGTTCCAAATATGTGATGACATACTTGGCCCTCTCCAAATTGTCCATCAAAGCTTTTACTTGAGCCTCCTTTTCTTGTATGATGATGTCCTTTATGGTTTCTTCATCCTGAGCCTCTAAGTCAAAGTCAAAGTCAAAGTATCTTTCCTACTCATCATCAAAACTCTCCTCTGGCATCTTTTCCTTCCCTTTTTGCAAATGTTGCACCTGTACCTATTGTGCTGATGAAGAAGGCAAAGCCCCTTTCACATCCTATGGAGCTAGCATTTGCCTATGGGCTGATGAAGAAGGCAAGGTCCCTTCCACATCCTGTGGAGCAAACACTTGCTTATTGGCAGAAAACGATCTCCTTGTGCCCTCTGATATGTCATGTAGACGGGAACCTTAGTAGTTCTAGTCTCCTTGACTTCCTCGTCTATTTTCACCTAAGCACTGCTAGAAGGTCCCCTTGCTTCTTAAGGCACTGGTGGAGGAATTTGAGGACCCCTGAAGATATCATAAGAAATAAATGTTTCCCAATAGATGTTGAGGAGACTGAGATAATGAAGCATAATCACCTTGATTAGGGAATAATGATAGAGACTACTCATCTGCTAAGGGTATGGCTTCTTCTAGACAAAATGAGCCATATTCTCAATTACTGAACAAGAAATAAGGGAGGTTTAACATCCTCACCCTGGTAAAATGCATGAGGAGCCTAATGTGATAGGTGTACAACCTGGAAAATCTGCCCTCACAAGTGAAATACTTCATGATGACTTTCAGCATGGGAACATACTTGTCTTCAAGAAATATGAAAGGAAAAAGTCTCTTCACCTCATTTCTATACTAGGGTTTGATATAAGGCTCATAATAGTGTTCATCCAGGTCCTAGGCCTTGTACCACTTCTCCCCTACATTTGGAATCCTGGTGGCATCTACAATGATGGAAGGTGAAACTGTGAATGTTACCCTAGCAAGAGTCACCCTGTTGTCCTGAAGATGAGCTACAAAAAGTCTAGTGAGCTCAGGGTGGTGTTGAACTCTCTCTACCTGCTCACAGAACTCATAGCAGCCAAGATATCTGAAACATGTGACAACCAACTGAGAGGCCTGCAATTCCCTAAGGTTTGATGGCTCTTCTCTGATAATTTTGCCTCCCTTGTGTGGTTTTCTCTAATGCCTAGCTCTATCTGCTGAGGTGTCACTGCCTGTGTTTTCCTCCTCCTCATAGTCTCGGTCCTCTCTATCCATGTTTGCAAGGCTTGAGGTTGTATGAAGGGAATGAGTGAGAGTGTTTTAGGAATGAGGGGATGGGAGATGACCTTGTGGGCTAGAAAATGAATGAGGGAGTAGGAATGATAAGAATGAAAGGGAGGGCTTGTTTTGTTTGAGAAATTTCCCTTTGGGAAGAGGGATAAGGGATAGGGATGTTATGGAATAGGGAAATTGGGATAGGGAAATAGTTTAGGGTTGTAGTGATAGGTGATAGGAGGAACAATGAGGGTTTAGGGTTTTAGGCATAAAAGGGAGAATTTTAGGGTTTAGGCACTTGCCATGGGAAATTATGGTTAAAAATTGAATTGCAAACCAACAATGGGAGGACCACTTACTTGTATGTAGGTAAGAGAGAGCAAATTTGAAGTTTGTTGAAGGTTTGAGGGCTTTCTAGCCCTTCTGCTAAACGCGCAGTGCCACTGCACAGGCACGTAGTGCCACCCTAGAAGCTCAGCGCCAGTGTAAAATTACACTAGGAAATTCTCCAGACATGCAGGGCCAGGCCTCAACGCACAGCGCCAAGCTCTCAACATGCAGCGCCACTCCTGCCTGCCGAAACATGCAATGCCACTCTGCCAACGTGCAGCACCAACTTTTCTTCACCCAAAACTCACTCAAGCTTCCCTCTTCTTCTCACTTTTTGACTCCTTTCTTGTCAAATGAGAATGATGAACTTGAAAATGAAATATGAGGCCTTATATAGGAGTAAATTTTGATTTTTCACTTGAAAACCCCACTTTCTAATGTTTCTTGTCCTTCTTCAAAACTCTGTTTTTAATGCCTTTTCTTTGTTTCTTTTCAGGTGGATAATGCTCAACTTGAACTAATTTTTGCAGCGTTTCTTTGTCTTGCAGAAAGGAGAGATGCTTTGGAGCAACTGGGATCATTTATTACATACAGTGACTTAAATTTACATAAGAAATATTAATAAACTCAAAATACTCTGCTTTCACCTCAAAAACATGTTTTTGAGGTGAAAATTACATTAGGTTAAAAGATAATTATTTAGTGGTTATGACCTACAATCCATCATGTTTGACTTATTTATCATCAACATACCCTTGTTGACCTTTATTTACACTTAAAATTAGGCTCTTGACCTTGGAAATGAAACCCTAAGACCTAAAGAAAACATGCCCTATGGTCTAATGAAAGCATGATTGCACATTGACCATGAAACCATAACTGAATACAACTTGAAGAAGGGTCAACAAGTATACTCTATGAGGGAGAAATTTAGATTTTCTGAAGAGAAGACAACCATCAGTGAATCAGTTTGACATGACCTAATGAAATGATGTAAAATTTTCAATATGGACCCCTAAAATGAAAATTCAAAGAGAAAATTTTGATCCCTGATGGAAGTATGCAGATACTGACACTAATGTTGGCCTTATTGGGGATGGAAGCTCCTTGGAGGTGTCAAGAACATAGTAGACCAAGTGCCTCATCCATTGGGCAATACAGTCAAAACAAAAAGTGAAAAATGACTCAATACAAACTGAAAACTGACTCACAACCAAACTGACTCTAAACTTGACTATAAACCAAATCAACCAAACTTGACACTAATCATTCAAACTTTATAGCCTTCACTTCAGGCCCCAAGCTCATATGACAGTGTACTTGAAAAATTGCAAGGAAAATCAAACTGGTATATATAATGAAGGTGAAGTAACTTTGGGGAACAACCTCAAAAGTAGTAGTGTTTCAGGAGCCAACCATTTACTGGCCCTCCTGAACATTCCTGACCATCCATTTCCTTTAACAAAAATGCATTCTGTCCTCGATAATATGAGATTTTATATGTTCCTTTCCATAAATTGTCAAACTTACCATGCTTTCCCTTTTCCTCATTTTGTGCATCCCACCGCAACACTACATCTTCCAACTGAAACTTTTTTGCTTCGGTTTTGCGGTCATAAATCTTCTTTATATTCTCTTGCAACCGGAAAGTGTTTTGGGAAACCTCTTCTCTTGTTTGCGGAAGGTGAATCATTTTATTAATTCTACTTTGAATATCATCCTCTTCACTGCTAGCTTCCTGTAATAATCTCATGACCGGGACTGCAGGTATGTAGGAAATATTGTATAACCAACTCAAAAGGTGACATTCCTATGGATTTCTTGTTGCTCACTCTATCAGCCCACAAGGCATTGACAAGCTTTCGATGCTAATTCTTCTAGTTTGCCTCCAACATTTTCTTGATAATTTTCACTGAGGATTTATTTGATGACTCAGCCAGCCCATTACCTTGTGGGTAGTATGTCATGGAATGACCCAATGTAATATTGTACTTGTTGCAAAACTCAACCATCTTCTTGGACTTAAATGTTGTTGCATTATCTGTTATAATCTTGTGAGGGCACCCAAAATGAGACAAGATATTGGATTCTAAAAATTGGATAATTACCATGTTCATGGCTTTCCTTGTCGGAATGGACTCAATCCACTTGGTGAAGTAATCGGTAGCTGTCAAAATCCATCTGTGTTATGTGGTGGGCTCCAGTATTGCAGCAATAATGCTGCAACTCCTCGGACTCCCGTCTTTACTTTTATCAACCCGGTAGTTCGTAACAAACTTGGAAGCGATGGTGCTGTATGAACAAGTACTAGCTCTTGCCGCAGCTGTCACTTGGTCAGCTGGCAAAAGTCCGCTAGGAGCTTAAGCCAACTTCTATGAGCTCTTAGAAGAAGCTTTTTAATTGATGGATGAAAGCTAACTCGAAGGAAGCTAATCTATTTCCGAAAAGAGATTGAAAAACTGAAGGAAAATGCAAACCCTAGCAAACCCTAATTCTACCAGCTAGTTCTACTGATGCAGAGGAGAGAATGCAAACTACTAAAAGAGATGTCATTACTTCTATCAAGGTAAAATACATGTGTCTAGACTATCTCTATCTGAATAAAACATCTTTTTGTATTTTTGAATAAGTTATCAGAATTATCATGCATGTGCTTTTAACTAGCTTTTTACTGTGCAGGGGTGGATCAAGGAGGAGAAATGCTTGGAAAAGGTTGGGAAGGTTCAGAGAGGGTCTAAGGAGTCCCTAACACTCTTCCGGAGAGTTTCACAAAGTTTGGCTATCAAGAAACCTCATTTTTGAGCTTCTACAGGAAGTCTGCAGGGGTTCTACAGGATGTTCAGAGATTTCTACAGGATGTTCAGAAATTTCTACAGGATGTTTAAAAAGTGGATCTTAGAGGATGGGTGAGTGAGGGAAGATGCATGAATGGATAGGGAGGTAGGATAGGGGCCTGGTGTGACCCAGGGACTGGTGGATGGAGTGGTGAGAGGGTGTAGAAGGCTGACTTGGCTTAAAGAAGGCTAAGACAATGATGGAGCAAGAAGGTAGGGTTACGTGGGCAAAAGGACAGGTGTGAGACGAGGAACCTAACTAGGAGATGGAGCAGCTGGCTTGGACGAGGCTTAGGCAGATGAGAGAGTGGTAGAGATGCCCTGCACGGTGTACATTTAACCGAATCAACAAAGTCCTGCACACAATCAAAGTCTTAGCTAATCTACTCTAACTGTCAATGAAACAAATGAACAACAGCTTTATTTGTAAAGAGAACCATGTACATCACTCAAGCAAAGAAACATTTCAGAGATCTGAACTCATAACTAACTTCTACAAATGAAAACAGTACACCAAGGATTGCATGGTCAAGCAAACTAGTGTTTTTGTTGGGGCAGCACTGTTTCTGCAATTCCAGCCCCTGATCCAATAAGGATGAGGTGAAACTGAGAGTGTTGTCGACCCTTTTCTTGGAGCTTTATCTGTTATTATCCTACCAATCTATTCTAAACATCTGAAGCAATTCTATTTATAACCAGTGACCTATTTAACCAACACAACTAAATCTGCTCAATAGAAACACGTTTCAAATGCATAAAAGGAAAATCATGATGCATAAAGAAAAGGTAACAGTACAAAGAAGGAAGCCCTAGGCTCTCAGGTTGGGCCCAACCCCGAGAGCTATGGCTCCTATAGAAAACTCAGAGTTGGTATCAAATCGGACTGCTTCTCATTATCAAAACATGATCATAAGTCAAGAGTTATGCCAAAAATGGCTACAAGAGAACAAAATGAAGCTAGCAGCACTGTAGTGCAAAGTATGCAAGAGTTTCCAAAAGTCCCTCATGAAGGCTGAGGCCTTAACATTTATACACCACGAGGGCCCTAGCTGGCCTCCTAAATCTATGGGACTTGGCTGCCCAAACTGTGAGTAGACAGCTTCTTCCAAAATCTGCTTGGCTGCCTTCTAGATCCGGTTTTGGTGGCCTTTGGAGCTCGGAGTTGGGGGTGAAGATCCCGAGGAAGGCTATTTAATGCATAGACAACCCCCCTACGAATCCTCACCCCAAGCTTGGCTGTCTTCCAGCCCATGATTACTCGGTTTTGCTCCAACATGTGTCAAAAAAACTTGAAATGAGCACGTGTTAGCCACCTAGGAAGAGTGACTACCCTTATTCGTACAAATGACATAAACATACTGAAAAATAATGCATAAGCTATGAAAAATGAAGGATTGAACAAGGATAATTAGGCCAAATGAGCCCAACAAGTTACCAAATTTGGGGCTCATCATCACCCCCTGCTAAAATGGTTGCTCATCCTCTGAGCAACTAGTCCAGCTCCTCATCTTTCATTGCTTTAATCGCCACCCTCACATCCCAGGCTTCTGAAGTAGTATCCTCCTCACTGTCATGGAATCCGGCCTTCCTTTCCACCTCTTCCCACTGCTTATGCTCGTCTTTTTCTGTGCTTCCTTCTAACAATCCCAAAAGCAAAGGTGGGCTTAGCTTGAGGCCGATCCAGCTGGCCTGGAGGTTCTGCATGGACTTCTTGTAGAGAGGCACCCGTGCCAGGGCCTCCCTCATTCAAGTTGGAGTGTGATATTCCCTGATTTTGAGGCTGTGGGACAATGTGTTCCACCTACGAGTGCAAGCATGAACACAATTGTCCCCTAATAATTGCTCCATATCCTCGAAGTGTGCTATAGCCTGAGCCTACCAATCCATGTATTCTAATAAAGCTTGATAGTTGGTTGCTAGGTGCTAGTGGGCTGATATCAATGTGGTGGGGTCCCCTGGCTCTACTCTAATCAGCAGTGGTTCATGTAGCTCTCGGTTCATGACATCTTTGACCTCTGCCGCTCTCTTTTCTTTGTGGTTTAACCATGAGGTCAGTGCCATCAGCTGCATATCTCCCACGGCTGTGTTGGGGTCCCATGAGGTTACATTTGGAAGGGCCAAATTATGAAGGTAGAACTCTGATAGCTTGGCCTTGTCCTCTGTTGAACTACTGTTACATAAATCCGTGAACTGCTGGGGGTTTTGGATTTGGGAGATACCCCTCTGTGCCAATGCGTTAATTTGGAATTGCAGCCATTGGTCCCGTAGGTATAGGCCATAAGATTTGGCCAACTGCCTACATTGCAGAGCGTCCATTGCCCAACTGGCCATGTAGGCCAGTTACATGGCCAGTTGCACCTCCTTTTCTTGCACCTGCTGTTTTAGAGCTTGTATCTCTATGCTTGCCTGCAATTCTCTTTCCTGTAGTTGCTGGTTTAGTTCCTCAAGATCAGCTTGCATTCCTTCTTTTTCTTGAGGTTCTGCTGTGGTGTCCTCTGGTGCTGTGTCCCCTTCTTTCCTCTGTCCTTGTAGCTGTAGTTTGAGCTTCTCATTTTCTTCCTGTAGAAATACTCGCTGGCAATTTCCCACATGTTTTTCCATAGCCAATTCTCTTCTTGCCTCCTTAAGTTTTTCCTCCAAAGGGCCTATATCTGCTACTCCTTTAGACTTGGCTATTCTCATCCATGTGTGGGTCCTCACTCTTTCTTCCTCTAGTGCAACGAAAAGCGGCACTGTGAATTTCTGTGGAATGATTTTTCCGGCCTCCAAAAAGTTATAATAAGAGCCCAAGCTGGGCTGGGGGCTAGGTTCCATAATGTGCTCTACCTCTTCTTCCTTTTGTGGTGATTTGGCTGCCTCCCCTTCCATTCTTTCGGTCTCCTTGAGCCTGGCCAATGTTTCCTGTAGAACAGCTTCAACATCCTGTAGAGAGGTTTTTGAAGCCAATCTTTCCATTCTCTCCCTCCAGGTAGATGTCTTCGGGCTCCCCCGCTCATAAGTGACTGATGCTTTGGAGGGGGACTTCTCCTTTGGCGAGGCAGGGGTGTCTTCAATGGTAATTGGGTCTTTGGATGGAGGTTGGGGTCTACCGGTTTTAATTCTTACACTTCTTCTTGCTTTGAAATACAGAGGAGTCTCCCTCTTTCGTTTTTCCTTTGGCTTGGGAGAGGTACTTAGGGTGGCCAGCACAGCTGCTGCCTCCCTAGCTAGAATTTCGGCCGATTTCTCCTTCTGTTTTCCTTTTTCAGGACTTCCTGTAGAAAGCCCTGTAGTGGCTAGTTTCTGGCTTCCTATAGAAGTCGTTTTTAAACTTCCTGTAGAAGCAGATGGCATCGTTTTAGCCTGCTTGGCTGAGGGTGCTTTTTCTTTTAGCTTGGCTGAGGCTGCCTTAGAGGTGCCTTCACTGGCGTGGACTTTTTCAGTCCTTTCCACCCTGCTCTGTAGTCTTTTCTCCCTGGGTGTTGGTGTGGTTTTATCACCCCCTGTTTTGGCAGCTTGGCTTTTTCCTTGTGTTCCCTTCAGTTCTTTCTTCAGTGTTGTGCTCGGGTTTCCTGTCCTTTATCTTCCTCCTTTGTCTGAATGTGCTCCTTCTCCTCGCTGCTGGAGGAAGTGAGCTCCTCGACCAAAATTCGGATGTCATCATCCTTAGACATATTCCGAAAAGTTTCCCAGGAGAGAGGGACGGTGTAAGTGTGGAGTGCATCTTCCACGAGGAGCTTGATGAGCCCATGATGGGCTAGCTGGTCTGGCGTTCCCTCTCTCAGTTTGGTGGCACACTCAGTCATGGATTGCAAGAGGAAGTAGGGAATGCTCAACTTTTGCTCTGAGGGTAGGTCCATTTGGTGCCTGAGTTCTGTGAGCAACCGAAAATGATAGCCATACACGATGCTAAATCGCCCCTCACACGTAATATACTTCATAATCTGGAGGCTGACCTCACTCCAGAATGGCTGTAGGCTGGTTCTTCGAACTCCATTCTTGTCCTCTGAAAATTGTTCCTCTGGCAAGAAGAACTCCTTTTTAGCTTTCTGACCCAATTTTCTCTCCTCCTTATCCGAAGGTACCCCCATCGGTAGATCAGTTACTCTGCTAATGAGTTGTGGGGTTAGTCTGAGGGTCAATCCTCTGAAGTTGACAATGGCCAATGTCTTTGACTTTGGCTTCAAGGACCTTAGGAATTCTTCTGCAATTTCGTCATCGTGACCTTGAAGCTTGTCATAGAATGACATCCAATGTGCACGGGAAAACAAGTCCACCACCTTAGGGGTTTCCCGTAACTTCTTGGAGTCCGAAGGCTCTTTTCTAATGAACCCTCCCGGGATGGTAAAAAACTTGTTTTGTTGTTCTGAGCTTGCCTGCTTGTGTACAGAAGTAGAGCTTCGGGATTTTCTAGACAGAGCACAAAGCTATGTCTCTATTATGCACACAGTTATATAAAATTCACAACTTTCTACCAGTGAGCCTTGACAGTGGCTCAATTATAATTCAAAACCCTGGACAAAATCCTGCATACAGATTACGACGACCATTCTCATGCAGCGATAGGAAAACGGCTTGTGAATTCATGAACAGACTTTTATTCACATTTTCCTACCCCTTCAACACGTCGAATTCACCACCTTTTGAATTATTTGCATGGGAGAGTTATGTTCAGGCCTACCTTATTCCAGAATTGTCACCTTCGACGTGAACAGTCCAAACTTCTCTGTAATGCCGGGCTTCCTGTAGCGCAGCTTCCTGTAGAAATCGTGCACGGCTTCTGGAAACGCTTCAGTGGTTCTGGACTTTCTGCGCAGCAACAGGATGTTGGAACAGGCCGAGAACTCGGGCTAACAACCTTCAGAGGATTGAGGACGCGTACTCGGCTGCAAAACGGTTGTGAGTAAATGACTGCAGTGCATCATAAGTGATTTAGCCGGCCGATTTGAATTGCTGCAGAATTCATGGCGCGGGGGTGAGCTGTCCCCATCGACCCGTTGGCCGACGTCACCGCTATCATTCCGCTGCATGTCCCTGACCACTGAATCCTTCCCTTTGCATTTACTGCCGCCATTCCTGTTAGACTGCCGCTTCTCTCCGACTGGACGCTTCCCACGTGTCCATTTCCTATCTTTTCGACATAACCAAAGCCTTTCGGATCCGACGAGGCCGTCGGACTAGTTGTGGTGGCCAGTTGAATGGCTACCCGACTTGTTCAATCCGTTCATTCTCACAGTCATGCACATTTAGAGTATAGCTTATGTAATTTGACGAAATAAGGTTAGGCACTTACCTGTGCGGCCGTGGACGTGAGTTTTCTCAGGCTTCAGGACGAGGAATGATGGATCCGCTTGCTGCTGCTTCATGCACAGGCACTGGAGCTCCTCTTCATTGGCTGTTGCTGGTTATGAGACCTTGAGACCCGGTTTCCTGGTGGTGAATGCTGCATGCACTGGCTTCATGAGCTGCGGGTGTCTCCATGGTATGTGCTCTAGCCGGATCAGCTGCTACAGGATTCCTATAGGACATCCTGTAGCCGTTTCTCCTCCTGGGGTGCATGCCGAGATAATTGAGTCACGTTCATAGGTGTAGGGTCCTGAGATTGCCTTAATAGGTAAAGTATGCGAGCCTCTGCATGCATTTATTTCCAAACAAATTTCCTTTATCTAAGAAAACAAAGTTCTGGTATGACTGTGCAGGTATATTTTGACCGTATGGCAACAATGGTGGTGAAAGGAGGTGAAACAAGTGGAGTATGGAAGAAAAGTGTGGTTGCATGCCTCCTCAACGGACTTCAGGCTTCAAATTCTTCTTGATGATTGGTCCTGGCCCGCCCAAAGGCTCTACAGGATGTTTCCTGTAGAAATACAGAATTTCCTGGAGAAAGTCCTGTAGCTTCCTGTAGAAGGCTAAACTATGACCAAATTGCGTCCAAACCTTGGAAGAGATGAGTGTTCATGGAGGGAGTGTTTGTGAGGTTGCCTGGTAGCTTGGTAGGGACCCTTGTCCTTGAGTTGAGAGGCCTCCTTTTTGCATTGAATCCCTGCAACCTGCAACAATTTCCAAAGATTAAGCCTGTTTTTTTCTGTTTCTGCCTCTTTCTCTTTTTCTTTTTTCTTTTTCTCTTTCTTTTTTTTTTTTTTTTAAGAGACAGCAGGGGCACCTCAATGAGGTTTTCATCCCTACTATCTGCCTTGGGCACCTCAGAGAGGTTTTCGCCCAAGGATATTTTTATTCCAATTCTTTTTCAAAGAGACAACAAGGGCGCCTCAATGAGGTTTTCACCCCTACCATCTGCCTTGGGTGCCTTAGAAAGGTTTTCACCCAAGGATCTTTTTTATTTGCATATTTTTTTTTTTTTTTTTTTTTTGTGATGCTCAGGGTATGCCCAAAACAGAGGCAAAACCCTTCTCTATGACCAGCACTAATTTTTCCACAGTTTTGATGAACTCTTGCCTCGAAAGAGGTTTCCTGTAGATATTTAGTCAATGCCCATTGACAAGCATGGGGATCGCTTCTTCATCAATGGTTTGAATAAGGACAGAACCATTGTCATTACACTTCTCAACTGCATATGGTCCTAGCCATCTTGTCCTCAGCTTCCCCTTGAAATCCTTATGTCTGGAATCATACAGCAGCGCCCAATCTCCCTGCTGGAATTGTTTGTCATTGAGGTGTCAGTCGTGCCATATCTTCCTCTGAAGTTGAACCACTTCTGAGTGAAGGAGGGCCTGCATTTGGTGTTCATATAACCCATTCAGCTGCAATAACCTTTCTTGTTGAGCATGGCTGAGGTATAGGTCCAGCTGAGCTGCCATCCTCAATGTGTTGTACTCGAACTCGATTGACAGCAAAGCTTTCTTCCCATAGACCAGCTCATAAGGTGTGAAGCCGGTTGTGGTCTTCCAGGTGGTGTTGTAAGCCCAAGTGGCCTCAACCAGGCGAACTGCCCAATCCTTTCTGCTACTACTCACCACCTTAGTCAAAATCCCTTCTAATGCTCTATTGGTGACCTCCACCTGCCCATTTGCTTGAGGATGATATGGAGTGGAAGTCCTATGCTTGATCTTGTGATGAGCAAGCAAGTCTTCAATTAAGTTGGAGGTTAACTGGCTTCCTTGATTGGTGACTAACTCTCTTGGATAGCCAAATTTGTAGAAGATGTTTTCTCTTAAAAACGCAGCCACCTTCTCTTCTGTTGATGCTTTGATTGCCTTGGTTTCCGCCCACTTTGTCAGATAGTCTGTGCACACAATGATGTAAGACCTTTGCCTTGAAGGAGGGTTGATAGGACCCAAAAAATCCATACCCCACCTTCTCAAATGGTTCAAGAGTCACTTGAGGTTGGAGAGGCATTTCATCCCTTGGAGTCGGCTTCGCCATCCTTTGGCATCGGTCACATTGGCTGATATATCTTCTGACATCTTGATGAAGCGTGGGCCAATAGTAGCCTGCCTGTAGAATTTTGAAGGCAGTCCTCTTGGCTGCAAAATGTCCTCCACAAGGCCCATCATGACAGGTTAGGAGGATGTCAAAGACTTCCTCCTCCCTTACACAACGGCTTAAGATCTGATCGGGGCCAAGTTTGAACAAGTTACCCCCGATCCAAGTGAATGAGGTACTTTTCCTCACGATTATGCTCTTCTCTTTTGAGGATAGATGCGGAGGGAACTGTGTTGAAACCAAGTAGTTGGCTATATCAGCAAACCATGAAGAGAGTACTGAGATAGCAAACAGATGTTCATCTGGCATCTGGTCATCCACTGTTCCATCTTCACCTGCAGGTAAATCCAGTCTAGACAAGAAGTCAGCAACAACATTTTCTTTACCTGGTTTGTCAACGATAGTCAAATCAAACTGCTGCAACAAAAGTAACCATCTAATAATACGAGCATTCACATCAGGTTTATTCATTAAATATCTAATTGCAGCATGATCAGTATGTACAAATGTTTGATAGCCAGTGATGTAGTGTCGGAACTTGTTCAGGGAATGGACCACGACCAAGAACTCTTTCTCAGTTACAGTATAATTCATTTCTGCCTTGGATAAGTTTTTGCTGACAAAGTATATGGAATATGGGAGTTTTTGTTCAACCTATCCTAAGGCTGCCCCTATGGCTTTGTTCGAGGCATTAGTGTGGATGTGGAAAGGTAGAGCCCAGTTTGGACCTCTCAAGATCGAGGCGGACACCAACTTATCCTTTAATTCATTCAGAGCCCTCTGACAGTCGTCCGTCGATTTGAACTCAGCATCTTTTGCTAAGAGGCCAAATAATGGCAAGGCTAGCTTACTAAAGTCTTTAATGAATCTTCTATAATATCCTGCTAAGCCTAAGAAACTCTAAACATCTCTTACCTTCTGAGGAGGTGGAACCTTTTTGATGAGAGCAATTTTATTAAGATCCACCTGTAATCCTTGGCGAGAAATGGTATGTCCTAGCACAGTCCCTTCAGTCGTCATGAATTCACATTTTTCAGGACTAAGGGACAAGTTCATCTCAATGCACTTGGTTAGAAATTTTCCCAGATTGGCCAATGCTTCCTGGAAGTTGGACCCATAAGGAGTGAAGTCATCCATATAGATTTCCACCGAATCATGGACCAGCTCAGAAAAGATGCTCAATACTGCTCTTTGGAAAGTGGCAGGAGTGTTGCATAGCCCAAAGGGAAGGACTAGGTAAGCAAAGGTACCCCAAGGACAAGTGAAGGTGGTCTTATCTTGGTCCTCCCGGCTGATTTGGATCTGGTTATACCCACTGAACCCATCTAGGAAAGAGAAAAACTTCTTTCCCGCTAGTCCATCCAACACTTGATTTATGAAAGGCAGAGGGAAGTGGTCTTTCTTAGTGGCTTTGTTCACTTCTCTGTAGTCCACACAGATTCTCCACTTCCCATTTTTCTTGGGTACCAACACCAGAGGGGAAACCCACTCACTGTCCGAGATGGGGTAGATGAATCCTGCATCCAACAATTTTTGCAATTCTTCTTTGACAATGTCCTTAAGGGCTGGATTCATTCTCCTCTGAGGTTGCCTGACCAGTTTACAATCTTCTTTAATGTAGATGTGATGGGTACAGACCAAAGGATGGACTCCTTTCATCTCCTTATAGCTCCAAGCAAAAGCATCTAGATGACTGGCCAGCAGGCTATACAGCTCCTTTTCCTGGGAAGGAGATAGGGAGGAGCTGATCTTTAACGTTCTCTCGGGGCCAAACTCCACATTTTTAACTCTGGGAGAGGTTGGATCAGTCACACAGAGGTCCACTAAGGTGCTGGCTTGAGTATCCTCCACCAATTTCTCTAAGGACAATGCATTGGGAGGCGGATTCTGAATCAAGGTCTCAATCAAATCATCCTCGGTTTGAGGACCTCCACTGGTGGTTTCTAAGGTGCACAAGGGTGCAGAGTATACCTCATCCTCTTCTCCTTCTTCCAACCAAAGTGGTAAGTCATGCTCTAGCAGAGGTTGGGCAAGAGGGTATAGGACTAGCTGCTTGGACATAGGACCATTTTTGATGGTCATGTTTCCTGCTCGGTAGCTTATGTAAGCATCCGCAGTGGCTAACCAAGGCCTTCCCAAAATAAGGGGGTATCCAGTAAGCTTTGCCTTTGGTTGAAGGACCAAGAAGTCCGCAAGATACTCCCAAGAGTCAACAGAGACCAAGACATCCTCCACAATCCCTTCGGGAGTCATGGTGGAGCGATCTGCCAACTACAGGACTGTCGAGGTCTTCCTTAAGGAACCCTGAAGGTTGAGTTTGAGCATGGTGTCCCTGGTCATCACATTAATGGCAACCCCTAAATCAATCAAGGTGTGGGGTATGATGGTGCCATTGATGTGGACATCAACTACAGGACTTCGAGGATCCAAATACTTTGGACAGATTACTTGCCCCAACATAAGATCAGACAGTTGTCCTATGACATTGATAGTTGAGGCATCTCTTTTTCGCCTGCCTGGGTGCCTGAAACACTTTTCCTTAACCAATTTGTTGTATATCGGTACATCTTTGATGGCTTGGAGAAGTGGTATTCTCACACACAACTATTTGAGTTCTCCCAGAAGCTCATTCTCTTCTGGGTCGGGTTGTGTGGTTACTGTTCGTCTCTCGGGAAAGGGTGGAATGGCTTTGGGTTCACTTTCCTGTTTATCTTCCTCGTCCTCTGGGGGAGGAGGTTGGCGATCCGTAAGAGTCTTCCCGGATCGCAGGTTGATCTCCTGGATTTCCATAGCATAGGTAGGGCATGTTGTTTCCCCAGTATATACCTGTTGGGCTTGTCGATTGTTGGGGTTCGGGTTCAGTTGAGCAGGCATTTAGGGTTGTCTTGGAGGAGCAAGAGGTAATGGTTGTGGTTGAGCCGGTGGTGGAGGAAAAATGGCGGGAGGAGTGTTGTACTGGGGCATCCACCCCAGTTGAGGTGCATTCCACTGAGGCTGTGGCTGGACATGTGATTGAAACGAATGAGTAGTGGGCTGAGTATGGTATTGAGGTGGGTAAGACCATGGAGGAGGTGCAGACTAGGAAGGATGAGCGGGGGGACCCCAAGAAGGCATAGGAACAGATTGGTTGGGGCTATAATAAGCTTGGGATGTCCCTTGCATCCCCTGCTGGTAAGGTCTAGGTCCATGCAGCCTCCTTTGGTTGAGGAAGTAGAGAGGTTCGGTGGGTGCATCAGTCCCTTGGTATATGGCCTTAAATCCAGGTAAGGTTGGGCATTGGTTTGTGGGGTGGTCCTCCTCACAAATGAAACATACCTCTACTGAGTGTAATGGACACTCGTTCTTAGGGTGCTTCCTCGTACATCTGGGACAAAATATGCCCAAAGCCCTCTCAGCTTCCTCTTTCTTCTGTTGGATTCGGAAGGTATCTAGTTGCAATGCAATGGTCTGTCTCACCTCACTTTTGAGGTCCTCCAACTGATTAGCAAACTCATGCTTGGAGAAAGTAGTACTAGCTGAAAATGGGTTTCCCCTACCTCTTTTCCGGGCTGCCCTAGAGTGGTTTCTAAACACAGTCTTTATATCCTCATAAAGTAGTTGGTAAATATCTCCTCCAGCTAGCATGTGAAGAGTATCTAGAAGATCTTCAGGGACTCCTCGGAGCAGGACTAGCTTTATAGATTCGGGGTCAAGTGTGCACCTGGCCCGTTTATAGCTAAGCTGGAACCTTTCCTCGTAATCTTCTAAAGACTCATCGTTTCCCATGGTCATCCGAAAGATTTCTCCCTTGGCTTCCTTAGACCTACAGTAGTCCCGGTATTTGGTATTGAAAGCTTGTTGCATCTGAGCCCAAGTGGTGATACTGTTTCCAAGTAACCCCATGAACCAGCGTAATGCTGCATCCTTGAGGGTAGAGGGAAAGAGTTTCAATTTTTGCTCATCTTCTGTATAGTCATAGGTTCAACAAAGGACAGCAAACTCAAACAGGAAGGTATCAGGGTCTTCAATAGTCAATCCATGGAAGTGAGGTAAAGCGGAGGGGCTTATGTTTTTCATTTTCATGTCTCCATTGGTCTCTCGGATGGGAACGACACCTTCTATTCTCTCATCTTCTCTTCTATCGTTTCAATTTTCAGCCATGGCTTCAGATGGAGTGTTCTCTAACTCTTCTTCTGTTATAGGATCTTCGTATATCTCAGGAGGCTCACCTATAGGTTCTTCTGGATCACTGTCACCAAAGAAGAGAGAAGGGTGACTCAGTGAAGTGGTGGGGGTGTTGGGTAAGAATTTGCCGGTTTTATCTCTGTTCCTACGAGGCATGAAATGGAAAGACTTTTGATTTCTTTTGTTTTTTTTTCTTCTGGTACCTGCAAAACTAAAATAGATTGAACTGCAACTAATCTATCTTGCTGAAATGGAAATGCGGAATTGAAATGAAAGCATGAAAGGACTAATCTATTTTGCTCAAATGAAATTGCAGGAATGAAATGCTAGTCTACGCTTGCTGAATTGAAACGCTAATCTACGCTTGCAGAATTGAAATTGCGGAATTGAAATGCTAATCTATGAAAGCAGGGAATATCTACTTTACTTTTGTGGAAATGAAATTGCAGAATGGAAATGAAATAAACTATTTAGCAGAAGGTGAGAGTAGGAAAATAGAAGAAAAGCAACAATCACCAATACTCTGATGCTTCCCCGGCAATGGCGCCAAAAAGATGGTGGGCTCCAGTATTGCAGCAATAATGCTGCAACTCCTGGGACTCCCGTCTTTACTTTTATCAACCCGGTAGTTCGTAACAAACTTGGAAGCGACGGTGCTGTATGCACAAGTACTAGCTCTTGCCACAGCTGTCACTTGGTCAGCTGGCACAAGTCCGCTAGGAGCTTAAGCCAACTTCTATGAGCTCTTAGAAGAAGCTTTTTAATTTATGGATGAAAGCTAACTCGAAGGAAGCTAATCTATTTGCGAAAAGAGATTGAAAAACTGAAGGAAAACGCAAACCCTAGCAAACCCTAATTCTACCAGCTAGTCCTACTGATGCAGAGGAGAGAATGAAAACTACTAAAAGAGATGCCATTACTTCTATGAAGGTAAAATACATGTGTCTAGACTATCTCTATCTGAAGAAAACATCTTTTTGTATTTTTGAATAAGTTATCAGAATTATCATGCATGTGCTTTTAACTGGCTTTTTACTGTGCAGGGATGGATCAAGGAGGAGAAATGCTTGGAAAAGGTTGGGAAGGTTCAGAGAGGGTCTAAGGAGTCCCTAACACTCTTCCGAGAGTTTCATAAAGTTTGGCTATCAAGAAACCTCATTTGTGAGCTTCTACAGGAAGTCTGCAGGGGTTCTACAGGATGTTCAGAGATTTCTACAGGATATCCAGAAATTTCTACAAGATGTTTAAAAAGTGGATCTTAGAGGATGGGTGAGTGAGGGAAGATGCATGAATGGATAGGGAGGTAGGATAGGGGCCTGGTGTGACCTAGGGACTGGTGGATGGAGTGGTGAGAGGGTGTAGAAGGCTGACTTGGCTTAAAGAAGGCTAAGACAATGATGGAACAAGAAGGTAGGGTTATGTGGGAAAAAGGACAGGTGTGAGACGAGGAACCTAACTAGGAGATGGAACAGCTAGCTTGGACGAGGCTTAGGCGGATGAGAAAGTGGTAGAGATGCCCTGCACGGTGTACATTTAACCGAATCAACAAAGTCCTGCACACAATCAAAGTCTTAGCTAATCTACTCTAACTGTCATTGAAACAAATGAACAACTTTATTTGTAAAGAGAACCATGTACATCACTCAAGCAAAGAAACATTTCAGAGATCTGAACTCATAACTAACTTCTACAAATGAAAACAGTACACCAAGGATTGCATGGTCAAGCAAACTAGTGTTTTTGTTGGGGCAGCACTGTTTCTGCAATTCCAGCCCCTGATCCAATAAGGATGAGGTGAAACTGAGAGTGTTGTCGACCCTTTTCTTGGAGCTTTATCTGTTATTATCCTACCAATCTATTCTAAACATCTGAAGCAATTCTATTTATAACCAGTGACCTATTTAACCAACACAACTAAATCTGCTCAACAGAAACACGTTTCAAATGCATAAAAGGAAAATCACGATGCATAAAGAAAAGGTAACAGTACAAAGAAGGAAGCCCTAGGCTCTCAGGTTGGGCCCAACCCCAAGAGCTATGGCTCCTATAGAAAACTCAGAGTTGGTATCAAATTGGACTGCTTCTCATTATAAAAACATGATCATAAGTCAAGAGTTATGCCAAAAATGGCTACAAGAGAACAAAATGAAGCTAGCAGCACTGTAGTGCAAAGTATGCAAGAGTTTCCAAAATTCCCTCATGAAGGCTGAGGCCTTAAAATTTATACACCACGAGGGCCCTAGCTGGCCTCTTAAATCTATGGGACTTGGCTGCCCAAACTGTGAGTAGACAACTTCTTCCAAAATTTGCTTGGCTGCCTTCTAGATCCGATTTTGGTGGCCTTTGGAGCTCGGAGTTGGGGGTGAAGATCCCGAGGAAGGCAGTTTAATGCATAGACAACGCCCCTACGAATCCTCACCCCAAGCTTGGCTGTCTTCCAGCCCATGATTACTCGATTTTGCTCCAACATGTGTCAAAAAAACCTGAAATGAGCACGTGTTAGCCACCTAGGAAGAGTGACTACCCTTATTCGTACAAATGACATAAAAATATTGAAAAATAATGCATAAGCTATGAAAAATGAAGGATTGAACAAGGATAATTAGGCCAAATGAGCCCAACAAGTTACCAAATTTGGGGCTCATCATTATGTTGATGATGTAGGATGGATTTCTCCTATGAAATCAAGTCCCCACTGCTGGGAAGGTGCATTTACTTCAACTAGATTCAAAGGAAGAGGAAGCAACTTCCTTTTTCCTTGAAAAACTTGGCATTCATGGCAGCTCATCACTGTCTTATATAAATCTGAAAATAAAGTCGGCCAATAATATGCTGCTCTCAACACTTTTTTAGTTGTTTAGATAATCTTCGGCAAAATCACATAATCAATCGTTTGTCGACGCGTTTCGAACCAACCAGTGTGGTTCATCGTCAGGACAAGTTTTCCAAAAGTTTTCCAAAACAAATGACCACCACAATCACCTCTATGAAAATCATTCATTACCTGCTGAGCTTCATCTTCAACCAAAAAATTAAGAAGAACTCCTCCTAGATCTTTCCAATAGAGAGAACTATTTAAAATACAGAATTTTGCAGACTTGAGTTTTAGTGATCTACCTTTACTTCTCGACATTCCAGGAGGTGGTGAAAGATGTTGAAGAACATAAACTATATCAGAATACCAAGGTGATTTGAGAAGAATTTATAATACTTGAATGAGTGAGCCACCATATTTATCCTCCGACATTGCTGCAATTAGATTTATGTCTAGAGCATGCAGTCTTGATTTAGCCATTAGTTTTTTCCAAGCCTTGTCCTTTGATCAGTTTGGTAGGCTTAATCTCAAGATCATACTACAACATTGCTGCTATCCACTTACCTCTTCTTCCCTCCAGATCAGTTTGCATCAGAACATCCTTGAATGTTGCATTAGGAACATATGCTATAGCATGTGAATGCAGAATGTATACTCTGAAATCTTTCAATGCTTTTATAAGAGCCAGTGCTTCTTTTTCAATGATATTGTATCACAAGGTAGCATCTCGAATAGTCCTATTGAAAAAAGCAATGGGTTGCTCCACCTGATCCCTCTTTTGCATCAATACCACAGCCATGGTGTGCTCAAATGCAAATGAAAATATAATAAAATCATAAGTATAATTAGGACTAATCAAGATTGGGGCTATAGTCAAAGAAAACTTTACCAAGCTAAATGATTTCATGGCATCTTCGGTCCATTTCACAGTGTTGTATTTTTTCAACATATTAGTTATTTCATGTAAATGTTCAGCCAAATTTGGTATAAATATGCATAAGAAATTCATCTTACCATTGAAAGCCTGAATCTCCCTTTTGTTGCATGGAAAGTCTATATGTTGGATTGCCTCCAACCTTGAAGGATCAATGCGGATACCATCTTTAGAAATGATATGACCAAGCATTTTACCTTCGTTCATGGAAAAAAGACTCTTCTTCGGGTTTAGAGAAATCTCGAACCTCTTACATTTCTGAAAGACAATCCTTAAGTGGTGCAAATGTTCATCATCAGAACTAGAAAATACCGTCAAATCATCTAAATAAACTACCAAGAAAACATCCTTCTCATTAGCAAAAGCTATGTCCATCGCTCGCTGAAAAGTGGCTCTGGCATTCTTCAATCCAAATGGCATTTTGGCATACTGAAAAGTTCCCCAAGCTGTTGTGAAGACAGTTTTGTCTTGGTCTTTTTCATGCACCAAGATCTGATTATAGCTTGAGTAACCATCTAGTAGTGACATCATGATGCTCCAACTACTCTTTGCAAAATATGGTCCATCTTAGGAAGAGGGTAATTATCCTTTAAGGATACTTTGTTGAGGTTCCAGAAATCTATGCACAACCTTATTTCTCCAGTCTTCTTTTGTACTGGGACCAAATTTGAAATCCAATTAGAAAATCTAATTGGAACAATGATGTGAACTTTAAACAATCTATTTACCTCTTGCTCAATGGACGGTAGTAGCTTTGGATTGATTCTTCTCAATTTCTGTCTAAAAGGTTTTTGATCCGGCTTGATAGGAATAGTATGCTGAATGATATCCTTGTCATACACTTTCAAATCTGAATAATCCCATGCAAAAACATAAAAAAATTTAGAAAGTAATCTAACATACTTAGCCTTTACTTCGGGAGACAATGCTTTTGATAAATTTACAAGCTTGGGCTTGTCAACTGTTCCAAGATTTACATCTTCAACTCCTTTGTCCATAGGAACCAAGGTCAGTTTTCTTGCCACATCATCCTGATCAAAAATCTCTTCTAAAGGTATGAGACCTCTAGGAATGATATTATCCTTCAGTTGTAAAACCTCCATCTGATTTACCTCAATCTCTTGTTCATCAGAATCACAATCATCATCAATGGAAGCATTCTTAAACTTTCCTTCATTCTGCAAAAAGGTATTAATTTCATTATCATACCAAAACACTTGCCAATACCTCAAATTATCAGGAACAACAGGTCTATGTTTGACATGAATTTCAAATTTGTTGCTAGAATTCATTGGAATCTTCAAATTGCTGGCTGTAGTGGCGAGTGAATCTGTAATGATGTTTTGAGTCCGGGGTACTGCTATCAATGTATACTCAGGAAACATCCTCAAAATATCCAGAACTGCATTTCTGTAGGCTCTCATTCGTGGATGTTTTGCTTGATATTCTCCCTTTACTTGTTTAATCACTAGCTCTGAATCACCATAAACAAAAATCCTTTTCACATCTAGTTTCTTCAAAATTTTAAGACCTGTAATTAAAACCTCATACTCCACTTCATTATTAGAGCAATCAAAAGCTAACTTGTAGGAACATACTCTAACATTACTTGGGACTTTGGTAGGCTGGAAAGCAAGGCTTCAAATCCAAATTCCAATATTAGCACAGTCCTTACCTACAACGCCATCAAAGTCCATGCTCCAAAGGCTAGCTTCATCTTCTAGATGCTGAAATTCTGTCTCTTTCTCTACCTTACCTTGGCCGATTACTTCATTTTTCTGCTCTTCACTGACCTTTTACTATTGTGTAGGCTGCTCAAAAGAACTTGTTATTTTTTCTTTTTCTTGATTAAGAACTGCTCTAAAATTCTTGGAAATTTCTGGTACATCATCTACTTCTACAAGATGAATATCTACATCATTCAATCCACTATCATAGTACAAAACAAAGGACTCTAAATCAGTATGTATAGCATTTATCGGATGATTCACAGGCTTCTCTTTACTAGTGATCATATACTTCATTTTCTTTTCCCAGTACAACTTCCTCAATTGACCGAAAACAGGGATGGTAGCATAAGAAAAGTCAAGTTGTAATGTGCCTTTGAGTTTAGCACCCCACGATCTAGATAAGAGCATACCAAATCGAGGCAGTGTATCAGCAACTACCACATCCATCAAGACATTTTTGGCTGGGATTTGATCTAAGGAAACCACCAAATCTTTGATGAGACCAATGCAACGAACTCTACTAGAGTCAAAGGAGTACAGATCATGATATTTTTGGGTGATATCCAGGCCCAACTTTTCCATAATGGCTTTAGGCATCAAATTATGAGAAGCTCCAGAATCTAACATAGCATTATGGAGAATGTACTCATGCAGTCTAAGACTCAGATAAAAGGGAGGGACTTCACTATCTTTAGGCTGACCTTCTATGGCTGGGCCAAAAATGAGTTTAGGATGATCATCTTCGACATTCACCATGTCTGACAAAGGATCAATTTGAAATATTCTAGATACATGGTGTTTATAATTTCTATTCTTAGCCAACTCAGTCAAAGGAATGGACACTTTTAATTTAGTAATTTCACTTTCTAAATTAAAGGATGAAACTTTTTCTACCTATTTGACACCAATGTCTTTCTTATCTGCTTTCTCTTTCACTGCACTATCTTTTGTTGATTGTTCTTCTCATTTGTAGTGATACTTGTTGATGGTACCTTGCTAGGATTCGGATCAGCAAGCTCTTTCCCTTTCTTCTGAATGTTTGAGGAATCATTCTTGGATTATACATCCTTTATTTTATGAATGGGATTGACCGGTACATCTCTGCTCCTTAAAGAATATTTCCTCTACTATGCTAAAAAAACATTAATATAGCCACGCTGATAATCATCAGATTCAGCCTCCAAAACCACATCATTTGCTAAGATGTAATATTCATTCCTTTGAATGTTTGGAACTTTTGTATATTCTTCATCTTTGATCAGAAATATAGGCATACCATCAGCAGTGAAAAATCGATTTGTTTCAATTACCAGATCTTCTTCATCTTCTTCTTCCATTCCTTGAACATAATTTAGCTGTAAGGGAGTTTTTATATGTTGTTGCGTTGGTTGCTCTAGTGCTTTTTGTTCTCTCTGCTTGATTCAGAATTGGGGTTGCTATTGTCCTCTAAAATTTGGGTTCTAGATTGGTGTTTCAGGTCTATCTGTGATGGTTAACTGGTCAACCATCCTTTTCACTGTTCGAATCAATGTATCCATCTTTACATCTGAGGTAGATGCTTCTTATTTTATGGTCACTCTTTTCTCAGATCTCATTCTTGCTCTTTTGGCCAAAAAGTTTTCTTCTACACTCACAACATTCTTTTGCATGTCTTCTAGTGTGGTAGGATCACATTCCCACAAATGATATGCCATATTAACATCGAAACCATTTCGAAACTTGAGCAAAGCCAATCCCTCCAGTGGTTTAATATTAGCAGGAATAGCATTATATACTGCATTAAACCTCACACAATAGTCTTGCACACTCTCACTAACATTTCTTTTGATGTTCTCATACTCAGACAAAATCTGAAGTGGATTCTTCTTCACCTCCCACTGATCCAGGAATTGTCTATGGAGGATTGGTAAAGTGGTGATAGAAGCTGCTGGTAAAGCTCTGAACCATTTCCGAACTTCACCTCCAAAGCTTTGTACAAACAATCTCATCGTCACATCTTCAATCTCTACTTCATGGAGGTCAAAGAAATCATTCATTTTATCAACATGTTGTTGAGCTGTAATGGTTTGAGTGGCATCAAAGAAAGGTATTTTAGTTTGATAATCAGTGGGCATGGAACCAAGATTCTGAGGTAAAACAAGGGGTGCATACCAAGAAACCATAACTCGAGGTGGATTTAAAGCAAGGATTGGGCTACTAGGACTTGATGGAGAACTGGGAGTAATAGGTGATTGATGGGGATTGATAGGTTGATAGGGAAGTGAAGGTATGAATGGAGGTGGGGAATGAACCTCAGAGCTTGAAGGGAATAATGATGAACTGAGGGTAGTAGAAATTGGTTCAGAAAGCTTAGGGATCTTAGCAGTAGTGAGGGATGATTGAGGGGAATTTAGAATATACTCATCAATTGACTGGTTTGCCTTTTGGACTTCAAGATTTGCAATAAACTTTGGATCTAGAACTATGTCGTCAAGTGCACTTTCAGACCTGTGTTATGAAACCAGCTCACAAAAAGATAGAAAATATAGATTAATGCCTTAGAATTCAGCCTCTTCGAGGGGGAAACCTCCTTTACATTACACAAATGAACAATTCTTGGATGATTCGAATGACAAAACCTCCTTTCTATATATAGGAGTCTAAGGAGTCACAATATAACCCAGCCAACATAACAATAATAATGTAAGGGCACAATAATAACAATAGTGGGCTTCTATGGGGCACAATAGTAACAATATGGGCACTACATGGGTATATCAATATAATAAGGGGGTTGTACTAATAACAATAAGGGGTTATGCTAGTAGTATAGGGGCCTAACATGCCCCTCTCCTTCAAAAAGTGTTGTCCTCAACGCTTGAGTAGTTCTTGATGCTTCTGTATAAAATTCTTGTCCTCCCATGTGGAATCTTCAGCGAGTAAGTTCTTCCACTTGATGAGATACTCTGAAATTGATCGATTTCGTAGCTGTCGGGTTCTTGTTTCTGTGACTGCTCCAAGTTCAAATATGATTTTTCCTTCCTCTTCAATTTCTGGAAATATTGTTTGAATTGGGATCTTTTGCAACTTTTGAATAAGTGGCCATACTTCTTTGTCCTTCTTCCATTCATCCCTTGCTTCGTTTATCCATTATGGTTGGATAATAGAAATAGTACAAAATAATGCTTCCACATCCTCATCCTTTCTTGAGAGTGCATCTGCAACAAAATTTTTCTTCCATTTTCTATCGATGTCAAAATCATAACCCAACATATTTGTGACACATTTTTTCTGTTCTTATAAAGATAATGATTGTTCTAAAAAGTATTTAGGACTATCATGATCCATTTTTACCTTGAAGTGTCTTCCCATTCGGTAAGGTTGCCATTTTTTAAGTGCATGTAGTATTGCCAACATTTCCTTCTCATAAATAGCTTGCTTGAGATGTAGCAATAAAAATACCCAATCACCTACATCAAAAAAAATTTCACTACAATGTTGATCTACCTATTGTTTCATTCGATTTTACACCAAAGTGGCATTATCCTTTAAAAGTTGGAGAACTTGTTGTTGATGCTCGACATGATCTTTCACTGCTTGAACCATTTTCTTCTTGATATGTCCTTCTATCTTTAGAGTTTGAGGAGTGGTAATTTCTTCCAATCCTTTACAAGATATGGTTGGATTCATTTCTTGATGCTCGATGTGATCTTTCACTTTTTGAACATTTTTCTTCTTGATATGTCCTTCTATCTTCATAGTTTGAGGAGTGGTAATTCCAACCAATGAATTACAAGATATGGTTGGATTCATTTCTTCTTTCTCAATGTGATCTTTCACTTCTTGCACCTTTTTCTTCTTGATACGTCCTTCTATCTTGAGAGTTTGAGGAGTGGTAATTCTTGCCAATGCTCTACAAGATATAGTCTGATTCATTTCTTCTTTCTCTGGGGTTGGGTCCTAGTGTGTATCCTCTTCTTTTGATGTTTCTTAATCCTTTTCTTCCTCCTCTTCATACTCTATGTAAAATAATTTCTTGTCAGCACACTTATGACCTTTAGTGCATTTGCTATCACAATTGTAACAAAGCCCTTTTTCTCTTTTTTCTTCCAATTGTTGTGGTGTAACTCTTGTGGGTTGTGGAAGGCTAGGAGAAACAACACTTCCATCTTTATACTTGTGAGGGGTAGACTTCCTTGTTGCCATAATTTTACTTTCCACTATGTCACAAAGCCCTTTTACTCTTTCCAATTGTTGTGGTGTTTCTCTAAAGAAGGTGTTGCTCTTTGTATCCTCATAATGTGCTATCATTTCCTCCATGAGAATTGACCATGTAAGAAGTTGTTTATGAGAACAAAGCCCTTTATACCATAAAAATTGATCCGGTTCTAAATATGAAGATGCAATACATACCTTTTGTAACAGTGGTACCCCATGTAGATCAAAATATTGCTCCATCTGAAGTATCCAATTTACCGGATCCTTGCCATCAAACTTCCTGATATCGCCTTTTCTTGATTTTAGGAGCTCGATCTTGAAATCACTATAACTATGTAATATCGATTCTTCTAGTTCTCAAATTTTGATATGCAATATCCCTCTGGGTCCTCTTTCCAATGCCACCAGTCTGATCGAATTTAGATTCTCCAAGAAAGAGTTATGCCAAATCTCCCACAGTGACCTGATTATAGACTAGTTCAATAGTGCAAACTTGTACGACATGCCACGAGTCACTGTTTCAGCTTTTTTCTCTGAAAAATATTTACAAGAAACTAAAATCCGTCCTCTTTCTGTACCTTCTTACAAAATTTTAATCCGATGCTCAGAGAGAAAGTTATGATGATTTTCCCCAAGTCACCTGTTTGGAATGGAATTCAGGAGTTTGCAAAAAGACCAAATTCCTCAGATCATATCTCCTCAAATATAGTGCGAAAAGCTCTGAAATTCAAACCCGAGGTTCAGTATGAATTCGTCTCAAATGGGTTTTCTTTCTTAGCTTCTAAAACATCGTAAAAAAAGAAGTTATAGCGAAAATTCCATGATCACCTATTTGGAGCAGCGAAACCCTAGAATCCAAAGCTCTGATATCAAATGTTATGAAACCAGCTGTTATGAAACCAGCTCAAGAAAAGATAGAAAATATAGATCAACGCCTTAGAATTCAGCGTCTTCAAGGGGGCAACCTCCTTTACATTACATAAATGAACAATTCTTGGATGATTCAAATGACAAAACCTCCTTTCTATATATAGGAGTCACAATATAACCCAGCCGACCTAACAATAATAATATAAAGCCACAAAAATAACAATAGAGGGATTCTATGGGGCATAGTAATAACAATGTGGGGGCAATAGGGGCACAACAATATTAATAAGGGTATAACTACAATAGTAATGGGGTAATCACTAGTATTATAGGGACCCAACATGCCCCTCTCCTTCAAAAAAGTGTTGTCCTCAACGCTTGAGTAGTTGTGGATACTTCTGCATAGAATTCTCATCCTCCCATGTGGAATCTTCAACGGATAAGTTCTTCCACTTGATAAGATACTCCGAAATTGATCGATTTCGTAGCTGTCGAGTTCTTGTTTCTGTGACTGCTTCTGGTTCCAATATAATTTTTCCTTCCTCGTCAAGTTCTGGCAATATTGTTTGAACTGGGAGCTTGTTGCCTATAACCTTCTTCAAACATGAAACATGGAAAACTAGGTGCAATCGAAAAGCTGCATGAAGCTCCAATTTGTATGCCATAGTACCAATCTTTTGCAACACCTTGTACGGACCATAATACTTTAGTGAAAATTTATTATCCTTCTTAGCTTGCTTGAGGGACATTTGCTTATATGGTTGTAGCTGTAGGAATACCCAATCACCTACATCAAAACTTCTTTCACTGCGATGTTGATCTGCCTGTTGTTTCATTCTATTTTGTGCCAACACGAGGTTATCCTTTAAGAGTTGGAGGACTTGTTGTTGATGTTCGATGTGATGTTCCACTGCCTGAACTTTAGAATTTTCTCTTAAATATGATGTGATGGATGGTGGTTGATACCCATAAAGTGCCATAAATGGGGTCATTTTTGTTGCTGTATGGAAGGAAGTGTTATACCACCATTCAGCCAGAGGCAACCATTTGACCCATTGTGTCTCTTTATCAGATACAAAGAAATGAAGATATCCTTCCAAACATTTGTTTACTATCTTAGTTTTCCCATCAGATTGAGGATGATAAGATGAGCTATGAGCTAACTGAGTACCAAGACAAGAAAATAATTCTGTCCAAAAATTTCCAGTGAAAATGGAATCTCTGTCACTTACAATAATCTTTGGGTTTCCATGTAGCTTTTGAATTGTTTCCATAAATGCAGTAGAAACTGTACTGGCTTTAAATGGATGTGATAATGCACAAAAGTGTGCATACTTGGTAAGTCTGTCAACTACCACCATGATGACACTCTTTCCCTCAGACTTGGGTAAACCTGTGATAAAATCCATTGAAACCTCCTCCCAACGTTGGCTTGGAATGGATAAAGGTTGTAATAGACCAGGTGTCTTAATTGTTTCAACTTTATTTTGTTGGCAAACCAAACATTCCGCCACAAAATTTTGAATATCTGATTTAAGGCCATCCCAAAAAAATTCCTTCTTAACCCTGTGGTAAGTTTTTAAAAATCCTGAGTGCCCTCCTAAGGGAGAAGTGTGCAATTCCATAAGAATCTTTTGTTTTAGCTGGGAATTCTTACAGAGGTATAAGTGATCTTTGTACCATAACGAATCATTTTTCCAGCTAAATTTATCAGACGTACTGGAATCTTGTTGTAACTTTCGAATAAGTGCCCACACTTCTTCGTCATTCTTCCATTCCTCCCTTGCTTCGTTTTTCCAATCTGGTTGGATAATAGAAATGGCGCACAACAATGTTCCACATCCTCATCCTTTCTTGAGAGTGCATCTGCCACCACATTTTGCTTCCCTTTTTTGTAGATGATTTCAAAGTCATAACCCAACATCTTTGTGACCCACTTTTGTTGCTCTTCAGAGGATAATCTTTGTTCTAAAAAGTATTTAAGGCTATCATGATCCATTTTTACCTTGAAGTGTCTTCTCATTAGGTAGGGTCGCCATTTCTTAAGTGCATGGAGTATTGCCAACGTTTCATTCTCATAAATAGCTTTTCTTAAAAACTTTCCCTTGATGGACGACTTTCAAAAGCAATGGGTCTTTCATCTTGCATTGGAACAGCACCAATTCCATTTCCTGAAGCATCACATTCCACAATAAAGGTTTTTGTGAAGTCTGGTGTAGCTAAGACCGGTGCTTGGCACATTGCCTCTTTAAGATGTTCAAAGGCCTTTGTTGCTTCCGGAGTCCATGAAAATGCATCTTTCTTCAATAATGTTGTTAGAGGTGCTACTGTTCTCCCATAATTCTTAACAAACTTGCGATAATACCCTGTCAACCCGAGAAATCCTCGCAGATGCTTTATGGATGTGGGGATTTTCCATTCCTTAATGGCTTTAATTTTTCTAGGGTCTACCTTAACTCCTTCATGAGATACAATATGACCCAGATATTCCACCTCCTAGACTCCAAAGAAACATTTGGATCTTTTTGCATATAATTGTTTCTCCTCCAATAGTTGTAGCACCCTATCTGTTGGCATTATGATTCAAGTGTTGTCCTTGATGGCAACTCACTCAGAGGTTGGTACAGGTGTTCAGAGGTTGGTACAGGTGATGGCAACTTAATCAGAAGACAGATCTTAGTACAGCATGCCAAGGAAGTTCATATACGCAGGTTCGTTAAGCTCAAGTCGCGTGTACACGCTAGTTGGATTCAGAAAAAGCGCGTGTATGTGGAAAAGTACCTTTTGGTCCATGGTGGTTAGTCCTTGGAAGTTGTGCCTATGATTTCGGACCATTGTGTCTCGACGGGCGTGTCGATCCCTAGTTTTGAAGTTGATGGTATTGTGTTACTATGGTTTTGGCTCTTGGTATTGAGCAAGGCCTAAGGCTATATAAGGAGAAGAAGATCATTAGGCAAACACATCTTTCGACAAGGCTTGAATATCTAAGAGAGAAAGAGATCTGATATGCAGGTGCTGGGTTGCTTGATCTAAGCCAAGAGAGATCACATCGGTTGATGGAAGACTAGATCTAAGGATAGATCGGGATCTAATGGTTTGAAATGCACTATCATGATATGGGTGATTATGCGTATTTCTAGATCTGCATATTGTCGCAATGTTATGTTCTGGGTCTAACTGATGTCTGGTACAGCTGCAAATTGAGAAAATTTATTTTTAGATCTGTACGCAGGTTGGCTTCGGCAAAAGCGCGTGTATACGCGGGTTTTGCTCATTGAAGTAGCGTATATCTTTTGAAGCTTGATTTTGGGTTTACAGTGGGGTCTGACTGTTATTGCAGAGTTCTGTAGTCTGCTCTGTGTTCTGGTAACTGGTGATTGACAGGGCTCAGTGGTTCAGTGATTCAAAGTTTGGTTGTTTTATGCTTCAATGATCTGTTGTGAAAATTGAATGAATTGGGGTCTACAGATTGTAATGTTGTGCTTCAGGAATATCCAGTCTGAAAATGTATGAAAGGTGGTACCTGAAGGAAAGAAGATTGTAGGTCAGCACCTACGTACTAGTATCTTGGCTAGTACAAGAGCAAAGGGGGTTGGAGCTCCCTTCCAAGGAAGTTTGGAGAACGAGAGAAGGTTGTAGCCTTCTGCAAGTTGTAGCCTGCGTACTGGTATAAGGCTGCACCAGTACAAAAGATTGTAAACTGAAGTTTCATATTAAAGAAAGATAGAGACAACTTGCAGCAGGTGGTTTTCACCCACATTGGGTTTCCACCTTACATCTTGGTGTTCATGTGTGTGGCTTTTGATCTATTCTGTTATACTGCACCTGTTTACTATTAATGTGGTGAATAATGTCCTGATGAACTTAACTGAAGAATAAGCTAACTAAATTATGAGTTTTCTTCTTATACGCTGTTTTGTTTAGTCATAGTAGCGTGTACACGCTGGTTCACCTAACTGAAGTAGCGTATATGTTTCTGAGCATTGAAAAGTTTGATTGATCTGATAATACTGATTCACCCCCCCTCTCAGTATTATTTCCAACAATTGGTATCAGAGCGGGTCCTTCAGAGAAGCTTGATCGCTTGAAGGTAGATCATTCATCATGAGCAACTACGAGAAAGAAGCATCAATCAGGCCACCGATTTTTGATGGGACAAATTTCAATTATTGGAAGGTAAGAGTTACTGCATATCTTCAATCTCTTGGTACAGAAGTTTGGAATATTGTAGAAACAGGCTATGCTTTTCCTTCAGCTACTCCTACAGATCCAGCTGAGAAAAAGCAGTATGAAACAAATGCAAAAGCAGTCAGTACTCTATTAGGAAGTATATCCCAAACAGAATTCATGAAGGTCATGCACTTCAAATTAGCAAAAGAGATATGGGACAAAATGATCACTAGCTATGAAGGAGATGAACAGGTAAAGCAAGCTAAACTTCAAACTCTCAGGATTCAATATGAGACTCTCAAGATGTATAATGATGAAAGTGTGGCTAATTATTTTCTTCGGGTAGATGAGATTGTTAATTGCATGAAAAATTTGGGTGAAGAAATAAAAGAGACTATAGTAGTTCAAAAGATTCTAAGATCATTATCCCCCAAGTTTGAATCTAAAGTATCTGCAATAGAAGAAAAAGAAAATCTCCGTGTTCTCACTATGTCTCAGCTACATGGAATTCTAACTGCTTATGAAATGAGAAAGGGAGGTCCATCTGACAGAAGGGAAGCTGCTTTTAAGGCATCAGGAAAAGAAGATTACTATGAAGCAAGCCATGTTCCAGAAGAAGAATCAAATTTTGTCAGAAATCTTCAAAGGGGTTCTGGAAGGTTCAGAGGTAAGCTACCTTTCAAATGCTTTGCTTGTGGAAGAGTAGGTCATTATGCTGCAAAATGTCCTTATAAGGATAAAGGAAAAGAACCTGCTAGATGGAACAAGAAACAAAGTGCAAATAAGAAAAGCTACTACACCCATGAAGATAGTGATGGCTTATCAAACAGTGATGAAGATGAACAAGGTAATAAATATAAGCTGTTAATGGCATTTGAAGATGATGATTATGAGGATGCTGTAGATGTGGATAATCTCTATAATGAAATTACTAGACTCAAGAGATGCATAGAAGAAAAGAGTGTGATCATTGATACTTTGCAATTTCAAATTGATGAAAAGGAAAAACATCTTGAAAAACTAGAAGGTGAAATTGTTGGTCTCAGAAAAGAAATTGAGAAAACAAAAACTATTAATCTTAAGTTTGTCAAAGGATCTGAAACTTTGGATGAGATTATCAATGTGCAGCGGTCTCCTCTAAACAAGACAGGTTTGGGCTATAATGGAGAAACCTCTCAAGCATCCACCTCAAAAAGTTATCTTGATGCAGCAAGAAGAAATGAGCAGAAGAACAATGAAGATAATCAGGTAAAGCAGGGACGAATTACAAACAGAAACTATCAGGGACAATCCTTCTTAAGGGTAAACAAAAGCTACAACCAACCACAGGTAAAATCTCTCAGTTTGGCTCAAGAATAGATGAAAATAGAAATTACAATCAGTTGGCTGGTAGATTCAATAACCGCAGAAGCTTCTTCAATGGACAATGCTTTTCTTGCCATAACTTTAGTCACAAAGCAGCTCAGTGTGTTGCATATAAAACAATCATGACTAGGGAAGCTCAAAAACAAAGAAGTATGACAGGGATTACAAAGAGGACCTATAACAACTTTTCGGTTCTTGAAAATGAAGTTGAATGTTCTATTTGCAATAATTTTGGTCATAAAGACTCTGAATGCAGGAGCAGGTTTCAGGAGAAAAAGGAACAAGCCACGAGCACCAAAAAATGGAGAATAAAGGAACCTCAGACAGAAAGATGTGGGATAGCTTTTTATGCAGAAGGACAGGAAAATCTATGGTACATTGACAGTGGATGTTCGAAACATATGACAGGTGATAAAGAAAAACTTGAATCTTATTCTACTTTAGAAAAGGGAAAGAAAGTATCTTTTGGAAATGATACTCCTGCAACTATAAAAGGAAAAGGTATTGCTCCTTTGAAAGAAAAGGTCAAGGCTGGAAATGTTTTGTATGTTGATGGATTGAAGCATAATCTACTAAGTGTCAGCCAGATGTGTGATAAAAAAACCGAGGTTATTTTCAGATCGAATGGATGTCTTGTTCGTGATCTTGATACAGGTAAAACAGTTCTCAAAGGCAAAAGAACTCCAAATAATCTGTACATATTTGAAGAAGGACAACAACAATGCTATCTTAGCAAGGATGAAGAGCACTGGTTATGGCATCGAAGGTTGGGACATCTAAGCTTCTCACAAATAAGGAAAGCATGCAAATATCAGGCAGTTCGCGATCTTCCAGATATCAAAATTCCAGACAACACCATATGCAAATCTTGTCAGTTTGGAAAGCAAACCAGAACTAACTTTCCAGAGAAGGAAGGATCAACTAGCTTGCCTCTTGAGCTAGTCCATACAGATGTATGTGGTCCATTTAGGAAAAGGACACCTCGAGGAGAAGAATATCTGATATTATTCATTGATGATTTCTCAAGGTTTGTTTGGTTAGGGCTTATGAAGCACAAAGATGAAGCATTCGAAAAATTCAAATCCTTCAAAGCATTGGCTGAAAATGAATCAGGACACAAAATTAAGTGCCTCAGATCTGACAGAGGTGGGGAGTTCACATCAAATGAATTTTTTCGATTTCTGCGATGAACATGGGATAAGAAGAGAATTCTCTACAGCTAGAACTCCTCAGCAAAATGGGGTTGTGGAAAGAATGAACAGAACTATCCAACAAATGGCTCGTGCTATGCTCGATGAATCAGGTACTCCTGCAACCTTCTGGGGTGAAGCTGCACATGCTGCTGTTATTATTCTTAACAAAACAAATGTCCGAGTAAACAGCACTCAAACACCTCATGAGCTTTGGAGTGGTAAAACTCCTTCCGTGAAGCATTTCAAAATCTTTGGGAGCAAATGTTATATTAAGAATACTGATGAGCAACTTGGCAAACTTGAACCTAGAGCAGATGAGGGCATTCTTCTTGGTTATTCTCCACATAGCAAAGCATACAAGTGCTACAATAAAAGACTTGGCAGAATTGTTGACAGTATTGATATAGTGGTTGATGAGAAGGGATATATTCCTAGGCAAGTTCATCATGAAGACATTGAAGAAGATGAAGGTTACTCTCAAAGGCGAAATGATGTAGAAGAAGAACCTCAAGAAGAAGAAGAATCTCAAGAAGAACCAGAGGAGCAGACAAGAATAGAAGAGAAGACTCCATCCAGATATGTCCAAAAGAATCATCCAGAAACTCAGATTGTGGGGCAAAAAGAAGCAGGAGTACAAACAAGAAGGACACTTGCAGAAGCTTCAAGCTACTTGGCACTACTCTCCTCCACTGAACCACAAAATGTGAAAGAGGCATGCAAAGATGAATGTTGGGTCAAAGCAATGGATGAAGAACTTGAGCAAATTGAAAAGAACAACACTTGGGAATTAGTTCGTAGACCAAAAGATAAGAATGTAATAGGAACAAAATGGGTCTTCAAGAATAAATTAAATGAAAATGGAGAAGTAATTAGAAACAAGACCAGACTTGTTTGTAAAGGGTATGCACAGCAAGAAGGAATAGATTTTGAAGAGACCTTTGCTCCTGTGGCAAGACTAGAGGCCATCCGAATGTTCCTTGCTCTCTCAAGCTTTCAAAACTTCAAGGTATTTCAAATGGACGTGAAATCAGCCTTCCTGAATGGAGACTTAGAAGAAGAAGTATATATTGAGCAGCCAGATGGCTTCATTCTTGGAATGATCCAAACCTTGTATGCAGATTGAAAAAGGCACTCTATGGACTCAAACAAGCTCCAAGGGCTTGGTATTATCGGTTGGACAAATATCTTCACCAACAAGGCTTTTCAAAAGGATCAGCAGATAGCAATCTCTATATAAAAGTTGAAAATAACAAATTGCTAATTCTTGTTGTTTATGTAGATGATATTATTTTTGGCAGCAATGAAGAGACTATGAGTCAAAACTTTGCCTTGGTTATGCAGAAAGAATTCGAAATGTCACTTCTTGGAGAATTGACATATTTTCTTGGATTGCAAATCCAACAAAATGAAGGAGGTATCTTCTTGTCTCAAACCAAATACCTCAAACAGATCTTGAAGAAGTATGGCATGGAAGAGTCAAAGCCAGTTGTACACCCATGGTTACAGGATGCAGCCTCAGTGCTAATGATGAATCAGCAGCAGTTCACCAACCCACTTATAGATCCATGATTGGGAGTTTGCTTTATTTGACAGGTACTCGACCAGATATTACACATGCTGTAGGAATGGTTGGAAGATTTCAAGCCAACCCAAAGGAAACTCATCTTCAGGCAGTCAAAAGAATCTTCAAATATCTTCAAGGGACCCAAAACTATGGCTTATGGTATCCTAGAAATACAAATCTCACTCTTCATGCTTACACAGATGTAGATTGGGCTGGAAGTGTGGATGATAGGAAAAGCACAAGTGGTGGTGCTTTCTTCATGGGTTCCAGATTAGTATCTTGGTTCAGCAAGAAACAGAGTTCGTTTGCCTTATCTACAGCTAAAGCAGAATATGTGGCTGCAGCATCTTGTTGCACACAACTTCTTTGGATGATGCAGACCTTGCAGGACTTTCAAATCACTTGCACTCCACCAGTTTCTATCTTATGTGATAATACTAGTGCAATCAGCATTTCAAAGAATCCAGTCATGCACTCAAAGACCAAGCACATACCAATCAAGTACCATTTTCTCCGGGAACAAGTGCTTGAGCAGAAGGTCAAGTTGGAGTATGTTCCTTCTAAGGAACAAGTTGCTGATATTCTCACAAAACCACTGCCCAGGGAAACTTTTGAACATCTCAGACAAAAGCTGGGAGTAGTTGATGCTTCATCCTGCTGTTGAAGCTTGTTTGTTCTACAGAAAAGTTGGTATACGCAAGTTACGTAAGGTATATACGCGTATACACGCGGATTTATGCTGGGAAAGTCGCGTGTAAGGTGTACGCTTGTTGCAGGATTATATCCGCGTACATACGCTGTTTCATGCAGGAGAAATCGCGTATATGAAGTTCTGAACAGCAAGGGCAAACTCTGGAGTTCTGAACAGCAATGGGTATGTCAGAATTCTTCAGGCACGGTTTCAGGGGGTGCAGCAGGCACAGGTTCAGGGGGAGCAGCTTAAAAGTCTCATAAAGCATTGTTGGCATTTAGATGTTTTGGTTGTTGATTTCAGGAAAAGGAGCTCAGAAAGAAATCCCGGTTGCTGATCTAAAAAGATGTTTATCATATGCTGCTGGTGACTTTCATAAGTCTTGGTCTAGATCTGTTGTCTCTATGTCATGTATCTCTCTTGCGATGTCTCTTTTATGGTGTCAAGGTCATGTAACGGCCTATGTTGGTTTCCCCACTATGCCTGGGATGATTGATGCAATGTGATTGGTTGTCATATGTAAAATTTGATGTATACCCACTGGTTGGGTGGATGAGTCAATTTTTGTATATTCTCACTTAGTTGAGAGATGGATGTATGTATGAGTCCTAAGTGATAGGAAGGTCCTTTATGATGTATAGAGTCATGTTCTTCTTGAAGAACATCTTTTGCAGATCTGGCCTACTTCAGGGGGAGCATGAGTCAGCCAAGCAGAGGTATCAGCATGTCCTCAGGGGGAGCACAGCCCTTTGCCCTTGATGTCAAAGGGGGAGAGTGACTTGGTGTGGTGGTTGCCATCAAGTCCAAAGGGGGAGATTGTTGGCATTATGATTCAAGTGTTGTCCTTGATGGCAACTCACTCAGAGGTTGGTACAGGTGTTCAGAGGTTGGTACAGGTGATGGCAACTTAATCAGAAGACAGATCTTAGTACAGCATGCCAAGGAAGTTCATATACGCAGGTTCGTTAAGCTCAAGTCGCGTGTACACGCTAGTTGGATTCAGAAAAAGCGCGTGTATGTGGAAAAGTACCTTTTGGTCCATGGTGGTTAGTCCTTGGAAGTTGTGCCTATGATTTCGGACCATTGTGTCTCGACGGGCGTGTCGATCCCTAGTTTTGAAGTTGATGGTATTGTGTTACTATGGTTTTGGCTCTTGGTATTGAGCAAGGCCTAAGGCTATATAAGGAGAAGAAGATCATTAGGCAAACACATCTTTCGACAAGGCTTGAATATCTAAGAGAGAAAGAGATCTGATATGCAGGTGCTGGGTTGCTTGATCTAAGCCAAGGAGAGATCACATCGGTTGATGGAAGACTAGATCTAAGGATAGATCGGGATCTAATGGTTTGAAATGCACTATCATGATATGGGTGATTATGCGTATTTCTAGATCTGCATATTGTCGCAATGTTATGTTCTGGGTCTAACTGATGTCTGGTAAAGTTGCAAATTGAGAAAATTTATTTTTAGATCTGTACGCAGGTTGGCTTCGGCAAAAGCGCGTGTATACGCGGGTTTTGCTCATTGAAGTAGCGTATATCTTTTGAAGCTTGATTTTGGGTTTACAGTGGGGTCTGACTGTTATTGCAGAGTTCTGTAGTCTGCTCTGTGTTCTGGTAACTGGTGATTGACAGGGCTCAGTGGTTCAGTGATTCAAAGTTTGGTTGTTTTATGCTTCAATGATCTGTTGTGAAAATTGAATGAATTGGGTCTACAGATTGTAATGTTGTGCTTCGGGAATATCCAGTCTGAAAATGTATGAAAGGTGGTACCTGAAGGAAAGAAGATTGTAGGTCAGCACCTACGTACTAGTATCTTGGCTAGTACAAGAGCAAAGGGGGTTGGAGCTCCCTTCCAAGGAAGTTTGGAGAACGAGAGAAGGTTGTAGCCTTCTGCAGGTTGTAGCCTGCGTACTGGTATAAGGCTGCACCAGTACAAAAGATTGTAAACTGAAGTTTCATATTAAAGAAAGATAGAGACAACTTGCAGCAGGTGGTTTTCACCCACATTGGTTTCCACCTTACATCTTGGTGTTCATGTGTGTGGCTTTTGATCTATTCTGTTATACTGCACCTGTTTACTATTAATGTGGTGAATAATGTCCTGATGAACTTAACTGAAGAATAAGCTAACTAAATTATGAGTTTTCTTCTTATACGCTGTTTTGTTTAGTCATAGTAGCGTGTACACGCTGGTTCACCTAACTGAAGTAGCGTATATGTTTCTGAGCATTGAAAAGTTTGATTGATCTGATAATACTGATTCACCCCCCCTCTCAGTATTATTTCCAACACTATCAACATTTTCAACATGATCCTTCCAAGACTTGCTGTAGATTAGTATATCATCAAAAAATACTAACACAAATTTTCTAAGGAATGGTTTGAAAATTGAATTCATCAAACCTTGAAATGTTGAAGGTGCATTGGTAAGGCCAAAAGGCATGACCAAAAATTCATAATGACCCTCATGAGTTCTAAATGTTGTTTTCAGAATGTCTTCAGTCTTCATTCTGATTTGATGATATCCTGAACAAATATCCAACTTGGTGAAGTAAATTGATCCATGCAATTCATCTAGTAATTCATCAATGATAGGAATAGGGAACTTATCTTTAATAGTGAGCTTGTTGATCTCCCTATAATCCGGACACATGTGCCATGATCCATCCTTCTTGTGCACCAATACTACTGGAGCAGAGAAAGAACTTTGACTCGGTTGAATTATACTAGCCTCTAGCATTTCTGCAACCATACGTTCAATTTCACTCTTTTGGACATAGGGATATCTGTACGGCCTGATGTTTGGAGGAACACTTCCTAGAATCAGATGAATAGCATGATCATGATCACGCATAGGTGGGAGATCTTTGGGAGTCTCAAATACCTTGGAATGATTTTCCAGGACTTTTTGGAGATCTGGAGAAATAGATGATTCCGATGTGGAAACATCTAGCAAACATAATTGTGCAATTACACCTCTTTGCTCCTTTTTTAGAAGCTTTTTCATACCATTAGAGCTGATTATCTTTCCTAGTTTCCCTACAATACCCCTTAATTCAACTTCCTTTCCTTCCGTATAAAATTTGATGAAAAGTTCTTGAAAATTAAAAGCTATTGTATCCAAGGATTGCAGCCATTGGACTCCTAGTACAACATCAGCACCTCCCATTGGAATGGAAAGCATTGGGCTAGTCAAGACATATTCTCCCATGGATAGCTTGATATTATGGCACTTTCTAGAGAAATTTATTGTTCCTCCATTTGCAATCATCACTTGACACTCTGGTGCTGGATATAGGAAGCAATTCAATTCTTTTTCTCCCTTACAATGAATAAAATTGTGGGTGCTTCCTGAATCAATCAACACTATTACCTTTTTCTTCTTGATTTGCCCTTCTATCTTGATGGTTTGAGGAGTGGTAATTCCCGCCAATGCATTACAAGATATGGTTGGATTTATTTGTTTTTCTTCTAGGCCTTGTTCTTGGAGTATATCCTCTTCTTTTGACCTTTCTTGCTCCTTTTCTTCTTCCTCTTCACAATCTATGTAGAATAATTTCTTCTCAGCACACTTATGACCTTTAGTGTATTTTCTATCACAACTGTAACAAAGCCCTTTTGCTCTTTTTTCTTCCAATTGTTGTGGTGTCAACCTTATAGGTTGTGGAATACTAGGGGCAACAATACTTCTGTCTTTATAGTTGTGAGTGGTATGCTTTCTAGTTGCCATAATTTTGCTTTCCATTTTTCTTGCTAACCTGAATGCCTTCTCTAATGAATCAGGTTCCCAAAGGCGAACATCATGTTGGATATTATCCTTTAAAGACCCTATGAACACATCAATCCTATGCTCCTCTGGAATATCTTTTACCCTTATGTTCAATTTTTGGAACTCCTCAATGTGCTCCATTATTGAACCCTTTTGTTTGAGACTTATCAATTGGCTAAAAAAAGTGTTGCTTTTTGTATCCTCATAATGTGCTATCAATTCTTCCGTAAAAATTTCCCAAGTGATAAATTGTTTACGAGAGCAAAGCCATTGATACCATACAAACTGATTTGGTTCCAAATATAAAGTTGCCATACGTACCTTTTGTGTGTTTTGCACATTATTGAGATCGAAGAATTGCTCCATCTGTAATATCCATGTGGTTGGATCCTTGCCATCAAACTTCCTCATATCGATTTTTGGAATATGGTGAGTCTTCGATCCAACATTAGAGTCTATGGAATCATGATTAACATTTCTTTTGTTCTCATCATGAGTTTCCTTTAGTACCCTTTCACCATTAGTGACCATTTCTTGTAGTAACTTGTTCATATTTATCTTCAATTCTTCCATCTTATCATCCATGCCATCAATTTTAGCGTCCATGCCATTCACCTTAGCTTCCATTCCATCCATCTTAGCTTCTACGCCTTTCCTTAAACAATCCATCTTAGCTTCTACACCTTTCTTTAAACCATCCATCTTAGCTTCTACATCTTTCCTTAAACCATCCATCTTAGATTCTGTTGCTTTTTGTGCAAGTGACACTTGTTGCACTTGTTCTTGTAATTTTGATATATCATATAGCATTTCTTCTTCTTCTTCATGAGTCATGCTAGAGCTTTCAGGTTCCTTACTAGGTGTTTGCATTTTCTTTCCTCGGTGCATTAGTTACCGATAATAATGCTCTACTAGCCCTTTGAATTCCTTCAAAATAAATTTTCAAACCACTCTTAAGCAAAAATTTAAAAGAATCTACACACCTTTTTTTCACTTTGTAGGAGCTCGATATTGCCTCTGATGTATCTATGTATTTTCAGATCATCTAGTTCTGAAATTGCAACCTGTGGTAGCCCTCTATGTCCTCTTTCCAATGCCACCAGTCTGATCCAATTTGGATTCCCCAAGGAAGAGTTATGCGAAATCTCCCACAGTGACCTGATTATATACTAGTTCAGTAGGGAAAACTTGTCCGACGTGCCACGAGTCACTGTTTCGTCCTTTGGCTCTAAACAATATATACAAGAAACTATAGTCTGTCCTCTTTCTGTACCTTCTTACGAAATTTCAATCCAATGCTCAGGGAGAAAGTTATGATGATTTTCCCCAGGTCACCTATTTGGAATGTAATTCAGGAGTCTGCAAAAAGACCAACTTCCTCAGATCATATCTCCGCAAATATAGTGCAAAAAGCTCTGAAATTCGGACCCGAGATTCAGCGTGATGTCTTCTCAAATGGGTTTTTTTTTAGCTTCTGAAACGTCGCAAAAAAAAAGTTATAGAGAAAATTCCACGATGACCTGTTTGGAGCAGCGAAACCCTAGAATCCAAAGCTCCGATACCAAATGTTATGAAACTAGCTCAAGAAAAGATAGAAAAGATAGATCAACGCCTTAAAATTTAGCCTCTTCGAGGGGCAACCTCCTTTACATTACATAAATGAACAATTCTTGGATGATTCAAATGACAAAACCTCCTTTCTATATATAGGAGTCTAAGGAGTCACAATATAACCCAACCGACCTAACAATAATAATATAAAGCCACAAAAATAACAATAGAGGGATTCTATGGGGCACAGTAATAACAATATGGGGGCAATAGGAGCACAACAATATTAATAAGGGTATAACTACAATAGTAATGGGGTAATCACTAGTATTATAGGGACCCAACACCAGCTCAAAAAAAGATAGAAAATATAGATTAACGTCTTAGAATTCAGCCTCTTCGAGGGGGCAACCTCCTTTACATTACACAAATGAACAATTCTTAGATGTTCGAATGACAAAACCTCCTTTCTATATATAGGAGTCTAAGGAGTCACAATATAACCCAGCCGACATAACAATAATAATGTAAGGGCACAATAATTACAATAGTGGGCTTCTATGGGGCACAATAGTAACAATATGGGCACTACATGGGTATATCAATATAATAAGGGGGTTATACTAATAACAGTAAGGGGTTACACTAGTAGTATAGGAACTAACAACCTAGTTCTAAATAGGGAAAGGTCAAATGACAAATCAAAGGAGAGGTCTTCTAAAAACAACCACTCATCAGGGCAGGAATCTACTTTTATTGAAGGTGTGGGACTAACTGAACTTTCTTGTCTTTTGAATATTCTTGAAATCATATTAGGATTATCCACTACTAGGGTAGGGTTTGGATCTGGATTGGCCCTAGTTTACTTTCTCGAAGCCAGTGTGCTCAAATTTCGAAGTTTTATATATTGCTTTACAACTTTCCAATTCAATCTAGTAAATTCCAAAACTCATCATCCATAAGCTTAAGAATTCAAATGAAAGATACTACCGAGGTGATTAGTCTTTCACTTCCCCAGTATGTTTTCCACTATGTTATCATCTGGATTAAACCTCAGGCTTAAGGAAGGCAATGCCAAGGTAACCACAAACCACGCTTAGCCAAGTAGCTAGCCCTACTAGACCAGGAGAGGGCTCTCTCCATAAGGATCTCAGCCAAGATGACTGGATCAAGAAAATGATTTTAGGCTAGGTATAGTAGCATGAAGTTTTTATTGGATTAGGAGGAGCTGGACAGTTTAGGTCTAGGGAATTAGGTCAAAATTGCAAGGTGTTCAATGGGGCAAGGTAGGCATAAGGTTTAGCACTCTAGGGCTTGATGGGGTGAGATGTTTAAGACTGGTGAGAAGATAAGAAGAGCATGTGAAAACCATGGATCCTTCCTAGACTGCAAAAAACATGAAATGGTGAATGTTTTCCCAAAGCAAAGCACTGATGTAATGAATTTTTCCTATCAACTTGAAAGCATTCACTTAGAAGCAATGAAATGATTAACGAAGTATAAAAAACACATTAACATATGATCACAAAAGAAGAAATTGTGCTAAACCTCATGCCTACCTTGCCCCATCAAACACCCTGCAATTTTGACCTAATTCCCTAGACCTAAACTGTCCAGCTCCTCTTGATCCAACAAAACCCCTTTCAAAAATCCAATCAAAACTTTGTGCTACTATACCTAGCCTAAAATCCTCTTCCTGATCCAGTCATCTTGGCTGAGATCCTTACGGAGAGAGCCCTCTCCCAGCCTAGTAGGGCTAGCTACTTGGCTAAGCGTGGTTTGTGGTTAACCTAGCATTGCCTTCCTTCAGCCTAAGGTTCAATCCACGTGATAACAGATCCCATCTTAATTTGCTTCATTCTAAGGCACCAATTATCATTATTTGTATATTTATCTAGCATATTCGTAGAAATATTTCTTGATGGTCCATCAATAGTGTCTTAATGGCTGAAACTGCCATATGTTATTGTATTTGTGTGCAAAATCTTCAGTTCAACCATTTTCTCCTCTATTAAATAGTTCTACCTATTCTTCATTAGTTTTTATAGTATCATGGGAAGCTTTCCAACCTATCTGATTTTGCATAAAAGAAACAAAAGCATTGAGTTATACATCTCCCACACAGGGTGTCAGATTGAATGAGTCATCCCCAAAGAAAGCAAGATCATGTAGGTATAACTTGAACAACAAATTTTTTTCTAAGGAATTATCACTTTGAAATGTTTCTAGGAAGTCATGTATCTTCCTTTTATTATATGGTCTCTTTTACTTCAAGGTTGTTAATTGGAAGAGATAATGTTTTTCTTACAAATATAAAGGATAAGAAGGAGAAGGAAGCCTATCACACAAAAATCCATTAAGGATCTCATAAATGAGATCCTTTTCTTGCTATAGAAGCTTGACCTTCCCTTGCATTTCCTTCACCTATTTCATTGCTTGATTCCTCTTCTTTTGAAATTTCACAAATTTTGCGATTCTCAATTTTTCAGCCCAATCCTTCTTAAGCTTATTGGTCATTTCCTTGTGTTATTTCAGGAAGATGATTTCATTGTTGGGAAAGAGAACTAATTTCTCCCACTGCTCTAGTACCCTCATCAAATCTTCAAATTTAATGTGAGTTGTTTCAGATGTTGTTTCAACATCCTCTTTCTGATCCCTTTTCTCCTCCTACTAATCTATCTCAACTATTGGTTCCTATGTAACAATATCATCACCAATAGGTTCTTTTGGTACAGTAGTCTTTTTATTTTTTAGTTTGCTATGTTTCAAATGTTGGTTCATGTGTAACAACAACATCATAAACATGTTTTTGTGGATTAGAAAACTATCTTTATTATTCCTACTTTGTTTTTACTGTTGGTTCTTGTATAATAGCATCGTCATCAATAGGTTATTATGGAATAGCAAGTTGAAATTCTTTTTCTTGTTCTCCCACTTGCACTCCAACTGAAACAGTAGCAATCTCCTTGATTTTAGCATCCTCAAGGATTTGTTGGCAGCCCTTACAAATTTTTTTTGAGACAATAGATGATGTCATTTCTACAGCCTCTCCCAACATATTCAATCCAATTTCATTCTTAAAATGAAGTTGTTATTTAACTAAGGCAAGTTTTTCCTTTAAATCCTCAATTTCCTTTCTCATATTTCAATTTCAATGAGAGGATCAATTTTCGTCTTACGTGGTGAAGTAACAAGCTCTTCTTCTTCTACCTACTCTTTTTTTTAGTTGTCCTTCAATCTACTATTGTTTATTTGGTTCTTTTTTAGGCTCTGGTTTAAAAGTCAGGATTTTAGATTTAGAGGGGGCTTCTTCTGCAGCATTCTCCTACTTTTCTTTGTCTTATTTCTCCTCAAACCCATCAAGTCCAGTTGTATCAACACATTCCCCCTTAGCAATAGCAGTACGTTTTTTAGTCTCTTATGGTATAACAGCTACTCACACCCCTTTCTTGGATTTCTTCCACCAATTGGCATTTTCAATTTCCTTTTATGCACTATTAACTTTATTGATACTCCATTAATCCCTTCAGTGCTATTCACTTCCTTAGCTCTAGTTTCAGCAACAACTATTGTTCCAACAGTTTCTTCCTCGCATAATTCCTCTACAATCGAGCACCCACCTCCTATTTCCTCTGATGAATCACTAGAAACCACCACATGTTCATCTATCTACATCCCCTTTCCTCATGAGGATTAACTAGGGGTCATTCTAATGGAACTCCACCTCTTAGGGTTTCATTGACCAGTCATAGGAGGTGTATTAGGCCTACTCTACTTAGATTTTGTAGTTGTCTTTTTCTTGGAAAATGTAGCATTTTCAGCAACAAGTTTGTTTCAGTGCTAGGTGTTGCTTCAGTACTTGGTGTTGTTTTAGTGCTAGGGATTGCTTCAGCACTCTCTTCATGTTCCTCATTCGCACCATCACAAGGTCTCACTATCAAAGCATGCCACGAGCTCCATTTTCTCTGTAATGAATGCATGATGATTAATTTAATGAGCGCATGGTTAATGACACAAGTTTCTGGATTTTTTTCCCCTTACACAACCGATGACATGTGTTGTAATGACTTCATCAAGTAGTATGGTAAATCTACCACTATGTCCTCAGGTGTGCCAGCCATTGAAAGTGATAATTGAAAATAATCCCAAAACAACCCTCATAAGTAATGAATTTTTGGATGAAGAGGGCTACATATTCCCAAGGGTGAGGAAGAGATGTTCTATCAAAACCCATGTGCTTGGGCATCAATTATTCTCCCTCTTGTAATAATATGGCCTTAGCTTCAGGATTGGCCACTTTCATTGAGAACCACCATTCTCTTGTCCTAGGCATCCCTATCACTTTTGCGATGACTTCTTCTTTAACAAAAATTATGAAGCCCTTGACCACAGAGTGTTGTTCAACTAAGGCTTGGGAAAATTCTAAAGTGACTGTTGGCTTGTTGGGGCCTGACCCAGGTTCAAAGGTGATTTAGCCAAATAAATCCCGGTATTACTGGCCCTTTCAGCAACAGTTTGCGAAGTGCAGACTGAGGTCTCACCTGAAGTAGTACGGGAGGGTGCTAGAACCAGGTTTCTGCACCCTAGGGATGTCTGATGGTATCTAAGTGGTCTGCAGTTTGACCCTACGCGCACATCACTACGTGCACTTATCAGTACCTCACAGCCTGCGATGATGCCCTCGCGCAGCCCTACTCGGAGCCCGAAACGTGTTATTACCCAAATCCTTACTAGTAACCCGATATTAGTTGATCAACTTAGATTATCTGTATGCTTTTAGTTATACTTAAAAATATTCACCATTCATATAAGTATACGCAGTAAATAAACAGTATAATTGCAAATGGTATCAAATAGGAAATAACACAAGAATAGATACACGAAATTCAGATAAAACTTCTCTTTATTATTCTTATTCCTTGGTTACAGACTTGACTCCACCCTACGCACTCAGTTGTAGGGGTTTGCGCACTCAACTACGGACTCTACTAGGCCTCTGCGCACTCAGCTGTAGAGCCTCTTCCTACTACTACGACCCAAGGTACTTAGACTCTTACTTTATGCTCGCTATCTTCTAGACTCCATCCGTTCACTCCATTAATCTCTTCCTTTACAACTTAGAGCCTCACTCTATTTATACAATCCCATGGTCCATGGACCATGGGTAGGCTGACACTACATTCAAAACTTAGGGCGAACAACCCTATGACTCTAACATACAATTCGCGCTTCGCACCTGCAATTCGTGGAGTTTTTACAATAATAACAACTCAAAACTTGGGCTTTAAGCCCCAAAACATGTTGTGGGGGGATTCCATGCCCAACAGGCCCCCAACACAAACATCGTGACTCACCCTCGATTCACTCTGTCGGCGTGGTGATCTTGGCATGGAGTCCCTACAGCTAGTCCCGAACAGTCTGGATGTCTACAACGCACTGAGTTGTTGCTTGCTGAACCTACTACATTCTTCCTCCTGAACCCTTTATTTCCATCGTGCTACACTGCATCTGTTCATGCATCCCCTGAATCTGTGCAAGTTTTCCTTCAATATATGTAGGTTCCTAGCATTTTTTAGTAGTGTTCTTGTGAGAAACTATGGGTGGAGAAACAATATGAAACAATCCTGACTCTGTTAATGTGTTTCTACAACATCTAGAAGAATTGGGAATTTTTTAAAGGGATGGATGCCTGAGTTATTTTGAAAAATTATAGAGTTTTAGTGAATTGGTCTTCCATCCAAACCCACAAGCATATCTAGATTCAATGATTCCTTCGAGATTAGTGAGAATCCCTCCCCCTCCTACCACCCCAAGGTTACCTTTTGATGCACCATAAAAATGAAGGGTCCTTTTTTTTGTGGATCTGATCCATTCCAATAGACATTCCAAGGATAAACACGAAATCTATTTGGCCCGCGAAGGAGAAATACGCCCTGGAACCTGAGAGGTCGGGGAGCATACCCCCGAGCCAACTAAGAGGATTATAGCCGATCTAAGGAAGGGTCTATAACTATTTTATGCAGTTCCATACAGACTGAAAGGGAATTCATGGCTATTACCCCAGTCGGGTCCTAGATCTTTTTAAATATCACCTTGTTCCTAGATAGCCATATTTTCCAACAAACATACCTAGGAAGAGCATACCATATTTATTTAAAATTACTTTTGGCCTGAAGGGAGCCCAAATAAGATTTGGGCCAAGAGCTAAAGAATATCTTGTTAGGGTCTTAGGTTTTTGACATCAAATGTATTTTCCTTGTCCATTTATTTTCAATTTTTGAAGCAGTTGAGCCTATGACTACTGTTGTTGTCATAGTCTCTAGATCATTGTCCAACATCCTTGTATTTATTCCATAGAGAGTTCATCCAAAGCATGAAAGTGTGTCAATTCGGTGGGATTCATGAGGTCACACAAAGTTATAAAATTAATTCAAAAGGTATTATGTGTTAGTGATTCATCGATCAAAACCATTCGAAATGAAGTTGTGTTAGCCTAAATTTCTGATGGTCATGAGGTTTGCTCATTAAATATGTTTTAAATTCTTATCCCCTATTCCTATCTACCCCATTTTTCTCTATTTCCTACCCTATTTTTCCATGACACCACTACCACTTCCCTATACTCATCACATGTACAATCCTCATGTATAACATGCAACCCCCCCCCCCCCCCCCATTGCCTAAGAGACATTATACTACCAACATTTTAATGATTTCCCATGCTTTATTCTCATGCCACTATACTGTCATGAAAACTCTGCCTAATCCGAGCACATAGAATCCCTACAGGATACCACAGATTGATTCTCAGCTGGAAGTTGATGAGAAATTGAGGTCACACTCACGTGGGAATCTATTGCGTAAGCTCTGTTTCAGTCACAAATTTTCAGAACAGTTTATGACCACATGGAGGAGAATTTTAGAAAACGGAAAGATTTTTTTGCTTAAGAACAGAATATAGCACAATAACCTCTTCCATATTTTTCACAGGTGTCATGGATCGGGATATTTGATTGCATCTTCAAAGCCCATTTTTTGGACTACACAAATACTATGTTTTAATTCATTGTTTTGCAGAGTATTTTCTGGGAAGCTAGGAAATAATTTAGAGAAACTGAGAGAGGTTTATCTTCAAAAATCTATATTCTCAAATAACGTCCTTTAGTTGTTACACGGTATTATTTTTTGGGAGATATAGCCCATTGAAAATTAGCTACGCGGTCACTGCACAGGCGCTACGCAGTGTTGTGCAGAGGCTACCAGTGTTTATGCAGTGTATCACTGAGCATTATCAGTGTCACACAATGTTTTCTGAGTTTACCAGTTTCACGTAATGTTTTCTGATTTTACCAGTGTCCTGCAGTTCTTCTCTCAGGTCACCAGTTGTTATCGGGAAAACTAGTGTCTATGCAGAGCTGCTAGTCCCACTAAGGCTGGTAGCTACCTTAGAAACAAACAAACTAAAACTACTTTCGTTTTCCTTTATGAGAAATAGATAAGAGGGGAATAAGGAGACCAACCTCTGTCTTGTGCTTGGTTCCTTGCTCGATTCCTCTCCCTTCTGATAGATCTTTGCTACTCGCTTCCTTGTCTACCCAGCTTCACAGAGCACCTGTAGAATCAAAGCAGCATAACACTATCCAAGAACATAGATCTATTACCATAAACAATATAGGACCAGATATATATTGACCACACAAATGCACATAACATCAATCATACAAGAATGTGGAGGAAAACTTGAATAGCTTTATTGATAATCAAGAAAGAACAAAGAGGATTACAACTAATTGTTCTGACCCAGCATCATCCTCTCAGCAAGAAAGCCCTTCTTCACCTCATGAAAAGCTTAGATCACCCAACGCTATGATATTTCACCAAGAAACCAGCAGCACTTCCTTACAAGATACAAAATTCCAACCTCTGGATCTCTGGGATGAGGGATCCATATATAGATGTTTGCAAGGGGGGTGAGTCAGCTTTTGAGAGTTGATTAGTGTCCTCTCTCTGATAGTTCTTGATTCCACTTGGAGATTGATGATCTCTTACTCATCCCTGGGTGAATGCAGAGAGGCAAGTGTCACAGGCGAAGTTTCTAGAAGATTCCATGATCCTCCACCTTGCAGATTGACCCTACCATTTGTCCACTCTCGCCCATCGCACCCCATAGAAGAACTTTCCAAGATGCATCACACCTACTGTGTGTATTTAGGTGGGATGCAGCGCACTTTGACCATGGAGCAGGTGAGATGGTCCAGTTTTGACCAGTTCTGAGCATTTTTTCATGGAGAACTTCTGGGAGAAGATGTAATCAGTTGACCTTGTTCTTTTAGAGGTTGGAACAACACTTTTAGGGACTTAAGAGCCCTTGGTTTATGGAAATTTATGATTGGGGTTGCAGTGCCCAAAAATGTCTATAACAGTTGCCCCCTAAAGCATGAGGTCATTAATCTGTTGATGTCAGGTGAAATGCTTTATCATGAGGATCTGAAGTTCTTTCAAGCTGGAAGGCGACCTGTAATAAGATACAATACAATACATTATCTTCATAATATTTTCATGATCTAGCTGAGGCGGGCATTCCCATGCTCAGCTTTATAAATTCATTTTCATGTACATAAGACAGAAAATCGTCTGAGTGTAGACTGATGATCCTGGTAGAGCCATCATCCCTTAGATTGGATGATTATCTATGCAGTAATGATGTACATTTGATGTCTTTATTTTCCTGAATATATATCGCAGCCCGGATGGATGAAACTAGATCCGGGGTCTTCAATCTCGTTCGATCTTCACTCAAAGTACAAGTTGATCCATGTGAGAGATGTTCTGGAGTTGAACATGGAAAGACATCGCCTGATTACCAGCCAATGATGTAAGTTGTTAACAGGCGCGAGAGGAATCACAGATAATGATGATGACCCTCAAGGTACTGCAATACAATTCACGTGGTGTGAATAAGGGACTTGGCGTCGAACACCATGCAAAATCTTTCGGTCGAAGGCCATTGATGTAAACCTATCGCCGAAAGTGAGAAACTTTCCATTGAGGCATGCAAGCTTCAAAGTACTGAAAGGGTTGTTCCTAGATCGACTTCTTGGATAATGAGCTGATGTCGACAAGAAGCGATCCATCATAGGAGGGCCTTAATGAATCCCACATCAATGACACGGAACAAAGCAAATGATTTTAATGGAGGTGAAAATGATCTGGTGATATAAGGTTCAGGGTGGTGGTCATGAAAGAATGGAGCGTGAATGTATTGCAGTGGGTGAGACACAGGTGAATTCTCTGAGCGACTTCTCTTGAACATATTGGTGACACTGACATGATGGATCAGTAGCATTAACCCCAAATATGGATGGTGTGACGGAACCACGGTGGTGTGACCGGTGAATGGAACAACCCAACCCGACTCGGATGCGGAGTGAAAGTGTCATGTTCAAGAGCGACTTGCTACCGATAAAGTTTCTTCAAGTTTTCTTCCCAATTTTCCCCAGTCATTGCTGACCAGTACCTCTTTGTTTTTGTCAAGCTTGAGGAGGATAACATATGCTTGTTCTATAATTTTCCCTTCGGGCAAACCCATCGCTATGTTTTAACGAGCCTAGCGATAGTGAAACTCGTTCTTGTCTGTTATGGACAAGTTTGTTGCTATTTGGTTTTAACGAGTTTAACGACAAGGATAACTCGGTCCTTTTCAATTTTAGAGAGTCTGAAAAAGGGACGTAAAGAAAACTCCAATGATCCTTTTTCATCATATAATCCCTTGAGTCCGAAAAAGTATAAAACAATACAAAAGGGATGAATCTTCGGTACTTTTAACGAGCTGAACAAAACAAGCGCTCGATCTTTTTGTGTAATAATCCCTCAAGTCCAAAAAGATTAAAATCTAAAGGAGGGATAGCACTTTCGGTCCCTTTAACGAGCTGGAGAGGCCAATCGCTCGGCAATCTTTTCATATTTTACGAGTCAGTTGAAAAGAGCTTAAAGGAGACTCGTTTTTTGAGGAACGAGTGATAAATTCGGGTAGCAGCTGATTCCAGGTAAGGTTTGGAATTTTCCAGTCACGGCAGTGTCACAAGGATGGCTAACAGGATCACTCTTCGCAGCTGTTCCTCAAAAGGGTAAACAATCAGATGGAGGTGAATGATCGGCCAAAACAAAGTGGAGGTGATGATGAGAACACAACCAAGGCTTCAAAGGCTGATGGTAATACATTCACAATGGTTATTTACCGGAGAATGGTTCATTTTTTAATGAGCTTAAACTCTGGGGGAACATTTGCTCATTGCTTATGTTTATTTTTTAACGAGCTTGAATTCCGCGTTAAAACTGCTCGATATAATGGTCATTGATTGTCTTGATTTTACCATTGACAACTTTGTTCTTTCAAAGGTTGTACTACCCGTTCAATTGCTTCATCAAACTAGTTAGAAACGAACAATATACATTTGAAAATGAGGTAAAACACTAATATTTTACTTGAATTATGTGAAAAGTAATTTAAAAGGGCTTTTTACCTCTCATTTTACCATTTCATTTAAACTTTGGTTTGTTGGATCTTTGGAGGTGTTTTCCCCCTTGATTTTCACTAGTTGATTCTGGGAGATTTTTTGGACGATTCTCGGCGCTGTGTGGACCAGGTAGGAGCTAAACCTGAGCTCTTTAATTTCATCCTTTCCATTTTGCATTCTGAGCATGCTTTCTGGTTTTTTCTGAGCCTCTAGGGTTTGAAAAACTCGCCCTGGCTCCATCACACCTTTTCTACATCGAAAGGTGCGATGCATGCTGGCTTGGCCATTGGCCAGTCAGCATGCATCCCACCTAGAACACTGCTGGGGGTGCGATGGGCGCAAAGAGGGCCATTTATGCACAGTTTTTCATGGAAATTTTTGCCTGTTTCTCACCAAATTAGGACCTTGACTCTTCTCTTGTTTGTTTTAGAGATTCATTGGAGCAAAATGCCTGTTACATGGCGAGAACGTGAGCATGAAGAAGAGGACATGCTTGCTTTACATGATCCGGTTACAGTAAATGCACTGCGGAACTGTGGCCTGTTCAAGTTTTTCCGCATCTCTTGCATGAGGAAACAAATCAACTTGTTGCAGTATTTTCTTGATGCATGGGATCCTACCACCCAGGTGTTCCAGATTAGGGGCAAGTCCATCCCCTTGACTGTCGTGGACATCTATTTTTTGATCGGCTTATCGAGGCGGGGTGCCTCTATCTCATTATCAGGTTCGGCCGTGGGGGTGAATCCGTGAGAGATTACATTCATAGGTATTGCAGAGAGGGATCTCAGCCAAGTAAGGATGGCAAGATCATTATCCGAGATGTCATTGACAGGTCCCTGAGGACCATTCTGTTCACTTTTGCTAGACTGGCTGGTAGTGCGGCACTTCACGTGGCTAACAGGTCTTATATGCAGTACGCCTTGGAATGCCTTGAACCAAAGGTGTTCAACTGGTGTGATGCAGTACTCTCTGTGATGAAAGAACAACTGACCAAGGTGAAAAATGGAAGATTGAAGAACTTTGGATATGGTTCTATCTTGATAGCTTTCGCCTTGGAAAAGATCCCGCTGATGCAGCCGCAGTATGTTTCACTTGGTTTACCTCCACCAACTGAGCCACGGATGCAGAGATGGGTCGACCTTATGGCCAGACATGCTGGTCAGTCCCAGATTTCTTTCTCTGATACCTTTTTTGAGTGGTTCAACCGTCAGGAGATGGTTTTTTCTGAGTATCCATATGTTGGTATGGACTTCTGGGGTGATCCAGATTTGGTACTGCCTACTGGCGAGCAGTGCGGTGTCATTGGTAAATTCTTTGACCATATCTCTGTTTATCATTTCTATTTATAATGTTCTTCACTTTCTTCTATCAGGAATAATCAAAACTCATGTGCTCATGCAGATGTAGGACCAGTTCGACCAGTAGTACGCCTGAGAGTGCCAACTACCGCTCCAGCAGTAGAGGGTGCTGGAAGGGCTATCCTTCACGACCTTGATATGGTCGAGACTCTTTCAGCATTGCAGGACTAGGTCGAGGGCCTTACTCTTGGTATTCCAGATGTGAGGACCGACGAGCTGCCCCTGAGGTTGCAGCGACATACCACTGGTGTGGCGAGTTGGTGGACTAGGCTTTTACGCATGATTGCACAGGCGATGACTTGTTATCACCTGCATCATTCGACTAGGGTGACCCCTAGCATTTTGAGTTTTGGGTCATTTGACTAATTTTGTCTTGGTTACAGAACATTATGTGTAAACCATAAACAGTTATATATATATATTTTTGATTTTCGGAGTTTTATTTTGGTTAAGTTACATGATCCTGATGCAAATACTGATGAAATGCTTCTTTTTATAAATGTTGCAAATGTCTATCTAACACATAATTTGCCAATGAGTCTGTTAATGTGTTTAAGTTTCTGGAAATATGTTGATATTGAATGAAATCAAATTATCTTTCCAAAATCTTGACCCTTAGGAACATACGATAGATAGCTGGATTTCGGATGAAGTAGATACCAGTGAGTTGTAGTATGACGAGCTGTGAGTCTAGCCTGACGACAAGTCGGCTTATGCCATGTGTGATGGCATCAGAGAGAAGTTCTATCAACGCGCTATATTCAGCGATGTTATTTGTTGACCGACCAATACATACCCCTCTGAAACTTACTAACTCGCTGCTTGGATCAAAAATGGCCTAGGCCATAGAAGATAGGTTCCGCGAACTACGACTCGCTCCGTCAGCATATCCATTGAAAGATTCCAATGGGTCCGACATCTGCGACAAATGTAAAAAGTGGATTACTTGACCAAAACAATTACTCTTAGCGAAAACAAAAATGTAACAAAAGCACATAGGTTACCACACTGAATCATGCGTAGTAATGCTTAAGGTACAACCCGTTACGGGGTTGCGCCAGTGGAATCCCGTCATAATCCATTAACTCGTAGGCTGCTTTTGCTAACACTCGCTTAATAATATAGGGGCCCATCCATAAAGACTTGAATTTACCTTCTCCCAATTTATCTGATTATTGGTCATAAATTAAGACCAAGTCACCTTCTGAAAAGACATGGAGTTTGACATTCTTGTCGAACTGCGCCTTGACTCATTTCTTATGGGCTTCGTTAGCCAAAGCGGCATCACAACGGGTTTCATCCAATTGGATTAGTTCCAAGAAACGAGCCTCCTCTTCTGAAGTTCCGGGGAGAAGGTTGACTACGAGTTTGAGGGACGAGATTTCACACTGAACTGGTAAGATTGTTTCTAGGCCATACACCAGTTGAAAAGGTGTAAACCCGGTTGCATTTCTTACCGATGTTCAGTATGCCCACAAGGCTAAGTACAGGATTAGGTGCCAACTCCTTTTGTGGACTCCAATCATCCTTTGCAGCATTCGCTTCAGGATTTTTTTGATTGCCTCAACTTGTCCATTGGCCTGCGGGTAATATGGAGTAGAGCTGTTGTGGGACAACCCTAATTTGGCAGCCAATTACACCATCATGTGATCGCGAAAATGCAATCCATGATCTGTGACTATAGCCTGTGGAATGCCGAATCTGGCGACTACATGATTAAAAAAGAAAAGGGCAGCTGTTTCGCCAGTGTTATCTAATGTAGGCATCGCCTCGGCCCATTTGGTAAAATAGTCTACGGCGACTATGATATACCCATGCCCCCCGGTCGAGGTGGGGTTACATGTCATGCAATCAATGCCCCATTTGGTGAATGGCCCAACAACATCTATCGGTTGTAGAGGAGTGGGTGGTTTTCTGGTTTTGCTATCAAAAATTTGACATGCATGGCAATTTCTGACTGTGGTTATGCAATATTTGAACATTGTTGGCCAGAAGTATCCTGCTTGTAAATTTTTTTGCGTTGTAGCGTAACCAGATTGATGCCCCCCACATGCACCTGAATGGCAATCATTCAGGACTTTTTCGGCCTCCTCGTGGGTGAGGCACCTCCTCAGAACTGTATCGACACCACGACGGTAGAGCGTATCACCGACGATCATGTAGTCTTTTGATTGGTATCGAATACGTTTTTGTTCCGAGTGGGAGGTATTAGACCTATATTTTTGGGTTTGGAGATAGATGATTATATCTCCATACCATGGATTTCTTGAAGATATCAGAAACAATGATTCATCCACGATGGTTTCTTCGGATGTTTCATGGGAGATCGCATAGTAATTCCGCGAAAACCAGGGATTTCTTTGATTTGGATTTTACAAATTGCAGATCAAACTCTTGGAGAATTGCTATCCATTTCGAATATTTGCCCCCAGCAACTGTCACGACAATATATAAGTCATGGGGTTGCAATCTGACAAAATGGTAGTTTTTTGAAAGAGGACATAGTGTCGAAATCTCTGTATCGCTTGAACAGCTGCGAGAGCCAGCTTTTCAACATAGGAATACTTGCTTTCTGTATCATTTAAGTTCTTACTCAAATAATATATAGGATTTTCAATTCCGTTGTCTTCTTGAACTAAAACCATTGCGATGGTTGTATCCGCTGCAGCCAGATACAGGTTAAAGTCTTTTTGATAATCAGGAGCATACATTAATGATGCTTTCATTAGGGATTCTTTTAAAGCATCAAAGGAAGCTTGCGCGACCTGATCCCAGATGAAGGGTACTTCCTTTTTCAATAGACGTGTATAACCTTTAGCAAGTTCGGCATAATTTGGAATGAACCTCCTCAGAAAGTTTGCTTTCCCTTGGAGTTTCTGAATCTAAAGCAAATTTGAAGCTGGAGGCAAATTTATGATTGCCTGCACTTTACATGGGTCGAGACAAATCCCGTCTTTTGAGACTACAAATCCAAGCAAACGACCAGAACTGACACAGAACACACATTTGTGTGGATTGAGTCGTATCTTGTAGTGTCGGCAATGTAGAAATATCGCTCTCAAATGCTGCGGATGATCGGTCCGCTTTCGCGAATGAGCCGGAGGGTTGTCGAGATATGGTTGAACGATGTTTTTGATGTCATGGAAGGCATAATTCATTGCCCTCTGAAATGTTGCCCCTGCGTTCTTTAAACCAAAGGGTAATTTGCTGCAAATGTGCCCCACGGACAAATGAATGCAGTCTTTGACTGGCCCTGTGGGCGGATATTTATTTGATTATACTTGGAGAATCCATCCATAAATGAAAATATTTCACATCCGGCGCATTCATCAATTATCTGGTCAATAAAGGGTGTAGGGTAGTTGCCTTTTAGACAAGCTTGATTTACATCCCTATAATCGACGCACACTCTAATCGTTCCTTGTTTTTCATCATGGGAACAATGTTCGATACCCAATCAGTTAGAGGAACTGGGTATATAAAACTAGCATGGAGAAGTTTCTCAACTTCTTCCTTGATGGCAGCGGCTTTCTTGGGGTGCACCTGCAGTAGTCGTTTTCGTACTGGTTTGACATCTAGACACATCTTGATTTCGTGTTCAACTATACTCGAGTCAATGCCTGGCATTTCATCATATGACCAAGCAAAGACATCTCTGAATTCGCGAAAGAGAGCGTTATATATTTCCAGTTCTGAAGGAGAACAACATTTGCCAACATAAATATTCTCTACAACATCTGTTTTGGTCGAGATATTTATGGCGATAGTCTCTTCAATATTGGACAAGTTTCGCTCGGAATCCACCGTGTTTACAGTATTTGATAGGAAATCAAAAACTGAAGGATGATGAAGGTTATCAGGAGTATCTTCTTGACAATGTGGAAGATGGGAACGATGGTGGTAATCTTCCCATGGCGCCCCTTCAATTGTCATTGACTGAACAATTCCTTCGTCGGTGTAATGCACTTGCGACCAAGGATCTGAAGGGGTGTCATATTCCTTAGACCTATCTATCCAAACGCTCGATGAGCATTGATTTGGGTTTGCCTCCCATGCCAAAAACATTGATTGCTACAATATTTCTATTGGGCTTGGAGGCAATACCTGTGGATGATCCATGTTAATATCGTTTTCTGAGATCTTTTGAGTCGAAGATATCATATTGCAGGTTCCTACCATCGCCACTTCTGCCAGATTGATTGGAGGTGGGAGGGAAAAAGTCCCCATTAATATAGGGTCTTTTAGTAGGCCTACTCCGATATTTTGAAGCAAATGGGGGCTTCCATGTATCATCGGAATGCTTCCCATAACTTGAGAACTATTGGGGAGAAATGTTTGTTGGTCAACGATTGTAATTCCTCCTTGAAAAGGAAATGAAATCTTTCTAAAGTAGGTCGACACAACCGCAGCCATAGCATATATCCATGGTCTTCCTAGTAGGATGTTGTAATCGAGCTTTCCGTTGATTACTTCGACATCTATTTCTATTATTTTCCCCCCTAATTCGACTTGCAAGTTACTTAGAATACCATACGGGGTATATGTTCGTCCGTCAAATGCTTTTAATGTTGTCGAAGATCGCGACAAGGTTGGAGATCCTAAGGTTTTCCAGCAACTCATTGACATAATACATGTAGATGCCCCCTCATCAATAATTGTTCGATGAACAATTTTGTTGAGGGCTTTCACCTAAATGAGGAAAGCTAGTTGAACTGGTAACTGAGGATCGTATCCTTTGTGATTAAAGGACACAAGATTAGAATCCTTTGGGTCTATCCCACCTATAGCTGATAATAAAGCCTCCTTTTGGGATAGGAAATTTTGTAGTACTTCAAGTGTTGACATAGCAGATGGCGATTGGGCCAGATCTTCCACTATGTTATAATTTTGTGCTGCTCTGGCACGAGGATTAAATGTCAACTTGTGTACTACTCCCTTTGGCGGTTTTATTGTTAGCTCCGGAATGATGGGCAGCGCAACTTCTGTCGAAGTCGTTGTCAAACTACTAGGTTGATCTTTATCCTTGTTGTTCGACAGCTGTGGATTCCCGTAATCTTTATTCCTTGTCAATATCAAAGCATCATTTTGTTGTTTCGAAACCAACAACATCAGCACTTGGGATGGGGAAGCATTTTCACTAGCAACCAGATTTGTCCCTGGATTTGGAAACGGATCAGTCAATACCGCTGAGGTTTTTGAATTCTTGAAGAATCTTTTAAGCTCAGCTTTATGTGGACATTCTCTTGTCCAATGATCCTCATCACATATTAAGCATGGACTTTTTGGTTTCCTATCTCCAGGAGGGTTTGCAGAAGAATTTTCAGGTGATGATTCCTCCTGTTTCTTCTTCTTCCCTTTGTTTTTCTTCTTGCCTCCTATTTGCTTGGTTTCTTTTCCTTTGTCGGTCGAGACGGCATTTACTTCCGAGGCGAGAATTTCTTCTTTTGCATTTTGACTGGAAATCTTACGGGCCTTTTTAGATGTAGCCTTTGTCGATTTCGTGTCTGTCGCACCAATCACGCCATCGCCGGCATGAGAGTCATTGTTCAATTTAGGAGGAGGAGGGACGAAAAATTCTGGTCTGGGAGCGTCAGGGATTTTATCGTAGAGCATGCCAGACTGAGTATAAATCAAGTCTAAATATTGCGCACGAGCAATAACCTGATCTTCAGTGACGACTCCTCCTTTTGCCACATCTTCTGTAATGGAAGGTAATAATGACTTAATAAACCATTCAGCTAAAAGCTGATCAGGAACATACGTTTTTACCATTCTACGATGACGTCGCCACTCATGAATATGATCGGATATGTGAGTGGTCGTTGTTTGCTTGAAATTGGTAAGAAGTTCTTTCCCATTTCTTACCTTATCAGTAACTTAAAATGGGTTAAAAAGGTTGTGGCTAGGGCACTGAAGTTGTCAAACGAAGCTCTGGGTAACTCGATATACCACTTTGCTACCGGACCAGTTAACGTCCTCTGAAAAAGGCGAAGCCTAATTGAATCATCGTTTAGGGTGTTTGATGAACACCACAGATGAAATGTCATCACATGATTCGACAGGTCTTCACCCGGATTTCCATTAAATTTAGGAATATCTGACGGAAGTTTATGCGGAATCGCTGGCCACCAAGGGGCGTAAGCAATTGGATTGTTTGTTAGCCGATTTAGATCTGGTAACTCTAAAGTTGCCACGAAGGGTAACTGTTGATTCAGGTTTGGTGAAGCATACCCAGGATATGACGGAATTGACTGAGCAGTTGGTCTTTGCATACCAGCATAATGCATTTGATGCTAGTAACTTTGGTAAGGTTGATGGGCATAACCATTATAGAATGGTTGATCTTGACCGTTTTGAATATACGACTGCCCACTATTTGCAAAGATTTGTTGCTTAGATCCTTGGTATACCTGTTGGAATTGCGGTTGTTGGTATTGCACCAGCGATGGTTGCGAAGCCATGTGCTGTTGTCCAATACTGACCGTTTGACAAAGATGAGGGGTAATCGTACCCATTTGGGCCTGTGCCATTCCACTAGTTGGCGATTGTGGTTGAGTCGCAGGGACAAGAGGCTGTTGCATTACAACCTGAGAAACCTGAGGTTGGCATACAAAAGGCAACGCTTGTACTTGCGAAACCATCACGATAGCTGGCGTAGTTGGTATATTTGACATAGGTAAACATTGTTGCATCGAATATACAACTCTTGGTTGTTGAGGCAATATTGGCACCCAACCGCTAGATGTAATTCCAGCATAACCTGAATTTTGTTGTGAATTCACGTATGGTTGTCCTCCCGGAGGTGACAATGAAAGGGTATATTTCCCCCCATACGGTGGTAATCCGGTACTCAAAGGAATTGTTTGTCCTTAAGAACCGGATTGCCCAAATTGACACCCTGGAGGATCAATTTGCTGAGACTCAACATAAGAGTTCCCGGATACTATTCCGATGAACAAACAGGAACGAACCATACTATCGAAATAGCCCCTAAGTGGGCCCCTTCTAGCGATTGAGAGCTAGTTGGGACAGATGGTATGCCAGTGAACATTGTTGGAGTGACAGCAGGAAGTTCTGCCGTCGCTGTGTCGGATGACACAGTCCTAGATGTCGACGGTTGTTCAGACATTTCTAGTCTATCCAAAAGATTGCCTAGCGATTCTACAGGAGCTTCCGATAACGGTAGACTAATTTCTGATGAAGAAGGATATAGGGTGATCCCGACTCCAAACTGCGATGGAGTACTAGATGGAGGATCTTCCACAATCTCTTCTATAGCAATCAGACCAGGTGGAAGAGGTAGACCGTCAGGTCCGTAGAATATTTCTGGTGCCGAAGAAGGTATAGAATCTGCAGCGACAGATGTTTGGGGAATAACACCTTCTGAATCAGCTATAGATGGAGCTGGTTCAGTAATACAAGTGTTTACCTTCACACTAGGATCAATTCTACTATCCTTTGGTGGCTGCTGAACTTCTTCTGTAAAGGCAGGGATACCAGAAATTTTTGGAGTAACCAGAGTCTCCGATGGTGTTGGAATACTTTTTCTAACTTTACCAGGGGATTTGGAACCGGTTAAATGAGTTCGCTTTGTCCGTAAAAGCTTTGATTCTGGGGACAAAGACGGTTGACTCGTAAGCCTCCGCGAACGACGGGGTTTCAATTGACTTTCTTCCACGATTGTGGATTACTCGATCAACTAAAAATCAAGGGGAAGTATGTTTCCGAATTAGATGAATTTTAGACGCTTTAACACAACTTGTTTTTTCAATTTTTAAGAGTCGAGAAAAAACAAAAGATGACTCTAGTCGCCTTCGATTTTTAATGAGCCTGAAGTGACAAGTGCTCAGATGGACCTTTTCCTTTAAGGAGTCTGAAAAGGAACGAAAGGGACTGCTCTGGAAATCTAGACAAAGGAATTACCAAACCAATCGCAAAACTGCAGAATACTTTTTACGGTACAGCAGTCAATCTTCCCGAATGCTGTGTTCAGTGCATTGTGATCGATAGGGCGGTAGACATGGCTTCCTATGGATAAAGGATAAAGCCTAATGTGGTCTCCCAATATATACTCAACGGTACGTGGGAGAACAAGTCCGTACTGGCACTTATCATCTCAAGGTGGAGGAATCACCCAACCAACAATGAGAACAATAGTTACCAGGCTTTACGACGCCGGAATACGTCTCTAGCCTAGACTTCTAGATGTTGTGCGTTAGGTTCCAAAGCGTTTTTAGATTCATTAAATTTATTTTACAGTTGATCTTGCTTAAAAAAATTTCCTTTCAAGTTCATCGCGTGATGTAGATGTACAATTCCTAAAATGCAATCTAAGATGATAAACAGTCGTTTAATCTTATTTTTTCAATGAAAATCATAGCTACTAAGGAAAGAGAGATGGTGTTCTTTCAACATAGAGCAGAGAGCACACATTATATGCACTGTCCTAAATCAAACCAACAAACAGTCTAAATGCAAATGCATGTGCATGTATTTGTTTTCAGCCTTCTTAATGTGTGAATGTTAAAAAAAAAGCTAAGCGCAAATCTGAATTATTTTTCAAAGAGACGTTACTGACAAGTTTCTTTTCAAGACAAAATGAGGACAATGACGACACTTTGCGATTTGGAAATTAAAACTTGCTTTCGACACTTGAAAAACTACTAATTCAAATCAAATACAACAATAACAGTGTAATCGACTATCAAGAATAATCGGATTCTCTTCTATGACTGAAAACGACACTTACGACACTTTCAAATCAAGAAATGACAGTACGATTACACTACTTTTTCGTAAAAGAGAACTGAAAATGGCTCAAAATACATAAAAACATTTACAGTCCTTTGCACAATAGAAGCAGAATAATGGCAAGGAAGTGGGTTTCAACAGAGGTGTACTGACTACAGGCAGCAAAACTCTTGAATAGAGCTGAAAAGAGTGAACATAGAAACCAAATCTAGGAGCAGGAAAGGCCTTGTCTGATCAGCACACCTGTAACACAGTGAACTGGAGATGCAGCGCACCTACTACACTCGGGAAGTGCGATGCATCTAGAATTCACAGAAGAGACAGTGCACTGGACCAAGGACGAGACTTTAACTGGGTTCCGGGTCACAGTTTGCAGCTCAGTTCAAGGATTTAGGCCGAGCAAGTGGTAATCAGTAAATCAATCACAAGGGTAGATCTAAAGAGGTTACTAGAGCCACCACAAGGGAAATTAGAGAGTTTGTAAATCAATTGTTCAGTTCATAAACAAAACCCGGAGATAGACTGAAGCAGCATTGATCTACTTTTCACTTGCATAGCAAATGCAGTTCGAAGGCTAGCTGGCTTAACTTCAGGCTCCATCTGTAAGTTTATAAAGTAAACAAATGTAGATAAACAAGAAATCTATTCGCTCCCCAGCTGAGTCACCATTTTGTTATCGGGAAAACTAGTGTCTATGCAGAGCTGCTAGTCCCACTAAGGCTGGTAGCTACCTTAGAAACAAACAAACTAAAACTACTTTCGTTTTCCTTTATGTGAAATAGATAAGAGGGGAATAAGGAGACCAACCTCTGTCTTGCGCTTGGTTCCTTACTCGATTCCTCTCCCTTCTAACAGATCTTTGCTACTCGCTTCCTTGTCTAGCCAGCTTCACAGAGCACCTGTAGAATTAAAGCAGCATAACACTATCCAAGAACATAGATCTATTACCATAAAAAATATAGGACCAGATATATATTGACCACACAAATGCACATAACATCAATCATACAAGAATGTGGAGGAAAACTTGAATAGCTTTATTGATAATCAAGAAAGAGCAAAGAGGATTACAACCAATTGTTCTGACCCAGCATCATCCTCTCAGCAAGAAAGCCCTTCTTCACCTCATGAAAAGCTTAGATCACCCAACACTATGATATTGCACCAAGAAACCAGCAGCACTTCCTTACAAGATACAAAATTCCAACCTCTGGATCTCTGGGATGAGGGATCCATATATAGATGTTTGCAAGGGGGTGAGTCAGCTTTTGAGATTTGATTAGTGTCCTCTCTCTGATAGTTCTTGATTCCACTTGGAGATTGATGATCTCTTACTCATCCCTAGGCGAATGCAGAGAGGCAAGTGTCACAGGTGAAGTTTCTAGAAGATTCCATGATCCTCCACCTTGCAGATTGACCCTGCCATTTGTCCACTCTCGCCCATCACACCCCATAGAAGGGCTTTCCAAGATGCATCACACCTACTGTGTGTATTTAGGTGGGATGCAGCGCACTTTGACCATGGAGCAGGTGAGATGGTCCAATTTTGACCAGTTTTGAACAGTTTTTCATGGAGAACTTCTGGGAGAAGATGTAATCAGTTGACCTTTTTCTTTAGAGGTTGGAACAACACTTTTAGGGACTTAAGAGCCCTTGGTTTATGGACATTTATGATTGGGGTTTCAGTGCCCAAAAATGTCTATAACACCAGCGTTGCGCAGTTTAATTTTAGTTTGTGGGAGGTGTTCAGAGGTGCGACGAAGATGCCAAATGTAAAAGTTTAAAGGGGTGAACATGTAGTAGAGGTGGTGGCCAACTCAAACCATCAGTTTCTAGCCACGTGTCAATTTTGAAAGAAAAAAGTGCCAACACATCCGTTGTTTAACTATTACCCAGTCACTACAGAGTCGACAGCCAGTTGTCATTCTTTTTTCTGCTTTTGATCCATGAAGATATTCTTTTGTTTTTACATTCATTTAGTGTTTTTCTTAAGATAAGAATGCTTTGTGTTTTTTTATTTAGAAAAAAAACACTTGAAAGAGAAAAAATGTTTCCGAATTTTACTTTGATTCAATCCGTTGTTGGATCAAAGATGCGATGCATCTAGACATTATGGATTGTCTATTATATTTCTATTTAAATTGATTAATGCATATGGAAATGGTTGTTGATGGTTCAGCATTGTCTTGGTTTTAGTTTTTTGGAATTTATGTGATTGTGATCAATTCATGGTACAATACTTATGACTTGAGGGTTATCGATTATTTCTCTGGAATTATCTTTGTAAATTGCTTAGTTATTCTATTCTCCCTTTGTGTTTTATGAGTATTATGATCTCGATTGATTTACAATTTAGTTAAGTTGTTGTATTCAAATGTTTTCATGTTTCAGTTGCAAATGAAATGTTATATACTCATGCATGTTATCTCTTTTGTCTACCCTTTCTTTCTCATGTATAAACAACATTGTTTTTGTTAGACACATACATGGAAAACACAAAGTGTAAATGATAAACATGAGTGTGTATCTATTATTGACAATAATATACATTTATAGTACATTCATACGACCTTTGGTTTTGTATTCCAAGGTCTCTTAGACTTCCTTAGACTATTCAGCTTCCACACCAACCCTTAGAGGATTAGGTGTCCAACATTCTCACCCCTTAATCCGAAGGGTTATGTATGAGTCCAAGAAGGGAGATGTAATACAAAATGTGCAAAAATGCATGGCAGCACTAGGCTGAATGTGCTCTCTGAAATGTTGGTATAAGGGGGGTGGTTTAAGGATGACCACCAACACTAGAACGCTTAGTGCAGTTCCCAGAACTCTTCCAAGTCTGGCATGAAGCTCAGGTCTTCTGCTAGAGGAAGTGCTCCTGATGTTTTGAAGAGGGAAACCTTCAACCATGAAAGGGAGGTCTCATCCCGCATAAAAGGGAGAACCTCAACCTGAAAAGGGAGGTCTCAACCTATGATGGTTTAAGGATGAAAAACAACTCCATAATGCTTAATGCAATTCCTCAAACTCTTCCAAAACTAGCAAGAAGTTGAAGTCTTTTGCTAGAGGAAGTGTCTCCAATTATTTGAAGAGGAATCACCAACTGAAGGCATTATTAGGGGAATATTTGTCTCTCGCTACAACTCTAAATCTGATATGGCAAGTTGTGGCTCACGTTCGCTTGATGTGGCTTTGAAGCTTGTAGATGACCATCATTTCTCCCCCTGTCAGATACAAGGTGAGATGATGGAGAAGACTCAACTACAACATTGTTCAATACTCTAGAACAAGTTCGGACATATGACTAAAATATATTCTTGGTTGTTGATGCCCATTGCCAAGAAGAGATCCATCCAAGATGAATCTTTGTTCTTCAGGAGGTTTATTTATGAAGCATCTATTTGAAGAATGACTAGTTTTATAACATTGCTTACATTCATGAAGATCAAAAAAGTAATCTTTCATATGGCCAACTCGGTCACAGTGTTGTCATTTCACAATCTGTTGTTGTTGTTGTTGTGGAAGAGGGGAAGAATATGGAACAGCTAAAGGTGAAATGTTATGAAGGAATCCAGCACTCTGAAACTGAATGGGCTTTGAGTAAACTGGAATATGAAAGTAAACTTCCTTATCATATCCAAGACCTGTTCTGTGCTTGTTGTGGACAAGGTCTGATGATGGGCTTGGGAAGTGCAAATTGAATTTTTGCATCTACATGTACAGTTGCTGCTTCATTGGGTACTAAATCTAAATGAACTTCAACAATATTGACTTGCTGCTGATGGGTGGCTGTCTCAATGTTCTAAACAAAAACAAGTTCAGAATGATGTCTATTTTGATGTAGCTCTTCTTGCTAGAATTGAGATTCCAACTACAAAAAATCAATGTTTTCTTGTACATTTTTCAAACAGTTTTGAATGTCTATGACAATGGCTTTGTCAACCATAATTGTATTGTCCATAGTAGAATGCATTAGACTATTTAGTATTTCTAATACATCACCAATTCGATCCATTTCATAATAATGTAACTGCCAAAAAACTGATTAGCATACAACTTTGTCTTCAAAAAATTCTTCAACTAAAGATGTAAGCTCTCAATATACTTTCATATGACACATGGCCATAAAAAAAGGTGTGAATCCCACCTACCATATTACATACTACTTTCATGTCATACCATACATAACTATGGCATGTTCATCTCATATAACACATGATCTTCACATTATATGCCATATAAAAGGGCCAATGTACTCATGGTTTATGGTCTTCAAAACATATCACTTAACATATGAACTGAATTATATGTATATTCCCCAAGGTTCAATTTAATATGAACAAAGTTCCCAATATATATGAATCCACCATTATATATACCATATGACCCCTCTTTTTTTCTTTTTCTTTTTCTTGTTAAAAAAGAGCTCAACCGAATTTCTCCCTATAGACTTCAACGCACCATTCAACGTAGGTTTAAACTGCTCAACAAAATTCCACAACTTTCACCATAGTCCACACATGGTAATTGAAGCTTAAGATAAGAATTTATAATCAGAGGTCTCTACATTAAGTAACAAAGAGAATACCAAACAACACATGCATCAACGCCCAATCACTGGCTCTATTCAACGTTGTGTATATAAGCCAAGTCTTCAACGTTATGTATTCCTTGACTAGGGCATGTGCAGAGAGACAACACATAACTTAATGCAGTGCATAGAATAACCCAATTCAACCATTCAACATAGTGCATAGAATAACCCAATTCAACCATTCAATGCTCATCAATGCAAGTTAGTTGAAATGTGTAACTTCGCTCATTGTTCATTATATATAAGTGCTCCAACATTCAAAATATATAGAGTTTGGAAAGACATATATTTCACTGCAACTGAATGTAGAATGGCCCACACTTATGAATGTAAAATGAAAGGGGCCAGAGTTTCATAAAAGAACTCATGAGATTCTTGTTAAGTGAACCCCACAATTGATAGAAACATGCAAGTAGCCCATGACTACTCTAACCTTCAATGTGGCATAGAACACATAATAAATATTCAAGAGAAGCAATAGAATCTCACATTACAAAGCTGAAAAGTTTCTATTTCAGCTTGACCACTTGCCTTATTTTATTTTACTTGTGCAATTCTTACAATAGTTGGAGCTTGAGTGCCATCCATAACTTTCATGCTTGTTCAACTCTTCAGTAAAGTTCCCTATGACAATACCTTCTGTCAAGCACTTCTAGAATCTTACTGCAGTCTGGACTTTTTACAGATCCATTTGGGCACATCAAATCCAAACATTCAAATCAGTATTTTAGGGCTCATCAAACCCTAAATTCAGTTGTTTCATGCCCTAAACAAGTCACCCCTTTGAATGCCTCCTTCCCAGATAGTTTCATGACTTGAAGACATCCAGAAATTGCCTCTAGTGGTACCAGCGCAAGTAAGCCCTTCTGAAGGTGCGTTGCAGAGCAGTTAAGTCCACTGCCAAGGTTCTCTATAGAGCACTTAGGCTTCCTTTCACCTGCACTGGGCAAGAATGTGTGAAATTCATATAGGGTTTGGGGAATATTCTTATCTTTTGGAGTCTTCTAAAAGTTTCCTTGTCTTATCAACTCCTATGAGCTCGAAAATGGATGAGAAATGAGTTTAGGAGCATCCTATCCTTTCATCCCTTCTTCCATGGAACTAAGTCTAAGTATGGAAGGCCATTCAATGTCACCATTAATGACAAAACCTCCTTCATCTTCCTATAAATTGACCACTCATCTAAGTGATCAGGGGCTGGATTATGTTGAATTGTAACGAGATAATGCTGCTATGAGACTTAACTTTGGAGCAAATGATATGATGCCACAATCTTGTCTTGCTTTTAATGTGATGTGGATGGGATCCAAGCTGGAGGAATGACTTTGAATCAGACACTGATGGTTGTAATTCCTTCTTCTATCTAATAAAGTGTTTGAACCTTTTTCCATATGTTGTGTTCTTTCATAATGTTTATATGTATGAATTGCTTCTGATTCCTTTCATTTATATTCAATGGATTGTATGCTTTGATTGGTTTTGTTTTCTGTTGTGTTTATAGGGTACCTATCAAGAAGATTAAGTACGGGAAGGAGCAACAGAATCAATACAAGGGAGACAAGAGGAAAGAGGAACTACAGGTAGGCATTCTATCATCTCTTCTTATCTATTGCTTATAGGAAAATTCTAATACACGTTAAACTATTGTTCTAGGCATAGCTACTTGTCTAGTGAATTAGTATTTATCCATAGATGCTAAATTCTCCAAAACAGGACTGTCAATATGCCTACCAGTATGGTGATTCTTCTTTCACCACTGGCGTTCTCGCTTTTGACACCTTTACTCTAGAAATTGTCGCGATGCGCTCCAAGAAGATGGGGAGCATTCCCCTACCCCGCCTGGCATTCAGTTGCGGGCACGATAATGAAGGCGGAGGATTCACACATGTAAAACACAAAGTGTAAATGATAAACATGAGTGTGTATCTATTATTGACAAGAATATACATTTATAGTACATTCATATGACCTTTGGTTTCATATTCCAAGGTCTCTTGGACTTCCTTAGACTATTCAGCTTCCACACCAACCCATAGAGGATTAGGTTTCCAACAATTTTTTTGTAGAGAAAGAATTTGTTTTTTTAGTTTTTCTCCTCTATACTACAACCTATCATTGTGTCCAAAGTCATGCCTAAAGGCCCTTGTAGAAGACGTTGGTTTTACTTGCATAAGTAAATGAATAAAAGGACAATTCATCACGTGTTATCACCTAGTATACCATTGGAACTTCAACCCAATACATTCAAATTCCCTTTTCCAGACCTAGTCTCTGTATGAACTGTGCTTTAAAGTCTTCAAATTTTACATTTTTGAGTGAGGGAGCCCCCTCAGGTTGAAGAAGACCAGTCATTCAACCAAAATAGGTTTTTGGTTACCTCTGAGTTTTCTCTTTTCATCCTAGAGAAAACTACGGAGTGGTAACAGATATGGATATCAGAAGGCCATGCAGTTCTGCAGTATAGAGGCCCAAGGAAAACAACCCAAAATTCTTTTGTTACATGACAATGGAGAAAGAAGCGGGTGATAGAATCCTCCATTGATTCACATAGTGAGCATCTTGAGGGGCCGATTTTTCCCTTCTACGGATATTTTCCGTAGTAAGTATTTTTTATGCAATAGCAACTAGCAGAAGAAATTGACTTTTGGGATGTCATTTGTTTTCCATATTTTTCTGCATATAGATTTTTTAGGAGGTAATTGGGTGCTAAAAAGCATGTGAAAATACCCTTGTTTGACAGTATAGTTGGCATTCTTCCAACCCCACTTGTATACCTTAGAAAGAGCTATGGGGGTAAAACCTCTTAGCGTCTTTAGGAGAATTTCTTTTTGGGGGAGAAGAGCCTTCGGGATATTTTCTAGCTTCTAGGTCTTCCAGCCTCCTTGCTAGTTCCACTCAACAAGTTGGCCTAGATTTTCCTCTCCCCTATTTCTTAAGAAGGATTTTAGATCCACCAAGGAAAGGTTAGACTCCAAGTGATGGAGTCCCAGAATTGAATCTGTAAAAATATTGGTGGAGGCTCCATTTCCCAAGATTTTGTTTAGATTTTTGGTGATGGTGTCCCTGGAGGAGTTGATCAAATGCCAAATGGGGGAGCCCAATCGAGGGGCCACATGGAATTATTGATCAAATGTTGAGCTATGTTTTTAGCTTGAATCACTTAGGACCACCACTAACTCTGATTCATGATCGAACTCCAGTATAGTTTGGCTCATATTGCCATATTGGCAATTCTCGGGTCCTTGATACCCAATCCTCGATGTTGTTTTGAAACTCTGGCGGTTTTCCAATTCACTAAGTGGTCTTTCTTTGTTTCTATTTTACCTCCTTCCCACAGGAATTTTCTTATATACATTACCATTTGGTGTATCATGCTCTTGGGGGATTTCAGAATGGTGAATTGATACAAAGGGATCACCGACATGACTGACTTAACAAGGACTTATCTACTTGCATAATTAAGCCAAGTCCCACCCAAGTTTACAATTTTGGTTTTCATTTTATCTTGCACTTTTTTCCAAGCATAGGGAGTAGCGTGACCAAGGAAGATTGGGATCCCTAAATAATTGAAGTCTTTCCACTCATAGACTGCTTTAAATCCCAAAATTTCTTCAATCTTTTTTTCCTTTTGTCTTGAGATGTTCCAACTATATATGTGACTTTTTCTGTCAACTATGGCTCCCCTGGATGCACTAAGAAATTTGTCTAGTATACTCTTAAAAATTTGATAAATTGTGGTCGAGGCCCCGCCCATCAAAATAGTATCATCCACAAACTGACCATGATTTATACTTTCTATGCACTCCATAAAACAAATGCCTGGAAGGTTGAGAGAAGCTCTTTCTAGCTCCAATTTCCTACTCAGGGCATTAGCCATGATGATATATAAGAAAGGAGAGAGGGGGCACCCTTCGCGTAGGCCTCTCAATGCTTTGAAGAAGCCATCAACTCTTCCATTCACTAGTGGAGCAATCCAAGGAGAAGCAATACAAAGTTTTATCCATCTTATAAAGGTCTCATCCAACCCCATTTTTTTGAGGAATTTTAACAAGAAACCATGCCTGACATGGTCAAAAGCGTTAGCCATGTCCAGTGTAATGATCATACCTTAGTCCCCCCTATGCCATCTTGAGTCTAGGGCCTCTTGGATAAGGATAATATTATTGAAGATTTGTCTACCTGGGATAAACCCCCCTTGGTTTTCAGAGATTAGAAGGGGAAATAGCGATTTGAGATGACAAGCTAGCAGATTTGAAAATATCTTATAGGATACATTACAAAAGGAAATAGGGTGAAATCTAGAGAAAAAGGAAGGCTTCAAGTCTTTAGGGATTAAGGCTAGAAAGGAAGAATTTATGTCACCTCCCATAGAAAAGCGTTTAAATGAGTACCCCACCAATATGCACAGATCATTCTTAATAACATCCCAAAAGGAGTGGTAAAAGCTCATCGTGAATCCATATGGACCCGGTGCCTTATCTATGGGGAAGGAAAATATCACCTTTCGAATCTCCTCCCCTGTCAGAGGGGAAGTCAGAGAGTGATTCCACTCCTCTGACACTAAATGGGGGATGCCCTCGAGAAAGAAGTCTCCACTTTCCAAATCCCAAGTATGACCCTTAGTGTACAGATTTTTATAATAATCTACTATTGCTCTTTTGATTTCTTCAAACTTATTAATGATCTTCCCCCCCATGAGTAATCTGAGTTATATTTTTTTTCGATTCTCTAAACTTGGCTTGCTTATGGAAAAACTTGGTATTCCTATCCCCAACCTTAAGCCAGTTATTTCTAGATTTTAGTCTCCAATACTCCTCTTCCTTTCTTAGAGTTGAGTGAAGGCTCTTGAAAGTGTCAGCTTCCTTATGGAGATTTCATTCTTGGACTGGCATAGTTTCCATTCTCCCTTGGATTGCTACCAGTTTTTCTTCCATATCTTTGATGTTGATCTGTCTTTCATATTTTTCTTCCTTGAGCCATGATTTGGTGTCTCCTTTTAGTCTGTGAATCTTGGACTCCCAGATTGTTATTAGGTTGCCTTCAATCCAACCCGGCTAGGAAAGGGAGATCGTCTCGAAGAATTTGGGGACTTCTAGCCATTGGGGAGAGTATCAGAAGGGAATAGGATCCAAATCCAAGGGCAGTGATATATCCAAGCAAATTGGTCGATGTTTCGAACTGGCCCACCGGAGGATGGAATATTTAAGGCTATAATTCAAAATTAGGATATTGCCAGCTGCAAGGAACTAGTCCAGTTAGGCCGCAATATGGTTTACACCTACTCTTTTGTTAGTTTAGGTTTATAGGAATTTTTTAGGTTTGACATCGTATAGATTCAAGGCTAAGATGAGATCCTCCATATATTCATGTTTTGCATCACGAATGGTGGATCTCCCTCTTTTTTCATGATTTCCCATTATGGTGTTGAAGTCTCCCACAATAATGAAATTATGCCTGAACTCTATGGCTTTCAGCTCCATCATGGAATTCCAACACTCTCATTTTTCCCGAAAATGGATGGGCATGTACACATTGATCACTGTGCAGAGTTGTTGTTTCTCAATAATTTTAAAAATAGTTGTTATCCAGTGAGTTGTTTTTAGAGTACTTACCAGTTGTAGCTTTTTCAAAATCCATAACGAACATATGCCTCCAGACGGTCCTCTTAAACTGATTTTTTCCAGATTGCTAGTATTCCAAGACTTTGTTTTAATAGAGTTGATAGACTCCTCATCCATCTTTGTTTCTTGCAGAAGAGTGACTTCTATTCTTTCTTTATTGATGAGGGATTTCACTTCCATGATTCTTTTTACTGATCCCAGACCCCTACAATTCCAAGATATAATATTAATTAATCACTTTTTTGGATTCCTTACCCCATTTCCAGGGTGCATATTGTTTCCTTTTTTTCGTCCACCTCCCTTGTTTCCTGCATTTGCTAGCTGACGTGGAATAGTGTGCTAGACTCCTAACTCTTTGTCTTTTTCGGTTTTTTCCCTTTTGACTTCCTTGTTTGTTTTTCATCTTGATTTCTTCTCTCTTCTTACAGGCTGATTCAACCTTGCCCCCTTTGATCTGTCATCGGTCGAGCTCATCTTCGTGGCAGGTACCATACCTTCCGAAGAGGTCATGAAGCCTTCTACATATTCCTCCTCTTCTGATGATTCCCATGAACTGTTGTTGGTGTCAAGACTTGAACTAAACTCCTTGTGCACTTTGGGGGTGACCCAAGGAAGTAGAACGAGGGAATGGGGCCCCCTGAGAGGAGGGGCTTGGGAGGGGGGGTACTAAACCATCTGCCACAACCTCAAAACCCAAGATCCCAAAACTATTCTCGGATGCCAAACTGATACCACCTCCAACAAGAGAGCCCCAGGTGGGGTGAATCAACGACCTTTGTGGTCTAAACTAAACTAGGGGTGATGGCTAGAGGAGAAAATTTCAAGGATGTGCGTCACTTAACCTACATCCATTGGTCTTTGGGATCTCCAGACTTCTTATCCGTGGAGTCCCCTCCTTTAGGGTAGCCTTTTACAAAGTGTCGATATTCATGGCACAACTTGCACTTTAAGGGAAATTGGCCATAATCGTCCTCTTACACATGCATCCAACTATCCAGACAGAGATTGACTGAGGCCGGGAGACCCTTCTCCAAATTCACCTCCACATAGATCCGTGCATAGGAGAAGAGCCCATATTTTGGCTCAGAGAAATGAATATACCTCCCCAATGAGTTCCCAATAAGTCGGAAGGTCGCATCATTCCACCAATGCAGGGGCAGGTAAGGCAGCTTCACCTAGACTGGAACCGATGAAGGATTATCACATTCAGGATTGAAGATGGGACTTCAACGGTCTAGCAGGGAAAATTTTAAGAACCCCCCCTAAATTTATATATATAATAAATGGGCGAATCTCCATGGTATATAGGAAAAATGGAAGGCGATTTTATCATAATATAATATGTATATATAATTTTTTGGCGAATCTCTCACCAGGCATGGCGAATATTTTACTCAATTATAAAATCTTGTAAGATCTTGGTATTACCATGGGTCAATACCATGGGTTATCATAAACCTGGAGCTTAAAAATTATTATTAGTAATTTATAAAAAATAATAAAATTAATAGTTGTTTTTTATTTTAACCAACCTAAAATGTTTAATATACATTAAATTACAACATCCATTTTTACTCTTGATCCACTCCGAGAGGGATCAAATATTTTTTCACTCTATGCTAGTTTGCATGTCACGATATTTGATACCTCTCGGGGGTTAGTAGATCTAGAGTAAAGATGGATCTACGCTAGTTTAATTCCCCCATTTAAAATAGGCTACATTCCAGGTGAATACCATGGGTCAATACCATGTGCCATTTTGGTGAATACCATGGGTCAATACCATGTGCTATTTTTATTTTTATTAATACTAATATTACGGTTAATAATGTTTTTTTTGCATGGTATTAATAACAATCTAGTCCATGGTATTTGTCCCATAGTATTTTGCCCATAGATTTCACCTAAATATAAAGCATTTTTTGAGTGTTCAAAAATATAAGGTGACTTATGGAGTAAATATAAAAGAATGTTTTATTTGTTTACCATACCTCTCGTTTATTTATATTTTTATTAATTTACCATACCTCTTTTACAAATATGGTATTTGGCCCATATGATTCACTTAAATAAAACCTCTTTCTTGAGCCTTCATAAATAGAATGAGGGTTATGGACTAAATATAAAAAGAGCTTTTGTTTATTTACCATACGTCTAGTTTATTTATATTTTTATTTATTTACCATACATTTTGAGTAGGTATAAAAAGACGTTTTATTTATTTACCATATCTCCACTTTACTTATATTTTTATTTGTTTACACCCTTGCATGTATATAATATGACTTATGGAGTAAATATAAAAAATGTTTTATTTATTTACCATATCTCTCTTTTATTTATATTTTTATTAATTTACTATACCTCTTTTATAAATATGGTATTTGGCCCATAGGATTCACTTAAATAAAACCAATTCTTGAAAATGGGCGAATGGATTCACTTAAATAAAATCTATTCTTGAAAATGGGCGAATGGAAGGTTTTAACTCCTAATTTCAAGGGCTAAATTTACCTTTTTTACCCTCTCCCTTAAAATAAGGTGGGCTATTTGAGGTGATTTGTAAAAATGTACTATGATACAAAATATTCGCCCACTAAAAATTTAAAACCCCTTAATTTCGCCATGGGCGTGTTAGCCTCTTGCTGCAGCAGGTTAATCATCTTTCATGATCGACAGTTTTACATGCCAAATATGTCGTGCTATGCATGCTGCAATGCTCCATATTTGCTACAGATGGCCAGATAGTATCCATGAGAGCAGGCTGGGCCACTGCTGTGTTCCCGTTTTGATAAAGCAATCCATTTTTGCTTTGAGGCATTTTTTTCAGTTGGAGGTACTCAGGCTGGAGTTCACTAACATCTTTCTTATTATATAGCTCCCTATTTGTTTTTCCCTTCCCCTATTAAAATCATATAGATAAATCCCCTATGTAAATACCCCTCCCTGGCAATATAGCCATATTTTCTATCAAGTCCGGGAAATCTCAGTCCATCTGGGACTGTTTTTAGCCCATCCGCGTCATTTAGGAACTGGTTTGACATCTGGTCAGCCAGCAACCTCCCCCTTAAACCCTGCAAACCCCTAAAAACCCACATTCCGCCCCTAACCCCAAAGTCCCTGTACACAGACATTAATCCGCGCCTTCATTTAACCCATAAACCCTCTTTCCGAAAGTTTATAACCCACTCCCCCGCGCATTATCAAATTCGGGATATTCCTGCGAATATTCCCCGCACTAACCCGCCGTCACCTCGCATCCGCCGCCAACCGTTAGATCCCCCGCCCCACAGATCTACGGTGGGCGGGCCTCCCCTTCCCCGACCTGCCCGAAGGTTAACGTCCGGGAGTTCGGCGGTTTTGCCGCCGTACTCCCGCCACGCGTCACCTCCCGGGCTGTGGCGGAGCCCCTCCCACCGAAACCACCATCCCCCATAAGCGGTGCGCCATTTACCGCTTACCGCCCTGCCAGGTGACGTCACCCCCCCTGCACAGTCATGTCCACGTCACCTCCCCTGTACAGTCACCCGCCTGCGTGGCCTCCTGCCACGTCACTGCCACGTGTCCCGCCACCGTACCTGCCACGTCATCGACCGTACGTGATGACGTCATCCCGCCACGTCGCCCTGCTGACGTCATGCTGACGTCACCCGCCGTACAATGCTGACGTCATGCTGACGTCATCAGCCCTTTTTGACGCAGAGGCGCGAAAATCGCACTTCGGAGCCCCAGAATCAAATTCTGAGGCAGTTTTTGATGAGCGATCACAGGATTTTTTGGGCCAGAGGGAATCTTCAAGGAATCTTCGCCCCATACGGCCTCAGGAAGCCCGAAAAGGCGCAGAAATGATCCATTTTCGTCACAGAACATATCAAGATGATTAGGAGACAATTCCAGATGATACAGAGGCCGAGCAGCGGCCATTTACTGATGATTAGACACACAGCACAGCAGATCAGCAACCCAGATTTGTCAGAGAGTATCAGTGGAAGAAAGGACGCCAGAAAGGATTAGTCATGATTTTGTAGGGGCTCGAGGCACCTGAAGCATTGATGAAGCCCCCAGAAAATCAAAATCGACAAGCATCAGCCCATCCTTGCCTTCAAATCACTGTCAAAACATTTAAAGCACCAGGACAACAAGGAAGCAGAGACCATACCCATTCATTGCAGAAATTACTGCAGCAAGCCACCGAGGACAGCAGCATTCATACAGTTTTGACACATCGGCCCTGAGCACGGCCCGAGACATTCTTTGCATTTATTTTTAGATAGACTTAGGTCAAGTAGTCATTCTTATGACCTAATTAGGTCAAAAATGTAATAAAGGAAACTCTGCAGAGAGTTTTTGCCCTATATATACCACACTCTGTATAGTTTTAAGTGTGGGTTAATTGGTATTTTTCACTAGAGACTCGCTGTGTATACCTGAATCTTTCTGTAATCAAAGATTGCTTAAAGCTTGGAGAAGAACTGTCTGTTGTTGATGAATGTGTTGAAGAGTTGGAGATGGAATTCCTGCGCTGCGGCCTGAAGCAATAAGTGCCTCTTATCTCTGTTTATGTGTTTGCCATTATCTAAATAGCAGGAAAAAAGAATAGCCTAGAATTAGTTAACTACTCTCTATGCTCAATTCCTGCTGTTTCTTGATGTTTTCTTCTAAACGAATTGGTTATGAACATTGAATTCCGTTTGGCTCATGTTTACCCCAGTTCGCCTGTGTTGGCCAATTATCTAGGAATTCTTAACTGCTCCTAGGTAGCGCCTTGTTACCCCTTTGCTAATCTGTTGGAGAGATTCTTAACTGCCTCTCTTTCTTTAGCATTCTTGCCATCCCTTGAATCTGAAAGTTGCTTCTGCCTCAGTTACCTTGCTCCATTTTCCCCTCTCTGTGTTTAAGGAAAAACAACAGCAGTTCCTCTCCTCGACTCCACGCCCAATGGTTTGAAACATTCAGACTATACTCAGCCTCTCTACCTGAAAGTATCTGTTTTCCCGCCAAAACTCAATCAAACCCCTGTGCAGCATATCTAGCCTAAAATCACCCCTTTCAAACAAAGCTAAATCATAAAGAGAGAGCCCTCTCTGACCGCAGGCAGGCTAGGGCCTGCGGTCCAAAGTTGGTTTGTGGTTACCTCGGCCGTATCCCTTTGGGAGTCAAAAGGGACAACCTGAGTGATAACAGGGCGAACATTCACCCCTAAAATCTATGCGGTCTAGATAGAGCCCTTGAGCTCCCATAAAATAGAGACCACTACTAAACACAAAGTCCCGATCCAAACGATTCTCAAAATAAAAGCTATAGAAACCTTTGCCACATAAGTGATCCGAATTGGATCCTAAAAACACTCTCTAAGTTTTAATAACTCTGTAAAATGCATGCCAAAGTTTCAAATACTTGCAAAGGTCGAGCTTATCAGGAATACCCTCAGAACAGTTGTAATTTGTGAGCAGCGTAGAGCAACGAGGACCCTCATTCAAGCGCGCAGACCGTTGGCCCATGGTAACGTGCGCTACCACGAAATAGCGAAACGAGAGGTCTTTTGGAGAAATAGGGGAGGTTTCTGATATGTGATTAGCAATAAGTTGCTAATCGCATATCATCGGGAAAACCCCTCAGAGAAGGAAAAGCACCAAGCAACAGGAACCAGAAAGTCAAAAGCCGTAAGAAATTCGTCGATTCCGTCATAGGCAGGTCCCACATGAAAACCGGTAGGATATCGGAAGGGCTTCGAGCGGTAAGCAATTTCAACGGAGTCCCGCCCGATACCACACACTGGGTGCCACGTGTCCAATGAAAGAGAGAGAAAACTGCTCACATTGGACGGGTAAACATCATGCAACTTACCCGCCCGATATGGACGGAGACCGTAGGATCTAGAGGCTCAAAATCGACGACAGACATGCAATCTGACGAATGACTAGATTCAACGGGGTAAACAAGCCAAGTTGCATAAAGTTGAAATCCAGCATGAACGGTGAGTTGGCAGGGGAATCATGTTCACGGGAAATCTGGGAGTTAAATGGAAATAATGATCGTTCAAACATTTCCAAGAGAACTGACACTCAGTTCGTTATGAAATAGGTGGCCACCTCCCTGTGAAGCGTTACACAGTAATGATGACGCAGAATAGGGGAATTCAAACGGATAGAGGCCGAAGAACTAGAACGTCGGGAAGTGGAAATGAATAGTCAGAAAGCAGATTGGCTTTAAAGCCACAAACTGACGAAAGCAGCTAGCAAGTAGCTAGAGAGCAGAGAGAAAAATAAGTAAGAAAGTTGAGCGCAGAGAACAGAGAAAGTAAGTTGAGCTGACTTGCAAAGAAGAGGTAGCATCGAGCTAGAGCCAGAGAGAGTCAGAGAGTCTGTGTACTCTAGAAAAGGCTTGAGAGGTTCAAGCAAACTCCTCTGTATATTCCTGTCATGTATGAGTCTCAGATTGGGCTCATACTATTGTGACTAGTAGAGGTCAAGTTTCAGTAACGATAGTCTATGTACTCCAGTCCTACTAATTCATATCTATTGAGTGAGACTCAAATTGAGCTAACTATTGAAAAAAATCTGCTTATAAAACATAATAGAGAGGCCACCACTGAAGGTTGGACTAGGAGACGTAGCCCAAGAGCATTGGGTGAACTCCTTATTAAAGTTGTTGTATTTACATGTTTTCCTATTATGTTTTCTCTAACTGCTTCAATGTCCATGTATTTCGCAATCTTATCGATCCGTTGCATAAAATAACATAGGAATATCCATGCACATGAGTATATAATACCTTTAATTCTTTGTCTTGGATAAATTCCAGATCAATTGGTATCAGAACCAGGTTACTAAGGTTAGACAAGCTTGTGCTGGATTTTGTTGTTGAATGCTAACTAGATCAAGGCTTAAATTAGGAGAAGAAGGATTGGTTGAAGCTAACCTGAAAATTGGAAGGGTCTACCCTAAGAGGAAAATGTCAGAAGAAAACCCCTTGGAATCAGACTCCCAGTTCATGGATGGTTTAATGACCATGAAAGCCATGGTAGAGGAAATGTATAGAGAATTTAAGAAAGGTAGAGAAGGAGATCCATCAAACTCCAAACAAGATAAAGGAGCAGAAGAATCTCTCCTCCATGACCACTCTAAAGGAAAAGGGAAAGAAGAAAAACTTCCCACACCTCCTAGTAGCCTGAAAACAAAAAGAAAACATCTTTGATTAAATTAGATGTTAAATTTGATATGCCGATATATGATGAAGAGTTGAATGCATAATTGGATTAGATAGATTGATGTTTATTGCAGAGTGCAAAGCATCGATTCAGACAAGAGTAAGATTCAGCTGGCCAGCCTATGCCTTGGAGGCACTACTTTGGTATGGTGGGAAGACAGGACACAAGCTGACATGAAGAAGCATGGTAAAATTCTTTCTGTCTGGAGTGAAATTGTTTTTGCAATTAAAAAGTAATTCTATCCACTAGCCTATATGCAGCAAGCCATGATGAGCTGGCAAACTCTTTGCCAATTAAAATGGCAAAGTGTACAAGGCTACACTCAAGAATTTAGGAAAAGAGCTTTGATTCTAGGAATTTCCTTAGACTCACCTGAAACTTTGTTGAAGTATATAAGTGGTCTACATAGCTACTTAAGGCACACTATTCTCATGTTTCATCCCACTAGAATAGATGAGGTATCTGTTCAAGCTACACATCTAGAGGCTAGAGGCAATAATGTGAACCCAAAAGTTTGGGGATCATCAAAACCCACTGCAAGCAAAAATAAAGAGAAAAGAAAAGAGAAATGGAAAGACAGGAAGACAAATACTATACAAAAGACCAAGTCTTCATGCACTCACTGTAATAAGGATGGGCATGATGAGGAACACTGCTGGATCCTACATCCAGAGCTGAGACCCAAGAAGTTTGAGGGAAAAAAGAAGAAGACTGTTGCATCTATTCAAAAGGATTTGGGGTCAGACTCAGGAGAAGAAACAACAATCGCAGCCACAAGTATAAAAGGTAAAAATTCTGAAGCATCTACTAGTAATTTTGCACAATCTACTGATAATGAAGAAAATGAGAGGAAAAGACATGAGTTTTTTCATATTCGAGTTATTTTAAAGCATCAAAAGATTGATACTTTGTTTGATAGTGGCTCACAAGTAAATTTAATTTCTGAAGCAATTGTAAAGAAGTTGGGATTACTAACCACACCTCACAAAAATCCATATCCATTAAGTTGGTTATGTGATAAAGCACAGCTACAAGTGACTAGACAATGTAAACTTAGGTTTTCTTTTGGGTCAACAATTGTAGATGAGGTTGACTTAGATATAGTTCCTTTGGATAAATGTGGAATTGTTTTAGGAAGTCCTTACTTGTATGATAGGAAAGCTATTTTCTATAGAGTTGAGAACAAGTATCAACTCGTTAAAGATGGAATCGAATATATTGTAAGAGCTCATAAACTCAAGAATAATTATACTCTCATAAACTCGGGGAAGATGAAAATAATTGTAAATTCATGCAAACAATTTTACTGATGGTTGTAAAGGAAAAGAAACCTGATAAAACCAATGTATTTGAGGGCTGTGATGCTAAACAGCAAGTTGATTTAGAAAAAATTGTTTTAGAATATGATATACTATTTCAAGAACCTAAAGGTCTGCCACCCAAAAAGGAAATAGTACATGATATTAATTTGCAACGAGATTCTCCATTGCCTAACATCGGAATGTATAGGTTGTCTGCTTTAGAGAATGTAGAAATCAAGAAGCAGGTACAGGAGCTACTCGAGAAGGGGTTCATCAGACCTAGCACATCACCATGTGGGTCTCCAATTGTCTTGGTGAGAAATAAATATGGCTCATGGAGAATGTGCATTCATTACCGAGCACTGAATAAGATAATGATAAAAAATTGTTATCCCCTTCCTTGCATAGATGATCTATTGGATCAGTTAAAAGAAGCTGTTTATTTTTCCAAGTTGGACTTGCATAGTGGCTATCATCAGGTTAGAGTTGCAGAGCAAGATGCATGGAAGACTACTTTCAAAACAAAGCAGGGATTGTATGAGTGGTTGGTTATGCCTTTTGGCTTAACTAATGCTCCTGCTACTTTCATGAGAGTAATGAATGATGTACTCAAACCTTTTATTGATGATTTTGTCATTGTATATTTGGATAGCATTCTTATATTCAGTAAAACATGGGAAGAACATTTAAAGCATGTCAAGTAGAATCTAGATGTTTTGAAAAGAGAAAATCTTTATGTTAAGCTCTCAAAATGTGGATTTGGCAAAACATCTTTGAATTATTTGGGTCATATTGTAGGGAGTGGTGAATTAAAGATAGATCCCTCTAAAGTTGCAGTCATTGTAAACTAGCCTAAATCCAAATCTGCTACAGAAGTTAGAAGCTTCTTAGGAGTAGCATAGTATTGGAGAAAGTTTATTTATAACTTTTCCTTAATTGCAGCTCCCTTACATGCTTTAATAGGATTGAAAAAGGTGTTTCAGTGGGGAGGAAAACAGCAGAAAGCCTTTGACACCTTAAAAGAAAAGATTAGTACAGCACCAGTATTAGCACTACCCGATCTTCAAAGACCATTTGAGATTGAAACGGATGCCAGTGACTATGCCATGGGAGCAGTGTTGATGCAGCACGGTAAACCCATATGTTATCATTCTGAGACATTTAATTCTGCAGTAGTTAACTATCCCACATATGATAAAGAATTATATGCATTAGTACAGAGTGTGAAAAAGTGGAAACATTATTTAATGGGCAAAGAGACAGTTATACATACTGATCATCAACCACTTCAATATTTACACTCCCAAACTAAGTTGCAGCAATCAAGACACTATAGATGGATGGGTTTTCTACAACAGTTTCATCTAGTCATCAGATATAAAAAGGGAATACACAATAAAGTTGCAAATATGTTGTCCAGACCAATCATAAATGCATCTACTATACTTGAGCATAATTCAGTATTGCATGAAAGCTACATTGAACAGTATGCTCAAGATATAGATTTTAAAGATGTATATGCAACTTTAAGTCATGGAAAATAAGTAGAAGAATTGGATTATGATGTTAAGGACCAACTCTTGTATCATTTTGGAAATTTATGCATTCCACAAACTGAAAGAGTAAAGATAATTCAGGAAGCACACACTTCTCTAATATCAGGTCACTTTGGTGTAAGTAAAACAGTTGCACAGCTGCAAAGATTTTGTTGTTGGCCAAAAATGAATGAGACAATTTCTAGATATGTAAGAGGGTGTACCATGTGTGCTAAAAGCAAGCCCGGCAATATAAAACTAGGCTTGTACACTCCACTACCAGTTCCTTCTCATCCTTTGGAAAGTGTTTCCATGGGCTTCGTTGGAGGACTGCCTAAATCTAGGAAAGGTCGTGACTATTTATATGTTGTTGTAGATAGGTTCAGCAAAATGTGTATTTTAATACCTTGTAACAAACAGATTATAGCTAAACAAACTACAAAGTTCTTCTTTTAGCATGTATGGGTTCATTTTGGATTGCCCACTTCCATTATATCTGATCGAGATACCCGATTTGTTGGGAAATTTTGGTCAAGTTTGTGGGAATTGATGGACACTAGACTGAAAAAGAACACAGCCTTTCATCCACAAACAGATGGCCAAACAAAAGTGGTCAATAGGACAGCGATCCAATTGCTGAGAGGCTATTGCAGCAAGCATCCCAAACTTTGGGATGAACATTTATGTTATGTGCAGCATGCTTACAACCGAGCTAGACATTCTTCTACACAGAGATCTCCTTTTGAGACCTGTTTTGGTTTCACACCAAGGTCTCCCTTGGATTTTGCCTTTGATAAAGACATAGCAGTTGATGGACACAGTGATGTGGACAAGGCAACCAAGTTCATCAAACAAATCCAAGAGATTCACCAGGAAGTACAGGAATAGCTGGAAAAGAGCCAAGCCAAGTACAAGGCAAGGCATGATAAGCATCGGATGGAGCATAGTTTCCAAGTTCGTGATCAAGTCTGGCTGTATATCGGCAAAGACAGAATGCAAGGTGAAGGTAAGAAGCTGAAGCCAATAAGGCAAGTACCTTTCAAGATACTTGAGAAAATTGGTGAGAATGCTTTTCGCCTTGATTTACCTGCTTACATGCACATCTACTCAATTGTTAATGCAGACAACTTGAGACTATTTGAACCTTCATTGATTGAAGATCCTGAAGAGTAGAGTCAATTGCCTTTTATTGATGATCTGTTACCTGAATATCTTAAAGAATCGCATGAAGATACAGTTATGGACCGGAAGGTGAGAACTACGCGCAGAGAGGATGTTGAGTACCTTAGGATTGGACTCAAAGGTTCGAAACCAAGCAATGGAAAATGGATAGAAATTGGGCAAGTGAGGAATCAGTACCCTCACTTGATGGATGCTTAAAAACCAACTTTTGGTGGTCCAAAAGCATTTTCAGTGGGAAGGTTGTGATCCAAATTGGATCCTCAAAACACTCTCTAAGTTTTCATAACTCTGCAAAATTCATGCCAAAGTTTCAAAGACTTGCAAAGGTCAATCTTATCAGGAATACCCTAGGAACAGCTGTAATTTTTTAGCAGAACGGAGCAACGAAGACCCTCAGTCAAGCGCGTAGACCATTGGCCCATGGTAACGCGCGCTGCCATAAAATATCGAAACGGGAGGTCTTTTGGAGAAACGGGGGAGGTTTCTGATATGTGATTAGTGACAAGTTGCTAATCGCATATCACTGGGAAAACCCCTCAGAGAAGGAAAAGCCCCAAGTGATTGGAACCAGAAAGTCAAAAGTTGTACAGAATTCCATCAGAGGCGGGACCCACACGAAAACCAGCATGATATCGGAAGGGATTTGAGCAGTAAGCGGTTTCAACCAAGTCCCGCCCGATGCCACACACTGGGTGCCATGCATTCGGCAGAAGAGAGAGAAAACCACTCACATCAGACGAGTAAATGTCATGCAACTTACCTACCTGATTTGGATGGATACCATTAAATCTGGAGGCTCCAGATCGACGGCGGACATGCAATCTGATGGATGACCGGATTCAATGAGGTAAACAGGTCAAGTTGTATAAAGTTTAAAGTTTGACATGAATGATGAGTTGGCAAGGGAATCATGTTCACGGGCAATCTGGGAGTTAAACAGAAATAAAGACCGTTCAAACATTTCCAAGAGAACTAACACTTAGTTCGTTATGAAACAGGTGGCCACCTCCCTGTGAAGCATTACACTGTAATGATGACGCAGAACGGGGGAATTCAAATGGACAAAGGCCAAAGAACCAGAATGCCAAGAAATGGAAATGAACAGTCAAAAAGCAGATTGGCTTTAAAGCCACAAACTGACAGAAGCAGCAAGCAAGTAGCTAGAGAGCAGAGAGAAAAGCGAGTAAGAAAGCTGAGAGCAGAGAATAGAGAAAGTAAGTCGATCTGACCTGCAGAGAAAAGGCAGCATCGAGACAGAGCCAGAGAGAGTCAGAGAGTCTGTGTACTCCAAAGAAGGGTTGAGAGGTTCAAGCGAACTCCTCTATATATGCCTGTCATGTATGAGTCTCAGATTGAGCTCATACTATTGTGACCAGTAGAGATCAAGTTTCAGTAAGGAGAGTCTGTGTACTCCAGTCCTATTGATTCATATTCGTTGAGTGAGACTCAAATTGAGCTCACTGTTGAAAAAACTCTGCTTAGAAAACATAATAGAGAGGCCACCACCAAAGGCTGGACCAGGAGACGTAGCCCAGAAGCATTGGGTGAACTCCTTACTAAACTTGTTGTATTTACATGTTTTCCTGTTGTGTTTTCTTTAACCGCTTCAATGTCCATGTATTTCACAATCTTATCGATCCATTGCATAAAGTAACATAGGCATATCCATGCACATGAGTCTGTAATACCTTTAATTCTTTGTCCTGGATAAATTCCAGATCAAGAAGGAGGAGATGACTGCAATTTTTATCGTAGGATTCTATTTCTTCTCAACCCAGACCTTAATTGTACGAGGGGATGGCCAAAGGCCCATGAACTACCCAATAAGGCCCCTATTTTCCAGCTTTCTTCAAAAACTTGGATTCCCCCTGCTTGCAGAACTTTGGAGCAAAGGCCACTAGAGTATTGAAGGAAGAAATCTCTACTTATAATGTCACATCAAGGAAAGGCATGGACATCGAACACCCAACCTCAGAATAGATAGGGCGAGTGGAAAAACATGCCTGGACATCAACAAACCCAGAAAACAAAGGCCAAACAATGAAAGAAGGAAGGTAGACCAACACGAGCAGAGTGGGGACCTGCTGTGGGGACCTAGTGGGTAGATAAAGTGTCATACCAATGCTCCAAACTAGGAATCTATGAGGCAGAGACTACAGAGTGATTCGAAGGAGCAGACAAAATCAAGACAGATAGCTGTAGATGTCGCACTCGAGAGCCATTTGGCACTAGCCAGAAGGGCCAAGAGCAACAGAGGGGGTGCAGACCCTCCGTGGGGACCCAGAGACCAGCTACAGTAGACCTTCACTACTTAGGTCAAAGCGCCATAGTTGTAGAGTTATACCCTTCAAGTTTACTTTTAAATGTGATATATTCAAGCTCTTACTCCAATTACTCCTCCTTATTACCAATTAAAAAATTTTAAATAAAAAGGAGTTTTTGAATGATTGCACTAATATCTGGATGTAACAACACGATTAATAAAGAAAAAAATTACTAAGATGAAGGAATATTGGTACTAATGGTGGAAGTTACATCGATTTAATTGTAAAGTAATGGTGTCAGAATGGTCTAATCATGCAATATTATGGCAGCATGAGGTATTTATTAATTGGACGAATAATTGGATTTACTAGATCTAGTCTTATTAGTAAAGGCACCACATGCTTAAGCAACTATTTGTGTAACAACAGCATCTCTCGGAACCTTAATTAATCCAAATCAGTAAAATAACTAAAATATAATGTTGTAACAACAAGCTTCGATAGACCATCCAAACCTAAAACAACCCAGCCGTTAACCATTAAACTACCTAGCCCTTAAGCACCAAATCCCTTAGCTCTTGACCCTTAATCCCTTAAATCCTAACCCCTAATCCCTTAACCCTTAATCCCTATACCCCAAATCCCTAAATCCCATAATCCTCAAAGCCCCTATCCACTTAACCCCCAACACCTCAATTAATTAACTATTTAGGCACATTCAGTGCTAAATATGGGGCTAAAAAGGGAGCTAACCAAGGAGGTAATTTAGGTGGAAAAAAAGGAGCTAAACGGGCACTATCATTGGTGCTATTTCTGGGGAAATTGATGGCACTATTTACGGCAATATTTTCTATGCTATTTCCTACATTATTTAGAGCTCTACTTCCGGCACTATTTACGGTGCTATTATTTCCTAATTTAGCACCAAAATGTTTTGGCTAGTGAAAGCAACACCAAAATTAGTGCCATCTCAATACATAGCACTGACTTTTTCAAAAATTTGGAGAAAAATACACTTAAAAAGTCATATGTGTGTGTGTGGGGGGGAGGGGGGGGTGGTTATACTATGTGTCAGTATGAATCCCTACTAATATAATGGTTGTGATCACCCATTAAAATCAACAGCTCAGAAATATTGTGCCTCCTCCCCGTGATGTTGTTCGGGAGAAAGGTTATGTATGGGAATGGATATACGAAGAAAAGAACACAAACATTTTTTTGCTCACATGAATGATTCGTATGCCACATGCTAGCTTTGAAGAGCAATTATTAGTCGAGGTAGAGGTAGATCGAGTCATGTGTTCCCCTTATCATGGATTCCTCTTTTTCAATAATAAACACACATTGGTTCAAGTGAAAAGCATTGGATCATTGGCCATGATTTGGCAACACTGAAAATTTATTGATAGAATTATACATCCATTTATCACTATGGATAGTATCGCTAAACAAAAACAAAAAGTGTTGAATATTGACATGAAGTTCGAAAGGAATAAACCCTTATTAATTAGATTGAGATGATTTTTCTATTTACAAGAAACAAAGTCAATTCTTAAATGCATATTTGCAATAACATAATTGAACTTGTTTCATCAGTTATCTATTTGAAAGATCGAATATGCATGATAAATCTATATGTTGCACTACTCGGATTTTTTCCAATAGTTATCAAAATAATTGCAACGGAAAAAGTACAAATAATTCATAATTATCATATCTTTATAAGCATTGAAATTTTCAATATTGACATAAATTCATATACTGAATATAGTAAACAATAACTACATTACATGCAATCAAAACAATTACAAGAAATTAAAAAAAAAAAAAAAAAAAAAACTATTTTCTAATATCCAAAGGCCATAAATGATGAAATTTGGACAATTTTTTTTTGTTGAACAATCTCATGTAAATATTACACATTGATACTAGAGTAATCATGATACACTTGATATTTTGTTACATTCCATGTGATTCTACAAGCATAAATCTTAGACTCATTCTTTTACTTTACACATACTTATGTATTCCTTGAAAGAAATTATGGATTTGTTGTCACCCCATTCTCTAATTTGTTACCTTTTATTACTACTAGCTTTAAGTATTGAATAAACTACAATCATAGTCACTTATCTATTTTCCTATTCCATTACAAAGGTCTCTCAGCTTCTTCATCATCCTCATTCACAACAAGTTGATGACTGAGCAGATAAGACAAAGAGTACCTTAAATGCTCTTGTCATAAAGAGTACATCTATAAGCTATGAGTTTCTCAGGGATGTCAATTAAACTTGTAGTTTCATACCTTTCTGTGTGCCAAATTTGAGAATTTGGTGCCATAAATATAATGGGTTTATTCAGTTATCTATATTGTCCAATGCTTCTTCTTTTAATGCTGAAACATTAATAGTTAGGCTTCATCATCCATTTCATTTGTGGATTTTGAACGAAATTCAATATTTCCTTGGATTGTGTTCTCTCATTCATTTTGACTTGGACAATGTTTAGATTAGATAAACCTGTTATTATTTCTTCTTACGATTGATTTTTCCTCTCAATACAATAGTAACAGTAAAACAACCTGCATTAGCATTTTTTCTCTTAGTATATTTTGTACCTTTTGAGCTTATTTAGCCTATTTTTCAATGTATTTGGCATAAACAATGTAAAAATGCAAGAATTATACTTCCATTGCATGGTTATGAGAGAATTATACTTTTCCTATAAGATTTTATAATTCCCTATACATTTCTTATAGGAATGGTTGTTTTCCTTTTAGAATTTCTTGTAGCAGAAAAGTTCTAATAACAATGCTTCCATATTTATTTATTTTTTCATTTTTAAACATTATTAGGCATCAAGAGGAATGTGTTAGACCATGATATACTTCATGATTACTTCACAATGTATTTCCTTGCTTTATTATGCTTTAGTCCAACTTAGGTAATAGAGTAGATTATCAGTAGGATTTATTTTTCTTTGATAGTTTCAACTTGACTTGCAACATGACTACTTATTGGTTTTAACCTAGAAAACCATGTCAACTCACCTAAATTTGCAACTTTATAGTATGTTGCTTGCGGATTTGTACCATATGTTGAGAAATTAAGATGTTGGTAGATTAGGGTTAATTTATGTGTCATGATAATTACTTGTGAATGTTGTTAGCTTCTTATTAAATTTAAGTTCTCTTCTTCGTCAATCAATTACCAAAATTCAAAACATGAAGATCAAAAGAGACAAATAACACAAAGATTTTTTCTCCAAGCCAAGGCAAAAACCCCACAAGGGGGAACCCAATAAAATTCTCTTCTTATAGAATCAGATCAAAGTGAGATATCCAAGCCCCAAGACCAAAACAAATACTACCACATAGACCTAACTTAGCCCTCCTTCAAATTTTCTTCATCATATCAAAGTCAACAAAGTCAAATCTAGTCAAACATATGAAATTTGGTCACCTCCTGAAATTTCAGCCCTGTAATTTCGACCCTTATAATTTGGCCCTCCTGAAATTTTGGGCTTGTTATTCCATGAAAAAATTGCACATGTGAGCAAATCTAGGGAAGAAAACTTCAAATTTTTCTTTCCTTTGAGTTCCCTATCTCTCTCATTTGAATTTCACTGAAATTCTTCTTCTTTCTTGCACAGAAATCGAATTAGATACCAAAATGTGGAGCATAGTTTCCAATATATAGGTGTTCGACCATGTGAAGAGACATAACTTATGGGATGGATGGCTTGTCCATCTGGAGGGCTGACTTGGTCTTGTGGTGATAAACTTGACTCTTTTGATTCAAAATAAAAAGTTTACTTTTCTTACAAATAGCCCAGAATGGAACTTTGACTCATGAAAAATTTTCTTATTGACTCAATAAACCCTAGGAGCATGAAGAACATGCTTTGACTAGAAACCAATTTGTATAGGTCATTTTGTCACATTGGCTCAAAAGGCCTAAAAACTAGATCAATCAACATCCTTGAACACTTTTCATTATCCCTTTGCAAAGCCCTAAGCATCACCTCTCCAAAAAGTCTAAGTTTTCGGGTTAATCAGCTCAAAAACACCATTTTTAGCCTCAGCACACCTTGCATACCTATGCACCTACAATTCTTGCAAGTTACATAAAAGATCCCCTAAATTGATCAATGCATGTTTCTCTACTTTGTAGGTGTGATGGTTCTAGAATTTCGGGAAAAAAAAACAAAACAAAACAAAAAATTGAATATTCTCCTTCGAGAAGCTTCTAAGGTGGTTTTAACCATTTACCATGGATAGAGATCTCAAATTCCTATCTGATCCTACTCTAATGGTCTTATCTCTTATCCCTAGAGCTTATCTTCACTCATATGTTTATTTCAAGTCTATATTGGTAAATCCTAAACAACCCTATAAATTTACTGCCTCCCATAGAGTTTGGGTTGGCTTTTGGAGATTACTAGTGCCCTCATGTTGCTACTTTGAGCTTAAGGAATAACCATCCATTTATGCATTAGGGTTGAGTGTGAAGGTTTTCTTTGTGGTAAGGAAGGAAAATATAATTGGTGAGACATCTATAAATGGTTGTAATTCTCTCCTTCATATATTAATACAAAAAACACTTTGTTTTCCTATACTTGTGACATGTTAATGCTTACTTATTTCAATGCCATTTTTACTCATTGATTAGAGACACTAGATTATACTGTGTGGATATTATAGTTATCTTGCATGTTTTATTCATTATTGAAGGTTCCATTTATAACGCATGGATCTAGGATTGGATCTTACAAGCAAGGAGAAGAAGAAGACATACTAAAAATTCCAAGTAGGTCTCTTTTTTGTATTCTAATATCTCTAAGGAAAACATAGATATTTTTTCTCTTTGTTGTTCTAGATCAAGCCACTAGATCTAGGGAGTTAATTTTTGTCCACAAAAGTGAATTTTCCATACAACAAATTGGTGATCATACTGGAGATTGAGATTTACCTTAGTGATTTCCTTGGCCTTAGCATTTTTTCACCTTTCAAAGCAACCTTGATTGACTTATTTACATAGTAATTGAATTTAAGAAAACACATTTTTTAGCTTGGTAAGGTTTTTTGTGTCATGTTTCGACCAAACTAGCCCCAACGCACACTCTTTTCTAAGACAAAAAGACCCAGCACAGTCTCTCCTCTCTGGAAGTGTGATGGTTCCCACTGGTGCCCAATTTTCATGTGCAACGGTCTTATATAATGCAAAAATTTGCATTTCTTTGAATTTCTCTACATTCTACTTTGGTCCATAAGGTTTTCTTGGGTCTCTGAATGTGTATGTATCTCTGTAAAGCCATCAAAGTCTTTACATTTTATTTTGTTAGCCTTTGATGAAAGTTACTTTGATTTTTTTCTTTATTCTTATTAGGTAGGCCTTTTTAACATTTGGCTTGATTGTTTATTACTTGAAGAGATTTTTATATTACAGTTTCATTCTATGTGATTTCTTTTATCAATGATCTAGCTACATTTTATTTTTCATCACATTTGAAAATTAAAAGGGGAAAATAGAAAAAAATCCATTATTTGTATTACATATAGAGTTTTGATTTTGAATTGGATCAGTTGCATTGAAAGATCTATTTAGGAAGATTTGTTTTCCACATCATTGATTTATGCATTATTCTATGTCTCTTCCCTCTCTTAGATAGATCTTCATTGAAAATAAAAGATTTCTTATTATCATACTAGTTTCATCATGGGGAATTCAGGTGAACCCGTATTGTGAGCCTTGAAACTGAATCATAATTGAAGATCAACTTCTAAAATTTACTCAATCAATATAAGGAGAATTTGGAACATTAAGGACACGTATATAGGTTTAGGTTAGAGACATGTTCTGGTGTTTTTAAATGTAGGATCTATCGTTACTTTTCTGCATTACATTCTAGGGGTAGTCGTACTCCATGTATGTAAGTATATCAAATCGTTCCCCATGCACAATTGGGTATATCGAATGGTGCTCCACATATGAAAATCATATCGAAGTACTTCCTATCATACACGATGCATTAGAAAACAATACCACATATTCTTCTTCCACATACCTTCGGGTGTATTTTGGAAGTCCCATGTAGGTTTCTATCCCACCATAAGTAACCGAGTCAGATGCTTTGTCCAATGTGATATGCTGAACACAGCAATCGGGGAGATTTCCTGCATGTACTGGAAATGGTATTTTGCAGTTCATAGTCACTTGGTAATCTTTTTCTCCCTAGTTACCCCTCTCTTTTTTAAGTTCTAAAATTTATTAATCCATAGTGGAAAAACACCCTCAACAACCCCGTCATTTGCATATAATTCAAATATTTTCTCCTCTACCTCTAGAGAAAACACCTAGTCGTCAAAAGAATAAAAAGATGCAAACTACCGAAACAGGTACTTTAGATGCTTCCCCTTATGGAACTACATCTAAAATAAATCAGCCAAAATCATCACTTCCCATAAGTATTGACCCTGAAATCATATCTTTACCAACTAGTGAGTTTGATGCAATCGAAACAAAATCCCTTCAAACTTCACTACCTAAGATCATTGAACCTAAATTTCCTAATTTAGATACATTACACCCTGAGGTTATCCAACCCTAGGAGCCTCATTTAACTGAGCCTATTACTTTAGCGCCTTCTTCCTCTCTTCCTTTTCCTTTGAGTCAACCACAACCTATATATTTCGGTCCTGATAGAGAACAACTCTGACCTAGTTTCTAAATGTTAAGAAAATGGCTTGACTTGTAGACCACATGACAAGCCCTAGAAGCTCTCAATGGGAGCTTTACCTTCAAAATAAAATTCCTTGAGCATGAAACCCATGACTAAAGCATAACAAAATAATTTTATTTTTTCCTTTTTATTTACATCAATTACATAAAATCATGATTACATATGTCATTATGAAGGCCAAACCTAGTTACATATTTAAACACTCCCTCTTAACTAGGGAGGTGTTCATAATCCATACAAGGTGCTTGGACATTCTCGATTTGAAGAATTCTCATAAGAAGAGGCGGATTGGTGACCCATCCGTATAGCATCATATCATCTAGCATTGTCACATAGCAAGGCCTTGACTAATATCTACATCCCTCCACTAGCTCAGAGCACAATGCTGGTGAGATCAATGATTTATACACACCATCATCATTGTCTCTCAAGGAACATACCCCACCCAAGTTCTCTCAAGGTATGTCCTTCTACGACTATTCTTATCTTGGATTCTTAGTCCTTAAAGATTATTGGTCCTCTATGACTACTCTTACCTTGGATTCCCTACCACATCCTCAAAGAGTATTGGATGCCAAATGCTTACCCACTCCTCCATTATTTCTTTCCAAATGAAGACAAGAATGATGTGTCTATCTCTCCCTATCAACTAGGGAGGATATACCCATTCCTATGAAAGGAATCTACCCAATATCCCTCTTAACCAGGGACTTGTCGAAGCTCCCTCTCGGCTGGCATTGACCGGTGGGAATGAGGGGCATGGTCTTGCGGGTATCAGTAACTGGGTATCGGCACCTCTTGTGAATGAGGGTCTCTCTGGTATCGTCAATGATCTACGGCAATGATGCTCACTATTCCGATGGTGAGGGTGCGTAAGCACGCTCGACTAATAAGGATGTGTAAGCAGGCTCGACTGTTAAGGAGAGGACCTTTAGATCTCTTTAAGCCTACTCATTGTGCAGGTATAAAGTGTGCACTATGGGGACTTCTTTTAAGGGGAATTCTTTTCCATCGGGTCTTCTGGCGGGCGAATAAGTCGTGTCCGTCCTGCCGCATCTGCAACATCCATCTTCTGGGCGGGACTCTGCCTGAGACTATCTCAATGGATGGGAAGCTATTCATTCGGGTTAGGATCTGACTGAGACTTGCAGGAAGAAGGGGATCACTTACCTTACTTTAGAATGTCCCAACCTTATTGCATTGAATGGAAAAGGGCTTCAACAGAAAGCAAAAGCATTGGTTGGACTGGCTGCACAGGAACCCAAACGGAGTTAGGGAAAGGAGCAACTAACTCTCTTTCTTGGGATTTGTTATGGGACGTTTGTCCACGCTCCCTCTTAGCTATGGACTTGTTTCCAGTAGTAACTATTTCTTCGTCATGGGACCTTTAACTACTTGTAGCGCTCCTTCATTCAATGTCATGAATTTTATCTTTAACATTATGGAGCCTTCATCTTTAGGACTAATTTTTAGGGCAGCATTCATCCATCACTTTCCTTCTCAAATTAGGGCAATCATGTCATCCTTTCCTTTCATCAGATAGTTTTCCATTGTATCTTTATTTTCCTCATACAACTACCTTTTCCACATCATGTATCCTTTTGAATCTTCCATCCTTCCACATTAGTATCAGTTTTAGATGACATCCATGCCTCTCTTTAGGTAGCCTTGTATTAACCCATCTAGATATTGTTCAAAAATCAGAAATGAACATTAAATCAAAAATTACCTTTTGTGATGGACCTTCATCATGACATTTTCTTGATGCAACATCAACATCTTGCATTCATATTGACACATCTCCAAGATATTCAATTGTCAAGAGTATTAAATTTTTCCAAGGTCTTCGTATCTTTCCCATGGAGATATCATAGTCAAATATTCTAGTCATACAATGTTAATTGCCTTTTATATGTGACCATAGTTTCATTTTTCACGATCTCTTCTTTGCTTTGTTCACATATTTCTTCCTAGGAACTCCCAATCATATTTCCTTCATATTTTTCAACAACCTCATATTTTATATGACATATTATGTTGATTTCATATAGTCAATATGTAAATCATGCCTTCAATGCATCTTTCAAAGAGAAGAGAGCCCTTTATTTTTTATCATACTCATGAGGTAGATCATGCATCCTTACTATCTGCAACTATATAATGACATGAGATAACTCATTAAACATATGCATACATACCTCTTTCCTTTTCTTTGTCATCTATAATTTCTTTATCAACTTCCTTTCCTTGATTGAGAGAATTTCAAGCATCTCGAATTGTTGCATTCCTTTGTCATCATCCCATCATTTTTCAAATAGTGAATCCCATCCAAGGCGGTATTCCTAGTGAGACACTTGTTTCTTTCAAGAGATGAACCTTCTAATGAAGATACCAATTGAGGATCTTGATTATCCTCATCATACAAATGATCATTTCCAATGATGTATGATGAGTTCCATACTATATGACTTTCTTCTACTCATAAGTAATACTTATGCTTTCAATGAGTTTTGCAAGAGATACTTTCTTTTAATGATGAATTTCATGGATTTCTACTTTATCTATCTTCCAAACTTCTTATGTTGGTGTTTTGAGCTCTAGCTTAAATGGCATGTAATAATGATGCCATCTCCTAAAAGATGCATCCTATCATAATGCTTTTCTTCTTGACTGTCATGGTGGAGGCCTTTTTCACCCTTCACTCCATCTTGCTGAGATCCAATCATCCATGGTTTTACAAATTCCTTCTTCCATCATGTTTCTTAGAACAAAGGCTCAACCTATCCATATTTACTTCGTGTACCTACAATATTTATTGACAAGAACCCCAAGCAAAGTATACAATACCAAAACATGATGCCAAGATTTATTTATAGGGTTTTATGCAGTCAAGAGGTCATCCTATGGTTTCTTAAGTTCAAACCCTAGATCATATTAATTACTCTTCATTTCATTCTAGGGTTTATCCCATGTCCTAAAATCCTAACAAACCCTAGAATCGTAATTTAAACCCTAAAACATCTTATGGTGGAACCTTAACAGGAAAATATCATACACACCTCATGGATACCTACCTATAACGTTATGTATTTCAGGATACCATGGTACTGACCTTTCTTCTCTCTTCAAGAATTCTTTAACTAGGTAAATTAGTGTCCTTCTTATTGAGACCTATTTCTTCATGAGTTTTTTTGTAGATCCTTTTTTCTATCTTGATGGATACATGATTTCTTTGCAACAAAACTTCAAGATGGAGACTCTTTTTGTTGCACTTTCTCCCTATAGATTCTTGATTTAACTTCTTGTCAAAAATGTATAGATGATTGTAGAGGAAATTTAGCCTTTTCAAATGATTGATTGTTCTACAAAGAATAAGTATATTTGATTTGAAGATGATTGCATACTCAATGCCATAGATGATTGATTTATCCCAAACTCGATGTTTTGCAAACTGTGATATGAATTTCTCGGTCTTCTTGAGGAAATTGATTCCTTTCTAAGGATATTGGGTCATGCGGTGATGAAAACATTTTTCTTCTTTAATTCACAGATATTCAATCTTCTTTTCAAAGGATTTGAACTATTCTAAATATTTGAATTATGCCTTCAGTCTCTTGATGACTTCAAAAATTTGCTTCGTTATGCATATAATTCAGAAGTTTTCTTACTTGGAGAAGGACTGATATTGTCGCTAGAATTTTTGACTTTGGAATTAAATTCCTCTATAAACATTTTGTAAGGAGGTCTTAGATTTTGAATGGAGACTTCAAAACTATTTTATTTACCTTAGAATCTTGGATCTGTGGTTGTAGGTTTGACTTCATGGAATGGTGAAATCAATCATACTTTCACTTTTTCTTGCAATGAATTTTGTCTTCAACAAATCTTGATGGTAGACTTCTCTGGTATTCGAATCAATGCTTGAGATTTTTATACTTCTTTTCTCCTTTTGATTTGAATGTAGCAACTAGGGCTTGAGAGAGTTGAGCCCAGAATTTGATCAAGATTTTTTCTCTAGGTAGGGACACTTCTTCACATTTCTTGTAACCTCTTGAGATCTAAATCTTTCCCCCTTTTGTTCCTTTATTTAAGTTACTTTAGCTATGAAACCACGTTGAGAAACCTAAGGGTAGAAAGATGAGAAATTTCTCTTTCGTTGATAATTTCTTGTGATGAATTTTTACTTTTCTTCGTTATATTTTTCTTCAACTTGATTATTATTGTGTTCCTTTCATCAAACAGTTATAAAAAACATAAAGAACAATGAGACAAGAGGACACAAGATGTACGCAATCAACTAGGGCCAAAACCTCTCCCAATGAGAGGAAAACTCGCAATAATTCTTCTTCATATAGAATATTCAATTGACAAACTCCAAGACCTATACCCTTGAATATGAACCCCTCCAAGACCAAGTCAAAGCACTTATTTCAATTAGAATTTATTCCACATATTCAACACTGGCCAAACTGAGCATACTATTACAAACTTCATCTCTTCTTCACTTTTTCAGCACCTATTAGAGGTCTATAATTTCGGTCTACCTATGATCTCTGAAATTGTTCACATGTGGACTGAATATGACATATTTAATAGGCTTCACTTATTTGTTGTGGGAGATCTTCTTTCCTTTAACAACTCAGCTTCATTAGCAAACCTTGACACCTCAATTTCTCGGCTTTCTAAGATCACTGTAATTTCGACCTTCAAAACCATAGAGAGTGTACCTAACTAACTTGCACGTGTGAAATAAATAACCCAACGAAAATCCTTGAAATCTTGGTTCATCTCCATCTTTTCTTCTTTCATTTTCACTGGATTTGAGGCTTCTTCTTGTCTATACATCAAACTTTTGTGATTGATTGATTCACTTTGATAGAGGTCTAGTCCTCTTTTATATAGGCGTTGTTGGGCTCCAAAATAGGCCAACTTTACTGGCAGGACAACCTAATGATGCATGTAAACTGACTTGACTTGTAGCTTTTAAACTTGGTCTTAGAGTGGTTTCCTTGACTTATATAGTTTCTTTTGTAATATGTAACATGCCTAAGAAGGGATTCTTATACATGAAAAATACTCATTTGACTTGTAGACCACATGACAAGCCCTAGAAGCTCTCAATGGGAGATTTACCTACAAAATAAAATTCCTTGAGCATGAAATCGATGCCTCAAGCATAACAAAATAATTTTTTTTTTTTTTTTATTTACATCAATTACATAAAATCATGATTACATATGTCATTATGAAGACCAAACCTAGTTACATATATCAACATGACCGAGTCAAAGATGGTTTCTCAACCTATATCTGTTATCATGAGTGAGTGAACCAAAGTTGTAGCTACCTCCATGTTTGAAACTTCACTAGAAACCCATTTGTATGGCGGTCTATCAGTGCCACCTGGTTACAATTCATTATCTAGAAATATTTTTGGTGTGCCAACTAGTCCATGGACTTCTCCCTTACTATATTAATATGGAATGTTATTTGGTACCTCTTTTATGAGCACCTCACAATCCATTCAACCTGTTGTGCCCAAACCTTCTTTGTAGAAGTAATATGGCTCATTTATTAGTGGATTGGGACATTTGTAATAGCCTACTCCATCCTATACTGGGTACTCTCTTCTTGGGGGCAGTTACCTCCATTTCTCCTTATCCCCTGACAGGGGGCAACTTGTTGCTACCATGTCTCCATCTTCTGATCAAATGTCTCAAGTTGGTGCTCCATCCTATTTGAGTCCTCCGTTTACAAGAATGGCTTCTAATCCTTGGAATCCTACGTTGCATGTTCATACTAGTTTGGTTTTGTATCAATTTCCAACTTCTCAACCTGCCTTGGTTACACCCCAAGTTCATACTTGCTATCCCATTCAATCCATGCCTCAACCTGCCTAATTTTTATCTCAAGTAAGTAACCTTGTCCAGGTTGTACCTCAAACACAACCTATCCCACCAGTATCTAGGATCTCTCAAATCCCACCAACTCAGCCTCTTTAGGATGCGTTGCAAACCCCACCATTTGGTCATTATATCCCTTATATGCAATTAAAGAAACTTGTATATGGTATGGCCCAGCTACTAACTAGTCAACCCAATGCAGGGATGATGAAAAATCCCTTTAGGAAACCATTCCAAAGTATCCCACATATCCCTATCGATCAAGCTACTATTCCACAAATGACTTATCAAGGCCAATAAATTCAAACACAACCATTTCAACCTTTACAAGGTTATTTGGAACTAGATAGTTTGGCTATGTTTATCCTAGTTATCAAAATCCTCCTTATCATGGAATGCAAATACATGCTTCTCAACCCATTCCATCATACCCAGGATATCCTCCAACGGACTATAATAGGCAGTTTTCATTTGTGGCGACCCTTTAATTACCATATTTAACGCGGCTGATGAATGATCCTATTTTTCGTTCTCCTTATTGGTCGTTATTCCTACCAAATTGTCAAGCGATATCCCAAAATTCAACAGAAATAATGGAGAATATTTGTCTACTCATGTTATGACCTATCGTTTATGTTGTTCATCCAACTCCTTAAATGATGACTTAATTCATTTGCAACTTTTCCAAATAACTCTTGTTGGTACATTAGCTAAGTGGTATATTGAACTACCATGAGCTTAATTTAATAAACTTAATGCCTTGGAAACTACATTTTTGACCCATTTTCAATTTCCCATCTAATATGAAACTAGAACCAAGCTTTTTACCTCTTTGAAATTGTCTGACTCCACTCATATTTCTGATCATATTCATGGGTGGAGGTGATCCATACTTATGTAGGACCGCAACAAAATATAGATATAAACATAAACATAGAGATGTAGTAGAAATAAACTCCATTTCATTAATATCAAATAACTAAAATATGCTTACATACAGAATGGAAATAAACTAGCTCAGGCTATGGTAGCTTATCTATGAGAAGAGATATGGCGGATACATGCCTCTGAACTATGTTAAAATGAGTCTAAAAGGCCTATTTATTGTTGAGAAATAATATAAAACCATAAACATCCAAAAACCTAACCCTAGGAGATGAAGCACCAAAACTATGGGCCTCATTGGGGTAAATTGGTACATCAACTTCACGAGGTCATAACTTTGGCATATGATCTTCGTTTGACGTGCATCATACCTCGTTAGAAAGATATATATGAGTACTATAAAGTTTGACTAAAAGCATTAATAAAAGACTCATGTTTGTTAGTTTTCCAAAAAAAGGGCGTTTAGGGCCTCAAAACGACTCTGGAAGTTCAGGACCAGAAAAACTGCCAAAAATAGTAAACTATACTACAATTAAGGAAACTGAAAAACTGAAAGAAACAATCGTGGGGGTCCAAGTGGAATAGGAAGGTGGCCACCAGTATCTACCTCAATCAATCCTACCCCCTTAGGAAGCAATGTTCCCCATTGTGTTGAGTACCTCTATGAGATGGGGAAACTTATGTTGGACTTGGTCCCTAGTGAGCCACTTTCCTTGGTGCAGGTTATGGCTAGCTTTGACAACATGATACAATTGGATATTCTATTGGAAAGTGTTCTTGATATGTGTGTCCATGATTCAATCAATTGTGGCATATTCCATGCAGTCTGGTTTTAACTTTGTTGGTGTGAGTTGTTCTGCAATGTCTAATGTGTCCAGTAATGGTGGAAAGTATGGTCGAACGCAGTCCACATTGAACACTGGGTGCAAGACAAGGAATGGGGGAATATTGAGATCAAATTCATTATCTCCCATGGCCTTGGCAATGGTGTAAGTCCCATATGGGAGTGGTGTGATCTTCCAATGGGCTCTGATAAGGCGTTCTTTCTGCAAATGCAACCAAACTTTGTCGCCCAACTGAAACTTGTGTGGAATCCAATGTTGATCATGTCACTACTTCTACTTGGCATTAGACTTCTATAAGATGTCATGAACCTATTGGAGGATGTGCTCAATGCATTCAATAAATCTGATTTCTTTATCATCCTCGGACAGTACATGTGTGGATTTGGTCTGTGTAGTCGCATGAGGCATGGCAACATCAATCTGACACAATGATTGAAACCCTAGACCCACTTGAAAGGGACTACAACTAGTCGAGCTACGGATATATTTGTTATAAATGTGATGAAAATAGGGAATACTCTCATCCTAGTTCGTGGATGCTTGGAGTTGTATATGCAAAGTATGTGTACTATCATCCTATTGACAACCTCTGTCTAGCCATCAATCTAGGGATGGAATCCAATTGACTTGGTGATCTTGGTGTCCAATAGTGTCCAGATGCTTGACTAGAATGTGCTCAGGAACCTACTATCTCAATCTGATATAATGTTCTGCGGGATACCAAAATGTACCCACACACTTTCAAATATTATTTTGGCAGTTTCCTCTGTTGTGATACTCTTCTTACAGGCCTCTAATATAGCCATCTTAGAAAAAATTTCCACAAGGACAAATACACAGTCATTACAATGCTTGGTAGAAGGGAAGCCAGACAGATAGTACATGGAGATGGATTCCAAAGGCTAGCTGGGAGTAGGAAGAGGAGTGTACAGGCCTTGCTTCTTGATTGTTAGCTTAGCGATGGCATAGGCAATGTAGGATTTGATATATTTCCCAACATCCTATCAGAGTTTTGGCAAATAAAAGTACTTTTGTAGTACGGCCACAATTTTCTCCACACCAAAGTGCCTTGCGAACCAAATATAGTGTGCCTCCCAAATCAGCTTGGCACTCTCTCTTGAAGGAACACAAAGGTGGCCCAAGTAACATAATAATGTGTCCTAGAGGTGGAAATCAGGAACATTCTTGCCATATTCTAGCATCTGGTATGTGTAGGGGAACTCTGTATCATTTTTGTATAGTTGCGGCCATCTAGAGGTCTCATGGCCACACGACCTAAGAATAGTAGTCAGTGATGCAACTAGGGGTTGATTGAGGCAGTCTGGAACATGATTGGTGATACCCTTTTTGTATTTAATGTTCAAGTGGATTTTTTGTAGATATGTAGACCACTTCTAATGGTGATTGTTCTATAACTTCCCTTGTGTTTGTATAAATTGAATAGGTCGGTGATCGGTGTGGATGACCATCTCCTTCCCCAGAATGTAATGCTTCCATTGTTGATAAGCCTACATGATGAAATACATCTCTTTATCATAGGTGGGGTACTTTTCAATTATATCGAAAAGTGTCTCACTATGATAGGCCACTAGATGCTTGTGTTGGGTGAGGACTGAACCAATAGCATAGTCAAAGGCATTTGTCTCACTTTCAAATGGTTGTTGCAGGTCTAGAAATGTGAGTATTGGTGCAGAGCAGAGGCAACACTTTAACACAATGAAAACCTTTTGTTGAGACTCAGACCAGGAAAACTTTTCTTTCACTTCACCCTTGGTAATCTGACCAAAGGCTAAGTGATATGGGAGAATCACAACACAAACCTCTGATAAAAAATTGCAAGGCCCAAAAAGTTGCGAAGCTCTGTTAGAGTGGACAGGTTTGGCCAATCCCAAATGACTTGGATCTTAGTATCCACATGCATGCCATGCTCATCTATGATGTAATCCAGATATTGGACCTGGCTTATGTCAAAGGTGAATTTATACAGGTTGGCACATATTTTGTGTTGCCACATGGTGTGAAGGACATGTTGAATTTGTTGCAAGTGTTCTTCCCAACACTTGTTGAAGATGAGGATGTCATCAAAATAAACAACCATGAATGAGTTGGTGAATGGTTGCAAGATGTCATCCATTAGCCTCATAAAAGTAGCAAGGGAATTTGTTAACCTGAAGGGCATAACCAACCATTCAAAAAGGCCTTCCTTGGATTTGAAGGTAGTCTTCCATATAGTTGTGGGCTCTATTAGAACCTGGCTATAGCTAGACTTCAAGTCGATCTTAATGAAATACTTGGACCCCTTGAGTTGGTCCAAAAGGTCATCAATTTGTGGGATTGGATACCTATTCCTAATAGTGATTTTGTTTAGTGCCTGATAATCAATGCAGAGCCTCCAGGTCCATCATTCTTCTATAAAAGTACAATCGGGCTCCCACAAGGTAAGGAACTTGGTCATATTTTCCCTTTTTGTAACAACTCATGGATTTGCCACTTGATCTCTTCATTTTCTAGAATGGAGCAATGATATATCGTCCCATTTGGTAGAGGTGCTTTAGGAGTCAGATCGGTCGAATCCTTGACCTGACAGTGCAGGTGTACACCTATGGGTGAGGAGAACATGTCGCTGTATTCTTCCATGACATTATCCACCTACTTCTGTTGTGTGGAGGAACCCTTCCAGGGGGCCATGTATGTGGCCATGATATTCCCCTTACCTTGAGAGTGAATCATAAACAAAACAAATTTCCCAGTCTGGGAGATGATCTTACTGCATTGCTTAGCAGAGATCAAAGAGATGGCAATAACTGGGGCTAACTCCAGTATCACGTATAACTTATTACCTAAATAAATAATTACAGTGTGAGGTCTCAACTCATATACAGCATGACACTTCCACAAGTATGGTTGTCCTAATAATACATCACATACTTCAAATAGGAGCAACATCACAAAATACCTCATCCATGAAGGGCTTGATGTTGTAGGGAAGGTGGCACAGTTGGCTGACGCGGAGATATCGTCCTTGGTGAAGCCACTCGATGGTATAAGGTTGCAGGTGTGGTGTGTTCGATAGGCCCAACTACTTCACGAACTCTATTGAAATGAGGTTCTTCTGTCTCCCAATGTCGATAATGAATTTTAGCGGCGAACCCTTCACCCACATATGTGAGTGGAAGAGACACTCCCCCTCCTCTGGATCTGGCAGCTCAATCTTATGGATCTTGGTGCTGGAAATAATGGCATTCAGCTCAGCATCAATAATCTGCTTCCCTTTGGCATTTTCCTTCTCGATTTTTGACTCAGAGTCGAAACATGAATCTGATTTTGAAGCATTCATCTTGGCCACCAATGACTTCTTGGCTCGACACTCACTTCCGTTGTGAGTGGGGCTCTTATGGAACTCACACTGCTTTCATGTGTCCTTCTTTGTCTTCAAGGTGTTTTTATTTGCTTGCGGCTTTGATGGGTTGCCCTAGGTCACCACGCCATGGATTTGTCCTTTGTTCGGTGGTTTTGGGATGCCTTTCCCTTGCTTCAGATTCGCAGATCCAAAGTCTCGCTTCTTCTTCTTAAACTTTTGCTCGATATTGACAAGGTATCTTGGATGTATTTGTGTAGATAATCATTGTACTTGAGTACCAGATGTCACTCAAAATACTTGATACCCAACTTCGTGTGAAGGGTATGAAAAATATTTGCTAACTTCAGCACGTCTTGGTCCCTTCTTTGTCGTAGTGTGGTCCACTTTATGTACTTATCGTCATAGCTCCCGACAGGGTAATAATGCTCGTTGATGGAATCTTAGAAAGAGTTCCAAGTGGGTGTGGCTGAAAATAGTGAGGGTTCCCTCTCTTCCTTCTACTCACAGTAGTTTTTCCACTAGTCCTTAACGTGGGGGGTGGCGTTGAGGAGTGAAAAAAGTAATCTTTTCCTTATTGGAAAAATCATGAATCAAAAAATATCCTTCCAACATATTTAACCATCTGTCTATGATTTTTTCATCTATCTTCCCTTTAAATAGGGGAATATCAAAGTTTACTTGTACCTTTAAGGACACGGTGCCTCCATAGTGGTTGTCAAATGAAGATGCATCACTTGTGGGCATCCGCTGAAGGATCTGGGCAAAGTTGTCCATCATCATGTTCCTTTGTTGCTCAAGGGATTCTTTGAGCAATATTTTGAATGGATCTCCTACTCCCTCATCCTTATTTTCTTCTGTCATGGGAGGTAATTGGGGTTTGTGAGGCGGGTCTTGCAAAGGTTCAACCAGTTCAAGCCCTAACACCTTATATCCTTACCTCGTTATGTACATGCAAAGAAAAATAGTGAAAGAGCATACCGCTCTGATACCACTGATCCATAATTATGTAGGAATGCAATAGAATACATATATAAACATAAACACAAACACAAAGATGTAGTAGAAATAAAACTTCATTTCATTAATATCAAAGAACTGAAATATACTTACATACATAATGGAAATAAACTAGCTCAAGCGATGGTAGCTTATATCTTAGAAGAGATGTGGCAACTACATGCCTCTGAACTGTGTTACAATGAGGCTCAAAGGAATATTTATTGTTGAGAAACAATGGAAAACCCTAAAAATCCAAAAACCTAACCCTAGGAGATGAAGCACCAAAACTATGGGCCCTATTGGGGTAAATTGGTAGATCAACTTCCCAGGGTCATAACTTTGGCGTATGATCTTCGTTTGATGCGCACGATACCTTGTTATAAATATATATTTGAGGACTATCACTTTTGACTAAAATTATTAATTAGAGACTCATTTTTTCCCATTTAAAAAAAAAATGTCGTTTAGGGCCTCAAAACGGCTCTGGAAGTTCAAGACCCGAAAAACTACCAGAAATAGTAAACCATGCTACAATTAAGAAAACTAAAAAACTAAAAGAAACAATGGTAGGGGTCCCAAATGGAATAGGCAGGTGGCCACCAATATCCACCTAGATCAGGAGGCATCGACATCGGTTGGTCAAAACTTTCATTCTTGATCAGTTGGTTGAATGGTTTATCAAATCTTTGTTACCATCCATAACTGAAGACATTGCTAAAGGAAGAGTTGTTACTGAGGAGAAATTCATTGCTCATTCCCAATATCATGATTTGGTTTACACTCAATCTAGCACACTCTATGACAACATACCCAAAGTTATAGGTCATTTTGTCACATCTGGTCAATATGCTTTCAACTAGATCAATCAACATACTTTGACCTCCTTTTCATCATCCTTGTGCAAACCCATAAGCATGACTCATTCTAATCTATGAGATTCTTCTTGAAAACACTTTGTTTCAATCATTTTAAGGACCACACACCCTGGCCTCTTACTGGCCAACGTTGACGACTAGGTTTCCCTACTCTGCAATTGCACTGATCACCGACAGGTTGCTTAGTGTTGGGGGTGCATTGATTCTAGAAATTAAGGAAAAAGAGAAAGAATCCCAAAGCTTCCTCTTCCAAAAGATTCCAGGATTTGTTGTAACCATTTACCTCAGATAAAAGTATTGAATTCTATCATATCCTACCTTGGAGTTTTCATCCCTTATGCATTAAGCTCATCCTCCCATCAAGAGTGGATCTCAAGCCTGGATTGGTAAAAGGATAAGAATTCATGAACTACCTCCTTCACCTATATATTTATTTCCATCCATAAGCAAGTGGTTGGATTTTGGATAGTGATTCTACCCATATGTTGTTGATGTGAGATATATCTTTCCATGCATTAGGGTGATTAGAGGTGCACTTTGTGACAAGGAAAGGACAAGTCAAATTGGAGGAGCTCTTTTACAAGATTGACACCTATTTTTGGTTCTAAATCACTCTATTTCTATTAATGCAAAGAGTTATTTGTTTTCCTACATATCATGTTATGGTTTCATATATTTCAATACCATGTTCATCTATTGAATAAAGTGATTAGATGATGCTACATATATTTTGTGGATCATTGGCTTGTGTTATCTGACTGTGCAGGTTCTAATAATAGCGATCAGAACTAGGATTGGAGCATTCAAGCCAAGGAAGGAGCGAAGTATACAAAAAATTCTAGGTAGGCTTCATTCTGTTATCTATTTACTTTAAGGAAAACATTAGTCCCTTTTTCTTTTTGTTGTTCTAGGTTATTCCACCAAGCCTAGGGAAGATACTTTTATCTGTAGTCGTAGATTTTGCATAATAAATTGGTGACCATACTGGGGAAGGGTGTACTCCCTTACCTCTTTTCTATACATTTATTTTCTTATTCAGTCAACAACATACCTAGGAATACCTTTCATTAAGTCTCAATTGCAACCCTTATGCTGGACTTTTGCATCCCTAGACCAACGCACCCTCTAGTCTTCTGATAGAGCACTGCACCCTAGAGTAGCCTTCTTTGTGCCTGTGTTGCATAGCACTAGTGCCTCCTTTGCACCTGTGTTGGCCCATGTTCATGTATAAGTTTGATTTTTTCTGGATTTTATATCTAATCATCCTTTTTCCAGTTGCTCTTCCTTGAGTCTTTGAGTGCCTTATGGTCTCTCTGAAGCCTCCATTTGGTTTGCTTTCATTTTTTAGTGCCTTTCGTAAGGATTTTTTTAGATTTTCCTTTGATCTTATCATTAGGTCGTTTACAAAATGCTTTTGTTCGATCATTGAGTGCTTAGATGAACTGGTTTTATAGTCATCATTCTAAAAATCTTGTTTGAATCAGTGATTAAACTTTTCATCTTATTTTTCTTCATTTTCAAAAATTAAGTGGTTTGAAAAGAAAAATCTTTGCATTTGCATCTAGGGTTTTGTGTGTGAAATTGTGTGCTAAATTGTGTATGAGTGTTCATCGCCTTTGAGTGAGATCACCTTTTTTATCAGATTTTGTTTCATTCTTTCTTTCTTCTTGTCAAATTCGAATTGTATGCGTAGGTTGATTATTGAATTTGGAAAGACACTTTTACATTAGAGTTAAAGTATGTGTGCCTTCTTTTCATCGGCAATCAACTTGTATCCATATGTTTCTTTGCATTTGAAACATTAAAAGAAAAGAAAAGAAAATTATCTTTGCATCGCATATAGGGCTTTGATTTTGATTGGAATAGTGAGGAGATCGATGGTTGCATCACTTGTTTGTTGCATTGTTTATTAGTTTCTTCTTCCCCTACTTAGTTAGGCCTTTCATTTATTTTTGTCATATTAGTTGCATTATAGGTGTGTTCAGGTGAAATCGAGGTTTGAACCTTGAAACTAAAATATAATTCAAGACCAACTCTAAAATTCACTCAATAGCATTTGAAACTTAAGGAAACACACAGATGTCTAGGCTAGAGACGTGTTTCAACATCTTTAAACGTAGGAGTTGTCATTTTTTTCCAACGTTTCATTGCGGGGGTGATATCTTGTTCCACGTATGTAAGTGTATCAGATCGTTATCCACATACCTATGGGTATCGGATGGTGCTCCATGTATGATAAGTATATGGGAACACTCTCATCGAACGATCATGCATTAGGCATCACTATTACAGACTGCATTTCCATGTACCGTCGAGTATATTTTGGAAATCCCCTATGGGTTGTTATCCATCAATAGGTAACCGAGTCGACTGCCTTGCACACCATGATACATAGAACACAACATTCAAGGATATTTCCTACACATATGTTAAGTCCTTGGTTCTCCAAGGTATATGTCCTAGTTCACAGTTGCTTGGTAAAACTTTTGCCTAGTTTATCCTTTTTCTTTATCTTGTGTTGTTAATTTCTAAAATCAATTAATTGACCTCGGAACAACATCCTTACCATGGAACAACTCCTTATTAGATATTAGGTTGAGACTAATGGAAACAGTTCTCGAATCCACCAGTCAAGGAAACCCCCTAACGGGAATCCTGGTCCTTTACCTTCTTTTGGAAATATTGGTGCTCCTTATATGGAAATGTTGTCCCTTCTCAGATTTACCATTGGTTTGCTAGTTTTGTTTTTTTCGACCAATATGGTTCTAAATGTACAAACTTCTTCTCAACCAAGTTCTCCTCCACCTGAACAATATCAACCTCAAGTTGATCCTAAAGTTGACCCTTTGCTTTCTTTGCTTGTTGTTTCTTCATCTTTTTCTTCCTCCTCGCCTGGTGAAAGTATTGATTCTAGTAACCAGGAAGCTAAGAAGAAGAAGAAGAAGCAAAATAAGCAAAGAGGAAACCAAGAAGCCATTGCTACCAATGCCACTGATGTTGACAAATCTTCCTATCATCCCTACAAATTTAAATTCTATATCATCCCTACAAATTTAAATTCTTTTGCAAGTTATGTAAGGGTGACCACCTTCTTAGATATTGTCCTAGTATTCCCAAATATTAGATGTGTGTTCCATAGACTTACATCAGCCTTTGTCGTCATCTTCTATAGATCATGCTAGTGACGAACCTTCAACTAGTGATAGTAAGGTCCGCAAATGAAAAGGGTAAAGTCAATTTTCCCTATAATCTATGTGAAGTGAATCATCCTATTCACCTTTTTCCTTATATGGATGAAGCCTCAAAAGTGTTGGAAAAGCTTATAGCTTCTCAGCCTCGTCTTCCGATTGGTTATTGAAATATTTCTCCCAATCCTCCACTAGTTGATGATGTGATTTATTAGAATATGAATCCAATCAATCCCACTCTCTCTAAACATGAATCCCATAAGTCCATTCCCAACCAACCATTGGTTGAGAAAATGGTTGGCTCGATTCCACCTTCATTCAATCGTACTTTTCCCATATAGAGTAAGAATCATACCACTTAGGTTCTTCTTATTTCTTCTAATTATACCGGACAAGGGGGAATTTCTCCCATTCCCGCAAAACCCCTTCCAAGAAAACAGACCATTGGCTTTAATTGTAGTTGATTGAAAGAACCTTGTCTCCCTTCTTACATGCCATCACATTGTTATAGATGAGGGAGCTTCTATTAGTATTCTATCTTCCAGTGCCTTAAAAGATTTGGGTTCCCAATAGCTTATGTTTGTCGCTCTGAATATGTTAGCTTTTAACATAAGAACTAGTCAACCCTTAAGGATCCTTCCTAAGTTTCATGTTACCTTGGGAGAAAAAAATTGTATGTATTGATGTTATGCTTGTGATAGACCCTTTGGACTTCAATTTGCTCCTTGGGCTAGACTATGTTTATGCTATGAAATTTGTTTTATCCACACTCTTTCAAGTGATGTGCTTCCTGCATGATGGAAGGATCATGGACATTGAACAACTTTCATTTGTTGGTCATGATTTGACTGCCAATCATCCTACTTCCTTAAGCGTTCCAAATGTGCAAGTGGTATCTTCCTGCCACAAGTTAATTATGTGGCAACATGTTCCATGTTTGTGTCTACTAATAATCTAGTAGGTGATGTAGTGCATCATTCACTTGGGGCATTGGAGTCTGATATTTCCATTATATCCCTTTCTATGTATCCCTTCCATAGTATTTTTCTCCCATCTTATGAGAACTTCTTGGAAGCCTTGGTTTCTTGGAGGCCATGATCTGATCCCAGAGCAGAGTTCCTTTTCTTGTGTCAAGCTCCTTAAAAAATTAAATAAGGTCCTTTGAGTAAAGTTCATTTTCTTCTATCAAGCTCGTTAAAAAATGAAACGAGTTCATGACCATAGTTCTTTTATTGTGTCAAGCTCATTAAAAAATGAAACTTATCCCATTCTAATTCCAGTATTTGATTAGATCTCATATATTCCTAGACAAGTATTTCATTTGATCTCATAAATGAAACTTCATTCCATCCACATGTTAGTAGCCAGTAGTCTTCTTAGGTGAATGCAATGAATCTTGGGGGAATCTACCTCAAATTGAGTCATTATGCTGGGCGCATGCAAGATTTTTTCAAGCATAATTTCCCATGTTTCAAGCTTCTATAAAAATTAAACCATTCTCATCCTATCCTTTGTGATTACTATTTTTATCAGCCTATTTCTGCCATATGAGCCTTAGTTTTCCCATTCCATCATCACCATTGTCTTGGTCAATCATACACTTTCACTTGTTTGTTTTACCCTTGCCCGGGGAACATCTACGATGAGTGGTCTTATTAGCCATCCTCTTGACCTCTGCGTGTTTTGAGAAGTTCCATCATGACCGGAACTAGTTGCTACCCTTTATACCACTTGTTCCTCCAAGAGGAGTCCTCTTTCATCTCTTTTCAAACTCCCAAAATATGAAAAGATGGTTGAGCACTTGTCTTTTCGAACTCATTAAAGTAAATGAAAATATGTCTACTCAATATAAGTTTAACCCTTTTCCAAACTGAGATAGACTACTTACAAAAAGGGAATACCTTAGTTAAACATGGCTAAGAGGTTCTCTTGGGTATTGTTTTCTGCCTTTTCGAACTACGGACTATCTACGAAAAGGAACATCTGGAGTTTTATTTTTCACCTCTTTTTCAAACTCTCTAAACATGAAAAAGATGTTGAGTTTTCACCTTCACTGGACTCGTTAAAACTTCAAATAGCGATGGACTTGTCGTTCATGATGGGACCAAACTACTCCTTCTCTGGGTTCGTTAAATATTCTCGATGGATTCATCTAAAGGATGAACTTACAGATCAAGCATATGTTATCTTCCTCAAGCTTGATAAGAAATAAAGAGGTACTAACTAGTATGGTTGGGGAAATTGGGAAAACAGGGTACTCCATTTGTTAATGGCAATGAGTCGCTCTTAAACACGAAACTTTTCCACTTCATCTCTATGGCTATTGGGTTGGAAAATGTCCTTTTCTGTTGGTTTATCATACTATTTCAAAGCCTCCAATTTTTATTTTGGTTAAATGTTGCCAAATCCATTTCAATGTCGTTGTTATGTTCAAGAGAATTCATTCAATTAATATCTACTAAAATACTCTTAAGCCCTCATTCTATGTCTGCCTTTCATGATCCAATTTTGTATCACATTTTGATCATTTTGTCTCAAATCATGATACCCATTTTGTGTCATTGATGGGGGATACATCAAGACCCTCCTGCGACGGGTTGCTTCCTATCGACATCAGCTCATTATCCAGGATTTTGACTTAGAAACAACCCATTGGTACCTTGGTTCGTCCATACATCAATGGCAAGTTTCCTCACTCTTGGTGACAGGTTTACATCATTATACTTCGACCAAAAGATTTTGTGTGGTGTTTGACATAAACTCATTTATTCACACCATGTGGATTGTACTACAGTACCTTGAGATCCATTAACATCATCGGTGGTTTCTCTCATGTCTGTTAACACCTTACATTATTGGTCAGTAATCAGATGGTGTCTACCATGTTTGACTCCATCTCATTGATTCACAAGGTTAGACTTATACATTGATTGGTCTTATGAACGAGATAGAAGACCTCGGATCTAGTTCATCCATCCGAGTTGCGATTTCAAGAGTAATACAAGATCACAATGTATGATGGTTATGATCATACAAGAAATCATCTACCCATGGGTCCACCATCAATCATCCGTGAACGTGTCTTTTGGTCATTGAACATGTAATGATTAGCTTATGTGTTGAGTATGGGTATGCCTCCCTCAGTAAATATGTCTTGTTGTAAATGTATTATAATAAATGATGATATCGTTAATTTTTCTTGATCCCAAATTGTCACAAGGTAAATCACTTTGGTCATCAGTTATCATTTCTGAATTTGTGCTTTAGGGGGAAATCTGTTATAGGCCATTTTGTCACATATGGTCAATAGGCCTTCAACTAGATCAATAAACATCCTTTGACCTCTTTTTCATCATCCTTGCAAAAATCCCTAAGCATGACTCATTCTAATCCATGAGTTTCTGCCTGAAAACACATTGTTTTAGTCATTTTAAGGACCAACGCACCCTAGCCTCTTACTAGTCAGCGTTGACTACCAGGTTTCCCTACTATGCACCTGCACTAATCACCAGTAGGTTTTCCAGTTTGGGGGTGCACTAATTCTAGAAATTCGGGAAAAAGAGAAAGAATCTCGAAGCTCCATCTTCCAGAAGCTTCTAGGATCTGTTGTAACCATTTACCTCAGATAAAATTCTTGAATTTTATCATATCCTACCTTGGATTTTTCATCCCTTATCCCTTGAGCTCATCCTCCCATAAAGAGTGGATCTCAAGCCTAGATTGGTAAAATGATAAGAATTCATGAACTACCTCCTTCACCTATATATCTATTGGCATCCATAGGCAAGCGATTGGATTTTGGAGAGTGATTATACCCTTATGTTTTTTATGTGAGAGACATATTTCTGTGCATTAGGGTGATTATAGGTGCACTTTGTGACAAGGAAAGGACAAGTCAATTTGGAGGAGCTCTTCTACAAGATCGACACCTATTTTTAGTTGTAACTCACTCCATTTCTATTCATGCAAAGATTTATTTGTTTTCCTATATATGATGGTATGCTTTCTTACATTTCAATAACATGTTTATCTATTGAATAAAGTGATTATATGATGTTGCATATATTTTCTGGATCATTGGCTTGTGTTATCTGACTATGCAGATTCTAATAATAGCAATTGGAGCTAGGATTGAAGCATTCAAGCCAAAGAAGGCATGAAGCATAGATTCTAGGTAGACTTCATCCTGTTATCTATTTACTTTAAGGAAAACATTGTTCCTTTTGTCTTTTTGTTATTATAGGTCATTCCACCAAGCCTAGGGAAGATACTTTTGTCTGCAATCATAGATTCTGCATAACACCCAATGCTCCACGACCTCAGCATATTATTCCACCACCTCCCACTAAAGAATCACATTTCGTTGATGGTGTGATTGGTTCTGCTAGTCAAAAAATAGTGATTAAACTATTTGGTTCATCTCCTCCTCTGGCTACTCAAAACCCATCCTTTGCTACTCTTGTGACTACTTCCGATATTAATGCCATTCAATCTATGAAAGGAAAATCTCAACAACCTAGAAGTAAGAAGAAAGGAAAAGGAAAGAAGAAGAAATATAATCCTTTGAAAGAAAAATAAAATAATCAGTCTCCTAAGGACAAACGAAAGCCTTCTTATCCTTTCCTTATTTGTAATGAGGAACATTTTACTTGGACTATTCCAATTAGGCAAAATTTAATCAATTCCTAAATTCGTCATCTAACATGCATGTTGTTATAAGAAATACCTTTCCCAACTAAGAGATGAATATGGTCGAAAAATATCAATCTTCCTCTTCCCAGGTTATGATGTTATATTACACCAAACATAGAAACGAGATCATGGTGGGTACGAGGAATAAAGACTATCGTAACCTGAATCCCCCTCCTGGTAAGGCTAATGATCAACTCACTAGTTCCCTTCGGATCCTTCTCCAAATTTTTTACCAACTGAATTAACCATTAATCCTCATAAAGGAATTATTCACAAATCAATAGTCAATCCTCATACGAGAGCCATAGAAAACTACAATATAGTTGAGGAATTGTCCCCAAGCTCCTTTTGTGTCAACTCTCGAGGTATTGCAGAATTGTCCTGCCAAAAAGAGGTCTTTAATTATAGATATTGGAGGCATAGATCCTTCGGCTTCGAGTCTTGTAGTCTTTAATCATGAGAATCATACTCCTAAACTTCCACCCCATTTGGCTTTCATGATCCAGGTTGTTGTTTGAAGTAAAACTATCCATCAACAATTGTGGACGAAGGTGCTTCAACTTATAGCATTTACCTTTCCTATTGGAAAGCTATTGGTTCTCCACAACTTGATCAGTCACCCACCACTCTTAAATATTTTGATGGAAGGGGTTTCAAACCTTACAAAATTTTGAATACATTTCAAGTAGAATTATCTGGAAAAACAGTTTCAGTAAAAGTTGAAGTTATAGATGGACCTTTGTATTATAATCTCTTCCTAGGTCGCACATGGATTTATTCCATGACAATTGTCATCTTGACCTAGTTTAGGATGATTTATTTCCCTAACTATGGAGGCATTGTAGCCATAAATTACCTTAACTTTTTTTCCAATAATTCTCAAACTACTAGAAACATTCCACTCGTGAGCGAATCCCCATAGTCTTATCAACATGTTGGCATAGGAATATTGAAATATTCCTCTTTGATGGGAACTTTCTTGCTCCCTCCTCATGAAATTCCAAATCTGGTTGCCTTTGTTAATATGATTTCCTCTTGTACTATTCCATATGATCCTTGGATAGTACCATACATTTAGTGATTGTATGTTGCTTAGCCCTGTATTTCCAATGTTGATATGAAGCCATCTATTCAGCCTGTTTGGCACATTCTGATTTCAATTCCTCCATATATTGGGTTGACCATTCCCAAGATTTTGGTTCATCTTCTGACCCTTTCATCAGTACATTCTTTGTTGACGAAATCATCATGGAAATCATGATGTCAGATGATTCACCATGAGATGATAACCATCATCATTCCTCTTTACCTGAAACCCTTGAAAATAATCTTCAAGATTTTTATTCACCCAATATTAGTGAGACATTTAAGGATTCCATATCCATTCATGATGTCAATTTTGATAAGAACGTAGTGAATATTGAAGAGAGAATTCCTCTTGATATTTCAATTAAACCTGGAGTTATCAAAAAATGTCCATATTTGTGCATCTTGTTCTCTTGATGAGGTCAATATTTATAAAGCCATTTTTCAAGAATTTCGTGACATTTTAACCTTGACATATGAAGATATGTAAAGTATTGATCCAAATATCATAGTACATGAGATCAAAACTTATCCAAAATTTAAGTTAGTTCAGCAACATTTACATCCAATTCACCCTAAGAAAGTTGTTTCAATTAAAGCTGAGGTTGAAAAAAAATTCATGTTAGATTTATTTACCCAGTTCCTCTCACTGATTGGGTCTCAAACATAGTCCCTATGATGAAGAAACAAGGAATGGTTTGAGTATTCATCGACTATCAGGATATTAACATGCTTGTGGCAAAGACAACTACCCAACCCCGTTTATCGACCAAATTATTGTTGATTGTGCTAGAAGCGAATTTTTTTATTTATGGATGGTTCTTTTGGTTACAATAAAATCAACATACTCGCATCAAACCAACATAAGACTACATTTATTTTCCATGGGGCATGTTTTCCTATCAAAAACTCCCTTTCGGTTGAAAAATGTTTGTGCAACTTTCCATAGGGCCATGAATTATGACTTCCATGATATCGAGCACATTGTAGAACGTTATTTGGATGATTTACCTGCCCACTCCAAACATTGTGAGGATAATCTGACGCATCTCAGAGCTATTTTCCTACATTGTCAGCATTACAATATCAGATTAAATTTGCACAATGGTGTGTTTTGTGTCCAATCCGGCAGACTTCCTGGCTTCATTGTGTCGAAGCAAGGAATATGCAACAATCCATTCAAAGTATAGGAAATCCTTGATTTTCCTACACATTCCTCACTAGTTCAGTTACAATGCCTCCAAGGTAAGGCTAACTTTATATGGATATTTGTCCCGAACTATGTAGAACTTACGAAAGGATTTCCTCTCCTATTGAAGAAAGGAGTTCCCTTCCATTGGAATTATACAACCCAAAAGGCTTTTAATGCCTTGAAATTTGTCCTAGTTAGAGCATTATTATTGTATCCCCCTTACTACCAATGCAACTATTTCATGTACCTCGTTGTAGTTGTTACCACCATTGCTATGGTATTGGTCCAAGAAGATGACCTAAGGAACGAGCATCCAATCTTTTATTTGAGTCGAAACTTAAATGACATTGAAACTAAATAAACTCATGTCAAAAACTTAGCTTTGGAAGTTGTGCAAGTTCTCCGTATATTTTGCCATTACATTTTGCTTCGAAAGACTATGGTTATTTTTTATTGCAACCTGATGACATACATTTTGTCATGACAATTTTTGGGGGGGGGGAATACTTTAACCAGATTGTTATTCTCTAGGAGTTTGATTTGGAATTCATCAAATCCAAATCTAAGAATTCTTTAGTCTTCGATGAACTGATATGCGACCTTCCCTCATCCGAGACCGAGTCTACATCTGACGATTCCATTCCTGATGAGTCATTGTTTTTTATTGATTCATCCGATCCTTGGTATGGAGATATCATTATCTATCTCTAGACCCAAAATTTTCACCTAATACCTCTCACTCTGATCAATGACACATTTGATACCATGCTCGAAATTATATTATACTTGGTGACACTCTCTATTGTCGTGGTGCCAATACAATATTTAGATGGTGCCTCACTCATGAGGAGGCTAAGAAAGATTTGAATGAATGTCATGTTGGAGCATGTGGTGGACATATGTCTAGGTATGCGACCACCCAAAATAGTTTGCGATCCAGTTACTTTTGGCCAACCATGTTTTGAGATTGCATCCTTGTTGTCCATAAGTGTCATGCTTTCCATATCTATGATCGTAAAGCTCGTGCTCTACCTTTTCCTATGCATCATGTTATCATTGTTGGAACCTTTGCAAAATGGGGAATTGACTTCATGACTTGTAACCCTCACTTAGGAACGGGGCATGCTTACATTATTTTGGCTACATATTATTTGACCATATGGGCTAAAGTGATGCCTACATACACATTGGCGAAACAACTACATTATTTCTTTTCAATCATGTCATTGCCAGATTTGGTGTGTTGTAAGCTATCTTTATATACCATGGTCAACATTTATAGAACCACATGATGTTTGAACTTATTACCAAGTTGGGCTTTCAACATGATAGCTCAACTCCTTATTACCCACAAATCAATGGGCAAGTAGAATCCATTAACAAGGTTTTGAAAACAATGTTGCAGCGCATGATAGGGATTCATAAAATGAATGGGCACCTTATTATTTTTTCATCTTTATGGGCATATCGGACATCTATCCAAACTGAAACTAGATTTACACCCTTTCAGTTGGTGTATGGTCTAGAACAACTCCTTCCCATCGAATGTGAGATTCCATATTTAAATATTTTTTTGAGCTTCTTCCCACAACTTCCATAGAAGAAGAGCATTTTTTTCATCTAACATGCTTAGATGAAACCTAGCGTGATGCTGCAAAGTCCAATGAGGCCCACAAGAAACGCATCAAAGCATAGTATGATAAAAATGCTAAGCCTTGTGCCTTCTGAGAAGGTGACCTAGTTCTTTTGTATGACCAGGAATTGATAAGTTAGGGGATGGGGTGATTGAACCGATGTTGCTAGGCCCGCATATAGTCAAATGTGTACTTGCGAAAGGGACTTATGAGCTCATTGATTTTGATGGAATCCCTTTAGCTCATCCTAGAAATTGGTTGTACCTTAAAAAATACTATGACTAGATTACCTTTGCATAGTCGTTGTGTACATATTGTATAGGTGTGTTAGTGTGTTTGTGGTCTGTTTCCTATAGAGTTTCCTACCGTCTCTATTAATATTGAATTACATTAATTTGTAGATGTTGGCATTCCCTCATCCATATGTTGGTTATGTTGATGGTGCTAGTCGTAGTACTCAGAATCTTTCCTCCGCAACATGGGCTATTTATGCTCCAAATGGCAAGTTAGTGAGTTTACAATGGATTTGTATCATTTTCTCAATTAATAATATTGTTGAGTATAGCATAGTTATAGAACTATTGTCTAACACTATTTCACATGGAATTTTCCATTTGATGGTTAGAATTGATTCACAACTCATAGTACTACATATTATCAATGTCTATTCAGTATGAAGTCCAATTATGTTACATATGTTTTTAAGGGTTCACCTTCTAGAACGAAATTTTGATTACATTTAGTATCAACATATTCCTAGAAGTCTTAACACATTAAATGATGCATTATCCAATTATGTTTTAGACAAAATTTTGCAACATATGTAAAAATTTCAATCAAAGATTACACATTGAACAAGAAAATAGGGCAAATAGGAAACATTGATAGATAATTGTATATATAGAGTTTGGTTTTACAAAAACTATGTATGAAAAACATATGGCCACACAGCCTATAATATTAAAATACATGCAAACAAAATATGTCTCTAAGGCCTCCAAGTATACTAGTCTCAATTATGATCGTGATAACACACAATCACATGGGCAACCTTGCACAACAACTGACTGACGCGATTTGGCACATCAAAAGTGTATCATTGAAAATGCACAGGGATCTCATTGACCCTATTTTCTGGCACACTATGGATCAAACCCTCAACATGGCACTCAAACTCAGCAAGAGTCTCATATATGTTGAGATCTTGCATCTCCTAGTTTGACCCTGTAGCAACTCCAATAGGTGCAAGTTGCAGCTCTCCCCATCCCTGAAGATATGATGAGCCTACTAGTCCTACTGGTCCAATATTTGCATGTGAAAACCAATAGTTAGTCTCTGATACATTTAAAAAAAAAATTGTAAAATCCCAACAAAAAAAGACATTCAAAATGACATTGTTTTACCTATATCACCCCATTGCTCACCTTCAGGTAAAATGAGCTCTAGGTCTCCTCGGAAATTATCTTTGGCATATGGATAATCCTCAATCATGATAAATTGTACCCACATCCATCGGAAGAAAGTAGGAGTGAAACTCATCGTAGATGCACCCCCATGTCGAGACATGAGATCCACCCATTGCTTCATTCATGGAACTCTAAGACTTGGAAGCTTGAGCGAAATGTGTTGAGGAAGAAGTAGTGGTATCCTCTCTAGAGAAAATGATATCATAATAGAACCATATCCAAAGTTCTTCAGTCACCCATCCTTTTCTCTGTTGAGTTGTTCCTTCAAATTTTCCAACACCCCCTCACTCTAGTTAAACACAGTAGGTTCTATGCATTCCAATGCATATTTCATTTGGGACTTCGTAGCCAAATGAAAAGTGGTGTTGTCAACCAATCGAATGATGATGAAAAGGATTGTCCTGAGAGGAATTTGAATCTCATCCTTAATCTCTATCTTTCCATCCTTTGTTGGTTGAGAATGGGGTATAAAGTGCACAATTATGTAGTCCTTGACAGTTTCACCACCCCTTCTCATGCCAGATAATGAGATAGGAGCTCCTCCCAGAGACAACCCTATAAGAAAATACATATCCTCTACCTCTATCGTGATTATATGTTCTCTGTTCTTGAAGCATTGACCTTGAATGTCCCATACCATGATTAGATTTTCCATGAACTCAAGTTCATCTCTGATGCTTGGGGTCGAGAAAAAATTGAGTCCACAATTTCCTGAGGCTTTTATTGTTGTCGGGTCATTGGCAACATCTGAATCTTGGAACTCATGTTCTCTTTCCCTCCAGATTAGAACCATTTTTACTCCAGTGAATTTCTGTAAAATCATAAGAAAATCACTTGGAATTAGTCTTGTGGAAAAATTTGAGATAAATCTAGCTCAAAAACATTAAAAAAATTTATCCAATTGTGCCCATCGCACATGCCTTTCAAGGGAAAAACCGACCCAGCACACTCTTCCTTATTGGCAGGTGCGTTGGTTTTCTCTTCCCATTGTGGATCAAGTAGACCCCAATGCACCTTTCAATACAAACAGCGTGTGATGGGCCTAGGGAAAATATGTAGACCCTAAAATGTTGAGAACTCCCAAAAAATTGCATGAAATGAAAAATAGAAACCGTGAAAAAGGAGAAAATGGACAAATCTCCTACCTAGAACTGACAACACTAGAAATGGTCCATCGGATTGGCTACAATAACCTACTGAAGTTTAAGGGTAAAATGTACTCAAATCTCATTCACAAGAGGTAAAATGAAAATGGTAAAAATGTTTTTATTTTTTCCTATTTATGGTCAATTTAATTATTATTTTATTCTATTTTTAATATTTTTGACCTAATTTTACCATATAGCATATATTTTTAATCTTTTGTGATGTTCTAATTAGGTTAAAGGCTAATTGAAGGATAAGATATAAATTTTAAGTTCAATATAGGTCATTTTTTATGAAAGAACACACTTTTATCACTTTTTCGGGCTCTGTAAAAAAATGAAAAAGGAACCCCTTGGAGTCCTCTTTCAACTCTTTTCAGCCTCCTAAAACATGAAAATATCATTGAGCACTTGTCGTTTCAAACTCATTAAAGTAAATGAAAATACATCTAACCAGTATAAGTTTAACCCTTTTCTCGACTAGGACAGCTTATTTACGAAAAATGAATACTTTAGTAGAACATTACTAAAAGGTTCTCATGAGTATCTTTTCTTTCCTTTCCAGATTCAAGAGACCAAATTTACGAAAAGGAACCTTTGGAGTTTTATTTTTCTCTTCTTTTTAAAACTATCTAAACATGAAAAAGAGGTCGAGCTACAACTTCGTTGGACTCATAAAATCATCAAACAACGTTGGACTCAACGAACATGATGGAACCAAACCATTCCTTCTCAAGACTCACTAAATATACTCAGAAGGATTCATCTAAGGGATGAACTTATAGATCAAAAATATCTTATCCTCCTCAATCTTGTCAAAAATAAAGATGTACTGATAAAAAATGGTTGGGGAAATTGGGAAAATGAAGTAATTAACCTATTAATGGCTGCAAGTCGCTCTTAAACATGACACTCTTTCACTTCATCTTCATCACTATTGGGCTGCGAAATATGCTTACCTCTTTGGTTAACCACACCATATTAAAAGCCTTTGTAATTGGTTTTTCCAACTCCATAAAGTGTCATCGATATGTTCAAGAGAATTCTTTCACTTCACATATTCTACAATATTCTTAAGCCTTCATTCATGTATTCCGCTCCTGAACTAGCTCTGTATCAGCATCATTCTATCTCAAATCTTGATACCTATTTCATTTCTTTGATGGGGGATACATCAAGGCCCCTTCGAGACAAGTTTTTTTTTGTTGACATCAGGTCATTATCTAGGAATTTGACTTAGAAACTCCTTTTAGTACCTTGGATCTTACATACATCAATGGAAAGTTTCCTTACTCTCGGCGACAACTCCTCAACATTGGCCTTCGACTAGAAGATTTTGTGTGGTGTTTAACTTTAGCTCATTCATTCACACCACATAGATTGTACTATATTGCCTTGAAAGCTATTATCATTATTGGTGGTTTCTCTTGCATCTATTAACAACTTGCATCATTGGTTGGTAATCAGATGGTGTCTACCATGTTCAACTCCAACTCATTTATTTGCATGTTTAGACTCATACTATTTAGTGACAAGGTAGAATACCCAAGATCTAGTGCCATCCATCAGGGATGCGATTTTAGGATTCATATAAGATTACAAAATATGATGGCTATGATCATTCAGACAGTCATCCAAGTATGGGTCCACATTCTATCATCAGTGGATGAGACTTCTTGATCTTTGTAGATGTAATATTGGCTTATATTCTGAGCATGGATATGCCTCCCTCAGAAATGATATCATAATGATAATATGTATTGTAACAGATGATGATCTCGACCAATTTGCTCTTGATCCATACTTGTCACAAGGTAAAGCACTTCACTCCTCGACCAATACTTAGTAATAATATTTTGTTAATAATATTATTCAACCACTGCTTTTGACTTCGTACTTTAGGGGGGAATTTGTTACAAGTCATTTTTTCACATCTGCTCAAAAGGCTTGAAAACCAAATCAATCAACATCCTTGAACACTTTTACATTATCCCTTTGAAAAGACCTAAGCATCACCTCTCCAAAAAGTATGATTTTCTGGGTCAATCAACTCAAAAAATATTTTTAGCCCTAATGCACACTGCATACCTATCGACCTAAAATGGTTGCAAGTTGCATAACTGAGCAACTACACTAATCAGCGCATGTTGCTCTACTTTGCAGGTGTGATGGTTCTTAATTTTAGGAAAATTAAAAAATATTTCTGAATCTTCTCCTTCCAAAATATTCTAAGGTGGTTTTAACCATTTACCATGGATAGAGATCTCGAATTCCTATTTGATCCTACTCTAATGGTCTTATCACTTATCCCTAGAGTTTATCTTCCCTTATATGTGGATCTCAAGCCTAGATTGGTAAATCCTAAACTACCACTTTCACCCTATAAATTTACTACCTCCCATAGAGTCTGGGTTAGCTTTTGGAGATTACTAGCTCCCTCATGCTCTACTTTGAGTTTAAGGAATCACCATCCATTTATGTATTAGGGTTGAGTGTGAAGGTTTGATTTGTCGTAAGGAAGGACAAGACAATTGGGGAGACATCTACAAAGTCAGCATCTATAAATGGTTGTAATTATCTCCTTCATTTATTAATACAAAAATCATTATGTTTTCCTATACTTGTGTCATGTGAATGCTTACGTATTCCAATTCCATGTTGACTCATTGATTAGATACATTGGATTATGTTGTGTGAATATTATAGTTCTCTTGCTTGTTTTATTCATTGTTGCAAGTTCCATTTACAGCGCATGGAGCTAGGGTTGGAGATTACAAGCAAGGAGAGCAAGAAGAATTACTACAGATTCTAGGTAGGTCTCTTTTCTGTATTCTAATCTATCTAAGGAAAACATATATATTTTTCCTCTATGTTACTCTAGATTAGACCACTAGATCTAGTGAGTTCATTTTTTCCGCAGAAGTGAATTTTCCACATAACACTACTAATAAAAATTATTTTTGTTCTTTTTTATTTTACATGAAATACATTTTGATAAAGTAAAATTATGAAGATTGGTCCTAGTTACATTTTTCAACACTCCCTCTTAACTAGGGAGGTATTCATAATTACACAACAAGATACAAGGATACTCTCAAATTGAAATATTCTCACAAGAAGAGTTTAGATTGATAACCATCATCATAATAACCAGCTTTGTCAATTACAAAATAGCAAGGCCTTGACTGAAAAGCTCTAACTCTCCACTATATTAGAGCACAACGATGGGAGGCATACATTTGTACACCATTACCGCTACATCTCAAGGCACATACCCCTTTGGATGTTCGCCAGGTATGTCCTTACAAGACTATTCTTATATTAGATTCCCAATGATCAAAGAATATCGGTCCTCATCAACACTACTAATTATCCTGTATAACCTACCTTATCCTCAAAGTCCTCGGTATTACTATCTTGGATTCCCAATCCTCAAGGAGTATCAGTCCCAGATGCTTATCCAATCCTCCATTCTCCCTACCAATTACTTCACTAGACTTACGGTTGCTAGTCTTGGCCTATTGCATGACACATGGAGAATACAGTGTCCACCATCACTACCTCTCAACTAGGGAGACATAACCACAAGCTTCTCTCAGTCATCATCTACTCATTCTTTCATGGAGATATTAGTAATAGTTTGTAGGGCTTCTTGACTCCTAATAGCATCACATCGTATCTAACTTTGAACTTCATGGAACTTAACAATATTCTTGCAGCATTGTCATCAAATGGCTCATCTATTATCTTTAAGGATCCAAACTTCCTCACAGTTGATAGAACAATCCTTATTCCTTACATAAAAATATAAATAAATAAAACAAAAAGAATTCCCTCGTGCTCTTCCAAGTCATCATACGCTTTGTCCACTCAATCCATGTGCTTCCAAATCGAATCAAATAGTTTTTGGTACAATATCATCAAACAAGTTATCTCAACTACTATATTTCTAGCCTCTTCACATACTTCTTCAATATATCCTTTCGGGAGTCCAAACCATATCCCATAATTATTAGAGTTTCCAAATCACAATAGCCTCTAGTCAAGGTGTGGGATTCTTCATGTTAAATTCTTGTTGCTTGCTCCCTCTAAGGTCAATATTCCTTTGCATGGTCTATCTTCATATTGCAACAGAGCCTTGCTTCATGCTCTTTAAGCTTTCAATAATCAATCAATGTTTTCATGTAATGAACCAATCAATTGTTGGGACAATGATATCAAAACTCTTCTACTTCTTACCAATGGGCTTGTCATCTTCTCTTTTGATCATAAAATTCTCGAGATTTTTTGTCAAAATTCAAGTAGTATTTTATTTATTCACGATCTACTTCCTCTTTCTAGCTGAGATCTTATTCTCTTTTAAACCTTGCTTTCATGCTACCATCTAATTGACTTCTTTTGATGCATACTCTCTTTTTGTCTTTGTGCTTTGCTACATTCTTCCAAATCTTCCATCTATTAGTCAAGCTTAGATAGATCTTGTCTTGACTTGCAATCTTTGTTAGAAGACTATGAAAGAACAAAAGGGAAAAGTGCATAGACAAAATAGAAATAGTGATAATTAAATAAAGTAGATATAGAATACTTATCCTTTGGGAAGATTCATCTCCCTCTTAATCAATTCTTGTCTTCACATCAACATGATATTATTCCTATCATTCTCAAGATCTAGGTTTTCTTCTTACAATGGAAACAATTGGTTAGGGTTTCTATTTCTATGGTTTTCTAACCCAAATCTTAGCTATGGTTTACGAAACTCTATATCCTCCATAGTCACAAAGATTTGTTATTCAAGAATTGAAATACTTCTACAAGTAAACTCCAAAACCATAATGATACTATTGACATGCCTTTTCATTCCTTGCTCACAAGACCTAGTCTTCATATGAAATGAATTACTATAAAAAATATATATATTATTCATGGTATCTAATATAAATTTATGCAGACCCTATTTTTATATTTCAAATGATCATTACCATGACCTAGTGAATGAAATTCACACAAAAATAATACATACCTCTACATTCTTACCTTACCTCTTCTTTATAAAGATTTGGTCCTTTGTTTTGTCTTTAAGTGCCAACTTTATTCAACAAAGGTGCTTTAATTTCTTTAATCACGAAAAATTCATTGAGTTGACTGCTTTATCTTAGTCCCTTTCAAATAGGTTGGCTTAATTGATGTAATATATCCTTCTATCATGAATTGGAAGGAAGGTAATGTAGCTTAGTCCTTCATCCTTCAAGCAAGGATATGAACCACAGAGACATCTTTGATCTTTTAGATAAGTTGGCTTCATGGTGTTGGACATAATAGTAAGATGGGGGTGAATCAGTATCATCAATAAATGATTTTATTTCCTAAACAGATCTATATACGCTACTTCAAAGTAGTGATCTAGCATTTACACACGACTGTGCTTAAAGAAACTAGCATATATGTAGAAAACTTCTGATTTAGACAATTTATCATGTGTTGAACTTAGACTAGTATATCAGAGATTTATGAGATAGTGCAATAAAATCAAAATAAATCATCACACATAAGCAACACACATGAACACCAAGATTTAAGGTGGAAACCCAATGTGGGTAAAAACCACCTGTTGTTGTCGTCTCTGTCTTCTTTTAATAATAAGAAAATTTGTTTACAATCTTATATTGGTGTAGACTCATACCAGTATGCAGGCACACACCTGTAGAAGGCTACAACCTTCTCTCATTTTCTTGTTGCTACTAGAAGGGAGCTAACCCCTAGCTCTTGTATTAGCCATTATGTTTACTAGTATGTAGGTGCCAACCTACAGAAAACTCCACTCTTCCACCATGGACCACGTTTCATGAATTTTTCAGACTGGATACTCCTGGAACACAACACCACAATCTGAAGGCCACGTTTCATCAAATTTTCACACTAGACCCATCAAATATTTTAAACTTAATCTACATCAACCAATATTCAATTAATCTGAACAATCAGGTTACTAACACCAGAACACTGTGTTGAACCCAAAACCCTACATCATCATTCAGAACCAACGGTAACCTCAAAAATCATGCATTAGAGTGTATACGCTACTTTGTTGAGCCCAAACTGCGTGTATACACTCCTTCCTTTAACCCAACCTGCGTATATCTCTAAAGATACTGAATCATAAACTTCTAAACCACAAACTGTACCAATCAGTGACATTCTAAAGATCTACTGTCATATTACAGAGTTCAAAACAGATAGCAATATGGATCACCCTTCCTTATCAATCAATCAATCAATTAGACTCAATTTTCTTATACATTCAATTCTACGTTCAGGTCTAAGAAGACACCATTGACAGATAGCAGTAAAACAACAGAATCTGATCAGATAGATCAGTTATATCTAAAAATAAGTTTTCCTTTTGTATATGCTACTTGAAAGAACTGAACCTGCATGTACACACTCTTTGGTCGATACGAACCTGCGTACAGATCTGCAAATTTTGACTCAGAACTTTGTTGCAATTCCAGACTTTAGACAAACCCAGATCATGATAGATAATGAATAGGACAGGCGCAAAACATCAAATCTGGTCTCAACCAATATCATATCATTCAAGAATAAGCCATTTCAAGTCTCTTGATTCCTGATCCAATATTGAACTCAAGGTGCACATGAATATTTCAGATCCAGTCCCAAACATAACCCTGCAACATAAAATATACTTCGAATAGAAGTATTCCTTAGAATCTTATTTCTTGCACATTTGGCCTAATGATCTTCTCCTCCTTATATACTCTTAGGCCTTTCTCAATACCTTTGACTAAAACCACTTAGGGCCAATACCTTGGATCAAATACCTAGGTGAATACCTTGGACCAAATACCTCGACAAAATACCTTAGACCAAAAACTTAGTTTTCCAACATGTATGCGCTTTTCCTCTTGTGAAAGTGTGTGTATACATTATATGATCCTTTTGTTTTGTTAACCCGCGTGTATACGCTCCTTGGCCAAATTGAACCAGTATATACCTCTCTTTCTTCATTCTTTGGAGTCTGATCTGTAATCCTTTGTTGTTGACCTACTGCACTATGAACTATCATCTGAGTGAGTTGCCATCAAGGACAACACCTGTATCATAATGCCAACAATATCCCCCTTTGGACTTGATGGCAACAATAACACCAAGACACTCTACCCCTTTGACATCAAGGGCAAAGGATGGACCAAGATATTCTCTCTCTTTGGCATACATTATGTTATTCATGCTCCCCCTGAGTACATGTTGAATTCTTTGATTGATCTCCCCTTTGTACATGCTGAGATGCATTGAAACCATCCATGCTCCCCCTAAGCACAAGCAGAGTCTGCAGAAATATTCGCCAAAGAATAACATGACTCTATAACTCAACTATATGAGTATGACCTTCCCATCACCAATGGCTCATACATACATCCATCTCCCAACTAAGTGGGGATATACCAAATAGTTATACATGACATAAATAATAAATATTACATCATCCATCCCATGCAAATTAGGGATACCAATTACATCATTTGTCCAAGAGGACTCATTCAAATGTATGAGAAGACATATCACACCCTAGACTTTTACATGACTTAAGCAAAAAATGGTATAAATATCTGAAGCCATAGCTAGACTCAGTAACCATAATGCCAACAATGTTGAATGTATGTGAAGGCTAATGCTCCCCCTAGACCTGTGCTACATGTGCATTGTTATAAATTCAATGATCAAGGCATCTTTGTCAGTCAGATAAAATTTAATGAAAAAAGCATATCAATAGACAGTGATCATCAATATCAGACAGAGCACCCATATCAGAGTCTGCATCAATGTTTTTCTTGTCTAAAAAACATATACGCTCCTTGACCCATAGAAACCCGCGTGTGTACACGACTATACTTCATGAAACACGCTTATAATAACCTTTCTCTGAAAAAATTGGATTTAACAGCAGGATGATGCACCAACTACTCCCAGCTTTTGTTGAGATATTCAAATGTTTCTCTGGGCAGTGGTTTAGTAAATATATTAGAACCTTGTTCTTTGGAGGGAACATAATCCAATTTGACATTTTGTTCAAGAACTTGTTCACGTAGAAAATGGTACTTGATGGGGACGTGCTTGGTATTGGAGTGCATGACTGGATTCTTTGAAATATTGATGGCACTTGTATTATCACATAGAATGGAGATAGGTGGAGTACATGTGATATGAATGTCTTGCAAAGTTTTCATCATCCAAAGTAGTTGTGTGTAGCAAGATGCAGCAGCCACATATTCTGCTTCAGCTATAGATAAAGCAATTGAACTTTGTTTCTTTCTAAACCAAGACACTAACCTGGAACCCATATAAAATGCACCACCACTAGTGCTTTTTCTATCATCAACACTTCCTGCCCAATCTGCATCTGTATATGCATGAAAGTAAGATCTGCATTTCTAGGATACCATAAACCAAAGTCCTAAGTTCCTTGAAGATATTAGAAAATTCTTTGGACTGCCTGAAGGTGTGATTCCTTTGGATTTGCATGGAATCTTCCAACTATTCCTACTGCATGCATGATGTCGGGTCGGGTACCTGTTAGATAAAGCAGACTACCAATCATGGATCTGTAAGTTGGTTGATGTACTGTTGTTGATTCATCATTTGAGCTAAGACTACATCCTATTACCATTTGGGTACATACAGGTTTAGAATCTTCCATTCCGTACTTTTTCAAGATCTGTTTGAGATATTTGGTTTGTGACAGAAAAATACCATCTTTAGTTTGTTGAACTTGTAGACCAAGAAAATAGGTAAGTTCACCAAACAAGGACATTTCAAATTCTTGTTGCATTACTGAAGCAAAATTCTGACTCATGGATTCTTCATTGCTACCAAAAATGATATCATCAACATAAACAATAATAATTAGCAATTTATCAGTTTCAATCTTTGTATATAGATTGTTATCTGCAGAACCTTTTGTAAAACCTTGTTGGTGTAGATATTTGTCAAGGCGGTAATACTAGGCCCTTGGAGCCTGTTTTAGACCATAGAGAGCCTATTTGAGTCTACATACAAGTTTTGAATCATTTCCAAGAATGAATCCTTCTGTCTGTTCAATATAAACTTCTTCTTCTAAATCTCCATTAAGGAAGGTTGATTTTACATCCATTTGGTATACTTTGAATTTCTAAAATCTAGAAAGAGCAAGAAACATCCTTATGGCTTTAAGTTTGGAAACAGGTGCAAAAGTTTCTTCAAAATCTATACCTTCTTGTTTAGAATACCCTTTACAAACAATTCTGGCCTTGTTTCTAATGACTTCTCCATTTTCATTCAGCTTGTTTTTGAATATCCATTTAGTTCCTATAATATTTTTATCTTGAGGTCTAGGAACTAATTCCCAAGTATCATTCTTTTCAATTTTCTCAAGTTCTTCATCCATGGCCTTGACCCAACATTCATCTTTGCATGCTTCATTTATATTTTGAGGTTCGGTGGAGGATAGTAATGCTAGATAGCTTGAGGTCCCTGTAATAGTTCTTCTTGTCTGAATACCTGCCTCTTTTTCCCCTAAAATTTGAATTTCTGGATGATTTTTCTGAACATACCTGGACAGAGTCTTTTCTTCTACCATTATCTCTTCTTCTGGTGCTTCATTGGTTTCTTCTTCAATATCATTTTGACTTGATGTGGGAAAATAAACCCCATCTTCTTCATATTCTTCTATTGATTTTATCTGTTTTGGATTTTTGCATGCTTCATCAACTACAACAACAATGCTTTCAATAATTTTCCCAAGTCTTTTATTATAACATTTATATACTTTACTTTTGGAAGAATAACCAAGAAGAATACCTTCATCTGCTCTAGGTTCAAGATTACCAAGTTTTTCATCAGTCCTTTTGATAAAAAAATTGCTTCCAAAAACTTTAAAGTATTTTATAGTAGGAGTCTTACCATACCAAAGTTCAGGTGGAGTTTGAGTGCTATTTACCTGAACATTTGTTTTGTTGAGAATAGTCACGGCAGCGAATGCAGCTTCACCCTAGAAGTTTGCAGGAGTTCCAGATTCATCTAGCATAACTCGGGCCATTTGTTGAATTGTTCTGTTCATTCTTTCTACCACACCATTTTGCTGAGGAGTCCTTGTAGTGGAGAATTGCCTTTTTATTCCATGTTGTTCACAAAATTCAAAGAATTCATCTGATGTAAATTCCCCTCCTCGATCAGATTTGAGGCATTTGATTTTTCGATCTGGTTCATTTTCAACCAAAGCTTTGAAGGCTTGGAACTTTTCAAATGCTTCATCTTTATGCTTTAGAAGACCTATCCAACACATTCTAGAAAAATCATCAATGAAAAAAATAAAGTATTCTTCTCCACGAGGTGATTTTTTTTCTTGATGGTCCACATAAATCGTATGGACAAGTTCAAGAGGCTTACTAGTTGACCCTTCTTTTTCCATGAAGTGAACTCTGGTTTGCTTACCGATTTGACATGGTTTGCATGTTGTATTTTCTGGGATGCTGATATCTGGAAGATCACGAATAGCCTTGAATCTGCATGCTTTTCTTATTTGAGAAAAGCTTAGATGTCCCAATCTTCTATGCCATAGCTAGTTTTCATAATTTTTTCTTAGATATCACTGTTGTTGTCCTCCCTTGAGTATGTATAGGTTGTTTGGAGTTCTTGTACCTTTGATCACAGTCTCTCCTATATCAAGCTCATGAACAACACATCCGTTTGATCAAACACAACTTCATTTCCTTGATCACACATTTGACTAACACTCAACAGGTTATGCTTTAAACCGTCTACATACATAACATTTCCATCTTTAACCTTTTCTTTCAAGAAAAAAAAGCCTTTACCTTTTATGACAGCAGGAGTGTCATTTCCAAATGAGACATTCTTTTCCTTTTCTAAGGCATTATATGAGTGAAGTTTTTCTTTGTCACCTGTCATGTGTTTTGAGCATCCACTGTCTATGTACCATTGCTTTTCTTGTCCTTCTACGTACAAGGCTATACCACATCTTTCTGTTTGATATTCTTTCCTTCTCCATATCTTGGGATTTAATGGTGTTTTCTCCTTTTGAGATGTTTGTCGAAATTTGCTCCTGCACTCAGATTCTTCATGACCAAAGTTGTTACAGATTGAGCATTCTATTTCATTTTCAAGAGGAGAAAAGTTATTATAGGAACTTTTATTGATCCTTGTTACATTCCTTTGATTTCGTGCTTCTCTAGTCATGATGGTTTTGGAAGCAACGCATTGAGCAGCTTTGTACCCAAAATTATGACATGACAAACATTGCCCATTAAAGAATTTCCTGCAACTATCGAATCTATTAACCTGGTGATTGTAGTTTCTATTGATATTCATCTCTAGAGTAAATTGAGTATGATTTGCCTGAGGTTGGTTGTGGCTTCTATTCATCCTTGGAGTAAATTGAGTATGATTTACCTAGTGATCTGCTTTATGCCTTTGCTGACGATTGTCATACGGTTCACTGGTCTTTGCTGCATCAAGATAGCTTTTGGTGGAGGTTGACGGCTTCTGTGATTGAGATGCTTCTTCAGTATATCCAAGACCTATCTTTATCAGAGGAGAACGCTAAACATTGATAATTTCATTTAAAGTTTTTGATCCTTTAGCAGATCTAAGATTGAGAGATTTCGTTTTCTCAAGATCCTTTCTTAGACCCACAATCTCACATTCTAGCTTTTCATTGTGTTTTTCCTTTTCAGCAAGTTGGTATGTCAAGGTATCTATAATCATATTCTCTTCTTCTAAAGAGATTTTGAGTTTAGATATTTCTTCATGGAGGTCTTCCTCTTCTAAAGAATCCCAAAAATTATCATTTTCATAAGCCATGAGAAGTCTATAATCATCACTATTAGATAAACCATCACTATCCTCTTCTAAACTATCCCAAAAATCATTGCTATCATAAGCCATGAGAAGTCTGTAATATTTTCCAGTTTCATCTTCATCACTATTAGATAAACCATTGCTATCTTCATGAGTATAGTAACTCCTTTTATTCACAACTTGTTTTCTATTCCCTTTTTCATATTCCTTTCCTTTTTCAAATTTATCTTTATGAGGACATCTGGCAGCATAATGACCAACTCTGCCACAAGTAAAGCATTCGAAAGGTAACTTACCTCTAAACCTTCCAGAACCTTGTTGAAGCTTCTTGACAAAGTTTACCACATCTTCTTCTAAAATATGTCCTGATTCATTGTGTTCTTCCTTTCCTTTTGTTGAAGCTTTAAATGCGGCTTCTCTCATATTTGATGGTCCTCCTTTTCTCATCTCGAAGGTAGTTAAGATCTCGTGAAGCTATGTCATAGTGATATTCTGCAGATCCTGTTTTTCTTCTATGGCAAACACTTTGCATTCAAATTTAGTAGACAAGGATCTCAAAACTTTCTCAACTAAGGTAACTTCCTTAATTTCTTCACCTAGATTCTTCATACAATTGACAACCTCATCTATACATAATAAGTAACTAGCTATACTTTCATCACTATGCATCTTAAGAGTTTCATACTGAATTCTGAGAGTTTGAAGCTTAGCAAGTTTTACCTAAGAGTCTCCTTCGTAGCTCAGAACATTTTTTTCCCATATTTCTATGGCTAATTTGAGCTACATGACTTTGACAAACTCTGATTGTGATTGACATCTTTGGCATTTGTTTCATATTGCTTTTTACCTTCCGCATTTGTAGGAATAGTTGTTGGAAATGTATATCCTCCTTCCATAATTTCCTAGACATTCGTTCCAAGTGATTGTAGATGGGCTGTGGTTCTTATTTTCCAATAAACAAAGTTTCTCCCATCGAAGATTGGGGGTCTGATGGATCCCATGCTTTCTTGATTATTCATGTTGATTGATCTCCCTTCAAGCGATCAAGCTTCTTCTGAAGGACCTACTCTGATACCAATTGTTGGAAATAATACTGAGAGGGGGGTGAATCAGTATTATCAGGTCAATAATTTTATTTCCTAAACAGATCTATATACACTGCTTCAGAGTAGTGAACTAGCGTGTACACACGATTGTGCTTAAAGAAACTAGCGTATATGCAGAAAACTTCTGATTTAGACAATTTATCATGTGTTGAGCTTAAACCAGTACATCATAGATTTATGAGATAGTGCAGTAAAAGCATAATAAAGCATCACACATAAGCAACACACATGAACACCAAGATTTAAGGTGGAAACCCAATGTGGGTAAAAACCACCCGCTGCTATCATCTCTGTCATCTTTTAATAATAAGAAAATTTGTTTCCAATCTTGTACTGGTGCAGACTCATACCAGTACATAGGCACACACCTGCAGAAGGCTACAACCTTCTCTCGTTTTCCAGCTGTTAATGGAAGGGAGCTACAACCCCTTAGCTCTTGTACTAGCCATTATGTTTACTAGTACGTAGGTGCCAGCCTACAGAAAACTCCACTCTTCCACCAGGGACCACATTTCATGAATTTTTAAAACTAGATACTTCTGGAACACAACACCACAATCTGAAGGTCACGTTTCATCAAATTTTCACACTAGACCCATCAAAGATTTTAAAATTAAACTGCATCAACCAATATTCAGTTAATCTGAACAATCAGGTTACTAACACCAGAACACTTTGTTGAACCTAGAACCCTGTATCATCATTTAGAACCAGTTGTAACCTCAAAAATCATGCATTAGAGTGTATACGCTACCTTGTTGAACCCAAACTGCATGTATACGCTCCTTCCTTTAACCCAACCTACGTATATCTCTAAAGATACTGAATCATAAACTTTTGAACCATAAACTGTACCAATCAGTGACATTCTGAAGATCTACTGTCATATTACAGAGCTCAAAACAGATAGCAATACGGATCACCCTTCCTTATCAATAAATCAATCAATCGGACTTAATTTTCTTATACATTCAGTTCTATGTTCAGGTCTATGAAGACTTCATTAATAGACAACAGTAAAACAACAAAATTTGATCAGATAGATCAGCCAGATCTAAAAAATAGTTTTCCTTTTGTATACACTACTTGAAAGAACCAAACCTGTTGTACATTCTCTTTGACCGAGACGAACCTGCGTACAGATCTGCAAATTTTGACTCAGAACGTTAATGCAATTCTAGACTTCAAACAAACCCAAATCATGATAGATAACGAATAGGACAGGCGTAAAACATCAGATCTGGTCTCAACCAATATAAAATCATTCAAGAATAAGTCATTTCAAGTCTCATGATTCCTGATCCAATATTGAACTCAAGGTGCACATGAATATTTTAGATCTAGTCCCAAACATAACCCTGCAACATAAAATATACTTCAGATTGAAGTATTCCTTAGAATCTTATTGCTTGCACATTTGGCCTAATGATCTTCTCCTCCTTATATACTCTTAAGCCTTTCTCAATACCTTGGATCAAAAACTTAGTTTTCCAACATATACGCGCTTTTCCTCTTTTGAAAGTGCATGTATACGTTATACGCTCCTTTTGTTCTGCTAACCCACGTGCATACGCTCCTTGGACAAATTGAACCAGCGTATACCTCTCTTTCTTCATTCTTTGGAGTCTTACCTGTAATCCTTTGTTGTTGACCTGTTGCACTGTGAACTGTCATCTGTTGGTCACTTTAATTTCTTATTGAATTAAACAACAAAGTGCGACATTAATTGTCAACCCAGGGAAGTCTTGTTATTTCAAAGGCAACTGCGTACTATATGCACTCAATTTTAAAAGCAACAAAAGTCGTAGTACAAACAAATCACGCCTTAAATTAACAAACTGAAGCTCCACTCTGCATTACAGCAATTACACTCTAGTGCAGATAACTAAGGAATGCTTAATTCCATTCAAAGAATCATATAATGAAAAAGAATCAATCTGCAAAGGAAAACAATGGTTGTGTTGTAACAGAGAGTCAGGACCCTATCCCCAAAGCGGGAATCTCCAGCACCTACCTCTGATTAACTAGCTTGCCAATTCACTCTGTAACTTAATCACCAATGAAACACTCATGAATTAATTGTGAATAATGCAATAATAAATTGAGAAGGAAACAGAGTTTCAGCAAAGGTATTATAAACAATATTCAGCAAACAGTACTTGTTAACAAGGCATGAATAAAAGACACATTGGACACACTGCAGAAATATAATGGGTGAATCTTGTGATGAAGGTGGGCCCTGTCCTTCTCACAAGATTCCCTGGGAAACAAGAACTAGAAAAAGATGTTCAGAACAAAATCTTATTCATCCATCAATATGTCATATTACAAAAAGAATTCCAGTTATGTTCCTTCAGCTAAGCCTTTTTCCACTGTCTGTTCATCCCCTTCTAATGTAGATGTCTCCTCTTTATAAAGAGGAGACATCTATTACAAAAAATTTACATTATTTTAACCCATTATACAAAAATAGGGAAATCAATTTCCCGTCAACAAAATGTTGTTACAGTAATGCTGTCTTTAGATTATAGGTGTTACATCCAGTGTAACAGCTTCCTCGGTGATCAGTTCTGGTTCCTTGCTGATGTCAAATTTAGAACGCAAATCTCAACTGTTTTAGCATCAAGATACGTGTGCCGTTTTTACTGTTTCAGCAACTACAAAAATAGTCTTGCAAACTCCAGGCTATTTCAGCAACGCGGACTGCACATCATTCTTTAATTGTTCAGCACTTAATAATTCAAAGATTAACTATGAAGATGTCGTGATTATATGCTAAATAATTAAACATATAGTGATGAGAAGAATCATTACATACCTTTGAGATAATTGGGTTAAAACACTAACAAGGACTTTTAAATGTAAGTTGAAAAAGATGATATCATAGCAAAATATATGGTCAAAAAGGGACAATATGAGGTCCTAACATCCCCCCCAACTGAGACAGTTGCATGTCCCCATGCAACATTTACTCTGAGTCTGAATCGGAGTACTGTGATGTACAGTGCAAATTACTTATACAATAAATATAGAAGGTGCTATCAATCGAATCTCTGAAGCCCTGGACACTCTGTAATATCTGCCATGCTGCAAGCTCCTCCTTTTTGGACACCTTGAAGTAGGCCTTATATTGTTGTACTGGCAACCAGAGAAGTGGGAAATGAAAATGATAACCCAACCATTTTTCGCCACACTGTTGAACACATTTAACATAATTAGGCACTCGTGAAATTGTTGCATGAATATTAAGAGGGTTAAAGGGATGGTATTCCCTTCTCTCCTTAAGGCAATGTTCCCAAAACAAATTGTTTGCTTGTATGGCAAGAGGTCCTTTATTTTTGACATACTGTTGACATTCCTCTAACACTGTTGCCTGTAATTCTCTTATATGCTCAGTCATTCCTGGTTCTCTTATAACCTGAAGATGTTCAGCAATGAAAACAATAGCATTCTGTGGTTCAACTCGGATCCATAGAAGGTGGTTTTCTTCGTTAAGTTTCGCTGACAGGAAAGCATTTTGCCACGTGAGCTGATTGGCCATAAAAAAGACAAAGGCTCTAATCTAAATGCCACCAGCCACAGGAATCAAATTAAGCTTTCTATCCTCCATCATGGCTTCATTATGGAGATAGAGTTCACATAAGAGATTCTGTTCACTGTCTGACGCTACTGCAAAGGCTTCAATAAACTACTGGTGTGTAGACACCTCATGAGGTCATCCATCTCTGACTGCTTTTACCTGAAGGAATGCTAGGCGTTCTACTAGAAACCCACAATAGTTAAAGGGCGGTTTCCTGGTGGCCAGAAGTCTTTGAACTAACTCAAAGATAAGAGACAGTCTAGTTTTCAACTCCTTATTTTCCTTCTGCTATGCATGGAACTGTTCCAGGACTTCCCAATTTCTATATACATGATTCTGCCATAATGATTTATGTTCTTGCAATGCCTTTTCTTGTGACAAGGCATACTCTTTTTTCCATATATCCCTGAGTTCTTGAATGCTTAAGGGCTGAGTGAAGAAAGTCTCTGCACACGGAGGTTCAGTCTGGGTAAATACCGTCTTTGCAGACTTTAGTGTAGGATTTTCAGTATTAACAACTAGGGTAGGCCGGGTGCTTGCGGTTTCTCTTCTTCTTCAGAAATCTTTGAAGGCCCTACTCGTTCTTGTGTAACAGCAGGGCATTCCTTTTTAACTACAACAGGAGTAAATGCAGGAGTGGGTCTAGGCAATGCAACTTCGATTACCCTATAACCAGCTTGAGAACAGAGGTCACCACATTGGCTGCACATGTATTCATCATATCAATCCTTATCTGCACTTTTCTCTGCTGCAGATGCTACCTGAGCTAAAGTATACAGATTAAGTTCTTTTTCATAAGCTTCCCTTGCCATCATTAACTCCTGCTTATAAACCTGAATCTCGGCTTTCAGAAATTCATTTTCTTGTTGAAGTGAGGCTAACGTGACAGGGCCTTCTGTAGCAATTGTAGTCTCTGTAGTTGGTTCAAGTAGATGGGAGGATGGTTGTTTAATGGCAGATTCATTATTTGTATCTCCAGCAGGTGGTTCTTGTATGACTACTGCTGGGTTACCAGCTAGTTCTGTAACAGCTATATCCTCCTGAACATGCGCATTTTGCATATCAGCCAACTGAGTGGCTGGTTCTTCTGTAACAGCTATAGTTTGTGCAGTGCCCTGGTTATCTACACTTTGCTCATCAACAGGTGGCTCTTGTGTATCAACCATTGAGTCAGTAGCAGCCAAGTCTTGCTCTGTTTCCTGGTCATGGTCATCAGCAGGTGGTTCTTGTGTATCAACCGCTGAGTCAGTAGCAGCCAAGTCTTGGTCTGTTTCTGGTCATGGTCATCAGCAGGTGGTTCTTGTGTGACACTTGCTGAGCCAGTAGCTGATTCAGCTACATGTTGATTATCCATTTCCTGTTTATCAGCAGGTGGTTCTTGTGTAACACCTGCTGAGTCAGTAGCTGCTACGTCCTGATGTGTTTCCTGATCATGATCATCAGCAGGTGGTTCTTGTGTAGCACTTGCTGGACTAGTAGCTGGTTCAAGTGGGACAGCTACCTCTAGGTCATCTAACTTTTGCTCCTCAGCACCTGTTGAGTCAGTAGCTGGTTCTTGTGGGGCAGCTACCTCTAGGTCATCTATCTTTTGTTCCTCGGCAGGTGGTTCTTGTGTAACACCTGTTGAGTTAGTAGCTGGTTCTTATGTAACAGCTACATGCTGTACATTGTCTTGGGTGTCTACTTTTGATAAATTAGCAGCTGGTTCTTGTGGGGCAGCTGCGTCTTCTGAAAGGAATGATGTCACAAAATCCTAGACATTTTGCATTTCAGTACCCGAGGGTGAGGAAGGTAAGGATTCAGGGTTTGGTGGGGTATGGGGTTTTACGATAATAGATGGGGAATTTGGGTGGGAGGGTCTCTGTTGCTGCTTCAGAAGACATCCTCCTTTGTCTTCGAGGTAAGGAGGCAGGAAAAACAATGGTTTTTATTTTATGGATGGCCTTCTCTGGGGTAGGAGGGACATCAGAGGTAATAGCTTGTTTAATTGAGGCCCTTGTTCATCTTTTTGATGAAGGAACAGTCGTTTCTTGCCTTTTCCTTTTCCTTTTTAGCTTAGCCAGGGGAATGTCATCATCTGAATCATCGTTGGGGATATGGACAGTGGGAGTGGATGATCTAGGTAAATTATGGGATGGGGTTGATGCAATGGCGGGGTCAATTGGACTAATTGTCACGGATGGCTGAGGATTTTCAGCATTCACTTGGGGAGTTTCGGCTGCTGTTTGAGAAATTTCAACAGTTTCTTGAGGATTTTCGGCTGCTGGTTGAGTAACTTCAGCGGCTTCCTGGTGGCTTTTAGCTGCTGGTTGAGGGATTTCAGCAGCTTCCTAGGGTGGGTTGTTAAGGGGAGGAGGATTCTGCAGGGCAAAGCCCCTCAGGATTAAAAGTTGAACCAAACGATGGTGAGTAAGGGAGAGGAGTGGGTACTTTGCATCCTTGGAATAATGTGACATATTCTTTAGACACCCAAGCAGATAGTATGGCATATTTAATAAATGACCATGTCTTAAATGATTCAACAACACAAAGTCATGCTGGTACATTACCTGGTAATGTCCTTCGCAGGTGAGGTAGTGCTTGACAAACTCTGCAAACTTTGGCCATGGAGGTGGTAATGAATGTAGTGCAACACCCCTGCCTTTAGGTTCGACCCACTCCCCAAGTAGAAAAAAATCTTGTTGTGCATTCAGAATGATGTGTTTACGGCTAAAGCAACGGATGCCATCGGCTGGTAATCCTAAAACCTATGCTATATCTTCCTCTGTTACCGGAATTTGCACTCCCTGAACAGTAGAACAACCTTCCTTTAAATTACGTGCGAATTCCAGGACTTGATGAGAATCAAATTCCTGGAGCCTTCGGAAGTAATCCACCCAGCCCGCTTGCGGAAAAATTTGATATGCTTCTGGGTGTAGTTCCAATAGAGCCATTGAACTAGGTTCATTTCGAACATCGTTACCTCCCATAGTTACTGGTTCGGTAAAATGCACAATACAAAGCCGAGTTACCGTAGCCAAGATAGAGTAATATATTTCAAATGAGGTTATGACATAATAAGACAGAGATGGGGTGACGAGACTTGGTCGTGATAAAAAACGACGGTGATTGGCATATCGGGTAATGATTGAAAAATTTTGATATTCCCCCCAACTGCAGCTAAAATGATAAGTTTTGAATGTACGGCAATTTCGGCAATCATATCAGAATCTTCTCATTAACTATAGTTTAATATTTACACATAAACACGCATACCTCACGTTTTACCTTCGATTGTTGTGCTGAAAGTATATTTTCATCATTTAGTAGATCACCAATGGTTATGGGAAAGGGTTGTAAGATATGAGGGTATTTATATAGAAGGCTTTCTCTATTCATAGGAGGTAATGGTGAAGGAACACAATTATCAGGATGAATGGTTGATTCTCTCAATGGAAAGTGATATGTACTGGTCGTTTTTTAGAGAAGTTGATGCCTCAATTACGGAAAAATGGGAAAATTGACGCTTTTTTCGGAAAGATGGAAAAAGTCGGTGTTTCAGCAATGGAGAAATCGGTGTATCAGCAATGGAGAGAATGGGGAAAAGTTGGTGTTTCAACAATGGGAAAGATGGGCAAATATTGGTGTTTCAGCAACGGTCGAAACTAGTGTTTCAGCAACGGGAAAAAGACATGCTGTTGTTAAAGAAGAATAGGAAAATGTTGTTGAAGGGTAGTATGAGGGCATGGATTGTGAATTGAAGTGGAATGGCAATGTTTACCAAACTGAAACCTGATCATGCTTGTAATGCAATTGTTCCTTCAGCCCGCCTCCGAATCCAAGACCTGCAAAATAAATTGTAATATGGCAACCCTTAACAGGGATTATTAGTTAAGTAATCTAATCTAATAATAATACAAGGATATGTAATGCAGAGATTAAGTGCAATGAGGGGCAAGAGGCTCCCCCAAAAAGATATAATGTGAATCTGCCATGCAAGTGGCCTTAAAATCCTCCTTAGAAATTGGTTGCTGGTACAGACGAAGCCGATACCCATTTACTAACAATGGAGTTCTAGAGCCATCAATTGTTAGGAGCCTTACTGTTCCATTGGGAAAAACAATATCTATCTCGTAAGGTCCCAGCCACCTTGTTCGTAGTTTTCCTTGAAAATTTTCAAACCTGGAATCATATAGTAAAGCCCAATTACCTTTTTGGAACTGCTTATGCTTAATAGTTTTGTCATGCCACCTGGTTCTTTGCTGCTGAATCATAGTTGTTTGATGGATGGCATCCAACCTTTTTTCATCCAATTCCTACAGCTGTTACAACCTAGCTGTCTGTGCATCAGTCAAATCAAGGTTAACAGCTAAAGTAGTTCTTAAGGTTTTAATTTCAAATTCCACAGGAAAAACAACACTTTTACCATAAACCAATTCATAGGGTGAAAAACCTGTAGTGTTCCTCCAAGTAGTTCTGTAAGCCCATAATGCCTTAGGTAGTCTTTGAGACCAATCTTTCCTATTCTCCTTCACATTTTTTGTTAAAATAGCTTCTATGACTTTATTTGTACTTTCCACCTGACCATTAGCTTGGGGGTGGTAAGGTGTAGTCATTTTATGATTGATATGATATTTTTGAAGCATAGCTTTAAAACCATGTGAATTGAAAGGAGGTCCTCCATCTGTGACTAGTTCTTTAGGCACCCCAAATCTAACGAAGATTTCTTCAAATAAAAAGGTTAAAACAGATTCTTCATTAGCTTTAATAAGTGCCTTAGCTTCCACCCATTTAGTCATATAATCTGTACAAACCAATATATAAACTCTTTGGTTGGATGGAGGATTGATGGGCCCTACAAAATCTAGAGCCCATCTTTCAAAGGGTTCAAGTATTACCTAAGGGTTCAGTGGCATTTCATCTCTATGATTGGGTTGGCCCATTCTCTGACAACTGTCACAGGCCCTGACATATTTCTTTGCATCCTTGAAAAGTGAGGGCCAATAATAACCCATCCTGAGAATTTTATGTGTTGTTCTCTTATCAGCAAAATGCCCACCACAAGGGCCATCATGACAAGCCTTCAATATATCATAAACCTCATCTTCTCTAATGCATCTTTGGATCTCCTGATCAAGTCCTGTATGAAAAAGACACCCACTTATCTAGCTATACCTAGCACTTTGTTGAATGATCTTTCTTTTCTCCCTATGTGATAGGTGTGATGGTAGCTTCCCTGCAACCAGATAATTGGCAATGTCTGCATACCATGGTGAGTGAGCAGATACTGCAAACAAATATTCATTACGAAAGGAATCATCTACTAGAGTATTATCATCAGTATTTATCTGATAAATGAAATCAGCAACTACATTTTCTTTACCTGGTCGATTCACAATTGTAATATCAAATTCTTGTAGTAACAATAACCACCTGGTAACTCGACATTTGTAACAGATTTATTCATTAAATACTTGATAGCCGAGTGGTCAGTATGAACAAAAGTAGGATAACCAGTAATGTAATGTCAAAATTTATTAATAGAATAAATAACTGCTAAAATTTCTTTCTCAGTAACTGTGTAATTAAGCTCAGCATGGATCATATTCTTACTAATGAAGTAGATAGCATAAGGAAGATTGTTTTCTTCTTGACCCAAGACAGCTCCAATTGCATTATCCGAAGCATCAGAGGATATATGAAAGGGAAGTGCCCAATCAGGTCCCCTCAGAATAGGAGTTGTAGACAATTGATGCTTAAGTTCATCAAATGCTTTCTGACAAGCATCAGTCCACTTAAATTCAGCATTTTTCATAAGTAACACAAACAAAGGAGAAGCTATTTTAGAAAAAAATTTGATAAATCTCCTGTAATATCCAGCATGTCCTAAAAAACTTCTTACATCAGTTTGTGTTTTAGGAATAGGAAGGGTCTGAATTACCTGTACTTTAGATGGATCCACTTGAATCCCAAGGAATGAAATGAAGTGTCCTAGTACAATTCCTTCGTTCATCATCATATGACATTTTTCGGTACTCAAGGAAAGATTAGCTTGTATGCATCGTTTAAGTACTTTCTCAAGGTTTTGTAGCACAACTTCAAAAGTCACACCATAGGGAGTGAAATCATCCATAAATATCTCCAAAGAACCATTAAGCATATCAGAAAAGATTCCTATTACTGCTCTTTGAAACATTGTTGGAGCATTACATAGTCCAAATGGGAGAACTCTATAAGCAAAATTCCCCCAAGGACTAGTAAAAGTGGTCTTATCTTGATCTTGAGGTGCAATTCTAATTTGGTTATATCCACTAAAACCATCTAAAAAGGAAAAGAATTTCTTTCCTAACAAGTTTTCCAACACCTGATCAATAAATGGCAAGGAGAAATGATATTTTTCGGTAGCTTTATTTAAGTCTCTATAATCTACACACACTCTCCACTTCCCATTTTTCTTCGGTACTATTACCAACGGAGAAACCCATTCACTGTCAGATATGGGGTATATAAACCCTGCATCAAGCAACTTTTGAAGTTCTTCCTTAATAATTTCCCTCAAATTGGGATTCATTCGCCGCTGGGGTTGACAGACTGGTCGGGCCCCCTCCTTAATATAGATACGATGAGTACATAATTAAGGAGAGATCCCCTTCATGTCTATGTAGTCCCATGTGAATGCTTCCTTGTTCTCATGAAGCAACTTCATTGGCTGTTGTGTTTCAGCATCTGATAAATTGGGGTTTATGTTCAATGTTTTGCCAAGTTCAATTTCTACTGTTATGCTTTTAGAGGAGATAGCAGTTGATGTTTGAGGTAAATTTTCAGATTTAAGCTTTTGCTGTGTTTCAGGATCCAGAATTGCAGTTAACTAATTATGTGCTTCAGAAGTAACTGAGGAAGGTTCAGAAATAAAATTACTAATTACTTCATCTTTTGTGGTATCTTTAAGAGTTAAGGCTTGTCTAATGGTTAAAATGGGTTGAGTATCATTATCCTCATAGTCTAACCATAGAGAATCGTCATTGTTAATCATAAGTGTAGCATGGGGGTACAACGTAGGCTACTTAGTTTCACATCCATTAGAAATTCTCATTGAACCTAATCTACAGATGATAAAAGCATCTTTTGTAGCCAGCCAAGGTCTCCCCAATATCAAAGGATGCCCCCCCAACTTTGCTTTAGTCTGTAACACAACAAAGTCAGCTGGGTAATTCCAGGATTCAACTGAAATGATCAGTTCTTCAATAACCCCCTATGGTTTGATTGTGGAACGGTCAGCTAATTCTAGGATAGTTGGTGTCTCTCTAATTACATTTTTCAACTGAAACAGTTGTGCAGTTTCAAGGGTCATAATATTTATAGCAGCACCTAGGTCTACCAGAACTCGCGAAACAATAGTTTTTCCAACTTGTACTGTGACCATGGGGTGACCAGGGTCACCATATTTTACAGGGGGAACTTTTCCTGACATTAAAGCAGCTAGATCTCCCATCACATGAATTGTAAGGGGATCTTTAGCCTTCCTACCAGGTTTCTTGATGCAAATGTCTCTAACGGTTCTGTCATAGATTTTCACATCTCTGAGTGCTTGTAAAAGTGGAATTTTAACATACAGATTCTGCAATTCCCCTAAAAGGTTAAAAGCAGGCGGCTCAGGCGTCTTAGTGAGAGCCAAACGCTCAGGGAATGGTGGTTCTGTTGTTTCAGCAGTTCCATTAGAGGATGGCTTGACTGTTTCAGCAGTTTTATTAGAGGATGGCTTGACTGTTTCAGCATCCTTATTAGATGATTTACTCTTTTCTATTTCTTCTTTATCAGAGTCAGAAGAGGTAATATCATATATAATTGGCTCAAATACTCTCCCAGATCGTAAATGAATATCATTACATTGCACAGGAGATGTAGGCAGGTTCTGAATGTTGATAACTTGCACAGCTTTAGTATTATTAGGGTTAGGGTTCGGTTGTACAGGCAGCTGAGGCTTCATGGTCGGATTATTCGGTGGGGTACCTGACGGGAGAGAAAGTTTTTGCTGGAATTGAGGAAATTGGTTTGTTAATGGAGTTTGTTGAGCTCTCCAGTTTGGGTTCCATTGGTTAAAATAGGATTACTGCAGAAGCCAGGGAGTCCACATTGCAGGGTCCATAAAGGGAGGGTTTGTTTGTTGCATGGGTGGGAAATTCATTTGATTAAAGGGTGGGTATTGCATTTGGTTAAAGGGTGGGTAATTTGCTTGATTAAAAGAAGGATAATTATTCCAACGATTAAATGGCATACTAGAGTTCATACCTTGTCCTCGTGGTTGCCATTGCCTCCTTTGTGTCAGCAAATAAACTTCTTCAACTTCATCCTCAGTTGGTTGTAACGCTGCTTTTATCCCTGGTAAAGAGGGACATTGTTGAGTTTCGTGGTCCTTTTCACAAATGGTATAGATTGGTACCTTGTCCAGTGGGCATTCCCTCAATGGGTGTTTTTCTCTGCATTTAGGGAAAAAAATAGCCAAAGAAGCTTCTGCCTCTGCCTGCTTCTTTTTAACCTGCAAGGTATCAATCTGTGAAGCAAAAGAACTTAACATTTCAGTCTTGAATTCCTCAAGTAGATTACCTATTTCAGCTCTTGTTTCTCCTCCACTGGCTGATTTCTGGACCCTTGAATAAGTACACCTCTTGCGGAGGTTAACAATTTCTTCATACGATTCTTTAGATATATCCCCTTTACCAAGCATATTTAACATATCTAAACAATCATCCCTTACCCCTTTCAATAATATTGTTTTAAGAATATCTTTACTTACATCAGGGTGCTCAGATCTCTGCAGATTATACTGGAGTCTTTACACAAATTCCTACAGATTTTCATCCTCCTTCTGAACCATCTTGAATAATTCCTCCCTTTTTTCTCTCGTCCGACAATAACCTTGGTATTTGGCCAGAAATTTCTCCTTCATACGATCCCATGTTGTGATCACATGACCTCCCAAGCTCATAAACCATCTTAGTGCATTTCCTTTTACTGTTGCTGGAAACAACTTTAACTTTTGAGCATTATTAACATAATCATAGCTTCTGCATAATATATCAAACTCAAAAAGAAAATCATCAGGGTCTTCAGAGGATAAACCATGGAAGTTAGGTAGGGCTGAGAGTGGAATATTCTTCATAGGAGTTGTACCTCTGGGAAGTTCCTCAATAGGGAATTCCAAGGTGGAGAGAGAATTCTCACCTCTTCCTTCACCTCTACGTCCTCCACCAAAGATTCCTTCATTGTTTCCATCCATTGGTTGCTTTCCTGATGCACTTGCCGATCTTCAGTGTTTTCCGTTGGACTCTCAATGTCCTGAACTGGTTCCTCAACTTCAATATCTTCTATTGGTTCTTCAATTTCAATATCTTCTACTGGTCCTTCAACTTCCTCCACTGGTTCCTCGGTATGTTTTGTTGTTTCTATAATCCTTTCAGGTCCCACTACTTCCTCTGTTTGATAGTCCATTTGGAGAGAGTGCTGAGTCTGTGGCCTCCAAGAGCTTATCCTCTCGGATGTCTCAGCTTTTGAAATAATATCATCGATGAAAGTCTTTCTTCCTCCTCTTCCTTTGCCCTTGCCACATGTAGGATTAGTTTTCTTGCATCCTCTCATGTATCCTGCATATCTACAAGGAAATCGTCAGTACTTTTAAAATCTATAATTGCCTTCCCTGGCAACGGCGCCAAAATGTTGGTCACTTTAATTGCTTATTGAATTAAACAACAAAGTGCGACATTAATTGTCAACCCAGGGAAGTCTTGTTATTTCATAGGCAACTGCGTACTATATGCACTCAATTTAAAAGCAACAAAAGTCGTAGTACAAACAAATCACACCTTAAATTAACAAACTGAAGCTCCACTCTGCATTACAACAATTACACTCTATTGCAGAAAACTAAGGAATGCTTAATTCCATTCAAAGAATCATATAATGAAAAAGAATCAATTTGCAAAGGAAAATAATGGCTGTGCTGTAACAGAGAGTCAGGACCCTATCCCCAAAGCGGGAATCTCCAGCACCTGCCTCTGATTAACTAGCTTTCCAATTCACTCTTTAACTTAATCACCGGTGAAACACTCATGAATTAACTGTGAATAATGCAATAATCAATTGAGAAAGAAACGGAGTTTCAGCAAAGGTATTACAAACAATATTCAGCAAACAGTACTTGTTAACAAGGCATGAATAAAAGACACATTGGACACACTGCAGAAATATAATGGGTGAATCTTGTGATGAAGGTGGGCCCTGTCCTTCTCACAAGATTCCCGAGGGAACAAGAACTAGAAAAAGATGTTCATAACAAAATCTTATTCATCCATCAATATGTCATATTACAAAAAGAATTCAAGTTCTGTTCCTTCAACTAATCCTTTTTCCACCGTCTGTTCATCCCCTTCTAATGTAGATGTCTCATCTTTATAAAGAGGAGACATATATTACAAAAAATTTACATTATTTTAACCCATTATACAAAAATAGGGAAATCAATTTCCTGTCAACAAAATGCTGTTACAATAATGTTGTATTTAGATTATAGGCGTTACATCTAGTGTAATAGCTTCCTCGGTGATCAGTTCTGGTTCCTTTGCTGATGTCAAATTTAGAACGCAAATCTCAACTGTTTCAGCATCAAGATACGTGTGCCGTTTTTACTGTTTCAGCAACTACAAAAATAGTCTCGCAAACTCCAGGCTGTTTCAGCAACGCGGACTGCACATCATTCTTTAATTGTTCAGCACTTAATAATTCAAAGATTAACTATGAAGATTTCGTGATTATATGCTAAATAATTAAACGTATAGTGATGAGAAGAATCATTACATACCTTTGAGATAATTGGGTTAAAACACTAACAAGGACTTTTAAATGTAAGTTGAAAAGGATGATATCATAGTAAAATATATGGTCAAAAAGGGACAATATGAGGTCCTAACATCATCTAGTGAGTTTCCATCAAGGACAACACCTGTATCATAATGCCAACACATGGTATCATTCAATCTTCTATTATGTATAGAAAAGGAGCCTTGGTAGTTTCTTATGCTTCATCAACCTTCAAATATCTTGACATAGATATTCTAAAAGGAGATATAGCATTGCTTCTGATGATTAGAGTTCACAAGTATAGGCCTTATCAAGCTTGGCAGATAATTCATATTTTTTTCACAGAGTCATGGCTTCTAATGATGAGTTTTATCTCTTTCATAGATGTAGTTATTTTGTCTATTGATCCCATAGCATGGAGTTGATCATAGAATTTTTCACAAAGGTATATCATGTAGAGGCTTGGTCCTTTAGACAAATAAAATTAGCTTCATCATTCGTATAGTTATAGTTTCATAGTTTTTGTTTCCTTTTATTGGTGCACTTACAATGCATACGACGAGCCTTTATGCCGACAATCCAGTCCTTTATATAAATGTTGTCCTTCATAGTTTTCACATAATCACAGTGCCATGGAAAGCTTAGGATGTTATTGAAATGTAGTGTCACATCTTCCTTGTTCTTGGTATAAACTTGGATAGCTAGGATATTGGATTTCAAATGTATAATGCTACAGTAAGCTTAGTTGTTTAAGTTTCAAGTCACAATCATCAACTTTTGGTCTTCTCCTTTGCTTGATATATATATGTCCAGAAAGATTAGAGTTATGTTGCTAAAGCTTCATCACTAAAACTTGTATTATCATAGAAACTTCGCATTATAGTGAGAGAAATTTGCACTTGCTTCATAAGGATAGAAGATGCCACTGAAGATACACTTCCTTTTATGTTCCATATTTATGCCACAGAACTTGATTCAAAATGTAGAGATGTCATAGAAGGTTTGGGTGCCATCACAGAAAATTTGATTCTCATAGATACAAGTTCCAGTATTTTGCATAGAGTAGGCTTCTAAATATTTTTTATCATGAATTTTTCCACAGAGACGGTTTATCCAATCTTTTTATTGTATATGTAGGTGCCAAATTTGCATCAGTATTGAGAGACATGCTACATAAACTCAGATCATTGTAGATGTGTTACAAAAACTTACATCACTTATTTTCTTGTTTGAGCAAGATCATATATATTCTTTCTTCTAGATTTTGGTCTTCAACCTTCCTTGTGACTTTGTAAATTGTAGAGATGAATTAGTTCAAAAATATATAGCTCTAGAACAAAGATCTGAATCATTTTCTTATTCAACTTAGATTCCATTCAGATCTGTCTTAGAAATCACTTCCAACCATCAATAGACTCAGATTATATTGATCTAATAACTTTGATACCTTTCATAGTAGCGTCAGAATTTCACTCTCAGACATGTGACTTGAATTCTCTTCAACATTTTTCTATCTTACAGGTGTTCTTGACATATATTGAAAGTTGCTACAGGAATATGTACAATGATGTATTCTTTAAACCTTATTTCCTTGATAGAGAGAGATATAATTGTTGTAAGGGTATATTATATATGTCAACAATATGTGATATTTAGACTGCCTTCCCTTCACCTTAGCTTTGATACCATGTTGATAAATTAAGATGTTGGTAGATTAGGGTCAATTTCCCTGTCATGATAATTACTTGTGAATGTTGTTGGCTTCTTATTAAATTTTAGTTCTCTTATTAATCAAAAAATTACCAAAATTCAAAACATGAATATCACAATAGACAAATAACACAAAGATATAGGCTCCAAGCAAGGGAAAAAACCCCACAAGGGGGAAACCCATGAAAAATCTAGAATCATATCGAAGTGAGATATCCAACACCCAAAACCAAAACAAAGACTACAACACAGACCCAAGTTATCCCTCCTCCAAATCTTTTTCATCAAGTCAAAATCAGTAGATTCAATATTGCTCAAACATCTGAAATATAGTCACTTCCTGAAATTTCGACCCTATAATTTCGAACCTCTTGAAATTTCGAGCATGTAATTCCTAAAAAAAATTCTCATGTGTGAGCATATCTAGGGTAGAAAAATTCAAATTTATCTTTCCTTTGACCATTAGAGAAATTTTGAGGTCTAAAATGGGCCTCCAAAGGAATATTATAAAATAGTAGTGGAATTAATACAATAATATTAGATTACATCATCAAATTTTAGAGGGAAAAAAGAAAAAACTACTTTTTCAAATCGTCTTTTCAACTTATCTCCCTCTAGTTTTACTCAAATTTCAAGCAGGATCACTCATTATATGTGTAATTTAATTCCTCACCCAAGGAGTACCCATGTTGCATACTTTTGATGGACCTTGCTACACGTAAAATGAGAAATACATCAAAACATGTGATTGCAACCACGTTTTTCATGTATTTCTCATTTTTCGTGTAGCAGGGTCCATCAAAAGTATGAAACATGGGTACTCCTTGGATGAGGAATTAAATTTTGCATCTAATGAGTTCTCCCACTCAAAATTTGAGTAAAACCGTAGGGATATAAGTTGACAATATGAGTTGAAAAAAGTAGTTTTTTTAATCATTTTACTTTTTACTCCAAAAATGGTGAATCATTCCCCATGGTTGACATCATCATTTGAATCCTATTGGTTCATATAAAGTTGATTTTTCTTGTGCATTTTTGTTTTGATGTTCATTTTGGACCTAAAAATTTCTCTAATTCTTTCCTATCGCTCTCTCCTTTGACTTTCCCTTAAAATATTCTTCTTGCTTGCAAATAAATAAAATTGGTTTCCAAAATGTGGAGCACAGTTGCCAATATATAGTTGTTCGACCTTGTGAAGAGACTAGTTTTTCGACCTTATGAATAGGCACAACTTATGGGCTAACCGAATTTTACATCTGGAGGGTTGACTTGGTCTTGTGGTGACAAAATTGATTCTTTTGATTCAAAAAAAAAACAAAAAAATCTTACAAATAGTCCAAAATGGGACTTTGACTCGTGACAAATTTTCTCATTGATTCAATAAACCCTAGGAGCATGAAGAACATGCTTTGACTATAAAACAACAACAATAATAATAATTCTTGTTTTTTCGTTTACATGAAATACATTTTGATACAAATACAATTATGAAGACCGAACCTAGTTACATTTTTCAACACCCTAGCCTTCCACTAACAACAAAGTAAGAATTAATCATTGTGTCACTTGGCCCTCTAAGCTTTGGTTGTTTTCCCCTTCAGTTAATTTATGACTTTCTTAACATTTAGATTTTATATTTCTCTAATTAGTTGAGTGTCACTCTCCCTTATTAAGTAATTCAAGTTGGTCCATGACTTAGGACCCTTACTATAGCTAGATTCATGTGTACTCTACACATATAGTACATAGTACTTCTTAATTTTGTAAGAACCATTAGTTGAAATTTAAAGTGAAGGGATGAGGCATGTAGTATTATTTCTACCTTTCTGAGTCTCACCACCATTCTTGGTCTCCGTCCACCACAAACTTTGCACTAAGTACAAAGTAACCAAGAAAATGGTAATTCTCTTCATTAGTTTGTTTTTTAATATGCCGTCTGCACTCGCATTTGTTGAGTTTTGAAATACCCTTTGTACGGATGGAAAATATCAACAATCTCTTGACATGTTAAAGCATGTATTCACATCTTCTCCTTGAATTATCACTCCTAAATTCAATACGAATTTCTTTCCCTACATCTCTACACCATTTATCGTGGTTGGCATGTTAGAATGAAAAAGGGAAGATGGTTTTGAGCATGTCATTTACTACATTAGAAATATCCTATTAGGATGACCATTGACTTATAATCGTAATTTTTTTAATGATATACTATTGAAAAAAATCAAGGTTTTTACTAATTCAAGCCCCATGTAATATATTTTGGGGTGTCAAGTTATTAACAATTTTCTTATTCGGCTATGATCCTCTGTTGGCATTATGAGATAAGTGTTGTCCTTGATGGCAAACCACACTGATGACAAATCATAATGCAGAAGGTCAGCAGCAAGGAATTGATGATCAGACTATAAGAAGAAGAGAAAATTCATATACGCAGGTTCATTAAGCCCAAGTCGCGTATACACGCAGGTTCGCTATATACCAAGTCGCGTATACGCAGGTTCGCTATATACCAAGTAGGGTATACATGCAGGTTCATGAATGGAAAAGAGCGTACGTGTCGGAAAGCTTACTTTTGGTCCGTGGTAGTTAGTCCTCGGTACTTGAGCCTATGTTTTTGGACCAAAGTATCTCGACAGACGTGTTGATCCCTAGTATTGAGTTGATGGTATTGTTTCACTATGGTTTTGGACCGTGGTATTATGAAAGGCCTAAACCTATATAAGGAGAAGATCATTAGGCCAAAAGGTGAGAGTGAGCAATGAATATCTGATGAAGTGTGAGATCCAAATGCTGGTTATGGGTTGGTGATCTGAACCATGGTTTCACTCATGTGGAGGATGATGAACTATGGAACGGGATCTCAAGGCTTGGAATGATTATCTTTATATGGTTTGACTGTGGATAGACTAGATCTATTGACGCATGTTTATTGTTATGATCTGGGTATGTTTTGATTTCTGATATATCTGCGGAATTATAAGTTAGGATTTGCAGATCTGTACGCAGGTTGTCTTTGGCAAAAGAGCGTATACACGTAGGTTGGGTTTGTCCAAGTAGCGTATACAATGTGAAGTATGATATTTGAAGATGAAGTTGGATCTGGTTACTGTTATGTTGTCTATGTTGTTGACAGGGTTTCAGTGATTCAGTATTGGGTGATTCAGAGATTGATGATGCAGGTTGTTTTATGGATCCAGTATGAAAATGTATGAAACGTGGTCCCGGGAAGATCATAGAGTTCAGTAGGCTGGTGCCTACGTACTGGTAAACATATCAGCCAGTACAAGAGCCAGGGGGTTGTAGCTCCCTTCCAGGAGCAGCTGGAGAACGAGTAAAGGTTGAAGCATTCTGTAGGCAGGCACCTACGTACTAGTAAATGGATCGGCTAGTACAAGAGCTAAGAGGGTTGTAGCCCTCTGCAGGTTGTAGCCTGCGTGCTGGTAAAGGACTGCTCCAGTACATTGTAAAAGAAGTTTCTTATTAAAGGAAGATAGAAACAAATTGCAGCAGGTGGTTTTCACCCACATTGGGTTTCCACCTTATATCATGGTGTTCATGTGTGTGCCTTATGTGTGATGATCTATTCTGTTATACTGCACCTGTTTACTGTTAATATGGTTAATAATGTTCTGATGCATTTACAGAAGATAAGCTAACTGAATCATAAGATTTCTGGTTATACGCTGGTTGCTTTAGACACAGTAGCGTGTACACGCTGGTTCACCTAACTGAAGTAGCGTATATGTTTCTGAGTATTGAAAAAGTTTTATCTGATCTGATAATACTGATTCACCCCCCCTCTCAGTATTATTTCCAACATCCTCCACAAATATGACCTTGATTTTACCACCTCCAAGTTTAAGAAAACCTTTGACCTTACCAATATCATTACTAGTCTACTCATGGGTTTAACGATTCATTTTCTTAATAATAATCTACCCTAATGAGCCCATTTTTTTTCAGTTCATCAGAGGTCCCTTATTATGGTGATATTTTGGTCCCAAAATCTTAGTCCCCATGTTTCATGAAAATATAAATGACATATATTTCATTGGGATACTTCATATCTCCTTATTTGGGATGTATTTTATTATTATGCATGTGATACCATTTTGCACCATTATTTCACTCATCAAGAGGTTGAACATTTTTGCAATAATGGATAGAATGGTGCTTCTTGCAACCACTTTTTAGAAATGGCCATATCTCAAAATATCATCCAAGTTGGTTTTTTCATCCTTCACTTTTTAATGATTACATTCTACAAATCAAGTTGTATGATAATTTTCAAATATATGCTCCCAATGTTAGAGCTCCAAGGACTCCTTTTCACCCTATAGTCTTGCTAATCCTTTTTGTAAGTGGGGGATTGACTATATGGAGTGACATCTTATATCTACTAGTAATCATAAGTACATTGATGTGGCTATTGATTATTATAAAAAGTGGGTTGAAGCCATGCCAACCTTTAATAATGCTACAACCACAACCACCTACATATTTTTCAATCATGTTATTTCTTACTTCAGTGTCAATAAACAACTAGTGTCTAACCACAACACATATTTTGAGAAATAAATATTCCAAGGATTTTTTCACATATAAATTTCATGCATATTTTCCCCCTAGTCTATCCATGGGATAATGACCAAGTTCAAGTCACCAATAATGTCCTCAAAATCATGTTCCAGCAACCACTCGATAAGCACAAATATAATTCACATCATTTTTAATTTTCCACTTTGTGGACCTATGGGAAATATGTCAAGACTACCATAGGCTTCACATCATTTATCATATTCATGTAATAGAGGTATTTCTACCCATTAAATGAAAATTGTCTCCCTCCATTTGGATTTAAAACTCCTTTTCAATACCACTACTCTCTTGAAAAGATTAGTTGTATTGACACAAGTATACAAGGACCACCACATTTCTTTGGAAAACAACATGGTTACAAAAAACATTCAAAACCCAATATGACCACCAAATCCACCCTTTCTCATTTCACAAAAGTCACATAGTGCTTGTATATGTCCAATCCCATGATAAAGTAGGGCATGGAAGTTCAAATATTTATGTAAGTACCCATACATGGTTAAACAATGTTTAGGAAATGGGGCATATATGCTTGTTAGTCTCGATGGTTAAATCGTTAAGAATCCCCACAAAAATTTATGTATGAAGAGATTCCACCCTTAAGTCTACAACCATAAGTCATTTTCATATGTATATTTATCAATTTCATTTTCTTGTTATATTTTAGCATCACGTTTGGATTGACTCCTTATGGTTTGATTTAATTTCTTTTTAGATCACTCCACAATCTCTCTATCACGTCATTACACTAATAGCACAAGTCACTACACTTAGAATCTTCTCTTAGAAGCATGGGCCACTTACTTGCCTTCATTTACACTACTCGATCTAGTGGAATTGGCATTAGACCCACCATTAATAACCATGTTGAATACGATGTTATGGTTGGCTTAGTTGTTGATTCCCTCCAATTTTACTTACATAACCTTCATTTTCATCTCTATTATTGGTCTCTAGTTTTATAATTGAATCACTATTACATGTTTGTGATCCCCTCCTCTTTAGAAAATTTTTATGAGTTTTACTATTGGTAACATGTATCAATTACATTGCATTCATTCATGTTCCTATAAATCATAACAACTTTGTATATCAAATTGAAAAATAAATTATAGATGTGTTCATCACAGCCATAAACACAAAAGTAAACATTATATATAAATGGCATCACATAATAATAATAACATTGAATATGTGTTAGGGAATTAGGGGAATTGAGGACACATAATAGATAAAAGAGTCTAAAAGAAATTACATAGAAGGAAAATTAAAGCTCGAGGATGATAGGTAGTGTGTTATAACATTTAAGCACGATGCATTATGATCAAAACATCACAGTGCATAATGAACAAGTACATACTTATAGATTTGACCCATACGTTTCTTCATTTATAGTTACAAAATCTTACTAATTTCTTGACTTGTGGAGGATTTAATCCACCAATGAGCATCAGTCATTATAATTATTTCTGGAAATGTTGAACTATCCCATCAGTTCACTTCTTATCATCCAATATATTGTTTAATTTGACCCAATGGTTCAGTCACCTTCAACCATTCATTTGGTAGTCTCATTGGTCAACCACTCAACAAACCATGTGGCCACTTAGTTTATTGCCTCACTATATGGTCATTCGATTAACAATCAAGTGTTAGTCAACCCTTCGACTAACTGTCTCCAGGAGCTCCAAAGGTGTAATGAGATAGCATAACCTTAGGTTATGACACGCCCCAAAATCACAACATTCAGGAGGTTCAGGAGGTGAAATTACATTTGTAGGACATGACCACCCATAATTACAGCTTCCTAGAGCCTAAAGAAACATTGTATATTGACAAAATTGGCTTTCTCCAATGGATTTTTAAAGATATAAACAAGTTGATCATTAGTGTTGTAATAGATAAGAATGACAACGTTGTCTTGAACTAACTATCATAAATAATGAGAACAAAGTCTGACACACTTCATCTTACTATGTGAAAAAATATCATCAACAACCTGAATTGCACTTTTATTTTCACAATAGATGGTATTTGAGGCCTAAACAAGAAACCCAAGCTTTCTGAAGAGTTGATGAATCCAAACTACCTTCATCACTACATTAATATCTCTATGATATCCAACTTCCATATTCAACAAAGATACTACACGATTTTTCTTGCACAATCAAATCAGGGGTCTAATAATGAAGTGAAACACATAGCCAGAAGTACATTCTATGTCATTTCTTTCACTTACCCAGTTGAAATCAGTGAAACTTACCAATGGATTTGAAAATTGACAATATTTTATACCAAAATGAGTGGTACGTTTAATATAGTGAACAATTATCTTTACATCTTTACAATGGCTTTCTCTCATTTCTTGCATAAATCGAGAAACCACACTAATAGCAAATGAAATGTTAGGTTGACTATGAGTCGAATATATGAAGCTACCTACTAGCTATTAATAAAGGCTAGCATCAACTTTTTTAGAAGAACACTCTTAATTGAGCATGACACCTAGCTGAAAAGGGCTATCACATGGGTTACAATTTTATATCTTTACTTGATTTCAATAAGTCCAAGACATATTTAGAATGAGAGACATATAGGCCATCAAGAAAGGAAATACTTGAAGACCAAGAAAGAAATGTGAGATACTAAGATCAGTCAATTCAAAAGTGTGAACAATTCAAATCTTCAATCTAATAATTGCATTAGTTTTGGTGCTAGTGATAAGCAAGTCAATCTACATAGACATCAACAATCAATGTATCACTATTCATGTGTAATACATAAATACTATGATTAGATTCATGATGTTTGAACCCAAGATTAAGAAATAATCAATGAATCTTAGCATACCAAGCCCAAGGGGCCTACTTCAAACCACAACTTTTGCATTCAAAAAAAAAATTATAATCTATCACAAAGCCAAAAGTTTGTCCATATATATTTTTTCAGATAAGTCACCATGAAGGAAAGCACTCTTAACATCCATCTGATCAATTTTCTATCCAAAATGAGTAGCAAGAGAAAGTATCAGTCAAACAAAATTCATCTTTGTAGCAAGGGAAAATGTTTTAGTGTAGTGAATATGTTCTTGTTGTAAAATCCTTTTGCAACCAAATGATCCTTGTGACACTCAATGTGCCAATGCTAATTTCCTTGAATATTGGATAATGTGACAAGTTGGCACCTTGGTAGTGTAGGCCTTTTGAGATCCTTGAGAGGATTGGACTAGTGGCCTACATATTTTATTTTCCTCCGTCAATGAAATTCCATGATGTTTTACATATTTCATTACTTAAAATATATGTACAAGATGTTGATCATGTGACTGAATGGTCTTTATTGTGGGTGTAATCATAAGTGACCTCAATGCATCCTATAGCGAAAGAATTTCATGCTCCAGAACCGAGCAATAGAGCAATTTAAAGTGCAGTGGAAGCACTTTGGGCCCGATGAATCTACATGGGAGATGGTTGATCAGATGCAGGAATTGTATCCTTCTTTATTTTTTGGTTGAAGCAAATTTGTTTTGGTATATGCATATATGTCTGTGTGTGTGTGTGTCATTGTAAATATTGTATCGATTTGTGTTTATTAAGCTCCAATAAGAGTATGTCATTGTAAATATTGCATCAAGATGTGTTTATAAAGCTCCATAAGTAGTATGTTGGCATGTTTTTCAACAGTTTTTCCTGGTTATAAGTGTCATAGAACACCGAGGATGGTGGTCCCCTAAGGGGGAGGGGTTTGTAACAGCCTTGGGTTAATTTTCCATGTAATAAATGGGCATCATAAAAGGAAAAATAAGGCTAAGGTCATGGTAAACGTATTCGAAGCTAAATGGAGGGGAAAAACATTATATTGGGATCCACTTGTGGTTTATTATTGGCTATGGAAATTGGCATTGGCTTTGGAAAAGGAAAAAGGAAATAAATGGAAAATTTAATATAAGAAATAAAGGAAAATAAGAGAAAAGGAAGATGAAGAGACAAGAATGTGCATGCAAGGGAAAATGAAGAAAAAATGAAAAAAAAAAAGGAAAAGGGGAGAGAATTCATTCATTCACTTTTGGAAAAAAGAGAAAGAGAGAGAGGGAAGTTTCACTTGGACACAAGGAAGACACAATCAAGCAAGCAAGGAAAGAAAGGGAAAGCAAGAAGAAGATTGGATAGCAGTAAGCAAGGGTAGAAATCAAGCACAGAAAGGGTAGGAACAAGAGGATTTTTTAGGTAACAAGTTGCATGTTTGATTATCTTGCTGAGATGTGAATGCATAGTTTATGCATTGGTTTATTGGTCACGGTTGTTGTCATTGGCATGGGATTTTCCTAGATTGACAGTGATGTAAAACCTTGTCTTTTCCATTTCCTAGATAGCCATGGTATAATGGGTTTTCATTTTGGTTGAGATTTGGATTTCCATTGGATTTGAATCTAGTTGAGGTGGTCTCAAGAAAATCCCAAGGGTTGAGAGTGGAGATGGTTTTCTCTAAAAATCTCTTGAAAGGTGGGTGGAGACAAGAAAATTCCTCTGGGTATGGTGAAGAAATCCTGAGTCATCCGAGCTTGTATGGTTTTGGTTATTTCTGGACCAATTTAAGTGAAATCATTATGCCTTGAGAGTGGAGGTGGTTTAACCTCTAGACTCCCTATTTAGTTATGTTTGGTTTATCCCATGTGATCCCACATTCATGCTTGGAATATGGCACGGGGCTGATTGGCTAAAATAAAGATTTGGTTCAGCCCAATCTATGGTCGGGTGGTACGTGGAAGTCCCTGACTTGGTTGGCACTATGCATATGTTATTATGTCTTATTCCTTATTGAAATATGTTAGCTTTGCTATTACTTTTAGTATTTGAAGGTCAAATGTGGGCTTGATCGGGTTGTTTATGATCAAAAAGGGATTTGATGCAGTTATTCTGCCCATTCCCCTTCACTCTGTTGATGCTCTTATAAACTCCCCTACCCCTGTTTTGCCTCCAAACCCCTGTACAAACTCATTTTCCCTCAAGTCCTCGGGCACAAAGTTAAACCCATAAGTCCCTTTTCCTTAAGCCCCGGGCGCTTAACCACGTGACCCCGCTCATATCTTTGCGCGCCTTTGTAAACCCTCCACCGCAATCGTAGCCGTTGAATGCCCTGATCCAATGGTTCCCGCACCGCTACAGCCTTTTTCCCGCGTGTTAAACTTCATGCATCTCCCCACCGTCCGATCGTCCATCTCTAGATCTAACGGTAGTCGCTCCTCCCGCTACTGAAACCTACCCGCTCGTTAACCGCGATCGCGGCGGTTTCCCGCCTGTCCCATCGGCCACGCGTCGACCAATGAGTAGGATTGAGCAGGCCTGTACGAATACCGCCTGCCTCCCGTGAGTAGTGTGGGGAAATCACTTACCACCCACACGTACGGCCTCCCGCTCACTAATCACCGTGCAACTTCATCACCCGATGGTCGTTGGATCTCCCCGCACGAGATCCAACGGCCTACAATCTCCCCATGCATAAACCTACCGATAGCCTCTGTAAACTAATCTCCATCGTTCAATTACATGATCTGACAGCTGATGTCATCCCAGTTTTTCCTATGCCTCCATCATGAAGTCTACGTCACCCTTGAATGCGCTGCGCTGCCAAAGGATGAAGGTGATCATCTAACAGCTCTCTGCACAGTTAAGCCTCAACTACTACATTCAACGCATTGTACACCCGAAGGACGAGAAGGATAGCCTTAAGGAGATAAACACATTTATCAGTCATGGAATGTCTTTTATATCATACTCCAGTTGCTCAAGAAGTACAACAGAGTACCAGAAAGGGTCATTTTGTTCATTAAAACAGTCAGATTGTAGCAGAGACTCCATCAAACAGTTAATGTGGTTGGTGGTCCATTATGACCCCTCCACACATAGGATAGCAGATATTTTTGTAATCAACCTCCATATATACCCAGAAACAAGATGTAATGAAGGTTGATGAATGTTATTTTGATGTAAAGTTCAACTTCTAGAGATTGTAACTACTGTGATACCTGCAGCGTCTAGTCTTCATTTTCAGCTAATGCAAGCTTCTTTTGCTGTCAATTGCTCACTTTCCACTTCTTCTTTGTTCCAGGCTGTGCCTGTTATGCATTTTTCATGTGCTCTTGATGTTTAGCATTAGAGGGGCTGTCATCCAACCTATGTGTTAGAATCTAGTATGTATTGTTGAATGTGTATGCAGTTTTTGTTGTTTTAATGCCAGAGAGCTGTCATCATGTCTGTGCATTAGGAAATAGATTTACAGACCTCTTTACTCGTTGCAGCTGGCCATCACAGGGTCCTGTGCATCTTCTGGTGTGATCAGTATTCTCCATTTCCACTAAATCCTCAAACTGTGTGTAATTGGTGGTCTAAAGCCTTGTAGTCTGGGGGTGTTCACCCATGTCTAGGGTTAAGCATAGTAGAAGTGGTTATCTGGCTTGAATATGCATCATTCCTTCCATTCATCCACCATTTTCCAACATTTTTGTTGAGTTTGTAATGTTCCTGAGCATCTCTGATATACAACCTAGGAGAGTTTCTTGGGGTGATAACATTAATTGGCGTCGTTGCTGGGGAAAGATGATTGAAGCTCAACTTCCCTGGGAGAACAACATAGTTCCAGATTTTGATGATAGACAAGGTCTGGGCACATTTCTGGTTGTAATCATCTATCTGGCGACTCCATTGGAGGAATACCAACCTTTGGCGACTCCACATTGAAGTTCTGGCTCAGTTTGTGAGACATACTCGAAGAAATCCTCAGAAATCACTAGCTGAACTAGTGCCTGACACTGAGAGGACTGTCAAATTGAAGAAAGCATCACGGAAAGGGGCATCAGGATCAGGTAAGCCCAAGAAATCTTATTTGTATCTGCATTAGGAGTTTTTAGTTGAAGATACACAATTTGAAGACTTAGAGCCTAGTGCTGCTAGTGAACAAACACCTGCAGAGATTAATAGATCTCCTTATCAATCTACTTCCCCTTTGAATCTTAGTCTAAATAAAGTTTCCCATACAGTCCAAAACATGCCTTTGTCTCTGCCATCCATCACATTACTTCCTACCATTCAATCTGCTAGTATTCTTCCACATATCCCAATCATGGCAGGCTAGCAAGCACCCACGAAGATTGAAAGAATTGTTGCTCCTAGATATGGACCTTTGGTCTTGCCTGTTCCTTTAATTCCCATGCCTGTGGGAGAATATCATAAATATATGCCTAAGTTCACTGGCACAGAGGGAGTAATAGTTGAAGAACACCTTGAAGATTTTTACAGTTATGCTGATAATTTAGATATAAGTGAAAATGATGTGTGGATGAGAGTTTTTGTACAGAGCCTTGATGGAGAGGCTAGGAAGTGGTTCAGAGAACTAGCCCCTAGATCTATTGCTGATATTGAAGCCTTAGATGAAGCATTTTTGAAGCACTGGGGAGATAAAAAACTTGCTATATTACCATACTGAGTTCGGTAACCTCAAGAGGGAAAATGCGGAATCATTGCCTAATTTTAATAAAAGATTCAATCGTATGGATAATAAGATACTAGCTGAAGTAAAGCCTACCCCCACCTCTGCCAAACTCATGTATGCCAATGCTTTTGACTCTGATTTTTTCCTATTGTTTAGAGAAAGGAGATGTGCTACTCTGGCAGACATGCAGGATGCAACCCTAGAAGTAGAGTCTAATATCATGGTTGCAGAAAAGCTCAAAAGTCAAGCTGACAGAAGGAGGCAGAGAGGTCAGGCTTCTACTTCCTCTGCATCATCCTTAGAACCTAAATTAGATAAAATGACTAAGATGATAGATTCATTAGCTGCTGAAATTTCTAAGCTAAAAGTTGAGCAAAATTCAGGAAAAACAAGGCAGCAGGACACATTTGCTCCAAGAAATCCAAATTCATTCAGAAGAGCAAATGACCAGTTACAAATATTTCAGAGGGGTAAAGAAACAAATGAAGAACAGAAGGTTAAAACTCCTTTCCAAAATGTAGTCATGGAGGAGGAACAATTTGAAGATGAGGATGAAATTCATTGCATGGAAGATAAAGGCAGGGCCTTCGCTGCTTATGAAGAATCTTTGCTACAGGAACAAGACAGTCAAGAGTGGGACAGAGAAGCTGTCCTGAAAACTGGTGAACAGCAAAGATACAATCTGAGGTCAAATGCAAAAAATGTCAAGGAGAATAATACCCAAAGAGCTGTTGTCCAAACAAAGTCACAGAATATCAGACAGAGAAGACCAGCAGCTGACCCAATCATCCTCAAAGCTCTAGTTCAAGAGTTAAGAGGTTCTGATAAGTTGCCTTCCTCTTTCAGCTTAGAGTCAGAAGTCCAGAAGATAAAAATTTATGTGCCTCTGGTAGAGTTGGTAAAGAGGGAAATGTTTAGAAAGCCTATCCTTGAGGTCCTTGAGCTGGAAACCACACAGACCTCCACTGACTCTGTCAATTTGCAAGATGACAAGCCTGCCATTGTGCTCAGCCCTATGATTGAACCTGCTGATAATAATTCTCCATCTTTTTATGTCTCCTTGACCATTCATGATAAAATCCTCCACAACTTCCTGCTAGACACAGGGGCCAGCCATAATTTAATGCCTAAAGCTGTCATGGAATAGTTAGGCCTTGATATCACCAGACCCTATCATGATTTATTCTCTTTTGATTCAAGGAAAGTGAAATGCCTAGGATTAATCAAAGATCTGGCCATTACCCTAACTCAGCTGCCCATGAAGAGTATGTTGATGGATATTGTGGTAGCAGATGTCCCTCTTAAGTTTGGCATGCTACTGTCCAGAGGATGGATTAAGCGACTAGGTGGCACATTACAGAATGATCTATCTTATGCCACTATCCCAGTTTTTGGAGGAGAAAGCAAGAGATTGTATAGAGAAGCACGGTTGGCATACATCATCAGTGATGAGAAGAATCCTACTAATCACCCCGTATATGCTTTGGACACCGATTTTGGAGCATGTATTCTCCAAATAGAAGAATCCCAGAAGGCCTCATTGCAGATCAAGAAACCAACAGTTCAGGCCGAAGAAGAGCAAGGAAGTCAAGTTTGGGAGATGTTCTTTGATGGAGCATGTTCCCGGGAGACTGCAGGAGCAGGGGTGGTACTGATATCTCCACAACAGAAGAGCACATAGCTGTCATTTAAGCTGGCTTTTCAAGTCACAAACAATATAGTAGAATATGAAGCTTTTCTATTGGGCCTTAATGCAGCAAAAGACAAAGGAATCAGAAACATAAAGGTATTTGGAGATGCTGATTTGATCATTCAGCAAGTAAATAAAACATTTCAAGCAAAGCATCCAAGGCTGAAAGCATACAGAGATGAGGTATGGAGAATCAGAGATTCTTTTGATTATTTCTGTATTTCATATATTCCTAGAGATCAAAATTAGCTTGCTAATTCCCTTGCTGTGTCTGCTAGTTTGTTTATCCCTCCTATGCCTCCCAGACTCGTTTATGAAGTTCAAATGAAATATAGACCATCCTTGCCTGATAATGTCCAGCATTGGAAAGTTTTCAATGATGATGATGAGTTGAATAGGTTTCTGCAAGTCATTGATTAGTTTTCCGAAATGAAAATTGACCAAGAAAATCAAGCCTTGTTAGAAAGCCCCAAATCCCAGCTTAGAAATAAAATTGGTAAAAATAACATTGTCCAGCTTCCTAGTAATCATATTCCAAAGGGTCTAATTCCTCTTGAAAGACTATTTGACCAAAATGATGTGCCTTACAAGGCTTCCCAAAAAGAATATCAATCTGCCATCTGTAAGCATGATATAGGAATTCCAGGTTAGCCTAGATACGTAAATTTGTCCACTCATCTATCTGCTGACCAGAGTTCTAAATACTGCAAATTAATGAAGCAATTTGCTGATGTGTTTGCCTGGGAGTATAGTGACCTGAAAACTTATGATAAAAATATTATTCAGCATAAAATCCCTTTAGAGAAAGACACCGTTCCTTTCAAACAAAAGCTGAGACCAATAAATCTGATGCTTCTTCCTCTAATTGAAAAAGAAATTAAAAAATTGCTAGCTGCCAAGATTATAGTTCCTCTTAGATATTCAAAATGGGTAGCCAACCTAGTAGTGGTGAAGAAGAAAAGTGGAGAAATCAGACTGTGTGTTGATTTCAGAAACTTAAACAAATGCTCTAAGAAAGACAACTATCCTCTACCAAAGATGGAGCATTTGCTGCAAAAAGTCTCAGGAGCCAAAGTAATGTCTTTCTTGGATGGATTTTCAGGGTTTAATCAGATTGCTGTGCATCCAGATGACCAAGAGAAGACTGCATTCACCACTCCTTGGGGCACTTTTATGTATGCCAAGATGCCTTTTGGATTGATGAATGCTAGAGCTACCTTTCAGAGAGCTATGGATATAGAATTTGTGGGAGAGAAGGATAAATTTGTCCTTATCTACCTTGATGACATAACAGTTTACTCCAGCAACCATCAAAATCATTTGCAGCATTTGAAAAAAGTGTTCTTGAAGTGCAAAAGGTTTGGGATTTCAGTCAATCCTAAAAAGTCACAATTTGCTTTAGATGAAGGCAAGCTATTAGGACATGTTGTTTCTGCTGCAGGTGTTCAAATTGACCCAGAAAGAGTAAAAGCAATACAGACTTTGTCTGTCCCAAGATCAAAGAAAGATATCCAATCCTTTTTGGGAAAAATTAATTTTGTGAGGAGGTTTATACCAAATTTTGCAGAACTGGTGAAGCATGTTACCTCCATGTTGAAGAAAGGGTCAGAGGTTAGATGGACTGATGCAGCAAGAAAATCATTTGAGTCTATTAAAAAAGCTATTATGGAGGCTCCCACTTTAATAAGTCCAGATTACAGCAAGGAGTTCCATATATTTTCATTTGCCTCTGAAGACACCATTGCAGTAGTTTTATTGCAAGCAGATGAAGAAGGTTCAAAACATCCAGTAGCATTTTTCAGCAAAAACTTGAGGGATGCTGAACTAAGGTATGATATTATTGAAAAACAAGCATATGCTCTTATCAAATCCTTGAAATCTTTTAGAGTTTACATTCTGCATTCCAAGATAATTGCATATGTACCCTCTGCTGCAATAAAAGATGTCTTGACACAACCTGATGCTGGTGGAAGAAGGGTTAAAAGGATTGTAAAGCTGATTGAATTTAATATAGAATTGAAGCCCACTAAGCTAGTCAGAGGTCAGGGTCTTGCCAAATTATTGGCTGAAGAAAATTGCAAATCATTGGATATTGATTTCCTGTGCACAATTGCAGAAATTGGTCAGACAGATGAATAAGAGGAAGCAGTTGAAACCAAACAGAAAGCAGTCAGTGGCAGAAAATCTAGCTTCTTGTGATTGGTATTCTGCAATAATTAATTTCTTGCTGAAGCTAGAAATCCCTCCAGGTTTTACTCAAAGTCAAGCCAGAACTATTAAGCTTAGGGAAGCTAAATATTGCATTAATGAAAATTTACTCTACTGGAGGGATCCATCTGGAGTTCTTTTGAGATGTATGGACAAAGAACAGTCAATAGAAGTTATGCAGCAGTTTCATTCCAGCATGTGTGGAGGGCACCATTACTGGAAGACTACAGCCCATAAAATCCTCAGAGCTAGATACTATTGGCCCTCTTTATTTTCTAATGTATTTTCTTTTGTTAAATCTTGTGACAGGTGCCAAAGATTTGAAGGAAAACAGCAGTTGAAGTCCTTGCCCCTAAAACCAATACATGCAAAAGGACCTTTTCAGCAGTGGGGCTTGGATTTTATTGGAGAAATCAATCCACATTCCAGTGGCCAGCACAGATGGATATTAGTAGCTACTGATTATTTCACTAAGTGGATTGAAGCAATCCCTACCAGGAAGGCTGATCATAATGTGGTCATGAAGTTTTTAATTGAAAATATCTTTACCAGATTTGGTTGTCCACATAAATTAGTCACAGATAATGCAGCAGCCTTCAGAGCAAAAGAATTGGTGGATATGTGTGATTCAATGGGAATTAAACTGATTCATTCCACCTCATACTATCCTCAAGGCAATGGTCTGGTAGAATCTTCAAATAAAACCCTGATAAGGATAATTAAGAAGCTGTTGGAGGACAATAAAACGAATTGGGATGCTAAGCTCAAATATTCACTATGGGCTAACAGAGTAACCATTAAAAAAATCCACAGGCAATTCTCCATTTAGGCTGGTATATGGCACTGAAGTTGTATTCCCAATTTAGTTAACTCTCCCTGTGGCAAAATTCCTTCAAGAAGAGCAGAATGAGGAAGAAGAGATGGCAAAGAGGATCACTGATTTAGCAGAGGTACGTCAAATTAGAGAACAGCTGGTTGAAAAGGTTGCAGCACATCAAAAAAAGATCAAGGAAGTTTTTGACAGGAAGATAAAGATAGATAATTTTCAGGTTGGAGACTTGGTGCTGAAGTGGGATGCATTGAAAGAAAAGAAAGACAATCATGGGAAATTTGATGCTTTCTAGACAGGGCCTTTCATCATTTCTCAGATTCAAGGGAATAATACCTTCATACTGAAAAGTATGGGAGGAGAAGCAGTTTTTGATGGCCCAGTTAATGGGCGTTTTCTGAAAATTTATGTGATTTAAGGTATTTTGGCCTTAAAGGTTATAAATATTTGGTTTTATCAGTTTTAGTCAGACTCCATGCCCAATGGAACACAAGGAATTTTGTTAATTTGTTTTCATCAGGAAGGCATTGATCTACAGGTTCTTGAGACCTCACAAGAAGGATCTCATCCCAGAAGGAGCCAGTGTTAGCTCTGCTATTACTTTTAGCATTTGAAGGTTAAATGTGGGCCTGATCGAGTTGTTTATGATCAAAAAGGGATTTGATGAAGTTATTCCGCCCATTCCCCTTCACTTTGTCGATGCTCTTATAAACTCCCCTACCCCCATTTTACCTCCAAACCCCTGTACAAACTCGTTTTCCCTCAGGTCCCTAGGCGCAAAGTTAAACCCATAAGTCCCTTTTCCTTAAGCCCCGGGAGCTTAACCACGTGAGCCCGCTCATATCTTTGCGCGCCTTTGTAAACCCTCCGCCGCAATCGCAGCCGTTGAACGCCCTGATCCAATGGTTCCCGCGCCGCTACAGCCTTTTTCCCGCATGTTAAACTTCATGCATCTCCCCACCGTCTGATCGTCCATCTCCAGATCTAACGGTAGTCACTCCTTCCACTGCTGAAACCTACCCGCTCATTAACCCTCGATCGTGGCGGTTTCCGCCTGTCCCATCGGCCACATGTCGACCGATGAGTGGGATCGCGTGGGCCTATACGAATACCACCTGCCTCCTGTGAGCGGTGCAGGGAAATCACTTATTGCCCACACGTACGGCCTCCCGCTCAGTAATCATCGCCCGATGACCATTGGATCTCCCCGCCCGAGATCCAACGACCTACAATCTCCCCGCGCATAAACCTCCTGATAGCCTCTGTAAACTAATCTCCACCATTCAATTACACGAACCGACGGCTGATGTCATCCTGGTTTTGCCTATGCCTCCATCATCAAGTCTACGTCACCCTTGAATACACTGCACTGCCAAAGGATGAAGGCGATCATCTAACAGCTCTCTGCACAGTTAAGCCTCAACTACTGCATTCAACGCATTTTACACCCGAAGGACGAGAAGGATAGCCTTAAGGAGATAAACACATTTATCAGTCATGGAATGTATTTTATATCATACTCCAGCTACTTAAGAAGTACAACAAAGTACCACAAAGGGTCATTTTGTTCATTAAAACAGTGAGATTGTAGACGAGACTCCATCAAACAGTTAATGTGGTTGGTGGTCCATTACGACCCCTCCACGCATAGGATAGCATTTATTTTTGTAATCAACCTCTATATATACCCAGAAACAACATGTAATGAAGTTTGATGAATGTTATTTTGATGTAAAGTTCAACTTCTGGAGACTGTAACTACTGTGATACCTGCAGTATCTGGTCTTCATTTTCAGCTAATGCAAGCTTCTTTTGTTGTTAATTTCTCACTTTCCACTTCTTCTTTGTTCCAGGCTATGCCTGTTATGAATTTTTCATGTGCTCTTGATGTTTAGCATTAGAGGGGTTGTCATCCCACCTCTGTGTTAGAATCTAGTATGTATTATTGAATGTGTATGTAGGTTTCTGTTGTTTTAATGCCAAAGAGCTGTCATCCTGTCTGTGCATTAGGAAATAGATTTGCATACCTCTTTACTGGTTGCAGCTGGCCATCACAGGGTCCTGTGCATCTACTGGTGTGATCAGTATTCTCCATTTCCACTAAATCCTCAAACTGTGAGTAATTGGTGGTCTAAAGCCTTGTAGTCTGGGGGTGTTCACCCATGTCTAGGGTTAAGCATAGTAGAAGTGGTTATCTAGCTTGAATATGCATCATTCCTTCCATTCATCCACCATTTTCCAACATTTTTGTTGAGTTTGTAATGTTCCAAGCATCTCTAATATACAACCTAGGAGAGTTTCCTGGGGTGATAACAAGATCAATGAGCACAAGTATTGGTTGTTGTATTGATTTTATGATTGGTTGTCATGGATTCATTCTAGTTAAATGTTGGTTATAGGCATGGTATATTCTTATTATATGTTGTGTTCTTGTTATGGATCTTATTCATGGTTTGATAATTTATTGAATAGTTTCTATGAATGCATGAGCTAATAATTGTTTGTTGCAGCTAGTAAGAGAGAAATAAACCATTTTAATGAAACTCTTGATGAAACTAATGAGACAGTGAATAGTTATTCACTCATGATCCACAGGTACTATGTTTACAATGATTTTGTCTAAATGAATGATATGTGTTTGGCAAGCTTAGATAATAATAAAGCCTAGAAATAGGATGAGAAGACTCGGGAATCTTGTTGGGAAATTATGGGCAGTTGGCCTATAGGCTAGGCCTGAAATTCAGGAATAGATTCCCTAGTCATAGGAACAAAACTGAGAAATCTCGGTTGTAGCCACGCAGAGGAAGTTTTGTGCATATGGTTGGAGCCTTCTAGCCGCATGGATAACACTGCATGCATGCAGTTGGGCTATAATCTTGGTTGAAAGTGGTTCCATCTCAGAGAAATGGTCACATGTGGGAATTGTTTGACATCTAGGTGATTATGTGTCTTTGTGTGATGCAGTAAGGTTTGTCAAGTGGACCTCATTTCCATAATTGAATCTTGGAGGTTGGGTCATGCATAGTAACTCTCAACTCATGTTTACCTTGGTGAGCTTGTAAAAGTCGATATATATGGGGTGGGGTGTTACACAACCCACCACATGGTGGTAGTTATCATGTTTAACATGTATCAATTTTGACATGTCCCTCACCACATGGCACTCATGATTTGTGCCATGTTTCACTTATTTATGTACAACTAGAAATTCTAATAAGCCTATATTTGAGTGACATGTGTCACCCACATGGAATTTCCATGTCACCACTTGTGATGTCATGCTAATATCATCATTTAAGCCTCAAAGTGCCTAATACTCTAATATTCCAAGGTATTAACCAATGACTCTAGTAGGTGAGAATAGGATCATCATTTAATAGTTGTCATTCAAAACACGACATATTGAAGTTTTCTCCACATCATGTAATGTTGCACCTTTGGTACTCTAATATCTGGTATCATTGAGGGTGTTTATTGATGGATTAGATGGACAGGAATCAATTCATTAAGTGACAATTCATCCCCTGGGCTATGGCACCTCAGATATTTCTCCACAACTTATATTTATAAACCTCCAAGGGCCCGATATCCTAGTAAGACCCTTTTCGTTGTTGGCTTCCTATCCTGGTTCCCCTTGGCCAATGTGACCAGCGACTAATCAAGGGACTCCTTGAACTCCAAATTTCTAAGGAACTTGAGGTTTCTGGCTAGTTTCACTATCGATAACACAACATTCTTTCCACCTCCTTCGATATCCAATTGATCGCCTTCAACCTTGCGACTTTCATAATTCTTAGGTAATTGTGGCCAATATAGCCATAATAAGCCCATTCATTTGTGAATAAATGATATATATTGTTCCCTTTTCAACATAGACAAATGGCTCCATTCCTTCATTTGGATAGAACGTTTAAGAGACAATGAAAAAATGTAGTCTGCTTAGCCTAGGGCCAACCTCTCTATTTCTTGACATAAAATATATGGAAGCCATAATTAACACACAAATGAAAGGATCCCATTTCACATAGAATTTTTATTCATAAAAAGGAATGCATACCAAAATTCAAACAAACTGCATTATTTATTCAACACACGGATCATACATGCCCAATATGACAACACAATAGAATTTAACCTGCCAATGTATACGTACACAATATACCAACATCGTATTAAAAGCAAGAAATATTGAGTAGCATTAGCATTGCATATAAAAATAAGAATGCACTTATATGTTTTGCTTAAAGCTGCTAGAAACTGAAGCAGGTCCTTCCACTCTCCACCCAACTGTAGGCACAACTACAAAACAACTTTCTTGTAGTTGGACAACTTTGAGGTGAATCTGATGTCTCAAGGATGATTCACTTAGGGTATTATGACAAAGTTTAATTTAAGGATAGAGAATGAAGGAAAAACTCCTTCAATGACTAGGAAACAAGAAGTTATCTGTCAAGCATTCAGTCTAGGCTAAACACATAGCAAAATATGGTCACTAGGGGTCTACATAACACAAAGGGAGACCCATTCACTGCTCCCTATGGCTCCCTTAGTAGTCGTTCCTATTTCCAATGCTTCGAATTCATAAAAACAATAAAATGGGTCAAGTTATTCTTTGTCTACCTGACTTAGGTGAAAGGTCCTCTCATTGGTTTCCCCAGTTATTGCAATTCAAACCTAGACTTTATGGTCCAGTGTCTATACACAAGTTTACAAGTTCATAGGATTATAATGGTTTGGGTTTTTCACACACAATTCAGGTCTCTCCTCTAATCATTGCAATCCTTCTCACTCTGATTTCCGAATGACTACACAACTCAAAGAAAATTTACTTATCCTCCTCCCCATGAGCATTTCTTCATGCAAGAGGGGTCACTTCTTGGGCTGCAAGCTCAATAGGACTCCTCCATTCTCTCATATCTGTTTTGAGCAATTGGTAGATCAAAAGGCACATCGGGGGGGTCAGAACATTAAATTTGTGGAAGCTTGGAATACTTCCCAATCTCCCTCACATGATTCTTAAGTAAGCTACCCTTCTAGATATTGGGATATGTATAAGCTTGTCCTCATCTTCATATTTATCAATTTATAATTAATCAACAAAATATTTCCATCAAATAGTTTGGCATTATAGCCATGTAGGTTACTTAGCACTATCCTCCTTTTAAAAATATTACAACACTTCGAGATTACAAGATGTATGTTACACCAATCCCCTAATCTAGTTCATACTCTCTCTCTCTATATATATATATATATATATATATATATATATATATATATATATATATTATATATATATATATATATATATATATATATATATATATATATATATATAGATAGATAGATATAGATAGATAGATAGATAGATAGATGGCATTGTACAATAGGATATGACTCATTAATAGTTGCTAATTATTAAAAGTTAAGTTGGAGATTTTTCGTAAATTACCAAATTAACTCATTGAGATAGATTTGCATCTCATTTTTTCCAACAAAACCTAGTGGAAGCAAAAGGTCTATGGATAAAACAATTAGTTTATAAGTCTCACACATATATGTAAACATATTTTTATTTAATAAAAAGCTGTTGATTTTTCTTTTCTGAAAAAATAAAAAATAAAAAATTAATAAATCAATAATATAAATCAATCAATCAATCTTACACATATATAACTCTAACCTAAATTGTATATTATTATCATAATACAACTTCTAATGCAATATTAATTATTATATATGTATAAATCTATGAATGCATCCTTCAAGGATAACAAATGCAACTAATAAAGTGCTAACACACTTTAATAATGTATAGTCATTATATAATAGAATAAGATTCAATGATAGCTCCCAACCATTAGAAGATATGTGGATGATCTACATCAATTGCGAATAAATTGAGTAATGAGTGGTTTACAAAAAAATAAGCCTCTTAGATACTTGGCAAAAAACTATAATGAATGGCCCATAACCAAAACGAAGCAGCTTGGATATTTGGTAAAATAATTGTCTTAGTGCTTGGTGCTTGACAAGCTAGGTCGAACTTGCTACCAACATGTCATCTAGGGCCATGTTTAGATTTTTCATATAAACACAATTCAAATAGAAATAAAAACCATATTCATATGCTCAACCAACAGAAAGAGAAGAAACATGGGAACTCTTAAATCTAGGGAAATAAAACAAATAGAGAGAAACTCTTAAATCTTGATTTATGATTGTTGTTTTCCACTAACTTTGCTGTTAAAGAGGAAAATGTTCTGCAATTGAAATTTGAATATTTCTCGAGTTAGAACTTGAACATGAATGTTGACATCTAGCACCCACGAAAATTCTAATTACGTTTGTTGATATAAAGGCTATAACTATACCAAACAAAGATAATTTTGAAAACATATTGTAATTGGGATGTTAACACCTAATTTATAGGCTATGATTTGTTTTTCATTATTTTCTCGAACCGACGTGGAATTTACTAAAAATAAACTCAATTCTTAACAATAAAGAGCAACACTAGAATAATTGTAACTTTAAATGGAACTAACTATTATTAAAATTAACAAATTCAAGAAATTCCAGATCATACAAAATATGACAAGAAATTTTCTCGAGAAGGTATGAGAGCCAACTCGGATGAAGTAACCTTCCAGGGTAGTATGGGCATTGCACATGGCCAAAAACTAGTATCTATGGAAAAAAAATTCCAATGTTGTCTCGTTCCAAGGCTTAAAAGTCTTGGTATAACTAAAACCTCCACATTTTGTGTGATTTTTTTGGGTTCCACAATCTCCTACTTTTTCCATTAACAATAATGGTTGATTCCCATTTCATAACTTCACCTATTTGTAGGTAAGAGGAGAGGGTAAGAAATACAAGGCCATACTTCATCAAACAAATAAGGAGGACTACTATATTCCTAGTGATATAGGTCATATTATGAAATTAATTAAGTAGTATTTGGAAAAAAAGCATTCGTTATTGTGCTTTAACACTTTGACTTAGCTTTGAGTGCAAGTAAACTTAAAAAATTCATTAACTATTGAATAAATTTATCTCCCCCTATTTTTGTTAATTATATTGAATAATAAGTTTATACAAACTAGTTGATTAACTAGTTCCAAAGTTAATTATTGTTTAATGACACTTCTTCATTGAATTATTGTGTTCCAAAACAATTGTAGTGTGGAGAGTTGTAGGCTATTTGGGCCTTCCTATGTCACTTTTTTTTATTAGGGGACCATACCATCATGTTAAGAATTAAATGTTGGCACATTTTAATAATGTAGGCAGGTTATTGTACAATATGATAGGAATCATTAATAGTCCCCAATTATTAAAAATTAGTTAGGTGACTTACACAAATTACCAAATTAGATAACTAAGCATTTAAATTGGTTTGTTGTTATTTTCTCCAAGAGATGGCAATTGTTTTGTAAATAACATATATAGAAAACATTGATTTCTCTATAAACATAGATCTATGAATATATCTTTAAATAATAGAAAATTATAATCATTAAAGTGTTGACACACTTTAATACTGCATGTGGGGCATTGTTGAGTAAGGATGTCATGGATTGACTTAACTATTCTTTCAGTCTTCTTCCAAACATGGAAACTATGCATAGGCATAACTTTTGTGTAACAAAAAACACAAAAAAAAAATACACAATTTGAAAAACACACACACACACATATATATATATAGTAAGTTCATATTGTATTACCTTAGAAAATCAAGCAAAACAAGTACATTCATCGGGTTTCATCAACCTATATGTCACTCTAGGTGGTCTCAATCTACCCAACAAGAAACCAGATATTTTTGACCACCTACCTATAGAATAATTAGTCCAAAATTCGAGTTTCAACATTACAAGCATATCTAGGCTATCTATGATAGCACTGCAAAAGAAAAATCTAGAAATAAACATGAAATCTCAAGTATCTAAAGAAGTGACTGGGACTGTGTCTCTAGCACTTAATCCTAGGGGAGCATGAGCATCTGGTTTAGACTAGAAATGAATCTTGATGTGCGCAATTGATGTTGCGAAAACTCATTGTGCCAATAATATGGCAGGAAGGTGCTTCCCTCATTCACACTATGGGAATAAATCCCCTTCTCTATCTGAAAAATTGATACCAAGTGGGAGGGTTTCTTCTATGTAATAAAACCATTGGATTGAAGATATGTTATATAACATGTGCACAGGCTAATCCCATTTGAACACCAATGTGAACCCATATATATATATATATATATATATATATATAATATATATATATATTAATATTACTAAGTCATGATTGTGTAATAGTGGTGATCATATACGAGCGCGATGGAGAAATTTATCCTCCTTTTTAACTAACGCGGCCCAATTCTTTAATCACATCCCCTTTCCTTTTATTGGAGCTCCTTTCTAAAATTGCCTCTTGATGACAAGATATGACCAAGATCTTGGATAACAACACTTCCATTTTATTGACCTTGACGATAAGTCAATTACCTGATTTTTTAAGTAATTAATTGGTTTGTTTTTATTTTCTCCAACAAAATCTCCATGAGATAGCAATTGTTTTGTAGACCACATATATAGAAATATACGGATTTAGTATTATACACCTGTTAATGCAACATTAATCGCTTTATAAACATAGATTTATAACCTTCTTTAAACATGAAACATGGAAACCTGGGTGTACTCGAGAAGCTGCAGGAAGCTCCAATTTGTATGCCATAGTACCAATCTTTTGCAACACCTTGTACAGACCATAATACTTCGGTGATAATTTATTATCCTTCTTAGCTTGCTTGAGGGACATTTGTTTATATGGTTGTAGCTGTAGGAATACCCAGTCACCTACATCAAACTTCTTTCACTGCGATGTTGATCTGTCTGTTGTTTCATTCTATTCTGCGCCAACACGAGGTTATCCTTTAAGAGTTGGAGAACTTGTAGTTGATGATCGATGTGATGTTCCACTACTTGAACCTTAGAATTTTCTCTTAAATATGATGTGATGGATGGTGGTTGATATCCATAAAGTGCCATAAATGGGGTCATTTTTGTTGCAATATGGAAGGAAGTGTTATACCACCATTCAGCCAGAGGCAACCATTGGACCCATTGTGTTTGTTTATCAGATACAAAGCAAGGAAGATATCCTTCCAAACATTTTTTTACTATCTCAGTTTTCCCATCAAATTGAGGATGAAAAGTTGAGCTATGAGCTAACTAAGTACCCAGAGAAGAAAATAATTTTGTCCAAAAATTTCCAGTGAAAATGGGATCTCTGTCAATACAATAATCTTTGGGTTTCCATGTAGCTTTTGAATTGTTTCCATAAATGCAGTAGAAACTGTATTGGCTTTAAACGGATGTGATAATGCACAAAAGTGTGCATTCTTGGTAAGTCTGTCAACTACCACCATGATGACACTCTTTCCTTCAGACTTTGGTAAACCTATGATAAAATCCATTGAAACCTCCTCCCAACGTTGGCTTGGAATGGTTAAAGGTTGTAATTTTGTTGGCAAACCAAACATTCTACCACAAACTTTTGAATATAAAATTTAAGGCCATCCCAAAAAAAATTCCTTCTTAACCCTGTGGTAAGTTTTTAAAAATCCTGAGTGCCCTCCTAAGGGAGAAGTGTGAAATTCCATAAGAATCTTTTGCTTGAGTTGGGAATTCTTACAGAGGTATAAGCGATATTTGTACCATAACGAATCATTTTTCTAGCTAAATGTATCAGATGTATTGGAATCTTGCTGTAACTTTCGAATAAGTGCCCACACTTCTTCGTCATTCTTCCATTCCTCCCTTGCTTTGTTTATCCAATCTGGTTGGATAATAGAAATGACACATAACAATGCTTCCACGTCCTCATCCTTTCTTGAGAGTGCATCTACCACAACATTTTGCTTCCCTTTTTTGTAGATGATTTCAAAGTCATAACCCAACATCTTTGTGACCCATTTTGTTTGCTCTTCAAGGATAATCTTTGTTCTAAAAATATTAAGACTATCATGATCCGTTTTTATCTTAAAGTGTCTTTCACATTAGGTAGGGTCGCCATTTCTTAAGTGCATGTAATTGCCAACGTTCCCTTCTCATAAATAGCTTTTAAGTAAATACTTTCCCTTGATTGGACAACTTTCGAAAGCAATGGGTCTTTCTTCTTGCATTAAAACAACACTAATTCCATTTACTGAAGCATCACATTCCACAATAAAAGTTTTTTTGAAGTCTGATGTAGCTAAGACCGGTGCCTGGCACATTGCCTCTTTAAGATGTTTGAAGGCCTTTGTTACTTCTGGAGTCCATGAAAATTCATCTTTCTTCAGTAATGTTGTTAGAGGTGCTACTATTCTCCCATAATTCTTAACAAACTTGTGATAATACCCTGTCAACCCGAGACATCCTCGCAGATGCTTTATGGATGTGGGGATTTTCCATTCCTTAATGGCTTTAATTTTTTCTAGGTCTACCTTAACTCCTTCATGAGATACAATATGACCCAGATATTCCACCTCTTGTACTCCAAAGAAACATTTGGATCTTTTTGCATATAATTGTTTCTCCTCCAATAGTTGTAGCACCCTATCAACATGTTCAACATGATCCTTCCAAGACTTTCTTTAGATTAGTATATCATCAAAAAATACTAACACAAATTTTCTAAGGAAGGGTTTGAAAATGGAATTCATCAAACCTTGAAATGTAGAAGGTGCATTGGTAAGGCCAAAAGGCATGACCAAAAATTCATAATGACCCTCATGAGTTCTAAATGTTGTTTTCGGAATGTCTTCAGTCTTCATTCTGATTTGATGATATCCTGAACGAATATCCAACTTGGTGAAGTAAATTGATTTGTGCAATTCATCCAATAATTCATCAATGACAAGAATGGGAAACTTATCTTTAATAGTGATCTTGTTGAGCTCCCTATAATCCGGACACATACGCCATGATCCATCCTTCTTGTGCACCAATACTACTAGAGCAGAGAAAGAACTTTGACTAGGTTGAATTATACCAGCCTTTAACATTTCTGTGACCATACGTTCAATTTCACTCTTTTGGGCATAGCGATATCTGTACGGCCTGATGTTTGGAGGAACACTTCCTGGAATTAAATGAATAGCATGATCATGATCACGCATAGGTGGGAGACCTTTGGGAGTCTCAAATACCTGGAATGATTGTCCAAGACTTTTTGGAGATCTAGAGAAATAGATGATTTCAATGTGGAAACATCTAGCAAACATAATTGTGCAATTACACCTTGTTGTTCCTTTTTTAGAAGCTTTGTCATACAATTAGAGCTGATTATATTTCCCGGTTTCCCTGCAATACCCCTTAATTCAACTTCCTTTCCTTTCGCAGAAAATTTCATGAAAAGTTCTTGAAAATTAAAAGCTGTTGTACCCAAGGATTGTAACCATTGGACTCCTAGTACAACATCAGCACCTCCCATTGGAATGGAAAGCATTGGGCTATTCAATACATATTCTCCCATGGATAGCTTGATATTATGGAAATTTCCAGAGCAATTTATGGTTCCTCCACTTGCAACCATCACTTGACACTCTGGTGCTGGATATAGGAAGCAATTCAATTCTTTGCTATCTTACAATGAATAAAATTGTGGGTACTTCCTGAATCAATCAACACTATTACCTTTTTCTTCTTGATATATCCTTCTATCTTGATAGTTTGAGGAGTGGTAATTCCAGCCAATGCATTACAATATATGGTCGGATTCATTACTTCTTTATCTAGGGTTTGTTCCTGGAGTATACCCTCTTCTTTTGACATTTCTTGTTCCTTTTCTTCCTCCTCTTCACAGTCTATGTAGAATAATTTCTTCTCACCACACTTATGACCTTTAGTTTATTTTCTATCACAACTGTAACAAATCCCTTTTGCTCTTTTTTCTTCCAATGGTTGTGGTGTCAACCTTATAGATTGTGTAAGGCTAGGGGCAACAACACTTCCATCTTTATAGTTGTGAGTGGTAAGCTTCCTCGTTGCCATAATTTTGCTTTCCATTTTTCTTGCTAACCCGAATGCCTTCTCCAATGAATCAGGTTCCCAAAGGTGAAACTCATGTTGGATATTATCCTTTAAAGTCCCTATGAACACATCAATCCTATGTTCCTCTAGAATATATTTTTTCCTTATGTTCAAATTTTGGAAGTCCTCAATGTGCTCCATCATTGAACTCTTTTGTTTGAGACTTATCAATTGGCTAAAAAAAGTGTTGCTTTTTGTATCCTCATAATGTGTTGTCATTTCTTCTATAAAAAATTCCCAAGTGACAATTTGTTTACGAGAGAAAAGCCATCGATACCATACAAACTGATTTGGTTCCAAATATAAAGTTACAATACGTACTTTTTGTGTGTTTTGCACATTATGGAGATCGAAAAATTGCTCCATCTGTAGTATCCATGTTGTGGGATCCTTGCCATCAAACTTCCTCATATCGATTTTTGGAATATGGTGGTTCTTCAATCCAATGTTAGAGTCTATGAAATCATAATTAACATTTATTTTCTTCTCATTATGAGTTTCCTTTACTACCCTTTCACCATTAGTAAGCATTTCTTGTAGAAACTTTGTCAAATCTGTCTTCAAATCTTCCATGCCTATCTTCAAATCTATCTTCAAATCATCCATCTTACCTTCCACGTCATTCATCTTAGCTTCCACACCATACATCTTAGCTTCTACATCTTTCTTTAAACCATCCATCTTAGATTCGGTTACTTTTTGTGCGAGTGACATTTGTTGCACTTGGTCTCGTAATTTTGATATATCATGTTGCATTTCTTCCTCTTCTTCATGAGTCATGCTAGAGCTTTCAGGTTGTTTACTAGGTGTTTGCATTTTCTTTTCTTGGGGCATCAATTACCGATAATAATGCTTTACTATGCCCTTTTAATTCCTTCAAACTAATTTTTCAAACCAAGCTTATGCAAAAATATAAAAAAAATAAAAAACTACACACCTTTTTTCACTTTGTAGGAGCTCGATATTGAATTTGATTTATCTCTCTAATTTCAGATCATCCATTTCTCAAATTGGATCTGTCATAGCCCTATGCGTCCTCTTTCCAATGCCACCAGTCTGATCAAATTTAGATTCTCCAAGAAAGAGTTATGCACAATCTCCCAAGATGACTTGATTATATACCTTTTCAGAAGAGCGAACTTGTATGAAGTGCCACGTGTCACTGTTTTGACCTTCAGATCTAAAAAAATATACATAGAAAACTAAAGTCTGTCCTATTTCTATAACTTCTTATGAAATTGTAATCTGATTCTCAAAAAAAAAGTTATGAGGATTTTCCCCAGGTCACCTGTTTGGATTGTAATTCGAGAGTCTACAAAAAGGCCAAATTTCTTAGATCATATCTCCGCAAATATAGAGTGAAAAGATCTGAAATTTGGACCCGAGGTTCAGAATGACTTCAGCCCAAATGGGTTTTCTTTTTTAGCATCTGAAACATCGCAGAAAAGACTTATAGCAAAAACGCCACGATGACCTGTTTGGAGCAATGAAACCCTAGAATCCAAAGCTTTGATACCAAATATTATTAAACCAGCTCACAAAAAGATAGAAAACATAGATCAATGCCTTAGAATTCAGCCTCTTCGAGGGGGCAACCTCCTTTACATTACATAAATGAACAATTCTTGGATGATACAAATGACAAAACCTCCTTTGTACATATAGGAGTCTATGGGGTCACAATATAACCAAGCCGACCTAACAATAATAATATAAAGGCACAAAAATAACAATAGAGGGATTCTATGGGGCATAGTAATAACAATACGGGGACAATAGGGGCAAAACAATATTAATAATGGGTACAACTACAATAATAATGGGGGAATCACTAGCATTATAAGGACCTAACAAATGCCTTGTGACCACACAATATTACCATGATCTCGGATAACGAAACTTTCATTTTATGAACCTTGACGATAAAATTTTATGAACCCTAGAAATAAAAATTTCTACCTTAGCCTTCGTGGAGAAAATATTAAGGATGTTGTGACCACCTTGCACAACCGTGGGACTTAATCCCAGACCCAACGATTTTCCACTGAGTGCAAAATCTTGGCTTCGAAATCTCCAAGGAGACAAATTATGAGACGTATATTATTCTCCTTAGCTACCACTTTGTTTCTTGTTAGTTGACGACCCCAACATTTTTTTACCGAGTCACTCGCTTTTATTTCCAGGAAATACTTCTGGGATGGGAATATTTCCCATTAATTGTTGCATTCTCCAAGATTATGTCCTAGCACTAAAAAAATTATCCCAACCCTTTGACATCCTCTATTCTTTATACCTCTCTGATGGAAATATTATCATTAACTATCGAATTCGTTCTCCATCTATGTCATCTTCTAGCGCCCCTTTCTATAATACTTAAGTGCCTAACTATAGAGAAGGAAGGTTACGTGACCATAGGCATGACCACCATATTTAATCCCTACAATTATGAAAGGATACCCCCATGGAAACTCCTAGGGAATCTATTCTAGGACAGAGAATCTTGTAACAAACTTTAGTTTTGTCTATACACCTCTTTTATATGATGTACTCCCGAGGGCCCAAATAAAACAAAGTCTCGGCCTTTGTCAAGGAAATTAATTTGTTACTCTCGGGCTTCTATACAAGGATTATACCAAACTTCAATGCACATCAATGCCTATATAATCCACCTTCCTCCTTATCTTTGTCCTCTATGACTCTTGGATCATTTATCACATTGGTTGATCAATGATCAATGATCTTATTGATCTGATTGTAATAGAAAGGCTTTAACATTCTTTGTACTCCTACATTGCTCCTCTAAAGCACTCTTCCTTCTAAGATATAATAACTCAATAATTCTCCATGTTCATTTTTTGAACAGTCTCTCATACATGAAATCCCTCCTAGTCTTACCTATATCACACTTGATTTAATTTAATTACAGGGATTCAATTTCACATCCCAGCATAATTTCGCAAACAATGCATAGAGGTTCAATTTCAGATAGATTTCTACACACTCAAAGCATAATGTTTATTTCTATTAATATTCACCTGATTGTATATGACATACAAGGCCATTGTACCCTCTTAGGCCTTATTTACATATGATTGAACCCTATCGGCCCTTTTGGCCATAATTGGCCTCCACACTCTATCATCTCTACTCTCATCTCTTAATGCTTTCAATGCCTCTTAGGCTTACATAATTATACACGATATTTTGAAACCATAATTTGGTTTTGATCCACAAAATATTCAACTATCCCTACCTATAGGATCCTCTATATCCACATGTCTCTCAAGGCATCTAACTAACCATAAGATCTCTCTAACTCTTTCAAAAATTCTTAATATCTCTTCTTTGAAGTAGACTTAATTACAATATCTTCAATATAAATTACTCATGTGCAATTCTTCTAGAATTATAGGAAAATGCAAGAAAATACATTTAATTTAAATAATTAATCTCAATTAGGAAACCAACTCCCTTGGTAAATGAAAATACCTATGTCTAGTAAAATGTGTTTGAATTAGAGGTAAGATGCTTCTGCATTAGCAATCTTCTCTTCAATATCATTCAGATGATAATTCTAATCTTGATGGTTCCTTTTACATCCTCCAATCCAACAAAGATGATGTATCTCTCATATTGTTTATCCATCAAGATTCTACCTAGAAGATCCTTCATCTTCCAATATAAGGTATATGCTCCAAAATAGTGCTTCCTTCATCCTTGGGTGTCCCCTCGATCAAGAGTCCAAGTGGCTACATCTTCCAGGATCTCAGAATCCAAGAATACTTGTCTTTCTTGAACAACTTAGGAATCTAAATTACGAATTTCATTATGGGTATTAAGGGGAACCACTGCATAATGGATCTCAAGAGCCTCTCCGGCCTGTTGTTGAGATATATTGGATTCTTGGGAGCCACAACCCTCTCCCCCACACCTATTGTGTATTCTCTGATGTTCCATATTCCACTGATAACAATGAGTGCTTGTGTTGAAACTCATGGGACTTAACACCAAGCTAGACAGACACAGCTACCAAACCTGATATATTTTAGAACATTGATAATAGACCCTCCCACTGACATCTAAACACAACTTGTAGGAAGAATACAACCACGACAAGAGTAAATTGTGCATACCCACAAAGAATCCTTGAACGAGGTTGCTACCGACAACAACTCAACATGGATGTCAAAGGTGAATGCCCACAGACACCGATCTCCATAAACCAACGAACCCCAAATATTAGAAAAAAGGTGAAAACCCAAAGGTTTTGAAGCTTGATTATATTAACACCGAAAAATCATACACCTGCTAGTACAATCTAGAATACACTAAAAGTGTCCAGTAGAATACATAGGTGGACATTTTTCCAGCCGAATACATTAAGAAGTTTTAAAAATCAAAGTTCTCCTATGGTCCAAAGTTTATAAGCAAAAACAATTAAAGTTGCACGGGTATTTCTTTGATAAATGCACATGTGTGGCATAACCTCAAAAATCCGCGTGGTCACAGCAAAGGGTGACTCAACAATCCAAGACCACTTTACACACTTGGGGCCGACTCTCTGACATGATATCGGTCCAGTACACTGAATTCAAGTCGCCTTGGAGATATGCAACCCTCAATGGAATCCTCTTGTCCTACTCATGTGTCCTTATCATACATGTACCAAGAGAGGTAAGAAAGATTAAAAAAACTCTATATAAACAGGCCATGGGAGAACCAAAAAAAGAGACATTGTTATGTTAGCCAAATCGTTGTTTGAGCAAACCACCATTCCATTGTTGAAGCCAAGGAAGTGAAGAGCACTAGCATGTTGGAAAAATTGCTTCTAAGCAACCCAACATCTTAGTGAGTGAAGAGTAATCCACCCTTAGAGAGTCTTCACACATCTTTGAGAGAGAGGAGAAAACTACAAAGTGATTGAGGAAAAGAAACCCCCTTGCTGAGGATTTTTGAGCTCCATAGCTCAAAGAATTCTCTTCAAGTGTCTGAGATTATAATTGTATTCAATCTCTACCACCAACAATCAATAAAGGGAGATTTTTATATATATTATTGATGTTTTTTCTCCATTTAAGCATTGTTTTGTTTATGTACCTCTTTGTTTAAGTCTATGTTTATGTATGCATTCTTTCCACTTTACAATGTTGTGTATATTTAAGTTTTTCCACTAATAGAACCAATTTTGACTGTGATCCTTTGCAAGTAACAAGCCACTGCTAAGGGGGTGTCTTTTAGTACATCTATGCTCCAAAAACACTACAACAGGAATGACGACCATATTTATCTCTTTTCTTTAATTTAGGGATTGTTTGCAAGACCTCCTCTCTGCACAACCATCCTTCAAGGTGCTCTTCACTTCCAAGGATTTTTTACAGTCCTCCAGGATCTATTTTGATCCTGTGGAAGTGAAAAAATTTCAAATCTTTCTCGCCCGCACACTTTTTTCTCTGATATATGTGGAGCGCATGGTTGTTTCGGCAAAAACCGTAAACCGCACGTCTTTTCTGCAAAACGGCAGACAAAAAGCAAAGAAAAGCCTTGTATTTGTCATTTTTCTCAAGTGATTGCCAACCTTTAGTGAATTTGCTTCACCTATACACTCATTATTTTCTATTTAGAACTCTTGGTTGCTTCATGAACCCTAATTCATGAAGAAATTAGAGCTTTTTATGTATTTGCAAAATACCCACATAGCTTAATTAGGGAGGAAAGTAAGTGGCCAAAATCCACATATGTTTTCAAACTATTTTTGCTTAAATTTTTTACAAATTACATAGCTTAAATAATGAAGGAGTAAGTGGCCCATTATCTACAAATCTTACTACTAACCAAAGAATTTTTGGGACTAGGAGCAAATGCTACTAGAGAAAGCAAGTGATCTCTGCTTCCCTTGCATCTCTTAGACGAACTTGGGATTGCATATGAAAACCTTCTCGAAAACATTTGAATTTCCATCTCCCTTATTAAGCTCCACATAGTTTAATAGGAAAAAAGTAAGTGGCCCATAATCCACAAATACATTTATTTTTTCCATGCAAGGAACGACCAACACTTAGTGTAAGTAGAAGGATACTGAAAAAGGATCATCACATATCCACACCTTATCACACTTTGTATGTTCACTTGCATCACATACTAAGCCTTCATATGATTTGTACTCAAGGATCATCCAGATTTTGGGTCTTTGGTTATTTAGTCTATTTTGGCTTACAAAGTCACTTCATAAGTGAATTAAGCCTCTTTAAAAACAACCATAACTTGAAAAAATTAAATTTCCCCACAAGGGCCACCAAAAAAATTATAGTTCAAGTTAGGACCACTAGGTGTAGGCATCACATAATCCACCATGGTCATGTTACACCATTGAAACATAGTTGTTGACTTTTTAGGGAGATTAAAATCCTTCAATCATCACACAGAAAAGAATACCCAAGCATTGAAGAGACCCGATTTAGAGGGGGTTCATCTTAGGTCCAGTGCATTCGGTACTCGTTGGCACTACCTGACCCATCTAGTGCTCAGTACTGATAAATGACTACCAAGAAGCTAAAGACTTGAATGCTCACGTGAGACAAAGGTACTTAGTGACCAAAACTAGGGCATCCTTTTCCTATAAGTGACGATACAGGCAGCACTTGAGCCTCATTACCATTACCTTGGTTGATTCCTCAGATTCTGGAAGGAGTCACCAATTCTTTCAGGACATTTCCCCAGGACCCATCAGAGGATATCTCCACAAGGCCCAGTTACTTTAAGAATGGACAAGATGACTAGGTCTACATAGGATTTTTATCATACGCAACCAACAAAAAACCCTTTTCTTATTTGATTGGTCACATATTTTAATTACTAAAGGAAAATAAACCATTTATATTTTTGTTTTAGGTATGTGATCATATTGCATTGATATTTATATCCTTCCCTCACCATACATAGAGTAGCACACACTCTAAATCGACATAATAGGGAACCCCAAGGCTCCCCATCGATTTGGACATTTTTTAGACCTCCCCCATTACTGGGAGGTGTGTCAGGACTCTCGCCATTTAGGCATCAAGGACAACACTCTACCACCATTATTGGATCTTCCTTTATTGGTGCATCTTTGCTTGGAAATCCTCCTTGACAAAGTACACCTTTCACCACTCTAGAAAGTTCCCCACATGCTACCCCCTTTGGGAGTGCACACACCTCTCCTCCGGATAGTCCCTGAGATACCCATCAGGGTAATTCTCCTAAGGCATCCTCACAGAGGACTCCATTGCATATAGTTGTCCAAAATCATTTCGCGATGGCAGGTAATGCATAGATCTTGTTTTTGGCTTCGCTAAATCTCCCATATTTAAGCAAGCTAACTAATGACCCGATCGCACATGGGAAAAATTGGCCAGCTATGCCCACAAAGCTCCCTTCAGACATTCCAAATGGGAAAGTGAGGCGAATACCCAGGAAACCATATCATGATATTTCACATGTGGTGTCTGTCTAGTAGTATCATGGAAGATATTATTATATTAGGATTTTTTTAACGTACCCTAACTGAGCCCACCACGAAATGGTATGTGGACCAACCCTTTGCGTCACATGAAACCTTTAGCTCAATAGGTATTGCTTTCCTCACCTTCTTCCAACTCTCAATCATCCATGAGTCGAGTCTGGAACTCCTCACCAACTTCAAGCAAACACAAGCTACTCACACCTCAGATCATCTCCAAGAATGGCAGAAAAGTCGTAGCTTGTGCAAAACTAAGTTTAAAGACAAATTCTACTTGCACATATTCTTAAGATCCCTCACATCTAAAATCTCTAAAGACGTGGCCAAAACATTCCCTCAAATCGAGGAAGAATCCATTAGTAAATCCCAACAACTAGAGCTTATCTATACCCAGTCTAGGTACATTTACCATGTACTCCCAGACGCCTCGCACCTTCAAACTTATAAAGAAATCTGAGGCACATCCAATACTGCTGAAAGATTAATTAGATCCCTATCCCAAAATCACCACAGCAGTAATTACCAATACCCTAGATATCCTTCCCATGGCCAAGCATATGATGCTACACAAAATGCACCACCATCATAAAATATAGGGTATTATAACAATTAACCTGCACCTATGCAGAATATAGTTAACAGGGTTAACCAATACCAGCGCCTGCAAGGAGGCTCATATCCTCCCCCTCAGGGAAACCAATACTCCTGCTGGAGTACGGATAAGACATCTTCTCCCCCGAGTTAGTACATTAATCAGGGAAAGAAAAACCAATATTCTCCTTTCCCAGCACAACAACATAAAATCCCGCCAATGCAAAATAATGCACGGGTGAATCTAGTGAAACCTTCTCCCGCTTCACAAAAACAAGAGGAAGAACAACTGAATCCTTCCAAAACTGCTAGGAAAAAAACTAAAAATAAGCCTAAGGGAGAACCTGAGTAGGGAGGCAACAATCAATAGCAATCCCCAAGGGCACGAGAAGGATGACCCCAACCAAAACAAAACTAGGTAAAAACCAACAATAACTCACAAAAACAGGGCAATAACACTAGTATGTGGACTAATGAAGCATGTGCTATCTGTGGAGAATACGACCATTAGACCCACCATTGTCCTCAACTTCCTGATTTGAAAAGGATACAAGATAGTAAGGGGAAAAGTGTTCAACAAATTGCAGTAATGTAGGACCCCTTGTCATTAACACACAACAACAAACTCCCAAACTCATCCATCTAAAGGGACCCTCAATAATGCTCCTAACCATGATATTTTCATGACAGAAGAAGATATCGTCTTACAAACACGAAATCGTAGTTACTACACTCCTCAAGAGCCCAGTTCGTCCACCACAGCTACAACAATACCTACAAGGACGTTGACCATTACTCGTCCTTCTATAGTAGCCATGCCTAAAATGGTCAAAGGACCCTTACAGCGTGCAGGACACAACTCAAAGGCTGCCCATAGCTACAGCATAGTCAATGACTTGGCTCAATCGCCCTCAGCTATGTCAGCACTTAAAGTCTTGCAAACGTGCCCAACCCAGTGGAAAGCCCTACTTTCCACTCTAGGCGCAATCAACCCATTTGATTCCAGCCTCATGGTCTTTGACTTGGACAAAGCTACTCAATAGTTGCCCTCAACTGTCGTTTTCCAAATCCATGTCTCATTCAAGAATATAAACATCCATCATTGCATCGTTGACGAAGGGGCTTCCACATGCATCATATCCAAATCTATTTGGCAAAGGTTAGGATCCCCTAAGCTTAATCCTTCTGACATAACGCTCAGAGCATACAACGGATGCCCTTTTTCTCCGGTCGCTTTATACCCTAATCTGCTAGTTAGGTTGGATGGAAAAACTATATTAATATACATTGAAGTACTTGACGCCCAGTTGGATTACAACATCCTCCTACACCAGAGTTATATGTACGAACTTCTCGCAGTCGCCTCATTGTTGTTCAAAATAATGATGTTCTCCCACGAGGGAAAGATAATTAATATTTACCAACTCACATACTACGAAAAGGAAAATTTACCCACCCCATATGGAGTGTTTCCCTTAGTCTCGTCCTCCCATGAAGTGATCACTACTTACACTAAACTCAGCCCAGACCAGTTTAAGCCATCAACTCTCCTAGGAACATTCCCAGGAGACCCTCCGATAAGACAAGAACTTTTCCCAAATACAGGAGCACCAGTGTGCATGATGACTTCATCAATAACCACCTAAAACCCAGAATCATTTCCAAACACCCCACCCCCTGCAACTAAATAATTCAGGACTTTACCTCAATCCACCACCCAAAAGAAAGAGCCAATTTTGGATAACCATGTTATTACCAATCCAAACTCCTTGCCTAAATATATCACCCATACACCTTTCTAATACCCACCACTGGGTTTTGTCTCACTCCAAGTCATCGTAACACTCTCATTGCCTAACATAGCCCTCACAATACCAATATGGTATATGGTACCCAAGGCCACACCAGAAAGTACAGGTTACATTGCAACAAGGGTAATCCCTATTCCTCCTAAGGAGAATAAGAAACCCCGTACACTGCAACCAGTACCTACACAAAAACAGCTAAGAGAAAACCAAAGGATAGTAAAAAATGGAAAAAGGTGGAAGCCCCAAACCCTACCTCCTCCAGTGTACCTCAACCATGTGCCTTGTGTGCAACCATAGGACACCCCACTAATCAGTTCCCTGAGTTAAAAGAACTCAAAACCTTAATACATGCCCCAGGAGCACGTAAAAAAGAAGAACGCACACATGCACCTTAAACCACTACGTACCAATCATGCATGTGCCATCTGTGAAGAGTAAGAGCATTTTACCCATTATTGCCCTGAAATTTCGCGATATCGGGATGTGTTAGTTTCACTCACTTAATCTAAACCCCATTACTCTCCATGGATGTTGGTTCCTAAGACATTTTTTATGTCATATGGGAAGAAGCTTCTTGCTCCTCCCCTTCAACTAGTCCATCAACATCCCACCACAACTAGAGGAAACCTCAGCAAACAGGGGACATCCCATCACCCACTTGTGCTCTGTGTGATGCACTAGAACATTTAATCAACCAATGCCCTAAGTTGCGGGCATTCAACCAATTATATCTAGTTCCCCACATCACTCACAACACCAGTTTAAGGCACCAATGTCATACCTGCCAAATTTGTGTGGGAAACCATCATGTATGACATTGTTTCCATCTTTCTCGATTCCTCCCATTGCTAGGATTCATGCGATGATTAATAGCACAAAATTCAGATATAATTGGAATCAATATTGAACCATCAAGTCATTCACCGCCTCCCAAGAATGAAGCATTGAGGTGTGTTCTATTTGTGTTTGAAGAAAAGTGATCCCTAGCAAGAGGGCAGAGTCCTTATTATATTAACCCCCTTGACCACCATCAATCCATATCAGATCTTCCATGTTGTAACCACGCATTGACACCCTGTACTATGAGACCAGTATGTGGAATTTGTACTGATACTACTCATATCAATGAAGTCTGCTCTATGTTACACACATTTCAGTAGCTTAGGATTCAACACCAACATCCCATGGAAGAATCTTCTCTTGCCCCCATACACCAACGAGAAAGAAATATCTTTCTCCAAGACAACCGCAACCACCCATAGCTAAGATTCTACCACCAACCAATGTTGACAACACACAACATCATATATGATTTATTTCCTCTTCTGTAGGAACCATTATTCGTGCATTTTGCTCATCTTTTTTTGGTGTCAAGACCGCAAAGTCCACCTCGACAATGATACCAACTCTGATAGTGTAGAACCATTCAATCTACACCTTGTCAACCTCTCTAGGTTCTACAGCTTCAACAGAGAAGTCATATTCATGCTTGTCCATTAGCACAACCAAGTCTACATCTCAAGACTTGGCTCACCCCCAATCAACCTTGGATAATATTTTCCACACAGATGAAGATATTCTCGAGGCCATGACTGAACCCAAATGCCCTTGGGATGTCATGCACCATCATTCATTTTTTCTATCTGAAAAAACATTTTCCCCTAGCAGCAAGAAAACCCATGACATTTGTGCCATTGAAACAAAAGACTTTCTCCCCCCAGAAAAATAGATTGGTTCAAAAACCCCATCCCATGCATTTGAGGAAGGGAACATGTCCAATATTTTACCTACCATTAAGGTGAATATTTCAAACAAACCTGGCAAAACTGAGGAAATCTCCCTGGGGCAGCATGCTCCCTCAAAAGAAATAGTCGCATACACATCCCTATTCCAAGAATATAGAGATATTTTTGCATGGGACTACTCGTAGATGCCAAGCCTTAGTCCCACCATAGTGGAACATCATATTGACACATGGCTATATTCCCATCCTATCCGACAAAAGCAATGTCAATTGCATCCCTCTATGCAACAATTAAGAAAGAAATTGATAAATATCACTAAGTTGGATTTATCTACCTAATTGCTTACACGTCTTGGGTTTCCAACCCAGTACTCGTCATGAAAAAATAGGGCACCATACGTGTTTGTAATGATTTTATGGATCTAAACAAAGCATGCCCTAAAGATAATTACCCAATACCATTCATCGATTAATTCATCGATGCTTGCGCCAATCATGAGGCCTTATCATTTATGTATGGGTTCTATGGTACAACCAAATTCAGATCTGTCACACATATTAGTACAAAACAACATTCACCACCCCTTGGGGGACATTCTCATACCAAGTTGTGCCCTTTGGTCTTAAAAATGTCGGTGCCACTTTCCAGTGGGCCAAGAACTATATCTTCTATGATCTATCTCACCTAATCCTTGCATATCTGGATGATCTCACAATAAAGTCTAAGAACCGTGCCAACCATTTAGAAGACCTTTGCCTAGTGTTCCAAAGATGTTGCCAATATAACCTACACTTAAACCCCCTCAAGTGTGTATTTTGCGTCAATGCGGGAAGACTTCTAGGATTCATCCTTTCCTAGCAAGGGATTAGAGTAGACCCCTAAAATTCCAAGACATCAAAGAGGTACCTCCACCAAAAAAATTGTTAAAATTGGAAACCAGGGCAAAACTTCATGTGGGTCATCTTATTCATGGCTAATAATATTTTTATTAGATTCCTCTCGTCGAGAGGTGTAGGATTGATATAAAGATCATCCAATTCCGATAAGTATTCATGGAGATATGAATTTATTTTGATTATGGAATTATTATCAAGCCGACCTACAACTCATGTAGGCTCAGAAGCCCAACAGTCGCATCTATTCACCCACCAACGTTGTGTATAAATATAAGAGGACTTTTCCTCATTTAGACACGCTCATCTCATCAAATCTCTCTCTCTCTATTGCGCAGATATGAGTCTCTTCTCTACTGCGCTGAAATGGGTCTCTCTCTCTCACACATGTGAAGCCGGAAACTGCTGAAACTGAAGCTGCAACTGCAGAAGTAAAGATTGACTTGCGTGGCCTAGAAGATCTCCTCATGTAAACTGCGCTGTAGGTTCATCTGAACCTCCTTTTAAAGCCGCAACTTTTGGTGGTGGAATGAAGTCAATCCGACAAACGGTTTGCAAGATATCGACTGCCCTAGTTTGAAGCCAGAAACTGCTGAAACTGAAGCTGCACCTGCAGAAGTAAAGATTGACTTGCGTGGCCTAGAACATCTCCTCATCTAAACTGCGTTGTAGGTTCATCTGAACCTCCTCTGGAAGCCGAAACTTTTGGTGGTGGAATGAAGTCAATCCGACGGTCGGTTTGTGAGATATGGTCTGCCCTAGTTTGATAATGAAGCCGCTAATGCTGATGCTGCTGATCTAGGGTTTGCTACTGCTGATATGAATCAGATTTATTGTACTATTTCTCTCTGCTGAATTATTGAAGATAAAAGAATATTTGATCAAAGGGTTTCCCCACACATTGTGGGGTTTGTCCCTGGCTAGCCACCACATCTTGTGTCTCTTGTCTTGGCTTGTTTTCTGTCGATCGTTTAATGTTCTATCTACACTTTACTTTATGTACATGTGATTGCTAATCGGTGGAATATAATAAGAAAAAGAAGTAAACCGTTATAAGCATAGAACATACCATAACTTAACATGGAATCGGAGCTGAGGTGAAGACAAAGCCCGAGCAAGAGCAAGAGCAATCATTCAAGAGAAGATTGGCAAGGCTATCCTAAAAGAACTATGGGGTCCTCAACACTCTTTCCTGCCGAAGACAAGCTCCGTGAGAAAGCTGACTATCACGGATGGAAGATGTCTATCGATCTAACCCTTGAAGATCAAGGAGTGTTGGACCATGTAAGAGGCAATATTGTTGAGCCTCCATCAAATGCATCCGCTGCTGCCTGGAACAAATGAAAAAATGGAGAAGTCAAAACAATAGAAGATCATACGGACTCTATCAACAAGCACTTAGTGGCCTACATCTCTGAACTGGACACCTCCAAGGAAATCTACGATAGACTGGTGAGTTTATTTAAAGTTAATGATGCAAATCAAGTTTTGTTTCTTAGAAATAAGTTGAGGGAAATCAAGAAGGGTAAAGATGAAAGTATGCAAGCATACTTCTTAAGAATCACCGAGATCAAGAACGATCTCCTATCTATTGGGGAAACCATTACTGACAGAGAAATGGCACTCACAACTCTCGGAGGATTACCATTTGAATGGTATGTGTTCAGGACTACTCTTTTGAACTATAATGTAATTCCTGGTTTCGAGGAATTAATGGCTAGATGCATTCAAGAAGAAAGAAGGGAAGAAGTGCAAGAAATGCCCATGCCTAAAGGTCCTTCTGCTACCTTTTCTTCTCATGCAAAGAAAAGAAATAATTCTGGGACTAAATCAATAGGAAAGGGTGGACCTAAGGCTAGAAGAAAATGACGATGTTACATTTGCGATAAAGCAAGTCACTATGTATGAGATCATGAGCATCATGATGAATGAGATCATGGACATAAAGGGCAACATGAGATCATGGACATATAGGATAGCATGATGATGATGCACACTAGTTTGAGCAGCATTATGATGGATAAAATCATGGGCATGGGCAGCATGATGATAATCATGATTAGAGAAGCATGGTACAGTATGCAGTGGTGCAACTCGAAATCCCTCTGATGGCAATTAAAGGAATGACAAATTCAACAGCAAAGGTAAGAGGAGAGCTGAGAATCAAGGAAGAGGACAAGCATTCAAGAAGGCTAGAAATTCTAGGATGTATTAAATGCACCTGACCTCAAAAAGAACCTAGTGTCCATCTCGGCAGCGAAAGACAAAGGCTACAAGGTATCCTTCAGTGATGACAAGGTACGTATATGGAAAAATAATGTTAAATATGCCTTTACTCTTGGGTTTAGTGTTGATTCTTTATATCAAGTCGGTGGAAGTCCGCTAGGTGTCATGTCTTGTGACACATCGCTTCAGTCCGAACTTTGGCATCGGAGGTTTTCCCACCTTCATTACAAAGCTCTACCTGATGTAAGACAGATGGTAACAGGGATGCCCGAATTCCAAGTAGAGAAAGAATGTGTATGTCCGGGATGTGCCGAAGGAAAGCTCAAAAGAGGGCCATTCCCCTCAAGCCAAAGCAAGACCTCCGATATATTACAGTTGTTTCACTCAAGCATACCTGAGGTTGGCATTAAGAGGGAGACTTCTACACCACATACTCCTGAGCAGAATGGTGTGGTGGGAAGGAAGAATTGCAAGATGATGGAAGCTGTCCGGGCCATGCTACATGATCAAAGACTTCTGAAGTTTCTATGGGCTGAAACTACAATCACCGTTGTATATGTACAAAATCGATGCCCTCATCAAGCATTGGGTTCTTAAACTCCTGAAGAAATGTTCACCATCGGTCAAAGGGAAGTCGTGATTAGTCATGATGTCACCTTTGACGAAGATATGGCTCTCAGCAAGGTGATCAATCTTCCGACTTTGAGGAGCTCTCAAGAAGCCGACACCAGGGAACCGAAAGAAAAGGATGATGAATCAATGCCTGATGTAGAAGAACCCATGGATCCGATTGATCCTCCTCCATATGAGCCTTCCTCTTCTAGGAAGAGGCCTTCATGGCTTAAGGGGTTACTTGATGATGCTGAAGGACATGCTCCACCCCGAGGAACCTTTCGTGAAATTAAGAAACTTAACAAGTATCAGGGATACTTGACCATCATGAGCACGATCATACAAAATGAGCCTTCGTCATTCTCAGATGTCGTCAAGCATCAAGTATGGAAGGATGTTATGACCGAAGAATATGAGTCTATCATAAAGAATGATGTTTGGGAAGTAGTTCCCAGACCCCAGGACAAGACTATTGTTACTTCCAAATGGCTTTACAAGATAAAGCATGCAGCAGATGGAAGCACGGAAAAGTATAAGGCTCGTTTTGTTGCTCGAGGTTTCTCCCAAAAGGAAGGTATAGACTATGATGAGATATTTTCACCTGTTGCCAGATATACGACCATCCGCTCGATCATAGCCCTTGCCGCTTCACAAGGATGGAACCTACATCAGATGGATGTCAAGACTGTGTTCTTGCATGGCTCGATCAAAGAAGAGGTCTACGTGGAGCAACCCGAAGGATTTGAGATTTATGATCGAAAATCTCATGTATGCAGGTTGAAGAAATCTCTCTATGGGCTGAAGCAAGCACCCCGAGCATGGTATGAGAGGATCGATAGCTACTTGATGAAGTTGGGATTCACTAGGAGTGAAGCTGATCCTAACCTTTACTTTAAGGTTGAAGATGAAAAGCCTCTCATACTGGTGTTGTATGTGGATGACCTCTTTCTAACAGGTGCAAACCCTCTCATTCACAAATGTAAGAGGGAGATGGCTTCTGAATTTGAAATGAAGGACCAAGGACTTGAAGTATGGCAGAAACCAAGGGAAATTTTCCTATCTCAAGGAAAATATGTGGTAAAGATATTGGAAAGATTTGGTATGATGGACTGCAAGTCTGTGACTACCTCGAGGATCTTAACTTTTAAAAGTTATATGGTAGTGATGTCGGACCAGATTTGGGAAATGCCTCTGAGTTTCATAAACTCATTCGCATTGATGTTCTTGGTGAACCTCCATCCGAACATATGTTTTGCAGTTAGCATTGTGAGCTCATATTTGGTTGAGCCTCATTGGATTGATGCCAAGAATCTTCTGAGATATCTTCGTGGCACAATGGGTTAAGATACACTGTCGAAGATGTGAGACTACTTGGATATACTGATGCTGATTGGGCAGGCAGTGTGGTGGACCGTAAGAGCACTTCCGAGTGCTGTTTCACCTTGGGATCTGCTTCGATATCCTGGATGAGCAGGAAGCAGAAGTCGGTGACTTTGAGCACCGCTGAAGCAGGATATACTGTTGCTAGCATGACCTTGTGTGAGGCAGTCTGGTTGCAAAAGCTCTTCAGTAAGCTATTTGGATTTACATTGGATACCATTGTGATTCTCTATAACAACCAGAGGTGGGATTCGATTATTGAGGAATCCCGTATTCGTCGATTGCTCCAGCAGATAGACATCATCTGGGATATGGTAAGTTGATGAGCAAGGAGGCTCCATCGCATTAAGATGATGTACAGGTTGATACACCTTGTCAAAGCCCTGAGGAAAGATCTAATTTGTGATTTTCCCAAACGACTTGGAGTCATCAAGAAACCCTTGTACAAGGGTCCTGCATGTTGCATACATTGAGTTCTGGGAGCTCTGAGGGCTTGTGGTTCTTACTGGAGCAACATACGACCACAGGGTGACTCACCCTCCCCTGGTGGTGCGCACTGGAACAAGATGATTCGCTCTCTTGTGGAACAAGATGATTCGCTCTCTTGTGGAACAAGATGATTCGCTCTCTTGTGGAACAAGATGATTCGCTCTCTTGTGGGACAAGATGATTCACTCTCTTGTGGAACAGGATGATTCGCTCTCCTGTGTAGCAGGATGATTAGTTCTCCTGTGAGGCCTGGATTGATGTGTTCTCCATGGCGATTGTAGCAGATTGATGTGTTCTCCTGTGAGGCCTGGATTGATGTGTTCTCCATGGCGATTGTAGCAGGATTGATGTGTTCTCCTGTGAGGCCTGGATTGATGTGTTCTCCATGGCGGCCTGGATTGATGTGTTCTCCATGGCGATTGTAGCAGGATTGATGTGTTCTCCTGTGAGGACAGGATTGATTAGTTCTCCTATCGAGGCATCCTACCCATGCAGTCTGGGACTCATGGGAAGTACCTCTCATCTGATCAATGAGCAAGGAAATGAAGTTAGGGACCATAGTAGTACCGATGGACGCATCGTTGTAACTACCGTACTCCCTACGCTAGGATGACCTCCATTGATCTGGGATCAATGATACTGGTCTGGGACTAGTGGTAGGAGTTGTACCATACTATGACGCTGACTTCAGGTCGGTTGAGACTGGTCTGGGATCAGTGGTACATACTTTGAGACTGACTTTGAGTCAATGGATGATGATATTGGTCTGGGACCATTGGAGTTGTACTCACTATGACGCTGACTTTGGGTTGGTTGAGACTGGTCTGGGACCAGTGGTACATACTCTGAGACTGACTTTGAGTCAGTATGATACATCCTCGATCATTTCTTCTTCTTCATAATTCGGACAAAAGCAGAGTAGAACAGAACAATGCAAGAGCAGAGCAGAACAAAACAAAACAGTACAGATCAGTGCAGGGCAGAACAAGACAAAGCAGAACAGGAAAAATAGAGCAGAGCAGGGCAAGGGTCAGGTTGTACAAGGTAGTGCATTTGATGGATGAATAGTAATGACCGATAGACAGATTGCAGATGAAGTTCTCCATGGTTGAGAGGGAGTGTTAAAATTGGCAACCAGGGCAAAACTTCATGTGGGTCATCTTATTCATGGCTAATAATATTTTTATTAGATTCCTCTCGTCGATAGGTGTAGGATTGATATAAAGATCATCCAATTCCGATAAGTATTCATGGAGATATGAATTTATTTTGATTATGGAATTATTATCAAGCCGACCTACAACTCATGTAGGCTCAGAAGCCCAACAGTCGCATCTATTCACCCACCAACGTTGTGTATAAATATAAGAGGACTTTTCCTCATTTAGACACACTGATCTCATCACATCTCTCTCTCTCTACTATGCAGATATGAGTCTCTTCTCTACTGCGTTGAAATGGGTCCTCTCTCTCACACATGTGAAGGCGGAAACTGCTGAGACTGAAGCTGCAACTGCAGAAGTAAAGATTGACTTACGTGGCCTAAAAGATCTCCTCATCTGAACTGTGTTGTAGGTTCATCTGATCCTCCTTTGAAAGTCACAACTTTTGGTGGTGGAATGAAGTCAATCCAACGAACGGTTTGCAAGATATCGATTGCCCTAGTTTGAAGCCGGAAACTGCTGAAACTGAAGCTGCAACTGCAGAAGTAAAGATTGACTTGCGTGGCCTAGAAGATCTCCTCATCTGAACTGCATTGTAGGTTCATCTGAACCTCCTCTGGAAGCCGATACTTTTGGTGGTGGAATGAAGTCAATCCGACGATCGGTTTGTGAGATATGGTCTGCCCTAGTTTGATAATGAAGCCGCTAATGCTGATGCTGCTGATCTAGGGTTTGCTACTGCTGATATGAATCAGATTTATTGTACTATTTCTCTCTGCTGAATTATTGAAGATAAAAGAATATTTGATCAAAGGGTTTCCCCACACATTGTGGGGTTTGTCCCTGGCTAGCCGCCACATCTTATGTCTCTTGTCTTGGCTTGTTTTCTGTCGATCGTTTAATGTTCTATCTGCACTTTACTTTATGTACATGTGATTGCTAATCAGTGGAATATAATAAGAAAAAGAAGTAAACTGTTATAATCATAGAACATACCATAACTTAACATGGAATCAAAGCTGAGGTGAAGACAAAGCCCAAGCAAGAGCAAGAGCAATCATTGAATAGAAGATTGGCAAGGCTATCCTAAAAGAACTATGGGGTCCTCAACACTCTTTCCTGCCGAAGACAAGCTCCGTGAGAAAGCTGACTATCACGGATGGAAGATGTCTATCGATCTAACCCTTGAAGATCAAGGAGTGTTTGACCATGTAAGAGGCAATATTGTTGAGCCTCCATCAAATGCATCTGCTGCTTCCTAGAACAAATGAAAAAATGGAGAAGTCAAAACAATAGAAGATCATACGGGACTCTATCAACAAGCACTTGGTGGCCTACATCTCTGAACTGGACACCTCCAAGGAAATCTACGATAGACTGGCGAGTTTATTTAAAGTTAATGATGCAAATCAAGTTTTGTTTCTTAGAAATAAGTTGAGGGAAATCAAGAAGGGTAAAGATGAAAGTATGCAAGCATACTTCTTAAGAATCATCGAGATCAAGAACGATCTCCTATCTATTGGGGAAACCATTACTGACAGAGAAATGGCACTCACAACTCTCAGAGGATTACCATTTGAATGGTATGTGTTCAGGACTACTCTTTTGAACTATAATGTAATTCCTGGTTTCGAGAAATTAATGGCTAGATGCATTCAAGAAGAAACAAGGGAAGAAGTGCAAGAAATGCCCATGCCTAAAGGTCCTTCTGCTACCTTTTCTTCTCATGCAAAGAAAAGAAATAATTCTGGGACTAAATCAATAGGAAAGGGTGGACCTAAGGCTAGAATAAAATGACGATGTTACATTTGCGATAAAGCAAGTCACTATGTATGAGATCATGAGCATCATGATGAATGAGATCATGGACATAAAGGGCAACATGAGATCATGGACATATAGGATAGCATGATGATGATGCACACTAGTTTGAGCAGCATTATGATGGATAAAATCATGGGCATGGGCAGCATGATGATAATCATGATTAGAGAAGCATGGTACAGTATGCAGTGGTGCAACTCGAAATCCCTCTGATGGCAATCAAAGGAATGACAAATTCAACAGCAAAGGTAAGAGGAGAGCTGAGAATCAAGTAAGAGGACAAGCATTCAAGAAGGCTAGAATTCTAGGATGTATTAAATGCACCTGACCTCAAAAAGAACCTAGTGCCCATCTCGGCAGCGGAAGACAAAGGCTACAAGGTAACCTTCAGCGATGACAAGGTACCTATATGGAAAAATAATGTTAAATATGCCTTTACTCTTGGGTTTAGTGTTGATTCTTTATATCAAGTCTGGAAGTCCGCTAGGTGTCATGTCTTGTGACACATCGCTTCAGTCCGAACTTTGGAATCGGAGGTTTTCCCACCTTCATTACAAAGCTCTACCCGATGTAAGACAGATGGTAACAGGGATGCCCAAATTCCAAGTAGATAAAGAAGGTGTATGTCCGGGATGTGCCGAAGGAAAGCTCAAAAGGGGACCATTCCCCTCAAGCCAAAGCAAGACCTCCAATATATTACAGTTGGTTCACTCAGGCATACCTGAGGTTGGCATTAAGAGGGTGACTTCTACACCACATACTCCTGAGCAGAATGGTGTGGTGGGAAGGAAGAACTACACGATGATGGAAGCTGTTCGAGCCATGCTACATGATCAGAGACTTCTGAAGTTTCTATGGGCTGAAACTACAATCACCGTTGTATATGTACAAAATCGATGCCCTCATCAAGCATTGGGTTCCTAAACTCCTGAAGAAATGTTCACCATCGGTCAAAGGGAAGTCGTGATTAGTCATGATGTCACATTTGACGAAGATATGGCTCTCAGCAAGGTGATCAATCTTCCGACTTTGAGGAGCTCTCAAGAAGCCGACACCAGGGAACCGAAAGAAAAGGATGATGAATCAATGCCTGATGTAGAAGAACCCATGGATCTGATTGATCCTCCTCCATATGAGCCTTCCTCTTCTAGGAAGAGGCCTTCATCATGGATTTATTCTAAACAATTCATTCTCTCGTCGCATGTCAACAGATGGATCTTCCACCATCTTATCACCACGGTTCATTGACGATGCATCTCGATGGTCACAAAATCTCGTCGTTGCAGCATGGGCCATATACTCCCCAGACCAGACACTCTATCTCTTTAATGGACTTTGTATCAGGTCAGCCACCAACAATCAAGTAGAATATGATGTCGTCATAGGCCTCTTAGCCGATGCCCACCACCTAGGTATCTGTCACATGCTTGTCTTCCTTGATTCCCAACTCATAGTATCGCAATTAAACAGAACATTTCAAATATGTGATCCATTTCTTTTCTACAAGTACCTACATGCACAAAGGTTAGCTACATATTTTGATCATATTACATTTATACATATACCAAGAGATCAAAATCATATATCTAATCGCATTGCTAATCAAATCCTAGACCGACATGCATCACATGTTTACAACCATAAAGATACATAAAAAATCAACAGAAGATATATCTAAGCAAGTACATATGCAGAAATACACCATAAGTACAGATGCATGTGTCACATCATAAGAGCCACCAAAAAATAAATCTCGTATATATACATCAACAAATATGAGAGTACAAATTACTGGCCCATGACCAGGAAGAATAAGTCAATAAAAGACAGGGGAGCATCCTCATAAATGGGTGCTTTCCCTGGTACATAAATCATCTCACCAAAAAGCAAAAAATCATAGAGTCTATCTAGGGCTCATGTGGCCCAATATCTACATCATGAGCCAAAATTAGACCACTTGTGGCCATCGCCATAGAAATACGCCGCAAATTTGGTCGTTGCACCCACTCCAACGAAAGCATTGTCTCAACGACAATATCAGCCAAGTCATCCCATTCATTGACAGGTAGCTCCCTCATCAAGGACTCTACCCACTCCCAGGACTCACGATAACCCCGTAACTCCGCCTCGGTAGCTACTAGTTGTGCCTCTGCATCCTCCACACGTGTAAGCAACCTAGTTGCATCCTCATCTGCCACTCCAGATGGCCCACCAATCTCAAAATGGCACCACTATGTTGGACGCTTTGCACCACCCTAAGGAAGAATCAGTGGCCTCTCCACCCTTGGTCGTTGTGGAACAGGGACAGCCCCTACAACACCCAAATGTCAGGGATAGTGACCTACCATATAGGCAAAAGGACATCCCCTGTGGTCCTGCATCTGCAAGTAAACAAATCATAGTGTCAAATATCATCATAAATTCAAAGCCATAGAATACATGAAAATACACATATGTATACAAATGCAGAAGCAATAAATATACCTGTTGGTCCGCAGGTAGCACCTGAAGGAAGCCCCATATCTTGATCCCATCAGAAGTCAACTCCATGGCAGGGAAACTCCAGGATCAGCTGAAGGTTGGAATCAAACCAACCCTAGACCGTAGCAGTCCAGTAGCTCCCCACTGTTCATCCACCCTCTCTCGGCATTGCCCCTCCCCAGCGGCACATGCGAGGGTCCCGAGCTGGTCCCAACAGTATTACAAGAACCAGGCAAAGCATCACCACCCGCCAATACAGTATGTTTCATAGCACACTCCCATAACAAAAATTCTACAGCCTCCCATGTTGCACCTACATAAGTTGGGCTATCATCCCCTGATGTAGAAGTCTATCCCAATCAAAAAAATGTCATGCCTACAGCCGTTCTAAAACCGCTATGTGTGGCCCCAAACACTGGTTGGCGGATGCCCCCCCCCACCAGTCTGACGATGATATACAGTGTTGCTCACTTGGCTAAATCCAAAACTACTTCGATCCTCACGCAGCCATCTGTAATAAGGTTAGGGCCACAGTGACCCTCCAACTCTGCCCAAACTTTCATACCCACATCCCCTCCTAGTAGGGGATAAGGAAGAACCTCCCTGCACGGAATCAATCTTGTCACAAAGTAGATATCAGTCTGCACCAATATCGAGAGGTTCATAAGATGAATGACTGTCACTTGACAGTCTCCGTCCTAGCAATGCACTAAAAACTGCAGGAACCTGTCTTGCGACCACATCAAAGGGTTCTGAAGTAACTTCAGCAACCCCCATTGTGCAAGTTGTTGGCTCGCTACAGCGTCCTAGGCCACAGTAGTCTAGAGAGTCACCCAGTCTCTCCCCCCCCAGTTCCTTCTATCCATATCACCTAGTCATACCTCATGTATGATATGGAGTCCTAAAAAAAAAAAAATGGTGAAAAGGGAAAAATCAATCATTTTCCATTCGCGCAATCGCGCGATTTTTTGCAACAGATGCACGGTGCATTGTTTTTCTTCTCAAGAGCACATGGTGCATGTGTCTGTATCTCGAATAGGTACACGCACTTTGCATCCTTAACTCAAATGTTCACAGCGTGCATTTGAGAGGCCGATTTATGTGAGTCTTCACGCGAAACACCTAGTTTTGTGTGAAGACCATGCAACTCAGGACGAGTTACCTGCGCGGTCACCTCAATGGCCCTAAAAAAGGTCATATAAGGGACCCCTGTATGGCTTACCTAACCTAAAAAAATCCACAATTGCAAAGGTTAGGGCTCTAGCTCTTCCTGTCCCGTGTAAATCCCAAGTACTCTGGCTTACCGCAATAGCAAGAAAAGCTCCAAGTCAACTCTCTGATCACTACAGCTCAGAAATTAAAATGAGTGATATTTGGGCCCCTTTTCCCTATCTATCACCCTTTTCTCCTTCTCTTGGGGTACATTAGATAACTTGGGATCTTCATTTGTTAATCGGAAGAGACGTGAAGATCGATCCTACGACATCTTCATCATGGAACCCTCCATTCCGATAAATGAAAAAAATCATTTTTGGACCTATCGCACATGTCAGGCACTTCTCAAGCTCTCTAAGTCCATATAATTCATTCATATGTATGTCTTTAACAATTCTTTCACTTCGGGTTTTAGTTGTATCCATTGCAGGAACATCACACACAATCGACGTCAACCAACAGCTCAACAAGCAAATAACAAGAGCATGTATCATTCTCCAACTCAGCATGATAGGCTTCCTCCTAAAGCTTTGCATATCCTAACATAATTTCTCCAAAATACACCATAAGGTCCAACATCTTGAACATTTTTATCACCATCTCACCCTTGTATATGGTAAACATTCACGACGGTTGATAGAACCCTCCTTCATGGCTCTCTTCATCATTGTAGACCCCTCTTCACTAAAGTAGCCATGACCACTCACCCCAGCCTGGGAACCACCTCACGTGAATATATGAAAGTTTAGCCTCATTATGCTACATTCACTACATATACACACCAAATCTCGGGCCCTGTCGTAACACTAAGACGGATGCACCTTCACATCCTACATTTGGACTATCATTCATCCATATCGCATAGCCTATTTGTATCATAGCACCCACCTCACCTACCCAACACAGAGACCAACCAAAGGGCCCCCACCCTCAGTATATGCACCACACCTTTACACAGGCTACTGTCATCATGGGGCACCCATCTCCATGAATGAACATCCAAACCACCCCCTATTCTTTTGGCAAGTGCACAAAGTTTTTTTCAAAAACAAAAAAAAAAATCTCCCTTCCACATTTAATTTTTTCAATTCAGGACCTTTGCTCACTGGTAGCCTCTAATCACCTTCGGTCACCACTCACCATAAAATCACCCCCCATTTTACACATCCATCAAAAATCACTTACACTCATCTTAGAAATCCTAGCGACTCCGAGATCAATCATGTTTTGACCACCGCCATTTGCATGTCAAGCTCTGACCTCAGTTTAGCCATCTGTATCCTCTGATATAGATAGCCCTCACTATCATGCCTATCTAACCCAATTTATTACAATTTGTTCATATCTTGAATTGATTTCCCGACCTACCATGTCGGGCAATCAACAGGGATATCCTCGAGTGGCGCATTGGGAACCATTATTGCCCAGTGATGTTATCAGTCCCCTTGAAATTCAACATCAACTCAATCATTCATGTCAAGGTGGTGTTGTACTTAGTTACTGTTACAGTTCATTCATTTAGTTGAAGACCCCTGCATCACTAATCACCTCATTCAGTAGTGCTTGTACTATGATATGAGGTAGGTCCCTGCAGCCGAAGACCTATGCATACGACGACACCCATCAATAGTGCTTCATATAGGTTATGCATATGGGAACCATGTTTTGCCTATTTGACCAGAAAATGCCCCTAACAGCACCAACAATTATCATCATCAGCTATCAGCACGTCCACAACCACCACATTGACTGGACAACAGTTAGTTTTTGTCTAATTGTAATCAGTTCCGATTAGCCATCATAACGAGCATGGGACATGCCCGCCTTGTATAGACAGACCATTTTTTAGGAATTCACCATAGCATGGGTATCATTGATACTCATTCAACGAGTTCTTCTCTACTCATCTTCGCAACAAGATATCCTCTCTCTCGAAAAGTTGATCAGACTCTCCAAAGGAAATGGAAACATGATGTATTTCAGCTATACATTTTCTCCTAACCTCATACATCAAGGGGAAACTGTTAACACTGAAAATCATACACCTGCTAGTACAATCCAGAAGACATTAAAAGTGTCTAGTAGAATACACAGGTGGACATTTTTCCAGTTGAATACATTATGAAGTTTAAAAAATCAAAGTTCTCCTAAGGTCCAAAGTTTATAAGGGAAAAACAATTAAGGTTGTGCGGGTATTTCTTCGATAAATGCGCGCACGTGGAATAACCTCAAAAATTTGTGCAGTCATAGAAAAGGGTGACTCAGCAATCTGGGACCACTTTACACACTTAGGGCCAACTCTCTGACATGAGATCGGTCCAGTACAGCTGAATTCGAGTCGCCTTGGAGATATGCAGCCCTCAATGGAATCCTCTTGTCCTACTCATGTGTCTTGATCATACATGTACCAAGAGAAGGAACAAGGATTCAAAAAACTCTATATAAATAGGCCATGGGAGAACCAAGAAAAAGAGACATTGTTATGCTGGCCAAATTGTTGTTTGAGAAAACCACCATTCCATTGTTGAAGCCAAGAAAGTGAAGAGCACTAGCATGTTGGCCAAATTTCTTCTAAGAAACCCAAGATCTTAGTGATTGAAGAGGAATCTGCCCTTGGAGAGTCTTCACACTTCTTTGAGAGAAAGGAGAAACTTGCAAATAGATTGAGGAAAAGAAACCCCTTGTTGAGGAATTTTGAGCTCCATAGCTCAAAGAATTCTCTTCGAGTGTCTGAGATTCTAATTGTATTCAACCTTTAGCACCAACAATCAATAAAGGGAGGTTTTTCCATATATTATTGACGTGTTTGCTCCAATTGATCATTGCTTTGTTTATGTACTTCTTTGTTTAAGTTTATGTTTATGTATGCATTCTTTTCACTATTTACAATGTTGTGTATAATTAAATCTATCCACTAACAGCACCAATTTTGACTATGATCCTTTGCAGGTAACAATCCACTACTAAGGGGGTGTCTTTTGGTACACTTGTGCTCCAAAAACACTACAACAAGTTCAATAGACAAATGTTTGAAGCAGCATTGCAAGGTGCACAGATAAAGGAAATTGACTCAAACATGACCTCACAGTGTGTAGAAATTTAATGTGTAGATTCAAAATTACTCATGAAATTTACTAGATCACAAGACTTGAAGTTACTCTACTCATCTGCGGAAAGAAAATCATGATCAAGAACACAAATCATTAACATGCATCAAGATTCAACACAAATACACAGATATTTATCCAGGGGAAAGCAACTGCTCAAACCCCCTTACTATTTGTATTGCATTAATCAAAGAATAGAGAATAAATACAATTCTTTCTCGAGCCTGAGCAACCCCTACACTAGTATAATCTATCTCACTACTTCATAGACTGACTCAAGCTAATACTTAGCCAATTTATCAACCCTCCAAACTCCTATTTCCTTGCGTTGTTTGATGAGGAATTATCCCCTATTAGGGAAATTACTCACTAAGAATTATGCAATTCCTTTAGGCCCTTCTTTGACTATATGCATCACCTGTACAACTTGGAAAATTCTACAACCGATAGTACACTGCCCTTGAACTCCAATCTCAACTGGGTAACTCGAATTCTCTGCATGCATGAGTTAATTTATGTTGATTGATTAGTTTTACTAGATGCTCACTCAGTGTGAAAAAAGTTACACACCCTTGACTGAACCTCCCCTACTTCTACTAACAATGAGAACTAGTTACACTAACAATAACTCAAATTAACTGAAATAGATTGCTACAAAATAGTAATCAATCATGTAGAACTAAATTCAAGTGTCTCCAAATCGAATATACTGAGTTAATTGAGTGACAAGACCCATGTCACCTCATTTAACTACCTCCAAATATTTTACTAAAATTGAAATTTGAATTTTCTCCTAATTTAATCAAGGAAAAATTAAATTAGGAATTTCTTGTTGCATATTCAACACTCCCTCTTAGTAATAATTGATTATTAGAGACCCAAATCCTGCTTCTATGGAAATCAAATTTTCTTCTTGAAAAATACTTTAGCAAAATATTTGCATCTTGTTCCTCTATAAGAATGAACTGCAACAACATAATCTGCTTTGCACATAATCTCATAGATGGTGATATCAGATGTCGATGTGCTTGGATTGACCATGAAATACTGGATTCTCAGAGAGTTTGATACAACTCTTATTGTCACAGTAACCAAATAATCCAACAAGAATCTTTCTCATCGAGATAGCCTCACATTTTGCTTGACTTGCAACCATCTATTATGCTTCCACTTAGCTGGGTGTTTCCTATTGTACCAAGAAATTGTTGTTGACCCAACACTAAAAATTCCTCCTGAAGTTCTCTTCCTGACTGATGGAATCCTTGCCCAATCTGCATTTGTGAATCCTTTCAACTTCACTCCCTTTTTCCATCTGTACCAAAGACCAAACTGAGTAGTGCCTCTGAGGTATCTCAACACATGCTTTGCTGCCTTGCAATACAGTTTGGTTGGCATAACCATGGCTTGACTAAGTTGTTTAACTGCATAACACATGTTTTCTCATGTGTTCACCAAATACATGAGTGAACCCATAAGCTACTTGTAAATGGTAGCCTCCACTTCCTCACCTGAAGTGGAATCCTCTTTCATCCAATTACCTACTAGAGGAGTGTCCATGGGTTTGCTACTCTCCATGCAGAACTTATTTAGTATCTCATTGGCATACTTTTCAAGAGAGACAAATAGTTCCCCATATCATTGCCATACTTCCAAATAGAGGAAATAATGCATGAGTCCCATGTCCTTCATCTTGAACTATCTTGTAAGGTCCTCCTTGCAAGATCTTATCGGCTACTCATCACCAGTAAGCATCAAGTAATCAACATATAACACAATAATCAATAACTTACCTTCTGCCACAATGTGATAAAGGTTTGCATTTAATTCACTTTTGGTGAAGCCCAAACTGGTTAGATAATTATCGATCCCAGTATATGAAACACGGGGTGCTTTCTTGAGTCCATACAATGCTCGCTTAATTCTGCACACATGTGAATGTATGTCAAAGGTCTCAAACCCCTCTAGCTGCTCAATGTACACCTCCTCCTCAATAACTCCATTGAGGAATGTTGTCTTCACATCCATCTAGTGGATCTTCCACCCCATCTGTGCTGACAATGCTAGAATTGACCTAATGGAGGAGTACCTTGCTACTGGAGCAAAGGTCTACTCATAGTCAATTCCATCCATCTAAGAGAACCCCTTGGCCACAAATTTGGCCTTGTGTTTCTCTATGCTCTTGTATGTTGCATGCTTTACTTTGTAAAGCCATCTTGAACCAACCACTGATTTGTCTCCTGGTCTTGGGACCACTTCCCAAATATTTTTCTGACAATGGAATCATATTCCTCTACCATAGCATCAACCCACACTAGATTTTGCATTTCTTCCTTGAATGAGGATAGTTTTATCTCAACTATCTTACTCATCAGAGCCATGTACGTAGTGTACCAATCTGGTGACCTCCTCTACCTACGTTGTGATGTGGGTGCTCCCACATTCTCTCTAGCATCCTACAATAATTTGTTAGCTTCTTGGGTCTACTTCCTTCCTTCTTTGGATGTCTCTACTTGAGTGGATGTCTCCAATATCTCCTCCTCTGCTTGTGGTTGCTTCACAACTTCTTGAGGTTCTTCCTCTGGAGCCACAATCTACTGAATAGGCTGCAACTAAAGCTCCCTCTCAAGAGAACACCTCATTTCCTTCTCCTCATCAAACTTCACATCCCGTCTAACCACTGTCATCCTGAGGGATGGAAAGTACACCTAATAGTTGTGAGGTGTATTAGTGTATCCCACAAAGGTTCCAAACTCTATTGTAGGCTCTATCTTTTTCCTTGCTTCCTTGGAAACATGATAGTAAACTGATGATCCAAAGATCCTGAAGTGTTACACATCTAGTTTCTTCCCTAAAAAAGCTTCCTCCAGTGTACTCATGCCAAGAATCTTATGAGGACTCATGTTCTACAAATACACCATTGTGTTGCATGCTTCATCCCACAATTATATAGGTAGGCTTTAGTCATGCAATATCACCCATGTTTCTCATCAAATACTTTTGTTCTTCCTCTCAGCCACCCATTCTATTGTGGGTTATGAGGTGTTGTCAACTCCCATTGAATTTCTTCATTTGCACATAAATTTTAAACTCATTCGACACACACTCACCACCATTATTTCTCTTGAGAGCCTTCACTTTCATGTCAGCCTCTTTCTCAACAACTACTTTAAACTCAACAAATTTGGAGAATGTCTAGTCTTTATTTTGCATGAAGTAGATCCAGCACTTTCGTGAGAAATCAACCACAAATATAACATAATATATGTGCTTGGTGGTGGAGGCTATCGAGAAAGGTCCACATACATTAGATTGGATCCTTTCGAGGATTGCATGTGCCCTGTTTTCCCAATCATTGAAGGTGGATTTTGTGTACTTCCTCAAGGTACATCCTTTGCATGTATCTCGCTGCTTCTAGTGCTCCATTGGGGAGGCCTATAGAAATATGTTGCATGATCTTTAAAGTGCCATGATGAAAATTGCTAAGTATTCTATGACATAATTATTTGACATCTCAACTTTGCACCTTCTCTACTTTTATACTTAATGTTGCACAATCTTCTACATCTAATTTCCAGAGGTTCTTCACTCAAACCCTGATCTTCTTCACTTGTCCCATGGTGATGTGTCTTAAGAAAGACTTCCTTTTGTTGAATATCACATCATAGCCATGGTCTCCAATGCCGCGAAGCAAACTAGATTCTTCTTCAAACCTGGTACATACATCTCATCCTTGAGCCTGAGAAGGGAGCCAGACTCCCTCTGAAAGTAATGGTACCAATGTCAATCGTACTATAACTTCCATCATCTTCCATCTCGATGTGCATCTAGAGATCCTTCTCCTCCAAGTCACTGAAAAAATATTTGTTTCCCTTCATGTGGAATGAGGCATCACTATCAAGATACCACACACTACCCATCAATGTGATTTCCATGCATGCAATGAGGGTAAAATCAAGTTTGAACTATGAAGCCAAAGTTGCACCCACTTCTCCTCCTGTGGTCTTTTTTCTTGCCTTATTGTGTGGAGATTTTGTGGCACGGTGTCCCAGTTCATGACAGTGAAAGCACTTGATTTTGGACAAGTCTTTCTTCTTTCCCCCTTAACCAAATTCTTCTTTGGATTGGGATTTATTCCCTTTCCCTTTCTTTTCCTTTTTGACCAAGGCACATTTCTACTCATCCTAACCCTTGGATGAGGTTTCGTCTCTGGTGTTCCGCCTTATCTCCTCCTATTCCAAATCGGACCAAAGGAGTTCCCAATTTGGTAGCTTCTCCCCCCCATTTATCGAATCCCAGTAATTGTGTCAGCTCTTGGGAATGCCTATAAGTGCTAGCATTACCAGATCATCCTCTACTACAATAACACCATCTTGACCAAGTCCATCATGACATTGTGTGAACCTGTTGAGGTACTATGGAATTTTGTCGCCCTTTAGCATCTTGATATTCTAAAGCTAGTCCTTCAATGTCAGCTTCCTATGATTACTATTGTTCTGGAACAAATCTATCAAGGCTCCCGTGGATATTCAATACAATACGGTCTCGAACTCCTTCCAATATGATCCTCCTCTCCTTTGCTACACACCTCTTCCATTCTACTAGACTTGAGCATCAGATGTTGGAGGTTTCAGGATATCATTATTTATGAATTCCTTCAGCCCTTTATCTTCCAACACTGCCCCCATCCTATCCTTCCAAGAAACATAATTCGAGCTACCTTCAAGGGCATAATCGAGTGTCAGTCCATAGAAAGCCATCCTGCTAGCTTTGAAGAAATGATCCTACAAATTCGATCCTCTTACAACGACAACTTCGAATTCACTTCTCGATTGTGATTCCTAGTCTAATACCATGTAGAAATCTAATGTGTAGAATCAAAATTGTTGATGAAATTTACTAGATCACAATATTTGAAGCTACTTTATTCATCTACAGAAATAAAATCACGATCGAGAACACAAATCATTAACATGCATCAAGTGTTGGAAATAATACTGAGAGGGGAGGGTGAATCAATATTAGTCAAATCAATAATCTTTTTCTTTGCATACTCTGATTTATATATGCTACTTCAATTAAGGTAACTAGCATGTACACGCAACTATATTTATGGCAACTAGTGTATATCCAACAAAATTATGATTCAATTAAGTCATCATATGTTGAATTTAGGCTTCTGTGATCCATATCAATATTTTTTGAGAAGGTTTACGGTGGAAATCGCATCATAATTCGTATGTCAATGAATTTCAAACCAACTAGTGTGGTTCATCGTCACGACAAGTTATCCTAACGATGAACCACACTGGCTAGCTCGAAACGCGTCGACATACGAATTATGATGTGATTTTCGCCGAAAAAGCCCCTCAAAAAATAATTCATCATATGTTGATCTTTAATCAGTGCACCAGTACTTCATTAACCATATAAACAGTAACCATGTGTCGTAATAACAGAACAAAACATCACATATAAGAAACACATATGAACACCAAGATTTAAGGTGGAAACCTAATGCGAGACAAAAACCATCTGTTGTTGTTTTCTGTTAATATAAGAAAAACATTTTTACAATCTTGTACTGGCGCGAACTCATACCAGTACATAGGCACCCACCTACAAAAGGCTACAACCTTCTCTCATTCTCCATCTTCTACTAAAAGGGAGCTACAACCCCCTAGCTCTTGCACTAGCCAATCCATTTACTAGTACGTAGGCGCCGACCTATCAAACGCTCCAACCTTCACTCATTTTCCAATTCCTACTGGAAGGGAGCTCCAACCCCTGGCTCTTGTACTAACTGATATGTTTACCAGTACATAGGCGCCGGCCTACAGAAGGCTACGACCTTCTCTCTTCCTCTAGGGACCACGTTTCAAAAATTTTCAGACTGGATACTCCTGGAACACAACACCACAAATCTAAAGGCCTCATTTCATCAAATTTTCAAACTGGACCCATCAGAAACACTGAAGATCAATATCAATCACCACTGGAATACAACCAATCACTGAAAACCCATCATCACTGAAGCAAATCACAAACAATCAATCTAAAGATTCAGAACACTGTCACCAAAACACAGAGCAGAACCTAGAATTCTGCATCAACAACCATAACCAACTGCAACTTCAAATATCATATTTCATAATGTATACGCTACTTTGATGTGTCGAACCAGCATGTGTATGCGCTTTTACAAAAATGAACCAGCATACAAATCTCCAAATTCTAAATTAGAACGTCACAACTATTCCAGACTTCAGTCATACCCAAATCAGATCATTTACAGTGTAAATCACGCGTTAGCATTCAGATCTAGACTATCCATGATCAAACCATATAATAATAATTCATTTTAGGTCTCTTGATCAACATCCAACATTAGATCTCATCCCCCATCAACCACTAAGGTTCATCCTTAGTTCAGATCAAGAAAAGAATCTAAAACCCATAACATGCACATTTTCTTTTGATCTCACTCTTCATAAGATATTCATTACTTGCACACTTGGCCTAATGATCTTCTCCTCCTTATATAGTTTTAGGCGTTTCTCAATACCTTGGACCAAAACCACTTAGGACCAATACCATGTACCAAATACCTAGGGTCAATACCTTAGACCAAATACCTTGGACCAATACCGCAGACCAAAACCTTGGTTTTTCAACATGTACGCAATTTTCGTCCTGTGGGAGTGTGTGTATATGTATACGCTCATTTTGTTCTATTAACCCGTGTGTATACGCTGCTTGGACAAGGTGAACCAGTGTATACTTCTTTAACCACTCTGTTTCATCAATCTCTAGTCTAATTTGTAAGTTAGCTTGTTGCACTGTGAACTGTCATCTAGGTGAGTTGCCATCAAGGACAACAGTTGTATCATAATGCCAACAATCTCCCCCTTTTTACTTGATGGGACCCACAACACCAAGATACTCTCCCCCTTTGACAACAAGGGAAAAGGGTGGACCAAGATATTCTCCCTCTTTGATATTCATTATGTTATCCATGCTCCCCTTCATTACATGTTGAATTCTCTAATTAAGCTCCCCCTTTGTATATGCTAAGATGCACTAAACTATCCATGCTCCCCCTAAGCACATGCAGAGTTTGCAAAAATATTTTTCAAATGAATAACATGACTCTATAACTCAACTAAGTGAGTATGACCTTCCTATCACCAATGACTCATACATACATCAATCTCCCAACCAAGTAGGGAGACACCAATTTTGACTCATCCACCCAACCAAGTGGGGATATACCAAATGTTTATACATGACTGAAATAGAAATTATTGCATCATCCTTCCCATGCATAATGGGGTTACAAATTAGGTCTTTTCATAACCTTTACATCAAATGATATACATGACATTTATAACAAGGACCAACAAGACCATGATAGTCATCAGCAACTATCATACACCATATATGATCTACACCATCAACATCTTCAAATAACATCAATATCAACAACTTGTATATGTCCATCATCAAAAGTGTCACCTGAATCAAAACAACTATGTGGATCAAGCAATATAAGCATCTTCATGTGCTAAGATCTTCTAACATAATTCCAAAAATGCATTATTAGAAGCATATACTCCCCTTGAACCTGTGCCAACTGTTCATTATCAAATATGACCATTACAAATATCAATAAGAATCATAAAGGCATCATCATCAATCAGATATACATCAACTCTTTTAACAACTTATGTGCACCAACACATTTCAACATATCATCAACAGATTGTAACCATCATCAAACAGAGCAGATAATTCACTGAACCATATCAGACCCCTTTTCTTGAGTCTGTCCAACTTATTTTTCCTCAAACCAACATGTACATGATTGTGCGGCTTTGAACTCACATATATATGCGACTTCTCTTCATAATAATTGCGTATGAGAATTGGAATACCGAAGTTTTACACTTTCAGCTTCCCCTAGATCTGTTATATCTATAAACTGAGCTATGCCACATCTTTCTAACAACAATTCCTTCTTCTTCAATACCTTGGATTGTGATGATGTTTTCTCCTTTTGGTATGGTGGCCGGAATTTTCTCCGACATTCCTTTGCTTTATGTCCAAACTTGTTACAAGCATAACTTCTTATATTTTTCATATTCCTTCTATCACAATCAATAGCTTTGTGATCAAACATATTGCAAGCAAAACAATATCCCTTAAAGTACTTGGAAACTGACGATCTTTCTGTTTGACGGTCTTGAACCATTCTACTTCTGCATCTAGCTGCAACATGTCCAAAATTATGACATTTAAAACATTCAACATTATTTGTCAAGGAAAAGAAACAATTATCCCTTCCATAGTTAGGTGGAAATGTTTTTCTTTGAAGTCTTTCTTTCCTTGGTTGTTAATGGGGTTGGCCTTTTATCTCCTTGTTGAGAATTTCAAATTTTTCATTGAAGTTCCCTACCTCTTCTTGTGAGCTAGATTCAGCTTCATGAAAACCAAGACCAGTCTTTATAATAGGCGAACGTTGAACTTTGATGATTTCATCTAATGTTTCTAATCCTTTAGCAAATCTAAGATTCAGAATCTTTGTCTTTTCAAGTTCTTTTCTTAGACTTACTACTTCACATTCTAACACTTCATTATATTTATCTTTTTCAGTGAGTTGATGTGTCATTGTGTTTATGACTATATCCTTTTCCGCCAAACTGATTTTGACTTGACTGATTTCTTTAAGGAAATCTTCCTTTTCTAAGCCTTCTTTTTCATACGCCATGAGCAGTTTAATTTCTTGATCATATTCATCACTATCATCATGAGTATAATAACAACTATTACCCTCAGCAGACATATTTCCTTTGACATGAAGGCATCTAGCAGCATAATGACCAACTCTACCACAAGCAAACCATTTGAATGGTAGCTTACCTCTGAATCTTTTGGAACCCCGTTGAAGCTTCTTCACAAAATTTACCTCATCTTCTTCTTCTTAAATGTGTCTTGATTAATTGTGCTCTTCCTTTTCCTTTCCCTTTGTTGATGCTTTAAAAGTGGCTTCTCTCATATCTAATGGACCTCCTTTTCTCATTTCAAAGGAAGTTAGTATTCCATGGAGTTGAGTCACAGTAATAGTTTAAAGATATTATTTTTCTTCTATGGAAAACCCTTTTTTACTCAAATTTAGAAGAAAAAGATCTCAAAATTTTCTCAACTAAAGTATCTTCCTTTTCTCTTTCGCCTAGATTTCTCATATTATTTACAATCCCATCTACTCACAAGAAATAACTAGAAATGCTTTCATCACTATGCATATTGAGAGTTTCATACTAGATTTTGAGAGTTTGTATTTTACCACGTTTTACCTGGGAGTCACCTTTGTAGCTCTGAATGATTATGTCCCATATTTCCTTCGCTGAGTTGAGCTGCATGACTTTGACGAATTCTAATTCTGATATACTTCCAAATAAGGCATTGACAGCGTTGGCATTGATTTCAAATTTTTTCCTTTATACTGGATCTGTGGGGACTGCTGCTAGATATTGATATCCTTTCTCCACAATTGCCCAAACATCAGTTCCAAGTGACTGAAGATACTCTCTAGTTCATGTTTTCCAATATACCAAGTTGTTCCCATTAAAGATTGGCGGTCTGATAGATTCCATGCCTTCGTGATTGTTCATTTTGAAAGATCTCCCTTCAAGCGATCAAGCTTTTTCTGAATGACCTGCTCTGATTCCAATTGTTGGAAATAATAATGAGAGGGGGGGTGAATCAGTATTATTTGTTAGAAAATTATATATTACGGAGCAATGGAACACATAAAATATTGCAGAAATATAAACACAGAGAACGCATAAAACAAGAGAGACACAGATATACGTGGTTCACCCAGTTTGGGCTACATCCACCCCGAACAGCCAATCCTTCCTTTCTATTATCCAGCAAAATGAAGAGACACAACCTACATCAAATCTGCTGTAATATCCTCTGTTTTCTCTCACAGTCTCACCTCTCAATTTCTTGCTCACAGAATACACATCTATATCTTAGCCTCAAATACAATGCCCTCATACAAAGAGAGGGTGTTGCCTTCTAGGGCAAAAAACCCTAAACTAAACATAAGTTCTACCATCAGATCATCTGCCTAATGAACGGCCCAGATTGACTAGAAATTACTATACTTTTACAAGGCAATTTTACATTTGTTTTTAGCTTTAGGGGCGCTGCCCCCGAGCCCCCGCCGGGGGACCGCTGGGCCCCGGAAACCCCCAACCGGGGGGGATCGGCCCCCCCCCCCCGGACCCCTGCGGGGGGGACAAGTCCCCCCCGCACCCCCCCACGTGGAGGGGTGTACAAACTTCCTGGGGTATACATCCGGATGAAACAAAGACCTCTGAACAATCATGCTCCACACACAACATTATTCAAATCAATAATCTTTTTCTTTTCATACTCTGATTTATATACACTACTTGAATGAAGGTAACTAGCGTGTACACGCAACTGTATTTACGGCAACCAGCGTATATCCAACAAACTTATGATTCAGTTAATTCATCATATGTTGATCTTTAATCATTGCATTAGTACGTCATTAACCATATAAATAGTAATCATGTACAATAATAACTAAACAAGCCATCACATATAAGAAACACACATGAACACCAAGATTTAAGGTGGAAACCAATGCGGGACAAAAACCACCTTCTGTTGTCTTCTTTTAATATAAGAAAACCCTATTTACAATCTTGTACTGGTGCAGACTCATACCAGTACATAGGCACCCACCTACAGAAGGTTACAACCTTCTCTCATTGTCCATCTTCTACTGGAAGGGAGCTACAACCCCCTAGCTCTTGTACTAGTCGATCTGTGTACTAATATGTAGGCGCCGACCTACCAAAGGCTCCAACCTTCACTCGTTTTCTTGCTGCTACTAGAAGGGAGCTCCAACCCCTAGCTCTTGTATTGGCCGGTATGTTTACCAGTACGTCAGTGCTAGCCTACAAAAGGCTATGACCTTCTCTCTTCCTCCAGAGACCATGTTTCATAAATTTTCATACTGGATACTCCTGGAACACAGCACCACAATCTGAAGACCTTGTTTCATAAAATTTTCATACTGGACCCATCAGCAACACTAAAGCTCAAAATCAATCACCACTGCAATACAACCAATCACTAAAAACCCATCAGCACTAAAGAAAATCACAAACAATCAATCTGAAGATTCAGAAAACTGTCACCAAAACACAGTCACTAGAACACAGAGCAGAACCCAGAATTCTGCATCAACAACCATAACCAACTGCAACTTCAAATATCATATTTCATAATGTATACGCTACTTTGATGTGCAGAACTAGCGTGTATATGCGCTTTTACAAAAGCAAACTAGCGTACAAATATGCAAATTCTAACTTAAAATGTCACAACTATTCCAAACTTCAGTCATACCCAGATCAAAACGTTTACAGTGTAAATCAGCATTCAGATCTAGACTATCCATTATCAAACCATATAATAATAATTCATTTTAGGTCTCTTGATCCTCATCCATCATTAGATCTCATTCCCCCATCAACCGTTAAGGTTCATCCCTAGTTCAGATCAACAAAAGCATCTAAAACCCATAACATGCACATTTTCTTTTGATCTCACTCCTCATAAGATATTCATTACTTGCACACTTGGCCTAATGACCTTCTCCTCCTTATATAGGTTTAGGCCCTTCTCAATACCTTGGACCAAAACCACTTAGGACCAATACCTTGGACCAAAACCACTTAGGACCAATACCTTGGACCAAATACCTAGGGTCAATACCTCAGACCAAATACCTTGGACCAATACCTCGAACCAAAACCTTGGTTTTTCAACATGTACATGTTTTTCCTCCTGTGGCAGTGCGTTTATACGTATACACTCATTTTGTTCCATTAACCCACGTGTATATGCTGCTTGGACAAGGTGAACCAACGTATACTTCTTTAACCACTCTCTTTCTTCAATCTCTGGAGTATGATCTGTAAGTTAACCTGTTGCACTGTGAACTTTCATTTGTGTGATTTTCGATCAGGGAAAACAATTATGTCATAATGCCAACAATCTCCCCCTTTGGACTTGATGGCAACCACAGCACCAAGATACTCTCCCCCTTCGACATCAAGGGCAAAGGGCAGCACAAGATATTCTCCCTATTTGATATTCATTATGCTATCCATGCTCCCCCTGAGTACATGCTGAATTCTCTTATTAAGCTCCCCCTTTGTATATGCTGAGATGCACTAAACTATCCATGCTCCCCCTGAGCACATGCAAAGTCTGCAAAAATATTTTTCAAACGAATAACATGACTCTATAACTCAACTAAGTGAGTATGACCTTCCTATCACCAATGACTCATACATACATCAATCTCCCAACCAAGTGGGGATACACCAATTTTGACTCATCCACCCAACCAAGTGGGGATATACCAAATTTTTATACATGACTGAAATAGAAATTATTACATCATCCTTCCCATGCATAGTGGGGTTGAAAATTTGGTCTTTTCATAACCTTTACATCAAATGATATACATGACATTTATAACAAGGACCAACAAGACCATGATAGTCATCAGCAACTATCATACACCATATATGATCTGCACCATCAACATCTTCTAGCAACATCAATATCAACAGCCTGTATATGTCCATCATCAAAAGAGTCACCTGAATCAAAACAACTATGTGGATCAAGCAATATAAGCATCTTCATGTACCAAGATCTTCTAACATAATGCCAACAATGCATTATTAGAAGCATATGCTCCCCCTGAACCTGTGCCAACTGTTCATTATCAAATCTGATCATTGCAAATATCAATAAGAATCATCAAGGCATCATCATCAATCAGATATACATCAACTTTTTTAACAACTTATGAGCACCAAAACATTTCAACATATCATCAGTAGATTGTAACCATCAAGTAGAGCAGACAATTCACTAAACCATATCAGACCCCTTTTCTTGAGTCTATCCAACTGCTTTTTCCTCAAATCAACATGTACGCGAATGTGCAGCTTTGAACTCACGTATATATGCGACTTCTCTTCATAATAATTGTGTATGAGAATTGGAATACTGAAGTTTTACACTTTTAGCTTCCCCTGGGTCTGTTATGTCTGTAAATTGAGCTATGACACATCTTTCTGACAACAATTCCTTCTTCTTCAATACCTTGGATTGTGATGATGTTTGCTCCTTTTGGTATGGTGGCCGAAATTTTCTCCTGCATTCCTTTGCTTTATGTCCAAACTTGTTACACACTTAGCATCTTACATGTTTCATATTCCTTCTATCGCAATCAATAGCTTTGTGACAAAACATGTTGCAAGAGAAACAATATCCCTTAAAGTACCTAGAAATTGATGATCTTTCTATGTGAGAGTCTTGAACCATTCTACTTCTACATCTGGCTGCAACATGTCCAAAATTATGAAATTTAAAACATTCAACATTATTTGTCATAGAAAAGAAACAATTATCCCTTCCATAGTTAGGTGGAAATATTTTTCTTTGAAGTCTTTCTTTCCTTGGTTGTTGATGGGGTTGGCCTTTTATCTCCTTGTTGAGAATTTCAGATTTTTCATTGAAGTTCCTTACCTCATCTTTTGAGCTAGATTCACCTTCATGAAAACCAAGACCAGTCTTTATAATAAGCGAACGCTGAACTTTGGTGATTTCATCTAACATTTTTGATCCTTTAGCAAAATATAAGATTCAAAGTCTTTGTCTTTTCAAGTTCTTTTCTTAGACTTACTACTTCACATTCTAACACTTCATTGTGTTTGTCTTTTTCAGTGAGTTGATGTGTCACTTTGTTTATGACTGCATTCTTTTCTGCCAAACTGATTTTGAGTTGACTGATTTCTTTAAGGAAATCTTCCTTTTCTAAGGCATTTTTTTCATATGCCATGAGTAGTTTAATTTCTTGATCATCTTCATCGCTATCATCATGAGTATAATAACTTCTATTACCTTCTACAGACATCTTTCCTTGGACATGAAGGCATCTAGAAGAATAATGACTAACTCTACCACAAGCAAACCATTTGAATGGTAGCTTACCTCTCAATCTTCTGGAAACCCGTTGAAGCTTCTTCACAAAATTTACCTCATTTTCTTCTTCTTAAATGTGTCTTGATTCATTGTGCTCTTCCTTTTCTTTCCCTTTGCTAATGCTTTAAAAGCGGCTTCTCTCATATCTAATAGACCTCCTTTTCTCATTTCAAAGGCAGTTAGTATTCCATGGAGTTGAGTCACAGTAATAGTTTAAATATCCTGTTTTTCTTCTATGGAAAACACTTTTGACTCAAATTTAGAAGAAAAAGATCTCAAAATTTTCTCAACTAAATTATCTTCCTTTATATATTGATGAGCCCCAACAATGTACAATTATTTGGGCTCATTCAACTTCCTAATTTGACTTAATCCACCATTCTCATTTGTTTATTGCATGTTTTTGATTATTTTTATGTTAATAGAGTGAATTTGGTTAGTCATTATGCCAACAAGTCTAATGGGTGCTTTGTGTAGCCTTGTTGGTCAACTTGGAGACAAAATTGAAGGTCTTAATGAGCACTTGGCAGCCAAATTCGTGGGAGAACAAGCTAGAGGATTTGTAGGAAGGTGTCCCCCTCATTTATGGGCCCTTACCTCGAATTCTCCACCATCAGCTCGGAGTTCAAGGGCCACCGAATCAATCAGCTCAAGGGCAGCCAAGCAAGTCAAGTTGGACTGCTGTTAACTACAAGTCTTGGGCAGCCAAGTCCCTAATTTTTAGGAGGACTGTTGGGTCCTCAAATTGTATAAATAAGAAGGCTTGGGGCCTCATTTTGGGTTAGCTAGTTGGTAGTCATTTTTGGTAGCTAGTAGTTAGTCATTTCGTAGCAGCTAGTTAGTCAATTTGGTTTTCGCTCTTTGTAAGCCAGTTTTGGCATGACATTAGACTTTTGATTATGAATAAAAGCAAGCAGTTTTGGATCAGATTTTGAGTTTTTAAAGGAGCCTAAAGCTCTCGGGGTTGGGCCCAACCTGAGAGCTCAGGCCTCCTTCCTTTGTATCAATATTGTTCCTTTCGCATTTCGTTTCCATTTCCCTTTACATGCATTCGAGTATAGCTGCTGATTTAGATTTCCTGTAGAAGTCAAACAGATTGGTTTTATCAGTTAGACTTGCTGTAGTTGTTTGGAAGTAGGCTGAGGCATTACTTAGATCCATTCATGCACTTTTATATTTAGCATTACTTCTTCATTCCATTGCCATGCATGAGTTTCCTTCACAATTTATATTGTTGTTCATTGATTTTATGTCACAGGTAGCTTAGGTTGAAGCATTCTCGTTTTGGTGACACTCATAAACAATTTGTTTCATCTGCACTGCTCCATACCACTCCATTACCTTCCTCCTCTTGTCAACCACACCTAAAGCCACTCAGCCACTCTCTGTTCAGCTCATTCAACCTCCAGCTCTTCTATTACTCACATAGCCCCATCTACTTAACCTTTCATAGATACCATCCTTCCATTCACCAACCCACTCCCTACACTCACTCCCTATCCCATTCTTCCACTTCTGAGCCATCACCAGCCTTATTCCTACCTTACACATCTCCCCCTACCATTCCATCACTCCTCCATCACTTCAAACACTCACGGTAGGTCATCCTGTAGCCGTTTGTAGACATCCTGTAGAAACCAGAGTATCCTATAGGATCCCCTGCAGACATCCTGTAGGAGGCCACTCACTCGGTTGCTGAGCTTCTAAATGTGAGGAACCTCTGTGGATGGATGCTAAGGATCACTAGGGACCTCTCCTAGCCTCCCCAACCTTTCCCACGCTTTCCTTCCTTCTTCATCCCATCTGCACAACCAAACCCTAGTTAGCACAAAATCACAATCATTCCACACACTTAAAGAAAAAATACAAAAACATGTCTTTCATGATGCAAGTAGCTTAGATCCATGCATTTGCACTTATTAGAGGTAATGACAACATTAGTAGAAGTTGCATTCACATTCTTTGCATTATAGAGGTTAGACTAGTTAAATTAGGGTTTCCTAGGTTTACATGCTTTGATTTGCTTTCAGTCATTTTTGTCAAGTAGAGTAGCTTTCCTCTGAGATTAGCTTTCGTCCATCAATTAGCAAGCTTCTTCTGAGAGCCTATAGAAGTTGGCTTCAGCCCTAGCGGACTTGTGCCAGCTGACCAAGTGACAGCTGCGACAAGAGCTAGTACTTGTGCATATAGCACCGCCGCTTCCAAGTTTGTACGAACTACCGGGTTGATAAAATTAAGAGACAGGAAGCCCCAGGAGTTGTAGCATTATTGCTACAATACTGGAGCTCACCATATTTTTGGCGCCGTTGCCGGGGAAGCGGCAAAGTATTGGTGATTGTTGCTATTCTTCTATTTTCTACTACAACCTTCTGCTAAGTAGTTTGTTTCATTTCCATTATGCAATTTCATTTATGCAAAAGTAGATTAGCATTTCTTGCTTTCATAGATTAGCATTTCAATTCCGCAATTTCATTTCTGCAAGCGTAGGGTAGCATTTCAATTCCGCAAGCGTAGCCTAGCATTTCATTCTTGCAATTTGATTTGAGCAAAATAGATTAGTCCTTTCCTGCTTTCATTTCAATTCCGCATTTTCATTTTCGCAAGATAGTTAGTTGTAGTTCCATTTATTTCAGTTTTGCAAGTAGAAGTAGAAAAAAGCAAAAATCAACCAAAAAGATTTCATTTCATGCTTTGTAGGAGTAGAGATAAGTTAGAAAAATGATTGCACAACACCCCCACTGCTTCACACAGCCAACATTCTTCTTCGATGGCTGTGATGAAAGAATCCCTGGGTGGACATCAAGACATATCTGAAGAACCTCTAGGGGAGAAGAAGAAAGAAACACTCCTCTGAAGCAAATGGCTACAAGCAGAAATGATTGGAGCAGTCCCTTGTCCAAAGATGAATTTGAAAATCAGATCGAAGGTTTCAAGAGTGATATGAGGCAGTTTCTTGCCATGCAACTGGACACCTTGCGGATCCAAAAGAAGCAAGAAGAAGCCAAGAGGGCTTTGGCCATTTTTTGTCCTAGGTGCACTAGAAAGCATCCTTGGAACGAATGTCCAATGCACTCTCTAGAAGTGTGTTTCATCTGTGAAGAATACCATCCTACAGATCAGTGCCCTTCCTTGCCCAGAATCAAAGCTACATATCAAAGAGCCAAGGGAGCCACTGAATCACTCTGTTATATGAACCAAAGGAGGCCACATGGACCCATACCCTACCAGCAGGAACTACAAGGGACACCCGAGACCTATTATGACCCTTATCAAGCCACCTTCATGCCTTCTTGGGGTCCCCCTGCTCATCCTTCCTGGTTCAAACCTCCTCCTTATTCCTTCACAGATCCATACTATGCCCAACCAGCTGCTCATTCGTTTCACTCTTATGCTCAGCCACAGCCTCAGTGGAATGCACCTTATCAGGAGTGGAGGCCCCAGTACAACTCTCATCCCACTCATTTTCCTCCACCACCTGCTCATCCACAACCATTGCCTCCTCCTCCACCAAGGCAACCCCAAATGCCTACCCAACCACAATGTCATCCATCTCCATCTCAGTTTCACACCTCCACTCAACTACCCGTACCATTTCCAAAACCATGCAATGGAGCAGCTCAACCCAATTGCAAATCTGAGGCACAACATGTGCAAATGATTCCTCATGAGCTCAATGATGTTCACCAAAGCTCAGGAAAAGCATTGCAAAAAAGAGATCATCTTGAAAGCATTGAAGGATCACATCCATCAAAAGGAGAATCAAAAGAGGAGATCAAAGAACCATGGGCTGCACTTGATGAAGAAAAGAGATCAGAATCAGAGATCAAGAAAGCTTCCTCATGGTTACCATCAAACCCTCCATGTAGTCAAGAGAAAGATCAGCAAAAAGAGGAAGAAGAGAAAGTCATGTTAGAAGGTGACATGAAACATGATTCAGATCAGAAAAAGGACCAAGGATATCAAAGCTATATTGAGACATGGTTCCAGACAGTCACTAAGTTGCAGCAGTACTCTCTTCCTCAGCTATGTTTTGTACTTTCAAAGTCAGATCATTTTGTCTCTGAGATCTGGATACTTGTCCAAGCATGCATTCCGAGCCTTCACATCATTTTGTCTCTAATCTTGATGTGCACATGGCTCCATTGGAAGTATTCTTATACTTGAAAATGATTTTGTTTTTTCAAGTAGGGTAGGGTAGAGAAAAAAAAAAAAAAAAAGAGAGAGAAAAAAAAATGAAAAAAGAGGAAAATAGAAATCTAAGGTGAAAACCCCCTCGGAGGCGCCTTAGATTGGCTCATTGATTGAAAACCTCCATGAGGTGGTCAATGGGTTGGAAAGAAAAGAAAATGAAAGAGAAAAAGATCTTTGGGTGAAAACCTCCCTTGGAGGCGCCCAAGGCAGGCAATTAGGGTGAAAACCTCCATGAGGCGCCCTAGTTGTTTTTCAAAAAAAAAAAGAGAAAAAAAAGAAAAAGAAAAATAAAGCTAATCATCATTGAATAATTTTATGTTGCAGCAATGACATTTCAGGTTGCAAGAAGGATGTTTCATGGCAGGAGGAGCACTCCAAATCAAGGTCAAAGGAGTTTTTGTGCCTTCTACAGGAAGTTTCGTATCTTCTACAGGAAGCTTACAAAAAAGCCAAATTGATCTCCAAAGAGGACCTGAAGGCTTGGAATATGTCCATGAGGCCTACACTCATCTATGTTTCCACTCCTCACCCCTTTTCCATCATTTTTTCATGTCATTAAGCTTCTTTCCTCAAAACTGTGTCTTCTACAGGAAAGCTCTGAACTTCTACAGGAAACATCCTGTAGAGCCTTTGGACGAGCCAAATCCAATGTCCAAAGTGAATCTGATGGTGGGAGTCTATTGGTTAGGCCTGCAAGCACTTGTGTGTCCATCCCTTGCCTTCATCCATCATTTTTTCACCTCCTTGTGCTTCTCATTGTGCTTCTACAGGAACTTCCTGTAGAAATTGTGGGAAACTAGGCATGCATTTCAAAAAGTGGTTTGGCAAGCATGGTAGCTTCCTCAAAGGTTCAAGAGTCCTCCTGCAGTCTTCCAACTCATCCTCCATCATCTCCATACCTGCATCAAATACAAAATTCATTTTGTCATCCCATGCATGCACATGCAAAAAGCCTTGAAGCAAAGATACCTGGAGCCAAATTTGTTTTTGCCATAACTTGAAAACCATGCAACCATTTGACAAACCGTTTTATGGGGAATTGTACAAGGTTGATGACAACATGCCTGAGCAGTTTCATGCAATTCCGGTGCACGGTTTCCAAGGAATCAGCCTCCATCACCATCAGCCATTTTTGCATTTTCTCCATAAACGTGCATCCGTTTCAAAAAATGTTTCATGGGGAGATGCACATGGATGATAGTAGCCTACCCAAGCAGTTTCAGCCGATTCCGATGCACGGTTTCCGAGAAATTGAGCTCTGAAATCTTCAGCCATTTTCCAATTTTCTCGAAATCTGTGCATCCATTGATCACGAATTTGCTATGGGAGATGAATCATGATGGTAGGAACATGCCCACCGAGTTTCAGCTCAATCCGGTTTGCCGTTTGGGAGAAATGGCAAAAAGAAGCTCTGGTCCTGTGAAAATCCAATGGCAGCAGTTTCAGGATGCAGATATGAACGTGGACATGAACTCTTGGAGCTTGGATCCGGCCAGAGGACACCTGCACATGAAAAACACAAACAAAGATTAGCAGCCAAGCCATCATGCAATCACAAAATCAATGCATGCAGCAAGGACAGGCCACAGCAGCTCACGGCAACCATTCAACTTCGAGGTATGTGACTAATCTCATTCTTCTATTGCATAGATTTAATTGGGAACTGCATAAACGAATGGGATGAGGGATTAAGCCATGAATGTAGCAAGGCTCAACTGATTGTCCTCCTTCAGAACTCCGCCGGCAGCCACGCAGTGCACGTGGACAATGGACTCACGTAAAAAAATTAAAAAATTGTAAAAGGAAAAAAACAGTGATCGGAAGTTTAACTCTAGTGCAGTTGATTAACAAATAGAAGACATGCAGTTCATAAAATCACTTCAGTTCAAAAAAGCCAGCGTGCATGTGTTTTGCCACCTCACCACAAGTCACGCAGTAATTCAAGGGACGCTTGGCTGCAACTCTCACCACTCTTTGTTCAACAGCGGTCAACTGAAGCGCATGTCCACCATCCAGATCAGTTAAACAACGGTGCTCTACCGATTTCTGCCTTTCATTCTCGAGGTCTCTTCAGTTCCTTAAACAATTCCCGCCTGTCGCACTGTTGATCGAATTTCCTTCAAGTCAAGAGGACTGAGTTGAATTTCTCCAATGCCATTCGCTCAGATCCATTTCAGATTTCTTATGCATTAAGAGGAGACTGATTTCATATATACCTGTCATCATTTGTAGCTGAGTTTCATGTTCAGAAAAAGGATCAAGCTTCACTCATATAGAAGCCCGAAATTTCCTTTCAGAAATCAAATATGTCCTCCAGCACTTAAACCCAAGACTGAAGATTGTTCCCTTGGGTAATTTTAAGAGGTTTAAATGTCCACATTCCACAGAGGCTGGATTGATCTCTGCACTCTCATTCACTCAGCCTAAACTTCCAGGGTTCATCTCAGTTTTTGTGCATCAAAGAACATACTGATTACATGTATTGGTGGCTGTCTTTCTGATTAGAAAAAGGGCTGTTCTGTTCTGCATCTCAGACTTATTTATGTGCCAAGGACATGCTGGTTATTTGGAATGATGGCAAATTATTATTTTATTTAAATGGTGGTGACACCCGTGTCTACAGGAAAGCAGAAACAGGCTTCTACAGGAAGCCCGAAATTGGCTAAAACAGGGTCTTCTACAGGAAGCCTTAAAAAGGCGAAACCCAAGGAGAAGAAGGCGGACATCCTAGCTAAGGAGGCAGCAGCCATACTTGCCACCATTAGCACACCTCCAAGACCAAAAAGGAAGGGAAAGAGGCAAACCTTCATGTACTTTGAAGCAAAAAAAAGGAGCACACAAATAAAAGTGGGCAAACCCAAACCACTGTCAAAGGAGCAAATTTTCATTAAGGACATGAAAGCGGAACAAAAGGAGGAGCCTCCTTCAAAAATATCCATCAGCTATGAACAGGGAAGGCCGAAGACATCCACTTAGAGAGAAAGAATGAAAATGTTGGACACAAAGGCCTCTCTACAGGATGCTGAGACAGTTCTACAAGAAGTCCTGAAAACACTATTTTGGCTTGGTTCTAATTGATTGTCTTGTGTCTCCTTATTTCACTGATGTTTGTGAAATTTATAAAAGAGGAAGGTGTTTTCAACTTGGGACTTGGGTGTGTTCGTATATTGCTACTTATTCAATTTACTAATATGCTTAAGCACAATAACCTGCTTACCAAAGCCTTTGAAAGTGGGGTGATTTGGTGATAGCTTCATTCTGCTAACTGGTCCAACTTAGCATTTGAGGAACTGTTGGCAAGGTGTTCATCTTTGGTGATTTCTGTGAAGGTCTTACTTTGGAGCTAAGAGGTGATAGTTTGATGGTATATTTGCTTTCACACAAAATGCTGGTAAATTGTCTTTGACAGAGAAGAGGGCACCATTTCTTCCATACGATTGCATAAACTTGTGCACTCATAACAAGGCTGAGGATTCACTAAGAAAAGCTAGCAGACTGTTTCTACAGGAAGCCAGCGAACAGTTTCTACAGGAAAGTCTGAAAAGCGGGAAGCCAAAGGAGAAAGCGGCCGAAATGCTAGCCAAGGAAGTCACCAAGGCCATCAAAGACAAGGGGAGAGATTTGGTTGCTCAGAGGATGAGCAACACTTTCAGTAGGGGGGTGATGATGAGCCCCTACAATGTACAATTATTTGGGCTCATCCAACTTCCTAATTTGACTTAATCCACCATTCTCATTTGTTTATTGCATGTTTTTGATTATTTTTATGTTAATAGAGTGAATTTGGTTAGTCATTATGCCAACAAGTCTAATGGGTGCTTTGTGTAGCCTTGTTGGTCAACTTGGAGACAAAATTGAAGGTCTTAATGAGCACTTGGCAGCCAAATTCGTGGGAGAACAAGCTAGAGGATTTGTAGGAAGGTGTCCCCCTCATTTATGGGCCCTTACCTCGAATTCTCCACCATCAGCTCGGAGTTCAAGGGCCACCGAATCAATCAGCTCAAGGGCAGCCAAGCAAGTCAAGTTGGACTGCTGTTAACTACAAGTCTTGGGCAGCCAAGTCCCTAATTTTTAGGAGGACTGTTGGGTCCTCAAATTGTATAAATAAGAAGGCTTGGGGCCTCATTTTGGGTTAGCTAGTTGGTAGTCATTTTTGGTAGCTAGTAGTTAGTTATTTCGTAGCAGCTAGTTAGTCAATTTGGTTTTCGCTCTTTGTAAGCCAGTTTTGGCATGACATTAGACTTTTGATTATGAATAAAAGCAAGCAGTTTTGGATCAGATTTTGAGTTTTTAAAGGAGCCTAAAGCTCTCGGGGTTGGGCCCAACCTGAGAGCTCAGGCCTCCTTCCTTTGTATCAATATTGTTCCTTTCGCATTTCGTTTCCATTTCCCTTTACATGCATTCGAGTATAGCTGCTGATTTAGATTTCCTGTAGAAGTCAAACATATTGGTTTTATCAGTTAGAATTGCTGTAGTTGTTTGGAAGTAGGCTGAGGCATTACTTAGATCCATTCATGCACTTTTATATTTAGCATTACTTCTTCATTCCACTGCCATGCATGAGTTTCCTTCACAATTTATATTGCTGTTCATTGATTTTATGTCACAGGTAGCTTAGGTTGAAGCATTCTCGTTTTGGTGACACTCATAAACAATTTGTTTCATCTGCACTGCTCCATACCACTCCATTACCTTCCTCCTCTTTTCAACCACACCTAAAGCCACTCAGCCACTCTCTGTTCAGCTCATTCAACCTCCAGCTCTTCTATTACTCACATAGCCCCATCTACTTAACCTTTCATAGATACCATCCTTCCATTCACCAACCCACTCCCTACACTCACTCCCTATCCCATTCTTCCACTTCTGAGCCATCACCAGCCTTATTCCTACCTTACACATCTCCCCCTACCATTCCATCACTTCAAACACTCACGGTAGGTCATCCTGTAGCCGTTTGTAGACATCCTGTAGAAACCAGAGTATCCTGTAGGATCCCCTGCAGACATCCTGTAGGAGGCCACTCACTCGGTTGCTGAGCTTCTAAACGTGAGGAACCTCTGTGGATGGATGCTAAGGATCACTAGGGACCTCTCCTAGCCTCCCCAACCTTTCCCACGCTTTCCTTCCTTCTTCATCCCATCTGGACAACCAAACCCTAGTTAGCACAAAATCACAATCATTCCACACACTTAAAGAAAAAATACAAAAACATGTCTTTCATGATGCAAGTAGCTTAGATCCATGCATTTGCACTTATTAGAGGTAATGACAACATTAGTAGAAGTTGCATTCACATTCTTTGCATTATAGAGGTTAGACTAGTTAAATTAGGGTTTCCTAGGTTTACATGCTTTGATTTTCTTTCAGTCATTTTTGTCAAGTAGAGTAGCTTTCCTCTGAGATTAGCTTTCGTCCATCAATTAGCAAGCTTCTTCTGAGAGCCTATAGAAGTTGGCTTCAGCCCTAGCGGACTTGTGCCAGCTGACCAAGTGACAGCTGCGACAAGAGCTAGTACTTGTGCATATAGCACCGTTGCTTCCAAGTTTGTACGAACTACCGGGTTGATAAAATTAAGAGACAGGAAGCCCCAGGAGTTGTAGCATTATTGCTACAATACTGGAGCTCACCATATATTCACCCAGATTTCTCATATTATTTACAATCCCATCTACTCGCAAGAAATAACTAGAAATTCTTTCATCACTATGCATCTTGAGAGTTTCATACTGGATTCTGAGAGTTTGTAGTTTAGCACATTTTACCTAGGAGTCGCCTTCGTAGCCCTAAATGATTCTATCCCATATTTCCTTGGCTGAGTTGAGCTGCATGACTTTGACGAATTTTGATTCTGATAGACTTCCCAATAAGGCATTGACAGCTTTGGCATTGATTTCAAATGTTTTCCTTTCTGTTGGATCCGTGGGGACTGCTACTAGATATTGATATCCTTTCTCCATAATTGCCCAAACATCAGTTCCAAGTGACTGAAGATACGCTCTAGTTCGTGTTTTCCAATATACCAAGTTGTTCCCCTTGAAGATTGGTGGTCTGATAGATCCCATGCCTTCATGATTGTTCATTTTGAAAGATCTCCCTTCAAGCGATCAAGATTCTTCTAAAGGACCTACTCTGATTCCAATTGTTGTAAATAATAATGAGAGGGGGGGATGAATCAATATTATTCAAATCAATAATCTTTTTCTTTTCATACTCTGATTTATTTACGCTACTTGAATGAAGGTAACTAGTGTGTACATGCAACTGTATTTACGGCAACCATTGTATATCTAGCAAACTTATGATTCAGTTAATTCATCATATGTTGATCTTTAATCAGTGCATCAGTACTTCATTAACCATATAAAAATTAACCGTGTGTAGTAATAACTTAACAAACCATCACATATAAGAAACACACATGAACACCATGATTTAAGGTGGAAACCCAATGCGAGACAAAAACCATCTTCTGTTGTCTCCTTTTAGTATAAGAAAACCCTGTTTACAATCTTGTACTGGTGCAGACTCATACCATTATGCAAGCACCCACCTGCAGAAGGCGACAACCTTCTCTCATTCTCCAGCTTCTAGTGGAAGGGAGCTACAACCCCCTAGCTCTTTATTAGCCGATCCATCTGCTAGTACGTAGGCGCTGACCTACCAAAGGCTCCAACCTTCACTCATTTTCTAGATGCTACTGGAAGGGAGCTTCAACCCCCTGGCTCTTGTATTGGTTGATATGTTTACCAGTACGTAGGCGCTGACCTGCAGAAGGATACGATCTTCTCTCTTCCTCCAGGGACCATGTTTCATAAATTTTGATATTGGATACTCTTGGTACACAACACCACAGTATGAAGGCCTCGTTTCATCAAATTTTCATACTGGACCCATCAGCAACACTAAAGCTCAAAATCAATCACCACTACAATACAACCAATCACTGAAAACCCATCAGCACTAAAGCAAATCACAAACAATCAATCTGAAGATTTAGAACACTATCACCAAAACACAGTCACCAGAATACAGAGCAGAACCCAGAATTCTGCATCAACAAACATAACCAACTACAACTTCAAATATCATATTTCATAATGTATACGCTACTTTGATGTGTCGAACCAGCATGTATATGCACTTTTACCAAAGTGAATAGCGTACAGATATGCAAATGCTAACTTAAAACATCACAACTATTCTAGACTTCATTCATACCCAGATCAGAACATTTACAATGTAAATCACACATTAGCATTCAGATCTAGACTATCCATGATCAAACCATATAATAATAATTCATTTTAGGTCTCTTGATCCTCATCCATCATTAGATCTCACCCCCCATCAACCGCTAAGGTTCATCCTTAGTTCATATCAAGCAAAGCATCTAAAACCCATAACATGCACATTTGCTTTTGATCTCACTCTTCATAAAATATTCATTACTTGCACACTTTGCCTAATGATCTTCTCCTCCTTATATAGGTTTAGGCCTTTATCAATTCCTTGGACCAAAACCACTTAGGACCAAATACCTAGGGTCAATACCTCAGACCAAATACCTCGGACCAAATACCTCGGACCAAATACCTTGGACCAATACCTCAAACTAAAACCTTGGTTTTTCAACATGTACGCGTTTTTCCTCTTGTGAGAGTGTGTGTATACGTATGCGCTGATTTTGTTCTATTAAATTGCGTGTATATGCTGCTTAGACAAGGTGAACCAGCGTACACTTCTTTAACCACTCCCTTTCTTCAACCTCTAGAGTATGATTTGTAAGTTAACCTATTGCACTGTGAACTGTCATTTGTGTGATTTTCCATCAAGGACAACAACTGTATCATAATGCCAAAAATCTCCCCCTTTGGACTTGATGGCAACCACAACACCAAGATACTCTCCCCCTTTGACATCAAGGGCAAAGTGCGGACCAAGATATTCTCCCCATTTGATATCATTATGCTATCCATGCTCCCCCTGAGTACATGCTGAATTCTCTTATTAAGCTCCCCTTTGTATATGCTAAGATGCACTAACCTATCCATGCTCCCCCTGAGCACATGCAGAGTCTGCAAAAATATTTTTCAAACAAATAGCATGACTCTATAACTCAACTAAGTGAGTATGACCTTCCTATCACCAATGACTCATACATACATCAATCTCTCAACCAAGTGAGGATATACCAAATGTTTATACATGACTGAAATAGAAATTATTACATCATCCTTCCCATGCATAGTGGGGTTACAAATTAGGTCTTTTCATAACCTTTACATCAAATGATATACATGAAATTTATAACAAGGACCAATAAGACCATGATAGTCATTAGTAACTATCATACACCATATATGATTTGCACCATTAGCATCTTCCAGCAACATCAATATCACTAGCCTGTATATGTCCATCATCAAAAGGGTCACGTGAATCAAAACAACTATGTCGATCAAGCAATATAAGCATCTTCATATACCAAGATCTTCTTGCATAATGCCAACAATGCATTATTAGAAGCATTTGCTCCCCCTGAACCTATGCCATTTGTTCATTATCATATCCGATTATTGCAAATATCAGTAAGGATCATCAAGGCATTATCATCAATCAGATATACGTCCACTTTTTTAACAACTTATGAGCACCAACACATTTCCACATATCATCAGTAGATTGTAACCATCATCAAACACAGTAGATAATTCATTGAACCATATCAAACCCCTTTTGTTGAGTCTATCCCACTAGTTTTTCCTCAAACCAACATGTACGCGATTGTGCAGCTTTGAACTCGCATATATACGCGACTTCTCTTCATAATAATTGCTTATGAGAATTGGAATACTGAAATTTTACACTTTTAGCTTCCCCTGGGTCTGTTACGTCTGTAAATTGAGCTATGCCACATCTTTCTGACAACAATTCCTTCTTCTTCAATACCTTGGATTGTGATGATGTTTACTCCTTTTGGTATGGTGGCCGAAATTTTCTCCTGAATTCCTTTGCTTTATGTCCAAATTTGTTACACGGTTAGCATCTTACATGTTTCATATTCCTTCTATCACAATCAATAGCTTTGTGACCAAATATGTTGCAAGCATAACAATATCCCTTAAAGTACCTAGAAATTGATGATTTTTCTGTGTGACGGTCTTGAACCATTCTACTTCTGTATCTAGCTGCAACATGTCCAAAATTATGACATTTAAAACATTCGACATTATTTGTCAGAGAAAAGAAACAATTATCCCTTCCATAGTTAGGTGGAAATATTTTTCTTTGAAGTCTTTATTTCCTTGGTTGTTGATGGGGTTGGCCTTTTATCTCCTTGTTGAGAATTTCAGATTTTTCATTGAAGTTCCTTACCTCATCTTTTGAGCTAGATTCACCTTCATGAAAACCAAGACCATTCTTTATAATAGGTGAACGCTGAACTTTGATGATTTCATCTAACATTTCTGATCCTTTAGAAAAATCTAAGATTCAGAGTATTTGTCTTTCCAAGTTCTTTTCTTAGACTTACTACTTCACATTCTAACACTTTATTATGTTTGTCTTTTTCAATGAGTTGATGTGTCACTACGTTTATGACTGTATTCTTTTCTGCCAAACTGATTTTGAGTTGACTGATTTCTTTAAGAAATCTTTCTTTTCTAAGGCATCTTTTTCATATGCCATGAGTAGTCTAATTTCTTGATCATCTTCATCACTATTAGACAAACCATCACTATCATCATGAGTATAATAACTTCTATTACCTTCTGTAGACATCTTTGCTTTAACATGAGGGCATCTAGCAGCATAATTACCAACTCTACCATAAGCAAAGTGTTTGAATGGTAGCTTACTTCTCAATCTTCCAGAACCCCGTTGAAGCTTCTTCACAAAATTTACCTCATCTTCTTCTTTTGAAATGTGTCCTGATTCATTATGCTTCCTTTTCTTTTCCCTTTACTGATGCTTTAAAACAAGCTTCTCTCATATCAGATGGACCTCCTTTTCTCATTTCAAAGGCAATTAGTATTCCATGGAGTTGAGTCATAGTAATAGTTTGAAGATCTTGTTTTTCTTCTATGGAAAACACTTTTGACTCAAATTTAGAAGACAAAGATCTCAAAATTTTCTCTACTAAAGTAGCTTCCTTTATCTCTTCACCCAAATTTCTCATATTATTTACAATCCCATCTACTCGCAAGAAATAACTAGAAATGCTTTCATCACTATGCATCTTGAGTGTTTCATACTGGATTCCAAGAGTTTGTAGTTTAGCACGTTTTACCTGGGAGTCACCTTCGTAGCTCTGAATGATTTTGTCCCATATTTCCCTGGTTGAGTTGACCTACATGACTTTGACGAATTTTGTTGTTGTCTTCTTTTAATATAAGAAAAACTTGTTTACAATCTTGTACTGGTGCAGACTCATACCAGTACGCAGGCACCCACATGCAGAAGGCTACAACCTTCTCTCGTTCTCCATCTTCTAATGGAAGGGAGCTACAACCCCCTATCTCTTGTACTAGCCAATCAGTTTACTAGTACGTAGGCACCGACCTACTGAAGGCTCCAACCTTCACTCGTTTTCTAGCTGCTACTGGAAGGGAGCTCCAACCCCCTAGCTCTTGTACTGGCCGATATGTTTACCAGTACGTAGGCGCTGACCTGCAGAAGGCTATGACTTTCTCTCTTCCTCCATGGACCACGTTTCATAAATTTTGAGACTGGATACTCCTGGTACACAACACCACAATATAAAGGCCTTGTTTCATCAAATTTTCATACTTGCCCCATCAGCAACATTGAAGCTCAAAATCAATCACCAATGAAATACAACCAATCACTGAAAACCCATCACCAATGAAGAAAATCACAAACAATCAATATGAAGATTCAAAACACTGTCATCAAAACACAGTCACCAGAACACAGAGCAGAACCCAGAATTCTGCATCAATAACCATAACCAACTACAACTTCAAATATCATATTTCATAATGTATATGCTACTTTGATGTGTCGAACCAGAGTGCATACACACTTTTACCAAAGCGAACCAGTGTATAGATCTGCAAATGCTAACTTAAAATATCACAACTATTCTAGACTTCAGTCATACCCAAATCATAACATTTACAGTGTAAATCACACGTTATTATTTAGATCCAGACTATCCATGATCAAATTATATAATAATAATTCATTTTATGTCTATTGATCATCATCCATCATTAGATCTCATCCCCCATCAACTGCTAAGGTTCATCCTTAGTTTAGATCAACCAAAGCATCAAAAACCCATAACATGTGCATTTTCTTTTGATCTCACTCTTCATAAGATATTCATTACTTGCACACTTGGCCTAATGATCTTCTCCTCCTTATATAGTTTTAGGCCTTTCTCAATACCTTGCAACAAAACCACTTAGGACCAATACCTTGGACCAAATACCTATGGTCAATACCTCATACCAAATACCTTGGACCAATAGCTCAAACCAAAACCTTGGTTTTTCAACATGTACGCATTTTTCCTCCTGTGGGAGTGCATGTATATGTATACGCTCATTTTGTTCTGTTAACCCATGTGTATACGCTGCTTTAACAAGGTGAACAAGTGTATACTTCTTTAACCACTCCCTTTCTTCAATCTCTAGAGTTTGATCTGTAAGTTAACCTGTTGCACTGTGAACTGTCATCTATGTGAGTTGCCATCAAGGACAACAGTTGTATCATAATGCCAAAAATCTCCCCCTTTGAACTTGATGGCAACCACAACACCAAGATACTCCCCCTTTGACATCAAGGGCAAAGGGCAGACCAAGATATTCTCCCTCTTTGATGTTCATTATGTTGTCCATGCTCCCCCTGAGTACATGGTGAATTCTCTGATTAAGCTCCCCCTTTGTATATATGTTGAGATGCACTAAACTGTTCATGCTCCCCTTGAGAACATGCAAAGTCTGCAAAAATTTTTTCAAACGAATAACATGACCGTATAACTCAACTAAGTGACTATGACCTTCCTATCACCAATGACTCATACATACATCAATCTCCCAACCAAGTGTGGATACACCAATTTTGACTCATCCACCCAACCAAGTGGGGATATACCAAATGTTTATACATGACTAAAATAGAAATTATTACATCATCCTTCCCATTCATAGTGGAGTTACAAATTAGGTCTTTTCATAACCTTTACATCAAATGATATACATGACATTTATAACAAGGACCAACAAGATCATGATAGTCATCAGCCATTATCATACATCTGTAGAAATTCTGCAAATTCTCTACAAATCTCACTCTAAGACTATGTAGAAAATCTAACTGTAGATTAACTCGATAATGCAATATAACCATCGCAAAATATTATAATCTACTTCTACTATCGTATGCGGAAGCTTAGAGATAGAGCAAGATCAAGCTGAACACATATAACCAGAAGAAGAAGAATCAATGCACATGAAACACATAAATTACTTAGGGGAAAGCCTCAGCTAAAAAACCCACTATCTTTATTATCATACAAGGTGGAAATACATAAGAATTATACAAAGCCTTAGCTCTCACAGCTAGCCAGCTCTCAGTACAATCCTCTTGGATGCTCACAGGTAATCAAAGCTTCTCACAAGCCTTCCTCTCTACCCCCAAGCTCATATTTCCTTGCGCAGTTCCTCTGGGATGATCTCCTTCACCCAGTGGAACACTTCTCTCACACACTACTCTAACACACTGTCAGAAATGCACAATACTCAAGGAACCTTACCTTGACTGCATGCATGAGTTCCTTTATAGGAAAACACATGCAACTGATAGTAAATTTTCCTTGACATTTAACTGAACTGGGTCTTTCTCAGCATAGACATGCATGAGTTTCTGATGAAGGAATCTTCAGTTATCTAGAGTACATTGGTTGAGTGCATGCATGCATCAGCTGAATGATAACTCAAAATTAGTTCCTCAAATAGTTTGGAACTAATTTAACTGGACTTAACTCAGTAAACTGAGCTAACTAATTACAACTCAAATATAACTCAATCTTATCTCCTTAATTTAAGGGGTGACTGTTGCATGACTGCAGAAAGACTTCTAACATGAAGTTCTCAAACTAATTAATCCATAATGAATTAATTAATTATTTCCAAGTAGTTGTTAATTCTAAATTCGATTTTAATTCACAATTTAATTCAAGGACAAATTAAAATTGGAATTTCTGGATTCTATTTTTATCATTTCTTGTTGTTATTTTCAACATTCCCTCTCAACAAGAAAGGAATTCAACTCGATCTTGATCGTAAAACTCTGGAATGTTGTGTATGCAACACTTCTCTCTGGTGTTGTTGCTCCAGAAACTCCAGAAACAAAAAAACATCCAACCTAAATCAGTATGATGCATCTGTCATCAAAATCTCTAACTGTTATTGCCTCTGTCAACTGAAAACTTTGTGCTTTGGCTGACTCTACCTTTCTACACTGTTGTCAATCCTTCTTTGTGCTCTTCAGTATTTGATTGCTCTAGCCTCTGTCACTTTGATCTTTGACTACATCAATCCCACGGATTCCTCCTGCCACTATGTACTTTGGGCTCTCGTAACAAGGTACGATCCATGAGATAAAACCTCTCAATGGACCCTGCCCAATTTCAACCTTCTTGCGACTATCACTTCACATCACCCCACCTCACACCTGGAGGTATGGCTGTGTGTGATCCCTCTACCCACTTGGATCAAAATTCCCCCCTAATGGAGGTATCTCCATGAGTGGATCTCTTCACTCGGTCTCCTCTCTGCTTCTCCAATTGTGGCTCCTCTACAAATGTCTGAGACTTCTTCTGGGGCTACATGTTGAGAGATAATTTACTCTCCCTCTCAACCACCAAGTCTCTAACATTTGCCTTGCTCCTCAAGGCTTTGCATACATCTTTAACCTCAAGAGCATATAGGTTCTTAACTCGTGAACCAATCTGTTTCACCTGTCTCATGGTGATGTGTCTAAGGAACGCCTTTCCTTTACTGAAGACAACATCATAGCCTTTGTCCGCCAACATCGTGACTGATACCAAGTTATTCTTCAGTCTATGCACATACTTCACATCTATCAAGGTAATAGGAGCTCCATGCTCCCTCTGAAAAGCAATTGTGCCCACTCCTGAAACACTATACCTTCCGTCGTCACCCATCTCTATACGCATCTTGAGGTCTTTCTCCTCCATAGCACTGAATAAACTTTTATCATCGGTCATGTGGAATGAGGCTCCACTGTCAAGATACCAGACACAACCCATCATCGATGACACCATGCATGTGATGAGGGTAAAGTCCATTTCGAACTGAGAGGCCAATGCCTCACCTTCCGATCCTTCCAAGGATCCCTTCTTGGATTTCTTCAATGGGAAATTAGTCGCATAATGTCACATCTCATGACAATTAAAGCATCTCACTTTAGACTTGTCACCCTTCTTCCCTCCATGAGAAGAATTTGATTTGGAATGGGAAGCCATCCCCTTCCCTTTCCTTGCCTTACTCGCTAAGGCCAGATTTTCTTCATCATCATCCTTGGATGAAGAACCATCTAGTGTTCTCATCCTAATCTCCTCCTACATGAGATCCGACCACAGTCATTCCCAATCCAGAAATTTCTCCCTTCCATTCACAGAGTCCTGGCAGCTATTCCAGCTCTTTTGAAAGCCAAGGAGAGCGAGGCTTGCCATATCATCATTAGCAGTAGTTATTCCCACACTGCTAAGCTCATCTCTGCAAGTGGTGAACTTGTTCAAATATGTAGAAATAGTATCGCCATTCTCCATCTTGATTCTTCAAAGCTTATCCTTGAGCGCCAATTTCCTCTGGTCGCTATTGTTCTGGTAGAGGTCCTTCAATTTCTTCCACATTGAATATGGAGTATCCTTCCCATGGATACTTGAGAAAATATGGTCCCAAACTCCCTCAAGGATGATCTGTCTCGCCTTCGCCACACACTTCTTCCACTCAACCAACTGTTGTGCATTAGTTGAAGCTGGCTTTGGGATATCTTGATCAATGAAATCCTTCAAGCCATTGTCTTCTAATACATCCTCCATTCTATCTCTCCATGTTATGTAATTCAAGCTACCTTCCAAGGCATACTCGAGTCTCAAGCCATAGAATGCCATTGGCCAACCTTGAAGTACAATAAGAATTCGATTTTCACCTGCAACCCCGAACTTCAAACTTCGAATTCTCTTTTCAGTATATTGTTCACAACTCTGATAAACTAGGCTCTGATGCCATGTAGAAATTTCTCTATAGATCAACTAGCTCTGATACCATGTAGAAATTCTTTAAATTCTCTACAAATCTCACTCTAAGACTATGTAGAAAATATGACTATAGATTAACCTGATAATGCAATATAACCAAAGCAAAAGACTATCATCTACTTCTACTGTCAATTTGTGAAAGCTTAAAGATAGAGCAAGATCGAGCTGAACACATATAACCAGAAGAAGAAGAATCAATGCACATGAAACATAGAAAATACTCAAGGGAAATCCTCAGCTAAAAAACCCACTATCTTTATTATCATACAAGGTGGAAATACATAAGAATTATACAAAGCCTTAGCTCTCACAGCTAGCCAGCTCTCAGTACAATCCTCCTAGATGCTCACAGATAATCAAAGCTTCTCACAAGCCTTCCTCTCTGCCCTCCAAGCTCCTATTTCCTTACGCAATTCCTCTGGGATGATCTCCTTCACCCAGTGGAACACTGCTCTCACACACTACTCTAACACACTGTCAGAACTGCACAATCCTCAAGGAACCTTACTTGACTACATGCATGAGTTTCCTTTATAGGAAAACACATGCAACTAATAGTACATTGTCCTTGACATTTAGCTCAATTGGGTCTTTCTCAGAATAGACATGCATGAGTTTCTAATGAGGGAATCTTCAGTTATCTGGAGTACAATGGTTGAGTGCATGCATGCATCAACTGACTGATAACTCACAATTAGTTCCTCAAATAGTTTGGAACTAATTTAACTGGACTTAACTTAGTAAACTAAGCTAACTAATTACAACTCAAATATAACTCAATCTTATCTCCTTAATTAAGGGATAATCTCCTAAATTTAAGGGATAATTGTTGCATGACTGCAAAAAGACTTCTAAATTGAATTTCTCCAACTAATTAATCCATAATGAGTTAATAATTATTTCCAAGCAGATGTTAAGAATAAATTCGATTTTAATTCACAATTTGATTCAAGGACAAATTAAAATTGGAATTTCTCAATTCTATTTTTATCATCTCTTGTTGCTATTTTCAACACCATCAACATCTTCTAGTAGCATCAATATCAACAGCCTGCATATGTCCATCATCAAAAGAGTCACCCAAATCAAACAACTATGTGGATCAAGCAATATAGGCATCTTCATGTACCAAGATCTTCTAACATAATGCCAATAATGCATTATTAGAAGCATATGCCCCCCTGAACCTATGCCAACTATTGATTATTAGATCTGATCATTGCAAATATCAGTAAGAATCATCAAGGCATCATCATCAATCAGATATACATCAAATTTTTTAACAGCTTATGAGCACCAACACATTTCCACATATCATCAGTAGATTGTAACCATCATCAAATAGAGCAGATAATTCACTGAACCATATCAGACCCCTTTTCTTGAGTTTGTCCCACCGCTTTTTCCTCAAACCAACATGTACGCGATTGTGCAGCTTTGAACTCGCATATATACATGACTTCTCTTCATAATAATTGCATATGAGAATTAGAATATTGGAGTTTTACACTATCAGCTCCCCGTGGGTCTGTTATGTCTTTAAACTGAGCTATGCCACATCTTTCTTACAACATTTCCTTCTTCTTCAATACCTTGGATTGTGATGATGTTTGCTCCTTTTGGTATGGTGGCCAAAATTTGCTCCTGCATTCCTTTGCTTTATGTCCAAACTTGTTACACGCATAGCATCTTACATGTTTCATATTCCTTCTATCGCAATCAATAGCTTTGTGACCAAACATATTGCAAGCAAAACAATATCCCTTAAAGTACCTGGAAACTAATGATCTTTCTGTGTGATAGTCTTGAACCATTCTACTTTTGCATCTAGCTACAACATGTCCAAAATTATGACATTTAAAACATTCAACATTATTTGTCAGAGAAAAGAAACAATTATCCCTTCCATAGTTAGGTGGAAATGTTTTTCTTTGAAGGCTTTCTTTACTTGGTCGTTGATGGGGTTGGCCATTTATCTCCTTGTTGAGCATTTCAAATTTTTTATTGAAGTTCCTTTCCTCATCTTGTGAGCTAGATTCACCTCCATGAAAACCAAGACCCATCTTTATAATAGGTGAACGTTGAACTTTGATGATTTCATCTAATGTTTCTGATCCTTTAGAAAATCTAAGATTCAGAGTCTTTATCCTTTCATGTTATTTTTTTAGACTTACTACTTCACATTCTCACACTTCATTGTGTTTGTATTTTTCAGTGAGCTGATGTGTCACTGTGTTTATGACTGTATCCTTTTCTGCCAAGTTGATTTTGAGTTGATTGATTTCTTTAAGGAAATCCTCCTTTTCTAAGGCATATTTTTGATACGCCATGAGTACTTTAATTTCTCGATCATCTTCATCACTATTGGACAAGCCATCACTATCATCATGAGTATAATAACTTCTATTACCTTCTGCAAACATCTTTCCTTTGACATGAGGGCATCTAGCAATGTAATGACCAACTCTACCACAAGCAAACCATTTGAATGGTAGCTTACCTCTCAATCTTCCGGAACCCCATTGAAGCTTCTTCAAAAAATTTACCTCATCTTATTCTTCTTAAATGTGTCCTGATTCATTGTGCTCTTCCTTTTCTTTTCCCTTTGCTGATGCATTAAAAGAAGCTTCTCTCATATTTGATGGACCTCCTTTTCTCATTTCAAAGGCATTTAGTATTCCATGGAGTTGAGTCAGAGTAATAGTTTGAAGATCCTATTTTTCTTCTATGGAAGACACTTTTGACTCAAATTTAGAAGACAAAGATCTCAAAATTTTCTCAACTAAAGTAGCTTCCTTTATCTCTTCACCCAGATTTCTCATATTATTTACAATCCCATCTACTTGCAAGAAATAACTAGAAATTCTTTCATCACTATGCATCTTAAGAGTTTCATACTGGATTCTGAGAGTTTCTAGTTTAGCACGTTTTACCTAGGAGTCACCTTCGTAGCTCTGAATGATTCTGTCCCATATTTCCTTGGCTGAGTTGAGCTGCATGACTTTGACGAATTATGATTTTGATAGGCTTCCCAATAAGGCATTGATAGCTTTGGCATTGATTTCAAATGTTTTCCTTTCTACTGGATCCCTGGGGACTGCTGCTGGATATTGATATCCTTTCTCCACAATTTCCCAAACATCAGTTCCAAGTGACTGAAGATACGCTCTAGTTCATGTTTTCCAATATACCAAGTTGTTCCCATTGAAGATTGGTGGTCTGATAGATCCCATGCTTTCGTGATTGTTTGTTTTGAAAGATCTCCCTTCAAGCGATCAAGCTTCTTTTGAAGGACCTTCTCTGATTCCAATGGCTCAAAATAATATCAAGGGGGGGTGGATCAGTATTAGTCAAATCAATAATATTTTTCTTTTCATACTCTGATTTATATACGCTACTTCAATGAAGGTAACTAGCGTGTACATGCAACTGTATTTACAGCAAGCAACGTATATCCAGCAAACTTATGATTCAGTTATTTTGGGTCCCTATAATACTAGTGATTCCCCCATTACTATTGTAGTTTTATCCCTTATTAATATTGTTGTGCCCCTATTGTCCCCATATTGTTATTATTGTGCCCCATAGAATCCCTCTATTGTTATTTTTGTGTCTTTATATTATTATTGTTAGGTCAGCTTGGTTATATTGTGACCCCTTAGACTCTTATATATAGAAATGAGGCTTTTTCATTGGAATGATCCAAGAATTGTTCATTTGTGTAATGTAAATGAGGTTTCCCCCTCGAAGAGGCTGAATTCTAAGGCGTTGATCTTCTTTTCTATCTTTTTGTGAGTTGGTTTCATAACATTTGGCATCAGAGTTTTGGATTCTAGGGTTTCGCTACTCCAAACAGGCCATCGTAGAATTTTCACTATAACTTTTTTTATGCGACGTTTCAGATGCTAAAAAAAAACCCATTTGGGTCGAAATCGTTCTAAATCTCAAGTCCAAAATTCAGAGCTGTTCATGCTATATTTGCGGAGATATGATCTGAGGAAGTTGGCCTTTTTGTAGACTCCCGAATTACATTCCAAACAGGTGAGCTGGGGAAATCATCATAAATTTTGTTTTGAGCATCAGATTGAAATTTCGTAAGAAATTACAGAAAGAGGACGGATTGTAGTTTCTTGTGTATATTTTTTAGACCCGAAGGTCAAAACAATGACACGTGGCACTTCATACAAGTTTTCTCTTCTAAAAATGTATATAATCAGGTCATCTTGGGAGATTGTGCATAACTCTTTCTTGGAGAATCTAAATTTGATCATACTAGTGGCATTTGAAAGAGGACATAGAGAGCTACTATAGATCGTAATTTCAGAACTGGATGATCTGAAATTACAGAGATACATCAGATTCAATATTGAGCTCCTAAAAAGTGAAAAAAAGGTGTGTAATTTTTTTAATTTTGCATAAGATTGGTTTGAAAAATTAGTTTGAAGGAATTCAAAGGGAATAGTGAAGAATTATTAGCATTAATTTATGCCCCAAATAAAGAAAATGGAAACATCTAGTAAGCAACCTGAAAGCTCTAGTGTGACTCGTGAAGAAGAGGAAGAAATGCAACATGATATATAAAAATTACAAGACCAAGTACAACAAATTTCACTCTCACTAAAGGTAAATGAAGCCAAGATGAATGGAGTGGAAGCTAAGATGAATGGCATGGATGCTAAGATGGAAGCTAAGATGAATGGTATGGACAACAAGATGGAAGAATTGAAGACAAATTTGAATAAGTTGCTACAAGAAATGGTCAATAATGGTGAAAGGGTAGTAAAGGAAACACATGATGAGAAAAAAAGAAATGTTAATAAAGATTTCATAGAATCTAATGTTGGATTGAAGACCCACCATATTCCAAAAATCGATATGAGGAAGTTTGATGGCAAGGATCCCGCAACATCGATACTACAGAGCAATTTTTCAATCTACATAATGTGCAAACACACAAAAGATACGTATTGCAACTTTATATTTGGAACCAAATCAGTTTGTATGGTATCGATGGCTTTTCTCTCATAAACAAATTGTCACTTTGGCAATTTTTGCGAAATAAATGACAGCACATTATGAGGATACAAAAAGCAACACTTCTTTTAGCCAATTGATAAGTCTCAAACAAAAGGGTTCAATGATGGAGCACATTGAGGACTTCCAAAAATTGAACATAAGGGTAAAAGATATTCCAGAAGAACATAGGATTGATGTGTTCATAGGGAATTCAAAGTATAATATCCAACATGAGGTTCTCCTTTGGGAACCTGATTCATTGGAGAAGGCATTCAGGTTAGTAAGAAAAATTATGGCAACCAGGAAGCCTACCACTCACAACTATAAAGATGGAAGTGTTGTTGCCCCTAGCCTTCCACAACCTATAAGGTTGACACAACAACAATTGGAAGAAAAAAGAGAAAAAGGGCTTTGTTATAGTTGTGATAGAAAATACAGTAAAGGTCATAAGTGTGCTGAGAAGAAATTATTCTACATAGATTGTGAAGAGGAGGAAGAGAAGGAACAAGAAATGTCAAAAGAAGAGGATATACTCCAAAAAAAACCCTAGATAAAGAAGAAATGAATCTGACCATATCTTGTAATGCATTGGCTGGAATTACCACTCCTCAAACTATAAAGATAGAAGGATATATCAAGAATAAAAAGTTAATAGTGTTGATTGATTCAGGAAGTACCCACAATTTTATTCATTGTAAGATAGCAAAAGAATTGAATTGCTTCCTATATCCAGCACCAAAGTGTCAAGTGATGGTTGCAAGTGGAGGAACCATAAATTGCTCTGGAAAGTTCCATAATATCAAGCTATCCATGGGGAGAATATGTATTGAATAGCCCAATGATTTCCATTCCAATGGGAGGTGCCGATGTTGTATTTGGAGTCCAATGGCTACAATCCTTGGGTACAATAGCTTTTAATTTTCAAGAACTTTTCATGATATTTTTTGCGGAAGGAAAGGAAGTTGAATTAATGGGTATTGCAGGGAAACCGGGAGAGATAATCAGCTCTAACGGTACGACAAAGCTTCTAAAAAAGGAACAATGAGGTGTAATTGCACAATTATGTTCGCTAGATGTTTCCACATCGAAATCACCTATTTCTCCAAATCTCCAAAAAGTCTTGGACAATCATTCCAAGGTATTTGAGACTCCCAAAGGTATCCCATCTATTCGTGATCAAGATCATGCTATTCATTTGATTCCAGGAAGTGTTCCTCCAAACATCAGGCCGTATACATGTCCCTATGCCCAAAAGAGTGAAATTGAACGTATGGTTGCAGAAATGTTAGAGGCTGGTATAATTCAACCTAGTTAAAGTTATTTCTCTACTCCAGTAGTATTGGTGCACAAGAAGGATGGATCATGGCGCATGTATCCGGATTATAGGGAGCTCAACAAGCTCACAATTAAAGATAAATTTCCCATTCCTGTCATTGATGAATTATTGGCTGAATAGCATGGATAAATTTACTTCACCAAGTTGGATCTTCATTCAGGATATCATCAAATCAGAATGAAGACTGAAGACATTCCGAAAACAACATTTAGAACTCATGAGGGTCATTATGAATTTTTGGTCATGCCTTTTGGCCTTACCAATGCACCTTATACATTTCAAGGTTTGATAAATTCCATTTTCAAACCCTTCCTTAGAAAATTTGTGTTAGTATTTTTTGATGATATACTAATCTACAGCAAGTCTTGGAAGGATCATGTTGAACATGTTGACAGGGTGCTACAACTATTGGAGGAGAAACAATTATATGCAAAAAGCTCCAAATGTTTCTTTGGAGTACAAGAGGTGGAATATCTGGGTCATATTGTATCTCATGAAGGTGTTAAGGTAGACCCTAGCAAAATTAAAGCCATTAAGGAAGGAAAATCCCCACATCCATAAAGCATCTACGAGGATTTCTCGGGTTGACAGGGTATTATCACAAGTTTGCTAAGAATTATGGGAGAATAGCAGCACCTCTAACAACATTATTGAAGAAAGATGCATTTTCATGGACTCCAGAAGCAACAAAGGCCTTCGAACATCTTAAAGAGGAAATGTGCCAAGCACCGGTCTTAGCTACACTGGACTTCACAAAAACCTTTATTTTGGAATGTGATGCTTCAAGAAATGGAATTAGTGTTGTTTTACTGCAAGATGAAAGACCCATTGCTTTCGAAAGTCATCCAATCAAGGGAAAGTATTTACACAAAGCTCTCTATGAGAAGGAAATGTTGGCAATAGTACATGCACTTAAGAAATGGCGACCCTACCTAATGGGAAGACACTTCAAGGTAAAAATGGATCATGATAGCCTTAAATACTTTTTAGAACAAAGATTATCCTCTAAAGAGCAACAAAAATGGGTCACAAAGATGTTGGGTTATGACTTTGAAATCATCTACAAAAAAGGGAAGCAAATGTTGTGGCAGATGCACTCTCAGGAAAGGATGAGGATGTGGAAGCATCGTTGTGCGCCATTTCTATTATCCAACCAGATTGGATAAATGAAGCAAGGGAGGAATGGAAGAATGACGAGGAATTGTGGGCATTTATTCAAAAGCTACAACAAGGTTCCAGTACATCTGATACATTTAGCTGGAAAAATGATTCATTATGGTACAGAAATCGCTTATACCTCTGTAAGAATTCCCAACTCAAACAAAATATTCTTATGGAATTGCACACTTCTCCCTTAGGAGGGCACTCAGGATTTTTAAAAACTTACCACAGGGTTAAGAAGGAATTTTTTTGGGATGGCCTTAAATCGGATATTCAAAAGTTTGTGGTGGAATGTTTGGTTTTCCAACAAAATAAAGTTGAAACAATTAAGACCCCAGGTCTATTACAACCTTTACCCATTCCAAGCCAACGTTGGGAGGAGGTTTCAATGGATTTTATCACAGGTTTACCCAAGTCTGAAGGAAAGAGTGTCATCATGGTGGTAGTTGACAAGCTTACCAAGTATGCACACTTTTGTGCATTATCACATCTATTTAAAGCCAATACAGTTTCCACTGTATTTATGGAAACAATTTAAAAGCTACATGGAAACACAAATATTATTGTAAGTGATAGAGATCCCATTTTCACTGGAAATTTTTTGACAGAATTATTTTCTTGTCTTGGTACTCAGCTAGCTCATAGCTCATCTTATCATCCTCAATCTGATGGACAAACTGAGATAGTAAACAAATGTTTGGAAGGATATCTTCATTGCTTTTTATCTGATAAACAGACACAATGGGTCAAATGGTTGCCTCTGGCTGAATGGTGGTATAACACTTCCTTCCATACTGCAACAAAAATGACCCCATTTATGGCACTTTATGGATATCAGCCACCATCCATCACATCATACTTAAGAGAAAATTCTAAGGTTCAAGTAGTGGAACATCACATCAAGCATCAACAACAAGTTCTCCAACTCTTAAAGGATAACCTCGTGTTGGCACAGAATATAATGAAACAACAGGCAGATCAACATCACAGCGAAAGAAGTTTTAATGTAGGTGACTGGGTCCCTAAAGTAAGCTAAGAAGGATAATAAATTATCACCAAAGTATTATGGTCCGTACAAGGTGTTGCAAAATATTAGTACTATGGCATACAAATTGGAGCTTCCTGCAACTTCTCGAGTACACCAATTTTTCCATGTTTCATTTTTAAAGAAGGTTATAGGCGACAGGCTCCCAAATCAAACAATATTGCTGCTACTAGAAGGGAGCTACAACCCCGTGGCTCTTGTACTAGAAGGGAGCTACAACTCCGTGGCTCTTGTACTGGCTGATATGTTTACCAGTACGTAGGTACCAGCCTACAAAAGGCTACGACCTTCTCTCTTCCTCCAAGGACCACGTTTCATAAATTTTCAGACTGGATACTCCTGGAACACATCACCACAATCTGAAGGCCTCGTTTCATCAAATTTTCATACTGGACCCATCAGCAACACTGAAGCTCAAAATCAATCACCACTGCAATACAACCAATCACTAAAAACCCATCATCATTGAAGCAAATCATAAACAATCAATCTGAAGATTCAGAACACTGTCACCAAAACACAGTCACCAGAACACAAAGCAGAACCCAGAATTCTGCATCAACAACCATAACCAACTACAACTTCAAATATCATATTTCATAATGTATACGCTACTTTGATGTGCCGAACCAGCGTGTATACGCGCTTTTTGTTAGGATATTCCGACACATAGGAAATAGTTAAGTATAACTTGGTCTAGTATAGAGTTAGGTAAAGTGTGTTTCTTTACTATGTACATTTTGTAACTTACAATCCGACAGTCACGATATGTAGTGATCTGACGGTTCATTCTCTCCTCGGTATAATCGACACTTGATCCGTGGCTTAACACCCGATTGGTCCATGATCTCTATTTAAAGAGCATGGAGGGTCATTTGTAGGTTAACCGTTCATGAGAGAAGCTTATGTAAATTTTCATTCTTTTATTAATAAATTGCCTGAAGTGGTCGCGTTGGCTCAGGCCGTGGACTGTTTCCCTCTTTGAGGGTTTTAACCACATCAAAAGTACTGGTGTATTGATCTGCAATCTATTTGTGAGCGGTGTCCTTTGGTGTTCTGTCTGAGGAACTTACCCTGTAAATTCCTACATGGTATCAGAGCTATTTGAGGGCCGCGCCCATTGGTGATCCAAATCTGAAGTCGGTAGAACTGTATCCGACTACCGTTTCCTAGATCTACTATTTCTAACTACTTTCAGGCCGAGAGGACTGCTCTGTTGTGTTGGGAGCATCTGTTCCAGTGAGGAACCCCTTTCCTTTCACACGAAAAGGTTTCCGGAAGCCCTAGCTGTGTCATTTTTAAGATCTGGAGGTATACAGTGTTTATTTGCAGTTTACAGTTATTTTCTCTCTGTTTATTTCGGTTTCGGTTTATTTAGCCTTTCTTATTACCGGATCTATACCTTTCATTTCTGCGTATGCTCTTTGCCCCACGACTCTGTGCGATCTGGGCAAATCAGAAACAGAAAGGAAGGATTTTTCTCATGCGTATGCTCTTTTCTGCTGCGCCTTAGTGTGATCTCGGAAAATCAGAAACATTGAGGAAAATATTTAGTTTCTGACTAAAGCTAACTTCGAGCCGTAAAGTTCGTTTTTTTTTTGTATGTCCGTGTTGGGTTTTGTGTTTTTTGTTTTGTAGGGAAAAAGAGCTTTCTCAAAGCAAGCATGCAACCCAAAGCTTCCCCCCCCCCCTCTCTCTCTCTCAAACTTTTAGTATAGCTCACTTGGTTCAAAGCTAATTTATGAGAGTAGAGGTCTTGAGTTCAAGTCTCCTTTTTGTGGGGGTGGATTTTTCATTTCCGCACATTCCCACACTTCGTCGGCGACTTCATCAAATCTTCTTCAAAAAGCCATAACTTCTTCATCCGGAAGCCGTTTTCAGAACCGTTTTTTTTTAAACAGCCTAATTTTTCGAGATCTCTCCATTGGAACACTTAGTTTCAGCATCTATAGCTTCAATTTCTGTTAAAATGGAAATTCCATGCCAAGTTATTCTTGACAGCACCAACTACTTCCAATGGTGGTCCTACATTGTGGATTTACTTAGAAGTAAAGGTCTCTACAGAATGGCCACAAGCCAAGAAGCCAAACCGAAAGATGAAGATAAGGCAACTAAATGGGAAAATAGGCAAGATCAAGCACGTGGGTTGATAGGGATGTCTATTTCTCCAGATCTTAGATTCCATATTGTAGAACTTGATACTCCCGATGAAGCATTGAAACAGATTACTAAAGTTTTTGGAATCAAAAATGAACTTAGAGCCCATCAACTTGAAAATGAGTTGCTTACATTGGACCCCAATAAATTTTCTTGCATTGAAGATTTTTTGTCCAAGTTCAAGACCCTTAGACTTCTCTTGGAAGGTGTTAAGGTTAAGAAAGAAGATAGTAACCTTATCTATTCCATTCTTACTAAGTTGGGACCAGCCTACTCTGTGTTTGTTTCCACCTTCCATTCTACAAGAGAAGCCTTCATTTCTCAAGGACAAGACTACAAGTCCCCTTCCTTTGATTCTTTTTGTGATTCTTTAATAAGAGAACAAGAAAAACTCTTACACCTTGGTCTTCTTAATCTTGGAAACTCTTCTAAGAAAGCGTTAGCCGCCCAGCAGCAACCAAATCCAAAGAATCCTAAGAAGTTGTATCCTAAAAGGAATGGTCCTAAACCAAACAAGGGTCCTAATCAATCTCAGCCTCAAAATGAAAAATCATTTCAACAAAATGATAAGACAAATAAAAACAAAGGGAAGAAGACTGATAGACATTGCAACTTTTGTAATCGAGATGGCCACTTAGAATCCAAATGCTTTAAGAATATGGAAGCCTTGGAAGCAGCAATGAAGAAGCATAACATCCATTTGGAGCACTCTTCAACTTCAACTTCATCCTCAGGAATGGCACTTTCTGCATGTGGTTGTCAAGCATCTCGGTCTGGCTATGCACTAAATGTATCTTCTTCTTCACATTCTCATGAGTGGCTCATTGATTCTAGAGCTTCTTATCACATGGCCAAAAACAAAGCCATGTTTTCTTCTTTAAATGATTGTAACACCAAAAATATATATGTTGGTGATGATAGATCTCTTAGTGTTGTAGGGATTGGAACTGTTCATATAAACAATGGTCGGTTTAATGATGTATTATGTGTTCCAACCTTATCCTGCAACCTTCTATCTGTATATCAGATAACTCATTCAGGTGAAGGTAAAATCGTTGAATTTTCACCTCACGATGTTGTAATTAAGGACCTAAGAGATCCTAGACAGATTTTAGCTACTGGAATTGTTGATGATTCTACAAGGTTGTATAAGTTTCACAACTTTGGGTCATCAAATCTTCCCTCAGTATTTGTTGCTCATAATGATGAAGTCAGCAAACTTTGGCATGAGCGATTTGGTCACTTAAACTATCGCTCCCTTCAGAATCTATGTAAAGAAAATATGGTGACAGGTCTTCCAATGGTATCTTGCAGAGATGGTGTTTGTTCCCGATGTGTACTTGGAAAACATCTTCGGGACAGCTTTGAAAAACGTGCCTCTTGGCACGCCTCAGCCCCTTTACAGCTCGTGCATAGTGATTTATGTGGTCCACTTCCAGTTGTTTCATTCTCTAGCTACAAGTATTTCTTAACTTTCATTGATGATTTCTCCAGACGCACTTGGGTATACTTCTTAAAACTCAAGAGTGAAGTATTTAACATGTTCTTGGCCTTTAAGGCCTTTGTTGAAAAACAATCTGGACATCAAATTCTTAAGCTAAGATCTGATAATGGCGGAGAATATGTTAACAACAAATTCATCAACTTTTTCACTGAGAATGGAATTCAAATGCAACATACTATTCCATATACTCCACAACAAAATGGTGTAGCTGAAAGGAAGAATCGCACCTTAAAGAAAATGGCTAATTGTATGCTTCAATCTACAGGACTTAGTCTTAATTATTGGGCAGAAGCAATTAACTGTGCAAATTACATAATAAATCGCACTCCTACTAAGGTTTTAAAGAATATCACTCCAGAAGAAGCATGGAGATCAATTAAACCAGATGTAAGTCACTTTCGTGTTTTTGGAAGTGAATCATGGGCCCATATTCCAGATGAGAAACATAAAGCTTTAGAACCTAAGAGTGAAAAATGTATTTTTGTTGGATATTCTGAAGATGTCAAAGGATATAGACTTATTCCACTTAAGTCCAAAAATGTTATCATTAGAAGAGATGTAAAGTTTGCTGAAAATATATCGGCCTACGAGCCTAGTTCGGCGGATGTGCCACCTCTCCCTATCTCTTCTACTTTTGAAAATATTTCTTCTTCAGATGATGAAAGCAAGGATGAAAATCCTCCCCCACCTTCTTAGGATCCTCCTTTAGCTCCTCAACTTCCAAAATGGGTCCGTGCTACTCGGGATGCAGCAGGTGATCTTGCCGGTGATCCTACAGATCAGCGACGTACACGTTCTCAGTTTGATAGAGCCTCTTCTTTACTGGCTCAAGCTTCAGTGAATTATGATCCTAACACCTTGTAACACGGAATAAGTCAATCTTGCGGACAAGATAGACCTTCCTAGAATCTAAAGAAGACCTAATGACAAGCAAACCAACCAGACACTATCTTTCTCTAAATATGATTTTATAAACAATGGCAAACAAGTGTTTTTAGGGCCTACCTTAGGTCCAACGCAAGCTTGTGGATGCCCTCGCTCCTTTGTCGCGAATCTACAAACACAAACAAGGCAAACAAATTAAATAGCACTTGAAAATCCAATATCATAAAACATATTTAACATGAAAGTCAAGGAGTCCATGAAACAAATAACATGAGATACTTGTTGAGAAAAATGAGTTTGATTGTATTAATTCAAAAGAAGAAGAACTTTACAACCTTTGCCTTGACGCTGTACAAGCTCCTCCCAGGGTCCAGCAAGAAGTCTCCTCTACTTTGACAAGTTTCACTCACTTCCCAATGAAGCCAAAAAGGTATGTGATCTCTCCTCTTAAGCTCAACTAGGAAGTCTTGATTTCACCAGCATTTACCCTCAAAAATGTTCAGCTTCTAACCTCTCTAGCAACCAGCCCAATGCCTGTATTTATAGTGCAATGGAGGGAGGTTACTAGGTCCTCCTTCAAAGGGATAAAGCCCTCCTTCAAAGGGATAGCTCCTCTCATCAAGGGATTAGCTCCTTCTCTTTTGGGATGCATGAACCACCTCAGACCGAACAATCCACGTCAAAATTCCTTCTAGAATCCTCTAGAATTAACCCAAAGGAGTTTTTTAAGATAAAACTTGCACCTTTTGACTTTCACAAGGGTCCGCACCCACATCGTTAGGGACAGAGCGGGCAGGTCCGCAGTTTTTGTACACAGAAGGTGCGGGACCGTAGGTGACAGTGAGAGAAAGTGCGGAACCAAAGTTACATTGATTTTTAATGTCTTTCTCTCATTTCCAAAGCTTGACTTGAAGAGCTGAGGTCTGAGACTTGCTTAGGAGGATAGTACAAGTGATGATAGACCCATACTGACTGCAAATAATCATGGTGACGATATTGTGTAACAGATTGCCCCCTAAAGTGCAAAGTCTGTAGTAGATGAGGATTTCATTGATCATTTAGGAGGAGTGAAGTACTTTATCATTTCGAGGATCATCTTGTGGAGAGCCCGGTTGGAACCTGTAAAAACATTCAATGCAAGATATATATATGAGATCATATCATCGCTGAGGTAGGCATTCCCATACTCAGATCAAAACTGACTAGAAAAACTAACTACTGCTCTGATATAGGAATGATCTTGTAAAACATCACAAGTATAGACTCAGGTGGACACAGTATGGACGTAGCCATCTGTTTATGAATAGTCCATTATATAATGAATACAAAATTCCTCATAGCCTGGATTGTGGAAACTAGATCCAGGGTCTTCATTTCTACTTCCCGAAACAGTACGATTCTATCCATGCGAATGAATGTGTTGATGTCGAACATGGTAGAAACCACTTGATTACCAGTCAATGATGTAAACTGTTAACAAGTGTGAGAGAAACCACCAGTGATGTTAATGGCTCTCAAAGTACCCAGTACAATCCATGAGATGCGAATAAATGTGTTGATGTCGAACATGTCACGGAATCCTTTGATTGAAAGTCAATGATGCAAACTGTCATCAAAGGCGAGAAACCTACCATTGAGGCATGCAGATCTCAAGGTACTGACAATTCCTAGATCATCTTTCTAGATAATGAGCTGATGTCGATAGAAAGCAATCCGTCATAGGCAAGCCCACAACACGAAATCATAGATCAATTTGAAGAAATTTAGTTGCAAGGACTGACTCAGGGATGGTCAAGATGGATGACAGATATTTTGCAGATGAATGGTTTATTGGCAGTGACCTCTTAAACACATAACGACACGACAGATGGTTTGGTGACAATTGACCCAAAGTTAATACCCAGAAACCGGCTGAAGACTTTCAATGTGGTTTGATCAACTGTTAGGCAAAGGATTTCCCAACCCAGGTGAATAAAAGTGTCGTGTTCAAGAGTGGTTACAAAGTATGACAAACAGACTCATTTTTCTCTCTTTTCCCCCACCATTTCTGGCAAGTACCTCTTTATTTTTGACAAGCTTGAGGAGGATAACATTTGCTTGATTATAAGCTCATCCTTCGGATGAATCCAACTTAGTTTAAATTCGAACCCTAAGAAGGAGTGGTTCGTTCCTGTTTGTAATTGAACAGGTCCTTTACTGTGAAATTTTAACGAGTCCAGTATAGGAGAAACTCGACGTTTTTCAATTTTAGAGAGTCTGAAAAAACTTAAGAAGACTCCAGGATTGACCTTTTTCATAAATTTGTGTCTCCCAAGCCCGAAAAAGTGTAAAATAATACTTGAGAGAACCGCTTGATCTTTTACGACCAAGGAGTACTTTTCGTCATTAGTGCCTTTGACCCGAAAAAGTAAAAAAGCGATCAACGACACGTCGTTTTATAACCAATATCGAATTTGAAACGACAAAAATTGGCGATCTTTTCATGTTTTTACGGTCGGAAAAGAGCTGTAAGTGGACCATCTTTTAATTCCGTTTTAATGAGTTTAAAAGAAGAACTCGGCAATCTTTTCATGTTTCAGGAGTCAGAAAAGAGCTTAAAGGTGACTCTAAATGTTTTTTCGTCGAAAATGATAGATTTTGCCTGAATAATCCGTTATCCTGCACAAAAGTACAAACATTACTAATACCTGTTTGAAATGGATAAAAATGTCGCAAAAATACCTTTTCAAAGTGAAACATAAACAAATTTGCAATTTATTTACTCAAAAAACTTATAAAAAGGGCCTTCGTCAATTCATTTTTACCGTTTGAGTTTGGGTGAGAAAATAGTGCTTTTGCTTAGAAAACTTCCCGTGAAGATTGCGGAAAATCCAACCATCGGAATCGAACGTCGTCTTCTCCAGGTAATCCACATCATCCTACTCTTCATTTTTAACCATTTTATTTTTCGTTTTAGTCATTTATTTCATTTTTGGGAGGGTTTTTAGGCATAAAACCCGCGCGCGGGGGTCCGCAGGTTTACCACTGCTGGCCTGCGGACCCCGACTTTTTCTCCATTGGGAAAAAGCTCGGGGTCCGCACCTTCCATGTAGAAAAAGTGCAGTCCCACGCACTGTGTCTAACCCGGAGGGTGCGCTCCCCGTCGCAAGGGTTTTTAACCCAAAAATTCTCAAAAATGGACCAATCAAAATAATTTCTAGCAATTTAATTTATCCTTATACTTGATGCAGAGAGTACATCATGCTAGATTGGCGTGAACGAGAGCATGAGGACGTGGATGCCGCCGCATGGAATCATCAGCCTTCACTTGATGCTTTGAGGGCATGCGGCTTGTACAAATTCTGGGCCATTCCTGGCATGAGGGCTCAGGTGGATTTCTTACAGTGGTTGGTTGACAGATGGAGCATACAGGACCAGTGCTTCTTCATTGGCGGCCACCAGCTCGAAATCGAGCCGGCGGACATATATTTCTTGACTGGTTTGCCTAAGAGAGGCGAAGACTTGACTCTGTTTGGGGCTAGGGCAGGTGGCCAGTCTGTCGATAGCCTCAGGCTAGAGTACTACAACAGCCAAGCTAGAGACAAAGGGATAGACATAAAAACCATATTCCATCCTGAGCTCATGGTGATTGCGTTCACTGTCACCAGACTTTGCGGAGCTGCCGCATTACATATTTCCACCGGATCCCAGATGCGTATGGCAGTTGATTGCTTCCGAGGCACCATCTTCAACTGGTGCGATGCCGTGTTGGCCAATGTGAAAGGCCAACTGACCAGGGCCAAGAACGGACGACTAAAGAACTTTGGTTATGGGGCTTTGGTTGTGAGTTTTGGCCTGGAGAGGGTTCCTATGCTGATCCCACAGCACCTTACTATTGGAGTTGGGCTTCCTCGAGAGCCCAAACTGATGCGATGGGTCGCAGTTATGGCCCGTCACCCGGACGAGAGGACAGAGGTTGCTCGATTCAAACCTGAGTATTTCCAATGGCTGGAAAACCAGGTCTTTTCTATTCAGGACTTCCCTTATGCTGGGATAGATTTTCGTGGTGACCCAGACATGGTTCTTCCACCAGGAGAGCAGTGGGATGAGTCAGGTAAAATCCTTTTCAACATTTTTCCTATTTTAATTTTTTTGTTATTTTGCCATCGTCTCAAACTGATAGTAAAAAATTTCAAATGCAGATGTGGGTCCACAGCGACCAGCCGCTCTCCGGCCTTACGAGAGGAAGCAACCAGTTGCACCCGCACCAGCCCCATAGGACGAATCAGCAGAGGTTTTGGCCGAGTTGGAGGGTCATCTCGAGCGCTTAACAGGAGATATTCTGGAGACCACTATAGATGACATTCCTCGTCGACTTCAGCCCTATGTGATTGGGGTCCCGGGACCTTTTAGGAGGTTCCTTTGCAAGGTGGCCCGTGCAGTGGTTTCTTATAGAGATCATCACCAGTGATAGGATGATCACCTATTGTGGGCACATGTGACATTTTTATTTTTTGTACTTATCATTTTTGCCGATCATAAGGTGTTTTTCAACCTATGATCGAGGACGATGTATTTTTTGACACACTCCTATATATATATCATTATTACCGGCTTATCTTGTAAATCATGTTATGGAATGGTTTTAAATTTACATGTATGATTATTGCAAATGTCTATTTAACATTCGAGAAGCAATTGCATCTGCTAATGTATTTAAAGATCTTGGAATATGCTGATATTCAATATAATCAAATTCACGTTCCAAGAGACGCACTCTCAAAAATAATCTTAATAACACTGGATTTCTAATGGCATACACTCTATTAAGCTGTAATACAACGAGTTCAGAATCTAACCTCACTATCAAACTCCGAATCCCAAATGAAATAGATTCAGATAATAACTCAATCACTGCACTATATTCGGCAATGTTGTTCGTTGTTTGACCGAGGCTTACCCCATGCATAGATACTAACTCGTCAGAGGGTGAATAGATAACCCAAGTTGCGGAAGAGATGTTCCGTGTATTACGACAAGAACCATCAGCGAAACCAATGTATGTTTGGAGAGGCATCGACGTCTGCAATATCAAGAGTAAAACCAAGATAAGCAGGAATAATGACGAAAAAACACTCTCTAAGCTAAGCACACTATTTAAACTAAAACATACCAGCTAGAAAGAAAAACTATCCTAACTAAAAATCTCCATACCCATCCTTTAAGCATAATACCTCTTCAAGTAAAGACCATTTCTGGGTTTACCCAAAGAGTCCCCATCAAAGTCTACCAATTCATAGGCTTGTTTGGCTAGCTTTCGCTTGACAACATAGGGACCATGCCACATAGGAACAAATTTTCCAGCGCCTAATTTATCATTAGCTTGATCGTAAACTAAGACTAGATCTCCTTCCGAAAAATTTCGAGGGGTCACATTTCGATCATACTGAGCTTTCATGCGTTTTGCGTGAGTCTCGATCGCCAATGCAGCATCGCGTCGATTCTCATCTAATTGAGCCAAGTATAACAAACACTTTTCCTCTTCGGAAGTGGCTGGAAGTAACTCGATGGCCATTTGTAGTGACGGGATTTCGCATTCAATGGGTAACACAGCTTCCAGACCATAAACTAGTTGGAAAGGAGTGAACCCTGTTGATGTTTTTACTGAAGTTCAGTACGCCCAAAGTGCTGAAAATAGCATGTTGTGCCAATTCGACCGATGAATCCCAATGATTCGTTGGATCATGATAACTAAAACTTTGTTGATGGATTCAACCAGACCATTCGCTTGTGGATAATAAGGGGTTGAACTATCGTGACGTAAACCAAGCTGGCCTGTAAGTTCGGTCATCATAACATTTCGAAAATGACGCCCATGATCAGTGATTATCGCTTGCGGGACACCAAACCTAGCAATTATATGATTGAACATGAAAATTGCAGCTGTCTTGCCGTCTGCCCCAAATGTAGGCATCGCCTCGGCCCACTTGGTAAAATAATCTACCGCAAGGATGATATACGCATGCCCCCCGGCCGAGTGAGGGTTACATGTAACAAAATCGATACCCCATTTGGAAAAAGGACCAACGGCAATTATAGGGTGGAGAGGAGCAGGTGGAGCGCGCATCTCCCGATCAAAAATTTGGCAGTTGTGGCATTTTCGGACCGCCGTAATACAATCTTTAAATAAAGATGGCCAGAAGTAGCCAGTGCACAATATCTTTTGGGTTGTGGCAAACCTAGACATATGACCGCCACACGCTCCAGAGTGACAGTCATTTATAACCCTTTCAGCTTCCTCATGAGTTAAGTAACGTCAAAAAATAGAGTCCGCCCCACGGCGATAAAGAGTATCTCCAATAATCCTGAATTGTTGGGACTGGAATCGAATTTTTCGACATTCTGACCTTGAAATTTCTGGCTGAAAGGATTGGGTCTGGAGATAAACTATGATATCCCCATACCATGGATCTAAAGTGCTGATTAGAAACAAGGATTCGTCCGCAATGGGCTCCTCCGCCACAGTTTCTGTGTCAGCACGCGGGAAGTCACACATTAACTCCGCAAAAACTAAAGATTTCTTAGACTTGGATTTCTCAAATTCCAAGTCGAACTCCTGCAGGATAACAATCCATTTAGAGTACTTTCCCCCTAGAAATTGCTTGGTCAAAATGTAGATCATAGGGTTGCAATCTGAAATTACTGTAGTTTTACGTAGTAAAATGTAGTGACGAAAACGTTGGACAGCTTGAACGGCTGCCAATGCCAATTTCTCCACATGTGAGTATTTTAGCTCAGTTGGATTTAAAGTTCGACTAAGGTAATATATCACATGTTCAGTTCCGAATTCATCTTCCTGAACTAAGACCATTCCAATGGTGGAATGAGAGGCGGCGAGATACAAGAAGTAATCCTGGTTGTAGTTGGGAGGATGCAACAACGGTGCATGGGTCAACGCATGTTTGAGTGCATCAAAAGATTTCTTAGCTATCTCATCCCAATAGAATGGAGTATTTTTCTTTAACAACCGGGTAAAACCCTTTGTAACCTCGGTGTAGTTAGGAATGAATCGTCGTAAAAAGTTTGCTTTCCCTTGCAAACTTTGGAGTTGGCAAAGACTCGAAGGAGGAGGCAATTTGATGATAGCTTCGACCTTTGAGGGATCGACGTGAATGCCGTCTTTCGAAACTACAAATCCCAGCAATCGACCTGTTTCTATACAGAAGACACATTTGTGTGGGTTCAACCGAATCCGATAATGCCTACACCTCATAAAGATTGCTCGTAAATGGACGAGGTGATAAGCTCGATGTAATGAATGAGCAGGCAAGTCATCAAGATAGGGTTGCACAATGTGCTTGATGTCATGAAACGCATAAGACATCGCCCTTTGAAAAGTTGCTCCGGCATTCTTAAGCCCAAAAGGTAACTTGCAATAAGCAAATGTCCCCCATGGACAAATGAAAGCCATTTTTTGTTGATCGGCAGGTAGAATATTGATTTGATTGTATCCAGAAAAACCATCCATGAAGGAGAATATTTTGCTGTCGGCACAATCATCAATGATTTGATCGATATAGGGAGTTGGGTAATTTTCCTTTGGACAGGCTCGATTAATGTCCCTATAGTCGATGCATATTCTTATTGTTCCCTGTTTTTTGTTAACCGAAACAATATTCGATACCCAATCCATTAACCGGATCGGATAAATGAAACCTGCTTTCAATAGTTTCTCAACTTCTGCTTTAATTGCAGCAGCTTTTCGTGGGTGAATCTGACGCAAACATTGTCGGACGGGTTTAGCGTCCGGGTAAGTTTTGATCTCATGAACAACAATCGCGAGATCAATTCCTGGCATTTCCTCATAGGACCAGGCAAACACATCGCGGAATTCTTGAAATAGGGCCTTATATAGCTGAATTTCGTCATCTGTACACGAGGCACCTATATGAATGTTCTCAACAATTCCGGGCTCAACCGAAATGTCAATAGGAATAGTTCGAGAAATTTTTCCCAAATTTAACTCTGAATCGGGATGTTTCATTGGATTTTGAGGTTCCTTGACATATTCAGTCGTAAAAATTGATGAGAAATCATTTTCAAAACAATCATTCTCGGGTAAAAACGAAGATCTATGATGGAGATCTTCCCATGGTAAATCATCTACACATAGGATTTCACGAATTTGCTCATCAGAGTGAACAAGTTCAGAAAACGTGATTAAATCCGAGCTTGATGTGAAAAGTGATTCCTCACGGACCACATTCATGAAGTCATTTTCGGTTGAACATGGGTCGGCAAACGACTGCATGGCTTCATAAGCAATTTCATATGGACTCAAAGGCATGGCATTACCAAATGAGTCTATCTCAGATTCAGAAGGAACGATCCAAGGATCATCATAAACAATGGTGTCTGATGTGAACATATGAATAGTTGCAAATGAAGACGATGCGTTGATCGGAGGAAAAGGAAAAGTTACCAGTAAACCGGCATCTTTAACCAGTCCTACTCCAACATCCTTATATGGGATAGTCGTTTTACCAACATGCTGAATACTCTCAGAAGAGGTTGGGTCAGATGAAAAGTAAGCCAGCTGGTCTATTTTTACGATCTTTCCATTATGTGGAAACTTTATTACTCGAAAGACCGATGAAAAGTAAGCCAGCTGGTCTATTTTTACGATCTTTCCATTATGTGGAAACTTTATTACTCGAAAGACTGATGAAATGACCGTTGTCATAGCGTAAGACCAACTTTGACCCAAGAGAAGGTTGTAATCTAGAGGGGCATCAACCACCTCCACATCTAGACTAACGGTTTTTCCTTCAACCCCTATAGGCAAATCCTATAAAATGCCAAAAGGATGAAACCCACGGCCATCAAAGGCCTTTAGAATCGTCGGGGATTGATTTAGCGAAGGAGAACCAAGCGATCTCCAACACTGTATCGACATAATACACGTTGAAGCTCCCTCATCAATTACAGTCCGATGAATAGGCCTGTTTTTTACTATCACTGGAATCTGGAAAGCCATTTGATGAGGCAAACGCGGTGTACTATTTTCTAGATCGAAAATTATTAGATTCGAGTCCTAAACATCAACAGCTCCTATAGCCGACAAAAGTAATTTACGTTGTGCTGGACATGATTGCAGCACTTCCAAAGCCGACATTGCTGAGGGTGAAACAGCTAAATCCTCAACAATGTTATAATTCTGAGCCGCTCTCGCATGTGGATTGAAAGCTGACTTTCGAAGTATACCCTTGGCGGGTGGTTTGATTACCAAGTCTAGATTAGGTTTCTTGATCTGTAGTGGATCGGAACCGGGAGCTGAGGTTGATGGATTAGAATGAGAAGATTCTGCTTCTTTACCATCAACAGGACTTTACTACCATAATCTTGCGATCGAGTCACAATCCTAACATGGGACATCATCAGTATGGGTTCTTCATTGGCACTCGAGGATGAACCTATCATCTTACTGTCTTGAGCTGGAAAAGGATCCTTCAAAACAGCAGGAGTTTTGGAACCTTTGACAATCTTTGCAACCTCTGCACGATGAGGGTAGTCTCTTGTAAAATGTTCATCATCACAAATGAAACAAGGATAACGAGGTTTGCGCTTTTCATCATTGGATTCCGCCTTTTTAGGTTTCTCCTTTGAACTTTTGTCCATTTTATTCTTCTTCTTTCCTTTTTTCTTCCCACCGGATTTTGATTTGGCTGTAGATGACTCTACAACGTGAATATCGGCGGAAATCTCTACAGAAGAATCTCCTGTTGGGGAATCAGGCAAGGTTATGATAGGGGAAGAATTCTTGGAAGATTTCTTCTTACTTTTAGTGTTAACTGTACCAATCATACCGTCGACGGCATGAGATCCCGAAGGAGCTGCAGCGATTTGATTTTGCTTGGGAAGATCGGGGATTTTTCGTGTAACGTACCTGACTGAGTATAGACCAAGTCAAGGTACTGCGCTTGAGCAATTACTTGCTCCTCAGTAACAAATCTGGCTTTAGCAACATCTTCAGTGATCTTAGGCAACAAAGATTTTACAAACCACTCGGCCAAGATCTGATCCAGAATAAACACCTTCACTAAACGTCGTCGACGTCTCCACTCATGAATATGATCTGAAATATAAGTAGACGTCGATTGTTTTAATGAAGTTAACAATTCCGTGCCATTTTCATATCGGACTGGCAACTGAAAATGAGTTAAAAACGAGGTAGCTAACTGACTAAAATTATAAAAAGTGCCTCGCGGTAACTCAATGTACCACTTGGCCGCGAGAACAATTAGAGTGCGCTGGAAAAGTCTAAGACGGATTGAATCATCTGAAATGGAGTTAGACACACACCAGAGGTGGTAATTCATCACATGGTTTGACGGGTCCTCTCCTGATTTACCTTCGAACTTGGGAATGTCACTGGGCAACTTATTCGGCATTGGTGGCCAAAACAGAAGATAATTAATGGGATCGTTCATTAGGCGTGACAAGTCAGGTAAGTCCAAAGTTGCGATAAACGGTAACTGCCGATTAGGATCCCTAAAACTCTGGGTCATGAGACCAGCCCCAGGAGGAGGATATCCAGGATAACTAGGAATAGGAATTGCGTTTGGGATATTGTATCCTCCCGGAAAACCAGGATTAACCGGACCGTACTGGGGTTGTTGAGGTTGTTGATAAGTGTACCCAGGATACGGTTGATACTAATAGACTGGCTGCTGCACAGCAGGACCGAATTGGTACTATCCCTGGTATGGTTGATAAGTAAATTGTGGTTGACTTGTGACAACTCTATTTGAACCAGGTTGTCCTACAGGCATCTGAACCGAAGTTTGAATCATAGATCCAGACAGTGGTAAAGATGTCTGAGGAGTAGATACATGAATAGTAGAAACCGGAGTTGTCGATACTCCAGAAGTAAGTGGGGTAGATTGAACAGATGTTGCGGCAGTTGTAGCAGTCGTTTGAGGTGGAGTACGAGGTGTACTAGGCCCAGGCTGAGAAACTACCGAAGGTACAGAAGTTTGAATGTTAGACTGGACTGGTTGCTGGGGTGTACCAAAAACTAAGGGTTGTCCAGTTTGAGATGACAACTGTACACTTGGCTACAACACCTGTTGAGTTTGCGATGGATCCCACACTATATTCATTCCGGGGTACTGACCCATAACAGGTTGAGAATACTGAGGACCATAACCGGGTTAAGGGTAGGATTGATAATTGAAAGGTACATTTCCCGTTCCTTGAACATACATTTGACCGGAGGATGGTTGGAAACCTTGGTTCGAGTACTGACCTTGGGGTTGATACCCTTGAGGCACATACTGATACTGGGGTTGACCTTGAGGTATAAATTGATACTGGGGTTGACCTTGGGGTACATATTGAGTCTGGGGTTGACCTTGAGGAACGTACTGTCCCGTAGGTACGTATTGTCCTTGAGGCTGCCCCCCAGATGCAAATTGTGTACCTTGAGGTTGCCCCCCAGGCAAGAATTAAGGCTGCCCCCCAGGCGGTAACTAGCCACCTTGAGGTTGAGGATTGGGAATAGAACCTGACATCATAAGAATGTCTTCTACACTCAACGGCTTAGTACCGTTGCTTCCAGTTAATAACCCTTGCTCAATGGGTTAAGGAGATGCTCCCGAAAAAGTACCAGAAAGTGACTGATACCCAGAGGGAACAGAAGGACCGCCATACAAAAAGGATTCAGGCGATTGAGTAAACATGGATGACTATCCTGACATATTTATAGGAGTATAAAAACCTCTAGGTGTTGGGTGATAAGGAGCACGAGGTGGTGAAAAACTTAACCCTGAGTTTTCTAAGAAATTAGTCAAAGAAAGATACCAAGAACTGCTCCTAGGTGGACTGTAAAAAATTGATTCACGCTCCCTTAGCTCAATAACAGGTTGATTTTCAGGGACAGGGATGCCTACTTCTTCTTCCGGAGCAAGTTCTTCAATAGCAATAAGTCCAGAAGGAAGATCTTGGGTGATTACTCTTTCTACCCTAGGTGAACCAGGACCACTAGAAGTTGGAGAAACAAACCCTGATGTCGGAGTAGCAGCAAATTCACTTTCAGGCTCGAATATTTCAGGTTCCTCACCTATATCACTAGTAGATGAAAAGCTACTAGTAACTTCGAAAACAGACACTGACTGTGGATTATAATCTGCCACTAACGGTTCAAAATTAGGATGTACTATCAAAGAAGATTCTCCTTCTTCAGGTGACCCAACTCTGTTGTCTCTAGGAGTTACGAGGACTTTCAAGCCTTCAAGCTGGCTCGGTACTTCCTCAAGAGGTTGGCCCCGAAGTCTACGGGACTTCCTCAGTAACTCAGCCACGTTTACAAACTTAGGAGATTGGCCCCGAAGTCTACGGGACTGCCTTGGTAATTCAGGCACAGTTAAAAACTTTTAACTACTTCACACGCAAACAAAGTAAAATCTCAATGAAAAGCACCTAAAGTCTCTAAAGAACCAAACAAATTTGAATCACATGTCTAAAGAATCTAGGAGATCAAACACACACAAATAGTAACTTTCCGTACTGAAAACACTAGTTGGTGATGAAATCCAACGTCGCAGAGTTCAATACAGAAATGGCGGTTGGAACAGTTACCCCGGCAACCTACTTAATGAATAGACCGGCACAAGTTCCTCCACTTAACCGTCTCGAGTGAAGAGAACCCCCCAGAAAATCCAAGTGAGTCTAGCCGACGTCTGCTCCAGGTACAGTGGGATCTTCCCACCACTGTCACCTCAGGAAGAGTCCTAAAGAATATGGCCACTAAGGTTACCAACTAAAACAAATATACCTAGGGGAACAGTCTACGATCCGATACGCATGCAAGGGCAGAGTAGCAAGCTCAATCCCCTTGAAGGCTCCTTGACATAATCCAAGGTTTACCAACAAGTGACCCCAGGCTCCTCGACAATGATTAATCTGAGGTTTACCGTTTTTAATACGTGAATATCTGGCGTCGTTCCCAATGAGGAAGGATTGATTCCCACACTGGTTTGGACATGATCTCGTGCTTCTCCTTTAAGAGGAGCTTTCCCAGAGCATAAATGCAACAATTGGATTTCTTCCCTACCACAAGATACAGATACTTGTTTGTTTTTACTGTCTTGGAGAGTTAATTACTCTCCTACTCCAAGACACTAGCCTAAGCTAAGTTGGTGTATCAAAGCCCTAGAAATAAAAATGTTACTAGATGAATTTTACTTTAAGCGTTATTTTTATTGGTTTTTGTTTAATTCAAAAGGTGCGGAGATGAAACTCGTGGTATGAAGACTCGACTCAAAATCACTAAAAATGCACCTAAGATGATTCAAACAATCTTTTTCCCTTCGATGAACTTCTAAACTAAGAAAGAGTTTGAGAATGAAAATACTTTTGTAAACACAAATCTTTCCTAATCAAACAAATTAAAAGAAGAGTTTTTTGTCCTTTCCAATGCACTCAAAACGAGACAACTAGTTATTTCACAAAAATTTCCCTTTTTTGTTTCAAAGCACTCAATCACTACAAAAACAAACCTTTTTTCCAAAAGAGATTTTTTATATTTTTATAAAACATTCAAAACTATGAAAATGACTAACTTTGAGATCTATAAATTATAAAAACCTATTTGAAGTCAAAGCTTACTAAATGTATTTTTAAGGATGTTTTACTTAGCTAGATGTAAGCTAAGGACCAATTTATGCAGAATCACAAATAAGTCAAGAACAACCAATTTTGTTTTCTTTTTGAAAATGAAAATCCAAACTTTTAAACACAAGCTTTTCGAAGTTTTGTAAAGAGAAAACTCAAAGCGGATTCCTCAACAAGGGGAGATTTCATAAATGGTCAGACTCATAAGAAGGCTGGTAGACACTAAGGTGATCTGAAGTCCCTACAGCTTCTAAGCTCAGAGCCACTACACAACCAAAATGAAAAACAAACCCAACAAGCAAAACTCCTAGGAATTTCACCTAAAACCCTAACACTAACGAAATCAACCTAAGGAAAGCTTCTGACAAGTTATATGCAGGTCTGGGCAGTGGATAACAATTTCTAAACAAAAACTAGGCTGACTAACAGAGGAAATCTTAGGTTTTTCAAAATTTTGACAGGGTCCGCAGGCCCACAGTTGACACAGGTGCGGTCCTGCTCTGTGCTAAAAGCCAAGCTGTGGGTAGGTACGCACTGTTTCAAACGGCTAGGGTGCGGTCCTCTCCCAAAGCTATGAAAAAAAAAATAACCTTGGATCTACAAACTCTACCCAATTTTACACACAACAAGCCAAAAACAAAAACAAAAACACAGTTTCTCAGGTCAAAGTAAAAACAAGGAAAACAATCAAGTCCCCAGCGGAGTCGCCATTTTGTCACACGGAATAAGTCGATCTTGCGGACAAGATAGACCTTCCTAGAATCTAAAGAAGACCTAATGACAAGAAAACCAACCAGACACTATCTTTCTCTAAATATGCTTTTATAAACAATGGCAAACAAGTGTTTTTAGGGCCTACCTTAGGTCCAACGCAAGCTTGTGGATGCCCTCGCTCCTTCGATCCAAATGAGCTCCTTTGTCACGAATCTACAAACACAAACAAGGCAAACAAATTAAATAGCACCTGAAAAGCCAATATCATAAAACATATATAACATGAAAGTCAAGGAGTCCATGAAACAAATAACATGAGATACTTGTTGAGAAAAATGAGTTTGATTGTATTAATTCAAAAGAAGAAGAACTTTACAACCTTTGCCTTGACGTTGTACAAGCTCCTCCCAGGGTCCAGCAAGAAGTCTCCTCTACTTTGACAAGTTTCACTCACTTCCCAATGAAGCCAAAAAGGTATGTGATATCTCCTCTTAAGCTCAACTAGGAAGTCTTGATTTCACCAGCATTTACCCTCAAAAATGTTCAGCTTCTAACCTCTCTAGCAACCAGCCCAATGCCTGTATTTATAGTGCAATGGAGGGAGGTTACTAGGTCCTCCTTCAAAGGGATAAAGCCCTCCTTCAAAGGGATAGCTCATCTCATCAATGGATTAGCTCCTTCTCTTTTGGGATGCATGAACCACCTCAGAGCGAACAATCCACGTCAAAATTCCTTCTAGAATCCTCTAGAATTAACCCAAAGTGAGTTTTTTAAGATAAAACTTGCGCCTTTTGACTTTCACATGGGTCCGCACCCACACCGTTAGGGACAGAGCGGGCAAGTCCGGAGTTTTTGTACACAGAAGGTGCGGGACAGCAGGTGACAGTGAGAGAAAGTGCGGAACCAAAGTTACATTGATTTTTAATGTCTTTCTCTCATTTCCAAAGCTTGACTTGAAGAGCTGAGGTCTGAGACTTGCTTAGGAGGACAGTACAATTGATGATAGACCCATACTAACTGCAAATAATCATGGTGACGATATTTTTGTGTAACACACCTTTGCAGAAGCTTCAGGCCATCCAGATTGGGAAGCAGCTATGAATGAAGAATATCATTCATTATTGGCAAATGATACATGGGATCTTGTTCCTCTACCAAAGGGACGAAAACTTGTTAGATGCAAATGGGTTTACAGAACCAAGTATGGACCAGATGGGAAAGTTGATAAACATAAAGCTCGTCTTGTTGCTAAGGGTTTTTCACAAGTTGAAGGCATTGACTACACTGAAACCTTCTCCCCTGTTTCCAAAATGAACTCTATCCGCCTTGTTCTTTCCCTTGTTGTCTCTTTCAAATGGGAAGGCCATTAGATGGATGTTAAATCCGCCTTCTTACATGGGGACTTGCATGAAGAAATCTATATGGAACAACCTATTGGATTTATAAAAACAGACTCCAGCCTTGTATGTCGGCTTAAGAAATCCCTTTATGGTCTCAAGCAAGCTCCTCGAGCTTGGTATGCCAAAATGGATAACTTTCTTTTCGAAAATGGCTTTTCTAGGTGTCATTCTGACAATACTGTCTACACCAAGAAAGTGGGCAAGTCTCTTATCATTCTTGTTCTTTATGTTGATGATCTTATCCTGACTGGTAGTGATCCCAACCTTATAAACCATGTGAAGACTAGCCTTAAAAGGAAGTTTGAAATGACAGACTTATGACACTTACATTATTTTCTTGGTCTTCAAGTCTTGCATTCCAAGGAAGGTATTTCCCTTTCCCAGTCCAAGTATGCCTGTGATATTCTACGCCATTTTCACATGGAATACTATAAGCCAACCCCTTCTCCTTTTCAGTCTGGAGTCAAACTTTCAGTCACTTGTACTTCTCCTGAAGTTGATGCTACCTTATACCGTCAACTTGTAGGAAAACTTTTATATCTAACCCATACTCGTCCTGACCTTTCCTTTGCTGTTGGCCTTGTTGCTCGGTTTATGCAAAACCCACGTGAAAGTCATTGGAAAGCAGCTAAAAGAATACTTGGTTATGTTCGAGGTACATTTCAGCTTGGGATTCATTAGAGTGCCAAAGCAGCTCCTCTATTGGTTGGTTTCACTGATTCCGATTGGGTTGGTGACCCTGATGATCGGAATTCTACTGCAAGTTATGTGTTCACTCTTGGTTCAGGACCTATTACATGGGCTTGCAAGAAACAAGGTGCCATTTCTCTTTCTTCAGCAGAAGCAGAATATCGTGGTGCAGTAGAAGCAAGGAAGCCTTGTGGCTTCGTCAGATCCTGTCAGAGTTTGGCTTTCAACAGCAGCATCCGACTACACTTTGGTGTGATAATCAAAGTGCCATTCAACTATGCAAAGATCCAGTCCAACATCAGCGTAGCAAACACATTGAACTGCACATGCACTTCATCAGAAAGCTCATCCACGACCATGTTCTTGAAGTGCAATATTGTTCAACAGATGATCAAGTTGCAGACATCTTTACAAAGGCTCTCACAGAGGCGAAGTTCACTAAACTTCGATTTATGGTTGGAGTTCAGGAAGTTGTCACTAAGGGGGGATAGGCTCTAGTGCCTCCTTCCTTCTCCTATTGTGTCATATTTGTAAATCCTTCAATCCTATCCCAAGTTGTTCTTAAGGGGGGATGTTAGGATATTCCGACACATAGGAAAGTTAAGTATAACTTGGTCTAGTATAGAGTTAGGTAAAGTGTGTTTCTTTACTATGTACATTTTGTAACTTACAATCCGACGGTCACGATATGTAGTGATCCGACGGTTCATTCTCTCCTCGGTATTATCGACACTTGATCCATGGCTTAACACCCGATTGGTCCATGATCTCTATTTAAAGAGCATGGAGGGTCATTTGTAGGTTAACCATTCATGAGAGAAGCTTATGTAAATTTTCATTCTTTTATTAATAAATTGCCTGAAGTGGCCGTGTTGGCTCAGGCCGTGGACTGTTTCCCTCTTTGAGGGTTTTAACCACGTCAAAAGTACTGGTGTATTGATATGCGATCTGTTTGTGAGCGGTTTCCTTTGGTGTTCTGTCTGAGGAACTTACCCTGTAAATTCCTACACTTTTACCAAAGCGAACCAGCGTTTAAAACATCACAACTATTCCAAATTTCAGTCATGCCCAGATCAAAACATTTACAGTGTAAATCACACGTTAGCATTCAGATATAGAATATCCATGATCAAACCATATAATAATAATTCATTTTAGGTCTCTTTATCCTGATCCATCATTAGATCTCATCCCCCATCAACCGCTAAGGTTCATCCTTAGTTCAGATCAAGCAAAGCATCTAAACCCATAACATGCACAATTCCTTTTGATCTCACTCTTCATAAGATATTCATTACTTGCACACTTGGCCTAATGATCTTCTCCTCCTTATATAGTTTTAGGCCTTTCTCAATACCTTGAACCAAAACCACTTAGGACCAATACCTTGGACCAAATACCTAGGGTCAATACCTAGGACCAAATACCTTGGACCAAATAGCTTGGACCAATACCTTGGACCAAAACCTTGGTTTTTCAACATGTATGTGTTTTTCCTCCTGTGGGAGTGTGTGTATACGTATACTCTCATTTTGTTTTGTTAACCCGCATGTATACGTTGCTTGCACAAGGTGAACGAGCATATACATCTTAAACCACTCTCTTTCTTCAATCTCTGGAGTCTGATCTGTAAGTTAACATGTTGCACTGTGAACTGTCATTTGTGTGAGTTTCCATTAAGGATAATAGTTGTATCATAATGCCAACAATCTCCCCCTTTGGACTTGATGGAAACCACAACACCAAGATACTCTCCCCCTTTGACATCAAGGGCAAAGGGTGGACCAATATATTCTCCCTCTTTGATATTCATTATGTTGTCCATTCTCCCCCTAAGTACATTCTGAATTCTCTGATTAAGCTCCCCATTTGTATATGCTGAGATGCACTAAATTGTCCATGCTCCCCTTGAGCACATGCAGAGTCTGCAAAAATATTTTTCAAACGAATAACATGACTCTATAACTCAACTAAGTGAGTATGACCTTCCTATCACCAATAACTCATGCATACATCAATCTCCCAACCAAGTGGGGATACACCAATTTTGACTCATCCACCCAACCAAGTGGGGATATACCAAATGTTTATACATGACTGAAATGGAAATTATTACATCATCCTTCCCATGCATAGTTGGGTTACAAATTAGGTCTTTTTGTAACCTTTACATCAAATGATATAATGACATTTATAACAAGGACCAACAAGACCATGATAGTCATCATCAACTATCATATACCATATATGATCTACACCATAAGTATCTTCTAGCAGCATCAATATCAACAGCCTGTATATGTCCATCATCAAAAGAGTCACCTGAATCAAAACAACTATGTGGATCAAGCAATATAAGCATCTTCATGTACCAAGATGTTCTAACATAATGCCAACAATGCATTATTAGAAGTATATGCTCCCCCTGAACCTATGCCAACTGTTCAATATCAAATCTGCTCATTGCAAATATCAGCAAGAATTATCAAGGCATCATCATCAATCAAATATACATCAACTTTTTTAACAGCTTATAAGCACTAGCACAGTTCAACATATCATCAGTAGATTGTAACCATCATCAAACAGAGCAGATAATTCATTGAACCATATCAGACCCCTTTTCTTGAGTCTGTCCCACTGCTTTTTCCTCAAACCAACATGTACGCAGTTGTGCATCTTTGAACTCGCCTATATACACAACTTCTCTTCATAATAATTGCGTATGAGAATTGGAATACTAAATTTTTACACTTTCAGCTTCCCGTGGGTCTATTATGTTTGTAAACTAAGCTATGCCACATCTTTCTTACAACAATTCCTTCTTCTTCAATACCTTGGATTGTGATGATATTTTCTCCTTTTGGTATGGTGGCTGAAATTTTCTCCTGCATTCCTTTGCTTTATTTCCAAACTTGTTACATGCATAGCATCTTACATGTTTCATATTCCTTCTATTGCAATCAATAGCTTTGTGACCAAACATATTGCAAGCAAAACAATATCCCTTAAAGTACCTAGAAACTGATGATATTTTTGTGTGATGGTCTTGAACCATTCTACTTCTGTATCTGGCTACAACATGTCCAAAATTATGACATTTAAAACATTCAACATTATTTGTCAGAGAAAAGAAACAATTATCCCTTCCATAGTTAGGTGAAAATTTTTTTCTTTGAAGTTTTTATTTCCTTGGTTGTTGATGGGGTTGGCCTTTTATCTCCTTGTTGAGCATTTCATATTTTTCATTGAAGTTCCTTACCTCATCTTGTGAGCTCGATTCACCTTCATGAAAACCAAGACCAGTATTTATAATAGGCGAACGTTGAACTTTGATGATTTCATCTAACATTTCTTATCCTTTAGCAAATCTAAGATTTAGAGTCTTTGTCTTTTCAAGTTCTTTTCTTAGACTTACTACTTCACATTCTAACACTTCATTGTGTTTGTATTTTTCAGTGAGTTGATGTGTCATTATGTTTATGACTGTATCCTTTTCTGCGAAACTGATTTTGAGTTGATTGATTTCTTTAAGGAAATCTTCCTTTTCTAAGGCACCTTTTTCATACGCCATGAGTAGTTTAATTTCTTGATCATCTTCATCACTATTGGACAAGCCATCACTATCATCATGAGTTAATAACTTCTATTACCTTTTGCAGAAATCTTTCGTTTGACATGAGGGCATCTAGCAGTGTAATGACCAACTCTACCACAAGAAAATCAATTGAATGGTAGCTTACCTCTCAATATTCCGAAACCCCATTGAAGCTTATTCATAAAATTTAGTCATCTTCTTCCTCTGAAATGCGTCCTGATTCATTGTGATCTTCCTTTTATTTTCCCTTTTCTCGTGCTTTAAAAGCGGCTTCTCTCATATATGATGGACCTCCTTTTCTCATTTCAAAGGCAATTAGTATTCCATGGAGTTAAGTCACAGTAATAGCTTGAAGATCTTGTTTTTCTTCTATGGTAGACACTTTGACTCAAATTTAGAAGACAAAGATATCAAAAATTTCTCAACTAAAGTAGCTTCTTTTATCTCTTCGCCCAAATTTCTGATATTATTTACAATCCCATCTACTCGCAAGAAATAACTAGAAATGCTTTCATCACTATGCATCTTGAGAGTTTCATACTGGATTCTGAGAGTTTGTAGTTTATCATGTTTTACCTGGGAGTCACCTTCGTAGCTCTGAATGATTTTATCCCATTTTTCCTTGGCTGAATTGAGTTTCATGACTTGACGAATTCTGATTCTGGTAGACTTCCCAATAAGACACTGACAACTTTGGCATTGATTTAAAATGTTTTCCTTTCTACTGGATCCATGGGGACTGCGACTAGATATTGATATCCTTTCTCCATAATTGCCCAAACATTAGTTCCAAGTGACTGAAGATACACTCTAGTTCATGTTTTCCAATATACCAAGTTGTTCCCATTGAAGATTGGTGGTCTAATAGATCTCATGCCTTCGTGATTGTTCATTTTGAAAGATCTCCCTTCAAGCGATCAAGCTTCTTCTGAAGGACCTGCTTTGATTCCAATTGTTGGGAATAATACTGAGTGGGGGGGATGAATTAGTATTAGTCAAATCAATAATCTTTTTCTTTTCATACTCTGATTTATATACGCTACTTCAATGAAGGTAACTACCGTGTACACGCAACTGTATTTACGGCAACCAACTAGCAAACTTATGATTCAGTTAATTAATCATATGTTGATCTTTAATCAATGCATCAGTACTTCATTAACCATATAAATAGTAACCATATGCAGTAATAACAAAACAAGTCACCACATATAAGAAACGCACATGAACACCAAGATTTAAGGTGGAAACCCAATGTGGGACAAAAACCACCTGTTGTTGTCTTCTTTTAATATAAGAAGAACTTGTTTACAATATTGTACTGGTGCAGACTAATACCAGTATGGATGCACCCACCTGCAGAAGGTGTAACAGTCCAAAATAAACATGTAATTAATCAACTAATTAACATCAAGTTCAAACTATGAGTAGCACTTACCTGTGGTTGAAGTCTGCTTACTGCAACAAGGTTTTGGGGACGACTCTCCACCCAATCGTAGGCTCAATTGTGCAAGGACTTGCTACAACTAGCCACCCTCGAGCCCTCAATCAACGTACTACTGCCAGTGACTCCTCTGTCTTAGAACACTATTCTCCCAAGAGAATGGATGATAGAATCTTGGAATGATGGAATGCCTCCCACCCTCCTCACCATCTAATAAATAGAGCAAACATTCGAAGGGTAACCACATGCACACACTCCATATGTATACATGCAACTTTATTGCTTTCTTGTTTTATTTCTTTTTGATAGCTTTACTAATTTTTTTACTGTTTTCTTGTTTTATTTCTATTTATTTTTTATTTAGAGCTTTAGTATGGTTATTTATTATTTATTACCATTGTTTTTTTTATTATTATTTTGTTTTATTCATTGTTTATTTTCTTGTATTTTTTTAATATTATTTTTTATTTTTATTTTTTTATTTTTTTATTATTTTATTATTTATTATTTTTATTATTTATTATTTATTATTAAGGGTTTTATTATTTATTATTGTTATTATTTATTATTAAGGGAGGGACATTACATACTCTCCCGCTTTAAGGAACTTCATCCCGAAGTTAAGTTGAATTATTTTTATTAGTATTATTATTATTTATTGTTTATTATTTTTATTATTTATTATTTATTATTTATTATTTATTTATTATTTTTGTTATTTATTACTTCATGTTGCCGACACCCTCTACTGAACTAGTATAACCAGCAGGCATCGAAAGTTTCACAACACCTGGGAAATCCCAAGGAATCTCTATCCTTTTTCCCACTTTCGGCACCAGGCATAAGCCTGACCCGGTCTGTATCCTAGTCCAAGGCTGGCCCCAAGGCTCACGCCTGACTCAGACCTCATCTGCCCCAAGGTAGGCATCCGGTACGGTACTCAATGACTCCAGGCATCTGGCAAGGCTAGCCCACTCCCTCCACAACTACTAAGGCGCATAGCCCCAGGCATTGAAGTCCTTACACCCCCACCAAACTTCAGCATCCCAATCCAATAACAGGCACCTAGCCTAGAACATCAGGCACTTGGCCTCCTCAAGATGGTCCCATAGCCCTACAAGAGTTATCCATCAAGAGCTACACAAGACAAAGGAACCACTAGTATATGTAGTGTTGATTGAGTTTGTCCCCAGCCCATATGGTGTTATTCTCCCTCGTGCGTATGGGCTCACACGAGATCATCAAATAAAACGGCCCTCACGGCCCATTGTGGAGTCCTGTCAATCATCACACCTCAACATGCAACCATACATTAGCTATACCATCATAGTATCTTAGAAAATAATCCACATGCCAAGTCTTGCATGTCATTATGAGAACATACATCATTATGAACACGTGCTCATGCATGTCATAAATTTGTATGCAACTATTACATACTTCACCTCATGAAATACCATCATAGGTTATAACATGAACATATTGCATCAAAGATATATCATGACTTCACATAATAATGAACAACATGTCAATAACCTCATATTATAGCATCATAATTCCTATGCCACACTATGCATATCATATCCATCAAATGCCTATCATCGCGTAGTAAATGAATATGTCAATATACCTTGACATAACATCATAATACCTATGCATATCACTATCATCATAAGGATACATCATCACTATAAGAACCGCATGTACATCATTATCCTCCTACCATCATATCATGAAACATCGTCAATATGAGAAACATCTCAATACTTATCAAATATAGATTAATACTCTACAAGAATTCTTATCATGATTCATCAGAAAAATCATTTTCATTTACTTGTACAAACATTAAATACCAACTATGAAATAAGATTATTCAACGTATCCCTAGGATCTAGGTTATCATACCTATCTTATTAGTGTCATGTTTTCATCAAGTTTTCAATTACTTTTCAATAATCATTTCCACTTCTTTCAACTAGGAAGTTGATCATTTACACCAACGGTATAATCATCTAAGTACATCATTAAATTTCACATGAGCCTCATCACCTTGAGTCTTAATCTCTCGTCATATATTCTTCCTTCCCCAAGGAAATTCTAGTGAAATTTTTTGTTTAAGATATTACTAGTTATACAATCATTATTTAAATCATTTATCTCAAAATTAAAATCCCTTGGTTTTACATCCATTTACCCTTTGGCTTACCGATTCCAATATCGCTATATGCAAACACTAGGTCACCATGATTTAATTTTATATCATGCTTAATTTACTTGCATGAGGGTTTGTTGATCCATGTTGACTTATACATACATCACTTAAAAATTATCATTTTCATCCACAAAAAATATTTTCTTATCTCATCAAGTTCCTATATCAATACCATTTGATTGCTTTATTATAAATTCACCCTTCTTCAAGTTGGACAAGAGATTCTTGCTCATTAAATAGTATCTTTATTTTAGATTTTGAAATAGTTGGAAACACTACTATCATCATTGTCCATGAAAAAATCTAAATGTGTGGTGTTCTATGAAAACAACCTCTTTTAACGTTGTGGAAACAAAACTTGATAAGTTTCTCTATGTGAAGTCCTACTCATGAAACAATGAGTGCAAATCAGTCAAGTACAACCTCTATTAATTGACTCTCACTTCTTTTGTCAATATGTATACAATCCTTCTCAAGGTATCCTTATAAAATTTCTAGCAACATTCCTTCCTATACTTCAACTGGTCATTATGAAAATTCTCAACTTCATATCCTCGTACTTTTAAACTATGTAGATCATCACTATGATCATTACCAATTAGGTTTCTCAGTCCACTCATCAATACCCTTAAAGAAATTTCTTCTTGATAGAACATCCCTTCATTTCCTCCTACTAGATATTCTTATATATATTTTTCTCCTAGTCTTAATTTCCTAATATTCCATGTCTAGTAGCTTAAAAAATGGAAACTTCTTCACTTCATTTGACTTTAATTTCTCACCTCTAGTCATTGTGGTTTCTTCCTTCACCTCTTAAAAACGTAGCACTGATATACTTTGGAAATGTTGTTACTATTTCCCAACTTGGGTAATACCTAATAAATAAGTTCATTAAGATGGCTACCAAATGTAATCCGCTTATCATTTCCTGTTTTAAGACATCAACATAATATAATTGCCTGATCATACATCTTGTTATCCATAATTCATTCATATAGTTAGTCACCTATGGAAACTTTACAATGTGACTTTCCCATTAAAGGGAAAACTATTATATATGTTGTCATGCACACAACCTATCTTCTCCAATCATTCTATTTTATCATACCTTCCAGGTTCCTTAAAAATGACCTTCATTATTACCATGATTATTCAACTTCATTAGTTGATTGCCAATATTTTCTTCTTTATGTGCATCATCCTTAGATAGACCTTATAGTGATACCTTTAGAGTACCAAGTTATGATTATACCAAATTCTTTCGTTATGTTCTAAAATAGGTTGCCTCTTCTTACTGATTTCTTACCCTTGTTGTGACACTTCCTCTCAACCACCATAAGTATCTATCTGGCCATAATCACATGATCTATCATTAGTTATCATCATTAGAAAATTTGCAAGTTTTTTTCCTTTCAATTTCTCCTTAGACAACTTTATCCAATATATGCAATTAACCTTGAATCACGAAACCTCATGTAACATTATACTCAACATTGTAACAGTTAATTAAACTAAACTGAAATCATAAGTTTAAACAATAAAACATTATTTAATTTCTCCAAATCCAAATCTGTACGATTTGCTACTGAGACTAAAATATACCATCTTGTGATTTATATATATATATATTGCAAACCCAACTGATTCACTCAAGAATGAAGGAGACTTCAATGGTAGCTTGATGATGTTTAATACACAAATGATATGATTAAGAACAATGTAGTAAATGAGCACATACATGTAATCTGAATGGCAATTGCAATGCAAAATCAAATTTATTAGAATAGTTTACATGTGTATTTCATGAAGGTACCCAAAGTTTAAAAGTAAAGGTCTCATTCACTCGTATGTTCAGTTCATGATACCACTTTAACCATAACAAAAGTGTGTTGTCTTTAGTGGAACCTACGTAAGAGGACTACAACTATTTTAATTTATCATAAATATATATAGAAAGATCATTGCATGCGATTAATGTGTCGTGGAACATGGTTCAGTGAAGTATATCATATATGCTCATGGAACCCATGCATTGAAATGTAAATGTAACTTTTGTGTTAAGAGATCATTCTCATATGAATTTATTAGTAATCAATCGATCTAGAGATGCAATAGTGTTGCCAAAAAAATAAAGTATACCAGTGTTCCATAGATTAGTCAGATGAAATGTGCATAGGACTGAAATTTGATTGGAGAAGTGATGCAAATATTAAACTGTATTATCATCATACAAATTTCATCAGGAATTGATTTAAATTTACATACTCTTCCCCAAAAGAATTGACGTCATCAAATCAATTACCACTGTTTATATCCATTTGCATCATAAAAAGGAATTTAGGAATTGAGACCCTGCAATATGCAGGCATAGATCTTGTTGGGTCTCAGGACACCACATATCTCCACAATGGTATGATATTGTCCAATTTGGGCCTAAGCCCTTTTGGGTTTGTTTTTGGGCTTTACCCCAAAAGGCCTCCTTCCAATGGAGATATTTGTTCATCCTTATATACCCATGATCCTTCCCACTTCTACCACTTCTAATAAATGTGGGACTTTGTTCGTATACCCAACAATCCTCCCCTCGAACAAAGGACCATCGAGCCTCCCCTCAAACCATACGCAGGATTCTCCCCTCTCTACCAACCAGGATTCTCCGCTCCAATGCGTTGGTGGCTCACGCCTTACATGGTAGCACCACCTGTCTCGAGAGCTTGCTCCATCCCAGGTCAACTCCTCTTCACCGTGTGTTCCCCAACACGTCCATGAAGAATCCGGAGCACACCGCCTGTTTAACCGAGCTCATCCACAGGCTTACGGGGGCTCACCATCTTTGTTTCGACATTCCGAGGATTCATCCACTTGGGTAACCTCGAACTTGGCTCTGATACCACTTGTTGGGTCTCAGGACACCACATATCTCCACAATGGTATGATATTGTCCAATTTGGGCCTAAGCCCTTTTGGGTTTGTTTTTGGGCTTTACCCCAAAAGGCCTCCTTCCAATGGAGATATTTGTTCATCCTTATATACCCATGATCCTTCCCACTTCTACCACTTCTAATAAATGTGGGACTTTGTTCGTATACCCAACAGATCTTGACAAGAAAATGCAACAATTGGTTTAAAATAGAGATCGTTCCAGATTTATAAATGTTAATTTATTTGAAGTATCATCAGGAAGAATGTATTAGCCAGGTAAAAGAATCAAGTTGTTTGTGGTGGGTTTTGAGGAAGTAGCTTTTAAATAAAGTTGAAGTAACTTGGCACTAAAAGTATAGCACAGAATGAATAACAACAGAACCGTACACTTAGTATAACAGCAACATAAAAATGGTAGGCAAACAACATTCTTCTATATTGACAGCTCTAATCTATACAATTTAAAACAGGCTTGAATGAATCTTAAATAATGATTCCAAGCACGGCAATATCTTTTTGCTGCAATCGTTTAAACAAGCTCATATCTATATCACAGTAACAATAATAGGGGCTGAGATAGACCATGAAGACAGAGGAACATCATCTCAGGATTGATCCTACAATCGGTAAGTGCTCAACCAATATTGGCTACAATCTTAACATAATAATTTTCCTTTTGGTAATTTATTCTCTGTTCAAACCAATCACATCTAATAGACATAATATAACCACACCTAATTAGATTTCATTAGATGTTAAGGAATTGGGCCATCAACCAAGGAGCTCAAGTTACACTGATTTCTCTATTTAACCAATCAATATAACCTACAAGGGTGAGGATAAAAGGGGAGAAAGTTTAAGCACCTAAAGATGAGAAGGCATATGAACAACATACAATATCAGTGGTTCAGATCTTGTAAGGACATTACTGTGGATTGCTTTGAAGGAGCAGTGGTCTGAAACTATGTAGACCTACGGAAATCTTTGATAAGCAGCAATCACATTTAGAGAAAACAACATAAGATTGAAACAAAAAAACCTATTAGCTATAATACATCGGCAACGGAATAATGAATTAGTAATTTTAAAAAATGGTTATACAATTTAAGGATCGAAACCATGATGAAGTATCTGCGTTTTCTCTTTAAAATGTCATACACAAACAACCAAACTAGTTATATGATCTAAGAGATTCAATGCTAGTGGTTTCAATACACTATTTATCATATGGTGCGCAAATATTTAAGGGATCTCCAACAGATTAAAAAAATCCTCACAAATCAAATGTAATATGCGCAAACTCTGCAAATAATGTAAAATATTCTAGATAACTGTGTGCAAACGTTGTTAGATTCCAGCCCCTGCAACAAGTAGATTCATACTACAGATCTGCTACTATAGATCTATGTGAATTGATTCTAGAGGCTTTGAATATTTGCGCATAGGAATCACACAATCAAATCTCTATTTTACCATACACCAAAGTAGTCAGTTCACATGGTACCTCAATACAATCACATGCAGTCTATGAATCTGAATAGGTATGCCCAGAACACAAAGTAATTAACGCACCAGGCTCTTGAGTGCACTATGATGGAGGTATCGATCTCACGTATGCACAACCATCACAATGAACTTAATTCAAACCATGTGTTTAAAGAAATGATGGATTAGATCATTAGTCTAATGCGCACTTACCAAAGATTGCGTGGGTTACCTGCTAGAATAAAACACATAGTTCGAGTCCACAGCCCCGAGACAAGCCATCCAATAACTAGAGCCGAACTCATCAATACCAATATTCATTGTGTTATTTTGACTTCTATAATATTGATTATTTGTGTATTGAATATTAAGATCTGTGCAGAACAGTGGTTCTTTTAAGAAAGCATTGGCTATATAATGATACAATAAATTAAAATTTAGCAGTTGCATGGATAATTAGTGGAAATATTAGGGTTTCAATCTGCAAGAATACGAGGAGTTGTGCAAAATATTTTTATTTTCGTAAAGCACAGGTTATATTCATTCAAATGCTATCATAGCTTAGAGTTTGACAGTTCATGGATAGTTAGAGAATGGCAGAAGCCATGGGAAGTATTGGAGAAGAGGACATAGCTCTTAGTGATTTTGAGGATGGGGACTTGGAGGTTGCACAAGTAGTATTGCCGACTTCATCTTCTGAAGCCTATGAAGAGAGCTTAAGGGCAGCTCTGTTGGAACTCGAATCTGTGAATAAAGCAAGGAAGGTCGTTGAAACCTCGAAGGTTGAATTGGAGAGTGTATTTAGCCGATTGAAGGATCTCACACTTAAGAAGGATTGGGATGAATTTGCAAGGCAAAGAGACGATGCTTTGCATCAAAAGGAGGAAACTTGTTGAGGAAAGAAGCAATTGTGCAACAAATAGATGAAGCTTTAAGATTGAAAGAAGATGTGATTAAGCATAGAGATGACATTTTACAATAACGAAATGATCTTGCAAGGAAGAAGGATGAGTTTCATCATCTGAAGGAGAAGCAACTAAAGCACGAGAGTCATCAAGGTCCAAAATTGAAGCATCATCACAGCCTGGGAGCTGTCCCAAAATTAAATTAATAGCTCTAGCTGAAAAATTCACGACAGAAAGAATTTGGAATGACCTCGTTATATGAGAAGGAGAAACACATATGCATGCATGCATGCTTTTTGGGTAGTCAAAATGGAAATCTCGACCCCTTTATGTATTTACGGTGGTTTATAATAGAAATTTTGGAAAAATAAAATCTGAAATTAGATTAAAAATTAGGAGACCTCATGCTTGTACTATTAGAACCAAAAATCCAAGATCATTAGGTCAAAATTATCATCACTCAAATAGATCTGTAGATCTGGAAGCCACACTAAAACAAAAACCCATTTAGACCATTAAAAATTAAGAAAAATCCAAAAACAATTAGGCAGGGCATAAATCACATGGGAACTTTCGCTCAGAAATGTTGACGGCTTCCCAAAAAAAATCGATAAATCATTTAGATCGAATTAAAATGTCTACAGTCCCTAAGAGTTGAACCTATGCTCTGATACCATATGTAACAGCCCAAAACAAACATGTAATTAATCAACTAATTAACATCAAGTTCAAACTATGAGTAGCACTTACCTGTGGTTGAAGTCTGCTTACTGCAACAAGGTTTTGGGGACAACTCTCCACCCAACTGTAGGCTCAATTATGCAAGGACTTGCTACAACTGGCCATCCTCGAGCCCTCAATCAACGTACTACTGCCAGTGACTCCTCTATCTTAGAACACTATTCTCCCAAGAGAATGGATGATAGAATCTTGGAATGATGGAATGCCTCCCATCCTCCTCACCATCTAATAAATAGAGCAAACATTGGAAGGGGAACCACATGCACACACTCCATGTGTCTACATGCAACTTTATTGCGTTCTTGTTTTATTTCTTTTTGATAGCTTTACTGTTTTTTTACTGTTTTCTTGTTTTATTTCAATTTATTTTTTATTTAGAGCTTTAGTATGGTTATTTATTATTTATTACTATTGTTATTTTTTTTATTATTATTTTGTTTTATTCATTGTTTATTTTCTTGTATTTTTTTAATATTATTTATTATTATTATTATTATTATTTATTTTTATTATTTATTATTTATTATTAAGAGATTTATTATTTTTATTATTTATTATTATTATTATTTATTTATTATTTTTATTATTTATTATTTATTATTAAGGGAGGGACATTACAGAAGGCTACAAACTTCTCTCATTCTCCAGCTTCTACTGGAAGGGAGCTATAACCTCTTAGCTCTTGTACTAGCTGATCTGTTTACTAGTACGTAGGCATCGACCTATCGAAGGCTCCAACCTTCACTCGTTTTCCAGTTTCTACTAGAAGGGAGCTCCAACCCCCTGGCTCTTGTACTAGACGATATGTTTACCAGTACGTAGGCACCGGCCTATAGAAGGCTATGACCATCTCTCTTCCTCCAGGGACCATGTTTCATAAATTTTCAAACTGGATACTCCTAGAGCACAACACCACAATCTGAAGGCCTCATTTCATCAAATTTTCATATTGGACCCATCAGCAACATTGAAGCTCAAAATCAATCACCACGGAAATACAACCAATCACTAAAAACCCAACATTGTTGAAGCAAATCACAAAAAATCAATCTGAAGATTCAGAACACTGTCACCAGAACACAAAGCAAAACCCAGAATTTTGCATCAACAACCATAACCAACTGCAACTTCAAATATCATATTTCATAATGTATACACTACTTTGATGTGTCGAACTAATGTGTATATGCGCTTTTACCAAAGCGAACCAGCATACAGATCTGCAAATGCTAACTTAAAACATCACAACTATTCCAGATTTCAACCATATCCAAATCAAAACATTTACAGTGTAAATCACGCGTTAGCATTCAGATCTAGACTGACGATGATCAAACCATATAATAATAATTCATTTTAGGTCTCTTGATCCTGATCCATCATTAGATCTCATCCCCCATCAACCGCTAAGGTTCATCCTTAGTTCAGATCAAGCAAAGCATCTAAAACCCATAACATGCACATTTGCTTTTGATCTCACTCTTCATAAGATATTCATTACTTGCACACTTGGCCTAATGATCTTCTCCTCCTTATATAATTTTAGGCCTTTCTCAATACCTTGGACCAAAACCACTTAGGACCAATACCTTGGACCAAATACCTAGGGTTAATACCTCAGACCAAATACCTTGGACCAATACCTCAGACCAAAACCTTGCTTTTACAACATGTACGTGTTTTTCCTCCTGTGGGAGTGTGTGCATACGTATATGCTCATTTTGTTCTGTTAACTCATGTGTATACGCTGCTTGGACAAGGTTAACCAGCGTATACTTCTTTAACAACTCCCTTTCTTCAATCTCTGGAGTTTGATCTGTAAGTTAACCTGTTGCACTGTGAACTGTCATCTGTGTGAGTTGCCATCAAGGACAACAGTTGTATCATAATTCCAACATCAAGATTCAACGTACATACACAGATATTTATCTAGGGTAAAGAAACTGCTCAAAACCCCTTACTATATGTATTACATTAATCAAATAATATAGAATAAATACAATGTTTTCTCAAGCCTGAGCAACCTGTGCACTAGTATAATATATATCATTGCCTCACAAACTCACTCAATCCAACACTTAGTCAATTTCTCAGCCTATCAATCTCTTATTTCCTTGTGTTGTTTGATGAGGAATTAGCCCCATGTTAATTAGGGAAATTACTCATTGAGAATTGCACAATTCCTTTAGGCCCTCTTTTGACTGCATGCATCACTTATACAACTTGGAAAATTCTACAATTGATAGTACATTGTCATATAACTCCAATTTCAACTAGTTAACTCGAATTATCTGCATGCATAGTTAATTTAGGTTGATTGATTAGTTTAACTAGATGATCACTCGGTGTGAAAAAAGTTACACACCCTTGACTGAACCTCCACTAGTTCTACTAACAGTGAGAACTAGTTACACTGGCAATAACTCAAATTAACTGAAATAGATTGCTACAAATTAGCAATCAATCATGTAGAATTGAACTCAAGTGTCTCCAACTCGAATTTACTGAGTTAATTGAGTGAAAAGACCCATGTCACCTCAGTTAACTACCTCCAAGTATATTATTGAAATTGAAATTTTCTCCTAATCTAATCAAGGCAAAAAAAATTAGGAATTTCTTGTTTCATTTTCAACACGGTTAAGACACCACGAACTATTCAAACCATAGCAAAAATTACATTGTAGCTTCTGGTAGATAATTTTTTTTCCAAATATGTACTATATAAAACTCAGAGAGTAATATTGAAGATTAAAAGAAACCTAGTAAATATGGAAGGGTACCCTTTCAATGCAGGTCAGGGGAGGCACCTCGCTCCAAGAAGGGATATTTGTATCTAGGATATTGAGCTTGACTAGATCAAAAGACCTTTCACAATCGCCTTTGTTTGCAACTTCTTCTATCATCTCCTTCGACTTCCCTTGATTAGTCTGGCATGCCAACGACATACTAGTGACTCAAGTGCCCCTTACAATGAATACCATAAAAAAAAATTCTTTGAACCAAGTCCCAAAACCATTATGCTAGTGCCTCTTTAAGATACCTCCCAAAAATCTCTCGTGGGGCAGGGAAATGACCCACTGAAATTTCAAGTGACCAAGCCAGACCTCACCATCTCCCAACTTCTCTGCACTAACACCAAACATATTTATGGAATGGAATTTAATCAGCATGCCTCTGCATGCAAGTGAGTAGCCACGCCACCCAGGATATTAATTCTCCTTGTATTTCTAGTGTGGTGCGCACAACCCCCTATTCTCCTTCGCCCCTCAAGATTCACCCCCATAAGGGGAAAACATATAATATATAAAAATTAGAACACGTGTTTATAACATAATTTTGAATGCTTAACACTTACAAAATTGTATGATTTAACCGCTGAGAAAAAAAAAAACAAAAAACCTTAGATGTAGTTTGGTTTGGTCAATAAAACTATTAGTTAATTTCCATTTGTGTTGTGTTTATATAGTTATTAAAAAAAGAGAAGATAAAAGGGTCTCTTATGGAAACAACCATGTTTACTTACAATTCTAAAATGAAAGAAATTACCGGGTAATGGTAAATAATTTTCAATTCACTAAGTAGCTTGTGCCCATTACATTTTCTTTGCTTTAAAAACCCAAAAGAAAAACAACCACAACTTGAAAAGGAGGGGTGACGGACTAGTGAAATTATGTTTTTTACTTAGAAAAGAAAATACACTAAATTAAAAAGTGAAAAAGAAAAATTAAAAAACCATAATCATTATTACAAAAAAAATTGTAAATAAATAAATATCTGCAAAGTGAAAGCGACATCTCAATTATAAGGAATATATGTGTGTATTATATATATAATGTGAACATAATGATAAGAATAATTGCAATCAAAAGTCAAATAAGACTAGATACAACAAAAAATAACAATTTACAACTATTCACATAATTTGAATAAGGGTAATAGTTGTGATGCAGCGTACTACTTGCCTTTACCGCTAATTAATTGATTAAAAATTGTGTGGAGTATGGAAAAAACTGCACATAATAGAGTTTCTCTGAACAAAATTCTAATTTACAACTATTCACATAATTTGAACAAGGGTAATAGTTGTGATGCAGCATAATTGTTGCCTCTACCACTAATTTATTGATTAAAAATTTTTGAGTGTCGTCCACGCGTTTCGAACCAGAGTGTGGTTCATCTTCAAGACAAGATGAGGAACCAAACATTATAATAAATAGATGTAGAGAGTTGTTAACTAGCTGTTAGCTAGTTTAACTAAGGGCAGAAATTGGTAAAGGTTTTGACCAAAAAAGACAAGGGTTTTGACCTAAAAGGGGTAAGGGAATCTAATTAAATAATTTAATTTTTTTTATAAAAAATATATTATAAAACCCCGCTGCAAAGCTCATTTTGGTTCCAAGCTCGACCCTCACAAGAGTTGAAAGCAACCACCAAGGTTTCTGGTTCGTTGCGGGAGTTAATATCGTTGAATTCATTACCAACAATGCATTACAAAATATAACAACTGATAAGAAGTGTGATGGGTATCCCACAGTTGGTTGAAGACCCTATCAAATCATTGACCCTCTATAATGAGGCGTTGAATCCCTAGCTTCATTGAGAGCTTACATAAACAATCATACCACCATCATTGGTATAACCTCCAGGAGTGATTCGAAAAAAAATTATAGAAGGGTTTTATTGTGGCCATATCCTCTTCTGAGATGGAATCACCTTGTTTGAAGTTTTGGACTGTGAGAGTTGTGGCCAATGCATAACGAGAGACAGTATTGGGTCTGATTCTGAATTTCCCAAGCTTAGTTGCCCAATTCTTAGTTAACCCTATCACTGCATGCTTGGAGGTCGTGTATAAGTATCGAGCCCCTCCCATGATCCCTGCAACACTACCTGTCAAGATTATGCAGCCTTTCTTCCTAGGGATCATTACATGGGTCTCATGCTTAAGGCCCAGCATCACCCCTCTTACATTTACGCACATAACTCAGTCAAATTGCTCCATCTCGTACACTCCTACGCTCTTCACCATAACGGAATTGTTGATTCCTGCATTGTGAAACATGATATCGAGTTGCCCATGATTCTCCATGGACAAATTTACAACAGCACTAATGTCATCTTCTTTGCTCAGATCGTAATACAGGTAAGCGGCCGGAGGGGAAAGGGATTCGGCCAGATTTTTGCCAGCTTCGTCTGCAATGTCTATTATTATGGATTTGGCTTTGTGCTTTGTGATGAGACGAATGATGGCTTCTCCGATGCCCGTAGCTCCGCTAGTTATTATTGTGACCTTTCCCTCCAATCTGCAATCAAATATCATTGGTTAGAGTTTTGGGGTATGTTTTAATTCATAGTCAACATTTATGATTTACCGTAATTACCGTCTCTTTGATCCATTAAAGCTTAGACTTCCAGTACAGACAACAGCTTCATTAACCTCTTCGATAGATATCCTACACAGTGAAATTAGGTAACCAATTTGGGATGTGGGGAGTATTCTCATATGCAAATTATAGGGAAAATAAGTTGATCAGTTACTGTTGTTGAAAGCAGGGCCTCACAATCAGAGCTATCAAGTTTTCCTGCTGAGAATTCAAGAGCAGAGCGAGGTTCTCAAAGCCATCATTTTGACGTTGAGCGAAGCATATATTTGGGGACCAATCTATTAGAATCAGTAGTCACCTTTATCCCTACAGCTTACACTCCGCATGAGTAGCGCTTCGCTGATACCGACCATTGGGTAAGTTACGAATGAGCTAAGATGATCGATGCGCAGATTAAGTATGGAGACGATCTTCTATCAAATAAATTGGACGATGGAAAATTTATTATTCCCCCAACAAGACAATCACCACAAAGAGAGAGGCTCCAAGGTAGCTTTGTATCTGCGGTAATCATAAGTACCGACCGAGCTCCTTTGACATAGCGAAACGAATGAAAAGCAACACACTTCATCTCTTTAAGTGGTGTGATTTCACCCCACCTCCGACAGGCCCACACTATTACAAAAAGATACATATCCATATATGTGCATGGATGAAAATAGCATAGGGATATAGTGTTTGATCGGGCTCAAGCTTTGGTGGAGAGCATGCGTGTTAGATGTTGGGTTGTATCATTATGGATAGCTTTGCATGCGTTAGTTGAGCCCTTGCTCTTAATCATTAACTGTGTTTGGTTATTCCTGATCCTCCACCGTGTTTTTTTGTTTCATCCCCTGGTTATCATAAGCATCCCCAGGGTTTTGAGAGCTACGGGTAGGCCAGTCCGCGTTAGCCAAGCCAACTAGGTTCAGTAGCATGGGAAGGATGCATTATAAGATCTAAATGTGCATGGATGAAAATAGCATAGGGATATAGGGTTTGATCGGGCTCAAGCTTTGGTGGAGAGCATGGGTGTTAGATGTTGGGTTGTATCATTATGGATAGCTTTGCATGCGTTAGTTGAGCCCTTGCTCTTAATCATTAACTGTGTTTGGTTATTCCTGATTCTCTACCGTGTTTTTTTTGTTTCATCCCCTGGTTATCATAAGCATCCCCGGGGTTTTGAGAGCTAGGGGTAGGCAAGTCTGCTTTAGCCAAGCCAACTAGGTTCAGTAGCATGGGAAGGATGCATTATAAGATCTAATAGCAAATGTAATAGTAGAGACAGGGGCTTATTACGCTACGGTCACAGAGAGAGCATAGAAAGTAGCATATCTAAAGACAGAAGCAAGCATAGCAGGAGAGCCAGGACCAGTACCATTAAATCCAGTACCAACACTAGCATGTAAATGTGTTAGAAAACCTGCACAGATGAATCTAGCTAGTAAAGGTTGAACACACAGCTTTGCAGAGCAAAAACGCTAAAAGAAAATCGAAAGAACAAAAAGAATGATTCATTTAGAAAATAGGTTACAATGCTCATGATATAGCATTACTGGGTGAAGATCCCAAGGTAATGCACCATAGTGGTGATCAATGAGAGGACTCAACACCTACAACAAGTTCCGGAAAGAACTAGTGAGTTGCGGAGTGAAAGGAGGAGCAAATCAGGGAGTAAATCATGCAAAAGAACTAGCCAGTTGCAGAGTGAAAGGAGGAGCAAATCATGGAGTAAATCATGCAGAAGAACTAGCCAGTTGCGGAGTTAAAGAAGGAGCAAATCAGGGAGTAAATCATGCAGAGGAACTAGCCAGTTGCGGAGTTAAAGAAGCAGCAAATCAGGGAGTAAATCATGCAGAAAAGATCTTGCATGTAGTCCCATGCTCTAACTAAGTGTCTGCATGTGCCAGTAATGAAGGTCCTAGGTGTGTAGTACCTCCAACACCCCCCCTGAACACCACTATGGGGAAAAATAGAAAATGGGCCCTGGAAACTAAGGCCAAAGGTCACCCAAAATACAGTGCAACTTGTACTAAAATTGAGGAAAGAGGAAAACCTCGTGGGAAAAACCCCCTCAAAAGACAATGTAATCAAAAGAAAAGAGGAAGAAAAGACAGTTGCTAAGCAACTGTGTCCTTCACTCCAAGACAATCGCGCAGGGAGCGAAACTTCTGCGCAGTGAATGTCTTGGTGAAGATGTCTATAGTCTGTTCTGTTGAAGAACAGAACTGCAAATCAATGACCCGATCATGTACTAAATCTTTAATGTAGTGTATATGGATCTTTATGTGCTTCGTCCGCTACCGCTGTACTGGATCCCTGCAAAATTTGAGAGTGCTCTGGTTGTCACACCAGATGACACTGGGCTGGTGGAATTGGACGCCCAACTCAATGAGGAAGTGTTATAGCCACAGAGCCTGAATGGTGATGTTGACTACTCATCTATACTCGGCCTCAGCTGAAGAGAGAGCAATAGCAGCCTGCTTCTTGCTCGACCAATAGATAGGGCCAGATCCTAGACTGAGTGAATATCTGGAGGTGGACTTGCAATCAATGTTGTCGCCCGCCCAATCAAAATCTGTGAAGCCAAGGATATTCAATGCAGTTCATGTCGCATAGTGAATCCCAAAGGTGATGGTGCCCTGCACATATCGGAGGATGCGCTTGGCAGCATTCTAGTGTATCTCATGCAGCTCTTGCATGTATCTGGAAACTACCCCTGCTGCATATGAGAGATCTGGTCTGGAGTGGGTGAGGTACTGTAAGCTCCCCACTCGCTATCGGTAGAGAGTACTGTCAACTAATGGAGTGTCACCTCCATCCTCAAGGCGGACCCTAGACAGAAAAGGAGTTAGTGCTAGCTTGCAATCAGTCATGTGAAATCTCTCAAGGAGATCCCGCACATACTTAGCCTAAGAGAGTTTGATGCATGTGGCATCCTGGCTGATCTCAAGACCAAGAAAGAAGTGTAATGGACCCATGTCCGTCATCAAGAACCTGTCATGCAAGGCCCTCTTGATTGCAGCAATGGCTAAAGATGAGTTGTCGATGATCAGGAGATCATCCACATACAAAATTAAGATAAGAAGAGAATCATGTGTCCTGAGCATGTAAACATTCAAATCAAACTTACGTCTTACGAAGTTTTGTGATAAGAGGAAAGAATCCATCTTCGCATACCAAGCTCTCGGGGCTTGCTTAAGGCCATAGAGAGACTTCTTCAGTCTGTAGACCAAAGACGAATCCTGAATGAAACCATGTGGCTGCTCCATGTAAATTTCCTCAGATAGGTCTCTGTGAAGAAAGGCATTCTTCACATCCATCTGATGTACTTCCCACCCCTGGGAAACTGCAATGGCAAGTGCAAGGCGTATGGAATCCATCTTTACTACTAGAGCAAAGGTCTTATCATAATCAATGCCATGCACTTGCTGGAAGCCTTTGGCTATTAGCCTAGCTTTCTGTCTAGTGATTTTCCCATTTGCAACACTCTTGGTCCTGTAGATCCATTTGCATTAGACAAGTTTCCTTCCTAAAGGAAGGGGGACCAGATCCCAGGTCTGGTTCTTGAGGAGGGAGTTATACTCCTCCTCCATGGCGGACTCCCAAGAGGGATGCCCAGCAGCCTCAGCATAAGACTGCGGATCAGAAGACTGAACCAAATGACAATGCCAGGATGGCATTGGTTCAGTGGCAGTGAGGGCAAGAGGAGGCTCAATAAACTCTGAGCTAGTCCTCCACAGATCAGAATTATCCCCCACAAGACCATTTCTAGCAGCTGGGTGGTCTTGTGCATATATCTCACTTAAGCTCCTTGTTCTCTGATTTATGACAGGGGAAGTTGATTCACTGTTGGAAGCCCAATCTGGGCTTGGATGTGGATCATCATATGCATGCACTGGATTTGTATATGAAGACTTTGTCTCTACATCTGCATGCTCTACCTCGGCATTTGCATGCTTTGTATCTGCATCTGAGTGTACTAAGTCATCATCTCGGACATGATGTAGATAAAAGGTGTCTCATGCGGCACTTGAGGTGCATGCGAGAGACTTTCCTCAAATTTGACACTTCGCTCAATGATGAGCTTATCCATAGAGGAAATCAGGAGTTGGTATCCCTTCAAACCATTAGGGTATCCATCAAATATGCACTCAATGCTTTGTGGATCAAGAGCTTTCCTCTTTTCGGAGGGGATCTTGGGCCATGCTTGGGAGCCAAAAACATGGAAGTGGGTGACCTCCAGTTTAGTGCCGCTCCAAGCCTCAAAGGGGGTCTGATCCTTGACAGACCTATGAGGAGATCTGTTCTGGATGTAGTTAGCACAATTAAGTGCTTTAGCCCATAGCTTATGAGGTAGTGACTTAGCATGCAACATGCAGGAAGCCATCCCTTCAAGAGATCGGTTCTTTCTCTCAGCAACTCCATTCTATTCCGGAGTGTATGGAACTGTGTGTTGCAACTGTATGCCGAACTCAAGGCAAAGGTTTTGAAGTGTTGTGTTAACATATTTCCCCCCATTGTCTATATAGAGGGCTTTGATCTTTCTCTCTGACTATGTCTCAACTAATGCTTTGAAATCTTCAATGTGCGCAAAAACTTCAGATTTGGCCCTGAGAAGATACACCCAAGTATAATGTGAGAAATCATCAATAAATGTAAGCACATACCTTGCTTTGTTGATGGAAGGATGAAGGAAAGGCCCCATGAGATCACTATGGATCAAGATCTAGAGGAGAGGATGCTCTCTGAGTCTTGCCAGTGTCAAACTTTTCTCTAGGATGTTTGCCAAGGACACACCCTTCACAAACTCCTTTAGAGAAACTGATATTTGGCAAGCCTTCCACCATCTCATGCTTGCTTAGCTACTTCATATACCTGTAATTTAAGTGACCAAACCTCTTGTGCCAAAGCCTACTACTATCATCAGCATGTGTAAGCAATAAGGAGGATTCAAATTCAATCAATTCAAAAAATGTATACAGTTTGGCTCCATTATTTACCTCACCAGTTGCAATTTTGGGGCTGCTATGTAGGTCATTTATGTTCACTGCATCTGGAGTGAATTCCACTCTCTTTCCGATGCCGGAATGAGTGATATGATAAACTGAAAGCAGGTTTACCGAAAGTTTTGGAACATGAAGCACATCTTCAAAGCTTTTGCGTAAAAGTTCCACTCTACCTTTTCCGATGACCTCAATAGGTGAGTCATCTCCCATGAGGATGGGAGGTCCTTTGCATGCATCCAAAGAGGAATAGACTTCCTTTGCAATAGCCATATGATGTGATGCACCAAAATCTATAATCCATGCATCAGGGGAAGAATTAATTGCAACTAAAGCATGAAAATTGTTACCTTTCCCGTGTGGCAGATCCTTAGTTTTCTTCTCAATGCCCTGAGGGATGTGGTCCCCAAGGTTGTGCTTCTAAAGGATTTCTGCCATTTGGTCAATTTGTTTCTTCATGCAGGAGGATTCTAGATGGAATCCTTGGTGACAGTAGGTGCATTTGTCTCCTTTCTTCCCTTTCTCATTTCTGGAGCCGGAGGAGTCATTGAAGGGCTTGGTGTACCCTTCCTTCTTTGGATGGGAATGCGATTTTCCCTTGTCTTTTTGCTGCTAATTTTTCTGATTTGAATCAAATCTGTGATTTTTATTGTGGTTGCCATCATGCATAGCAATTGCATGTGCTTTTGGAGGTTTGATTTTCCCCATGCCAATGAGTTTATCTTGCTCAAAAGTAAGGGACTCCATGAACTCTTTGAGATAAGGCATAGTGTAGGATTTACCTATTGCAAGCCTTAAAGAATGAAATGTAGACACAAAGACAGAGTATTCTGGTCCGAGCATTGACATAATAGAGAGAACTTGGTGACTCTCCTCCTTGGATTTGTCAATTCCACAACCCTTGAGTTGCAGCAGTAGATCATTATATTTGGTGAAGAAGTCTTGAATTTTGTCATAGTTCCGTGGATCCAATGAGAGCAGCTCCACTTCGAGTAGATGTCATTTCATCTCATCCTATTTCTCGTAGATTTCTTCAACCTTTTTCCAAATCTCATTGGGAGTATTGCAGGCAGATAGATGAAACTGCAACTTTGGGGAGATGCACATGCATATGGCATAAGCTTAATTTTGTTCACCTGCTCCCACATCAGATTTGGCCTTTAGTCTAGATTCTTCAATCTTGCATAGTGACCATAGATCCTAGAATGGATTAGCTTCTTTCTTCCCATAAATACTTGAAGTAAATTTAGCCCACCCCTCTGATAGTGCATTTAATACAATTGTAGTCATTTCACTATTAGACATGACTTCTCCCAGATCTTGTAGTTGATCTCGAATATCAGATATCCTCATAAATTTTGAGGCTATTCCATCTTCCCTAGACATCTTCAGCTTTTATATTTATTGCCTTAATGATATGACTTCTCCAGTAGTGCTTAAGGAATACAACTCTACCATTTTGTCATAGATTTCCTTTGAAGTTGTAATTTTAGATACATATGGGATGAGGGGATCCTTAATGGATTCTATGAGAATCCTTTGAGCCCCAACTTCCCCTTTAATATACTTGGAAAGAGCTTGAGCATCTTCCTCTCCTGGTTTTGTGATAGATCCTTTGACATGATCCATGACCTCATTTTCAATGAAATTTAGATCTTTCCTTTTCTTCCATGCAAGATAATTTGAAGCCCCAACCAATTTGTTACTCTTCTTGCAAAAAGACATTTTGACAGATTCAAAGAAGGTCATATACTTACTTGATGCTCCTTTCTCCTTTTTGCTTCCTTGATGTTGATGATGATATATGTTGATTTCTGGTAGCATCGGATGTGCTCTAAGTCTTTGCAGGGAGGCTTGGGCACATGTATTCCAAAGAACCTAGAAAGTGTTTTGGGAAATTCTACCTAGAGACAGTTTTATTAAAATAATTGATTATTTTTAATGGGACCCTAAGTCTAAACTTAGGAAATTAAAATAATTAATGGGTATTAATCTAACTGAAGGTGTGACTTCTAGAAGAAGACGAGGATCAAGCATAAATGATCTTAGCCATTGATTAGCTTTTAATCTGGGTCGTTGAATGTCAACAAGGAGATTATTTAAGGAAGCTTGAGGGTCATTTGGAAGACACACAGAGAGTTGATCAATCAGATAGAATTGGTGAAGCTAGAGACAACAAGAACATGAAAGGGCATACAAGAACATGATATGATTTCCACATTGTATTCATATAATGTAAGATATAAATTCAGCAAATATAATTTCTGAGATTTTGAAAAGCGAGAAATGCAAACTCATCAATTCAATGAAAAATTGTATATATAGGGTCGTACTAGTGCCTCAATGCTAATGGAAAGAATTTGAAGAGGTCAAATTATGCAAATCACAATATTGTTAGGAACACAATACCATTATTATTTTGCCTATAGAGGCATCCAAGAAATCTGGAAGAGATAAAATTCGAAGTGTATGGCCCTAGTAAAGGTAATTCAAAATTAGTGAATGAAAAAGGGATAGCATAACTCAAAACAAGAAAAACATTGTCACGAACAAGACACAAAATAGAAATTGAACTCCAAACTTACAATTGGTGCAGTATCAAATATAATGCGAGTGAACATATTGTATTCTTGTGCCTGAATAAACTGCGTAACCTGATAAGGAATTGACAAACATGTAATAAGTGTATACACAACCATTGAAAAACTTTTAAAGAGGATTCCATCCAATCATAAAAACCCAAAAAATATAATCAAGCAACATTTGTGAACAACAATAGTGTCATAAAATACCTTTGAGATAGCAATAGCTTCATCAAGACCAGGGGGTGGCGTATCAAGCAACTCTCCTAATTTCAATTCACCTAATTTCAGCACATTGCACAAAACACTCTTGAATAGTCAAACCTTTGCTAATACTAGTAATAAAACTCTTGCTCTCAAACATTTCATAGTACTTAGAGAAAAAGGCATTTTCCTTGCAAGAGAGATGGAAAAAATACCATTCAAGTGGTTGAACCCACACCACACACTATATCATAAAACAAATGTACAACAAATTGTAGGTATCTAAAAGGATATAATTTACTTAAAATTACATAAAAAAGAATTTAACCAGAAATGAAAAAAAGAACAAAGCACAGATATCTACTAATTTCTAGAATTGTTTGAACTTATTCTTTTCAAAATATAACACATGTTTACATGTAATAGTCATTGCATTGAACAACAAAACAAAATAGCATCTAGCAAATCCCTATATTTGTGTGGATATGTAATTATAATGTTGGTAGTTTCACATAGTATCGGTTGCCATGTTTATACTGTGATTGGCTCTAACACAACAACTCTAATCATAATCAGGTAGGAATTTTTGGATGAATGATAGTCATAAATGAAATGAAATGAAATTCTATTGAAGTACAGTGTACATTATGATCGAAATAGATCAGTAAGATGTAATGAATATGATATAACAAAAACAGATCAACAAGATGTAATTAAAATAGATCAATTACACAATGATAACAATAAATTAATAAACTAAGGGGCACAACCCTTCACCTTCATGACTAGTTAATGCATATATAAGTATACCATCACAAGGTTCATTATATTAATCAATCCATTCATTATCACTTATATAATTATTTATCATATATGGACTTCAACTCACTATCTTTCTTATGATGGATATTTTATTGTATATGAAGTATTGTTCATTACATAGGACTTAGAATTACAAGTAATAATAGCAAGATAAATAATCCCTAGAATATATCTTCCTAAATGAAAAAAATAAAACAAAGAGTAACAAATAAAAGTGAAAGTGTTTAATGTTAAACTATAGAGAATCCAAGAGAGAATCGAGAGAATACGAATGAATAAGAGAGATGTATTATTTTAGTGCATATCTGATTACATAAGATGGTGTCATATATACTTAGGAGATTTCGCTATTCTCATTAAAAAATGGTCACCCAATTTATAACTACGTACATAACAAATATATTATTTACAACTTTATTATATTATTAATATGAAATCATCATTACAATATCTAACACCCCCTATTAAAGATGATTCCATTTTCCACAGATCCTAACATTTCTTGCAATTTTTCGAACTTCTCCCTTTTGAGTGCTTTGATGAAGATGTCTGACACTTGATCTTGGAACCTGCAATAAATCAGCTCTATTTCTTTGTTTTCTGATATAGTGATGTTGAATTTCAACACGTTTTGTTTTCGAATGATAAATCGGATCCTTCATCATCTTGATGGCGCTTTGGTTATCACAATGCAAGGTTGTAGGATGCATTTATGGAAGCTTCAAATCACCTAAAATCCTATGTAACCTTACTACTTCACAAGTTGCTCTAATAGTTTCTTTATATTCTGATTTTGTTGTTGAAACTTGAAAGTACCATTGAATATTTTTTTTACTTGCCCAAGAAGTGGGCAGATTTGGAGTTGTAGTTCAAAAGAGCTACAGATGGGCAAGATTCTTAAGGAACCCACCTCTCAGATCAGTTCCTTGCTACGGGAGCCTAGATCAGAAGTAGCAGGATGGACTAGTGTCGAATGGTGCCGAGGAGTGTTGGCAGCAGTGTAGATGGCACAGAGCAGAGGTCAGCAACAGCACAGTAGATTCAGAGCGTCAACGCAAAGACTAGCAGTAGTCAGGTTCCAACATTCACATGGTATCATATTGAACACAGTTAGTTCAGTAATATGGGATGTTTTTCCGTTGTTGATGCAGTAGCAGCAGCAGTTTGCAGTGCAGAGGTAGTTGGCAGTGCTAGTGCCAGTAGCAGCATGGATGAAAAAATTCAAAGGGAGTTGCAGTACGGATGCAGTGTTGACAATGGCAGGGTCAGCTGCAGTACAAATGTAGCATTTGCATAGTGGTTGGTGGACAGCATGTCAGACTTCAGCAGCGCAGAGGGAGATGTTACAGAACAGAGTGATGCTTCAATTGGTTGCATTGCTAGAGCACATTCCTCACTAAGAGGGAGTGTTGATTTCTGGTAGCATCAGATGTGCTCTAAGTCTCAAATTTTGCAGGGAGGCTTGGGCACATGTATTCCAAAAAACCCAGAAAGTATTTTGAGAAATTCCACCTAGAAACAGTGTTATTAAAATAATTAATTATTTTTAATGGGACCCTAAGTCTAAACTTAGGGAATTAAAATAATTAAAGCGTATTAATCTAAACTATGGGTGTAACTTCTAAAAGAAGATGAGAATCAAGCATAAATGATCTTAGCCATTGATTAGCTTCTAATCTAGGTCGTTGAATGTCAACGAGGAGATTATTTAAGGAAGCTTGAGGGTCACTTGGAACACACACAAAGTGAGTTCAGAAGTTCGATCTTCTGAAGCAGAGCAGCTGTTGGGAGAATATCGATAGAGAGCTTTTGTAGTGAGGAGCAGGGATAGATTGGTTGGAGCATCTTATCCTGAGCAAGGATACACAGCAAAGAGGCAGAGAGACACCAAAAGGAGGCAACGCAGTACCTAGGAGGGGTTGACGTTGAGCCAAAAAGGCTCACACAGAGGTAGCGCATTCCTCCCAGCAGAAGTCCGAAAAGTTGGTGGGGTTTGACGTCTGAGCCGAGAGGGTTAACGGCAGAGCTCCGGGAGAGCGAATCGACCCACGCAGAGCTAATGCAAGGCCCACACAGGGGCAGCGTAGAAATAGTCGGGGACACATTGGTTCAGCTATCGGATCAGTCGGGACTTGCCGGGTAGAGTGAGGTAATCTCACAAATTTCTTCTGCTAGTTGTATTTCTCTGTAACTGGATTGTCAAGAAGGCATCCAGAGTTGTATTCAGAAAAAACTGCATAATAATAAAAACCCTCAGAGCTGCTGCACCAGTTTTCCCACATTGGGTTTTTCCGGGGACATTTGTCCAAAAACAACTGTGTTACTTGTGTGTATCTTTCTCTATTGTTTTGTTCTTGTTTCGACATATAATTTAATTGGTGTAGGTTCCAGTGTATGTATTTTGATGTTTGTCGTACGAAATTGCCAATAACTTGTTCATGTAAATCTAACAAGTAGAAGAAATATCATCAGTGTTGTAGTAGGAATTCCCACGTTTAAGGAATTTTCACATGGTCTACTATCCCTGCCCCTCTCTCACTGCAAGAAATCACTTTGAATCTCTCTACGGAAACTGTTGCACTGCTCTCTTTAGAAATTCGATCACTGATCTCTTACTCAATGTGATTTCTAAATGCCCATCAACCCTCCTCTTATAATCCTTCAGGAGAACCAACGTCCCAAATTAGATTCTAATTGTTAATTTTATATATGTTCTATGCTTAGAGCAATTTATTTCAATTTTCTCAGTTAGCTCAATATCTTTCAAGATTAGCAATCACATCAGCAATAAAGTAAACTGCATATAGAACATAAACATAAATCGCAGAAGACAAGCCAAGACAAGAGGACACAAGATGTGGCGCTAGCCAGGGACAAACCCCATGTGGGGAAACCCTTGATCAATTCTTCTTATATGTTCTTCAATAGTTCAGCACAAAGAGAGATAGATAGTACGTTTACAACAGAAGTCAACACTTTGACTTATCTAGATAAGAGCATAAATCATCTCTAGGAAGATGATACATGAGATCAGTTAAAGACATGCTGCTTCAACTGATTCTCCAAGGTGACTCCTTCACCTATCGTTGTGTTGCGTTTCATCGTCATGCTTCACCTCATCGTGCTGCACCATGTTGCACCCATCATCACTATGTTGCATCTCATCATGCTTCATTAATCATGACTGTACCCATCACTGTATTTCATTATGTGTCATTGTTGCACCATGTTTCCATACTGACCTATGCGTTGGCTGCACCTTGCTTGCTTGTTTTCCCTTGCTTGCCTGTTGTCCCTAGCATGCTTGTTGTCCTTAGCATGCTTGTTGTTGCATGCTAGTTTTCCATAGCATGCTAGTTGTACGAATACATGCTTGTTGCACTAAGTATCATGCTGCTATCCCAATATTAATTTGTTGTCCCTTGCATGCTTGTTGTAACATTGCATGCTTGGTGTACTTGCTGCTAAGTACCATACAACTATCCCAATGTTAGTTAGTTGTCCCTTGCATGTTGCTCTCCTTTCGAGACAGATGCTCCAGCGGAAACCCCAGATAAACACTCCGGCAGCTCCTCAACGTCAATCTGCCCTACGAAAATCCCCAATGTCAACCCCTAGGAACTGTGTCAGCCTTTTCTGCCCTCTACGTCAGCTTTCCTGGCAATTTCGATTATTCCCGGCAGTTTCGACTTCTACCCTCTGCGTTAGCTTTCGCAGCAATTCTGATAGTTCCTAGCAGTTCCAGTAGTTCCCGATAGTTCTAACAGTTCCCTGCAATTCCAATTGTTCCCGGCAGTTCCGACTGCTGCCCTCTGCGTCGGCTTTTCTGGCTGTTCCGGTAATTCTCGACAGTTCCGGCTATTCCTAGCAGTTCCGGCTTCTCCCTTTTGCATCAGCTTTCCTGGTTGTTCCGGCATGCTCTGGCTTCTACCCTGCATCAGCTTTCCTGTCAGTTCTGGCTTCTGCCCTCTGCGTCAGCTTTCCTGGTTGTTCCCGCAGTTCCTGGCAATTCCAACTCCTACCCTCTAGATTAGGGCGGCGTTATCCCTTAGGATCTCTCCTCCTACTAAAACACAAAGAAAAGCAGAGAGGAAGAGGTCCCAAGTGTGTTGAAATGACTTGAAGGCCACCTCTATTTATACTAAAATGTTGAGCACAAGCGGGGTTTATTTGGTTGTTGGCCGACCTTGACGAATTGTCCCATAACACAAATAAATTCATATCTCCATGAATACTTATCGGAATCAGATGATCTTTAGATCAATCCTACACCTCTCAATTAAGGGATCTAAGAAAAATATCAGCTCCCATTAATAAGGTGACCGACATGGAGTTTGGCCCTAGTTGCCAATTCATAAACTACTGCATAATAATAAAAACCCTCTAAACTGCTACACCGATTTTCCCACATTGGGTTTTTCCGGGGACATTTGTCCAAAAACAACTGTGTTAATTGTGTGTATCTTTCTCTATTGTTTTGTTCTTGTTTTGGAATATAATTTAATTGGTGTAGGTTGCAGTGTATGTATTGTGATGTTTGCCGTAGGAAATTGCATATAACTTGTTCACGTAAATCTAACAAGTAGAAGAAATATCATCAGCATTGTAATAGGAATTCCCGGGTTTAAGGAATTTTCACATGGTCTACTATCTTTGCCCCTCTTTCACTACAAAAAATCGCTTTGAATCTCTCTATGGCAATTGTTGCGCTACTCTCTTCAAAAATTCGATCACTTATCTCTTACTCGATGTGATTTCCAAATGCCCATCAAGCCTCCTCTTATAATCCTTCAGTTGAGAACCAACGTCCCAAATTAGATTCTAATTGTTAATTTTAGGTATGTTCTATGCTTAGAGCAATTTATTTCAATTTTCATAGTTAGCTCAATATCTTTTCCAGATTATCAATCACATCAGCATTAAACTAACTGCAGATAGAACATAAACATCAATCGTAGAAGACAAGCCAAGACAAGAGGACACAAGATGTGGTGCTAGCCAAGGACAAACCCCAATGTGGGGAAACCCTTGATCAATTCTTCTTATATGTTCTTCAATAGTTTAGCAAAGAGAGAGAGAGATAGTACGTTACAACAAAAGTCAACAATTTGACTTATCTAGATAAGAGAATAGATCATCTCTAAGAAGATGATACATGAGATCAGTTGAAGACATGTTGCTTCAACTGATTCTCCAAGGTGACTCCTTCACCTATCGTTGTGCTACATTTCGTCGTCATGCTTCACCTCACCATGCTGCACCCATAATCACTATGCTGCATCTCATCATTCTTCATTAATCATGACTATACCCATCACTGTACTGCATTATCTGCCATTGCTGCACCATGTTGCCATACTGACCTATGTGTTGGCTGCACCTTGCTTGCTTGTTGTCCCTAGCATGCTTGTTGCCCTTAGCATGCTTGATGTTGCATGCTAGTTGTACCAATACATGCTTGTTGCACTAAGTATCATGTTGTTGTCCCAATATTAGTTTGTTGTCCCTTGCATGCTTGCTGTAACATTGCATGCTTGGTGTACTTGCTGCTAAGTACCATACAGTTGTTCCAATGTTAGTTAGTTCTCCCTTGCATGCTGCTCTCCTTCGAAGATAGATGCTCTGGCTGAAACTATGGATAAACACTCTGGCAGCTCCTCAACTCCAATCTGCCACATGAAAAACCCCAGCATTAGCCTCTAGGGAATGCGTCAGCCTTCTCTACCCTCTACGTCAGCTTTCCTAGCAGTTTTGGCAGTTTCGGCTTCTGCCCTCAACATCAGCTTTCCCGATAGTTCCGGCAATTCCTAGCAGTTCCAGCAATTCCAGGCAGTTCCGGTTGTTCCTGGCAGTTCCGGCTTCTACCCTCTGCGTCAGCTTTCCTGACTGTTCCGAAAGTGCTCGACAATTCCGATTGTTCCGGCAGTTCTGACTTCTCCCCTTTGCGTCAGCTTTCTTGGCTGTTCCGGCTGTTCCCTGCAATTCCAACTTCTGCCCTTTGCGTCAAACTCCCTACAGTTACGGCTTCTACCCTCTACGTCAACTTTCCCAGCAATTTCGACTTTTGCCCTCTGCGTCAACTTTCCCGGCAGTTTCGGCTTCTGCCCTCTATGTCAGCTTTCTCGGCAGTTCAGGCTGTTCCTGGCAGTTCCGGCTTCTGCCCTCTGCGTCAGCTTTCCCGGCTATTCTAGCAATTCCCGGCAGTTTCAGCTTCTGCCCTCTCAATTAGGGCAGCATTATCCCTTAGGATCTCTCCTCCTACTAAAACCCAAAGACAAGTAGAGAGGAAGAGATCCCAAGTGTGTTTAAATAACTTGAAGGCCACCTCTATTTATACTAAAACATTGAGCACAAGTGGAGTTTATTTGGTTGATGGCCAACCTTGACGAATTGTCCCATAACATAAATAAATTCATATCTCCATGAATATTTATTGGAATCAGATGATATTTAGATCAATCCTACACCTCTCGATGAGAGGGATCTAAGAAAAATATCAGCTTCCATTAATAAGATAACCCACATGGAGTTTGGCCCTAGTTTCCAATTCAGAAACTATTGTCTAATAATAAAAACCCTCAAAGTTGTTGCACTGGTTTTCCCACATTGGGTTTTTCCAGGGACATTTGTCCAAAAACAACTGTGTTACTTGTGTGTATCTTTCTCTATTGTTTTGTTCTTGTTTTGGCATATAATTTAATTGGTGCAGGTTGCAGTGTATGTATTGTGATGTTTGCCGTAGGAAATTGCAAATAACTTGTTCATGTAAATCTAACAAGTAGAAGAAATATCATTAGTGTTGTAGTAGGAATTCCTGGGTTTAAGGAATTTTCACATGGTCTACTATCCCTGCCCCTCTCTCACTACAAGAAATCACTTTGAATCTCTCTCTGGCAACTGTTGCGCTGCTCTCTTCAGAAATTCGATCACTGATCTCTTAGTCGATGTGATTTCCAAATGCCCATCAAGCCTCCTCTTATAATCCTTCAGTTGAGAACCAACGTCCCAAATTAGATTCTAATTGTTAATTTTAGGTATGTTCTATGCTTACAGCAATTTATTTCAATTTTCGCAGTTAGCTCAATATCTTTTCAAGATTAGCAATCACATCAGCATTAAAGTAAATTGTAGATAGAACATAAACATAAATCGCAGAAGACAAGCCAAAACAAGAGGACACAAGATGTGGCACTAGCAGGGACAAACGCCAATGTGGGGAAACCCTTGATCAATTCTTCTTATATATTCTTCAATAGTTCAGCAAAGAGAGAGAGAGAGAGAGAGAGAGATAGTACATTTACAATAGAAGTCAACACTTTGACTTATCTAGATAAGAGCATAGATCATCTCTAAGAAGATGATACACAAGATCAGTTGAAGACATGTTGCTTCAACTAATTCTCCAAGGTGACCCCTTCACCTATTGTTGTGCTGAATTTCGTCATCATGCTTCACCTCACCGTGTTGCACCATGCTACACCCATCATCACTATGATGCATCTCATCATGCTTCATTGCCCACACTCCAGAAACAGTTGCGCGATTCTGATCACACTCAACAACAACATCATATTAATTTCGCTCTGTCATGAATTAAATGTAAAATTGCATGCTGAGTTATATATGAATGTAAAAGTCATTTTGAGTAAAAAAGAGCGCAAGTCTCTGTGGAGAAAATGGTGGAGAAAATTTTGGTGGGCGCGTGAAAACAATAGTTATTGTGTTTTACTATGTGTTATTCCGCATAAGTTTAAATCACTGTAAAACTTTTATTTTACTTAGTGAATGAGCTGCAGTTTCATGTAAATGTATTTTCATGTTTAAAAAATGAATACTAAGTTTTAGCGTGTTGCTCCAAACCTATCTTGTTATTTTTGCTGTGAGTATTCATTAAGTCTCTAGAATAGTTCGGCAGTGCGCGAAATCAGCTTCGCGGTGCGCAAAATCAGCTTCGCGGTGCGCAAAATCAGCTCCGCAGTGCGCAAACCTAGCTTCGCGAAAGTCAAAATACCTCTGCCCCTCCACGAAAATTAAATTTCCCAAATATTTTCTAACATGGTATCAGAGCAGGTTAAATATTGTTAGTGTAAAAACAAGTGTTTTTACTAACAGTGAAAATTGTTTTGAGCGCAGATTGTGTTTAACATATTTACCAGCAGGTAGAAAGTTTTTTTTACGCTCAGAAATGGCAACATCAAGCACAAGTTTGACTAATCCTCAAATACCTCAGTTTAATGGCAAAAATTATGATTATTGGGCTATTACAATGAAGGCCATGTTTTCTTCTCAAGACATTTTGGATTTGGTGGAGAATGGTTTTCAAGAACCAGCAGATGCAGCAACATACAATGCCTTATCTCAACAAGAAAGAGATGTGTTAAGGGACAACAAGAAGAAGGATTCAAAAGCCCTATTTTATATTTTCCAAGAAATTCATGAAAGTATTTTCCCAAGGGTTGCAGCATCAACAAAGTCCAATCAAGCATGGTACACCCTCCAGACAGCCTACCAAGGCATGGCAAAAGTCAAGACAGCAAAGCTACAAATGTTGAGGAGATATTTTCAAACACTTTGTATGAAAGAGTCTAATAATATAGACTTGTTTTTTACACATGTAAGTGGGTTGGTTACTCAAATCAAGTCTCATGGTGAGACACTTGAGGAAAGAAGAATAGTTGAGAAAGTTTTGAGAAGTTTGCCAGCAAGGTTTGAGGCCATTGTTGTGGCCATAGAAGAGTCAAATGATCTCTCCCAGTTCTCAGTGGATGAGCTTAATGCATCACTGATTTCTCATGAACATAGACTGAATAGAGCAGCAAGATCCTCATTGAAGCATGCCTTCAAGACACAAGTATCATTTGGTTAAGGTCGAGGCAGAGGAAGATCATATGCTAGAGGAAGAGGAAGAATCCCATACAGAGGTGGAAGAAGCAGCCCTTCAAGCTCAAGTGGAAGAGGCAGCAATCAAAATCCAAATCAAGGCCCAAGCCAAAATCAAGCACAAGGTCAGAGGTATGATAAATCTCAAGTTCAATGTCATTACTGTAAGAAGTATGGTCATTATGCAAATGAATGTAGAAAGAAGCAATAAGAAATTAGTAGCAAACCAAGTGTAAATTTCACAAGAGAAAATCAGAACCATGATAGCATGTTTTTAGTTTTTAATGTAGCACAAGAAAAACAGAGTGATATATGGTATCTAGATTCAGTGTGTAGCAACCACATGTCAGGAAACATAGAAATGTTTTCTGATCTAGATGAAAGTGTGAATTCTGAAGTGACATTAGGTACTGATAGCAAAGTCTCTGTCATGGGAAAAGGAAGAGTTAATATCCTAACAAAGAAGGGGGAGAAGAAATACATCTCTGATGTTTACTTTGTTCCCGAACTGAAACATAATCTCATGAGCGTTGGACAGCTCATGCAAAAAGGCTACAATGTCTTCTTCAAAAATGATGTGTGCGCAATTTTGGATAGGCCTTCAAGCAGACAGTTGATTGCAAAGGTTCAGATGACAGACAATAGAATGTTTCCCCTAAAAATAATATCAGATTTGTAGAAAGAAGGTGCACAAGCAAAACTATCTATGAACTCACAAGAAGATGGAAGAAAAGAGGCAGTCACACAAGTAAACCTTCAAGCAGAGATTAAAGATGAAAATTGGTTATGGCACTTGAGATTTGGACATCTCAACTTTGGAGGTTTGATTTGTTGCATAGGAAAGACATGGTAAAGGGTTTACCACTCATAGAAAATCCAGACAGCATATGTGAAGGATGTATCTTGGGCAAGCAACATAGAGAGACATTTCCAGCGGGAAAGTCAATGAGGGCAAAGTCACCTTTGGAGATTGTCCACTCAGACTTATGTGTACCAATGCAGACACCATCAATTGGTGGCAGTCACTATGTATTGACCTTCATAGATGACTACACAAGGAAAACATGGGTCTTTCTCCTAAAATAGAAAAGTGAAGGGTTTGAGCGCTTTCGCCAATACAAGGCTCTTGTTGAAAAGAAAACTGGACACTATATCAAAGTCCTTAGGACTGACAGAGGTGGTGAATACATCTCAAATGATTTCCTTCGTTTCTGTAGGGAGCATGGAATTCACAAGCAATTTACAACAAGATATACACCACAGCAAAATGGTGTGGCAGAAAGGAAGAATAGGACCATTATGGAGATGGCAAGGAGTATGTTGAAGGCAAAGAATTTGCCAAATGACTATTGGGTTGAAGTTGTCGCTTGTGCAGCATATATCTTGAATAGATGTCCAACCAAAAGCGTCTAGAACATCGTTCCAGAAGAGGCATGGAGTGGAAGAAAAAAAAATGTCACTCACATGAAAGTTTTTGGATTTTTGGCTTATGCACATGTCTCGGATGAGTTGAGAAAGAAGTTGGACAGCAAGGGGGAGAAATGCATATTTGTTGGATACAGTGATGAATCCAAGGCATACAAACTCTACAATCCATTAACCAAGAAGGTCATAATCAGCAGAGATGTGCAATTCATAGAAGAGGAAGCATGGGATGGAAGTTTAGAAAAGACAATCAATGTCAAAGCATGCATACCACATGAGGACAGAGAGGAATTAACAGCAGCAAGTAATTCCTCAACAGTGACTCCCTCTACTCCTATTCAAGCACAGCAAAGCAGGCAGCAAGCAACGCCATCAACAAATAATAAGACAGTTTTGCGCAGCCAAGCAAGTGCTTCTCCAAGCACACCACGAAGCGCGACACCAAGTGACATATCAAGCCCATCTTCAACAAGCACAAGAAGGCCAAAATTCAGAAATTTAAATGAAATTTATGAGCAAGATGAAGTTGATAGTAGTGCAGGTTTGAATTCCTTATTTGCATTATTTTGTCATGTAGATGACCCAATTCACTTTGAAGATGCAGTCAAAGAAGAAAAATGGGTTGCGCAATGGAGGAAGAAATAGAAGCAATAGAAAGGAATGACACCTGGGAGTTAGTGAGCCTTCCAAAAGGAAAACATGTCATTGGAGTGAAGTGGGTTTGTAAGACCAAAAGCAACATTGAGGGAAAGATTGAAAGGCACAAAGCAAGGCTAGTTGTCAAAGGATACAAGCAGTAGCATGGAAGAGATTACACAGAGACATTCGCGCCAGTTGCGCGAATGGAGATAATGCGCACAGTTGTGGCGATTGTCGCGCAGCATAAATGGACAGTGTATCAGATGGACGTAAAGTCAGCGTTCTTGAATGGAGTGTTGAAAGAGGAAGTGTATGTCACGCAACCGCCTGGTTATGAGATTGAAGGCCAAGAAGACAAAGTGTATTGGTTGAGGAAAGCTCTTTATGGATTGAAGCAAGCACCGCGCGCATGGTACAACAGGATAGATGCTTACTTGTTGGACAATGGTTTCGACAAATGTGACGGTGAGCCTACTCTCTACATCAAAGAGAGCAAAGGTAAGATTCTCATTGTCGTCTTATATGTAGATGATTTGATTTTTACAGGCAGTGATGATTTCCTCATCGCTAATTTCAAACAAGTCATGAAGAGTGAATTTGAAATGACTGACTTGGGATTGTTAAGATATTTTTTGGGCATAGAAGTGAAGCAAACAAAAAATGGCATTTTTATCTCTCAAGCAAAGTATGTGGCAGAAATTTTGGAGAGGTTTAAAATGCAGAACAACAAGTCCGCACCAACTCCAACTGTCATAGGGTTGAAGTTGAGCAAAGAAGATTGCAGCAGCAATGTCAATCCGACATTATACAAAAGCATGATAGGCAGCCTAATGTATTTGACCGCCACTAGGCCAGATATAATGTATGCAGTAAGTTTGGTGTCAAGGTTCATGGAGACACCCAAGGAGACACATTGGCAAGCAGCGAAAAGGATTCTAAGGTATGTCAATGGGACAAAACAGTATGGCATTTTGTACACAACAACAAGTGATTTCAGGCTAGTTGGTTACATTGACAGTGATTGGGCAGGCAATGTCGATGACAGAAAGAGCACGTCAGGATATGTTTTTCATTTGGGTTCCAGAGCCATTTCATGGGCCTCCAAGAAGCAGCCAATAGTGTCACTGTCAACAGCAGAAGCTAAATATGTCGCAGCAACAGCAGCAGCGTGTCAGGCAGTTTGGATGAGAAGGATGTTGAGGGATCTTCATCATGACCAAGAGGGCGCGACAACACCTCAGCAATTGCATTGTCAAAGAATTATGTCTTCCACAAGAGGACCAAGCATATTGATGCTAAATATCATTTTATTAGAGAGTTGATTAATAATGATGAAATTGTGTTGCAGTATTGCAGGTCACAAGAGCAATCTGCTGATATTTTCACAAAACCATTGGCAGGTGAAAGTTTTGTTTATCTTAGAAACTGTTTGGGAATTGTCATTGGCGGCAGTTGTCATTAAGGGGGAGTGTTGGAAATAATAATCTCGACCACTGCAATAAACAACCTGACAACAGCCATACCTGTCAGAGGTATTTTTGTAGGTTGCGTCTCTACTTGAAGATAGAAGGACCAAAGCCAGATGCGAACCGTTCGGAAACTCAGCAAAGGCATTTAAAGAAGTTATGTACTTTGGTAAACAGATATGGGCAAGCATTCATTCAGCAACCTTTGCCCACACTCCAGAAACACCTGCGCGATTCTAATCACACTCAACAACAACATCATATTAATTTTGTTCTGTCATGAATTAAATGTAAAATTGTATGTTGAGTTATATATGAATGTAAAAGTCATTTTGTAATAGGTTAGAGAGTCAGAGAGTAAAAAAGAGTGCAAGTCTCTATGGAGAAAATGGTGGAGCAAATTTTGGTGGGCAGATGAAAACAACAGTTACTCTGTTTTATTGTGTGTTATTCCGGGTAAGTTTGAATCACTGTAAAACTTTTATTTTACTTACTGAATGAGTTGCACTCTCATGTAAAGGTATTTTCATGTTTAAGAAATGAATACTAATTTTAGTGTGTTGCTCCAAACCTATCTTATTTTTGTTGTGAGTATTCATTAAGTCTCTGAAATAGTTAGGCAGTGCGTAAATACCTCTACCCCTCCCCGAAAATTAAATTTCCCAAATATTTTCAAACAAAAACTCTTCGCACTCCCAAATATGTTTAAGTGTGAAAAATGGTGTTGAAGTAAAAAACATAAACCTCTTCACTCTCACCTCCGCACTTCAACGACCCAAATCAATGCCCTTGCCCTTGTTTCAAATGACAACATATTGCTTTCAAATATATCTGAATGGAAGGATGGTGTGCGGAACAAGGTACATAACCTCCGCACTTCCACACAATGATTTTATATATTAAGAAATAAATTCCAGCAAGTGGGAAAGTTTATACCTCCAAGCATCCATAAAAAGTAATAGACTTGTAAGTACAAACGCTGCAATCCTTTTGTGTCCTTTGATATATTGGAAAACATAGCAATCAACCAAGAAGTACACAATTTTTGTTTTTAGTGTCTTTTGGTATATTTTGAAAATATAGCTATCATATTTTGTATATTTATTAGAGTTTTTTTTCAAAGGTGGGAAAATTTATCATAATTTAGTTGTCTTTTATGTCTTTTGATATATCTTAAAAATATAGCAATCAATCAAGAAGTACCAAGTACCAATAGTCAGGACAATCATCTCTGGCTGTTAACCACTAATGCAGGATGACTATCACCCTTAATCAAGGAAAACCACACCCCTAAAATTATCAGTTAATGATCCGTAAAGAGACAGCTTTCACTCCTGCAAAATACCTCTCTAAGTCTTAAGCCCTTAACCTATTTCCTTACATCCTTAAAACCCATACTCTAACCTCAAACTGTCATTGTTATTCCCATTAAACTCTATAAAAAATATCATTATAATTTCCTCCGCCTAAAACAAAAACAAAAAAAATCAACGCAAAAGGCTCCGGTTATAATTTCTTTTAAATGTTGCAAGAGAAGGTAAGAAGCGCATCTCCATGGAATGCGGCGGCCCCAATATTTTTCTGTAATTTTGAAAGGTGAAATTCACGGCTATCCCCACATAACGAGTTAAATTTTAATAAATTAGTGAACTAAAATCTCATTACAAAACTCAGAATGGGAATTTGACTTCAGTTCTAATGTTCAATATTTTTGCGGAAATTTTCACAATGGAAGATAAAATCGATCCAGTGGCAATTGTTTTTTTTCTTCGGGCGCCCAGTTGGTCGTCGTTCTCAGCGCCTTAAGGAGCTATTAAGGAAAATCGACAGTAAAATAGCTAATTAGGGAGTATGCCTGACCACCACCAGCTGCTGAAGTCTGAAGTATCAAGTCGAGCTAAGTGAGAGCGACCACTGCTGCAACAATTCGAACTCTGTATTACATTATAATGGTTTTGTAATCGCATTAATATTGCGTTGAGTGCGGCCACATAGGTATCGCCTATTACTATTGCATTGATACCATAGAATTTGGTAAATGGTTGCGTCTATATGGTTACAGTTTGAAAATGTGTTCTTAAAGCAAAGAATGAAAGGTTATAATGTTGCATAAGATAATATCTAATAATCTTGCAAGTGCGTCTGTGGGGTGAATGAATGAATGAATAACGCTTGCTTCAAACAAACGTATGAGAATGGTTAGTTCGCTATCGCTCATATATAAGGCGTTCCTTGTAGCGGTGTTTCCGAAGCTCCCCTCCCCCTACCTACCTCTCCCGGGAACCTGCCCTTCTAGCTAGCGACGAGACCGAGCGCAACAAAGCACGCTCTATCTACTGATGATGAGATTTTGAAGCCCTGAAATATATGACTAATGGAATGACAATGTTGGGAGAGCAGAGAGATAGCTTCAGGGTTGGGCTGCGTATGGATGAGAACACAATTGAAGCTGCCCACATTAACAATATCAATTCACGAGTCAATAGTGCAGTTTCTACGCATCTGCATAAAGAAATCAATACATAATTCATCTCGAAAATCAAATATTCAAAAATATTTATTGTTTGAAGCACGACTACCTCTTGTTATCAGTAAATGAAATCGAAGGTAGCAACTACAACAAAACGATCATAGGCAACAAATGTGAACAAATCCGTAGCAGAACGGTACATACCAAAACGCAATGATCCATCGGTCGGTCAGGATGAGAAACGGTCACCAAGCTCCAAGAGTGGGGCTCCTCAGCACTCCTTCCTCCCCACGGTGAAAGCTCAGTATAACTAATATGCAAAGTTCAATGAGACATAATAATATTAATTGGAAAATTGTTTTGTCTTTGTAAAGGACTTTTAATTGGATCATTTTTTAATCATTGGGCAGTAGCATAACATGTCACCGAATGGCCATTAATACTATTAAAGTAGTATTAGTTTTTTTTTTTTTAATAAACTATTTTTTTATTTTTTTAAAATAAAAAACACCTTCTACTAAGGAAATCATTGCTCTATTAGCTAATTAAAAATTAAAAATAAGATTTCCAAAGATATATATGTATATATATTAGAATTTACTTTAAAAAAAAAGAAATATTATAAAATTTCCAAAAATATATATATGTATATATATTAGAATTTACTTTTAAAAAAATTGAAATATTTAACATTTAATTGGAAATAAGATTTCAAAAAAAATATTCAACATTTTCTTAAAACTTTGATTAAAATCACAAAAACTCAACCTAATAATAGAGTCAACGCATTTTGACGGCCAATATTCTAAGGACTAATAAAATGGAAAACACAGAAAATAAATAAATAAATTGATTTCACTCTACATAAAACATAGACATAAAACATAGACTTGCTAATAATGACATTTAAAATTTTGGCACAGAGAAATTATGGATAATAAAATAGAAAATTGTGAATTAAAAAAGAGTGTAGGATATACTCATTATTGATTTTTTTTCTGATTTCTTCCATTTTGCATTAGGGAGAAACATAATTACGCGTAAGGCGTTCCTATGTGAACAACTCGCCTAGGTTGTCACTCTGCACCAGGTGCATCGTTGGATGGATTGTTAGATGATTGAAACATTTTCGGTTGTTCCATACCACCATCTAAAAACCAGCCTTCAACCGCCTGATCGTTCCTTTATTTCAACTGCCTTCCTTCCACCACACCGAAACGCTCGAGTGTGGAAGAAAGAAAGAGGTTTTCCGGTTCTATGGTTTTCAGTTAAGAGTTTTGTGGTTTTGTTTTTCCATCAATGGAGGCGGGGGCACTGTTGAGAATCGGGTTGCCAGGTCTGGTAGTGATGGACTAGAACCTAGCCCTCAACGTCCCAGAGAAGGGCTTCCCGATCTCTGTCTACAATTAAACAGCGAGTCGTATGGATGAAACCCTGGAGCGACGGGCAAAGTAGCTCACTAAGAAGGGTTTGATGTATTTGGAGTGGGGTCTCTAGCAGTGAGGAGGGGTCTTACCAACGACATTCGACAACATAATATGTTCTCTATTGTTTAAATGTATTCTTGTCTACTTCATTGAATTGAATATATTAAATATTAGACAATGTTGAAGTGTTGCAGCATTTAAGTGTAAAATATAGCCATTAACAGCCCAAGATTATCAATACCAAATATTTCACATTCAGAACTTAATATGTTGTTTAAGATGACATACCTTGACTAACAGCGGAAGATGTAATGGCTGCCATCTTCTGTCTTCTGTCTTCTGTCTTCTTCTCAGAATTCGGTTTCTCTCCTCTTGCCCTCATTTCCTTTATGTGCTTCTTGATGGAGAAGAATGCAACTCTTGTGTGGGAGAGAGAGGACCCAATTCTTTATATATTATTTAACTCTAATCTGGTACGTCCATCATATACCAATTCAACGCTTAAGATTAATGCTTTAATGCTTTAATGCTTTTAACGCTTTTAACGCTTTTAATGCTTTAATGCTTTAATCGGGTCACATTAAGATTTAGAAACTGCAGATTTCTAACATTCTCCCACTTGACCCGACTATTCATAATATTAAGTGTTGAACATCATACTATGATAAATTGCTGAGAGTTATGGCGGTTGTGCACTATTAATTCAATGCATTCCCTTCCATATACTACAATACCAGCAATCCATCAATTCATACTCATAATTTATATAAAACAGCATAATGGTCCACATAATGTCTTATATCATAATGATTAAACATAATATCTTTATAAGACTCTTTCTTGTTTAAAATTAAAAAACAAGAGACACATAATTGTATATCAGAAACACATAAAAGAGCTCAGAATGTCACACATCAATTATTATTAATACAACCAAGACCCATTCTTTGAACATGTTCCTTAAATTGTCTTGGTTGTAACCCTTTCGTCAAAGGGTCTGCAATCATAAGTTTTGTGCTGATGTGCATGATTGACACTCTTTGTTTCTGAACCTCATCTTTCACAACAAGATACTTCAGATCTATGTGTTTGGCACCTTTAGAGTACTTGTCGTTCTTTGAGAAAAATATTGCTGCAGAGTTATCACAATAAATTTTCAGCGGCTTGCTAATGGTGTCGACAACCGCAAGTCCTGAAATAAAGTTCCGCAACCATAATGCATGAATTGTGGCTTCAAAACATGCCACAAATTCTGCCTCCATAGTGGATGAAGCAACGATAGTCTGTTTCGCACTTTTCCATGATATGGCACCTTGAGCAAACATAAACAGGTAACCAAAAGTCGATTTTCTAGTATCGATGCATCCAGCAAAATCTGAATCGCTATATCCAATCACCTCTGATTCATTGGATCTTCTATACATGAGCATGTAATCTTTCGTGCCTTGTAAGTACCTCAAAACTTTCTTTGCAGCTTGCCAATGTTCCCTTCCTGGATTACTTTGATACCTCCCTAACATACCGACCGCAAAGCTGATATCCGGTCTAGTACAGGTTTGAGCATACATCAGGCTACCAACAACAGATGCATATGGAATTGATTCCATTTCCTTTCGTTCAACATCATTCTTAGGACATTGCATGAGACTGAATTTATCACCTTTCTGTACAGGAACTGTCCCAGGTGAACACTTACTCATTCCAAATCTCTCTAGAATCCTTTCGACATATCCTTTCTGAGACAATCCCAATATTCCTTGTGATCGATCACGGAATATCTCTATTCCAATCACATAGGATGCCTCTCCCATATCTTTCATTTCAAAGTTCGTTGAGAGAAATTCCTTAGTCTCATGCAATATTCTTAAATTATTTGCAGCAAGCAAGATGTCATCAACATAAAGGACCAGAAAAATAAACTTGCTCCCACTGATCTTTTGGTATATACAGTGATCAACCGTATTTTCCTTAAAACCAAAAGATGTAATAATGGTATTGAACTTAATATACCATTGTCGGGATGCTTGTTTAAGCCCATATATTGACTTCTTAAGTTTACACACCAATTGTTCTTTACCTTCTACAGAAAAACCCTCAGGTTGATCCATATAAACATCCTCATCAAGATCTCCATTCAGAAAGGCTGTTTTCACATCCATTTGATGTAACTCCAAATCATAATGAGCTACTAACGCCATTATTATTCTTAGTGAGTCCTTTTTCGAAACAGGAGAAAATGTCTCCTTGTAATCAACACCATCTTTCTGAGTGTAACCCTTAGCAACAAGTCTAGCTTTATACCGTTCGATATTACCACTAGAGTCGTGTTTGGTTTTAAAAACCCATTTGCATCCGACTCTTTTACAGCCATGTGGTAACTCAACGAGATCCCAAACTTCATTATGTTGCATGGATTTCATTTCTTCTTTCATGGCATTAATCCATTCCTTTGACTCTTTACTTTCTACAGCATGTGAAAACGAAACTGGATCCTTATTGATTCCAATATCATAATCTGATTCTTGCATATAAACCACATAATCATCAGAAATAGCTGACCTACGATTTCTTTGAGGTCTTCTTAATGCTACTTGTTGTGGTTCATGCATATCAGTATTATGTAAGTCATTTCCTTCAGGAAGTACTTCTTCATTTATATGTTGTTCATTATCATCATGCTGTTCTACAACAACTGGAACAACATTTGGAGTAATAGTAGATGGAGGAACTATTCTAGGCAATGTAACATTTACCCTTGTTTCCTTTATTTCTACTATTTCTCTTCTAGTACTCCCACTGACTTCACCATTCTCAATGAATCTTGCATTACCAGTTTCTATAATTCTTGGACTATGATTAGGACAGTAAAACACGTACCCTTTAGATTTCTCAGGGTATCCTAAAAAATACCCACTGATCGTTCGAGAATCTAATTTCTTTTCATGTGGATTATAAATTCTCGCTTCCGTTGGACAACCCCAAACATGCAGGTGTCTTAAGCTAGGTTTCCTGTTAGTCCATAACTCAAAAGGAGTCTTTTGAACAGCTTTACTAGGAACCCTATTCAACAAATAATTAGCGGTTTTGAGAGCATATGACCACAAATTCTTAGGTAGTGTAGAATCTGACATCATACTCCTAATTATATCCATTAACGTCCTATTGCGCCTTTCTGCTACACCATTTTGCTGTGGTGTACCTGGCATTGTGTATTGCGCACATATGCCATGACTTTCGAGGAATTTTGCAAATGGACCTGGACACTGACCTGACTCATTATATTTACCATAATATTCACCACCTCTATCAGACCTTATGATTTTCACCTTTTTATCTAATTGCCTCTCAACTTCCTTTACAAACATCTCAAGGACATTCACAGATTGAGATTTTTCATGAAGCAAATAGACATAACCATAACGGGAAAAATCGTCAATAAAAGTGATGAAATACTTTTCTCCATTAAAGGCTGGAGTGTCCATAGGTCCGCAAATATCAGTGTGTATTATTTCAAGAAGCTGGCTGCTTCTGGTGGCTCCTTTCTTATTATGTTTGGTTTGTTTACCTTTAATACAATCCACACATAATTCTAGATCACTAAAGTCCAAATTTGACAAAATCTCATTACTTATTAATCTCATCATTCTTTCTTTGGATATATGACCTAGTCGTTTATGCCACAAGAAAGCAGAATTTTCATTCAACCTGCTACGTTTACATCCAACATTATTTACTACATTCAACAAGGAATTCGCATAAGTGTCATTCAGTTTCAATTTATATAAACCATCAATTAGAATACCAGAACCAACATTATCAGTATTCTTATATAAATCAAAACAACCAGATCCAATCACACATCTAAAACCAGAAATATCCAATTTACTTGCGGAAATAAGGTTTCTAGATAATGAAGGTACATAAAGGGTACTGTATAAGTCTAATACATATCCACTTTCTAGAATTAGACGATAAGTCCCAATGCCTTCAATTGAATATTTCATTCCGTTTCCCATAAAGAGAAAACAATCTTCATTTGGATTTATGGTTCGGATCGTAAGAAATCCCTGCATATTGTTGGAAACATGAGTTGTAGCACCAGTATCAAGCCACCAAGTATTAATAGGAACTTCAACTAAATTTGATTCAAAACATACGAAAGATAGATAACCTGCAAATCAAAATGAAATAACTATAAGCTCATAACTAACGCGATTCAGATGTAGACATAATAGTATAATATAGCACTCCTTTGGGTAGATACTATCTTATACTTAACATAATTAAATACCAAAACATAAGTAGGTAATAAATATATTCAATTAAATAGAACTGACATCTTTGGATGATCAATATTTATTTAATCAAAATATCTATCAAACCTCATCATGTCAACTAGTTATAGAACAAGACTTTCCTTTGGGTAAGTTCTCAGGTTCTATCATTAGTGACGCCAGTTCTTAATTGGTATTATTATAACTGGCAATTTCTATCAATAATCATTATGTCACTTATGCACTAAATGATTATTCTGATTTTGACCACTTTGGTGATTAACAAAATCATAAATCTCATGTGCATAAATAATTTGTAACACATACCTTATGCAAAACAATCAGTCATAGAGCAATTACTTTTATGCCCAAATTTCAAACAATTATTTTGTACCAGTAAACTTTAATCGTGCAAAGCCAAAACAGTAAATGATGCACGAAAAGACCCTTCTAAACTTCAATCCAAATTATATTGAATATAAGTAATTAGGGTCCATATTTCCAACCAGCAAATGTGACCCTTGGAAACTAATACCCAAATTACAGGTCTTCCAAACAAAGTTCGGCCATAAAGAGGATTCTCCGCGAGCATATTGTAAGGGAAAATGTAATGTATTGTGCCCGTATCAGAGGTGGAGTCCCCAAAGTTAAAAACGGCTGGATATTCACAGCTACTATAACACATTGCAGGCAGCAATGTCATAATCATAACTATACAAGCGCCACAGCGTTTAAACAAAAGAGAATTCATGATGACTCTGTATCCGACGGTCGGATCACGAATCTTGATTAACAGAAATCCAGGGTGCAGTTAATGAGGGCAATGAAATAGTTGTTTTACAACTGGAACTCAAAAGCAACAGTGCCTCACCCCTCCGGAAACTCAAATCCCAATCTCAAAACTATGGAAAGCAATCATAATATCACGCTGGTGATCTTACTGTGCACAACTCACAAAAGCTAGATGTGGATCATGCGTGGTAAGGAAAATTTATGCCCGTCCACTGCATGCATGGCGTGATGTTGAGATCCCACGATAGGAGTCAACCTCTTATCCAATTGAGGAGATATTCAGGAGTCAGATTGGGGTTTATCAAGGGACTGCATCCGAATATACGACAAATGTTTTGAGTATATGTTCAGCCAAAAGATTTAAACGTACCCCATACCGGCTGAAATTTAAGGCGAATAGACGACACGAGAAGGGGAGGGCGGATTCCAATTAATTCCCGTTGGCTTAAGACTTCGATTAATGGAGGACAAAACCAGACGTTATGCAGAATTTGCTTGCGGTGGATTTGTTTCGTGATCATTTCATGAAACCCCCACAATTTCCCGAAGGCTCAATCACATGAGTAAAGCACAGAACAGATCAATTGCAATTATAGGAAATATTCAGTTATTGATTGTGGCTCTGATACCAAATGTAAAATATAGCCATTAACAGCCCAAGATTATCAATACCAAATATTTCACATTCAGAACTTAATATGTTGTTTAAGATGACATACCTTGACTAACAGCGGAAGATGTAATGGCTGCCATCTTCTGTCTTCTGTCTTCTGTCTTCTTCTCAGAATTCAGTTTCTCTCCTCTTGCCCTCATTTCCTTTATGTGCTTCTTGATGGAGAAGAATGCAACTCTTGTGTGGGAGAGAGAGGACCCAATTCTTTATATATTATTTAACTCTAATCTGGTACGTCCATCATATACCAATTCAACGCTTAAGATTAATGCTTTAATGCTTTAATGCTTTTAACGCTTTTAACACTTTTAATGCTTTAATGCTTTAATCGGGTCACATTAAGATTTAGAAACTGCAGATTTCTAACATTAAGCAGCAGATTTCCATGCCTGCAATAATTTTCAACTTATTAGATATCTCTAATTTGATATTTTTTCTCTCGTGTTTTCATTTATAAGAAAAAGGTAGAATGGTGTTCTTCTCGGAAAACTTCTATGGTAATAGCTATAAATAATGTTGAAAAAAAATCATTTCCAAAAATTAATGGAAAAAAATCCCTGTGAGTTGCAGTAACTGAATTACCCTAGATAAAACTCTTCACATTGAGTGCAAGTTTTCATATTTATCACCGCATCTATTTATCATGAATCTCTATACGCAACGGATTTTTGTACCTGCAATAATTTTCAATCCATTAGATATTTCTAACTTGATATGTATTCTCTCGTTTTCTCATTTGTAAGGTGGAATGGTGTTCTACAAAACAAAGATAAATGGATTTCTCTCAATGGCTAATGCTATGATAGTCAAATTGTGAAATTGAAATTAAGAAATTAATTTGTGTTAACAAAGTGAAACATTTTCCAATTTTTATTTAATAAATTACATTCATTGTTTTGGCATGGGTCGAAAAGTGGCTAATATTTAAGTTGGATTAATGTTGGATATAATTTCTCACTCTTTTATGGTTATTACAGGTTCTCACCCGGTATATCCTTCTCTGGGTGCGAGGGCTGAAGGCCTAGGGTTAGAAACTCTTGCCCGTAATCTTCTTTGGGATTATTTGTTTTAGGGTCAAGGGTTAACAACCCCTCCCCAGAGTTCCTTGAGTAAATGGCGTCCACAACTGGACAACCACAGTTTCGTTACACTCAGCTACCTTCCAATGACATCATTTGAGTTGAAAGGATGTGGTGTTCTGTCTCAGGTAGATATTGATTGTCCACAACTGCACTCACTTGAAGCCTCATATATTTTGAGTCAGAAAATTAGGTTGAAGACTGTAGAGTTATAGGGAATGTGTTGTGTAGGTAACGTCACTAAAGGGGATGAGATGAAGGTCTCCCCAGATTTTCTTGAGTAAATGGCGTCCACAGCTGGACAACCACAGTTTCATTACACTTAGCCACCTTCCAATGACATCATTGGAGTTGAAAGGATGTGGTGTTCTGTCTCAGGCAGATATTCATTGTCCACAACTACACTCACTTGATGCCTCATAGGTTTTTGAGTCAAAAAATTAGGTTGAAGACTGTAGAGTTATAGAGAATGTGTTGTGTAGGTAACATCACTAAAGGGGATGAGACGAAGGTCAAATAGATGATGTAGGTCATTTCATTCAAACAAGTCAAATTGCAGAAAACTATATTTGGTGATCCTCATATTGAGCCCTAGCAAAACATTTTAAACAAATATTAAGAATCTTAGTTAAAAGGCCTAATTTTCACTCCTCCCTTTTGCAGAAGCAACTGTGCAGACAATTGGAAGACTTGCTCCTCCAAGACCTTGGCTTCAAGTAATGTCAACAAACTGGCCAAGTGCATCATGAAATTATTCTATTACAAATACAAGGAGAATTATAACTGAACGAACTACCCCTCTCACCTGCAGCGAAATTCAATCAAACAGTCAAAATAGAAGTCGATACTACTACTACACAAAACTAAGCAAAGATATTTCGGTTCTTGAAAGGTGTTTTCATTCCGATTTGGATGATGATGGACAATGCACTACATTGCATCCAAATCTTTCTTGTTTAACTGAAATTGAGAACTTAATTTTTAAAACTGAGTTGCTATAGCTTGGGAAGAAAATGAAGATAGTAGAATGTTACTCTGAAGATTATAATGGGGCTCCAATTTGCACCAAAATTTGTGATATGATCATATTACCATTAGTTTTTCATTGACATGAGGAAGAAAAGTAATGTAATATAATGGGTAATGAAAATCATTCCAAAAATCGAATTTATCAAGAAAAGAGTACATAACTCTAAAATAATTAGTAATTGGTTATTGACTTGGGTGCAAAAACAATTAGACACTGTAAATATGTCTAGAGTTGAATACAGACCTCTAAAATCCTGAGGGTTTGCCCCTTGGAGTTGCTCCCCATATCAAAGAAAAAACTTTTCAGCTCAACCCTGATAACTTTTTCCATCACTACTCCACCAGTGTCTCCAGTAGCTAAACCCATGGCTTTGTCACCCACGGTACCATGAATAGAAGTAGTCTGAACACTCTCACTTGATATGAATCCATGCCCAACAACATCTGACAATGCTCGCAAGTGTTCGGATGACCCAAAATCTTGTTGCCCCATCAAAAACAAGCAAAAGAACATGCACATCAGCTGACCAACATACTAAAAGGGCCAGTTAGAGAAAATACAAGTCCCTGTAGCCCCTCCAAAATAAGCCCAAGGAATATATCTAGGCAATTCCCTAACTTGAAAATCAAAGTTAAATTTTGTAGAAAACTATAAGCTAGAAAGTAGGGGTCCCCAACATGTTGACTATGGTCAAACTCCCTATATGTTTCCTAGCATGAAGACAACATATATGGAGAAGCAAAGGTAAACCCAAATGCTGAGCAGAAGAGTTTTTTATAGCATATTAATGAATTTGGAAATTAAGTTACATTGGCCTAAGTGTGTTTGAAAATATATATACTATAGACCAATAAAGAACCAAAGCTTTGGTCTCGAGAACAAAATCCACTGCTAGACCCATACAAAACAATGAACCATTTTCAAGTCATTTCCAATTTCAAACTTTTATATTTGTCTTACACATTCTTGACAAATTTATAGCCAATCATTCATTCTTGTCTCCAATTAAAGGTTACTTCAAAGACTTAAAGCTAAATTCATAGGTTTTTTTGTACACATTCTTGGCAATTTGCCAACCTATCATTGAGTACCTTTTGTCACAAAAATTAACATCCTTTTGCTCCCTTGCATATTCATCAGGTTTTGAAGCTTCAAGCTTGCAAATTTCTTGAGAATTCGACATCGATTCCACTCCATAGGGAAAAGCACTTCCAAATCTCTATGAGTTCGATTTATCCTATGGAACTCTTAGCCAATCTGCAATTAAAGAAATGTTGGCATGGTGTCCACATCTCACCCATCTGAGTTTGAATGGATTTGTTAATATGCATGGCCTTGATTGGATATTCCAAGCTAGCAATTCTTACAGTGATTCAGAACCACATAAGAAACAATATAAGTCTGATTTGAGGGATGATCAAATCCATGTGGAAGGAATCCCAAATCGGTCACTTCAACGTCTCAATTGTGTAGGTTGTGCTAACATTAAAAAGGTTGTAATTCCTGCTTCAGATTACTGTATGAGCCTATCTTCTTTGAACTTGTCTCTTTTTGCTAATATCCAAGAATATTGGTTGTCCACAGTTGCACTCACTTGATGCCTCTTTCTGCAGGTTTTTTTTAAATCATTTATGGTCATGCTCCTTTAATTACATGTATTAGTCTTGACTCTTTTGTTAATTATGAAGCCCGTATTTATAAATTTTGTTGACATTATAACTTGCTTAATGATAATTGATTGGTTGTTGCAACTGTTGCATGTCTTTCCATTGAGTTGTTGGTTTTGATTTTGTGCACCTCAATTGCGCCAGAGGGGTTGTTGGCTATATAGAGACTCTCCAATTTGACACTTTTAGATTTGTCTTACACATTCTTGACAAATTTATAGCACCAGATGTTGCAAAGAATTCCTGTCAAACAAGAAAGAATTGGATTGACCATGTTTACTCAGTGCTGCAAGTTGATCGAAGATACGAACAGGGGACTGCCCTTATCTAAAAGCCCAATTCTATGGTTAGTAGAAGCTATGAAAATCTTGTCTTGGATTGAGTATAAATAGACCAAAGTGACTCAACTACTCCTATTAAATAAAAATAAAATGACCATGAGGCCAAGCTTGGGACTTGTAAGACGAAGCACTGAAAGTACATTGAGGACATTCAATTCAATCACCAATCACCTCAAAGTGACATTCTCAACAGCAACACCAACACCTTTGTCTTCGTAAGAAGCAATAATTTAGGCTTGAAATTTGTATTGTAGATTCTGCCCAACAAACACTAACTCGTTGACAGTTGACAGGTTTCCATGGGTTATTCTGTTTGATTTAGCGATGTTGTTAGTTTGTACCCGATTGTTTGTTGTGAAATTGCGTCACATAAACAAGGAAACTGAGGAATGCCTCCTATCATCAAACTATGGTCAAACTCCCGATGTGTTGCCTAGTGAAGACAACAGATATGGAGAAGCAAAGGAAAACCCAAACCCTCAAGAGAATTTTTTTTGTATAATATTGATGAATTTGTACATTAAGTTACATTGGACTAAACATGCTTGAAAATGTATAGACCAATAAAGAACCAAAGATTTGGTCTCGGGAACAAAAGCCACTGCTAGACCCATACAGAACAGTGAACCATTTTCAAGTCATCTTGGCCATATTCAACATATTGCAATTGAAACGAATGCCTCAAAAAGCTTGGGGTAGTGATTGACTTAGTTATGACACTTGTCAAATGCTCCAAATCAGAGAAAGAAAATTGGGTCAAAACCAATAAGCTCAGATCTCCATAGACTCTACAGAGACTCTCCAATTTGACACTTATAGATAATAATAAAAAATACAGGAAATTAATGATGCCAAACATTATTGATTAAAATCTCAAAGTGTTCATCACTCAATGGAAGAATTGAAATTGGGAGCCTTCTCTCGTTTTCCAGTCATAAAATTAGGTTGAAAACTATAGAGTTATAGGGAATGCGTTGTCTAGGTAATGTCACTAAAGGGGATGAGATGAAGGTCAAATACATGATGTAGATCATTTCATTCAAACAAGTCAGATTGTAGAAAACTATTTTTGGTGATCCTCATATTGAGCCCTAGCAAAACATTTTAAACAAATATTAAGAATCTCAGTTAAAAGGCCTAATTTTCACTGCATCTTTTTGCAAAAGCAACTGTGTGGACATTTAGAATACTTGCTCCTCCAAAGCTTTTGCTTCGAGTAATGTCAACAAACTAGCCAAGTGCATCATAAAATTATTCTATTACATACAAATGGAGAATTATAATTGAATGACCTGCCCCTATCACCTACAGCCAAATTCAATCAAACTGTCAGAATAGAAGTCGATACTACTACTTCACAAAACTAAGCAAAGAGATTTTGGTTCTTCAAATGTGTTTTCATTCCAATTTGGATGATAATGGAAAATGCACTACATTCCAACCAAAGATTATGTTTAACTGAAAATTGGGAACTCAATCTTTAAAACTGAGTTGTTATAGCTTGGGAAGAAAATGAAGATAGTAGAATGTTACTCTGAAGATTATAATGGGGCTCCAATTTGCACCAAAAGATGTGATACAATCATATTACCATTAATTTTTCATTGACATGAGGAAGAAAAGTAATGTGACATAATGGGTACTGAAATAAAATCATTCCAAAGATCATTGAAAGGTTACTTCAGAGACTTAAATCTAATACTCATAGATTTTTTTTATACATTTTTGGAAATTTTCCAACCTGACATTGAGCACCTTGTTGTCACATAATTTAACATCATTTTGTTACCTTGCATATTCTTCAGGTTTGGAAGCTTCAGGTTTGCAAATATATTGAGAGTTCGGCATTGATTCTACTACACAGGGGAAAAGCACTTCCAAAGCTCTAAGAGTTGGATTTATCCTATGGTACTCTTATCCAATCTGAAATTGAACAAATTTTGGCATGGTGTCCAAATCTCACCCATCTTAGTTTGAATGGATGTGTTAATATGCATGACCTTGATTGGAGATTCCAAGCTAGCAATTCTTACAGTGATTCAGAACCACATAGGAAAGAATATAAGTCTGAGGGATGATTAGATTCATGTGTAAGGAATCCCAAATCAGTCACTTCAACATCTCAATTGTGTAGGTTGTGCTAACATCAAAAGGGTTTTAATTCCTGCTTCAGCTTACTGTATAAGCCTGACTTCTTTGAACTTGTCTCTTTCTGCCAATATCAAGGAATATTGATTGTCCAAAACTGCACTCACTTGATAGTCCTTTTGCGGGTTTTTTTTTTTAATTATTTATGGTCATGCTCCTTTAACTACATATATTAGTCTTTTTTTAATTATAAAGCCCATATTTATAAATTTTGTTGAAATTGTAGCTTTCTTGTTGATGATTGCTTGGTTGTTGCAATTGTTGCATTTATTTCCATTGAGTTGTTGGTTTTGATGTCATGCACCTCAATTGGGCTAGAGGGACTTTTGGCTCTACAGGGACTCTCCAATTTGAAACTTTTAGATTTGTCTTACACATTCTTAACAAATTTACGGCACTAGATGTTGCAAAGGATTCATGTCAAACAGTAAAGAATTGGATCGACCATGTTTTCTTAGTGCTGCAAGTTGATCAAGGATATAAACAAGGGATTTCCCTTATCTAAAAGCCCAATTCTATGGTTAATCAAAGCTATGAAAATCTTGTCTTGGATTGAATATAAATAGAACAAAGTGACTCAATTGTTCCTATTAAATAAAATAAAATGACCATGAGGCCAGGCCTAGGATTTGTAAGACGAAGAGATGAAAGTACGTTGAGAACATTCAATCCAATCACCAATCGCCTCAAAGTGACATTCTCAACAACAACACCAATGCCTTTGTCTGCGTAAGAGGCAATAATTTAGGCTTGCAATTTGTATTTCAGATTTTGCCCAACAAACACTGACTCATTGATAATTGATAGGTCTCCATGGATTATTTTGTTTTATTTAGCCACGTTGTTAGTTTACTCGATTGTTTGTTGTGAAATTGGGTCAAAAAAACAAGCAAACTGAGAAATGCCTCCTATCATCAAACTATGGTCAAACTCCCGATGTGTTGCCTAGTGAAGACAACAGATATGGAGAAGCAAAGGAAAACCCAAACCCTCAATAGAAATTTTTTTATAGCGGATTAATGAATTTGGACATTAAGTTACATTGGCCTAAACATGCTTGAAAATATATTGACCAATAAAGAACCAAAGCTTTGGTTGTTGACCTAGGTTGTCATTGATGTCAATATGGCAATATCTAAATACTAGATGATGATATGAAGCCAAGGGGAAGCAGAGTAGATCCATGAAGAGACAAGAGCAAGGCCATCATGATAACCAAGCCATAAGCAAGAGTTTGTTAACGGAGGAGTTAACAAAGGAGGCATATCAGAGCTATTGCAGAATATCAGAGCAAGAGAGGCATATTTCAGAATATTAAAGCAAGAGAGGCATATCGGAAAAGGTAGAAGCCATCAAAGTATGAAGGTATCAGAGGAGGTCTTTGAAAGACATTGCCAAGCCAGAGGAGCCACATTGGAGCAAGAGGAGAAAACGGAGCAAACAGAGCTATCATAGGAAGCAGAGAGCAAAACAGAGCTATCGGAGAGCATATCGGAGGAGAAAAGAGCAGACAGAGCCATCGGAGGAGAAAATAGCGCTATCAAAGCTGTGGAGGAGTCTTATCGGGAGTAATGCATGCCAAAGAGTCTTATCAGGAATAATGTATGCCAGCCGAAGAAGAGCAGAAGAGTTAAAAGGAGCGGAGCTGTATATAATATATGTATATGCAAATACACTATCGGAGGCGCAAACACATATATATAGGGATTTACACTATCGAAGGCAGAGTTTATATATATGTGTGCAATATACACTATCAGAGGCAGAGTGTACATATACATCATAATACACTATCGAAGGCAGAATTCACATATATATCGAAAACCTATACATAAAGGCAATTTGCACTATCGGAGGCAGAAAACACAGGTATATCAATATACACTATCGCTAGTGAATCGGCCATCGGGAACCTGCAATTGCCGATTGCGATATATGTAGCGGATCCGATACAGGAATAGATGCGGGTAAAATGTATTTGAAGTCTGCCCTTTAGTGTTTAAGTCGGATTTTCATATATTTCCTGTGTAATTCAAATAATTGTGTTGCGCGGGATTTTTAGGCCAAAAGGCTTATGATAACGGTTCCGATAGTTCAGGAGGCCTGAACGATGCCGGCTGTGATTGCGATGGTGACGTGGTAGGCAAGGGCCATCCTGATTGGTACAATCTCTCCGTTAAACTGTAAAGTCCTGTGTATGTCTATGATTATTGAAAAATGAGTGATGTTATAGTTTAACATGGAACGTGTTTTTGCTCTGTGTATTTCAGTCCTCTCTTATGAATGAACGTGTCCTGTGAGCATTGGTAAACCCGAATAGACAAAGGAAGCCAAAGGATCAGGAAGTCAAAGAAGCAAGCCAGTGCAGAGGAAGCCATAGCAACCGAGGATCAAGCGAGGCAGAGGAAACTATAGTGACCGAGGAGGAAGCCAAAGAGCCAGCGGAAAGAGGAAACCGTCGGACAGAGGCATCAGGAAGATAAAACAGGAGAAACAGAGAACAAAGGTGTGTTGAACGTTGTTGAAAAGGCTGGAGGAAACAGAGGCAGGAGCAGGGTCCAGCAGAACAGAAAAAGGGCCGAAGGACCAACAGGACAGGAGACAGTCGAAGGGCAGAAGTAGTCAGCAGGGAAGCAGTCATGCTAAAGTATTCACTGTGACAATATGCTTGAATAGAAAGGTGGTTCTTATGCAGAGCTTAGTGCAGCTAATAGTAGACTCACTAAAGTTGTGTGGAGACATTATCAGAGGTCATCTATTGGAGACTCTATGTGGACAATATGAAGAGTTGTAAAGACTCCTTCATAAGAAGACTGGTTGTCATTGATGTTGTAGCATGGAGACTACAGTGAAGCTGTAAACAGACAGAACTCAGTAAAGAAGAGTTTTGAGAGCAGAACATTACTATCAAACATGCCTTGACAAGATTGGGTTGGAACCCTTGGGGTTGGTGCCTCAGAAGTAAGAAGGATTGGAGTCCTTGGGGCTGATGCCTCAGAAGTAAGAAGGATTGGAGTCCTTAGGATTGGTCACTCAGAAGTAGGAAGGATAGGTGTCCTTGGGACTGGTGTCTCAGGAATTGGAAGGATTGAAGTCCTTGGGAGTTGGTGCTCCTAAGTCCAAGATTGTTGCCTTGGCGAAACAGAGTTGGAGCTCTGGAGGTTGGAGCCTCACAAAAGTCCAAGTTGGTGCTTGGGAACTGATTGCAACCACTTATATATTGTATCTATTTTATTGCAAAGATTATATTAATAAAATCATTGATACTTGTTGTTCATCTTGTGTTCTAAATATAAATGTTTTAACTGGTAAAATAATAGTTGAAAATGAAATACTGATTCACCCCCCCTCAGTATTTCCAACAATTGGTATCAGAGCCAATACCTTCATTCAAAGCCTAATAGCTTGAAGGTTGATCTTTAGAACACAAATGGCGAAGTCAAGGAAGAAAGTCTCCAATCCTCCCAAGGATGTGTCTCCCTCTACTACTAAGATAGAAGACAATCAATTTGAGGAGGCTCCATGGTTCAATGGGAACTTTAATATATGGGAAGCAAGAATGAGGAATTTCTTACAGACTCAAGGCATTGAAATCTGGAAATCAATGATTGATGATAGCAGGATGGATGGAGAATCCAATGAATACAATGCAAAAGCAATGAAGGCAATCTTGAACGGACTACCTGATTCTATAAAGAATAATCTAGGAAAATATTCATCAGCAAAGGGTATATGGGACAAACTTCATGACCTTCACTCAAAAGGAGCATTGACCATGACCATCAGTCAAGAAGATGATGGAAATCAAGAAGGAAGTCCAGAACCCATCATAGAAGCTGAAAATGAGAACAATGACATCAAGGCCAAAGCAGACCTAGAAGATCAAGATAATGAAAAAGATTTTGTAGAAGGTCTCCTCGCTCAACTTATGGCTGCCATGAAGAGATTAACAATTTGAAAAAGGAAAATGAGGAACTTAAGAAGATAGCACTAACTAGTGACCAAGATCAAACAAGGGATACAGTTAATTTTGTCAAGCTTCAAGTACAAGAAAGGGATGAAGAGCTTCCTAAGCTTAAGAAGGAATTTCGTCAAAGCAAAAGAAAGCATCATGAAGAATTCATATCCATGACAAATCAATTGGATGAAGCAAAGAAACGGGAAGATACCTTGTCAAGTCAACTTGAACAAAGGCATAAGAGCTTGAACAAACTTGAAGAAGAGATTAGTCAGTACAAGGTAGAGGTTTCCTCTCTCAAATCTCAACTACAAGAAGCAAGGAAACAAGCACAAGGAGCTGAAAAGACCATGGAAGCATTGGAAGTCATAGAAGGACAGGTTGATGAAGCAGGAAAGGAAAGAAACACCATGATCTGTCAACTAAAAGCAAAGGATGAAGGAATCTTCAAATTAAAATCTAACATCAAGCTTCTCAAGGCTGAAACATGTAAAGCTACAAGGATCAAGGAAGAAATGGAGAGCAGTCAAGCAAAGAATGAAGAAATCTTCAAAATGAAGTTAGATATCATCTCCCTTAAAATAGAAGCAGATGAAGCTACTCGTATCAAGGAAGAAACTGAGAAACAACTTGCTAAGAAGAATAATGAGTGTGAAAGATTGGAAGAAGAGATTGTCTTCCTCAGAAAAAAGGTTGAAGGGATGAACAAAATCTTGAAGAGCTCTCAGGCCTTGGATGACATGCTCAGCTATCATAGATGTCCATTTGATAAATCAGGTCTTGGGTATGCAGGTGAATCCTCAAACAAGAATGAAAATGCTTCAAACAAAAGGGATGTGAAGAAGCCAGAAAGAAATGGTGATGCTCCCAGTTCCAGCAAAGGCAAGGAGAAAAATCAAGGCTACAATAGAAGAAATCCTACTCCAAGAAGAAATGTAGATGATGTCAAAGATGCGAGAGGCAATGGTTATCATCAAAGGATCTCAAGGCAGAAAGGCTTCAGAAGTACATCAAGGAAATCTCCATCTCCCAAGTACCAAAGTTCATTTTTTGGTTATTGTTATTCTTGTACAAACTTTGGTCACATGGCAAAAGACTGTAAAGCATCTCATAGAGATAGATATTATGGTCCCCAACAATCTCCAAGAAACAATTTTGCAGGAAGAAATCATGAATTCTTATTCATAAACAATGTAGAATGCTTCAAGTGTCATAACATTGGTCATATGGCACGTGATTGTAACTTAACTTGGGCTCTTACACAAGCTAGAACCATGCAAAAGAAGAAAGTTACACAAGTATGGAGAAGGAAGCAAATACAATTCGAAAGTCCCTTGAACTCTCCAGCCAACAGCATATGTCATTGGCCTGAATTTTGACAATCTAAGAATTTGATGGGAAGACTCTGCCAAAAGAGATGATGCATACAGTTAGGGGGAGCCTATGATTCTTGATCATTATTGTAGAAGCTATTAGTGAAAGGGTCCTTATGAAATCCTTGTTGAGCTATATTGACAATCATTCTTTGATGAAGATCATTTCTCAGGAGTACTCCATTGAAGAACATGATCCTGTAACCATTCTTTGGACTGTTGTTAAAGATGCTTTCCACTTAATCTCTAAGTAGTATTTGGAACAACAAAGAATGGCATCTAATGCTAGAGAAATAGGGAAAATAACTATGGTGTTGATATTACAAATGCTAAATGTCTTGACTCAAGGATTTAATGTGAGAACAGATAAATTATGGACACTAATAGAGGCAATCTTCAAACAAACAGATACATCTAGAATGGAGTTTGAAGTAAGAGCAGCTGGTAGCATATAACAAAACTGAAGCATTGCAAGAAGATGCAAATCAGCAGAATGAATTTAAAAGACAGTCACAGATTGGATATCTAAATCTGCTAGGGAAATAACTTGCTGAGATATGTACAAGAAAACAAGGAAAAGATGGCTCACAGAAAGGAGAGTGTCGTGCAGTCAAATATAACTTAAGACTGATACTGGTCACCTAGAAAATACAGCAACAGTGAGGCACAACCTCTCACCATTTCATCCAAATGCAATGATGTTGAATATTGGATGGCAGTGACTTAAGGAGAAGCACAAAAACACAAAGGAACTCAGACCTGAAGAAAGATAGCAAGAAAGAAAATTTCAGTGGTAGTTTCTCTTGATTCGAACTATGAAGGCCTCTCAATTCTGACTATGGAGATAACAACATGGATTGAAGCATAAAAACCTGGACTTGGACACTTGGTGTATGGCTATTTGCAATCTGATTGAAAGCATTGAAGTAGAGCATCTTTAAGTTTTGTTGAAGCCATGATAAAGTAGTTCTGAGACATGAAGAGGGAATAACGTGCTAATTGATGATAAAGCGTCAATCCTTCTATCTTGAGTAAAAAGAAGAGCACTATGACATGGGGAGTCACAAACCCATGAAGACCTACCATTCATGAAGAACAAAAGCAGTTTGATAGGGGGAGTCCCAGAGCACTCCTTTGCCATTGATGTCAAAGGGGGAGAGAAGAAGAATATTGCCATCAATAACAAAGGGGGAGATTGTTGACCTAGGTTGTCATTGATGTCAATATGGCAATATTCTAGATACTAGATGATGATATGAAGCCAAGGGGAAGCAGAGCAGATCCATGAAGAGATAGGAGCAAGGCCATCAAGATAGCCAAGCCATAAGCAAGAGTTTGTTAACGGAGGAGTTAACAAAGGAGGCATATCAAAGCTATTGCAGAATATCAAAGCAAGAGAGGCATATTGCAGAATATCAGAGCAAGAGAGGCATATCGGAAAAGGCATAAGCCATCAAGGTATGAAGGTATCAGAGGAGGTCTTTGAAAGACATTTCCAAGCCAGAGGAGCCACATTGGAGCAAGAGGAGCAAACAGAGCTATCATAGGAAGAAGAGAGCAAAACAAAGCTATCGAAGGAAGAAGAGAGCAAAACAGAGCTATCGGAGAGCATATCGGAGGAGCAAAGAGTAGACAGAGCCATCGGAGGAGAAAACAACGCTATCAGAGCTCAGAAGGAGTCTTATCAGGAGTAATACATGCCAAAGAGTCTTATCGGGAATAATGTATGCCAGCCAAAGAAGAGCGGAAGAGTTAAAAGGAGCGGAGCTGTATATAATATATGTATATGCAAATACACTATCGGAGGCGCAAACACATATATATAGGCATTTACACTATCAGAGGCAGAGTTTATATATATGTGCACAATATACACTATCGAAGGCAAAGTGTACATATACATCATAATACACTATCGGAGGCGAAATTCACATATATATCGAAAACCTGTACATAAAGGCAATTTGCACTATCGGAGGCAGAAAACACAGGTATATCAATATACACTATCGGAGGCGTATATATATATATATATATATATATATCGGCAATATGATAATCGGCGGTTCGGTTATGTGCCATCACCCCAAACCCCCGACAGCGACATATATATATAGCGGCGATATGATAATCGGTGGTTCGGTTATGTGCCATCACCCCAAACCCCCGATTGCGATATATATGTGCGGACCCGACGACATATATGTCCGGGTATATAAACAGGTGAAGTCTGGGTAAGTGCTTCAAAGCGGGTTTAAGTGTATTTCATATATATCGTTATGTATGCGGGCCTTAAGCCTCACCACGTTAAACCATGTGAATTGCGATATATATATGTAGATCATACAACTGCGATACGTTGCGAACCCGACAACAACATTATGGAAGGTTTTATGTTATATCACATCCGCCCTATCGGTACTCGCATAGTGCAATACCCAAAGGGTTGTCCTCCTGCAAGTGCCGATTGCGATGAATGTTGCGGACCCAATGCAACATTGTGTTTTTCTTTAATATCATGTCGCATCCGCTGGTGAATCGGCCATCGGCCATCGGGAACCTGCGACTATCGATTGCGATATATGTAGCGGATCCGATACAGGAATAGATGCAGGTAAAATGTATTTGAAGTCCGCCCTTTAGCATTTAAGTCGGATTTTCATATATTTCCTGTGTAATTCAAATAATTGTGTTGCGCGGGGTTTTTAGGCCAAAAGGCTTATGATAACGGTTTTGATAGTTCAGGAGGCCTGAACAATGTCAGCTGTGATTGTGATGGTGACATGGCAGGTAGGGGCCGTCCTGATTGGTACAGTCTCTCCGTTAAACTGTAAAGTCCTGTGTATGTCTATGATTATTGAAAAAGGAGCGTTGTTACGGTTTAACATGGAACGTGTTTTTGCTCTGTGTATTTCGGTCCTCTCTTATGAATGAACGTGTCCTATGAGCATTGGTAAACCCGAATAGACAAAGGAAGCCAAAGTGTTAGGACCTGCGGTTCCACCCGAGGTGCGACCGCGTTCGGTGGCGAACGAACTGTTGGAGTAATGGATGTGCGAGCTCATGACTTCATGTGCGACGATTATATGTTATAATGCGCACAAGGAAGAGATCAAGGAGGTGTTTATATGGCGTGGGGAGCAGTTGGCTCAACCCACGAGCTGACCTACAAACATGGGCAAGCCGACATGTATCATGGGCGAGTTTGCGATGGAGTAGGGGCGTTGGACGAGTCGGCTTGGGCAGCTCGACTCGCCCTACCGTTGGTATAAGTTAGCATTGCGTTGGAGTCATTTGATTATCACATCTTCGCTCATCCAACAAAGGAGAAGTGTGTGGAATAAGAGGTAGCCGCAACAAAGGGAAGTCGCAGCACGGTGATGCGCCCAACCTTGGGCGAGGCTACACGAGGAAACGCATTGTCTTGGTTTGGGTGAGGGCGCGGGTAGAGGAGCGCCCGCCAGTCGAAGAGTAGGGCATGCACGGGTGTGGCGCCCGGTTGTGCGAAGAAGCACCCGACGGTGAAATGAAGGCGTGGGCACCCGGTTTGTGCGATGACTTGGCACGGGTTCTTGGGTGACTTGGGTGAGCGCCCGCCCGTCGTGCAAGTGTGCACGGTGTGACTTTTGGTGAAGTGTTGAGATTGTGAACGGAGGTGTGACTCGTGCAGAGGCGCCCGTGTGTGGTGACTTGGTTACGACAAGGCGCACCCAAGTTGGGCAAACAACACGATCGTGTGACGAGGTGAACGAAGGGTTGGTGAGTTGTGCGGCAACCGTGCGGAGGTGCCGACGAGCTGGGAAACCGAGTTTGCCGAAGTTGAAAATTGGCTAAGTGTAAATTTGGGGTTTCCCAAGATTTAACTTGTACTTTGTAAAAGTGAAGATTGTATAATATATTGATTCGGGCAGACTCATATTGCAGGGAGTTGCCCCTCCCTTTATACTGTTGTGCATTTCTCTTGTATAATGTTGTTTATGTGAATGTTATGGGCTTTCACTTGTATAAAGGAACACATTAATAATACTTGGTTGCGAAACACAAACTAAGTAGGATAAGTGGAATGTTAGGCGTAGTCTACAATCGTAAGTATTGGTGAAAAGAAAACGATTGGTAGTGCCGCACCTCGCTATAAGTGGTTGAAAGACTACCGCAGGTGTAGGGGCATGACAGTTGGTATCAGAGCTAGTGCCGAGGAGCTAGTGCTGGTGTTGAAGCATTGAAGCTAATACACACCTGCACTTCGTGAAAGTTGGTATCAGAGCTGGTGAACTGAATCAAGAAGTTGATTCTACGAAGACCGAAGACTTGAAAGGAGTTCAAGTTTTGCAGGTGACAGATGGAATATCAGGGTGATTCAGGTGAATGGTGAAACAGGTTTAGCAGAGGTGAAGCATCATGCTTGGACCAAGCTGAACGACAAGGCATGGCAAGTTGGAAGAATGTGAAGGGAAGCTCTTCCTTACCTTATACAGGATGAAGCAGATGAAAGAAGAGAACCCTCGGATTCGAGATAAGCTTGAAGTCTTGGAAAAGAATGTTGAAGACAAACTTCTTCAACTTGGTTGGACAATGAAGCAAGATGAAGTTGCAGATTGTGCTAACAATTAAGAGGAAGCCGTGATAATCGAGGATGTTGCAGGTGTGACAACGATGGAGGATGAACTTGAGATTGATCAAGTTGAACCAGGATCGTGCAGTTTGCAGACATGGATGAATGAGGATACTCACATGGAGGAGCCTCATGATGATGATGTAAGTACTATTGATACTTGTGTTTCAGTTGAGCATTTGGTAAATGAATCATATGCAGGGAAGGGAAAAGTCAGTTTGTCGATGCTAGGGAGGATCTTACCATGGATGTCTATGATGAGACCTTGTATGGAGAAGCAAGGATTGTTGACTGTTGCAGGACTTATTGGGGTTGTTTGTGACCTTATGGTAGAAGGTGCAAAGGCCCGTGACAAGGGAGGAACATGATGATCGTTGTGGAAGATTGGGTCATGCTTTAGCCACATGGAGAATTGGCTAAGTGCCCGGCATGACTCATGGACAGATTGAGGAGGGCACACACTTGAGTTGCTTGGGTGGACTTCTCATGGCTGAGACTAAGAAGGAAGTCTTGGTGGAACCTTTAGTGGGGGAGCTATGATGGAGAGACTCATGTGATGATGATATGGTTGGGTGACCGAGTTCACTAGACCAAAGATTGCAAACTTGGATGAGGATGACCGATTGCTATGATGGGTCTACTTAGTTGGACTTCATGGGCAAATTAGTCATGGACATCAAGCTGGAGACATGGAGCATGGCAATCTTATGCAGGGACATTGTGCAGGAGCACTTGTAGAGGTGTCACTTATGGGCATCCAAAGAGGAGTGCCAAGGCAAGGATGTTGTGCAGGGGGATTTGCTGATGTGACATGGAGATGTTTTACTTATGAGCCGATGGAGAGGTTGTGCACTTTTGTACAACAAGGCCATGAACTTGGATGGAGTTGTGAGCAGGCTATGGAGCATTCCTACTACATGGAGAGCTGAGGCATCTTGTAGAGACCTTTGGGCCGAGACTTGCATGCTTGCTGAGATTTTGGTTGGAAATGACTCATGGAGCTCATGATGACATGAGGTTGTGACTTTTAGGGACTTCATATATGGTGGACTTAGAGGATCTGATGCATTGAGGAGCTAAGGTCAGAGACTTTGATGCAGGATGGGGTGCATACTTTCGAGTACATGTATGGGAATGGCTTGAAAGAGTGACTTGATGTGGAGGATCGATACGAGACACTTTGGAGTGATGGAGTTACAACGATGATGATGCCTTGGTGGCAACACTTGGGCATGGGTTGAGCCGAGACTTAACCACTTTGACACATGGGAGCTGATTGATCTATGATCATGGGCAACACATGGATAGATGATACAAGAGTATACTTGTTTCTACGGCAGACTTGAGGGATGGCACATTGCAGATATGATGGAGGTTGCTTCATGAACCTGGATGTGGAGCATCGAGAGTCGGAGTTTGATGAGATGGTCTCTTCATATTGAGGAGATGGATGTTTTGTAGATGGATGATGTTGGAATAGATGCGGCTGATTTCATGTAGCACATTGACACCAAACATCATGGACATCATGTTGTAGATGAGATGAGGGCTACTTCATGGACCTAAGCATGGCTTACACTTGTATGGAGATGGATTCTTGATCGAGTTGAGGATGTGACAAGATGTTCTGAGAAATGACTGATGGTGGCATGAGGAAGTGCATTCTCATGGTTTGAGTGTGATAGTTGGACTGATCACCCGACTATTTCAAACATGGGGTCCAAAATTGTACAAAGATGTGTTAGCATTGTTTTGGAGTATCATGGCAGCAGTTCACACGAGGACGACACATGATGAGGTCAACACGAGATGTTGCAGGAAGCATGTAGCTTGAGATGGAGGGACCAGCCTTCCACGATAGGGAGCAGCATGTGGAGATTGCGACGAGATGGTTGATGATCATGGATTGAGATGATTTCCGATGTATGACATACCAAGGGGGTGTATACCTTGGTATGGTGATCTTGGTGACAGATGGTTGCTGGGACGAGACATGATGGAAACGGTGGTTCTACATATGTTGCAGAGATGGTTGCAGTATGTGGAGGAGTTGACATCATGGATGAGACAGATATTGATGATCTTGGTGGATGGCTACCAGGATGGCATGTTGTCGAGGACGACAACAACTTCAGGTGGAGGAGGATGTTAGGACCTGCAGTTCCACTCGAGGTGCGACCGCGTTCGGCAGCGAATGAACAGTTGGAGTAATGGATGTGCGAGCTCACGACTTCATGTGCGATGGTGATATGTTATAATGCGCACAAGGAAGAGAGTGAGGAGGTGTTTATATGGCGTGGGGAGCGGTTGGCTCAACCCACGGGCCAACCTACAAACATGGGCAAGCCGACATGTATCATGGGTGAGTTTGCGATGGAGTAGGGGCGTTGGACGAGTCGGCTTGGGCAGCTCGACTCGCCCTACCATTGGTATAAGTTAGCATTGCATTGGAGTCATTTGATTATCACATCTTCGCTCATCCAACAAAGGAGAAGTACATGGAATAATAGGTAGCCACAGCAAAGGGAAGTCGCAGCACGGTGATGCGCCCAACCTTGGGCGAGGCTACACGAGGATATGCATTGTCTTGGTTTGGGTGAGGGCACGAGTAGAGGAGCGCCTGTCGATCGAAGAGTAGGACGCGCATGGGTGTGGCACCCGGTTGTGCGAAGAAGCGCCCAATGGTGAAACGAAGGCGTAGGCGCCCGATTTGTGCGACGACTTGGCACGGGTTCTTGGGTGACTCAGGTGAGCGCCCGCCCGTCGTGCAAGTGTGCACGGTGTGAATTTTGGTGAAGTGTTGAGATTGTGAACAGAGGTGTGACTCATGCAGAGGCGCCCGTGTGTGGCAACTTGGTTACGACAAGGAGCGCCCAAGTTGGGAAAACAACACGATCGTGCGACAAGGTGAACAAAGGGTTAGTGAATCATGCGGCGACCATGCGGAGGCGCTGACGAGCTGGGAAACCAAGTTTGCCGAAGTTGAAAATTGGCTAAGTGTAAATTTGGGTTCCCAAGATTTAACTTGTACTTTGTAAAAGTGAAGATTGTATAATATATTGATTCGGGCAGACTCATATTGCAGGGAGCTGCCCCTCTCTTTATACTGTTGTGCATTTCTCTTGTATAATGTTATTTATGTGAATGTTATGGGCTTTCACTTGTATAAAGGAAATAATACTTGGTTGTGAAACACAAACTAAGTAGGATAAGTGGAATGTTAGGCGTAGTCTACAATCGTAAGTATTAGTGAAAATAAAACGATTGGTAGTGCCGCACCTCGCTATAAGCGGTTGAAAGACTACCGTAGGTGTAGGGGCGTGACAGAAAGGATCGAGAAGTTGAAGAAGCAAGCCAGTGCAGAGGAAGCCACAACAACCGAGGATCAAGCGAGGCAAAGGAAACTACAACGACCGAGGAGGAAGCCAAAGAGCCAACGGAAAGAGGAAACCGTCGGACAGAGGCATCAGGAAGATAAAATAGGAGAAACAAAGAACAAAGGTGTGTTGAATGTTGTTGAAAAGGCTGGAGGAAACAGAGGTAGGAGCAGGGGTTCAGTAAAACAAAAAAAGGGTCGAAGGACCAACAGGACAGGAGATAGTCAAAGGGTAGATGTAGTCAACAGGGAAGCAACCATGCTGAAGTATTCACTGTGTCAATATGCTTGAATAGAAAGGTGGTTCTTATGCAGAGCTTAGTGTAGCTAATAGTAGACTCACTAAAGTTGTGTGGAGACATTATCAGAGTTCATCTATTAGATACTCTATGTGGACAGTATGAAGATTTGTAAAGACTCCTTCATAAGAAGACTGGTTGTCATTGATGTTGTAGCATGGAGACTACAGTGAAGCTGTAAACAGACAGAACTCAGTAAAGAAGATTTCTAAGAGCAGAAACATTACTATCAAACATGCCTTGACAAGATTTGGTTGGAACCCTTAGGGTTGGTGCCTCAGAAGTAAGAAGGATTGGAGTCCTTGGGGCTGATGCCTCAGAAGTAAGAAGGATTGGAGTCCTTAGGATTGGTGTCTCAGAAGTAGGAAGGATAGGTGTCCTTGTGACTGGTGTCTCAAGAACTGGAAGGATTGAAGTCCTTGGGATATGGTGCTCCTAAGTCCAAGATTGTTGTCGTGGCGAAACAGAGTTGGAGCTCTGGAGGTTAGAGCCTCAAAAAAGTCCAAGTTGGTGCTTGGGAACTGATTGCAACCATTTATATATTGTATATATTTTATTGCAAAGATTATATTAATAAAAGCATTGATACTTGTTGTTCATATTGTGTTCTGAATATAAATGTTTTAACTGGTAAAATAATAGTTGAAAACGAAATCTAGCCCCAAGGGTTAGCTCAATCGGTCAAGCCGGGGCCTCGCCAATGGGAGGTCACAGGGTCGAAACCCGAAAGCCCTTGGGGTTAGGTCTGTGATGGCTGAGGGGTGTGACCCCCTTCGGGTGGGGTCCACCCTAGAGACTTTCGATCCTGGACGTAGCGGACCACTGACCATGGTATCCGTGAACCAAAAGTGAAAAAAAAAAAAAAAATAGTTGAAAACGAAATATTGATTCACCCCCCCCTCAGTATTTCCAACATTGGTCTCAGGGAAAAAAGCCACTGCTAGACCCATACAAAACAATGAACCATTTTCAAGTCATCTTGGCCATATTCAACATATTGCAATTGAAACGAATGCCTCAAACATCTCGGGCAGTGATTGATTTAGTTAAAACACTTTTCAAATGCTCCAAATCATAGAAAGAAAATTGGGTCAACTTACAAACATACTAAAAGGGTCAGTTCGAGATGATAAAATCATAGCACCTGTCATGAAGGAATAATAATAACACATGTCATGGTTTAATATGTAGAAATAAATTGATTGACATAGAGTCAAATAACATCTCTACAATTCCATTTCCATCAAACACTCAATAAATTTTATTTTCCATTTTTAATAATATGTTAACTATGTAAGTTTTGTATTGTCCATTGCTTTGTAGTTGATGTTTTGTTCATCCTCCAATAGTGTTTGTTCATTATCGGTTGTTGACTAATGAGTTGAAACTTAATTTCATTTGCAAGTCTCGATGGATTTTATCTAAGGTTATTTTGATTTTTTTCTTATAGGATTTTGGGGGAGTTAAATTTACTATAGAGTATATGATTGAATTGTTTTCACCTTCCCGATTGAACTGAGAAATTATTTTTTTCTCTTAGTTTGAACCAAGAGGTAAATTAAGATTTTGAAGTGTTGTAAGAGTAAATGACTTCCACAGCTGGACAACCACAGTTTTGTTACACTCAACCACCTTCCAAGGTTTTGCACCTAAGCAATTCACCCTGGGAATGTACTAAACAGGAACTTATTGAACTTGGCAAACCATTTTGTAAAATTGTCAACATAAAAGTGAATGTCGTAGCGAATCGTAACCAAGATCTTGTTGAATTTGTATATTTTCAATCATGCTTAGGCTACTAAACAGGAACTTATTCAACTTGGCAAACCATTTTGTAAAATTGTCAACATAAAAGTGAATGTCGTAGCGAATCGTAACCAGGTTTTGTTGAATTTGTATATTTTCAACCATGCTTAGGCCAATGTAACTTAATGTCCAAATTCATCAATCTGCTATAAAAATTCTTCTACTAAGGATATGGGTTTTCCTTTGCTTCTCCATATTTGTTCTCTTCATGCTAGGCGATATATAGGCTATGTTACCATTGTTTGATTTTCCTTACTTTATAATATTGGATATCTTACCATATTTTGATTTTCTTTACTTTATAATATTGGATGATAGGAGAAATTTCTCCATTATTGTTCCATATATCCTTTATTTCATTAACTTGGTAGAATGCCTTGGGACTATGTTGATAACATTGTGAAAAATATACAAAGAAATGTGAATGATATAATAACATAGGATGCCTATGTAAACTTACATCAAAGCATAAATTTGGAATGATTAGACTTCTCTTATGATGCAAAATCCTTCATGATTTGTGGGTTGTAGAATATTTATGCTTGAATAACTCTGAGATTTTCAACATTAATACAATGGATGATGAGGGTTATGATATTTCAACATGATATTGCACTAATAGTTATAAGTGATGTTGAGAATATACTAGGTGTACTTACATCAAAGCATGAATTTGAAATGATTAGACTTCTCTTATGATGCAAAATCCTTCATGATTTGTGGGTTGTAGAATATTTATGCTTGAATAACTCTGATATTTTCAACATTAATACAATGGATGATGAGGGTTATGATATTTCAACATGATATTGCACTAATGGTTATAAGTGATGTTGAGAATATACTAGGTGTTTATATTTATTTTAAATGCTTATATTTAGGGTAATATGTTAATGTTTTCTTATATTTTTTTAATAGATATGACTTGAGGAAAACGTTTTTCTCATAAGGGTTTATGTAATGTTTCATTCTTCTACCTTATTTTAGTATAGATATTTGAGTTAGTAGATGTATAGATGATGTTTTAATATATATTATTCATATTTATGATAATGAAGAGTATTAAGTATTATGACATATTTTGATTATTATAATTTGAATATAATTAATTGTATATATACAATATTTATAATGAGATCTATTTTGGAATAAATTGTAATATGTAAATTGTTGTCTTACAAAAATTGATTATAGATTTAAAGGATAGCATGATTTTGATTAGGATTGGGTATAATTATAATATGTGTTGTATGAATTATAAATTGTGTATTGTCTTTTGAGTATAAATGAAATGCTTATTTAAAATTGTGATATACTTAGTGAATTAATGGATGCTAAATAGTTGTGATGTTACGAATGGAAAAACGGAGACAACCTTATGATAAGATGATATACTATATAATTCATAAAATATCAATATTTTTAATGTGTTATCAACCGTTGATTCTTAAATATTTTAAATGATAATAATACTATTAAAATAAAATTATATATATATATATATATATATCATAAATATTATAATCAAATGATTGAAATATTAAAAAAAGATTAATTGATAAGTAAACTAGGTTAATTGACCTTTATGGTAATTAACTACTTGTAAGTAGGAGGGACATCATGTTTTTAAAAGTAATTATATTAAAATGAAAATTATAGTAAGTAGTGAAAGGAACTCATTTAGGGGGATTTCCCTAAAATTCTAAATGTGTAAAGAGGGATATGTTTGTTGGTTTTAGGGAGAATACTAGGGAAATATGCATGCATAAATGTTGAAATATTTGGGAGTGACAAATTCACATTGCGTGCTTTAAAGATCCCTTCCTTAAATTGGCACATTTTCCATATTACAAAATGGCACCCATTGTTAATAGTTATTGAAACTTCGAAATCCAAAAAAAAAAAATTCTTCCCATGAAATGCTTAAACCACTAGAGTAAATATAGGAATTATATACCATACTTAAGATTCTTAGTAGTCTCTTACGAAGTACAACCTGTCATAGTGATAAGGGGTTTGTAAACTGCAATCTTTATCATAAGGATTTTGTGTTGAAGACTTCGGTGAATACATGATGCTTTCAATGTGTGGCTTGGGCTTCTAACTATAATGTTTCTAATGCTTTCAATGCGGACCTTTCAGGTTTCAATTCCATTTTTCCTTCCATTTACCTATTGGTGGCACCATGGCAGCAATGTGCCCTTGTACCACAAGAAAACAAAGACCTGCATTGGTTTGTGCAGTTGGCAGGTACATACTAGAGACATTCTGAAGAAGAACACATTATCAATGAACATATTTTTGAAAAATTAGATATTGTTGGGATTCCTCAACCTACCATCCTTCCTAACTATTGTAGCTCAATTATACAAAGTTCAAATTTCAAATTTTTTCTCAGACAAGCGCCAGTAAAGAAAAACAATTGCATAATTTTTTAACTTCTTCCCTCTATGCTACTCTTTCGTATGCTACCGCCTTGCGACATTTCCTTTGCAACATGTGGTGCAAATTCTATTTATACTAGCAAAGAAATGCATAGAAACTAACTTGACCGATGTGACATGAATTGACAATAAAAAGGAAGCCATAAAAAATAAAACACAAGAACTTGAGCAATTGATGTTGAGATTATCTTTTCAGGTCATGGGTGGAGTGGATTGACAAGGCTCAATTGGAAGTTCTAAATATCCATTAGGAGATTCATGTTGGTGTGATTGGTTAGAGTGAAATTCAAGTTGTGCTTAGGGTAGTAACGTAATAATTATGAGATGACTTATTATTTCAAGATGCACTTCACATTTAAATACAACAAAATAATCTCTTACAATTTCCTTGTAAATTCCTAATTTCTTGTTAAATGCATTTACTAAGAAACGAAATAGTTTTTCAAACTTATTCATACTTGAAGTATTGGGACATATGAAATTGTTATCGTCTTTAGTGGTAACAATTATGTAACACCCCCTCCCAAATCTACCCAGAGTAACGATGCCAACTAGGGTAAACTTGAGACGAGGGGCTACTAGGATGGGATTTGACCTCCTATGTGACCTTAAGGAAGTGGAATCAACGAAATCATAGTACACAGTCGTCTAACATCAGCCTTAGGACCCACACGAACCAAACAAGCACTTTAGAAAGCTTGCCCCTAGGTCCTACTAAAGTTTTGACCAACTTATGCCAAAGTAACACTCCCTAGCGACAGCCTAGGAGAGTTATAATGCTCTCCACCCCTTAGCCAAATGTGTTAGTCCCTAGGGTAACGCTCTAATTTTCTAGTAATCGTGGGATTTGACCCACTTTTCTAGCCCAGAACCCTGGCCTCTGCCCAAAACTTGCTAGAACCTTTAGAATCCATTAAATACATCATAACAATGATCCTAAATCAAAACTCAACCTCAGGGCTATGCCTAAGCATCCCAAACCGGGACTAACATTTTGTCAAATACTTGGCATCAATGCAACCTACATGTCTAGGATACAAGGCAGATCATAAATGACTTAAATAACTTATGAAACATAACCAGAAGAATCACCTCCTTTTCCAATGAAATATTATATCATCAATGAGGTCTTGTATCCATCCATTTAACAGTTACAAGTAAATACATGAAATAACCATGACATGAACTAGTCATTTAACCATATAACTAGCATAAAACCACATAAATATCATATATAAGACAACCATTAAATCCACATATACACAAGTGAAAAAGTGAGGGAACTTAGCTTTTATTAATCATAGGCAAATCCCACCAGGTTCGGGACTTCCACGTACCACCCGACCATAGACATGGTTGAACCAAATATCTCTTTCAGCCAGTCACCCCCGTGCCATATTCCAAGCATCAATATGGGATCTCATAGAACAACCAATCCAAGAAATGTTTGGTTGTGTTATATTCTTTCCACGAATAGCCTACATAGTTTACGAGGGGAAGGGGGGAGTTTTTTAGAGGGGGGGCAGAGCCCCCCCTTTGTTGCACCGATTGCACATTGGGGGGGGTAATAGGGGGGGCATCAGCCCCCTCTGTTAAGGGGGTTTGAGGGGGGTGAGTAGCCCCCCTCTACGAGGTATGGGGCAGCGCCCTAGGGGAAAAAAATTGAACCCTATATTAGGTTGGGCGGACCTACCTATGGTTTTGTGCATGGTTTTTGCACATGGTTTTGGACGCGATGGTTTTCGGTTCATGGTATTGGATGCTTCGACATGTATATATATGTATTGTAACATTGAAAGGAACAAAATGAAAAATCAATCTGGTAGTCCTAGTTTTAGGATCCAAGGGAAAATCTCTATGTATATGTGTTTTATGTGTTATGCTATCGCATTGTTTATTTTATGTTCTTAGAATTCATATGCAGGTAATTTCTATACGGGGTTAAGACCTACATTTGGTATCAGAGTTGTTTTGGCTTCAAGGGGACGCCTTTGTTGCTAAGGGGTTTCCCTTGGGCTTGTGGTAGACCATGTTCAGTGGGAGATCTGTAGGATCGATTCTGGTGGTGAAAGAAGATGGCAAGCAATGGAAAGATAGAGATCGATAAATTTAATGGTTAGAGTTTTGAGTTATGGAAACTCAAGATGGAGGATCTATTGGTGGATAAAGATCAGTGGATCGCGGTAGATCTAAGTACTAAACCAACGAGAGTGTTCGATGAAGAATGGAAGAAGTTGGATCGGAAGGCTAAGAGCACAATACGATTGTGTGTCTCAGATTCAGTATTGTTGAATGTATCAGGGGAAGCTATGGTGAAGTCTTTGTGGGACAAGTTAGGGACTTTGTACCATTCTAAGTCTCTAGTGAATAAACTGTTCCTACGAAAAAAGTTGTATATCCTGAGGATGAAAGATGGAGACTTGGTGACAGAACATCTAAACGCATTTAATACTGTGGTAAGTCAGTTATTATCTGTTGATATTAAAATTTCAGATGAAGATAAGTGCATCAGTTTGTTGTGTTCTCTACCAGATTCATGGGATAGTCTAGTTATTGCAATAGGTAGCAATGCAACTGCCTTGCAGTTTGATGAAATAGTCTCATCCTTGCTGACGGAGGAGATGAGATGGAAAATATGGAGAGCCAGAATGGTGATGCCTTGTATGTACGAGGACGTCGCAGAACAGAAACAAAAATAAGTCATCGAGTGGGAGATCTAAATCTACAAGAATACCTGTAAAGGTGGTGTGCTGGAAATGTAGAAAGGAAGGGCACTACAAAAGGGATTGTAAATCTAAAGCTCTTGACAAAGGAAAGGGATCTGATGATGCTCCTTTTGCAGAGGTGAAAACCACCTCAGATGAAGGTGGGGATGTGTACTTGGCTTCTTCAAGTACACATGTAGATCATGAGGCATGGTTGATTAACTTAGGTGCATCCTTTCACTTCATTCCCCATAGAGAGTGGTTCTGTGAGTATGAGAAATACAATGGTGGTGATGTCTTCTTAGGGGATGATACGAAGGCTAGAATCATTGGTCGCGGAAAAGTAAAGTTGAAGTTGCAAGGTGGAAGGGTTAGAACACTTATAGGTGTTTTGCATATTCTTGCATTGGCCAAAAATATGATTTATGTAAGCAAGCTGGATGATGCAGGTGTAAAAATAGTGTTCGAGAAGGATACCTGCAAGATGGTTCAGCGAGCACTAGTATTGATGCGGGGAGTTTGGATTGGAACTTTGTACAAGCTGCAAGGTAGCACTATTGTTGATGGGTGCAACAGTTCAGTGGTTCCTGAAAGTGGAGCAAAAAATCTAGTGGTCTCTGGAGAGAAGACCATGTTGTGGCATCAAAGGCTTGGACATATTGGAGAGAATGTCCTTCTAATACTTGATGGTAAAAGTATGGTAGAAGGTATGAGTAATAGCTCTCTGGATTTTTATTTCTGTGAAAATTTTGTATATGGGAAGCAGAATCAGGTGAGTTTCCCCTCTAGTGGTAAGTGGGCGAAACAGATATTAGAACTTGTGCACAGTGATGTGTTTGGACCTGTGAAGGTTCTGTCACTGGGTAAGTCTGTGTACTATGTATCATTTATAGATGAATTCTCAAGGAATACATGGATATATTTCCTTAAAAAGAAATCTGAAGTCTTTGACAGGTTTAAATAATTTAAGGCTCTGTTGGAAAACCAGACAAAGAAGAAGATAAAGGTGTTGAGAACAGATAACGATGGAGAGTTTTGCAGTAAGGAATTTGAAGAATTTTGTAAGAAGTGTGGTATAGCACGGTAGAAGACTACTCCATACACACCTGAGAAAAATGGAGTTGCAGAAAGAATGAACAAGACGTTGATGGAAAGGGAAAGAATCATGCTCAGTGGCGTCGGGTTAGGACAAGAATTTTGGGCAGAGGCGGTGGAGACTGCATGTTACCTGCTCAACAGGTCACCTTCATTAGCGTTGGAGGATAAGACACCACAATAGGTCTGGACTGGTAAGAAACCCTCTCTTTCACTTCTGAGGGTATTTGGATGTGATGCATATGTACATGTTCCAAAGGAGAAAAGAACAAAATTGGATAGTAAATCTGAAAAGTGCATCTTTATTAGGTATAAGGATGGTTTAAAGGGTTATAAGCTTTGAAACCCAGTAACAAGGAAGGTTGTGTACAATCGAGATGTGGTGTTCATAGAGGTTAAAGATGTTATTAAACATGAAGTCCAACCAAAGGAAACTGAGAAGATAGAGTTTGAGCTAAAGGAGGAAGAATCAGACTTTACAGCAGAAGAGGAATCAGAAGATGAAGAGCCACAAACTTCAGGTGTGAGAAGATCAGTTCGAGAAAGAAGGAAGACAGAAAGGTATAGTCCATCTACTTTCTGTTCAAATTTTGCTTTATCTATTACTGATGATGATCCAAGAACTATGAAGTAAGCAGAAGATTCAGAGGATGGAAAAATCTGGAGAGATGCCATGGTTGATGAAATGGCATCTTTGCACAAAAATAAGGCATGGGATCTGGTGGAGTTTCTGGCTGGAAGGAAACCCATTGGCAACAAATGGGTGTTCAATAAGAAGACAAATGCAGAAGGAAAGGTGGAGAAATACAAAGCTCGGTTAGTAGCAAAAGGTTAATCCTAGGTGTCGGGAATTGATTTTGGTGATATTTTTTCTCTTGTTGCCAAGGTAGCTTCTATTAGATTACTTTTAGTTGTTGTTGTTGCTTTTGATTTTGAGGTAGAACAGATGGATGTGAAGACAACATTCCTTCACGGAGATTTGGAAGAGTAGATCTACATGAAGCAACCTGAAGGTTTTGTGGTTAAGGGTAAGAAAGCACTGGTATGCAAGTTAAAGAAGTCTATGTATGGGTTAAAACAGTCACCAAGGATGTGGTATCAAAAATTTGATACATTTATACGGTGATTTTGCTTCACCATAAGCAAAGCAGATCACTGTGTGTATTTTAAATTAATTGGTGACCGTGTTATTTATCTGTTCTTGTATGTGGATGATATGTTTCTGGTTGGAAATGACAAAGAAATTATCCAGGATTTGAAGACCCAATTATCCTCCAAATTTGACATGAAAGATCTTGGTGCTGCAAACTATATTTTGGGCATGGAAATTAAAAGAGATTGGACAAATAGGAAGCTCTGGTTAAACCAGAGGAAGTATGTCGAGACAATACTGCAGAGGTTTAATATGCAGGATAGTAAACCGGTGAAGGTTCCTATTCTTGTAGGTGTAAATTTATTTTCCGAACAGTGTCCCAGAACTCAAGAAGAGGAAGAGGACATGTCTCATGTTCCATATGCAAGTGTAGTCGGTAGCCTGATGTATGCAATGGTCTGTACTAGACCAGACATTGAACGTGCAATGGGAGTATTGAGCAAGTTTATGTCAAAACCAGGGAAGGAGCACTGGACAACAGTGAAGCAGGTTTTCAGGTATTTGCATGGTACTACTGAATATGGTTTGTGCTACCAAGGAATATCAGGATTGGATAGAGTTTTGGATATTCGTGGCTTTGTTCATGCAGACTGGGCTAGAGATTTATATCAGAGAAGATCTACAAGTGGGTATGTGTTTAACCTATTTGGAGGTGCAGTCAGTTGGATGAGTAAGAAACAAGTGGAACTATCAACTACAGAGGCAGAATACATGGCAGCCACTCATGCAAGCAAGGAAGTAGTTTGGTTGTAGAGATTGTGTTCAAGTATGGGGTTAGTACAGGGAGCTATAAGGATAGACTATAACAGCCAAAGTGCAATTTTCTTGGCAAAAAACCCTGCTTATCATTCAAAGACAAAACACATTGATGTTTAGTATCACTTTGTGAGGGATATGATAGAAGACAAAAATTTGTTGCTAGAAAAGGTGGACACTTTGAAGAATATTGTAGACGCATTGAAAAAATCTGTGAGCTCTGAGAAGTTCTCTTGGTGTAGAGAAACAATGGGCATTTCAGGGATGGATAAATGACTAAGCTCTCATGTGGCCCCCTGTAGAAAGAAAACAACAAGTGGGAGAATGTTGGGTTGTGTTATATTCTTTCCACGACTAGCCTACGTAGTTTATGGGGGAGTTAGAGGGGGGGGAAAGCCCCCCCTTCGTTGCGTCGATTGCACAGCAGGGGGGTCATGGGGGGGCAGAAGCCCCCCTATCCAGGGGGTTTGAGGGGGGTGAGTAGCCCCCCTTTACGGGGTCTAGGGCAATGCCCCAGGGAAAAAAAAATTGGACCCTATATTAGGTTGGGCAGACCTACCTATGGTTTTGTGCATGTTTTTCGCACATGCTTTTGGACGCGATGGTTTTCAGTCCATGGTATTGGATGCTTTGACATGTATATATATGTATTGTAACATTGAAAGGAACAAAATGAAAAATCAATCTGGTAGTCCCGGTTTTGGGATCTAGGGGAAAATCTCTGTGTATATGTGTTTTATGTGTTATGCTCTCGCATTGTTTATTTTCTATTCTTAGAATTCGTATGCAAGTAATTTTTTTACGGGGTTAAAACCTACATTAAACCAAGGATATGCATAGGTTAAACCAACTCCGCCCTCATCAAACCATGATCACACCAAAATCGATGCTCCAATCACAGCCAAACTGAACTTGGAATGCCATCCGAAATCCATCACTATCCTTGAGGAATTTTTTGTCTCCTTGCCTCTTAGGCTTTACCGCAATCCAACCAGATCACTAGGCCCTAAAATGAGACCAGTCTCTCAGGGTTTACCGCAATCCAACCGGATCACTAGGCCATAAACTGAGACTAGTCTCTCAGGCTTTACCGCAATCCAACCGAATCACTAGGCCCTAAAATGAGACTAGTCTCTCAGGCTTTATGGCAATTCAAACCCAGATCACTAGGACCTAAACTGAGACTTCTCCCTCAGGCTTTTACCGTGTATCCCGCCAAAACCGGTCAAGGGATTCCTAGGCCTTTGGGAATGGAACTTGAGACCACCTCTACCCTGGATTCCGAAATCCATCCGGCATATCAAAGCTCAAAAACCGAATAAACATCCCAACACCATGGCATATGGAAAAAGGTGAGGATAGGCTGAAATCTACTATCATAACCCAGCAAAACCATGCCACCGATAGTAAGAGAACCATACGCCAACATGCAAAGCCATGCATGTCCAAACCAAATAGGAAATCACACATGCAAAAGGTTACCTACAAGTATTCCTGTTGAAACTTCTTGATCCTGCTTTCCTTTCCTTGATCCTGCTTTCCTTTCCTTGATCCTTGCTTGCCTTCCTTTCCCTTTCTTGCTTTTCCTTCCTTGATCCAAAGTTAGAGTGCTCCAAGAAACTCTAAGTGACCAAGAGTTAGAGAGAGAGAATAATGAGAGATCTCCAAAGTGAAATTGGCAAAAGGTTACACTGACAAAAGCCATGAATTGGTCCTCATAAGCCTTTTTATTGATGAGGCCTCTATTTTCTTCATTTTCCATTATTTTCCTTCAATTTCCTCTTCACATGCAACCTGTGACCTTTCACCTTACTTTTCTCCTAATTTCCTATATTTTCATGAATAAATGTGTCAAAAATGTCTTTTTGCCTTTTAATGCCTTAGCCTCTGTCAATTTTCATTAGTCAAAACACACATCCAATGATGCCCACTAGGATATATTTTGCCCAACATTTAGCTTGGAATAAGTGTCCCTTAACTGTGGTCTTATTTTTCCTTTATTAACTTTTATTACATGAACTTTTCACTAGGGTTGTTACATAACCCTCCCCCTTGGGGAACACTATCCTCGATGTTAAACCACACCATGACCTCAGCAAAACCGTTGAAAACAAGCATACTTCCCATGGAGCTTTATAACTTAGCTCATTGCAGTATTTACAATGAATAACCTGCTCAAAGAAAAACATCATGACAACATACAATATAACAACCATAATAATATGACACCCTTACCGCTTATTAGAGATTTATAACTTAGTTCACAGTAGTATTTACATCCATATACATATACCAAAACATCAGCAAAACATATGCCAGCATAAACCAACATCAAACAAAAACTACTTTGCCTCAACCAGAAAATAATGAAGGATACAGGGCCAACATCTAATCTGGCATCTCCCATGTATCTTCTTTAAGGCCAAAGTTCTTCCACTGCACTTTAACTTGCTCTATGGCTCTATTCCTGAACATGAGATGCTTTTGTTGTAATATGCATTAATGCTCTGGTTGGAACTCTCCTTATTGCTCCACTTGCAATACAGACCAATCAATAACATGATCAACATCCTTTATATACTTCTTAAGAAATGAAATATGGAAAACATCATGGACTTTCACTGTTGGAGGCAATGAAAGTCGATATGCCACCGGTCATATCCTATCAAGGATCTCAAAAGGCCTGCAATATCGTGGTGCCACCTTGGCACATGAACCAATCCTCAAAGAGATTTTCTTGGTCTTCATGCACAAATACACATGCTCCCCATCATGAAACTCCTTGAATACCTTGTGTTGATCTGAATAACTCTTCTATCTATCCTATGTTGCCTTCAGATTCTTCTCTATAACTTGCATTTCCTGTTCCATGTCTGCCGGCATATTCGGTCCAATAATCACCCTGCTCCCTGGATCACTCCAACTGATAGGAGTATTACAACTCTTCCCATACAATGCCTCGAAAGGACTCATTCTCAATGACTCCTGATAACCTTTTTTGTATGCAAAACCTACCAATGGTAGATACTCTTCCCATTTCCTCTGTTGGTGCATCACGTACATCCTCAACATACCTTCCAAGATCCTGTTGACCCTCTATGTTTGTCCATATGTTTTTGGATGACAAGTTGTACTAAAGGAGAACTCTATACCTAAGCCTGCAAATAGCTCCTTCCAAAACTTGGAAGTGAACTTTGCATCCCTGTCCAACGCAATCTTCCTTGGAACACCATGCAATCTCACTACCACTTTGATGAACACCTGTGTTACCTCACTAGCTGAATATGTAGTCTTCATTGGAATGAAGTGAGCTACCGTGCTCAACCTGTCAACCATGACCATAATAGAATCATGCCGCCTCACTGTCCTCGGAATACCTGTGATGAAATCCATGGAAATTACCTCCCATTTCAATTCTGAAATCACTATAGGCTGTAGTAGAACACCTGGATGCTTGCATTCTGCCTTTACCTACAGACAATCTAGACATCTAGCCACGAAATATGCCACTTACTTCTTCAGATTCGGCCAATAGTAAAACTTCTTCACCGCCGTTAATGTCTTCTGATATCCTAGATGACCCGAGTATGGCTTCGCATGAAAATCCCTCAAGATAAGCTTCTTGATCTCACTACAATTGGGTACATATATCCTAGCTCTAAATCTCACTAACCCATCTATCGTGAGATGGTAGTCTACATCTTGATCACTTGTACCTGTACCTATGCTCTATCGTAACATGTGCATGATCTCCATGTATTTTTCATCTCGTTGTCTTGCCTGCGAAATCCTATCATGTAACTTTGTCCCATAAGAGCCCATAGCTGCTATATGATTTACTTGTACCTTCCTGCTGAGAACATTTTCAACCCGGTTCTCCTTCCCCTTGATGTATCTGATCTCAAAGTCGAACTCACTAAGTGTATCCAACCATCTAGCTTGCCTGGAATTTAGATTCAACTGATCAAACAAATACCTCAACCCACTGTGATCTCTCATCAATGTGAACCTCCTCCCCAGAAGCTAATATCTCCACATCTGCAATGCATATATAATCATTGCTAGCTCAAGATCATGCGTTGGGTAGTTCTGCTCATGTTCATTCAGTTTCTGTGACTCATAACACACTACCTATCCTTCTTGCATGAGAACTCCACCACTTCCTCTCTTGCAAGAATTTGTACACACAACAAACTCCTTGTCCGGATCCGTAATCTTTAGCACTGGTGCATGTGTCAACAACTGCTTAAGCTGCCCAAAACTATCCTCACAATATTTTGTACATTTGAACTTCTTACCTTTCCCCTGCAATGATATGATAGGATATTCAATGCGTGAGAAGTTCCTAATGAACCTCCTATAGTGACTTACCAATCCCATAAAATATCTCACCTCATCCACATTCTTAGGAGCTTCCCACTCCATGATATCCCTTATATTTTCTAGATCTACTACAATGCCTTCCTCAGAGATAACATGTCCCAAGTAATGTACCTACATCTGAAATAAGTTGCACTTGTTAAGCTTAGCATACAATTGATGATATCTTAGCAATCTCAACACTATTGCTAAGTGCTCGGCATGTTCCTCCTCATTCTTAGAATATACCAGTATGTCATCAATGAATACCATAACACACTTGTCCAGATAAGGATGCAACTGACTATTCATCAAACACATAAATGTAGCTCGAGCATTAGTCAAACCGAATGGAACAACAAGAAACTCATAATGCATGTACCTGGTCCTGAACGCAGTCATGAAGATATCCTCTTCCTTGATGCGTACCTGGTGGTATCCCCATCTCAAGTCGATCTTAAAGAACATTGTTTCTCATTTCAACGGATTAAACAAATCATCAATCCTTGACAAAGAGTACTTTCTCTTGATCATTACCTTTTTCAGCTTCCTGTAGTCAATGCACATTCTAAGAGTACCATCTTTCTTCTTTACGAACAACATGGGTGCACCCCAAGGTGATACATTAGGTCTGATGTATCCTTTGTCCAACATTTCCTTCCGTTGCAACTTCAACTCTACCAACTCATGTGTGCTCATCCTATAAGGTGCTTTTGATGTTGGAAATGCCCCTAGCACTAGCTCAATAGAAAAGTCTACCTACCTGTGAGGTGGAAACTCTGTAATGTCCACATGGAATACATCCTAAAACTGCTGCAAAATTGGGTACCTACTTAACACATCTGCATCCTCAACCTCCTTACCCTTGTCACTAGAAATGTGCACTGCAAACATCACACAACCTTTTCTGCAACTACGCTTGGCCTGCAGAGCGATAACCATCCTCACTGATGTAGGCTTCTTCTTTCCCTGCAAAGTCCTATTTTCCCCACTATCATCCACACACTCAATGGCCTTGTCGAAGCATTTAACTCAAATGCACAAGCTCTTACCCAATGGTGAACTCGCTTCTTTGTACCTGTAGCCAACTGTACTAACCAAGATTCATCATGCACTTACTTTCACAAACCACACTTATCCACCGATTCAAGATTAATATAATATAGTTAGATCCAGGATCAATCAAATTAGAAACAACTTGATCACAAAGCTTACCGTCCATCTCAATGATCGATGCCTGATGATCTGCATGTCTGTTGTCCATGACTACACATATTTGAGGAATGTTATGACCAACATCACCAACTGTATGCGCCTCTTGAGCACTATAGATCTAGGGTCTACCACCACTCTGATACTACGAACAATACCTCCTACGATGATTCTTACTAGATATCCAACACTACAATGGTTCCCTACCACCGCATTTAGCCTGCTACTCTCCATGTCCTTTCTCAAATGTATTGAATCTCTTTTAAGGAACTGCATTCTCTTTCTCACTTACATCTTGAGTTCTTTCTCTCTTTGGTGGCCATTTTCCTTTATCTTTCTCATTTCTCTTCAAGTCATGCTTAGGCTCAACCTTGCACTCCGACTGCTCAAAACAATGCTTCAACTTTCACATGGCCTCCTCCAACGATCTAAGCTCATTGAACTTAATCCGGTCTATGTATGCAACTGGAAATCCATTGATGAATCTCAAAACCTTGGCCGTCTCTTCCTTGAGGTAAGGCATATATCTCAATATCTCTAAGAACCTGCTAGTATACTCATCGTTTGTCATAGAACCCATCTGCAACTCATAAAACTCCTTAGATTTATTGTCATAGTACCTCTCCGACAAGTACTTCTTCTTGAAGAGCCTTTCAAATGCATGCCAAGTCAAATCATCTTCATCACTACCTTTAACATTCTTCACATCTTCCCACCAAATATCCACTTTACCTTTGAGACTGAAAGTGGTTATCATTGCTTTCATGTTTTTTGAGTAATCATGCAATCTGAAGAATTTCCTCATACCAAGAAACCATGCCTCTGCATCCTGTTATTTATTCATTTCTCCATCAAAAGTAGGTGGCTTCGCTTTCTTAAACTCATCTGGAAAGTATCCCCTATCATTCCTCCTGTAAGGATGATAACGATGATGGTCGTTGTCCCTTAAGAAACCAATTTCTTGGCTGTGCAGAAATTGTGCTTAAGACATTAATTTTATTTATGTATGTCACTTATTTGTATAAGGTATCCTCATATGAAGGACCTGAAGGACCTGAATTTTAACCCTTAATAATTAGCTGACATGAAAATCTCAGAATGCCATGTGATGTTGAATATGAATGTTGCATGAAGAATGCCTTGAGAAGTTAAAGATAATATTTTATGTGAATAACAGCATATTATTTCTAACTTCTCAAAGCATTCTTCACACAGCATTTATATGCAGCATCATATGACATTCTAAGACTTTCATATCAGCTAAATATTAAGGGTTAAAATCCAAGCCCTTCACTTGAGGATACATCATACAAATAAGTGACATGAATAATAAAAATTAATGTCTTAAGCACAATTTCTACATAGCCAAGAAATTGGTTTCTTAAGAGACAACATTAATTGGCGTCACTTCCGGGGACAAAATCAAGAACATTTTTCCATGTGTTTTCAATATTTTCCTCTGGTTTTCTAGTGAGGAGGGAATATTTGGCTGTATTGAATAGAAAACAATAACTCTGGCTTTAAAGAGGCCTCATACGAGGTCCGATACCTCACAGTACAAAGCTCAAGCCCTTTCAGATCCTGGGAGACTAGTTTCCAAGAGGGTTGGAAGGCCAAAAACTCCATTTACACCAAGTCCTACATTGTCTGCACCTAGAAGTAGTTCAACACATCTTTCATCCAAACATTCACCTTTTATTGACCAAGAGCTACCTTTTACATCCACTTCATTTCAAGAACCTAACTGTCAAGAACAGTCTTTAGATTCTGTTTCTTTCTCAATATTCAAAAATATATCTGCTATAGTTGTTCAACCTGAACCTATAACTACATTGCCACCTTTTCATACTCCATTTACTCCTTGGACAGGTTCTACATTTGCTGGTACTCAAGTTTCAGTAAGTTCAGGTGAAAACATGGCAGCACCTGCATTCTTGTTGAATAGGATGCACCTATTCAGTTGCCACAACAGTTAAATCCAATTCCTCAAGAATACGTACTCATTTCTCAGGGGAGGATGAACAAACAGCAGAGAAGCATATAGCAGTGTTTTGTAATATTGCAGAAAATCTCAATGTTGAACATATGGATGTTGTTTTAAGACTTTTTGTGCAATCCTTGGATGGTGAATCAAGAAAGTGGTTTAAAGGTATTCCTAATAACGCTATTCCTACATGGGAAGAGATGGAGCACCAATTCACCCAGAGATGGGGAGAGAAACGAGACCATGGGTATTCACTTACAGAGTTTAATGCTATTAAAAAGAAATCTGATGAAAGTGTTGTTGAGTTCATCAGAAGGTTCAATAAACTTTACAACAGTCTTCTGGTGGAGATCAAACCCCCTCCTACTGGTGAAAAAATAACTTTTGCAAGGGCATTTGAATCAGATTTTGGGTTCACATTGAGGGAGAGAAGATCCACAACCCTTAATCAGATCCAAACTGATGCTTTAGAAATAGAAGCAAATATGGTGGTTGCAGGTAAAGCAACAGAGGCAAAACCTACCCAAGATAAGGGAAAGGCTAAAGTGGAACCCTCTTAAAATCAAACATTAGAGGATATGAATAATGCGATTAAAAATTTGTCTAGTAAATTGATTAAATTAGAATAGGAGAGTAAGAATTCTCAGAGGAAAGTACAACAAAACAGAAACTTTAATCCTCAATGTAAAAGACAACCTTTGCAAATTTTGCAGGAGAGAAAAGACCAAGATCGGGTTCAAGCACCATATTGCTTAGAGGCAAATCCTGATGAAGTACCAGAGCATTCCAAGGATCGTGATGATCATATTTCCACATTGTATGCAGGAGATGAAGATGAACTAGGTGTTGAGGGAGAAGAATATACTGAAACATATGCCATTTATGATGAGAATGAAATTGATGAATATTGGAAGCAGTTTATTGATTTTATGCAGGCATAATTACATAAGAAATATGTCTTGAGATCAAGAAAAAGATCTAGAATTCAAGAAAATGAAGGTGAGTAGTAAGTTCCATCTCCCCTACAAAAGGTGACTCCACAAGAACCATAACCTGCAAAAAAATTAAATAAAGGAAAGCAACAACATAATACAAATAGCAAAACTCAAATACTTCAAGGTGAGTCTTCTCAAGATAAAAGTGATAAAATTCCTTTAGAAAAAAATGTTTCCATTCCACAAGAGATTTCAATGATGAAGAAAAGTGAAGATGAAAATGAAAGAAATACTAAACAGGTCCATGTATTTAGTCTCACTAACGAGTTAGAAAAAATCAAAATTCAGGTGCCCCTCATAGAGTTGGTAAAAACACCAGCTTATTAAAGAGAGATTGCTGAGTTTATCAACCTATCTCAAAATGTGAATATAAATGACACTATGAATCTGCAAGAAGATAAACCAGTAGTGGTTTTTGGTCCACATGTGGAGTTAGATTCTTCAACACCTCCTTTCTACATTTCTTTATTGATTCATGATTTCCTCTTGCATAATTGTATGTTTGATTCAGGAGCTTCACATAACCTTATGCCACTATCAGTAATGAAACAACTGAACCTACAAGTTACTAAACCTTACAGAGACCTTTATTCTTTTGATTCAAATAAAGTCAAGTGTCTCGGGGTCATTAAAGATATGGTGGTGTCATTAGCCCAGATCCCAACTAGAAGCTTGGTAATGGATGTAGTGGTAGCAGATATCCCTGCTAGGTTTGGAATGTTGCTATCTAGGTCATGGGGGGCTAAATTGGGTGGTGTTCTGAAATTGGATTTTACTTATGCTATCATACCAATTTTTGGTGGAGAAGAAAGAAGGTTGTATAGAGAAACAAGATTTGTTAAAACAATCACAAAGAACAGAGCAAGTAATTCACCTATGTATAGCCAAGAAAAAGATGACTTTTCTTGCTTCATGCTGCATGAAAATGCAGAGTTGGCTGAAGATAACTAGAGGCAGCTTACTTCAACCTGTGTAAATACAGAGCTGCAAACAGAAGGGGTGTGGAAGTGCTTCTTTGATGGAGCCTATTCTAAAGAAGGAACATGTGTTGGTTTCCTTTTAATTACACCTGGAGGTAATATGATCCCATTTTCTTTTAAATTGGAGTTCAAAGCAACTAATAATGTGGCAGAATATGAATCCTTGATCATTGCTCTGCAAACAGAAAAACAAATGGGAGTCCAGTCAATTTCCATTTTTGGAGATTCAGAGCTGATTATAAAGCAAATTAAGAACCATTATCAAACAAAACACCCTAGGCTCAGGGCATATAGAAATGAAGTGTGGGATTTAATTGAGAATTTCTTTGATGCTTTCAACACATAGCTCATTCCAAGAGATGGGAACAGATTAGCAGACTCCTTGGTTGTGGCTACCAGTACTTTTAGGCCTCCTATAAATCCAAAGCTAAGATATGAGGTTGAAATGAGGCATAGGCTTTTTGTTCCGGATAATATAAAACACTGGCAGGTTTTTGAGGATGATCAACAGATTAAGGAATTCTTGACTATAATTGAAGATTTTCAAGGCACCGAGATTGATCAAGATGGAGATGAAACAACAAAAGGTGAAGTAAGTGGTTTTAAAAATTCCATAGTTAATAAAAAAGTATGCAATTGAAAGATAATATTTTGTCAAGGGGGCTTGTCCCTCTTGAAAGACTTTTTAACTCCAATGATGTAGCTGTTAGTTCAGAGAAAATTCCATAGGATGAGCGGATTCAAGATCACAATATTGGAACCAAAGAACAGCCCAAGTTAGTCAAATTATTTAATGGAGTTCCACTTAATTATAAGGAGAGATCTATTGAGCTTTTCAGGGAGTATACTGGTGTTTTTGCTTGGTCCTATGAGGATCTCAAGACATATGATGTAAGCATTATTCAGCACAAGATTCCCTTGAAAGAAGGGATTAAACCATTTAAGTAGAAACTCAGGCAGATCAATCCTTTGCTTTTACCATTGATTGAGAAAGAAGTCAAAAATCTTCTTGATGCCAAGATAATAGTTCCACTCTGATACTCTGACTGGGTGGCCAATTTAGTACCTGTAAGGAAGAAAAATGGAGAAATAAGGTTATGTGTGGATTTTAGAAATCTAAATAGGGCTTCCTTAAAAGATAACTATCCATTACCTAAAATGGATCATGTGCTGCAGAAGGTAACTGGATCATTCAAAATGTCAATGCTGGATGGGTTCTCTGGGTATAACCAAGTGGTTGTTGATAAAGAAGATCAGAAAAAGACTGCATTCACAACTCCTTGGGGAACCTTCATGTATGCTCGAATGCCTTTTGGGTTGATGAATGCAGAGGGAAAATTTTAGAGGGCTATGAACATTGCATTTTTGGGTGATAAGTTTGTAGTGATATAATTGGATGACATCATTGTTTTCTCTAAGTCAGATGAGGAGCATCTGGACCATCTTAAAAAGACTTTTGAGAAATGTAGAAAATTTTGGCTTTCTTTGAATCCTAAGAAGTCTATTTTTGCTTTAGAAGAAGGCAAACTGTTGGGGCACATTGTTTCTAGAGATGGAGTGAAGATAGATCCAGCAAGGGTGCACGCTGTGTAGAAAATACCCCTGCCCAAGAGTAAGAAAGACATTCAAAAATTTCTGGGAAAAATAAATTTTCTAAGGAGGTTTGTGTCCAATTATGCTGAAATTGTAAAAGAGATTACCAATATGTGGAAGAAGGAAAATGAAGTAAATTGGACCAAGGAAGCCAGAGAGTCATTCTCCAGGATCAAATAAGCATTACAAGCAGCTTCTATTTTAATTAGCCTTGATTATCAAAAGCCCTTTCAAATTTTTTCATTTGCATCACTTAATTCAACAGTTGTCGTTTTGTTACAAAAAATGATGAAGGAAAAGAGCAGCCAGTTGCTTTGTTTAGCAAGATTCTCAGAGATGTTGAACTCAAATACAATATCCTTGAAAAACAGGCATATGCTTTGGTAAAATCCCTAAAGGCCTTTAGGACTTATGTACTACAGTCACAGATCATTGCTTATGTGCCAAATGCTACAGTAAATGATGTCTTAGTCCAGAGTGATGTGGAAGGAAAAAGAGGAAAATGGATAGTTAAGATCCAAGAGTATGACCTGGACATAAAGCCCACAAAGTTGGTGAAAGGGAAGGATTGACAAAGATGTTGACAAAGTCAAATTTTCAGGCATTGGGACTCAACTTGCTAATACCTGTAAATGAGGAAGTAATTGAAGAAGGTGAAGAAAAATCAAACCCAGGTATGAAGATTCGATATAAATTTTTATGTTCATAATGGTACAAGCACATAGTTCATTATTTATGTTTTCTCTCTTGTCCCCAGTCATTGGATAGAACAAGATATAGAGCATTAAAAATCAAAGCACAACCATATGTGATTGTAGAGGGCAGATTGTATTGGAAGGATCGTGTGGGAATTTTATTGTTATGTTTAACAAAATATGAATCTACAGAGACCATTAAAGATTATCATGAGAAGTTATGTGGTGGACATTATAGTTGTAACGCTACTGCACACAAAATCCTCCAGGTAGGATTTTATTGTCCCACCCTATTTGGTGATATATATAAGTTTGTCAGAAGTGTCAGCTTTTTGCTGAGAAGAAGAGGTTATCTCACTTGCCATCGATCCCAGTCTTCATAGAAGAACCATTCAGACAATGGGGACTAGACTTTATTGGAGAAATTAACCCACCTTCAAGTGGACAGCACAATTGGGTTCTCTCTCATAGCTACTGATTATTTTACCAAGTGGGTAGAAGCTATACCTACCAAAAAGGCAAATGACCAGGTGGTGATGAAGTTTTTAGAGGAAAACATTTTCAGCAGATTTGGATGCCCTATCAAAATCATAACTAAAAATCCTCAAGTGTTCAGTTAAATTAAGCTTGTTGCTTTTTGTGAGAAGTATAATGTCATTTTATCTCATTCAACAACTTATCATCCACAGGGATATGGATTGGCTAAATCCACTAACAAAACATTGATGAAAATTCTTAAGAGAACTATTGCAGAGAATCTGAAACACTGGGATTCGAAATTAAAGTTTGCTTTATGGGTTGTCCAAGTGACTACAAAAAGGTCTATAGGAAAATCACCTTTTGAGTTAGTGTATGGAACTCAAGCTCTGTTCCCTAGTCAGCTTGTGAAGCCTGTGATTGCAATGATTCAGGAGGCAAAAGAAGAGCCCAATGCTCTAATAAGAAGGATGCATAAGGTAGTGGAGTTGAGTGAAAGTAGGGATAAGGTAAGAGATAATTTGATTATGTATCAATCAAATATGAAGGGTATTTTTGACAGAAAAGCCAAAGAAATTGATTTTAAAGTTGGAGACCTGGTATTAAGGTGGGATACTAGAAGAGAAGATAAGGGCAAACATGGAAAGTTTGATCCTCTCTGGTATGGCCCATTCAGGATCATAGAAGCAAGGGCAAATAATACATTCTTCCTGGAGAATCTTGATGGTGAAACTTTACAGTTGCCTGTCAATGGGCAGTACCTCAAACATTATTTCCAATTCTGAAGCACAAGCATCCTGTCATTGTAGATACCGAAGTGAATTCATTGTACAAATTCCATAGAATTAAAATTGGCTAAGAAATATATGACTCCATGCCCGAGGTGAAGGCACTGATCTGCGGTTCTTAGTGCTTCTGTGGCAAAAGCACTATCCAACATCATTTAAATATCATTTTCAGTTTTATCACAAAAAATAAAAAATCAAATATTATGTTCTAGAAACAAAATTAAAAGAGAATGTGGAAGTCCGAAAGTGATTTGTTTTAAATTATTGATGGCTTTCAAATATGATATAAGGTGGGGCCCCGACCCATATTAAAATTCGAGGGGTATCACAAGATTTAAGTAAGCATGGGTTCGAGAAGTGAGTAAAGTGCTTCGTTGGAGGCAGATGTTGTAGCATCCATCATCATTTAAATTTTATTTTCAGTTTTATCACAAAAAATAAAAAATCAAATATTATGTTCTAGAAACAAAATTAAAAGAGAATGTGAAAGTCCAAAAGTAGTGATTTGTTTTATATTATTGATGGCTTTCAAATTTGATATAAGGTGGGGCCTTGACCCATATTAAAATTCGAGCGGTATCACAAGATTTAAGTAAGTGTGGGTTCGAGAAGCAAGTAAAGTGCTATGTGGGGGGGCAACGAGCACGAGTTATAACTCATGCTCAACCCCTGCAGTTGACCATGACGTCAAGGTGTTTGACCGAGATCTACGGCCTGAGATTGTTGTGGGGGTTCAAGCCCGATGAACATCCCGTACACTCCCTACCCCCGCAGCAGGCCACCCCCATCGCTCCACTCCATCTCATCTCCTCCACGTCATCCGCCACCCTCATTCACTATCATCCACCTCATTCACCGTACCCCATCACCTCATCTGCCACTCCATTAATTAGTTACATTAATTACAGGTTTTTCCCCCCCATTTGAATATTATATGTATAAAAGACAAGAAAAACCCCATTGTATTAGTCTTTTGTTTTAGTACTAAGCAACCTTACAGCCAGTTCAGCAAATCTGAGTCAGCAACCGTCCCGGCAACTGTCATCAGCAACTGTCACCAACAAACAGTCACCATGGCCAAACAAGTAAGTTCCTCATCAGTTATCCATACCCCATTAATGGATGTTGAATGAGATATTTCTGATACCCTCTATACAATTAAACATCTTTCACTGTATCAAGAGGTCATTCTGAACCATAAGAAGTCTCCTATATTCATGGCAATGGTTAGGTCAGGTGTTCTAGCTGCTTTTGTCCCCATAACTCATTTATTTCCTGAATTTATTCAATGGCTAGCCTCAGCAATGTACCCCAAGAAGTGTTTCATAATGAATCAATCAGGGGAGAATGTTTTTCAAGTAACCTCACAGTTAATACACCAAGCTTTGAATTACCCTGTGTCTGGAACTTACACCACCTTTACTGAAGAATCCCTGATTTCTTATTATGATAACATGTCTCCTCAAGAGCTCTCTCATGTCACCTCTTTCTTGGCCCCTAAATCTGGTCAATTCTCCCTATATGGTAATCTCTTCTCTTTAGAAATATTTGCAATTGACATAAGACTTGTGTTGCAAGTAATTGCTAAGATTCTAGGGAAAGAAGACTCCAAGCAGGTAGATAAAGTTGTGTTGGGATTTTTCTCCTTAATGATGAAGCTTGAGATAGTACTAGACATTCTAGCATTCTGGGTAGATGCTATCAATACTCAATTTATGACTTTGCCTCTCACTAGTTCCTTCAAATTTCCTTCAATCATTACCTATTTATTTATGTATCAGAATGTTGAACATTTTTCTGATTTGGGGCTAAATGTTGTTGATATCAATAAAAAGAAACAGTCAGTGGTATTCTGGACAGACCTGATAAGGGGTGATCCAGGAGATAGTGGTTTATTTGAGTTTACTTCTTTATTCCTTCCAGTGGCTTATAAAATTTTGAATGGAAGCCTACCCCCAACTTTCCTTCCTAAAGCTCAAGAGTGTCTTCAATTGAGTAAGGATGTGAGATGTGGAGATTGGTTCATCTTTGAAGAGTATGCAGAGATTAGGCTTTATGGAGCCTCTGTCAAGCCTTACAGGTTACCTAAATTTGTGCCAATGAGGCTTTTTGCCCTTGAATTTATTAGGCAGAGCTTAAATGTTGATCAAGTTCATTTTGTTCCTATGAAGAAAGGCTTCTTCTTCAAGTTTCCTAAAGTAGTGGGACCCTTCATTGTAAACACCAGACAGGTTGCCCAAGAGGTTGAAAGATTGTTGAATGATATGTGTCTTTTACAGGTGGTTGAGTGGGCTTATGACCCTCATCAAATTATTTCAAAAAGAAGACTAGAGAATGGCTATTTAGCCTTTGTACATGAAAGTAGACCTGAAACAGAGAAATTGGCAAATGGAGGTTTGTAAAACACTCATGGGACAGAGATTGAAACCCCTAGCATTACATAAAAAGGGGTCAAGAGGGTTAGAGAGGAAGTTATTGATCTAGAAGAGGAAGAATCTGAAGCAACAAAAAGGACCAAGCTTCAACATGCAATTTCTTCAGCACAACCCGGTTTGGTGATTCAGTTAGGAGAGACAGAAGTTGCCCCTACTTCTCCATCTTCTACAGAACCTGTTCATGATCAGGTTCCTTTAATTAAAAGTACGTTTTCTCAGATAGCTAAGAGAAATCAGAAGGTGAAGTTGAATATGGAAGCTCAAGCTCAGTCTCATGTAACTCCTGAACAAACTAGATTGCTATCTGCCATGGATTTGGAGAGAAGCCAACTTCAAATTGATTTTTCTCATCCTACTGAAATAACAGTGGGGTCTACTAGCAATTTCAAGACTATGAATTTAACTGTTGACACTCACAAGCTTCCAATGCTTGACAAGATCAATTTGCATATGAAAATTGGGCAATTGATCGTAAATGATCTACATAAGGCAAATGCAGCAACTGTCAAGGTAGAAAAAATGCTAAATAATGTAATTCAGCAATTAAATTTGGAGAAAGCCAACTCTAGGAATTTGAATGCTCAGGTGGATGAGCTAAAGAAAATTATCATTAAAATTGGTTTCAACCCTGATGACCAAACTGTTGTTCAGAAATTCTTGCAATCTGCCAAGTCAGAGATTGGGGATTTGAAAAAGAAGTTGAATCTACCTGTAGGTGAGCATCCCATAGCTGCAAGGATAGCTGAAGTAGAAAATGAAAAGGAAAAGCTCCTACAGGATGTGTTGCAGAACACTGAAGAAGTTTCTTTACTTAAAGAATCTTTGGACAAGTTGCAACGACAGGTGGACACTCATGTTTGTACAATAGTAATGCCAGCCAACACAGATGATCCAGTAGCACAGGTTTTACAGTTGGGAACAGAGCTTAAAATGGTTGAACATGATGTAAAGAAATCCCAAAGGGAATTGGAAACAGCTTGCAAGCTACTAAATTTAAGTGAATAAGAAGCAATAAGGGAGAAAGATAATGCAAAGAAGTACACGGAAGATCTCTTGAGGGCTGAAGATGAAATCAAAAGGCTAAAAGAGAAAATCAAGGGCAATATGTCCTTGATTCAAGCCAAAGAAATCCTATGGGATGAATTCATTGAGGTTATCAGGGGCATTTGGGATTTTCTTGTGATTATATCTGAAGAAAAAACACAAGTTCAGGATATGGAAGAGGTGGTCATTAAAAATAAGCAAAAAGACCTAGATAAATCAAAGTTTGCAAAGAGAATGATAGATTTCATTAACTCTAAATCTACTGCAGAGTTGAAGGAACATGACATGCCAGACAGAACATCATGTGCAATAGATTTTAATAAAATGATTGTCAGAAACATCTACAGGATTACTGTTGAGAAGAGGATAAAGGAGATGAAGGAAGCAGTTTCAAAGTTTAACATCTTGTTTGATAAAAGGGTTAGGGCTGGACTTCCTTCTTGCTGGGATCTACAGGGAAACTTGCTACCATGGAAAACATATGAGACTTTTCTGGTTGAGGCAAAAAGCAAAGTTGATAACACTCATGAAAAGACAATAGTATTAAAAGGAGCCACCATTGTGAACTACCTGAACAAAGATTTTAAGCTTCTCTGGATGGTGAAGACTCTATTCACTGACAAGCCTACTTATGGTAGGATTACAGCTTGCAGAATAGCACTTGACAAGTTAGAGGAAGCACCAAAGTCAAATGTACCATTATGGAGAAGGTGCAAGGAATGGATGATAGAGCAGACCAAAGATGCATCAGCAGGACCATCTACCCAAGCCACAGATTCAAACAGCGAGCAGCAATCACCAATCATACTCTAATTTTTGTTACTTCTGGTTATCTTATTTTCTTGAGAAGAATGTGGTGTCTTTTGCCCTCCAATGTAATATTTTGTAATGACTTTTACTTTAGATAGTTAGAAGGTAGGTAAGTAGTTTGATAGTTTTGGTAGTTACTAACTGTCCCATGATGTATAAAAAGAGGCAAAGTTATAGAAAAAAGGTCCGAATTTTGAAGAACCTAGAGACTATGATGTTGTATTCTTGATAAATTGATGATTAATGAAAGAATCAGAGGTTTTCCACTAGCCATTAAATAAATTCAGGGAATAAATGAGTTCTGGGGACAAAAGCAGCTAGAACGCGTGTCCTAACCATTGCCATGAATATAGGAGACTTCTTATGGTTCAGAATGACCTCTTGATACAGTGAAAGATGTTTAATTGTACAGAGGGTATCGGAAGTATCTCATTCAACATCCATTAATGGGGTATGGATAACTAATGAGGAACTTACTTGTTTGGCCATGGTGACTATTTGCTGGTGACAGTTGCCGGGATGGTTGCTGACTCAGATTTGTTGAACTGGCTGCAAGGTTGCTTAGTACTAAAACAAAATATTAATACAACGGGGTTTTTCTTGTCTTTTATACATATAATATTCAAATGGGGGGGGGACCTATAATTAATATAACTAATTAATGGAGTGGCAGATGAGGCAACGGGGTACGGTGAATGAGGTGGACGATAGTGAATGAGGGTGGCGGATGACATGGAGGAGATGAGATGGAGTGGAGCGATGGGGGTGGCCCGCTGCGAGGGTAGGGAGTGTATGGGATGTTCATCGGGCTTGAACCCCCACAACAATCTCAGGCCGTAGATCTCGGTCAAACACCTTGACATCATGGTCAACTGCGGGGGTTGATCTTGAGTTATAACTCATGCTCGTTGCTCCCCCGCAGAGCACTTTACCCGCTTCTTGAACCCTCGCTTACTTAAATCTTGTCATACCGCTCGAATTTTAATATGGGTTGGGGCCCCACCTTACATCAAATTTGAAATCCATCAATAATACAAAACAAATCACTACTTTCAGACTTTCACATTCTCTTTTAATTTTTTTTCTAGAACATAATATTTTACTTTTTATTTCTGTGATAAAATTGAAAATGAAATTTAAATGACGATGGATGCTACAACATCTACCTCCACTTGGGGATAGTGCTTTTGCCACAGAAGCACTAAGAACCGCAGATCAGTGCCTTCACCTCGGGCATGGAGTCATATATTGCTTAGCCAATTTTAATTCTATGGAATTTGTACAATGAATTCACTCTGGTATCTACAATGACAAGTTGCTTGTGCTTCAGAATTGGAAATAATGTTTAAGGTATTGCCCATTGACAGGTAGCTGTAAAGTTTCACCATCAAGATTCTCCAAGAAGAATGTATTATTTTCCCTTGCTTCTATAATCCTGAATGGGCCATACCAGAGTGGACCAAACTTTCCATGTTTGCCCTTATCTTCTCTTCTAGTATCCCACCTTAATACCAGGTCTCAAACTTTAAAATCAATTTCTTTGGCATCCTTGTCAAAAATACCCTTCATCTTTGATTGATACATAATCAAATTATCTCTTACCTTATCCCTGCTTTCACTCAAATCCACTACCTTATGCATCCTTCTTATTAGATCATTGGTCCTCGTTATATTAGTCTTTTGTTTTAGTACTAAGCAACCTTGCAGCCAGTTCAACAAATCTGAGTCAACAACTGTCCCGACAACTGTCATCAGCAACTATCACCAACAAATAGTCACCATGGCCAAACAAGTAAGTTCCTCATTAGTTATCCATGCCACATTAATGGATGTTGAACGAGATATTTCTAATACCCTCTGTACAATTAAACATCTTTCATTGTATCAAGAGGTCATTTTGAACCATAAGAAGTCTCGTATATTCATGGCAATGGTTAGGTCAGGTGTTCTAGTTGCTTTTGTCCCCATAACTCATTTATTTCCTGAATTTATTCAATAGCTAGCCTCAGCAATGTACCCCAAGAAGTGTTTCGTAATGAATCAGTAAGGGGAGAATGTTTTTCAAGTAAACTCACAGTTAATACACCAAGCTTTGAATTACCCTGTGTCTGGAAATTACACCACCTTTATTGAAGAATCCCTAATTTCTTATTATGATAACATGTCTCCTCAAGAGCTCTCTCATGTCACCTCTTTCTTGGCCCCTAAATCTGGTCAATTCTCCCTAGATGGTAATCTCTTCTCTTTAGAAATATTTGCAGTTGACATAAGACCTATGTTGCAAGTAATTGCTAAGATTCTAGGGAAAGAAGACTCCAAGTAGGTAGATAAAGTTGTGTTGGGGTTTTCCTCCTTAGTGATGAAGCCTGAGATAGTAATAGACATTCCAGCATTCTGGGTAGATGCTATCAATACTCAATTTATGACTTTGCCTCTCACTAGTTCCTTCAAATTTCCTTCAGTCATTACCTATTTATTTATGTATCAGAATGTTGAACATTTTTCTGATTTGGGGCTAAATGTTGTTAATAAAAAGAAACAGTCAGTGGTATTCTGGACAGACCTGATAAGGGGTGATCCATGAGATAGTGGTTTATTTGAGTTTACTTCTTTATTCCTTCCAGTGGCTTATAAAATTTTGAATGGAAGCCTACCCCCAACTTTCCTTCCTAAAGCTCAAGAGTGTCTTCAATTGAGTAAGGATTTGAGACATGGAGATTGGTTCATCTTTGAAGAGTATGCAGAGATTAGGCTTTATGGAGCATTTGTTAAGCCGTATAGGTTACCTAAATTTGTGCCAACGAGGCTTTTTGCCCTTGAATTTATTAGGCAGAGCTTAAATGTTGATCAAGTTCATTTTATTCCTATGAATAAAGGCTTCTTCTTAACATTGCCTAAAGTAGTGGGACCCTTCATTGTAAACACCAGACAGGCTGCTCAAGAGGTTGAAAGATTGTTGAATGATATGTGTCTTTTACAGGTCGTTGAGTGGGCTTATGACCCTCATCAAATTATTTCAAAAAGAAGATTGGAGAAAGGCTATTTATCCTTTGTACATGAAAGTAGACCTGAAACAGAGAAATTGGCAAATGGAGGTTTGCAAAACACTCATGGGACAAAGATTGAAACCCCTAGCATTACATAAAAAGGGGTCAAGAGGGTTAGAGAGGAAGTTATTGATCTAGAAGAGGAAGAATCTGAAGCAGCAAAAAGGACAAAGCTTCAGCATGCAATGTCTTCAGCACAACCCGGTTTGGTGATTCAGTTAGGAGAGATAGAAGCTGCCCCTGCTTCTCCATATTCTACAGAACCTGTTCATGATTAGGTTCCTTTAATTAAAAGTACATTTTCTCAAATAGCTAAGAGAAATCAGAAGGTGAAGTTGAATATGAAAGCTCAAGCTCAGTCTCATGTAACTCCTGAACAAACTAGATTGCTATCTGCCATGGATTTGGAGAGAAGCCAACTTAAAATTGATTTTTCTCATCCTACTGAAATATCAGTGGGGTCTACTAGCAATTTCAAGACTATGAATTTAACTGTTGACACTCACAAGCTTCCAATGCTTGACAAGATCAATTTGCATATGAAAATTGGGCAATTGATCGTAAATGATCTACATAAGACAAATGCAGCAGCTGTCAAGGCAGAAAAAATGCTAAATAAGGTAATTCAGCAATTAAAGTTGGAGAAAGCCAACTCCAAGGATTTGAATGCTCAGGTGGATGAGCTAAAGAAAATTATCATTAAAATTGGTGTCAACCCTGATGACCAACCTGTTGTTCAGAAATTATTGCAATCTGCCAAGTCAAAGATTGGGGTTTTGAAAAAGAAGTTGAATCTACCTGCAGGTGAGCATCCCATAGCTGCAGGGATAGCTGAAGTAGAAAATGAAAAGGAAAAGCTCCTACAGGATGTGTTGCAGAAGATTGAAGAAGTTTCTTTACTTAAAGAATCTTTGGACAAGCTGCAACGACAGGTGGACACTCATGTTTGTACAATAGTAATGCCAGCCAACACAGATGATCCAGCAGCACAGGTTTTACAGTTGGGAACAGAGCTTAAAATGGCTAAACATGATGTAAAGAAAACCTAAAGGGAATTGGAAACAGCGTACAAGCTACTAAATTTAAGTGAAGAAGAAGCAATAAAGGAGAAAGATAATGCAAAGAAGTACAGGGAAGATCTCCTGAGGGCTGAAGATGAAATCAAAAGGCTAAAGGAGAAAATGAAGGGCAATATGTCCTTGATTCAAGCCAGAGAAATCCTATGGGATGAATTCATTGAGGTTATCAGGGGCATTTGGGAGTTTCTTGTGTTTATATCTGAAGAAAAAACACTAGTTCAAGATATGGAAGAGGTGGTCATTAAAAATAAGCAAAAAGACCTAGATAGATCAAAGTTTGCGAAGAGAATGATAGATTTCATTAACTCTAAATCTACTACAGAGTTGAAGAAACATGACATGCCAGACAGAACAACCTGAGCAATAGATTTTAATAAAATGATTGCCAAAAACATCTACAGGATTACTGCTGAGAAGAGGATAAAGGAGATGAAGAAAGTAGTTTTGAAGTTTAACATCTTGTTTGATAAAAGGGTTAGGTCGAGACTTCCTTCTTGCTGGGATCTACAGGGAAACTTGCTTCCATGGAAAACATATCAGACTTTGTTGGTTGAGGCAAAAAGCAAAGTTGATAACGCTCATGAAAAGACAGCAGTATTAAAGGAGCCACAATTGTGAACTACCTGAACAAAGATTTTAAGATTATCTGGATGGTGAGGACTCTGTTCACTGACAAGCCTACTTATGGTAGGATTACAGCTTGCAGAATAGCACTTGACAAGTTAGAGGAAGCACCAAAGTCAAATGTACCATTATGGAGAAGGTGCAAGGAATGGATGATAGAGCAGACCAAAGATGCATCAACAGGACCATCTACCCAAGCCACAGATTCAAACAGCGAGCAGCAATCACCAATCATACTCTAATTTATGTTACTTCTGGTTATCTTATTTTCTTGAGAAGAATGTGGTGTCTTTTGCCCTCCAATGTAATATTTTGTAATGACTTTTACTTTAGATAGTTAGAAGGTAGTTAAGCAGTTTGACAATTTTGGTAGTTACCAACTGTCCCATGATGTATAAAAAGAGGCAAAATTATAGAAAAAAGGTCTGAATTTTGAAGAACCGGGAGACTATGCTATTGTATTCTTGATAAATTGATGATTAATGAAAGAATCAGGAGTTTTCCACACATTATTGGGTATGATTTTGTAATTTCTCTGTTATGTGTCATTATGTGTCTTCCTTCCTTTAAGTATGGTAATGAAGTTGCAGGTCTTTGTTTACTTATGTGAATGAAGTTAAAATTCCTTAAAAGAGCGCTCCTATATTTAAAGTTCCTACTTCTACACTTCTTCTAAGTTACAGATAATAGTTTCTGTGAATAACAGCATATTATTTCTAACTTCTCAAAGCATTCTTCACTTAGCATTTATATTCAGCATCATATGGCATTCTGAGACTTTCATATCAGCTAAATATTAAGGGTTAAAATTCAGGTCCTTCAGGCCCTTCACTTGAGGATACATCATACAAATAAGTGACATGAATAATAAAAATTAATGTCTTAAGCACAATTTCGACACAACCAAGAAATTGGTTTCTTAAGAGACAACAATGGTCATGATGTTTATCAGAACCAGAACTAGAATAATACTTGTGTCCAATACCTCTCCTATCCTGAGTGTCCACATCCTACCATCTTTGATCATGTCAAGTCTATCTGACATGTGTCTACTATGAGACTTGCTGCCATATGCCCCATTAGTCTTGTCCTCTTGTCTATGGCTGATATCTAAACTAGCTAGGAAATCACACATGCAAAAGGTTACCTGCAAGTATTCATGTTGAAACTGTGTGATCCTGCTTTCCTTTCCTTGATCCTTGCTTACCTTCCTTTCCCTTCCTTGCTTTTCCTTTCTTGATCCAAATTTAGAGTGCTCCAAGAAACTCTAAGTGACCAAGAGTGAGAGAGAGAGAATAATGAGAGATCTCCAAAGATAAACTGACAAAAGGTTACACTGACAAAAGCCATGAACTGGTCCTCATAAGCCTTTTTATTGATGAGGCCTCTATTTTCTTTATTTTCCATTATTTTCCTTCAATTTCCTCCTCACATGCAACCTGTGACCTTTTACCTTACTTTTATCCTAATTTCCTTCATTTTCATAAATAAATGTGTCAAAAATGCCTTTTTTCCTTTTAATTCCTTAGCCTTTGCCGATTTTCATTAGCCAAAACACACATCCAGTGATGCCCATTAGGATATCATTTGCCCAACTTTTAGCTTGGAATAAGTGTCCCTTAACTGTGGTCTTATTTTTCCTTTATTAACTTTTATTACATGAACTTTTCACCAGGGATGTTACATAACCCTCCACCTTGGGGAACACTATCCTCGGTGTTAAACCACACCATGACCTCAGCAAAACCGCTGAAAACAAACATACTTCCCATGGAGCTTTATAACTTAGCTCGTTGCAGTATTTACAATGAATAACCTGCTCAAAGAAAAACGTCATGACAACATGACAATATAACAACCATAATAATATGACACCCATTAGAGCTTTATACCTTAGCTCACGATAGTATTTACATCCATATACATATACATACATATACCAAAACATCATCAAAACATATGCCAACATAAACCAACATCAAACCAAAACTGCTTTGCCTCAACCGGAAAATAATGAAGGATACAGGGCCTGCATCTGATTCGGCATCTCCAATGTAGCTTCTTTAGGCCCAAAGTGCTTCCACATCACTTTAAATTGTTCTATGGCTCTGTTCTTGAGCATGAGATGCTTCCGTTGTAGTATGCACTGAGGCTTCGACTAGAACTCTCCCTCTTGCTCCACCTACAATACAAACCAATCAATAACATGATCAACATCCTTTATATACTTCTTAGGCAATGAAATATGGAAAACATCATGGACTTTCACTATTGGGGGCAGTGCAAGTCGATATGCCACCGGTCCAATCCTCTCAAGGATGTCAAAAGGCCTACAATACCATGGTGCCAACTTGGCACGTGAACCAATCCTCAAAGAGATTTTCTTGGGCTTGATGCACAAACACACATGCTCCCCAACCTAAAACTCCTTGAATACCTTGTGCTGATCTGCATAACTCTTCTGTCAATCTTGTGTTTCCTTTAGATTCTTCTTTATAACCTACATTTCCTGCTCCATGTCTGCCAGCATATTCGGTCCAATAAGTACCTGCTCCCTGGATCAGTGCAACTGATTGGAGTATTACAACTCTGCCCATACAATGCCTCGAAATGAATTATCCTCAATAACACCTAATAACAATTGTTGTATGCAAAATCCACCAATGGTAGATACTCTTCACATTTCCTTTGTTGGTGCATCACTTACATCCTCAACATATCTTCCAAGATCATGTTGACCCTCTCTGTCTGTCCATCTATCTGTGGATGATAAGATGTACTCAAGGCCAAATCTATACCTAAGCCTACAAATAACTCCTTCCAAAACTTGGAAGTGAACTTTGCATCTCTGTCCAATGCAATCTTCCTTGCAACACCATGCAGTCTCACTACCTCTCTAATGAATACCTGTGCTACCTCGCTAGCTAAATATGTAGTCTTCACTGGAATGAAGTGAGCTACCTTGCTCAACCTGTCAACCACGACCATAATAGAATCATGTTTCTTCACTGTCCTCGGAAGACCTGTGATGAAATCCATGGAAATGATCTCCCATTTCCATTTCGAAATCGCTATAGGTTGTAGTAGACCACCTAGATGCCTAAATTCCGCCTTTACCTGCTGACAATCTACTCATCTGGCCATGAACTCTGCCACTTCCTTCTTCAGATTCAGCTAATGGTAAAACTTCTTCATCGCCGTCAATATCTTCTGATATCCTGGATGACCTAAGTATGGCTTTGCATGAAACTCCAGATAAGCTTCTTGATCTCACTACAATTTGGTACATATATCCTAGCTCTAAAACTCACCAACCTATCTATCGTGAGAGGGTAGTCTGCATCTTGATCACCTGTACCTATACTTGCACCTATACCAGTACCTGTACCTATGCTCTATTGTATCATGTGCGTGATCTCCATGTATTTGTCATCCTGTTGTCCTACTTACTTAATCCTATCATGTAACTTTGTCCCATAAGAGCTCATAGCTTCTATATGATTTACCTGTACCTTCCTACTGAGAGCATCTGCAACTTGGTTCTCCTTGCCCTTGATGTATTTGATCTCGAAGTCAAACTCACTAAGGGTAGCCAACCATCTAGCTTGCCTAGCATTTAGATTCGACTGATCAAACAAATACCTCAACCCATTCTGATCACTCATCAATGTGAACCTCCGGCCCAAAAGATAATGTCTCCATATCTTCAATGCATGTATAATCGTTGCTAGCTTAAGATCATGCATTGGATAGTTCTTCTCATGCTCATTCAGTTTTTGTGACTCATAACACACTACTTGTCCTTCTTGCATGAGAACTCCACCAAGTCCTCTCTTACAAGCATCTGTACACACTACAAACTCCTTGTCCGGATCCGCAAACTTTAGCACTGGTGCATGTGTCAACAACTGCTTAAGCTACTTAAAATTGTCCTCACAATATTTTGTCCATTCGAACTTTTTACCTTTCCTATCCAATGATGTGATAAGATATGCAATGCATGAGAAGATCCTAATGAACCTCCTATAGTAACCTACCAATCCCATAAAATATCTCACCTCATCCACATTCTTAGGAGCTTCCCACTCCATGATATCTCTTACATTTTCTGGATCTACTGCAATGCCTTCCTTGGAGACAACATGTCCCAAGTAATGTACCTCGGTCTGAAAGAAGTTGAACTTGCTACGCTTAGCATACAATTGATGCTTTCTTAGCAATCTCAACACCACTGCTAAGTGCTCGGCATGTTCCTCCTCATTCTTAGAATATACCAATATGTCATCAATGAATACAATAAAAAACTTGTCCAGATAAGGATGCAACACGCTATTCATCAAACACATGAATGTAGCTGGAGCATTAGTCAAACCGAATGGAACAACAACAAACTCATGATGCATGTACCAGGTCTTGAACGTAGTCTTGAAGATATCCTATTTCTTGATGCATACGTGAGTGTATCCCAATCTCAAGTCAGTCTTAGAGACATTGTTGCTCCCTTCAATTGATCAAACAAATCATCAATCCTCGAAAAAGAGTGCATGTTCTTGATTGTTACCTTGTTCTGCTGCCTATAGTCAATGCACAGTCTAAGAGTACCATATTTCTTCTTTACGAACAATATTGGTGTGCCCCAAGGTGATACATTGAGTTCGATGTATCCTTTGTCCAACATTTCCTTCAGTTGCAACTTCAACTATACCAACTTAGGTGTGCTCATCCTATAAGGTGTGTTTGATGTTGGAGTTTCCCCTAGCTCTAGCTCAATAGAAAAGTCTATCTCCCTGTGAGGTGGCAACTCTGTAATGTCCTCAGGGAATACGTCCTGAAACTGCTTGGGTACCTGCTTAACACATCTGTATCCTCAACCTCCTTACCCTTGTCACTAGAAATGTGCATTGCAAACATCACATAACCTTTTCTGCAACTACGCTTGGCCTGCATAGCGGTAACCATCCTCACCGATGTAGGCTTCTTCTTTCCCTACAAAGTCCTCTTTTCCCCACTATCATCCACACACTCAATGGCCTTGTCTAAGAAATCCACTTTGGTTCTATGAAGGTATAGCCAATCCATACCCAAAATCATAATATATGATCCCATTGGTAATACATTCAAATGTGTTGTTGTAGGCATGCCATTTAACTCAAATGCACAAGCTCTTACCCAATGGTGAACTCGTTTCTTTGTACCGGTAGCCAATTGTACTAACCAAGATTATGCATGCACTTATTTTCACAAACCACACTTATCCACCAGGTCAGATTAATATAATAAGTTAGATCCGGGATTAATCAAAATTAAAAACAACTTGATCACAAAGCTTACTGTCCATCTCAGTGATCGATGCCTGATGATCTACCTACCTATTGTCCATGGCTACATATATCTGAGGAATGTTATGACCAACATCACCAACTATATGCGCCTCTTGAGCACTATAGATCTAGGGTCTAGCACCACTCTAATATTGTGGACAATACCTCTTATGATGATCCTTACCACATATCCAACACTGCAATTGTTCCCTACCACCGCCTCTACCCTGCTGCTCTCCATGTTATTTCTCAACTGTATTGAATCTCTTGTAAGGAACTACATTCTCTTTCTCACTTGAATCTTGAGATCTTCCTCTCTTTGGTTGCCATTTTCCTTTAGCTTTCTCATTTCTCTTCAAGTCATGCTTAGGCTCAACCTTGTAGTCCGACTGCTCATAATAATGCTTCGATTTTCGAATGGCCTCCTCCAATAATCTAGGCTCATCGAACTCAATCTGGTCTCTATATGAAATTGGCAATCCTCTGATGAATCTTTGAACCTTGGCTTTCTCCTCCTTGAGGTAAGGCACATATCTCAACAGCTCTAAGAACCTGCTAGTATACTCATCATCTGTCATAGAACCCATCCGCAACTTATAAAACTCCTTAGATTTGTCATCATAGTACCTCTCTGGCAGGTACTTCTTCTTGAAGAGCCTTTCAAATGCATGCCAAGTCAAATCATCTTCATCAATACCTTTAATATTCTTCACATCTTTCCACCAAATATCCACTTTACCTTTGAGACTGAAAGTGGCTATCATTTCTTTCATGTTTTTTGAGTAATCATGCAATCTGAAGAATTTCCTCATACCAAGTAGCCATGCCTCTGCATCCTATGATTTCTTCATTTCTCCATCAAAGGTAGGTGGCTTTGCGTTCTTAAACTCATCTGGAAAGTATCCCCTATCATTCCTCCTGTAAGGATGATAACAATGATGGTCATGATGTTTATCAGAACCAGAACTAGAATAATACTTGTGTCTAGTACCTCTCATAACTGGAGTGTCCAACATCCTACCATATCTGATCGTGTCATATCTATCTGACATGTGTCTACTATGAGACCTACTGCCATATGCCCCATTAGTCTTGTGCACCTGTCCATGGCTGATCTGAAGTGGTCCCTGTCACTGCAAATCTGACAAACTCTGAAGTAGTATCGCATTCACCTCTGCTTTTTTTCTTGTGCCTGCATGATTTTTTCAATCTCTACTTTGAAACTCCTTATTTCTTCCTTCAATCTTCTCAATGTAACTTCCAAATCAGAAGGATTCCCATCACCACACCGCTCTTCGGATTCATAGGGATAGTGTTTGTAATCAACCATCTTCCTAGCCATGGATGTTTCTTCCTACCATGCATAATATGTCAGATAGCCAAATCACAGTAAATCAACGTACCTTAATGTAGCTCGGGGAGGATATCTTATCTGCAAAATCACCCAATCAGCGTGATACATGTATAACATAAACAAAATAGCATATATACATTCATCGAATAAGTGCATCAACGCATAAATATCATTCTAGGTAGGACCAGTCATCAATGCAAGGCCATATCAATAATGCATGCTATGACCTCATGCATGACAACAACCATTATTCCCTTGTACACACTACCACATGCAACTATCAACATGCATAAGCAGTGCCTAATCGACTACACATATGCATAATTGCATCTAGTCGAGCATAAGCGATCAATTCTTATAATCAACCTACAAGACTGATACATGTAATCAAATACCCAAGAATGCAACCTAACATACAAGGATGTAGTCAAGTTGCATATAATCAAGTAACGAGTCATGTACTTCTGACAATACATTCCACAAAACCACATCAAGTTCCTCATGATAACCTTACTACAACCATGATCAACATGATGCAATGCTTCAAGCACATGGAACACAAGTGTAAGAAACACACATGCAACTGACATGCATGCATGACCAACACACACCACCTATCCAGCTCGAGGGGTGAACCACACCCTGATACTAATCTATAACACCCCCTCCGAAGTCTACCTAGAGTAAACATGCCAACCAGGGTAAACCTAATACGAAAGGTTACTGTTTGGTCAATTTAGTGAAGTCTAAATTGCAACTTTTAAATGTCAACCCGGGGCTCGTAAGCTGATGAAGTGAGGTGTACTATATGTACTTAGATAACCGTTTTCTTAATCTTTTGTCGTTTTTAGCTTTTTTAAGTTTGTTTTCGAATGTATCTTTCCTACTGTGTTGTGATGGAAGTGTAATAAAGCAAGTGAAATGTGGATGATTGTGGTGATCTCTAAATGATTTCTCTAAACTTAAAAAGTATTCTACAAGAAAGCTTGAACAACAACTGCGATAAAATCAACTCTTAAAGGAAAATAAAGACATCAAATAAAAGACTAATGACATCGGCCCAGTATCTCTGCTGCTGAATGAAAATGAAATCTACATTAAATCCAACTAAAAGTAAGAACAACTATCTCACACTATTTCAACTCTTCAACTTAATCTTCTCTATGAAAAGATATCATGAAATGTTAAGCAATGTGAAATCTAAGTGAAACTACATAAAAGAGACTAGTCACAATACTTTAACTTTCTCTTAACCTTTTGCCTTTCAGCTGAATTTATCATGTAAGAAACAGTTATGAATAAGTCAAGTAATGTGAGTTCTAAAGCAGACTAAATCAAGCTATATTAAGTGATATTTTGGCTCCCAATAAAGTTATTTGATTATGGAAAAGGAACCATCAATAGATGAACAACTTGATATCTAAGAGCAGAAAGTAAATATGCAAGTTAAAGAAATGACAGTAAAGAAAATCAAAACTGCAAAACAATGAAGGTCAGCAACATAGACAAGATGATCACGCATGCCACTAGTTATGAAAAGAAAAGAAGGAAAATTGTCCCGGGCTTGCCTAAGAAACCTGCATAACACACTGATCAGTCATGAACATAAAAGTGCAGAAATGTAAATCAACAGAAATCAAAGTTTATGTACAGCTAATATACATGTTGAAAATAAATAAAAACGCAGCAATTAAAAGACATCTGTACAGCTAATATACATGAAACAAGAAAAAGAAATGCAAGAAATTAAAGGTTTACTGTACAGGGCTTCAGCAAACAGGGGCCCTCTGCCTACTTCAGCTGGTTCAAGGAGCAGTTATACGCTTAAATGCAAAACAGTCTTCTCATGTATTGACAGCAAATGTAAAAGTACAATGGGGAGTTCAAAATTACATACAAAGATGATTACCAAACGACTAACTCTACAGTGTTCAAGGATGCTTTATTTATAAGGAGAAAGCAAACTACTTTAACGAGATCTATGTTATTCAACTAGCTGTTTTAAAAACACGTGAATCCTCTGCGTCCCCGGATCTAGGTAACTGTCATCGTGTTCATTCAATATGGAGAATATCGCTATTGGATTCGTGCTTCTAGATTGTCTCCGTGGCTGAGGATGATGCCACCTAGCTTCACGTGCCCAAAATAGAGCAACGCAGAGCTGTGCCACCGCTGAACACTTCTGTTGACCGGTATTTGCCTCCTCATTGACCGCGGGCTTTTATGGTTGTTCTGGGTGATCTGGAGGGACACGTGCCATGTCCTTGACCCCTGGAACTTGCCCATGTGGCTCATCTTCTCAGAGGACACCTGTAACATATCGTTTAATAAAACAGCTGCGGAATCCTGTGTTGGCTGCAGAAACCTGGATCAGCTGCGGAAACCTGTGTTGGCTGCGGAAACGCAGCATTCTGAACCAAAATTCTAAACCAAACAACAGTCACTTAGCATAGTTAGAAAACCATGTAAAAAGTCCTAAAATACAATGATTTAATCAACTTGGTGGATGAAATGAGTGGGAAAAGGAGGCTGAGAGGTGTATGGGAAGGTACAGGTTCAAGGCTCTACATGCCCCCACTGTGAAGGTGTTGCATGTCCTCATGCAACCAAAACTTAGTTCTTTTCCTCAATCCATGTGCTCTGATGCTTCTGCAAGAACATCCAGCCTTCTTCTCTTTCTCCTTGATGCCAAAATGTTCCTTGGTTTCTTGACTAGACACCTGAACTTCAAATTAATCAATGCCCTGCTCAGCTTCTTACACTTTTTCTTCAACTTTCTATTCTTCTTCTGCCACAGTCCTAAGTGAAGCATGGTATTGTCATGGACAATCTTGTCCACTTTACTTTTCTCTTTTAATGCTTCATTTTCTTGTTTAATGTGCTTGTTTAGGACTTCTAGCTCAAACACTTCCTGTTTTAAAGACTGCACTTGTGCATCAAGTGGCAAGGTAGTGCTTGGTCCTGCAGCTGATTGTTCCAAGGACTCTAAGTAGTTATATGCTTCTTGTTTGGTGGAATCTATCTCAGGTGTTTTTCTCGGCCTGAACTCAAATTCTGGTAAAGGAGGATTGTTTTCTCTTTCCAGCTGAAAAGGACTTTCCTCACGTGGAGGACTTGCCTCAATGTCTTACTGATCTGGACCTTTTTCAGGTGTTCCTTCACCTAAATCAATAAAGTGTGATTGTTTTTCTTGGGTCACTTTCTTTCCTTTGAGCCTACTGCTCCTCCTCACATGTGGACTAGTGCTCTCTTTCTGGGTACTCTGTTTTTCTTTTTGTTTCTTTGTTGAGGCAGCAGTTTGAAGATGTGCTAACCTTTCTGCCAAAGTTTGAGATTCTTCTTCTACAGATGGTTCAGGGGATGGATATGTCTCTTGAATAGTTACTTTACCTTTGTCCTTTTTCTGCTTCTTATTTCTAGTTCCCTCTTCTTCTCTGAGTGTCTACTGTAGGAAGGTCTTGGGCTGTAACATTTCTTTCTCTCCTCCTACTTCTTTTTGGGATTTTTGGGGAACTGCTGGCAGAGGCTTCAGTCACTTCTTGGAAGTGATTTCTGATCAAAAACTTTTCCCAAGTATCGTTATTATTTTTCAATTGATCCTCAATGAGAATTCTGATGAGCCCGTGATGGTAAAGGTGGGATTCAATATGGCCTACATGTTTCTGAACAGTAGAGCTCATTTTCTTCAGGCTTGCTAACAGAAAGTAAGGTAAATTAAGGGCATGGCCTTCCATAAAATTCATCACAATCCTTGCATGATACATGTACATGGTGCCAAAACGACCCTCGCATGTAATAAACTTCTGAACAAGTAATAACAGCGTAGACCATTCTTCTTTGATTATATGCACAGGAATTCCTTTAGTAAATATAGAAGTATCCATGCCTGTGTTTTTGAGCATGACTTTCCATCCTTGATCATCCAGACTTGTGTTTTTAAACCATCTGTCTCCCTGTTGTGGTAAACTGGTTGCTGCTGCTATTGTGGCCTCTGTTATTGTAAATTTCAAATCCCCTACCTCCACTACGTGTCCATTAAAGGACCGAGCAAAAGCTTTAGTGACTTCCTTATTATAACCTCTGAACTTTTGAATAAATTTCAGCCACTTTGCCTTCTTCAATGACTCCTTCGTCTGCGGATACCCCTCCAGGTATTTTGGGCCCTCAGGTTCAGCTCTGAGTAACTTTCCCATTCTCGGCTTTCAACCCCGGCTGAAAATTTTACTGTGTGTGGACGTTCAAGGGAAAAACGAGCTGATTACGGGATTCTTAAGGTAAGTGGAGTGGCCGTAGTCGAAATGCAAAGCGTATGCAGTGACTGTAATCAGGGTTTAGAGCAAAGCTATGGAGGTTGCAGCGGAAATGGAGAGCAGAGAATGGTATGAGCACGAGGTAAACAACAGTCATGGGTTTAGCATCAAATGCATGCGGGAGTGGAGTGATAAATGGGTAGTATAACGGCTGAATCCTTTCGAATCGGTTGGCTTATGCCACGTCTCAACATTGGCTGCGGAAATTATGGTGGAGGAGAGCCGTAGTACAGTAGGTCACTTCTTCCATGTACGGCCAATAAATGAAAGAGCAGCCCCATTTCGAGTTTGAATTAATAATGATTATGGGACCGTTAGAAAGGAATGAGGTGGATGGATTATCATCGTGGAAGAGGAGTGATATGGATCTTGCCGTATCAAATCATTGTATTTAGTGGAATTTCCATGATCTAATAACTATGCATACAATGACATTAAATTGTTATTTGGTATAGATTTTGATCATACCTTTGGAAGTTTGCCATTTGTTGATTAAGGCTTCTGACCCATTATTGCTTTTTGATCTTGCAGATGCCTCATATCTTTGCTGCCTTTGGTGATGATGATGCTAACCTTTGACTGTGATTTTCTTTTGAAAACAGAGTGCTGCTGACTGTAGAGACAGAGTGATGCTGGCTGCGGAAATCATTTCGAGCTGCGGAAACTGGTGCTAGCTGCGGAAACGGTTCCCAGCTGCGGAAACTGAGACAACACCCCTTTAACTGCACAAATATAGTTAGAAAAATAACTAACTGAATGAAATAGTCCTGAGAAGGACTTTTATTGATGGAATGGAATGAAATGGAAATGAAGTGGAGTGAAGTGGAATGGAGATGAAGATGAGATGGAGGTGAAGATGGAAATGACAAGTGAGGTGAAGTGAAGATGGAAAGGAAGAGAGATTTTTTTTTTTTTGGAAAATATAGAGTGTCAGGTGTCCCTGATTTTCACTCTACATTTTCTGTATAAGACTGCCAATCTATGATTGGTTTTCAGGCTTATACAAAAGATTTTTTTTCTCTCTCTTTTTTTTTTTTCAACTGAAAGAAACAAAGATTAGGCTGATGGAGGAGAAGGATTCCTCTCCACCAGCTTCATTGCAGAATTTTCTTGAAATATTTTGACAAAGTCCTCTTTTGAGAGTGGCTTATGATAAATTTTCAATCGGTGGCCATTCACAATGAGAGGAGTTTTAAACTCATCAATAGTCTTGACTCGAACTGCTCCATTTCTAAAGACTTCATCAATCTCATATGGTCCAAGCCAATGAGTCTGAAATTTCCCTTTGAAGTCTTTAAACTTGGAATCAAACAGTAACGCCCAATCTCCCTTTTGAAACTTTCTCTCTTTGATATATCTATCATGCCACTTAGTTCTTTGGTGCTGAACTAGATCAGTCCTTAAAATTGCATCTTGTCTTATTTCATCTAGCTCATTCAGCTGCTCCATTCTGTGCTTTTGGGCTTTTGATAGATTCATCCCCAACTGAACTGCCATCTTGAAGGTCTTGACTTGAAACTCAATGGGGAGCAAGACTTCTTTCCCATAAACAAGTTCATAGGGAGAATGTCCTGTTGTGTTCCTCCATGTAGTTCTATAGGCCCATAAGGCTTCAGGAATCCTTTCTACCCAATCTCTTCTGTGGAGATGAACAGTCTTGGTGATGATGCTCTCAAGAACTTTGTTTGTGGATTCCACTTGACCATTTGCTTGCGGATGGTATGGAGTAGATTTTCTGTGCTTGATTTTGTATTCCTCCATCAGCTTCTCCATCAAGTTAGATGTAAATTGACTTCCCTGATCTGTCACAATTTCTCTTGGGACACCAAAATGAGTAAAAATATCCTCAAAAAGAAATTAAACAACTGAATTTTCAGTGGCAGAAGGCAATGCCTTGGCTTCTACCCATTTAGTAACATAATCAGTGCAAACCAATATATACTTCTTTTGTCTAGATGGTGGATTAACAGGTCCAATGAAATCTAAAGCCCATTTTTCAAAGGGTTCGATGAGTACCTGTGGCTGTAACGGCATTTCATTTGAAATAGTTGGTCTCCCAATTCTTTGGCAGCTGTCACACCTTCTAACATATTGTTTTGCATCTTTGAAGAGAGAAGGCCAATAATATCCTAAAGAAAGGATTTTATAGGCCATCCTCTTGTCAGCAAAGTGTCCATCGCACGGTTCATCATGACATGCCTTAAGAATGTCAGGCATTTCATCTTCCCAAACACATCTTCTGATCACACAATCTAGCCCTGTTTTGAACAATTCATTAGAAATCCATGAATACTTTGAACTCTCCTGAATGATTTTCCTTTTCTCATTAGGAAATAAGTGTGGAGGTAGCTTCCCTGTAACCAAATAGTTAGCAATATCTGCATACCAAGGAGTTTTAGTAGTTACTGCAAACAAATATTCATCTGGAAACTTATCCTCTATAGGAGAATCTTCGTTAGTATTTTGGATTCTAGACAAGAAATCAGCTACTGTATTTTGTTTTCCTGGTCTATCTAACACAGTAATATTGAATTCTTGTAAAAGTAAAAGCCATCTTGTAACTCTGCCATTAGTAACAGGTTTGTTCATGAGATATCTAATTGCAGAATGATCAGTATGGACAAAAGTTTCATAGCCTGTTATATAATGTCTAAACTTGTTGATTGCATGCACAACGGCTAAGAACTCTTTTTCAGTCACAGTATAATTTAACTCAGTGGGAGTCAAATTTTTACTGGTGTAGTAAATGGCATAAGGAACTAAATCCTTTTGACCCAACACAGCTCCTAGAGCTGTATCTGAAGCATCTGTAGAAATATGGAAAGGAAGTTTCCAATTTGGCCCTCTCAAAATTGGTGCTTCAGATATTCTTGTTTTTAAAGTTTCAAATGCAGATTGACAGTCAGGATCCCAATTGAATTCACAGTCTTTTGTAAGTAATTTGAAGAGCGGAGATGCTATCTTGGTGAAGTTTTCAATAAATCTTCTATAATATCCAGTAAATCCAAGAAAACTTCTAACATCTTTTTGACAATTTGGAATAGGTAACTTCGAGATGACTTCAACTTTTGATCTATCAACTTTAATTCCATCTCCTGAAATATGATGTCCTAAAACAATCCCTTCAGTAAACATCATAAAACATTTTTCATGACTTAATGAAAGATTTGTTTCTTTACATCTTATAAGGACTTTTTCCAAATTTTCTAATGCCTCTTCAAATGAATTACCATAAACTGTAAAATCGTCCATATAGACCTCTACACAATCATGAATTAGATCAGAAAAGACTCCTAGTACTGCCCTTTGAAATGTTGCGGGTGCATTACATAATCCAAAGGAAGTACTCGGTAAGCAAAAGTTCCCCATGGACAGGTAAATGTAGTCTTGTCCCGATCTTCAGGTGCTACCTGAATTTGATTGTAACCACTAAAACCATCCAAAAATGAGAAATACTTTTTGCCTGCTAAAGTATCTAATACTTGATCAATAAAGGGCAAAGGAAAGTGATCCTTCAAAGTTGCCTTGTTCAATTCCCTGTAATCAATGCAAACCCTCCATTTACCATTCTTTTTAGGTACTATAACCAAAGGGGAAACCCACCGGCTATCTGAAATGGGGTAAATGAAGTTTACATTAAGTAACTTTTGGAGCTCTTCTTTCACTATCTCCCTGAGGTTTGGATTCATCCTTCTTTGAGGTTGTCTGATTGGTCTATTGTTTTCCTCAATGTAGATGTGATGAATGCAAGTCTTAGGGTGAATACCTTTCATATCGGTATACTCCCATGCAAATGCAGTAGAATGTTTTTGCAAGATTTTGGTTAGCTCCCCCTATTGTGATTTTTCCAAGTTTCTGTTGATATTCAATGTTTTTCCTGGAAAAATCTCAATGGCAGAACTACCAAAGTCTTCCATAGAGAAAAGATACATTTGTCTAGATGATAGACACTCAATGTCAGAATCCAACTGAAATTGTGTGTGGTCATATTCTGAAGATGGTTCAAAGTTTTCTAATGTGTTCAGAATTTGACTATCTTCACTAATCTCAGAAATGGTAAAGACAAGTTGTATAGTATCTTCATCATCAACCCACTCATTATCTCCTATTTCTGTAATTTCTTTTGCTGGAGGATACAGATTGAACTTCTTTGTCGAATTACCATCAGAAATATACATATCCCCAGACCTACAACTTATGAAAGCATCAGCTGTGGCTAGCCAAGGTCTTCCTAAAATAAGAGGATGTCCTCCTAGATTACTCTTGGGAGTTAAAATCATGAAATCCACTGGATATTCCCAAGAGTCTAGGGAGACTGGAATGTCTTCTAATACACCATCTGGTTTAATAATTGATCGATCTGCCAGTTGCAATAAAGTAGGTGTAAAAAGAAGATTAGGAAGTTTTAGCTGTTCCATAGTCTGTCTACTCATGATGTTGATAGCAGCCCCTAAATCAATCAAAGTATTTGGTATTTCTACCCCATTGATATGTGTTTTAAAAATTGGACTACCGGGATCTACATATTTCTGCATAGTAATTTTTCCCATCATGATATCTGCAATTTTCCCTACCAGGTGGATCCTTCTGGTATCTCTTGGTTTCCTTCCTGGTCTTTTAAGACTCAACTCCTTTATTGTTTTTTCTAGAATAGGAATCTCTTTAATGGCTTGTAAGAAGGGAATCTTGATACAGACATTCTTCAATTCATCTAGGAAATTATAGTCAGGCAAACAAATTTGTTTTTCCACTCCTTTGTCAATTTGTAATCTTTCAGGAAAAGGAGGTGTGGATAAAGATGCGGGTTGCTCAACTATGGGAGTTGTGGGGGTTAATTCTTTTTCTTTTTCTTTTTGAGTGTTTGGGTTTTGAAGAGATGCTTCAGAACCCTTATTAGCTTCAAGAGACTCTTCCTCAAAAATGCTTTGCTTTTGAGCATTTATAGAAGGTTTATCTAGGACTCTACCTGATCTGAGTTGTACTTCATTGAGAGGAACAATCATATAGGTAGGAAATTGTTGACCTTCCATCATGTAAGCATTTTGAGGGTTTTTATTATTGGGGTTTGGCAATGACTGAGAAGGAAGTTGATTTGACTTCTGTTGGAATGGAAGCAAGAGTTGAGAATTTGGATTCTGTTGAGAAGGTTGTTGTTGTTGTGGAAATGGCAATGATAGTTGTGGATTTTGATTTGGAAGTTGTGGAGCTTGTTGGTTTTGAAAAGATGGAGGATATTGGTAGAATTGAGAAAATCTCCCATAAGGATTTTTCATACCTTGTACCCATGATTGAAAAGGATTTTGAGGTTGGGACCAAGGTTGTTGCCAAGGATTCCAATTTGGTGGGGTTGAAAATTCATAGAGTTGCTAAACCCTTGATTTTGTTGCCCCTGCCAAGGTCTCCTTGCAACAAAACAGAGAGATTCGATTGTATTTGGATCTTCTTGAAAGACAGCTTTGAGCCCAGGAATTGAAGGAAAATCCTTGGTCTCATGATTCTCTGAACAAATTACACCTATTTCTACAACTTTTGCATCCAAGGGACATTCCCTTAGAGCATGTTTCTTCCTACACTTTGGGCAAAAGATGGCCAAAGCCTCAGCTTCTGCTTTCTGCTTATTGTGAATCTTAAGGGTGTCTAGTTGCTCACTAAGACTCCCTAAGATATCAGTTTTGAATTCATCAAGCATGTTGCCAATCTCAGCCCTACTTACCGATCCAGTTGCAGATTTATTTGCTCTGATGAGAGAAGGATCCCTAGGCCCTTTTTGAGTTTTAGATTTCCCCCTTGAGAGATGGACACATAATTCTGCTATATCAGAAAGTGGAAGTTGAGATATATCTCCTTTTCCCATCATGTTCAAAATATATATCCATTCATCTCTAATGGCTTTTAATAGAAGGGCTTTCAAGGTCTCCTCATCCAAGTTACTCATTTTTGCTCTTTTCAGATTATATTGAAATCTTTCAAGTAACTCCTCCAAGTTTTCATCTTCTTTTTGCATCATTTTGAATACCTCATCCTTGTGATTGGTGGGCATACAATAGTCCAGGTACCTATCCAAAAATGCTTGTTTCATATCATTCCAAGACCTAATGGATTGAGTGAGTAATCCCATGAACCATTTCAAGGCTGCTCCTTTCAATGTTGAAGGAAACAATTTGAGTTTTTGAGAGTCTTCCAAATAATCATAAGTTCGACACACTACCTCAAACTCAAATAGAAATGTTTCAGGGTCCTCATTCCTAAACCCATGGAAGTTTGGGAGGATAGATGGTGAGATGTTTTTCATTGTGGCTCGGGAGTCCTCATCGACTATAGGAAACCCGAATGAGTTATCCCCATCCCTATTTCCCCCAATGTTACCTCTACCTCCTCCATTGTTTCCACCTCCTCCTCTACCTCTACCTCTACCAAATCCAGTTGCTCCTTCCTCTGTCATGGTAGTTTCCCCGGAGACTTCAGAGTCTTCTGGTTCTTCTACTAAGGGTGTATGAGAAGGAATTTCTCCCTCTTCTTCAGATGATTCTACTTCTTCAATTACAATTTGTCTCTCTGTAGAAGGAAGGAAAGGATCTCTTTCTAGTTCAGATTCGATGGAAGGTGTGGGAGAGTCGACTCCTGCCTCTTGAATTCCAGGAATCCTAGGGCTAGGAGTGTAAGTTGGAGATGATGGAGGTGTCTCTTGTCTATTCCTCGAAGTAGATGGAGTTGTAAAAATCAAACTTTTGGCTCTAGCTAAAAACCTTCCCCTAGAATCTCTTGCTCTATGCATGTCATTTTTTTATTTTTTCTTCAAGTCGGGCTAATAATTCTCTTTCTGATCTTCCAGGTCACTCTAGGTGCAAGAAGAGAGCATACTCAAGAAACTATTAAACCAATAACTTTCTCTTTTCTGATCCTCCAGATCACATTAAGTGCAAGAGGAGAGCATACTTTGAGATGTTATCAATTTTCCTTCCTTGAAATTTTCTTGTTTTTTTTTTTAGAAATTGGCTACCTAATTTCACTTCCCCGGCAACGGCGCCAAAATGTTTGGTCAATTTAGTGAAGTCTAAATTGCAACTTTTAAATGTCAACCCGGGGCTCGTAAGCTGATGAAGTGAGGTGTACTATATGTACTTAGATAACCGTTTTCTTAATCTTTTGTCGTTTTTAGCTTTTTTAAGTTTGTTTTCGAATGTATCTTTCCTACTGTGATGTGATGGAAGTGTAATAAAGCAAGTGAAATGTGGATGATTGTGGTGATCTCTAAATGATTTCTCTAAACTTAAAAAGTATTCTACAAGAAAGCTTGAACAACAACTGCGATAAAATCAACTCTTAAAGGAAAATAAAGACATCAAATAAAAGACTAATGACATCGGCCCAGTATCTCTGCTGCTGAATGAAAATGAAAATGAAATCTACATTAAATCCAACTAAAAGTAAGAACAACTATCTCACACTATTTCAACTCTTCAACTTAATCTTCTCTATGAAAAGATATCATGAAATGTTAAGCAATGTGAAATCTAAGTGAAACTACATAAAAGAGACTAGTCACAATACTTTAACTTTCTCTTAACCTTTTGCCTTTTAGCTGAATTTATCATGTAAGAAACAGTTATGAATAAGTCAAGTAATGTGAGTTCTAAAGCAGACTAAATCAAGCTATATTAAGTGATATTTTGGCTCCCAATAAAGTTATTTGATTATGGAAAAGGAACCATCAATAGATGAACAACTTGATATCTAAGAGCAGAAAGTAAATATGCAAGTTAAAGAAATGACAGTAAGGAAAATCAAAACTGCAAAACAATGAAGGTCAGCAACATAGACAAGATGATCACGCATGCCACTAGTTATGAAAAGAAAAGAAGGAAAACTGTCCCGGGCTTGCCTAAGAAACCTGCATAACACACTGATCAGTCATGAACATAAAAGTGCAGAAATGTAAATCAACAGAAATCAAAGTTTATGTACAGCTAATATACATGTTGAAAAGAAATAAAAATGCAGCAATTAAAAGACATTTGTACAGCTAATATACATGAAACAAGAAAAAAAAATGCAGGAAATTAAAGGTTTACTGTACAGGGCTTCAGCAAACAGGGGCCCTCTGCCTACTTCAGCCGGTTCAAGGAGCAGTTATACGCTTAAATGCAAAACAGTCTTCTCATGTATTGACAGCAAATGTAAAAGTACAGTGGGGAGTTCAAAATTACATACAAAGATGATTACCAAACGACTAACTCTACAGCGTTCAAGGACGCTTTATTTATAAGGAGAAAGCAAACTACTTTAACGAGATCTATGCTATTCAACCAGCTGTTTTAAAAACACGTGAATCCTCTGCGTCCCCGGATCTAGGTAACTGTCATCGTGTTCATTCAATCTGGAGAATATGGCTGTTGGATTCATGCTTCTAGATTGTCTCCGTGGCTGAGGATGATGCCACCTAGCTTCACGTGCCCAAAAACAGAGCAACGCAGAGCCGTGCCACCGCTGAACACTTCTGTTGACCGGTATTTGCCTCCTCGTTGACCGCGGGCTTTTATGGTTGTTCTGGGTGATCTGGAGGGACACGTGCCATGTCCTTGACCCCTGAAACTTGCCCATGTGGCTCATCTTCTTAGAGGACACCTGTAACATATCGTTTAATAAAACAGCTGCGGAATCCTGTGTTGGCTGCAGAAACCTGGATCATCTGCCGAAACCTGTGTTGGCTGCGGAAACGCAGCATTCTGAACCAAAATTCTAAACCAAACAACAGTCACTTAGCATAGTTCGAAAACCATGTAAAAAGTCCTAAAATACAATGATTTAATCAACTTGGTGGATGAAATGAGTGGGAAAAGGAGGTTGAGAGGTGTATGGGAAGGTACAGGTTCAAGGCTCTACAGTTACTAGGATGGGATTCAGCCTCCTATGTGACCTTAAGGAAGTGGAATCGACGGAATCATATTACATAGTCATCCAACATCAGCCTCGGGACCCATAGGAACCAAACAAACACTTTAGACAACTTTCCCCTAGGTCCTACTGAAGTTTTGGCCAACTTATGTCAGAGTAATGCTTCCTAGACACATCCCAGGTGAGTTATAATTCTCTCCATCCCTTAACTAAATGCGTTAGTCCCCCCCTGCTCGCCAACACGTGACGCCGACCTCCGTTATCTGTTGCCGCCGTCCCGGTTTCGAACCACCCAGCGCTGACCTCCGTTTCCCGCATCCGACGGATCCGGGCTCGAACCCTTCTGTGCTCCCACCGACAGTTAACATGGTTGAGGAGGACCTGTTAGATTATGGGGAGGACCCCATACCCAACCAAGAAATTTGGGCTCACACCACCAGACCGTTGATGATTCCGCGTAGCGTTGCTCTTGGGGTAACGGCTGGCACTTCCTCACGGCCTCAGCACCAGCTGCCTACTGGGAAAGGCAAAAGGCCGGAATATCCTACCCCGGGCGCCGCACTTGATAGCCCACCCCTCTCTCCGGCGACTCTTCAGCTCTTGGGTTCATGTTTCCCTGCGTCGCCATCTCTGGACGCTCCTCTCCATCAACCATTGCGACCTCCCCTCCCTCCGCCCCCGTCCCCTCCCCCTCCATCTAGCTCTCACTCCCTCTCGGTCTCATTTATGCCGCTGAATCAGCGTATACCCCCCCTTACTTCCGGCCCGAACCTGCAGGGTACCGTTTCCTCGGCCCCTCGCTCCCCTATTCGTTCTGGATGCTTTACCCCGCCATTCCCTGTTCAGTCGGTACATTCTGCTCAACAAAGCTCCTCGGACCCGTGTCGCAAGTTACTCAGAGAATCCCTCTTGGGTAAACGCTCGGAGAAGGTTACTAAAGGAAGATGCCTTAAAGCTAATTATTCTGGTTTCAAAGTAAATTTTGGGCCTGAAGCTCCGCTGCCGGACATTATGGATGCCGCGGGTAAGGTTCTTGTTGGTCGTGTTCGAGGACGAAATTATACGGCGGAGAGACTTAAGGCGTGGGTGGAGGAGATATGGGGACCGCTGCTTAAAGAATTACCCGAGGTGATGGTTCTTACCAGAGGATGGTTCGCCCTGCACTTCTGCCACCATCAATTCGCTGAATGGATTCTGGGCAAATATTGGCACATTGAGCTTATGCCGGTATTCCTTAAACGCTGGGATCCCTTATTTGATCCTGAGCGCGAACAACTTGGGGCTGGCCCTATCTGGGTGCGCTTACCAGGCTTGCCATGGCAATTCTGGTGTCCATACGCTTTCAAGAAAATTGGTGACGCCCTAGGCACCTACCTGGAGCATGATCGCTCATACGAGAAGTCTGGTAAACGCTCCATGGCTCGCATTTTGGTTCATATGGATACTAGACCGGGTCTGGAGGAGATTATAGAAATCTATCATAACCATGTCACCAGGAAGCAGATACTGGACTACGAAGGTGTTCCCTTCCGTTGCCGCAGATGCCACAAGACTGGTCATCTCTATAAGGACTGCCCATTGGTTACAGGGGGGGTCAAGGAGAGCATGCATGGTCCCAGAAAACAACCTCCTGTTACTCCAATGGCAGATGTCAATAATGCGGAGGGTGATCCGAGACAGCAGGAGACGACAACCAAGGGGCCGAGCGAAGGGGGGAAAAAGAGATCATCCAGGAAATTTGCTGTGCCTTCAACTGAGCCGCCGCGTACCAGATCCAAGACTGCTGAAGCCGCAGCAAAGCCGATGGAGACGGCATCTTCACATTCAGGTGATAACTCCATTCCTACTTGTCAACCTTCTATTTCGAATGAATTGCAATCCATTATGCACCATGCATTCAGAACTTCCTTTTCTGAGAGTGTCTCCTTACCATCCATCCATTGCCCCATCGATCCCCCCCTCCCTACTTTCTCAACTACCCCCCCTTCCTATATCCCGGAGACTGGTCTCCCGGATTCCCCTCCCTCCCCGATGGTATCTGGTGGGCACCATTATCTTTTGAGATCCAGAACTCAGCCTAAAATTTTAGGACTGGGATCCTCCCCAGGCCGGCATCGGAAACAAAAGCGAGGCCGGCCATCCCAAATTTCTTCTGCAAAATTATCTGCGGTGGCTGATGTGGCTTCGGGTCGACAGATCACTATTGAAAGGGCACTTAGAGCGAATGAGCCCCAGAACTGGGTGACCCCATGATTTGTCTCTCCTTCAACTGCAGGGGTTTAGCCAGCCCTAAAAAACGATTGGCTCTCAAGAGACTGGTACTTGAATCCAGATGTGATATCATTTTTCTTCAGGAAACACTATGCTCCTCTGAACTTGCAGTTCGTTGTCTACACTCTTTTCTCCCTGGATGGTTCCTGCATGGGTTGGATGCCTGTGGTAGATCTGGTGGACTACTCATTGGTATCAATCCTAAAATACACAGACCTCTTTCGGTATGGGGAGGGAGAGGTTTCCTTGGTATGGACATCACTTTGGGTGAATTGGGCCTTCCCATCAGAATTCTCAACATCTATGGACCCAATCAAAACAGGCTCGACTTTTGGCAAAATTTTCTATCTGAAGGACATATTACACAGAGCACCATTATCGGGGGTGATTTTAATTTCTCGTTGGGATCTGGGGAGACATGGGGGATATCTTCACAAGGGGATCCTATCGCGGAACAAATGTCCATGCTCCTCGATGGCCAGCATCTTGTGGACATCCCCATGAATAAAAAACTTCCTACTTGGCACAATCAGCGTACAGGAGAGGCTGCTCTTGGAAGGAGGCTGGACAGGTACATGATGCATGAGGCGCTGATACAGAAATTCCCATTATATAGACAGTGGGTCAGCAACGGGGGTCTGTCTGATCATCACCCTATCCTTCTTCAGATCAGTGGCAACTCGCCAAAGCCGCGCTCCCCCTACAAATTTTTTGCTGGCCATCTTCAAGACCCAGAATACATCAAGTTGGTATCGGATTTCTGGGCCTCACAGCCCCAGTTGAGAGAAGGGAGGAAAGCTTCGGACTTCTGTGACAGGCTTAAAAAGCTCAACAAAATGTCATGGGCTCGTCTGAAGCGAAGCAGAGAGGAACAGAACCTGAAGGATAAGGAAGATAGAATAGGCCAATTAACAGACGAATGGGGAACAGGTTATCAATCGGATGAAGCAAAAGCTGAACTCTGCCAACTGATTGAGGAAAAATCGAAGATCTTAATGGAAAGGGAAGAACTCTGGCGCCTGAAGAGCCGAGCCATCTGGCTTAAAGCAGGGGACAACAATACAAAATTTTTTCATAATATTGCCAATGGCAGAAAGGCCGCTAACACTATATGGCAGCTTCCAATGGAGCCTGATGGTTGGGCAACCACTCATCAACAGCTGGCTAGATTGGGGATCACTCATTTCAAGGGACTCTATACGGCCCCAAATTCTGTAAACCTTCCAGAGATTATCAGACTTGCTGGTAAGTTTCCAAGGTTCGTGGCACAGGAGGACATTGAGGATCTCTGCCAACCAGTCAGTGAACAAGAGCTTGAAAGCACGCTTAAGTGGTTCAAAAAGGACAAGAGCCCGGGACCAGACGGATGGCCTGTGGAATTCTACCTGGCCTTCTATGAGATGATGAAGGAGGACCTATTGGCGGTGGTGGAGGAGAGCAGGATCACGGGTCACATTCACCCACCCATGAACCAGACCTTTATAGCCTTGATCCCCAAATCTGACGAGCCCACATCCTTCAATGACTTTCGGCCCATATCCCTCTGCAACTGTCTCTATAAAATCATAGCCAAAATCATTGCCAACCGTATAAAGCCAATCCTATCCTCGCATATCTCGGCAGAGCAATTTGCCTTCCTCAGGAACCGACATATTCAAGAGGCTATTGGCACTGCCCAAGAAGCTTTACACTCTATCAAGCTAAAGAACCTGAAAGGCATCTCCCTAAAAATTGACCTTGCCAAGGCATTTGACAAAGTAAATTGGTTATATTTGAAGATGATACTTACTCATCTAGGTTTCCCTCATATTCTCATCAATTGGATCATGGGCTGTGTTACTTCGGTATCATTTGCTATACTCATCAATGGTGCGGCTTCGGAACGATTTCATATCTCCAGGGGGATAAGGCAAGGCTGCCCTCTATCCCCATTACTTTTTCTCATTGTTATGGAAGGATTGAGCAGGCTTATAGCTGAAGCTAGAAGGACGGGAGACATAAGTGGTCTCAAAATTACGGAGCAGTTTGTCCTAACCCACCTATTGTTTGTGGATGATATATTAATCTTCCTGAATGGCAGTATCAGGGACACCGTCGCCCTTAATGACATTCTACTCCTCTTTTGTAAAGCCACGGGCATGGAAATAAACGAGCAGAAATCCACCAGGTCCATGATGCATTGCTCACAGCAGGAAGCTCTACTAGCTGGACAGTTTTTCCCTTTCATAGAATGCCAGTTGATGGATGGAATCAAATATCTGGGATTTAGACTGAAGCCGGATGGGTATAAAATTACTCACTGGTATTGGCTTATAAACAAAATTGAAAGGAGGATAACAGGTTGGCAGCATCGGCTATTGTCTAAAGCAGGCAGACTCCTACTGATCAAGACAGTCCTGGAGGCCACCCCTGTTTATTGGATGTCTCTGACATGGATCCCTAAAGGCATTTTGAACAGGATTCAACAAATCTGCTCCCGTTTTCTCTGGAATGGAAACAAAAAAGGAAGGATTTTTGCTTGGACCAGATGGACCACAATTGCACTGCCAAAGAAATGGGGTGGATGGGGTATCAAGTCCCTACAGGAATTTGCACTTGCTCTCACGGCCAAACAGGGCTGGGCCCTCACCAAGATGGACAGTCTATGGGCTAAGATTATTCATCACAAATACATATGGCCATCCTGCTTCACGGAATGGCTTCGCAGACCTTCTTGGAATCAACAAGGTATTTCAGCGATCTGGCGTGCCACTCTCAAGGCGATGCCCCTTATTAGAGATAATCTACTCTGGAGGGTGGGTAATGGGGCTCAGATTCGTATTGGACTTGACCCTTGGCCTGGTTCGGGGAATGCTCACATACTGCCCAGAGATCTGATCCATCACCTCAATCACAGGGGCATCAAATATTTAGCACAGATCGGCGATCGGGAGCGCTCCACTATATTTTCACAAGCTTGGATTAATGTTGGGCTCGGACAGTTCCCGGAGGCTTGGACAGAACAGTGGAATGGATACATACGAGCTCTTATTGAAACTCATATCAAACTTCGGGAGGATGAAGATCAGCTTATATGGGCCCCTGCTAAATCTGGGACATACTCACCCAATCTGGGTTATATCAGGCTTATGGAAGACAGAAAACCTGCAAACCTGCTAGGCTGGTGGAAAGTTGTGTGGAAGCTCCAAGTGCAGCCCAGAAACAGGCTTCTCCTGTGGAACATAATCGCAAATAAATTACCTACAGGGGATGCCCTCAAGAAGCGGGCCATAGCAGGACCATCTTGGTGCGTACTTTGCCAAAGAAATGAAGAATCGTCGATCCACCTGTTCCTCCACTGCGAGACAACAAAAGAAATCTGGCAACAGGTCACACAGGCACTGAATATCAGAAAGAATTGGCAGGGCGAGGACATACCGACTGCCTGGACAAATTGGTGGGAAGCGGTTGCCACAGAAAAGGCCTTAAATCTCCCAGCAGTGATATCGAGTTTCATTTGGCGGAGCAGGAACGCTTACATTTTTGAGAACTGTAGAATCAACAAACAGTTACTCTCGGCATCCATTTGTGCTGCCTACAATGAAATACCTTTTGAGAGCAAACCTACCCGACCTAGAATTATTCAACCTGAAAACATAAATAAGGATATGCCTTGGGCATATTTTGACGGGGCAGCGCCGCCACAAGGATGTGGTGGGGGGATTGTTTTTTTCCTATCGGATTCTCATTTTTTTCACCTAAGACTGGGTCTGGGTTCGGGCTCAAATAATTTTGCGGAACTTATCACTTTGAGACACCTTCTTTATTTTGCCCATACTAAACATTGCAGACAAATTCAAATTTTTGGGGACTCAAAGATTGTGATTGATTGGACAAACAATAAAACTATCTGTCATGCATATTCTTTGAAACATATCTTGGAAGAAATTGTTTTTCTAAAAACACATTTTGACCAGATCACTGTTTCTCATATCTACAGGGAAAGAAATGCGATTGCTGACCAGCTTTCGAAAGAGGCGGCGGATCGGCCTCTAGGAGACTGGCTGATCGAAGAACACACACCAGCTGGGATCCACAGGTTCTATCATCGTCCCTACATCGACGGCCTGCTGATGGGGGGTCCTCCCCCTTATTAGTTTTTTTGCAACTGCTACTTGGGAGCTTCTTTTTGTATAGCAGCAACTAGTTAATCGGGTATATATTTTGTATGGACATATGGATGTACATATTCCTGTATGGCCTTGGGCTTTATATTTTGAGAATTTTGGGGTTTCTGTATCTTCTGGTGACTTACAGCTTCATGTATTCACCTGGTCACTCTCTGGATATTTATATCTTGCTTACTTCTTTGTAACGTGGCTCTGGCCACTCTACAGCATATGCCTCGGCATCTACAACATGTAATATCTATTAACAACTTTTTAATAGAAATTACGAACTCTATTTTCCCCGGAAAAAAAACAAATGCGTTAGTCCCTAGGGTAACGCTCTGATTTGTCAATAATCCCAAGATTTGAGCCACTTTTCTAGCCCAGAACCCCGACCTCTGCCCAGAACTTGTTGGAACCTTCAAAATCAATTAAAGACATGATAACAATGATCCTAAATCAAAACTCAACCTTAGGACTAAGCCTGAGCGTCCCAAACTGGCATGGACATTTTGTCAAACACTTGGCATCAATGCAACCACCAAGTCTAGGATACAAGATAGAGCATAAATTATTTAAATAACTTATGAAACATAACTAGAAGGATCACCTCCTTCTCCAATGAACTATTATATCAGCGATGAGGTCGCATCCATCCATTTAGCAGTTACAAGTAAATACATGAAATAACCATGACATGAACTAGTCATTTAACCATACTTATAACCAACATAAAACCATATAAATATCAGAGATAAGACAACCATTAAATCCACGTATACACAAGTGAAAAAGTGAGGGAACATAGCTTTTATTAATCAGAGGCAAATCTAACCAGGCTTGGGACTCCCACTGATCCAGGTGGATAGTGGTGGCCACCTGCCAAGTCCACCTAGACCCCCACCATTGTCTTTCTCAGCATTTTCAGTTTCCTTAATTGTAGGACAACTTACTATTTTTATCAGTTTTTCGGGTCCTGAACTTCTGGAGCCGTTTTGAGGCCCTAAACGACGTTTTTTGGGGAATCCGGTGGCAACATGGGTCCATGGAATGGATCGATGTTGCATGTTCCAACAATGATAGTGCTCGGATAGATATTTCTAATGAGCTATTGTATGCGTCAAACGGAGATCATATGCCAAAGTTACGACCCCGGGAAGTTGATGTACCAATTTACCCCAAATGGGGCCCACGGTTTGGCGTTTCATCTCCTAGGGTTAGGTTTTGGAATGTTAAGGGTTTTCCATTGTTTTTCAACAATAAATAGGCCTTCGAGCCTCATTGTAACACAGTTCAGAGGCATGTAGCCATCACATCTCTTCTCAGAGATAAGCTACCATCGCCCTAGCTGGTTTATTTCCATTTCTGGTTGTAAGCATATTTCAGTATTTTCCATTAATAAAATGAAGTATTATTTCCGCTGCATCTTTGTGTATATGGTTATCTCCGTAATTTGTTGCGTTCCTGTTTAAATCCGGATCAGTGGTATCAGAGCGGTCTGCTTTTTCTCTGTTTTTCTTTGCATGTCCCCAACAAGGTCGGGATATAAGGAGTTAAGGCTTGAACTAGTTGAACCTTTGCAAGACCAGCCTCGCAAATCCCGACGGCCTCCCATGGAGGACGAGAAGAAAGACGAGGGGGCAGGAGATCCCATCAAAATCTTGCTCGAAGAAGCCCTCGAGCGACAACGGAATGCGATGATGGACAGCTTTGCCCAGATCCTTCAGCGGCTACCCGGAAGCGACGCATCGGCTTCCAGCAGCTACTCTGGAAACGCCACACCCTTTAAGGTACAAGTTAATTTTGAAATCCCCATATTCGAGGGTCAGATAGACGCAGATGCCATAGATAAATGGTTAAATCTGCTAGAGGGTTATTTTTCTGTTCATGAATTTTCGAGTCGAGAAAAGATTGTTTTTGCTCTTCTCAAAGCAGCCCCCCACGTCAAGGACTCGTGGGAAACCTACTGCGAGCAGAAGGATGAAAGTACTGGCTCACTATTTTCAGCCGCACCCACCTGGGATTCGTTCCGGGATGCCATCAAGGAGCAGTACTACCCTGTTGGAAGCTATGAGGATGAATACATAAATTGGACCACGCTGCGGTAGGGAAGGGACCAAGATGTGCCGGAGTTCACCAATCTTTTCCATACCCTTCGCACAAAGTTGGGTATCAAGGACTCGGAGCAACATTTGATACTCAAATACCGTGGCTGCCTGCACAAGTACATCCAGGAAGAAATACAATTCCTAAACATCCCCTCGCTCGGCGCAGCATACCGATACGCCGTCAAGGTCGAGCAGAAGTTTAAACAAAAGAAGCGAGACTTTGGATCTGCGAATCCAAAGCAGGGGAAAGGTGCCCCTAAACCATAGAACAAAGGACAAAGCCAAGGCGGGACAGCCCAAGACAACCAGCCGAAGCCGCAAGCAAAGAACAGCGCCGCGAAGCCGAGAAAGGACACTGGAAAATGGTGCGAGTTCCATAAGAGCTGCACTCACAACACAAGTGAGTGTCGGGCCAAGCAGTCACTGGTGGCTGAGCTAAAGGTTTCAGAATCAGATGCATGTTCCGACTCTGAGTCAGAACCCGATAAGGGGTATGAAAAAGGGAAGCAGATCATTGATGCGGATCCCAACGCCACTGTTGCTACCGCAAAGATCCAGAAAAATGAACCCGAAGATCCAGAGGAGGAGGAGCATCTCTTCCACTCCCAGATGTGGGTAAAGGGCTCCCCGATACAGTTCATTGTTGATATCGGGAATCAAAAGAACCTCATTTCGGCAGAGGTCGTGAAGCGGTTGGGCTTACCGACCACAGCACATCCACAACCATACACCATTGGGTGGCTTCACCAAGGACGAGATCTTCGCGTGAACCAGTAGTGTCGCCTTCCATACAACATCAAGCCCTTCACGGATGAGGTATTGTGTGACATTGCCCCCCTTGAAGTTTGTGATGTATTACTAGGACAACCATACTTGTGGAAGCGACATGCTGTGTATGAATCAAGGCCCCGTGCTGTTATTATTACATTGGGAAATAAGTTGTTCAGGATACCAGAGTTAGCACCAGCTGCCGCCATCTCTTTGATTACTGCAAAACAATGCAGTAAGATCATTTCCAAAACCAGGAAATTTGTTTTCCTGATGATACGCCCTCAAGGAAAGAAGAAGACAGTGGCCGCGGCCTCCAGACGGGGTCCCTCTGCATGACAACTACAGATGGACAAGATTGTGGAGGAGTACGAGGACATCTTCACCTCCCCGGCAGGGGTTCCTCTGCACTGTCAAGTCAAGCACTCCATCGATCTGACCCCAGGTGCGCCGCTACCCAATGGACCAATTTATCGGCGCTCCGTTCTGGAGAACAATGAAATCAAGAGGCAGATTCAGGAGCTCCTGCAGAAAGGTCACATCCGTCCGAGTTCATCGCCCTGTGGGAGCCCGATCGTGTTGGTACAGAAGAAGGATGGGACGTGGAGACTCTGTATTGACTATCGGGCGCTGAACAAGATCACTGTCCGTAATCGGTACCCGATCCCGCGGATTGATGACCTCCTAGACCAACTAAAGGGGGCGAAATATTTCAGCAAGATCGATCTGAAGTCAGGATATCACCAGGTACCAATCGAACCCTCTGATGTGTGGAAGACTGCCTTCAAATCCAAGGAGGGCCTCTTCGAATGGTTGGTCATACCTTTCGGATTGACGAATGATCCTGCAACCTTTATGAGGCTAATGGATGACATCTTGCGGCCATTCACCAACTCCTTTGTAGTAGTATACTTGGATGACATTCTGATCTTCAGCCAGAGTTGGGAAGAGCACCTCCACCACATCCGACAGGTTCTCCAAACACTGCGGCAACACAAGCTATGTGCCAATTTGGAGAAATGCACTTTTGGCATGACCCAGGTTCAGTATCTGGGATACATCATTGATGAACAGGGGGTACATGTCGATCCAGCCAAGATCCAAGTCATTCGGGATTGGCCCTCTCCAACCACTCTAACAGAGCTCCGCAACTTTCTAGGTCTTGCCAACTTCTACCGCAGGTTTGTGTTGGGGTTTTCTCATATTTCTTGGCCCTTGAGTCAAGTCACCAAGGGAGGGGTGAAAGCAAAATTCTTTTGGTCTGAATCTCAACAGAAGGCATTCATGGAGTTGAAGGATCGCCTCTGCACGGCACCAGTGCTCGCGTTACCAGATTTACAACAACCATTTGAAGTCGAGACAGATGCCTCTGACTATGCTATTGGGGCAGTCCTTACTCAACATGGACATCCAGTGGCATATCACAATGAAACACTTTCAGACACAGTCCGGAAGTACCTCACTTATGATAAAGAGATGTATTCCATTGTACAGGCCTGCCGACAATGGAAGCATTACATTTTGGGGAAGGAAACGGTCATCCACACAGACCACCGACCCCTGCAGTTCATACAGACCCTAGGGAAATTGCAGAATGATCGCCATCAGAAGTGGTCTACATACCTGCAACAGTTCCACTTGAATATCAAGTATAAGAAGGGCAGCACCAATAATGTTGCAGATTGCCTCAGTCGACCACCGATCATGGCGTTAACCACCGTGCTCAACTCTTGTGGGCACGAGACTTCTGATTGGCCACTTCTCTACAAAAGCGACCCAGAATTCGGCCACACATACCAGACACTCTTGGAGGGTCGGCATGTTTCAGATTTTCACCTCCAGGATGCCCTATTATGCCACCTCGGTCACCTTTGTGTTCCTTCAAGCGAGCGTGCCAAGATGATTTGGGAAGCACACTACAATCGGGCTGCTGGGCATTTCGGGGTCGAGAAAACAGTGGCAGTACTACAGAATTATTTCTATTGGCCGAATCTTTGACAAGATGTTGGGAATTACATCAAATCATGTACTACCTGTGCCATTGCCAAACCGACCATTAAGAAGCACGGCCTCTATACCCCGTTGCCTACCCCTAGTCGACCTTGGGAATCCATCTCCATGGATTACATGTCAGGCCTTCCTTCCACTAAGCATGGAAATGACTGTGTTTTTGTGGTCGTCGACAAGTTCTCGAAGATGGCCATTATGATGGTCTGCAAGAAGAATATCACAACAGAAGCCACTGCTAAACTCTTCTTTGAACGAGTGTGGGTGCACTTTGGAATCCCACAGTCTATCATCTCAGATCGGGACAGTCGGTTTCTCAGCACATTTTGGTCCAGTCTCTGGTCAATGCTGGACACCAAACTCACGAAGTCCACAACCTTCCACCCTCAAACTGATGGCCAGACAGAGGTTGTCAATAGGATGATTGTGCACATTCTGCGCATGTATAACTCAAAGCATCCACGCACATGGGACGAGAGCCTCCCCTATGTTCAGCACAGCTACAACCGAGCTCTTCACAGCTCCACTGGCATAGCCCTTTTCAGGTGGGTTTGGGATTCCAGCCACTATGCCCCATTGATGTGGCCATGCCACTTGCAGCTACTCACATGAATTTAGCTCATGTCCAGTCTGAAACAGATAAGGCCACCAGCTTCATTGAGCGCATCCAACATATTCGCCAGCAGGTCCATGACATTCTTGAGAAATCCAATGCCAAGTACAAGCAACGACATGATCAAGATCGGGTGCCACACAAGTTTCAGATGGGCGACAAAGTCTGGTTACATTTGCAAAAGGAACGCCTTACTGGAGCCTATCGGAAATTGAGACCACTCTGATATGGTCCTTACACCATTACTAAGGCTATGGGAGACAATGCATTTGAGCTCAGCATTCCCCCATTCCTTGGCCTGCACCCAGTGTTCAATGTGGACCGCCTTCGGCCATACTTTCCACCATTGCTAGACACATCCGACATTGCAGAACAGCTCAAACCCACAGAATTAAATCCATATTGCATGGAACAAGCTGCAACTGATCGGATCATGGACACACAGATCAAGAACACTCGCCAACAGAATATCCAACTGTATCGAGTTGTCAAAGCAGGCCAACTCCTTCAGCAGGGCAAGTGGCTCACCAGGGAACAAGTTCAGCAAAAGTTTCCTCATCTCATGGAGGAGCTCAACGCAATGGGGACCATTGCTTCCTAAGGGGGGAGGAATGATCCAAGTGGATATTGGTGGCCACCTGCCAAGTCCACCTGGACCCCCACCATTGTCTTTCTCAGCATTTTCAGTTTCCTTAATTGTAGCACAACTTACTATTTTTAGCAGTTTTTCGGGTCCTGAACTTCCGGAGCCGTTTTGAGGCCCTAAACGACGTTTTTTGGGGAATCTGGGGGCAACATGGGTCCATGGAATGGATCGATGTTGCCCGTTCCAACAATGATAGTGCTCAGATAGATCTTTCTAATGAGCTATTGTACGCGTCAAACGGAGATCATATGCCAAAGTTACAACCCCGGGAAGTTGATGTACCAATTTACCCCAAACGGGGCCCACAGTTTGGCGTTTCATCTCCTAGGGTTAGGTTTTGGAATGTTAAGGGTTTTCCATTGTTTATCAACAATAAATAGGCCTTCGAGCCTCATTGTAACACAGTTCAGAGGCATGTAGCCATCACATCTCTTCTCAGAGATAAGCTACCATCGCCCTAGCTGGTTTATTTCCATTTCTGGTTGTAAGCATATTTCAGTATTTTCCATTAATGAAATGAAGTATTATTTCCGCTGCATCTTTGTGTATATGGTTATCTCTGTAATTTGTTGCGTTCCTATTTAAATCCGGATCACCTACGTACCACCCGACCATAGACATGGCTGAACCAAATCTCTCTTTCATAAAGTCACCCCCATGTCATATCAATCATGAATGTAGGATCTCATAGAAAAATCAATCCAAGAACAACCAAGGGAATCCAGAGGCTAAACCACCTCCACCCTCATCAAACAGTGATCACACCAAAACCGGTGCTCCGATCACAACCGAATCGAACCTGGAATGCCATATGGAATCCATCACTATCCTTGAAAAAATTTGTGTCTCCTTGTCTCTCAGGCTTTACCACAATCCAACCAGATCACTAGGCCCTAAACTAAGACCAGTCTCTCAAGCTTTACCATAATCCAAACCTAGATCACGAGGCCCTAAACCAAGACTTCTCCCTCGGGATTTTCTGTGTATCCTACCAAAACCGATCAAGGGATTCTTAGGCCTTTGGGAATGGAACTTGAGACCACCTCTGCCCGAGATTTCGAAATCCATCCGGCAAACCAAAGCTCAAAAAAAGAATAAACATCCAAACACCATGGCATCTGGTAAAAGGCAAGGCTAGGCTGAAATCCATTGTCATAACCCAACAAAACCATGCAACAGACAGAAAGAGAACCATACACCAACATGCAAATCCATGCAAGTCCAAACCAGCTAGGAAATCACACGTGCAAAAGGTTACCTGCAAGTATTCCTACTGAAACTACTTGTTCGAGTGCTCCAAGAAACTCTAAGTGACCAAGAGTGAGAGAGAGAGAGAATAATGAGAGAGCTCCAAAGCTAAATTGTTAAAAGGTTACACTGCCAAAAGCCATGAACTGGTCCTCAGAGGCCTTTTTATTGATGAGGCCTCTATTTTCTTCATTTTCCATTATTTTCCTTTAATTTCCTCCTCACATGCAACATGTGACCTTTCACCTTACTTTTCTCCTAATTTCCTTTATTTTCATAAATAAATGTGTCAAAAATGCCTTTTTTCCTTTTAATGCCTTTACCTTAGCCTTTGCCAGTTTTCCTTAGTCAAAATACACATCCAGTGATGCCCACTAGGATATCTTTTACCCAATATTCAGCTAGGAATAAGTGTCCCTTAACCGTGGTCTTATTTTTCCTTTATTAACTTTTATTACATGAAATTTTCACTAGGGCTATTAGAAATTAATTGCCATAAATCTTTCGGAGAAGTAACATTTAAACCTGTATTGTCTCTTATGACAATTTTACGTGATCATTAGTTCAATTACAATCAAAATTGAAATATTTATAGAAAAATAGAATTTTAACCTAAAAAACAAGAATACTTAACCTACAAGGTGGGAATTCGTTCCGTAAAAAAATCATGTGAAGTGAATGAAAATAGATGAGAACAATGTGCAATAATGAGACTCTAAACCCTAAACCTAACAAATGCGGCATAGATTTGATTAATGAAATTATAAGTTAGAGTAATGGGGGTAGGAGGGGAAGGAGTACTCTATGGCATCTAGGAAGACAAAGTGTTCAGGTACTCATGGCATCTTGGCCATATGACAAATAATCAAGTAGTGATATATGGTCTCTACTATGGACTTTTTTTATTCAAAGAACATCAAGTGGACACACTTATGATTATGGTTACTTGGACCAGCTAGGAAATCACACATGCAAAAGGTTACCTGCAAGTATTCCTGCTGAAACTACTTGAACCTGCTTTCCTTTCCTTGATCCTTGCTTTCCTTCCTTTCCCTTCCTTTCTTTTCCTTCCTTGATCCAAAGTTAGAGTACTCCAAGAAACTCTAAGTGACCAAGAGTGAGAAAGAGAGAGAATAATGAGAGAGCTCCAAAGCTAAATTGACAAAAGATTACACTGGCGAAAGCCATGAACTGGTCCTTAGAGGCCTTTTTATTGATGAGGCCTCTATTTTCTTCATTTTCCATTATTTTCCTTTAATTTCCTCCTCACATGCAACCCGTGACCTTTCACCTTACTTTTCTCCTAATTTCCTTTATTTTCATAAATAAATGTGCCAAAAATGCATGTTTTCCTTTACCTTAGCCTTTGTCGGTTTTCCTTAGTCAAAATACACATCCAGTGATGCCCACTAGGATATATTTTTCCCAACATTCAGCTAGGAATAAGTGTCCTTTAACCGTGGTCTTATTTTTCCTTTATTAACTTTTATTACATGACATTTTCACTAGGGCTATTAGAAATTAATTGCCATAAAACTTTCGAAGAAGTAACATTTAAACCTGTATTGTCTCTTACGACAATTTTACGTTATCATTAGTTCAATTACAATCAAAATTGAAATAATTATAGAAAAATAGAATTTTATTAACCTACAAGGTGGGAATTCGTTCCGCAAAAAAAATCATGCGAAGTGAATGAAAATAGATGAGAACAATGTGCAATAATGAGACTCCAAACCCTAAACCTAACAAATGTAGCATATATTTGATTAATGAAATTATAAGTTAGAGTAATGGGTGTAGGAGGGGAAGGAGTACTCTATGGCCTCTAGGAGGACAAAGTGTTCAGGTACTCATGGGGTCTTGGTCATATGACAAATAATCAAGTAGAGATATATGGTCTCTACTAGGGACTTTTGTTAGTCAAAGAACATCAAGTGGACACACTTATGATTATGGGAGATTCTCTCCCAATCCTGTATCATTTGGTCAAATTCTCCCTCCCAAAGGAGAAATCTATGGAAAACATCATGAAAATAATCAGGAAAATTATGGAAGATATCCCATCCAAAGCATATTTCAATATCCTAAGAGACTTCAATAGAGAAGCAGACGAGTCCCAGATGCGGGTGTTTAGGCACGCAGGTACTATGCAACGACCTTGGGTTGGCAAGTGCCGAGGCCACCTGGCCACCCACGCTTCCACTTAGAATCATATACAGAAAGCCACCGCCGATATTAATGGCACATTAATGAACTGTGCGGGTCAAGGCTTCATCAATTTGGTTTTTAAGATGGCCTCTTCAAACCGTCTTCCCCCCGCTCTGCCTCCTCTGAACTGCAATTGTCTCCCTACTACTGCAGAGCCGAGCTCACGCACGACAATGAGGAGATGCTGCCAAGTTCTATGCTACATTAAGATGGTGGATGGTGCACATTTCTCGTAGAGTCTTCTATGCTGCCTACGGACTGGTTCTTCGGTCTTGAATCTCTACTCTGAATTGCTGATTAGAGGTCCTTCTATTCCCTTTGGCCACTCATTCTTTGACACTGCTCCTTCTCATCCTCGTTCACTCAATTTTGCCCAAGTGAGCATGCCTCGACTGCGTCATCGAATGTGCTGCAAGAGGGGCAGTAGTAGAGGAAGATTGCCCCCCCTAAGTGACTCGTCCCCCTTTGACTCAACCTCCCCTTCGACAGCTCATTCCTCTGGATGCTACCCAGCCACTCGCAGCGGTCGGGGGCGAGCTCAATCTGTAGGTCCTTGGCCTTTTGACGCTGCTCCCCAGCCTCCTGCTGCCTCTGTATCATCTCTGTAGCCCAGTCATTCTGCACAATTTCAATTTCGCTGCATGTTGGAATGTCCCTGCATAATAGCAACTATCTTGATGGCATTTAGAGAGGAACCACAAAACTCTGAAGACCCATCCCGCAATACTCAGGCGTGGAACACCACCAGCAAGAGAAAAGCCCCTGGAAGCAGCTCAGGGATGCACAGAAGCAGCGAAGCAGCTCAGGGACGCATAGAAGCAGCTCAGGGACGCACCAATCCAGGCCGCTTCAAGAACATGGAAGAAACTTTGAGAGACAAATAGGATGAAAAAGATGACATGGAGGCGTACAGGTGTCTAATAGTGGAAGAACCTCCTCCTCCTAATGACACCTAGCTAGTCAATGTTTTTTAGGTTCTGGGTTCCCGACTCCCAATACTATGGGTCTATTCTGGTGTTTTTTTATGCAATGTTGTTAATTTTGATGATTGTTCAAAAAATTGTTCCACTCTGGCACTACAGGCTATTACCCCTGCATGGGCAGCAAACTCTTATAGTTTTGGACTGGTTTCCCCGATGCAGGCAATCTCTTTCCAGTCTTTTGTTGTGAAACGTGGCTTAATTTGGGGCTTGCTTTGCAGAGGCCGGTGCCTCCTTGTACTACTTTTGTTACATTAATAGAATTAGTCTAATTTACAAAAAAAAAATAGAGAAGCAGACGAGCATGATAAAGAGGGGTGTAAATTGAAGATAGGTGAACTAAATTTTAATGGCTAAATCATGCCTGCTATAATTCCCTAATGGTGGATCGAGTATATTAAAAAAAATTCCCTAGTAGCATTATGCGTTATAACTTTTATGTTTTGCTGCAATAGTTTTGTAAGGTATTCACCTACAAAACCTTTTTTTTTTGTTATATTCTCAGAAAAATCATGTGTTCCTATTGGAAAAGATAAAACAATCGAAGAATTTTGATGAATTAACTCTAAAATATCTTATATTTTTGTTGCGAACCATACACAAAATTATATAATACAAATATTATTTTTTATTAAAAAAAGAGACCAGTTACAAAATAGATCCACCCAATACTCTATTGCCCACCATAAAAAAAATTAACCAACATTTATTGTAATTCAATGCAACAACTATAATAAATTACAAATTAATTTAATTAAAATTTTAATTACATTGCTTTTGGCACAATAATGTACAATGACTATGATAAGGAAAATATCTTTATAAATCAAATTTAATTAAGATTTTAATGTACCTTGCTTTCATGAATTATATGTTGACATTAAACATTGTAACCTATGTAATATTTGACCTAAAACTTCTCGAGATCACCTACCTATTATGGTTGAAGATTGATTACTAATTGAGATTTTGCAAAAGTCGTCTATATGAAATCATAATATTTTTAATTTTATTTTAATAAGAATGAATTATTTTTAAAATTTTAAACAAACCAAACACAAAGAAACCAATTTTAAAATAATGATAATAATAATACAAAGAAATAAATAAAAAATTATATTTTAATAAAAAAAAAATTATATTTTATTTTACTTTAATGTAGTGTAAATAGTCTACACGATTAAAACCTAGCATACTTTTTAAGCAAGGGAAGACAACACGAAAGAGAAAAAGGTTAAATTTCGATTATATGTAAATGTATTGAATCTATAAATCATACTTGAATATCGCTACAATATCTAGAAATTAAGGGATAAAATATGTGAGGCAATTATCCACATGGCATTATAGTGTGCAAAAGCTGCAATAAGACCTTTAATTTATAGTCCAATCAAATATTTGAAATTTTTTAATAATATTGAAAACATATGTAGTTTTCAAAGTTAAAACATTATAATTGCATTGGTCAATGTTAAACTAATTGAATTGCTCTTTGTAAGTACTACGGGAGAAGTGATATCATTAAGACAAGAACTCTACAAGATGAAGATATCAAAGGAAGAAGGAATATCCTCATACTTTATGAGGGTGTCATAAATAAGAGACCATCTACAAGAGTTGGGAGAAACAATGTCCGGAAAATAAATGACCACCATATTGCTCAATGCACTACTAGAGGAATGGGGCAATTTTACATCAAGCATTTATGGAAAGAATGAAGCTACCCCATTAATTGAACTCTGGTCATTATGTAAGATTGAAGAAACTAGGTTGAAGGCAAAAAGCGATGTAGGATCAAATGAGCAAGTTCAAGAATTTTCTGCCATGGCTAAGAGAAAAAGAAAGTTTGGAAAGTTTGGTCCTTAGAAAAAAGAAGAAGAATATGTCAAAGATCCAATGCTATGGTTGTCATGAATATGGGAACTCCAAGAGAAATTGTCCAAAACTCAATAAGGACAAAATCAAAAGAGGAAGGGAAGAAGCCCATATCACCGAAGAAATGGAATAAGTTAAAAAGAAGAAATCAAAGAAGGATGAAGTAAAATATCTCTACTATGATTGAGATAATCTTCTCCACCAAGTTATTTTCAGTTTTTGTCAAGTATAGCTATCATTAGAATCATGATAGGATGCATCATTTTAGGAGATGGCATCATAATAACATACGATTGAAGCAAGATCTCATGACATCATCATAAGAAAATTGAAAGATAGTTGAAATAGAAATCTATGGTAGTCATCATTAGAAGGAAGTAGCCCTTGGTAACCTATTTAGAAGCATAGGTAGTACGTATGGGTAGAAGAAATTCATCTAGTATAGAGCTCATCATACATAATTAGAAAGATAATTTTCAGGATGAGGATAATCAAGATCCTTCATCAAAAACTTCATTAGAAGGTTCATCTCTTGGAAGAAGCAAGTGTCTCTTTGAGAATTCCACCTTGGATGGGATTCATTGTTTGGAAGATGATGATATGATGACAAAAGAAGCAACATGGTTGAAGAATTTTCAAGCAAGGAAAGGAAGATGTTAAAGAAATCCTAGATGTCAAAAAGAAGGAAAGAGGTATGTAAGCATGTATTTAATTGATTCATGTCATCATATAGTTGCATGGGTAAATGCTCTACGTCATGAGCATGATCAAAGAAAATGGAATATATTCCTTTGGAAAGATGAATGAAAGCATGGTTCACATATTGACAAATATGAATCAACATAATATGTCCTCGTAAGGAATATGAGGTAGATGACAAAGATGAAGGAACGATAGATGAACGTTCCTAAGAAGAAATATGTGAAGAAACAAAGAAGAGATAGTGAAAGATGCAACTATGGAAGAGTAAATCAACATCTAATGAATAGATGAATTGACCATAACATCTCCATGGAAAAGGTATGAAGACTCTGATGAAGTTTGAAAAGAAAGGAGACCCTTTACATTGAATATCTTGGAGATGTGTCAATATATGTGTGCAGAATTTTGATGTTGTGAGCAAACAAGATGTCATGATGAAAGGCCATCACAAAAGGTAAATTTGATTTGATGTTCGTTTATAATTTTTGAAAAACATCTAGATGGATTGATACAGGGCTATCAGAAGAGTGTTGTAGTGTCATCTACAACTAAGCACTCATGTGGTTGGATGAAAGATCCTGAAGGAAACATGACGTGGAAGAGGTATTTGTATGAAGGAACGCCATATTTGGACTAGAATATCACTTTCCAATAAGGGAAAGGATGACATGACTGACTTGAGGAAAGTGATGGATGGTCAATGCCCTACAAAATTAAGGCTCCATAATAATGAAGGTGAAATTCATGACGTCGAAACGAGGAGCTCAACAAACAGCTAAAGGTCCCATGATCTCCACTAAAGAAGAAAGTTGTTGTTGGAAACAAGTCCTTGGTTAAGAGGGAAATTAGTCAAGTCCATGGATAAGAGGGAACTTGGGTACATTCCTTTTATAGGAATGGGTACATTCCTTTATAGGAATGGGTATATCCTCCCTAGTTGAGAGGGAGAGATAGGCACATCATTCTTGTCTTCACTTTGGGAAGAAAGAATGGAGGATTGGGTAAGCATCTGGCATCTGATAATCTTTGAGGATGTGGTAGGGCATCCAAGATAAGAGTAGTCATGGAGGACCGATATTCTTTGAGGACTGGGAATCTAAGATAAGAATAGTCTTGGAAGGACATACCCTATGAACACTCGGGGGTATATTCCTTGAGAGACAATGATGATGGTATCTATAAATCATTGATCTCACCAGCATTGTGCTCTGATCTTGTGTAGAGATAGATTTGTTATTCAAGGCCTTGTTATGTGACAATGTTGGATGATATGATGCTAAACAAATGGGTTATCAATCTTAATCTTCTTATGAGAATTATTCAGATTGAGAATGTCCAAGTACCTTGTATGGATTATGAATACCTCCCTAGTTAAGAGGGAGTGTTGAAATATGTAACTAGGTTTGGTCTTCATAATGACATATGTAATCATTATTTTATGTATTTAATGAAAAGAGAAAAATAAATTTATTATTGATTGTTCTTGAGGCATGGGTTTCATGCTCTAGGGAAATTTACTTTTAGGTCAAGCACTCATTGAGTGCTTCTAGGTTTTTCATAAAGTCAATTGAGTCATTGCCATGTATTAAAGACCCAGACCCTCTAAGACCTCGTCATGGCACAAAGTTCAAGTCGACCTACATGAAGGGATAAGTTGGCCTAAAGATAGCAATTCGTACCCCTCAAAAGCCTATATATAAGAAGGAACTCGACCTCATTTGTACACACTCTCATGCAAGTTCAATATCCTCAAGATATGACCTGGAAAAGGATGAAGAAGAAGGAGAAGAACAAGTTCGAAGTTTTGGGCCTCTCTCTCTCTCTCTTGTTAGGGTTTCTATAGTTAATGGGCAAGACTAAATTTTGAAGTTGCAAGGTCGAAGCTATGAAGCTGCAAGGTCGAAGTTGTGAAGCTACAAGGATGAAGTTGTGAAGTTGATTCTAGGTCGAAGCTGCTAGGTCAAAGCTGTAGAAGTTGCATCAAGGTTGAAGTTGTTGAAGTTGTTAGGTCGAAGTTGCAGAAATTGTTGTTGGGGTCAAAGTTGTTGGAGAAGTTGCTGGAAGGTCAAAATTTGTTGCTAAAAGTTGTTTAAGAAGGAAATTTGACTTGGTTTTTTATGGTTTTGGTCAAGGGTCATAGGTCTTGGAATTCATCAATTGAAGTTCTATAATAAGAGAAGAATTACGGTGGCTTTTCCACTCACTTGGGGATTTTTTGGCTCTGTTTGATCGTCTACATCTTGTGTCCTATTGTCTCATTGTTCTTTATGATTTCGTAATTGTTTGATGATGGAGAACACTAATAATAATAACTGAAAGAAGAATTTAATCAAGTAAAAGTAAAAATACATCACAAGCAGTTATCAAAGCAAGAGAAATCACCTATTCTTGTTTCCCCTAGATTTCTCAACACCATATATGCAAGAATGATTATTGGATGTGGCCTTTCACTATGTTGGTTGGCAATGTCAAAGCCAAGATCTATATTCAATTTCACACCCAATTTTTGTGCGGTTGGATTCCTCTCTCATTTCCCAAAGAAATAGCCAAATGGCAGTCTAATTTTTTATTACCATTTATATATTTTGCAGCAAGGAGACCTATGTTGTAGTAGAGTGTGACATTGGCTCAAAGAAAGAGCACACACAAGTACAATCATTATGATATGCAACAACTAAAATTCGAGCAGATTCATTATGATGTAACAATTAATATTTCACCTGTGCAAGACATTGGGGTGGAAATATTAAAGGGCTATCCTTATTTTATTGTAGTGGGAAAATACTCTAAAATTTTAGGAACAAGATTAAATAATTGACTTCATTTTTGTTTGTCAAATACCAAAATATTCTTCAAATTTAATAAGTTATGCTCAAGAAATAGACTTTTGAGGATGATCCTTTATCAAAGAGGGGGCTACCTGTATTAAGAAATTCACAAGAGGGCCCTAAAAGTTAGCTAGATGGATTTTTATCCTCTCATTACAGAAATCCCTAGACCTGAAATATCCAACGCATGAATGCAAATTATAGGAAAAGTGTCAACACAATTTGGTAAATAGGCCTGGCTGATGGTTAAAGGGAAAAATTATTTTCAAATATTGTAGGAACCAGTAAACAAAATTTTTAGATGCTATGCAAGGAACCGGAAAGCATAGTGCAGAATTAATGAAGGTAAAGCTTTTTCCCAGAAAGTTTTATGTCAGAATGAATGCAAATTTAGAATAGGTCAAGGTTGTGTTAGTCTTTCAAAAGAGAAAAAATCCATGTCTTGCTTGCTTTGAACATTTTAGACCTATATCACTATTGAAGGTTATTGAAAATACACTGGAAATATACATTATCAAAGGTCATCTCAAGAGAACAACTTGGTTTTCTATTTAATAAACAAATACATGATGCAACAAGGACTACACAAGAAGTCTTCATTCTGTAAAAGCTGGCAAAACAACAGCAGTTGTCATGATCTACGGACCCATAGATGGAGTATTTCCACTTAAAGATAATTGATTGTAAATATAGAGATTGGTTATGCCCAATAAAGAAAATTGAAGCCAGGTTATCGTGTTCATGTCAGAGGTTGTTATCTTAGGGAGGCAGGTTAGTATAGATTTATAATTTTAGTATTTAGAAATATTAATGTTAAATTTATTTTGTATCTTTAAATTTATTTAGATAATTTGAAATGGTTATATGAAATTGTAAAGTGTGATTTTAATAAAGCCATTTGAGTGTCGTGCCTCATATCAAGTTTTTTAATTTATGGTTTTAAATCCATAGAGAGGATTATAATACTCTCTTGATTCTAGACCAATTTGTTGATTTTCCAAGAAGCAATGGCATTTGAGACTCTCCTCTTGAAGCCAAATATACAAATATAATTCATGACCACGAGCATTTTTACTGAATACAAATATTACTCGATGGTATAGATCTTGCTCAACATCATACTTTATCTTATTTTGTGACAAGTAAATTGTTATTGGCCTCATTCATAATCCATTGAATTATTAAAAGGCTTATCACATTGAGATTCAATTACATAACATTCTACACCTCCAAGTTGAAAGAAAATGTATACAATACATGGAGATATATCAAAGTATGTAACTTGGACATAAATGTTTATGAATAAATATTAAAAAATAAACAAAGAGAGAGAATTAAAACCGTAAATTAATATTCACTTTGAGCAAATACTTTCAGGAATGACAATAAAAAATAACATAAACTCTACAGGTGCAAAACCCCAGTATTCTCAAATCACTAGTAGCTAAACCAAATGAGGGAAGTGGTTGGAGCCTGAAGAACACTATGTCTTCAATCAATCCCTAACAGCAAAAGGATCGTGGACAATTATTTTTAGAGAGGTCTTGTGGGGAAAAGTAATGACAACAGAATATTTAAAGGGCATGGCTCTAGAATATTGGATTAGACAGGAGAGAATCAAAAATAGGTGTCAAATGTTTTAAAATTTTGGTCAAGCCCTTTCCTATCACAGATGATTGCACTGCTTGGAAAATTAGACCAGGAAATAAGATGAGAATAGGTGTTGATCAAGGAGATGATGTAGTGGAAACTACAGATTCTTTGACTATCTTATTGAAAATCTAGATGCAAAGGAATCATAAGGTTAGTTAATGCTTCAATTCAAGGGGATCATAGGGTCTAGTTTCAATTTGGGAAATCAGCTGAGGTTGTGGAGTTTTGGGGTGAACGGGTTGCATAGTGGAAATAGTAAATAAATACTCCTTATCACAATGATATTGTTCTCAAGTATTAGGATGATCAACTAAACTGGTGAAGAAATAAAGTTGTAGGTGTGCTCACTGTTACGCTTGGATATGATGCAAAAATATAGGAAAATATGTTGCGAGATAATTTGGTGTTGAAGACTAGAAAAATTCCTTGTAAAACTAGGATCTTTTGGTGGATCCTAACCTATGACAATGGTCAAAAGAGGAATTGGATACAGCCTAGTTGGTGCATTCTTTGTAAGAAAGTAAATGAATCTATGGACAAAATTTGTGTTAATTGTTCCTTTACAAAATATGTTTGGAAAGATGTTCTACATAGTATAAACATTGCAATCCCTTGGGATATTACTTCTGTTTTTCAAAATATGTTAGGAAATATGCTCCCCACAGTATAAAAATTAAAATCCTTGGGCTAAACCCTCTCAATTGAAATTCTTTGAATTTTTTATTTCAAATGGATTTGTTTATTCCCACAAAACTTTACCCTGTCATGTATGGCCATAAGTTAGTTCACAAATATTCTAATATTAAACCTAAATATGGAATCATTCCTAAACTGGAGATTCTAGGTAACTAATAACTCTTAGGAAGGTGCAACACATAAATTAGGTTTGAAGTGCAGGGGGTTGATCCAAGTGACATCAAACTATCGATATTATTTTAAGAGTTTTTCTACATGATAAGTTTGCAGATTTCTACAGGATTTCCACCTATAAGTGGCCATGCTTCTATTATCATTCATATAGATGGCACACATACTCAAATCAAAGAGAAGAAAAATACAGGGGTTTTTCATATAAAATTTAAATCAAAACATTATAAGATAAACCTAGAATCTCACCACAACTCTGTTGACAAAAAAAAATCCACATGAAATTGCATTTCTAATTGATTTTAAACAAAATTCCATTTACTCATCAAGCTTGTGACAAATTTACACACCCAAAAATTGAAAGACTTCATAAAGAAGATTCCCATGTTCACCCTCGAACTGTTGAAAAGAAAAAAATGCAAATAACATATACATAAATAAATAACATATTGCAATTAAACCTTTCATTTATAGAACATTTGTGGAATTTTTACAGTGTAATTCAAATGAAGGCTCTTTAAAAGTATGTGATGTCATATTTTTTACAAAGTAAGCATGTTAGATCCCTATACTACTAGTGTAACCCCTTATTGTTATTAGTACAACCCCCTTATAATATTGTTGTGCCCATGTAGTCCCCATATTGTTATTATTGTGCCCCATAGAATACCACTATTGTTATTATTGTGCCCTTACATTATTATTGTTATGTCAGCTCTGATTATATTATGACCCCTTAAACTCCTATATATAGAAAGGAGGTCTTGTCATTTGTATCATCCAAGAATTGTTCATTTGTGTAATGTAAAGTAGTTTTCCCCCTCAAAGAGACTGAATTCTAAGGCGTTGATCTTTCTTTTCTATCTTTTTGTGAGCTGGTTTCATAACATTTGGTATCAGAGCTTTGGATTCTAGGGTTTCGCTGCTCCAAATTGGTCATCGTGGAATTTTCATTATAACTTATTTTCTGTGATGTTTCAGAAACTAAAAAAAACCCATTTGAGCCGAAATCATTCTGAAGTTTGGGTCCAAATTTCATAGCTTGTCTCGCTATATTTTCGAAGATATGATCTAAGGAATTTAGGGTTTTTGCAGACTCCTGAATTACATTCCAAACAGGTGACCTGGGGAAAATCGTCATAACTTTTGTCTGAGCATCAAATTGAAAATTCGTAAAAAGTTTCAGAAAGAGGAAGGCCTATAGGTTTCTGTAGATCAGTTTCAGGTACTAAGGTTGAAACAGTGACACGTGGCACTTTGTACAAGTTTGCTCTACTGAACTAGTCTATAATCAAGTCATCGTGGGAGATTTGGCATAACTCTTCCTTGGAGAATCCAATCTTGATCAGACTTGAGGGGTTAGAAAGAGGACTCAAAGGAATATTGTAGGACGTGATTTCAGATATTTGAGATCCGCATCTACAGAGATACAACAGATTAAATATCGAGCTCTTACAAAGTGAAAAAAAAGGTGTGTAGTTTTTTTAATTTTTGCATAAGATTGGTTTGAAAAATTAGTTTGAAGGAATTCAAAGTAAATAGTGAAGAATTATTAGCATTAATTGATGCCCCGAAGAAAGAAAATGGAAACACCTAGTAAGCAACCTGAAATCTCTAGCATGACTCGTGAAGAAGAGGAAGAAATGCAACATGATATATCAAAATTACAAGACCAAGTACAACAAATTTCACTCTCACAAAAGGTAACAAAAGCCAAGATGAATGGCGTGGAAGCTAATATGAATGGCATGCAAGTTAAGATGGATGGCGTGGAAGCTAAGATGGATGGCATGGAAGCTAAGATGAATGGCATGGATGTTAAGATGAATGGCATGGACGCTAAGATGGAAGAATTGAAGATAAATTTGAATAAGTTGCTACAATAAATGGTTACTAATGGTGAAAGGGTAGTGAAGGAAACTCATGATGAGAACAAAATAAATGTTAATCATGATTCCATAGACTCTAATGTTGGATTGAAGACCCACCATGTTCCAAAAATCGATATGAGGAAGTTTGATGGCAAGGATCCCTGAACATGGATACTACAGATGGAGCAATTTTTCAATCTCCATAATGTGCAAAACATACAAAAGGTACGTATTGCAACTTTATAGTTGGAACCAGATCAATTTGTATGTATCAATGGCTTTGCTCTCGTAAACAAATTGTCACTTGGGCAATTTTTACGGAAGAAATGATAGCACATTATGAGGATAAAAAAAGCAACACCTTTTTTAGCCAATTGATAAATCTCAAACAAAAGGGTTCAATGATGGAGCACATTGAGGACCTTCAAAAATTGAACATACGAGTAAAAGATATTCCAAAGGATCATAGGATTGATGTGTTCATAGGGACTTTAAAGGATAATATCCAACATGATGTTTGCCTTTGGGAACCTGATTCATTGGAGAAGGCGTTTAGGTTAGCAAGAAAAATTGAAAGCAAAATTATGGCAACCAGGAAGCCTACCACTCACAAATATAAAGATGGAAGTGTTGTTGCCCCTAGCCTTCCACAATGTACAAGGTTGAGACCACAACAATTGGAAGTAAAAAGAGCAAAAGGGCTTTGTTACAGTTGTGATAGCAAATACACTAAAGGTCATAAGTGTGTTGAGAATAGATTGTGAAGAGGAGGAAGAAAAGGAACAAGAAATGTCAAAAGAAGAGGATATACTCCAGGAACAAACCCTAGATAAAGAAGAAATGAATCTGACCATATCTTGTAATGCATTGGCTGGAATTACCACTCCTCAAACTATCAAGATAGAAGGACATCTCAAGAAGAAAAAGGTAATAGTGTTGATAGATTCGGGAAGTACCCATAATTTTATTCATTGTAAGACAGCCAAGGAATTGAATTGCTTCCTATATCCAGCACCAGAGTGTCAAGTGATGGTTGCAAGTGGAGGAACCATAAATTGCTCTGGAAAGTGCCATAATATCAAGCTATCCATGGGAAAATATGTATTGAATAGCCCAATGCTTTCCATTCCAATGGGTGGTGTTGATGTTGTACTAGGAGTCCAATGGCTACAATCCTTGGGTACAATAGCTTTTAATTTTCAATAACTTTTCATGAAATTTTGTGTAGAAGGAAAGGAATTTGAATTAAGGGTTATTGCAGGAAAACCAGGAAAGATAATCAACTCTAACGGTATGACAAAGCTTCTAAAGAAGGAACAATGAGGCGTAATTGCACAATTATGTTCGCTAGAGGTTCCCACATAGAAATCATCTATTTCTCCAGATCTCCAAAAAGTCTTTGACAATCATTCCAAGGTATTTGAGACTCCCGAAGGCCTCCCACCTATTCGTGATCATGATCATGCTATTCATTTGATTCCAGAAAGTGTTCCTCCAAACATCATGCTGTACAGATATCCCTATGCCCAAAAGAGTGAAATTGAATGTATGGTTGCAGAAATGCTAGAGGCTGGTATAATTCAACCTATTCAAAGTTATTTCTTTGCTCCAGTAGTATTGGTGCACAAGAAGGATGGATTATGGCGCATGTGTCCGGATTATAGGGAGCTCAACAACCTCACTATTAAAGATAAATTTCCCATTCTTGTCATTGATGAATTATTGGATGAATTGCATGGATCAATTTACTTCACCAAGTTGGATCTTCGTTTAGGATATCATCAAATCAGAATGAAGATTGAAGACATTCTGAAAATAGCATTTAGAACTCATGAGGTTCATTATGAATTTTTGGTCATGCCTTTTGGCCTTACCAATGCACCTTCTACATTTCAAGGTTTGATGAACTCCATTTTCAAACCCTTCCTTAGAAAATTTGTGTTAGTATTTTTTAATGATATACTAATCTACAACAAGTCTTGGAAGGATCATATTCAACATGTTGAGAGGGTGCTCAAACTATTGGAGGAGAAACAATTATATGCAAAAAGCTCCAAATGTTTCTTTGGTTTACAAGAGGTGGAATATCTGGGTCATATTGTATCTCATGAAGGTGTTAAGGTAGACCCTAGCAAAATTAAATCCATTAAGGAATGGAAAATCCCCACATCATAAAGCATATGTGAGGATTTCTCGAGTTGACAAGGTATTATCCCAAGTTTGTTAAGAATTGTGGGAGAATAGCAGCACCTCTAACAACATTATTGAAGAAAGATGCATTTTCATGGACTCTTTAAGCAACAAAGGCCTTCGAACACCTTAAAGAGGCAATGTACCAAGCACCAGTCTTAGCCACGCCGAACTTCGCAAAAACCTTTATTGTGGAATGTGATGCTTTAGGAAATGGAATTGGTGTTGTTTTAATGCAAGATGAAAGACCCATTGCTTTCGAAATTCATCCAATCAAAGGAAAGTATTTACACAAAGCTATTTATGAGAAGGAAATGTTGGAAATACTACATGCACTTAAGAAATGGCAACCCTACCTAATGGGAAGACACATCAAGGTAAAAATAGATCATGATAGTCTTAAATACTTTTTAGAACAAAGATTATCCTCTGAAGAGCAACAAAAATGGGTCACAAAGATGTTGGTTTATGACTTTGAAATCATCTACAAAAAAGGAAAGAAAAATGTTGTGGCAGATGCACTCTCAAGAAAGGATGAGGATGTGGAAGCATTGTTTGGTGCTATTTCTATTATCCAACCAAATTGGATAAACGAAGCAAGGGATGAATGGAAGAAGGATGAACAAGTGTGGCCACTCATTCAAAAGTTACAAAAGATCCCAGTTCAAACAATATTTCCACTTGACGAGGAAGGAAAAATCATATTGGAACCTGGAGTAGTCACAGAAACAAGAACTCGACAACTATGAAATAAATCAATTTTAGAGTATCTCATCAAGTGGAAGAACTTACCCACTGAAGATTCCACATAGGAGGACAAGAATTTTATACAGAAGCATCAAGAACTACTCAAGTGTTGAGGACAACACTTTTTGAAGGAGAGGGGCATGTTAGGTCCCTATACTACTAGTGTAACCCCTTATTGTTATTAGTACAACCCCCTTATAATATTGTTGTGCCCATGTAGTCCCCATATTGTTATTATTGTGCCCCATAGAAGACCACTATTATTATTATTGTGCCCTTACATTATTATTGTTATGTCGGTGCTGATTATATTATGACCCCTTAGACTCCTATATATAGAAAGGAGGTCTTGTCATTTGTATCATCCAAGAATTGTTCATTTTTGTAATGTAAAGGAGGTTCCCCCTCGAAGAGGCTGAATTCTAAGGCTTGATCTTTCTTTTCTATCTATTTGTGAGTTGGTTTCATAACAAAGCAAGTATGGATATGTGAGAGGTGTGTTTGTTTTTATTTTCATAGACAGTGAGGAACTAATCATATAGATGGGATGAGCCATGGCATCGACAACACCAATTAATATTTAGTGTGGTATCAATATGTGAATGATGTTCTTGCCAGTGAGCACGTATTTTCCTGATTGCATATCTTTCATGGATGTGGGTTATTTTTTTGCAGGAGTTTTCTTATCTTGTAAAGCAAGATAATAGTTGACCGCAAAAAATGAAGAGGCAAAGATTGTGGTGACATGATCTTGGTTTGTATATCTTATAAGGCAAGTACCTATTGTTGAATTTCTCGACAATATTCGTATAGAATGTACAAGTAGATTATATCCATATCTGTTGGTTATAAAAAAAAGAGAAATAGTAATTGTTAATGAAATTGAATGTTTAAAGCATTAAAAAAAAAATTACACAACGTAAGTAAATATAAACCTTTTATCTAAAAATCAATAGAACAATGTGAGGTTAAATGCAATATTAAGAAATTGTATGTTAAAGTTGGTTAAGTAGCAAGTGATGTTTACCATGGGTAAATTTAGAAGATAGAGTGTATGGTTGACTAGAGTATATTCTCTTGTGGATATTTTGACGCGAGCAATGATTCTTCTTGTTGCCTACATTTGAGATATGGATTATCTTGCATGCGTGAGAAGCATGAGAATGGAATTGATGGATTGATATGAAGGTTCGACAACAATCTTACTCTTGATATGGAAGTGAATGTTAAACCTTGTCATTCTTTGGTGCCAATGTCTACAATTTCCTTGTCTAATGTCATACCCTATAATTTATGTATTGTTAAATCCCATGTCACTCAAAGGGGCATTGCCAACATGAACCCCTTGTAATGAGCGAAATGGGTACATATGTTGGATTTGAAATTTCCCATGGTGTTCCTTTATATTGGTGAAAGTAAACCACCATGAAGGACGACAAGTCTAGGTGCTTTGAGTTAGGTGCATATAATATTGAAATGAGTTTGCCAAGCACACCATTAACAAATTCTGCATTGACCCACAAGTTTTTGGTGAGTATAACTTTTTGCTCATTGCATAAGAGGACCTTTGCATCCAAATGTTCATCTTTTATTACAAGAGAAGTGTGTTGTATTTGTTACCCTCCAGAGCATATTGCAATTGGCATGTTCAATGAGGTCAAAGCCGAAGACTTTCACATGCGTTGTTGTAAGTCTGCAATGTTGTTTTTGCAATTGCTCTACCTTGGATCGACCAATATTTTTAGTGGGGATTGAGTGCCTTGAATGATATAGTTGTAGTTGTTTATGTGTTCGTTGGAGTTACTATATGGGGAAAATACTCTTATGTTGATGAAGAGCTATCCCTGAGTGTGTTTTCCTTTGCATATAGTAGTGCTGATGAGTCTCTAATCAATGTTGCTTGACATCTCAGAACCTCAAGTTCAATAAATCTTATGGACCTTGCATAAATGAAAGAAGAAGAAAATAATATAGAATCCATTAGAATTTTTTCTAAATGAAGGAAGAGTGAAAAGAGACAAATTCGAAAGAGAGTTAAGGCAAAATTTTGGCCTTACGAAGAGTGTTGGAAGATAATGGAAGCTACTTTTTTAAGAAAAACTATTGAGCCGACTTGGATGTGTCTAGATGCAACATGTTCAATATATGAACATGGCAACAAAGTCTAGTGTTGATGTGTTCCATCAAAGAGAGAAATGTGGAAGTGTGGGGGTGTACTTCTTGCTGATGTAACATAGCTTATGCCAATTATTTAGAGTAGTGGTTGAATCTTCGTAGAGCCATTCAACAGCATAGAAATGACATTCTTAGTCAAGGTTGGTTCCATGATATTAACATGGTACAATCTTGGTTCATCAAGATAAACCTCTAATTTTGTTCAATGCATTGGAAGAGATATAAAAACATAGTACTATAAGTTATACAAGGAAAGCATGAATTAGAATTGCAAATTAGAATTCCTTCAGCAAGGACATGATTCTTCTTTTACAACTTAATTGGATATCTTCTTGGACACCTTCGTTAAGATTGTTTTCCACTAGACACTATTGTGACATGGCACCCAATATATGGGCTCTTGGGAGATACTATAAACTAGGGGCCAAAAAACCAAATAGCTAGTTTTGTGCCTTTAATGTTAGTTCCTTCAAGTACAAAACCTTGTGAGGTCTCGGTCATCTAGTTCACAGCTAGTAAGTGGATCTTGAGAATACCCTTGCACATAAATATAAAGAGACTTCAGTATATATGACTTTTAGATGGTTGTTTCATGACCTAAAAGGCATACTTTGTGGAATTTCAAGATAGGTTAGACCTTTTGGAACTGGATTTATGCAGATTGTCACATTCTTTTGTTCTTCCTCTTCATTGGAATTTGGCCATTTAATGGAGACAAATATTAAAGAAGCAACACATTATAGTTTATTAGCTGATGATAACAAATAATTGCAAGACCTCCTAGCATGAAATGCAAGATTACAAGGCAATACAGTGCATACAAGCAAAATCAGAAAGTAGATAGTGAGAAGATATTTCCTTGTTTTAATAGCTAACATTATAGTTAAGGCCATAAAACGATATATAAATAAATAATCATAGCTAACCATTTCTGCCAGATCATTTTGGGTATTTAGGGTCACAACATAACCCTACATAATTTGACCCTTTGAACAAGGACACAAATCAAGATGTACTTCAACTCCAAATGATACACATACAAGTTGAACAAGGAAGAAGGGGTCAAATCAACATTGTGACCCAGGAAGCTCACAATTTGCACCAAAAGATGATTTAATCCCATCACATCCGTAACCATATCAACAAGGCAAACTCTTCCTAAGAAATTCATATGCTCTCAAGGAACAAAAAAGCAATCCAATTGTGCATAAATCGTATCCTAACCTTAATAATAATTGGCCCAAGTGAACCAATCATTATAGTCAAGCCCTGTTTTTTCCAAATGTGATCAAATATCTAAGAAGTGAGCCTTTACACAAAGACCAAACCCACTCATTATCTCCTTATAGGACTTCATCCACAACTTGGACTAAAATCCCTACATGTTACTTATTGAAACATGTATCAAAATACTTCCAAGTTGTCGTTGAAGCATTGGAACCAATGCCTTCAAGGCTTAAAAATATTTTTTTGAGCTTGTAAAGGACTTACGACTAATGAAGTTGGGACTCTAAGGGGTTTTGTGTTAATTTTGGCATCTCATGGACAAATTCTCTCCTTTGGAAAATCTTCCTCATCAAGGAAGACCCATACTAGCCCTTGGAATAATTTAATTTGGTTAAGGAAAATTATATTTTTAATATGGAAACCCACATGTGCACAAAAGGATAGGTCAACCAAAAAGAGAAATTGGACACCCTTTGATGGCTATAAATACAAGTCAAGTGACCCTCATTTGGTGATTATCAATCATTCTTCTTTCTTTGGTTTGGCTCACATAGGTCTGTAATTAGTTCGTGAGAAATTTATTTGCATAGGTCTGAAATTGCAGGGTTTGAGCTCACATGTATAGATTAGGGTTTATGGTTCGCATCCACAAGGTTGACAGAGAATATTTTTGGCTACAGCCGCATGCACACAAGCCTCTATGTGCAGCTGGAACATTTAAACCGCAAGCATATCTCTCTCTTCATGCGACTGGAAATTAGGTTTTCATTTGACAATTGACTGTTAATTTTGTCAGTTGACCACAGATGTTGATAGTTGATTGTAGGCTTCTGAATCATGATTTTGATTAGTATTATTGTTTGGTTCATCTCTGGGATATTGTTTGGTTGTTTTTACTGCATAGCCTTATGAATGAACAAATTGGTCATTGTACCCTCTCTTTGTTGAAACATTCAATGACAATCTAATAAGAAGAAGAATTTGAAAGGGTTTTCCCTCTTGTGGTGTTTTTCCCTGGTCTCCAACCAATCCTGGTGTCTCTGTGTGTGAATAATTTCTTCTATTTTTCCTTTATGTTCTGTGCATTGATGATGATATTGTTCTTTTTTATAATTGCATATGTTGTTAACGATGCTATGATGTTGTGGGGTGAATTAAATATGTAAATGATGAAATGTAATTATCCAAAGCAAAGAACAATATAGCCCTAAGAAAAATTAACATGGTATCAGGATTGGGCTGAAGAAAATTCATTGAGATCACCCCTGATAAGACACCTTTGATGGAATAAAGAGAAGATGGAGGAGACCTAAAAGAATCCTAGGGTTTGAAGGAAACCCTAGGCAATCTGGTTATTATGGTTTGATGGATTACAGGAGGTTAGGGTTTGAAAGAAACCCTAGAAGATGATAAAGGCTTGAGGTTTACAATCTTGGAAACCTAGCATGATAAGTGAGAAGTTGTTCTAGCATTTGTGATAGAATTATTGTAACCCTAGATGGGATAACCTTATTAGGTATGGTTGCTCATGAAGTCAATGGGAATATTGAAGGAAATAATGTTACATGGATAATACTAACTCTTGGAGGTCGGTTCAAGTGGGAGATGATCACTTTTCATTAAAGATAAGTACCTTCTAGATTTATGTTATTTATTTGTGATACTAGATTTATTGTTTTGATTACTGTTTAGCCTTCCTGCATATTTGAGTATTTGAATACTTCTAATCTCTAGATGAGATGTGATAAGCAGACAATTCTTGAGTTTCATCTAAGCTGTAGGAAAAGAGAGCTAGTGAGGGAAGTAAAGAGTTGGTGCTAGAAAAGGAAAGAAGTACCTGAAGAAAGTTTTTGAAAGTTTTCAAAGTAGCATATGGAAATTGTAATATGCAAGTACTATAGTTTCCAATGACAAATAAGTGATACAAGTTGCAAAGGTATATGAATACTACAAGGTATGTGTAGTATATTGTTTCAGTGTTACGATATAACTGCAAGATTGGATGGCAAGTTAAGCCCTAATATATGACGAGAATGTCACCTTCATAAATTACTCATGCTTTCATATGAAAGAAAGTATGCTTTCTGGTGCTCTTGAAAATTGGCAAGCATCTTACATTTTATTATACATGATGGATTTCCTAATTTTATAAAGCTAGTTAGAAACATTGATTTTGATAACACGATATTATTATTAATGCTTGCGATAAGCATAATAACCCTGATAATAAAAGGGTAGCAATAAGTTTGATAATCCTATTGATCTTGGTTAGGTTTTGTTAAGCTTAGTAAAGTTGAAAAGTGGTAAAATTGGATTCCATGTCTTTATTGTTGAGTAATATGGTAAAGAAGTGATGTTGTGATTATAATTCTTGTAGTATGAATATACACTTGTCAATTACCCTAATTATATGACACTAACCTTTGATGAATATTTGATGACATGTCCATATGTGACAATGAAGCAGTTGATGATGATTTGTTATGACTATGATGAATATATGTTTCAAAACCCGATATAGTTTGACCCCTTGATCTAACAATTTTGTTGATGCATAACAATATTATGAAAGTCAGGTTGATGCCTTGATTAATGTTGATTGAAGTGGCTTCCCATATAGAGATAAACTCTCCATAAGATCCCAACACTTATTATTATTTGCAGATGCCTCTTGATTGTTCAGACAAGGTTTCTAGACATGAATGGCCATCTGATGTTGGTGAAGAAGTTTTGACAAGTTCTGATCTGAGTAGAAAAGGTTTCTCGTAGTTCAAGGCCCAGAATTTGGGAGAAAGGCTTAAGAGTGACGTTATAGGCCTCCCAGCCACATAGAAGAAGGCCTATGGGTGTAGCTAAGCATGAAGGATACAAAAACTAAAACCAATGCATGAAAATCAAAAGTGCACCGGGATTATGACAAATCTATAAACATGAAGCAGATGATAAATAGTTTTGTGATCAGGGAAGCTTTAAGGAACTGTAAGATCTACATAATGTTTGACTTGTTGCAGAGAAAGTGAACGTATTGACTTATCTTGTGTTTGCAGGAGTCTGTAGTATGCATATCAGTATGTTATTTGCCTTGATTTGATCATTGAAGCTAGCATGTGACAATATTTGGTAAAAGTTGCAACAGTTTGACAAATATTTGAATTATTGGCTTGACTTAATATAGATAAGAAATATTGGAATTTTGCCATGATGATTGACAATTCATAGATATGTTTTGGCTCGTGGATTGATTGAATTCACAATGATAACAAGTCATGGTTTTGATCAGATATTGCAATGGTGATTTGCCTTGATGTGGCACGACAGTAAGGGCATAGTGACTCTCAGTGATTAATATTGGTATTATATATTAATTATGTATTGGCATCATTGGTATTATCACATTGGTTGAAGTGTAAACAATTGTGCTTCAATATGCAATGATCTCACAATGAATGGATGGAACTTATATGACTTCTCCTTGGTGTATGCCCTTACATCTAGGGACATAAATGATTCATATTATCATCATGTGGATAGCTTAATAAAGTTTTGCTGGATGATGCTTGGTAAAATACAATTGTTGACATGACAATAGATAAGGTTGTAATCTGATATTTTGGTGTGAGCTCTACCTAGCACTTGGTATGAAGAGTTTGATAGTGATATGAGCAGGAACTTGCATGGATTTCATTTGGCATTTAAGGCTTGATAAGTCGACTTGGTTAATTTGATTGCACAATATTGATTTGTTTGAGGTTGAGTATATTGGTTTGGTCAATATTATGTTTGCAGAAAGCATTGTATGGCTTGAAGCAAGCTTCCTGATCCTGGTATGTCTACATTGACAATTACCTAGTAAAGCCTGGAAGATGTGTTGACCTGAACTTCTACTTCAAAATGGTCCAAGGTATGCTTTTGATTTTTGGTTTATATTTTGACGATCTATTCTTGGCAGGTAACAAGCTTTTGATGATAAAAGTAAGAGGGAAATGGCCTCTAAGAATGAGATGGAAGACCTTGGCATGATGCACTACTTTCTGGGATTAGAAATTTGGAAAAGGAAAAGATGTTGTGAAGTTATTTGGCATGATGGAATGCAAATCCTTGGACACCTCGATGGAATTGAAGTTCAAGAAGTTATGCAGAGATATTTTGAACCTGACTTGGAAACTGAAAATTGATTGAAGCATTGATGATCCTTGTGAACACCCATTTAGATATATGTTTTGCATAGAACAACCTAAATCAATTCATGATTGAGCCGCTTCATACACATTGAGTTGTCACCAAGCACATTTGCATGGGACGGTCAATCTTGGTCTAAGATATTCTTCCAGAGATGTATAACTACATGGATACACTAATGTTGACTGGGCTAGAAAGCATTCTTGATAGGAAGAGCACATTTGGGTGTTGTGTTAGCTTGGATCTGCCATGATGTTTTGATGACATAGAAATTTGTAGCTTTAAGCAGACTAAGGTTGAGTACATTGTCACTAACATGGCTAGATGTGAGACAATTTGGTTGAGAAATCTCTTTGGAGAGCTAGTGTGGGAAGTGAAGAGTTGGTGCTAGAAAAGGAAAGAATTACCTAAAGAAAGTTTTTGAAAGTTTTCAAAGTAGCATCCGAAAATTATAATGTGAAAGTACTATAGCTACCAATGACAGATAAGTGATACACGTTGCAAAGGTATATGAATACTACAAGGTATGTGTAGTATATTGTTTTAGTGTTATGATATAACTGCAAGATTGGATGGAAAGTTAAGCCCTAAGGTATGACGAGAATATAACCTTCATAAATGACTTATGCATGCATATGAAAGCAAGTTTGGTTTATGGTGCTCTTGATAATTGGCAAGTATCTTACATTTTATTTACATGATGGATTTCCTGATTTTATAAAGCTAGATAGAAACATTGATTTTGATAACGCGATATTATTATTAATGTTGTTGATAAGCATGATAACCCTAATGATAAAAGGGTAGAAATAAGTTTGATACTCATATTGATCTTGCTTAGGTTTTGTTAAGCTTAGTAAATGTGAAAAGTGATAAAATTGGATGCCCTATCTTGATGGTTGAGTAATATGATAAAGAATTGATGTTGTGATTATAATTCTTGTAGTATGAAGATACACTTGTGATTTACCCTAATTATATGACACTAACCATTCATGAATATTTGATGACATGTCCATAGTGAAAATGAAGTAGTTGACGATGATTTGTTATGACTATGATGAATATATGTTTCAAAACCCGATATAGTTTGACTCCATGATCTAAAAATTTTGTCGATGCATAACAATATTATGATAGACAGGTTGATGCCTTGATTAATGTTTATTGAAGTGGCTTCCCATACAAAGAGAGAAACTCTTCGTAAAATCCCAACACCTATTATTATTTGCAGATGACTCTTGATTGTTGAAACAAGATTTCTAGACATGAGTGACCATTTGATGTTATTGAAGAAGTTTTGACAAGTTCTGATCTGAGTAGAGAAGGTTTCTCATAGTTTAAGCCCCAGTCGTTGGGAGAAAGGATTAATAGTGAGGTTATAGGCCTCCTAGCCACATGGAAGAAGGCCTATGGGTGCGGTTGAGCATGAAGCATACAAAAATTAGAACCTATGCATGAAAATCAAAAGTGCACCAAGATTATGACAAATCTACAGACATGAAGCAGATGTTAGACTTTAAGCTTCTGTGGTCATCTTTTGGAAAATATGACTCAGATCATCCACAGTACTATGTTCATCTTGTCGATGTTTCAAATCCCAAAGGGGATCCATCATCAGGATAGAAAATGAGTGATAGATTGAGAGAAGAATTTACCGACCAAAACAGATAAATAAATACCTAATGAATAATAAATTAAAGTAGAAATCAACTAATTCATAAAACTAAAATATATATACTATTTCATTTTTGTAGGTCAACAGCTCTTCTTTCAATATTTATCCTTGAAATTTCAAGAGAACAGATCTCATTCCATATATCCCCTCTATACAGGGAAATTATGTTAGACTTTAAGCTTTTGTGGTCATCTTTTGGAAAATTATGACTCAGATCATCCACAGTACTATGTTCATCTTGTCGACGTTTCGAATCCCAAAGGGGATCCATCTTTAGGACAAAAAATGAGTGATAGATTGAGAGAATAATTTACTGACCAAAATAGATAAATAAATACCTAATGAATAATAAATTAAAGTAGAAGTTGACTAATTCATAAAACTAAAATATATATACTATTTTATTTTTGCAGGTCGCCAGCTCTTCTTTCAATCTTTATCCTTGAAATTTCAAGATAACATATATCATTCCATGTATCCCCTTCGTACAGGGAAATTATGTTAGACTTCAAGCTTTTGTAGTCATCTTTTGGAAAAATATGACTCGGATCATCCACAGTACTATGTTCATATTATCAACGTTTCGAATCCCAAATGGAATCCATCATCAGGACAGAAATTGAGTGATAGATTGAGAGAAGAACTACCGACCAAAACAGATAAATAAATACCTAATGAATAATAAATTAAAGTAGAAGCTGATTAATTCATGAAGCAGATGATAAAGAGTCCTATGAGCAGGGAAGTTTTAAGGAACTGTGAGATATACATAATGTTTGACTTGTTTCAGAGAAACTAAATGTCTTGACTTATCTTGTGTTTGCAGGATCTGCAGTATGCATATCAGTATGTTATTTGTCTTGATTTGATCATTGAAGCTAGTATGTCACAATAGTTGGTAAAAGTTGCAAGGGTTTGACAAAGATTTGGCTTATTGGCTTGACTTAATATAGATAAGCAATATTGGAATTTTGACATGATGATTGACAGTTCATAGGTATGTTTTGGCTTATGGATTGATTGAATTCACAATGATAACAAGTTGCAATTTTGATCAAATTTTGCAATGGTGATTTGCCTTGATGTGGCATGACAACTAAGGGAATACTGACTCTCAATGATTAATATTGGTATTATATATTGATTTTGTATTCAATCATTGGTATTAACACATTGGTTGAAGTGTAAACAAATGTGCTTCATTATGCAGTGATCTCACAATGAATGGATGGAACATATATGACTTGTCCTTGGTGTATCCACTTACATCTAGGGACATAAACGATTCATATTATGATCATGTGGATGGATTAATAAATTTTGGCTCGATGATGCTTGGTAAATGACAGTTGTTGACATGACAATAGATAAGCTTGTAACCTGATATTTTGGTGTGAGCTCTACCTAGAACTTAGTCTGTAGAGTTTGATAATGATATTAGCATAAACTTTTATGGCTTTCATTTGACATTTAAGGCTTGATAAGTAGGCTTGGTTAATTTGATTGCACAATATTGATTTCTTTGAGGTTGAGTATATTGTTTTGGTGAGTATTATGTTTTGAAGAAATCATTGTATGGCTTGAAGCAAGCTTCCTAAGCATGGTATGTCCTCATTGGCAATTACCTAATAAAACCTGGAAGAAGTGTTGACTCAAACTTCTACTTCAAAATGGTCCAAGGTATGATTTTGGTTTTGGTTTTATATGTTGACAATCTATTCTTGGCAGGTAACAAGGTTATGATGATAAAAGTAAGAGGGAGTTGGCCTCTGAGAATGATATGGAAGACCTTGGCATGACACACTACTTTCTAGGATTAGAAATTTGGAAAAGGAAAGGATGTCGTGAAGTTATTTTTCATGATGGAATCCAAATCCTTGGACACCCAATGGAATTGAAGTTCAGGAAGTTATGCAAAGATATTGTTGAACCTGACTTGGCAAATGGCAGTTGATTGAAGCAATGATTTTCCTTGTGAACACCCATTTAGATACATGTTTTGCAAAAAACAACCTGAATCAATTCATGAATGAGCCACTTCATGCACATTGAGTTGTCACCAAGAAAATTTGCATAGGACGATCAATATTAGTTTGAGATATACTTCCATAGATGTATGACTACATGGATACACTAATGTTGACTGGGCTAGAAAGTATTATTGACAGGAAGAGCACATCTGGGTGTTGTGTTAGCTTGGGATCTGCCATGGTATTTTGATGACATAGAAGTTTGTAGCTTTAAGCAAGACCGAGGTAGAGTACATTGTTGCTAACATGGATAGCTATGAGACAGTTTGGTTGAGAAATCTCTTTGGAGAGTTGTTTGAGGAAATTTTGAACACGAAAATGATACTCCGTAGAGTGGGATCTGATTGGAAGAAAATCTTTTATATTGTTGGGACAGAGATATCTTCATGCATTGAGACAATACTTCTATATGAGACAAGCTTAGGCTTGTGGTTGCTACATCTGTAAGAGGGAGAAAGGAAGAATAAGGTATCCTTTTATGTCATGTATTTGTTTTAACATAATATTTGATTTGATGTCTACGTGAACATGAAAATAGAGGACCACTACTCTTGGTAATGCATGAGGTAGGATGATTGAAATTTTCAGTGAACTTTTTAAGCAAGTATCAAATATGAGCACGTTGATATGTTTATGATCTATAGAGAGAAGGTCTGATCAAGGACACTAAGATAGTTCTTCCCCCCTGTTTAAGCTCAGAGGGTGAGGAATTGAGCCATAGAGCTCCTAGGGTTGAAGGACCTATGGACAATAGGGTATTTCCCCTATATGTCACCCATAAGGTAGAAGATGTATGCTCCCCTATCTTGGTCTAGCAGATTATAACCCAGTTAGAATCATATCCAAAAGGCAGGCTTGTTCGGATTATTGCTCCCCACCTGGCCAATGGGTTGAGAAAGCCTGGGGGTGTGTGATCCTTACCTTTAGTAAGTCGGGTATCTCACTAAAGTTGGATTATGATGCATGTTTTCTACCACATGACTCTTGAGGGTCATTGTTGGGAAGATCGTTTGGTATTAGGATGGATAAGATATTATCTCTCATATTGCTCTACATAGGGCGGAAGACGCATGCTCCCCTATGAGATGAATTGGGGTCATAGTGTCCCATAGGACCTTCCCCACTGTCATAGACATGAGGTGATATTATCCCATAGGACATTCCTCATTTTCATTGGATTCCAGGTCGAGATGGGCTCCTCGATGTGGTTTCAAGTTAAGCAAGGCTCCCTTATGTTAAGCTCTTTGATGTTTTCTGGGTAGTAGCATTGGTTTCCCCGCCTGCTGATTGTTCCGAGTGGTAGCAGTGGATCCTCGATGAATAGAGGGTGGTAGCTTGGACTCCCCTCTGATGTCAAATTCTTCTTCTTTTAGATTCGAGAGTGTTTAAGATATAAGTCGAGATACAAAGAGAATCATAGATAAGCATAGATGAGCAGGCATGAGCATATATGAGAAGGGATGCACAGATATGAGGAGGGATGAGAAAATATGAGTGGAGATGAGCAAAGATGACATTTGATGATGTTGAGATACTTGTGATGAGACATATGTTGCAGTCAGTAATATCTTCCTAGCTGAGAGGAAGTGTTAATTTTTGCAACTCAAGGATAAATTACGTCCTTTGGACAATCTTCCTTATCAAGGAAGACCCCTACTAGCCCTTGGAAAAAAATAATTTAGTTAAGGAAAAATACATTTTTAATATGGAAACCCACATGTGCACAAAAGGATAGGTTGGCCCAAAAGAGAAATTTGACACCCTTTGATGGCTAGAAATACAAGTCAAGTGACTCTCATTTAGTGATTACCAATCATTCTTCTTTTTTTGGTTTGGTTTGCACAAGTCTGTAATTGTTCACAAGGAATTCGTTTGCACAGGTCTAAAATCGCAGGGTCTGAGCTCGCACATACATATTAGAGTTTTTGGTTCGCAACCACAAGATTGACACAAGTTCTTTTGGTTGCAGTTGCACACATGCAAGCCTTTGCATGAGACTAGAAAGTTTCAGCCGCACACATATCTCTCTCTCCATGCAGCTAGAAACTAGGGTTTCATTTGACAGTTGTCTGTTGATTCTGTCAGTTGACCACAGATGTTGACAGTTGATAGTAGGCTTTCGAATCATGATTTTGATTAGTATTATTATTGGGTTCATCTTTGGGATATTGTTTGGTTGGTTTTACTAGATAGTCTTGTGAATGAGGAAATGGATCATTGTACTCTCTCTTTGCTGAAACATTCAATGACAATCTAATAAGAGGAAGAATTTGAAAAGGTTTTCTCCCTTGTCGGTTTTTCCTTTGTCTCCTACCCCCGCTCCTACCAAGCCTAATGTCTCTATGTGTGAATGTTTTTCTTCTATTGTTCCTTTATGTTCCATTGCATTGATGATGATATTGTTCTTTCTGTATAATTTCATATGTTGTTAATGATGTTATGATGTTGTGGGGTGAATTAAATATGTAAATGATGAAATGTAATTATCTAAAGCAAAGAAAAATATAGCCCTATGAAAAAATTAACTTTCTGCTCATATGGACATTCCCTTATTTTATTTTATATCATGCCATCTTTATGTTCTTTTAATTTTTCTGGTTTTCCTTTATGTCATTATGATTCCAAATTTCTCTCCAAGTCAAGGTTATTTTCCTTTAATGAGGAACAAAGCATTTCTTCTCAAAAGTTTAATTTTTTGTTCATAGCTCATAAAAAAATCAAGACATAGTTCAACACATTCTTTAAAATTCCCTAAACAAGGAAGGGAAACCACTCTTGTAAGGCAAATGAAAGCACTAGTTTCCCTCATTTGTTAAACTATTTTGGCACTTGGAAAGGAATTAAATAGTATTAAAAATTTATCAAACCATCCACGAAGATAAATGACCTATAGAATTAAGATGCTTACATAAAGATCTGCCTTTCTAGGTAGTGCCAAAATCATCTAACAGTTTAAGTCTATCTTTCATGTCATGTTTATGCTAGTTTTGTGTCTTTGATGTTACCTCCTTCAAAAATAGACCCTGCGAGGTCTTGGTCATCTAGTTCATAGCTAGTAAGTGGATCTCAATGAAATTAGAGACTGGTAGTGTTCAGATCCATTACATTAGAGGGTGGAGCATAATATCACTTAAAGGATAACATAATAGAGTCCATTCATAAGGCCAACTATCCATTTTAAAAGTCGAGACATCCTCCTCTACTGAATAGAGAAGTCCACTACATTTTTGAGGATACAATTATGTTTTTGAACAACACCACTTCAAAGAAATTATTTACTTGGATTGCTTTCTTAGGTTCCAAAGATAAATATTTGAATGAAAAACATCCAAAATAGTTTGATTTGCCAAATTATTTTAATCAAAACACACTTGTATTCTCCTCTTCATATTACGAGTTTGTGTTATCCAAAACTGCATGGGTAGCAATGTGGAATTTCTTGATTTTCTTTATGTATAAATGAAATACCAAATCCAAATTATCTTCTTGATTTCTACAAAATACCTTTTGCTTGAGATTGATTGACTTTTCTCTTTCTCAATAAACCAATGCTAATATTAGACAAAGAATTCCAAATTAACAAGATATCGATATTGTGCGTGATTTTGGATCCAAAAGTTGCTTTTCCCCTTGTATGTATTGATTCATTTGCCTCTGCAGTTTTTGAAGGCATCAATGAAGCAAGGATTGTTTGAGTTAGTACATCGAGACCTGATGGTTATGTTTGGCAAGTGAAATTTTGTACTTTGGAACTCAATAACCCATTTCCTAACAATGATGTTCCAGTTCATATATGGCAAGGGGATGAGGATGCATTAGTGCAGAATAAATGGCAGAGACTGGGGAAAAACATAGTAGGGGCTATTGATACACTGAAGAACATGTTGAATCTTGACACCATATCCAAAGATGGATCCAGAAACAGACGTAGGAAGGTGGTTTGGGGAATTGTGCTCAAGAATTTGACGTAGTTATACCCTGGGAGCCAGTTTTTGGAGAAGTTCATCATCAATTTCATAAAGAATTTTGATTCAATGCCTCTTAGTTATGCTCAAGTTGAATTTTATATGAAGGAATTTTTTCTTCACATTTGTTTGATAGAACGAGCAACAAAATACTATCTTTCATTTCTAATATATGAAGTGAGAAATATTAAAAATCCACCTACTGATGCATTTGAATTCCCTAAATCCAACTCTGCATCGTCTTATGATGAGATTTGCCTCTTCAAGATCGTCATTTCTTGTAATTATATTATGTAATGCATCCTCCCACATTTACCCAATTTCACATGCTTGCCAGGGTAAACATGAGACGAGTGTCACTATGACAAGACTCGACCTCCAAGTTCCATTTAAGGAAGTGGGGCCTATGAACTGAACACTTACTGACATCCCACAGGGACTACAGATCACTCAGGAGCTCGAAAACCACCCTAGGCGATCAATCCCTGAGCTGGTACACTTTTTCTCTGACCTGACACCCCAACGGCACACACAACAAGACAAGAGTGCAGTTATGGGGCCCCAATCGCACGCACAAGCCTTTTTCCATGGAGTTATGACTTAAATCCTCCAGTTTAGTGCCAACAGTTCCAAGATCTAAGCCACTTTTTCAGGATAGCCTCTAGACCACTGTCCATAACTTCCTGTAACATTCCAGAATCATAATTAACATGAAGACAATGCCAAACATTCAAACTTGAACCAAGAACTTGACCTAGACATGCCTAATCCATAACAGACATTACATCAAACATATAGTAAACATGTAAGCTATAGGACATGATTGCATATCTCACCATAAATTGATAGTCTTCATCTAAGACTTGCCAAGAAGGTTCTAAGCCCTCTCTAGCTAGCTACAATAGCACTTGTTAGTCCATGCATTCATCGACCAATCAATAACTTATCAAAACATGTCAAGAGCCATATATATGTTACATCATATAATCATCATATAAACAACAAATAACAAACATATAAACCATGGAAATCAACCATAATGTCAACATGATAACCAGTACAAGTGTTCATAAATCACAATAGGAAATTAGTTCTTATTAACATATGAAGATACCAACCAAGTCATGGACTTCCATGTAACAACCTCTGGTTGATTTTCAATGTAAAAATATATGACCAAGGTCATGAGACATGTATTCCAAGTTGAATGGTGGGCAAAACATCCTAGTGGGTGTCATTTTTGGTTTATTTATGGCTGAGGTGATTGGCAAAGTGGCATTAATTGGCATTTATTTATGAAAATAAAAGAAAATAGGAGAAATGGAAGGTGAAGAGTCATAAATTTGCATGAGGAGGAAATTGAAGGAAAAATAGAGGAAAATGAAGAAAATAGAGCACTCAGTGATAAAAAGGCTTATGAGGATCAATTCACAAACTTTTGTCAATCTTAGCTTGGAGCTCTCTTATATTCTCTTACTCTCTCATACTCTTACACACTTAGAGTATTCTTGGAGAACTTTGGCATACATTGGATTTGGAGAATGAAGGCAAAGGAAAGAAACAAAGCACAAGGGAACACGTGGATCAACAACTACAGCTAGATTTCTTTCTAAGTATCGAGTTGCATATATGATTTCCTTGCTAATTTTGGCATGCATGGTATATGCATGTTGTTTCTTGGTTATGTGTTGTCATTGGCATGGAGATTTACTAGGATTGATAGTGGTTTTAGCCTTGCCTTACAATTTCCTAGATAACTATAGTGTTGTGGGTTTTTCCACTTATTGTTTTCTGGTTGGTTCTTAGGTTCCTTATGGCTATGGGTTGAGTTACTAGTTCTTGGAGTCGTTGGTTGGGAAAAATGCTCTGGAAGCCCTATAACAACATGGGTTGAGTTACTTGTCTTGGAGTCTAGGTTGGGACAAACACTCTGGAGCCCTTAGTGGGTTGAGTTACTAGTCCCTAGAGTAAAATTGGATAAACACTCTATATCCCTGCAAGGTGTGGGTTGAGTTATTAGTTCGTGGAGCCGCGGTTGGAACAAAGGCTCTGGAGCCTTGGAAAACTTGGGTAGAGACCGATATGGTTGGTGTTAGTGATGTCCGACTGTGAGGTGGAAGCACTGGTTGAGGGTTGAGGTGGTTTGGCCTCTGGAAACCCTAGTTTGGTTTGTCTTGGTTTATTCCATGAGATCCCACATTCATACTTGGAATATGGCATGGGGGTGATTGGATGAAAGAAATATTTGGTTCAGCCCAATCTATGGTCGAGTGGTACGTGGAATTCCCTGACTTGGTTTGTATCTTCATATGTTAATAAGAGTTATTCTTCTATTGTGATTCACGTATATTTGAAAGCAATTATGTTGGTGATATTATCGATGGGTTGCCATAATTTATATGTTGGTTATATGTTGGTCATGTGATGTATATTACTTATGGCTCTTGACATGTTTTGATGAATGTATGAATGGTTGATGAATGCATGGACTAACATATGTTATTGTAGCTATTATGAGAGGGCATTACACCTTCATGGTGAGTCTCAGATAATTTTTAGAACCCTATGTTCAGGTATGCATTCATGACCTATAGATTACATGTTCACAATATGTTTGATGAAATGATTATCATGGTTAGGCCTGGTTAGGTCAAGTCCTTGATCAAGTTTTGTATGAATGGATTTGTTCTTATTTTATTTATCATTCTAGAAAGTCTCATTGTGTTATGGGTAGTGGTCAGGAGGCTAGCCTGAAATGTTGGCTCAGAATCCGAGACCGCACCCTTTGAACTAGAAGTTTTGGGCCATAACCACTCCCTTATAGGATTATGCATGCGATTGGAGGCCTATAATCATATGGAGGCCTTGTCATGCATGTGGTTGTGATCCCAAGTCACTAAAACAACAATCTAGCCCAAGGTTTGGGCACTTAGAGTGGTTGTTTAGCTCATGGGTGTCCTCTAGCTCCTAGGGAAAGTCAGTAAGGTTCCTAGTTTGTCGACTCCACTTCCTTAATTGTACTTAGGAGGTTGGGTCATATCATAGTATCC